>CM057345.1:474002934-475342390 GCA_030015575.1 Agapanthus africanus | reverse complement strand
TTTCAACTTTTGAAAAAATTTCCAGAAAGTGGGAAAATTTGGTTATTCGGAGTCGTTCGGACTTTTAATTTCGCCTACGCAACGCCTAATGCTCTAGCTAAGCTCTGATACCACTGTAAGGTTCTTAGGCACTAGAACAAGGTTCTACAAGGCATCAAACATGCCGTATTTAAAACATTCAAGTGCCAAACAACCTAAGTAAGGATCTTTACTAGAGAATTAGGGTAAGAAACATAAAGCAAACATCTTTATTTCTAAGTGATAGGGATTGCAACCTTTGTAGTCCATTCCTTCACTTCATAATCTCTAAGTTGTGGTCTCTTCGCTGCGATCATCAAGCTCCCGAACTCTAGAGAGGCTCCATGAGGTGAATGATCCATGCTAGTTTGAAGTCTTCACAATCCAAGATGATCTACCTTAAGGAATCACAAACTCAAGCAATCTCTTCACTAATTATAGATTAGTGAAGTTAACACACTAATCTATATGGCTAGTATAGAAGAGGATGATGATGTAGGAATTTTCTCTCTTTATTTTTCTATTTCTCTCAATCTTTCATCACTTAGAAAAAATCAAGTAAGCTTTTTTGTGAAGAAGAAGAACAACAACAAGTGATGAAGGAATTATTGTGTTGAGGTTAGAAATGCAACCATGAGTTAAAAAAGTCATTCTTAACCGTTGTAGAGAATAAACCATGGGATGGGGTTAAAGGTTAGGTTAAGAAATATCTTAAGTAAAAACAAAAGAGGTGGACTTTAGTCAATGTTCTACTACCTTCCATGAAGCTTAACCATGACTAATTCCATATCAATTGTGAAATATTTAAAAAGATAAATAAAACCATAAGATAAACCCTTGTAGAGAATAAACCATGGTCAAAGTGATTAGGGTTAGGTTAATAAATATCTTAGCCAAAACAAAATTGGTTGACTTAGTCAATGTTCTACAAGCTTCATCCAAGCTCATGACTAGTACTCCACAATTTTGAATTTCTGCTAAAATAAATATAAACTCAACATTTATCACAATAGCATGGTGTAATTCTCATACACCCAAGTTGCATGTATAACCTAGCATGTCACAATTATACATATCACAAATATATATAATTTTGTAACAAAAGAAAAGAATACATTAAACATATATCACATATATGTTAAATGTATCCAAATGTGAGAAAATGAAATACTTAAGTGAGCATATATTAGTTAATGTAATTTAATATATCACATATCTAATTATGCATTAAATTATTAAATCAATACTTGATTTAATAATCCGGCTATATTGCTTATAACAGACCAATATAACATGTATCATTTTATCGAATCAACACATGATCCGATAACCCATATATATCACATATAACCGGTCGATATCATATATCGCGAGAATAAAATACGGTATCACATATCGTATTAATTTCGGTCCCGCATATATCAGATATGTGCTCCTACTCTGTTTCGCCTGAGCCAGGAAACCTCCGTGCAGGCTTCTAAAGACCCGTCAATCCGCCAGCAGTAGGTGACGATCATATCAAACAACCACAAGCTGCAAGCAGTCAACTAAACGTAATAGCCACCCGGGTATTGAGCAATCAGAAGATCAACAAGTAAGCCTGTACATACTCCTGTGAATCCAATCAGTAATACTACCGTACAGTCCGGTCTCTTCGTCTGATATATCGCATATACAGTCTAGTGGCGGTAAATGTCAGACCCCAGTAACCAAAAAGTCGTGTCGATGTGATTTTCAAAACGGGTGGAGAAACTACTAATAACAGTTACCAGTGGATCCCCATATCAGCACTGGCCACGATCTTCCAGTTATTGCCAATCGAACACAGCGCAACATCAACTCCCAATACCGGGAGAGAGGAAACCCCTCCTATCGATCATTGCCTCCATGTGATTCGGGACTGTAACCAAAAGCTACCGTTTTGCACGTTCTCATGAACGTGGTAAGGTGGAAATCAAAGCACAGTGGGAATCACAGAAGACTCTATGACGATCTCAGGTATACAGACTAACCTGTACCAGTGGCACCAGAGAACTACTATCTGACGATAGGTATAATACCATCTAGGAGTTCTCGGCGAGTCCGTTCAGTGTACCCAGTCTCTACTGAACACCCGTATAGCATCTTTGATGTCAAACACAAATGGATGTGGAATCATCCATCGCCTATCATATGGGTCAAAATGCGTATACGCTAGTCTACTCTGGAGTATCGATGCCCTGTCTCGATACAACCTCGACTAGGAACGGTTATAGGATGTAATCATGGACTACTCTGGCCCTACTAGTATGATTTGCATCATAGTCCTAGTAGTCAAGTACATATCCTAAGGGCTTTATCAACATGTGAGAGCAAGACAATAATCCAATACAAGTCAACATGTTACGAAAAAGTGAAAGCAGATAATATACTATCATATCGAGCAAGAAAGTCCTCTCTATATATATCCAAGCATCCACTATAATATATATCATATGTACAATAATGGTCTCTAGGGCATATACATAACTAACAGTTTTTATCAAATCTTCCTTCAAACCCTAAAAGGTAAGACTAGCCGGGATTAATTACACCTTACAAGTTAGCCAATCTTTCAGCCAGGCTAGTGTTGGCACTTTGAGGGAGGTTTCCCGTGCTTCCACACGGACCTAATTAAAATAAAACACGTTTTCCAAGGGGCATAACCCTATTAATACCTTTCTAGACACCTACTTGATCGGCTAATTGTCATTTGTAAAACTCTCCCAGGAGTAACTCTTACTCGCAGTGGGTATTTGGGATCCAACTATCTCATAGAAGTTTGCAATCTCATTGCAAATTTCAACACATTAAACTCCCGATAATATTTTACCCCTAGCTTCCTATGACCTTGACGAAGGCAAACAATCCATAGGCCGCTAGTCAAGTTCAACCCGTCATTTTCTGATTGAATTAAACCCACCCATAAGACCCTTGACGAAGGCCAACAAAGTCGCACGACTACCCTAATCGAATCGCATTATATGCTATAAGAAGATAAGTGCTAATCAACTACCGCACACTACGCCTTGACGAAGGCCAACAAACGTAGCACGAATACTAACTAGTACTTATCTGAAATGATGAAGGGCTACGTAGGTTTTAAGAAAACCATGAGCGTAATGAACTTGATATCGTTGTAGAAATAAGTGATTTTTGAAAAGGAGTGTTTTTGAGGGTTTTACTAGTTTCGCTAAAGAGGTCACTCCCGGTGAAGGGATCTCGGCTCTTTCCTTATCGAATAAGGTGCAGGATATTTTATAAATACCACTATGCAAAGCAAGAACAATAGAAGCAATCAAAACTAAACCGAGTGAGTTGTAGCATCTGCTAGTTTCGCTAAAGAGGTCACTCCAGATGAAGGGATCTCGGCTCTTTCCTTATCGAATAAGGTGCTGGATATTTTACAAGGAAAACCGCTATGCAAAGCAAAAACTAGAGCTGCCCTTTTTGAAAAATTTGATTCTACAACATCTTTTAGGTTTCTTTTCTTTCATTAATCTCATTAATGAAGTCTCATCATTTATGCTACCTAAGCATCACAGAAGAAACGAAAATATAACATATTCTTATGTCATCCGCATTCGCCACAGTGTCCCATTATGCACCGTTAGGTTACTTAACTAACGGCATACCGGGGCGGGATTAGCGCGGGTGAAAAACATAAATAACGTTTATTATATATCATATATATAATAGCCATTCGTCTCAACATCCACATTGATCACATCACAGAGCAGCAGAAGATTACATATGAAATATTGGATATACTAGGAGGTCCGTATTTTGTTTTTACCCAACAATAGAAAATACGGATTCCACGGTCGCGATGAATAGCCAAACCCACATATTTGGACCCCTACGAGAGCGGCAAGCAACCCTACCAATTCTAGAGTTAGGAGATTTAGACTCGACTCCTCGAGATGGTCTCCCACCGGACTCTAGAACCCGGTTACTTGGGCTCCCCATCTTGGGTCTATCCTAATGCGGAAAAGTAAATAATATACAACAATGGTGACATCATTCTCAACCCGGAAATGCCCCAATAAAATAATATTACATGCAATGAATTTTACATGAATGAAAATAAAAACTCTCATCTCACAAATAACCCCCGGTGTAACATTTAAGAAAATATAAAATATTATTTTTGGAAATTAATACTAAAATAATATATTCCGCGAAAACTACTCGATTTGCGAAATTCGGTTTTCGTAAAATGGTATAAATATATACCAATGTTTGTAAAATAATTTGAAATTAAAACGATTAATTCATTTAAAAATATATTTATTGGATTTGGCATTTTTAAAATTAATTGTATGCAGTTTAAATAAAAACCCGATTAGTGCACTGCTAATCGCGATTAAAACAAATCCGTGTTTCTACAGTTTTCCATGGCTAGTGCACCATGACATGTTACATGTTCTTTCATTTGTGTTGTTTTATTGGGTTTATATGTTTTATGGTGAGAAAAGAAAATGTATTATTGATGAGAGAGAGAGGGGACACAATGATGAGGAGTTAAGCATGCTAGGAGAGAGGAAGAGAGTGAGAATAAGTGAGAGAGAGGGGGGGCTGCCATATCCTCACCCCATTATTTCTTTCATCTTCTTCCCCAACTCATCTCCTTCCATCTCCATCCCCAAATATCATCTCCAAATATTCATCAAAGCTCCATACCCCCTTTACCAAAATTGATCCCCTCCTCATCCTCAGCACAAGGGACCAAGAAAAGTTGGATTTTGAAGACTTTGTGAAGCTAGGGTTTCACTTGAGTTGAATCCATGAGGTATAATCCCTTTCATCTAGTTTAGTTTAAGTTTAATAGCATCCTATAGTAGTTTAGAGCTTAATCGATTTGAATTTTTAAAGTTAGAAATCCCTAGAGAAGGTTTAGGTGAAAGTGTGCATTTGGGGAACTCTAGTGGCTGTTACAAGACCTGGGATTGAGTATAGAAACCAAAATATGGATTTAGGAATTCATTCATGTCGGTTTTGTGTTAAATTGTGAGCCTACAGGGAATCTGGGTTGATCCGGGGAGTTTTTGAGAAAATCAAACAATACCAGTGATCTGGTTAGACCAATATGAATCCACCCTCCAAGCACGAACACAAACAGAGCAGATTGGGATGAGGAGGCATGAATTTTTGGGAGTGTGGCCGGCCACTTGGTGGGTTTTGCTGCTGGAATTGGTCCAGTAGCTCACACACTCCATATACAATACCCTATACTTGTTTGTTTTGCTCCAATTGACCTGAGTCAAAATCTGGGAGCACATTGGTGTGATTTTTGGATATGTTTTCCGTATTTTGAATGCTTGGTTTTAGTATTTGGTATTGTATTTGGTTGTTGGATGTTTTGCACATCAACAACAAGGGATGATTGGTTGTTTTGCATGCGTGGGCTATAGGTTCTACCCTATGAGCGCACCGTGTGCCGTAGTGGTTTTCCGAACTCGATTTTAATGCTGTTGCGATATGTGTGGATATTGTAGGTACCTTCGTATGGATTCCTAGGCGACGGAGCGTGGCGTCATCGACTTCGGCAAGCAGGGAGCAAGGTGAGTTGATCTATATCTACGGGGGAAGTCGGGTGGATGGCGTATAGCACCCCCGCAACTTGATGGAAACCAATATATAGGACATGGATAGATAAACCATATTAGGAAATTAGGAATATTGTTAAAGAATTAGTGGGTGATAAGAAATAACTTGACTTGAAGTTATAGCTTATGGTTTAGGTGATATGGTATGATAGGAAAGATGTCCCGAATTGATGTTTAAGGATGCTAATAACTAGATATAGATAAGTAGATGTAAAGAGAATCAATAGGAGTTTATAGTGGAATGTTAAAAGGTTGATAAATACGACTTTAGATTAATACATGATGACGAGATTTGTGGATTATGTTCGATGATATTGCCGTATTGGATACTATAAGACTAGATAGCCGACGTTAATGAGTCATCCGAACCATACATATTTCCAAACTGAAGAATCATATGCATCTCTTAAACAGATACCTTGAGGGACGTTACGGATTTTCCAAATGATATCTTTTCTTAAAAAACACCGTAACCCCTACTTTGAAAACTACGATTCACATCTTTTAAAAAATGATTGTATGGTTCGTGTGTGGATGTTAGATTAGATACGTATGTTTATAGTAAAGGTAGAATGTATATATAAATTGACTTGATGTGGGATATAAATACGATGAAAAGAATATACGATGTGATATGATGACTTGATAATATGTTGGTATACGGATGCGAGCCGATTGAGATGATTTATACCTTTACCAGTCCCCTGATATGAGGTTGTTGTGGATGTGACCCGGGGATATGGGTATATAAATATATATAAATGTGTTGAATCATGAGTGATATGCCGTATGGGACGTTAGGTCCGTACCCTCATTGTTATATAGGTTGATAGGATCCCTGATGGTTTAATGTCGCCGTACAATGATTTTCCGTACGAGATGAGTTTTATGATGATTGATCCGTACCCTTGAGTAGAGGATGCCGTACGATGGATTATACCGTACGTGATGTTGTGAGACTGGATGGCGATTGTTTGATTCACCGACTCGGTCATGTTAGATACGCATACCTGTCAGCATTCGCATGCGATTTACTTTATGCTACGTTCAAGTCACTTTCATTGCATTTCATATATCTGTGCTAGTACACCTACACCATTATCGATGATGCGTATGCTACACTTACCCAGATTGGCCGGCTCACACAATTCATCATCGATAATTCCCATGTCAATACACAGTAGTATTGCTGCATCATGATATGACTCCTTGCATAATTTACTTGCTGTAGTTACATATACACCTTTATACGATGTTGCATTTGACTTTGGACAAATTAGAAACCGCGGGATATATTTTAAAACTGTATTCATTTAAAAGAACGGTTTTCCCTAAATATATGCAGATTACTGTTCTATGTAGCATGATATACGGATATGCTTACAGTTCTGTTATATGTCGCATGCATCATGCTTTATGATTTGACGCATTGAGATATGTTGTTTTCATGTGATTTATGGATTTGAGAACCATGGTTATTTCAAAAGAAAGTATGTATTGTTTTAAAAAACTGGTTTCTCTTGATATGATATTTCAGCGCGTCCACCATGTGTTTTCTCGATTCTGAGAGTGGCATGTGAAACCCGATTCGAGGAGCGGTAGGCACCGTCTGCGGGTACATGGTGGACCCGGTGAGGTACCCCGAGGTGAGAAGACTCGTATTGTTAGACGGTAAGCGTGGCAGGGAAGCACTACCTACTGGTGATAGTATTTAGGCTCAGCGGTTATCCGGAGGATACCGACTGAAGTCGACAGATGATATGGGCCGATCCGGACCGACGGAGCCCGGGATATGAGGATTTACGGGTCGACGCTGGACACTGGTTTCATGATGTTTCGAGTGTCGATGTTGGACACTCAGGTTCCATGATTTTGATGTGTCGCGAGGGACACGCGTTGATTTATATCCTCATATTTTCATGCATATGCTTTTATGATATTTACATGCATGATGTTGTTGTGTCATTGGTTGACACGTGGACAAGATCCACATGCATACAGACATTTATTATATGGGTGGACAAGATCCACATGCATACAGACATTGATTATATGGGTGCACGAGATCCACATGCATAAAGACATTGATTATATGGTTGGACGAGTCCACAAGCATACATACATTGATTATATTGTTTGATAATATCCACATGCTGATAGGCATTTATTTATAGTTTTGGCCCATATACAGTTACGGTCACCCTAGATATCATAGTATTACCTTCATGATATAGTTGACCTAGGAAATCGTTATTTTATTCGATTTCTATCTGTTGATGTTTTTACTCATGAGTTGGCAACTCACCTCCATTGTGCCACAGTTCTTGCAGGTTGACCGAATGGATCAGTAGCGGCATCGCTGTCATACGGGTACTTTTGGGTGATTTGCTTTGTAGGTGGGACATTGTATCGTGCCCCCTCTTGCATTTACATTTCCTGTTGTATCTAGTCAACTCCATCAATCAAACTAGTATTTGTATAAGTAATGAGACTTAGTGATACTTGTGGTTGCGAGACTTAGAGCGAGGGGTATTCCGCTACTGGTAGTTTTGATGTCTTGCTTATTTCTTTACCTTTTGTGGTGTCGTAAACTTATATTTATTCTTTGCGTGGTTGTGGATCCGCCGATTGGCAAAGAGGTAGCTCCCGCTTGGGGACGCCTTTTTATTATTATGTATTGTGGTTTTGAAAAAATACAAAGGAGGTGCTGCCCAAATTTTTAAAATTCAAAACATGCTTTCAACTAGTAACACCCACTTGCGTTATTCATGTTCCACTATTTATGCATTTAAGAAAAACTTTTGATATTATTATACCTTTATTTCAAAACATCACCTCTTTTATTTTCTTAAAAAGGGTTTAGATTTCTGTGCTTCGGCTTACTTGAATTACGTTACGCCTTTAGATGTGGCGTGATTTAAGTGCCGGTCACGAGCTAATTTCGGGTCGTGACAAAGTTGGTATCAGAGCACTAGGTTTAACCTTGGCTCGAGTCTATGTAAGACTAGCCAGGATTAATTACACACTAAAAGTTCGCCAATCTTTCAGCCAGGCCAGTGTCGGTACTTTGAGGGAGGTCCCCCGTGCTTTCGCACGAACCTAATTAATGTAAACCTCGTTTTCCCAGAGACGTAACCCCGTTGACACCTTTCTAGACACCTACTTGATCAGCTAATTGCAATGTGTAAAACTCTCCCAGGAGTAACTCTTACTCGCAGTGGGTATCGGGATCCAACTATCTCATAGAAGGTATGCAATCTCATTGCAAATTTCAACACTTGAAATTCCCGATAATGTTTTGCCCCTAGCGTCCTATGACCTTGACGCGGGCCAACAAATCACAGCGCGCTAGTCAAGTTCAACCCGTCATTTCCTGATTGAATTAAACCCATCCGCACGACCCTTGACGCAGGCCAACATAGTCGTACGACTACCCTAATCCAATCTGCATCATATGCATAAGCAAATAAATACTAGTTAGCTACCGCACACTACGCCTTGACGCAGGCCAACAAACGTAGCACGAATACTAACTACTACTTATCTGAAATGACGGAGGGCTACGACAGGTTTTTCTGAAAACCTATTGCGTAATGAACTTGATATCGTTGTAGAATCAAATGAAGTTTTGAAATGGAGTGATTTTGAGGCTTTTCCAGTTTTGCTAAAGGGGTCACTCCCGGTGAAGGGATCGTCGGCCCTTTCCTCGTCGAATGAGGTGCGGGATATATCATATATATCGCTGTGCAAAGCAGAACTCCAAAAGCAATCAAAAGCAAACCGAGTGTGTAACATCCGCCAGTTATTGCTAAAGGAGTCACTCCCGGTGAAGGGATCTCGGTCCTTTCCTCATCGAATAAGGTGCAGGGTATATCATATATACCGCTATGCAAAGCAAGAACTGTAGCTACCCTTTTTGTTTAAAATTTGATTCTACAACATCTTAGGTTTCTTTTCTTTCATTAATCACATTAATGAAGTCCCATCATTTAAGTCACCTAAACATCACAGATAAATACGACGTACACTTTTGCCATCCGCATTCGCCTCGATGTCCCCTCGTGCACCGTTAGGTTAGGTAACTAACGACAGAGCAGGGCAGGGCTAGTGCGGGTGCAAAACATAAGTAACGTCTATATAATATATCATATATACTATATACTGTATCTATCACAGAACATCACAGATATCGTAGCAGAAGAAACATATGAAACATTGGGTATACTAGGACGTCCGTGTTTTCAATACGAGCCAGTATAAAACACGGATTCCACGGTCGTGATGAATAGCCAATCCCAGACCCCTAGACCCCTACGAGAGCGGCAAGCAACCCTACCAATTCTAGGGTTAGGTGACCCGGACTCGACTCCTCGAGATGGTCTCCCACTGGACCCTAGAACCCAGTTACTTGTGCTCCCCTCCTTGGGTCCATCCTAATGCGGAAAAGTAAATAATATACAACACTGGTAACACAACCTCAACCCGGAAGTGCCATAAATAAAAGAATATTACATTACATTAGAATTTACATGAATGAAAATATAAAACTCTCATCTCACATAAAAACCCCCGGCTATTCAATCACGACAATCCAATATAACATATCGAGCAACACATAACATCACATGTCATCAACGTAAGTAAATATGCGCATCCCAATTGTCGTTGACATATAGCAACGAAACCGGAAATATCACATATTACACTTACGGTCACAGAAAAGAAAGTGTAAAACTACAACAGTTGGAATCCGCAAACTCTTTAGACATCACATGCCTAATCAAATGAAATACTTAGACATCATATGCCTAACAATTATAAACCCCGCATTTTAGTCTCATTATCGAAAACTCTTTTCAACATCATGTAAGACTAAACTGCTAGATTTATAACATTCATTCAGTTATCTCATAACTGTTTGTGAATTCCAATTATTGTATCCCATTCCGGAAAAATAGAGAATATTAAACTTTCCGATCGAACATTCGAACACCCAAGTTTTCCCGAAACCGATCAACACATGAAATAAGTTCAAAGCCATTCACTTCATGCCTTAGTACCAACGGTCCAGCCGTAGAAGGGTCAAGCCAACGCCTCACATGTTGCACGCCGTACTGCCCCAAACCCGAAGGTTCAAAGGGCAGTTCAAGACGGTCACATAATCGAGTTAAGGTTTGTTGTCTTCTAGAGGGACCATCGCGTTACTTGCACTACTTAGAACGTCTTTAAACCACGGAAAAATGCAACACTTGTAAATTTTCCGGCAGGGGAAAAGTTGGGTATTTATATCCGGTCGAACTTTTTAACATATTCGAAAATTATCCGGAAAACCACACAGAAAAAAATTTGAAAATCCGATCGAATCTCTGATTCCCAATACAACTCCAGAATACTCAACTCTTGAGCAAAATTAAAAATTCCCAGAAAACTCAGCATAATAAAATAGGAGTTACTGTGCAAACAGGGAAGGATGATGTCATCATACGGCCGCGGAACCGCCGCAGAAGCCAGGCTTCTGCCGCGGTTCCGCCGCTCTTTGAACTGATCATTGGTCAAATTTTGCACCGTAAATCTTATAATTCCCTGCTGAATTTTTTAAGCATTTTTAATCTGGAAAAAACCCAGTTTTTAGAAAAAGTCCAGAGAGCATTTTGGTAGTTAGGGTTTCGGTTCGATCGGGTTTCAAACGTCGTCTACACTTCGCCTAAGGCTCTAGCTAGGCTCTGATACCACTGTAGGATTCCTAGGCATGCTAATGAGGTCTCACAAGGCATCAACCATGCCAATTTCAAATTTTACGGGTGCCGAGAAACCCTAATACGGATCGTTGACTAGAAGTTTAGGCGAAAACTGAAACTAGTTAACAACTTAACTAAAAGAGAGAGGCTACAACCTTTGTAGATCCGGTTCTCCACTTCCTTAGCTCCACGTAGGCATCCTCTCGCTGTCCATCTTGAATCCCGGACTCAATCGTCGGCTTGATCAGAGAAATGAGCGGGCTAGGTCGTCGGCTTCGTGCCGAAGATGATCTACGTCGAGGCATCACAAGTTCAAGCTCCAACTCCATCACGTTGTGAAACTTGTGAAGAAAACACCCTATACTAGTTGGCAAGTGGTAGAGGGTGAAGAAATAGGAGGTGGGTTCAATTTAGAATTGGATTTCTTGAACTTTAGCTCAAGTTGCCATTAATGGACTTAAGCTTTTTCTTTGAAGATGAAGAAGAAGATGAAGCTAGAATATGATAAGTCTTGAATAAAATTGAAAAGTAAAATGAATACTTATCATATACTAACTTAGGTAGAGTGTAGAGAATTGACCATGGTTACTTTGAAGGGTTAGGGTTAAGCATGAAGACAAGAATGGTTACAAAGTCAAAGCTTCATGAAGCTTCAACTAGAAACAAAGAAAGCCACCATTCTCATCAAAATCTTTTCCAAAAAAATAAATAAACAAATAAATAAATAAATGAATAAGCAAAACCCTAATCATCAACTTAACAATGGTTTAATTCTATACACTTAACCAAAATCAGCAAGTATCATCAAACATGATACAAACATGTGCACAAAAGTATATCACATATACAACTTGGACATCAAGTGAGAAAATCCATTTAAAGTGAACCAATACTAGTTAATGCAAAGTAATATATCAAATATATAATTATACATTAAATCATTAAATCAACACTTGATTTAACGATCCGGTCATATCACATATAACCGACTAGTATCCTACGTATCGGCTTATCGAATCAATCCTTGATTCGATATCTAGGTTATATCGAATATAACCAATCGATACATTCATCGCGAGAATGGAATACGGTATCACATACACGCATTATTCTCGGTCCTGCACATATCTCATATGCGCTCCTATTTCGTTTCGCTTGAGCCAGGAAACCTCTGTGTAGGACTCTAAAGACTCGTCAATACGCCGGTAGCAGATGATGATCATATCAAGCACCCACAAGCCGCAAGCGGTCTGCTAAACGTAACGGCCATCCGGGTATTGATCGATCAGAAGATCGACGAGCTAGCTCGCTCACACTCCTATGAATCCAACCAGTAACACTTACCGTACAGTCCGGTCTGTTCGTCTGATATGTCGCATATCAAGTCTAGGGGTGGTAAACGTCAGACCCCAATAACCGATAAGTCGTGCCGATGTGAGGCTCATAACGGGTCGAGAAACTACTGGTAACACTTACCAGTAAATCTCTGATCAGCCCTGGCCAGGGACTTCCCTGTTACGGCCAATCGAGCACTGCGCAACATCAACCCCCAATACCGGGAGAGACGAAAACCCTCCTATCGCTCATTGCCTGCATGTGACTCGGGACTGTACCCAAAGACCACCGTTTTGCTCGCCCTCATGGACGTGGTAAGGTGGAGATTAAAGCACAGTGGGAATCACACAAGACTCTATGACGATCTCGGGTCTACAGACTAACCTGCACAAGTGTCACCTGAGAACTGCCATCTGACGTGAGGTATAATACCATCTGGGAGTTCTCGGCGAGTCCGTCCAGTGTACCCAGTCTCCACTGAGCACCCTATACCATCTCTGATGTCAAACACCAATGGATGTGGGATCATCCATCACCCATCTCATGGGTCGAGAAGCGTTTACGCTAGTCTACACTGGTATATCGATGCCCCGTCTCGATACACCCACGACTAGGGACCTTGAAGGATGTACCTATGGACTACCATGTCCCCACTAGTATGATCTGCATCACAGTCCAGGTAGTCAAGTACACATCCTAAGGGCTTTACCAACATGTAACTATAAGACAGTTTAAAGAGACAAGTGTACATGTTAAGATAAAGAGTAACCAGATAGCATACTATCATATCGAGCAAGAAAGTCATCTCTATATATGTCCAAGCATCCAATATAATATACATCATCTGTTCAATACTGGCCTCTAGGGCATACATACAACTAACACGTCCCTCGTCGGGGTCTCGACTGTATACACTAGTCTGCTTTGGAGTATCGATGCCCTGTCTCGAAACTCCCACTACTAGGGACCTTTTAAGGATGTGCTTATAGACTACCAGCTCCTACGTATATGATCGCCCTCATACTGCTGGCAGTCAAGCAAGAATCCTAGGGGCTCTATCAACGTGTAATAGCGACATGTCAGGTCACCTAAAGCAGTACACGATGATAAAGATAAACCAGATAGCATACTATCATCTTGAGTAAGATTGTCCTACCGGGACAGGTCCTCCCTCAATCATTGCAATCACGTGCCTGTGATCCAATAATTGACTCTGAGGGCACTATCTCCAACAGTCTCTTCATGCTGTCTTATAGTTACATGTTGGTAAAGCCCTTGGGATGTGTAATTGACTACCTAGACTATGATGCAGATCATACTAGTGGGGACAGAGTAGTCCATAAGTACATCCTTTAATATTCCTAGTCGTGGGTGTATCGAGACAGGGCATCGATATACCAGAGTAGACTAGCGTATACGCTTCTCGACCCATGTGATGGGCGATGAATGATCCCATATCCATTGGTGTTTGACATCAGAGATGGTATACGGGTGTGTTAGGTCTACGTTACCTCTCCCGGTTCTTTCGGTGTTGCGGAAACGGTGAAAAACATTTTTTAGGGTATTGGTAACATGGACAAGAAAGCCCGGATCTTTGCTAAACAACACACTGGCAACAACTACGAGCTTTACCTACTCGGTTAGGGGTTGTACCTAGTCATGAACACCTTCTTTTCTTGTTGTTCTTCTCCTTGCTAGCTCCTTTTAGTAGCTTGAATGGCTCCTCCTCGTCGTCTCCTCTTTGCCGAAGATAGATCCACCCGAGGGCCTCGAACTTGATCTCCTGCCCCAACCTTGAGGTAACTAAAGTAGTAGGCTTGCTAGACCTTCAATCTTAAGATGAGTAAAGATGAGTTTTGGTGTTTTATCTTGAAGGAAAATGGTTCTCAACTCAAGAGAGGGATTTTGCCTTAAGAGAGAGGAAGAGGATGAAAGCTATGGATGAGAGAGAAGATGCAAGTAAGGATGAATCAATTTTTTACGACCAAGCTCTCTTATTTTTAGAAAATGATAACAATAATAATAATTAACAATTTGTGATGGTGAGTTGATGAATGACCATTATCATTTCATTCATTAAATGCTTTGTGCAAAAAATAAGAAGCATGTTTTAAAACAAATGATGATGGTCAACAAGTCTACTTTGGTCAACCGGTCAACTAAAGTCAACAGGTCAACAAAAGTCAAGAATTCAACTCAACCATGGCGCAATAATTGTTAACTATTATTATTAATCATATTTCCTATTCTCATTAGGGTTTGGAAAAAGACAACAGTCAACTGTGCATACACACCCGTACCATAACCCTAATTAGAATCCTCTGCCTCTATCTCAGTCAACTGTGCATACACACCCGCATCCGTGTTCCGAGGAACACGAATACAATGAGATAAAACTAACCCCAAAACATATACTAGGATCTGGCTTAAACCAAAGCCCACTTGTAATAACTGCCCGGTCACCAAACGTGCACTAGTGCGCGAGTGTGAACGAACCCTGTCGCAAAACCATGCGACCACTACCCTGTTTTGCCCAAATGCGAGTAACCCTCTGTGTAGGACTCTAAAGACTCGACACTATGCTGGCAATGGGTTTAACCACAGACCGTAAGCGGCACTAGTTGTACGTAACGGTCCCCAGGTAGATGCCGATAAGAAGACTGATGAGGTGAACCTATCCGAACTCCTACTGAGCCTGTATGTGACAATCTCCGTACAGTCCGGTCTGTTCGTCTGAGAATATCGCATGGCAGGGCCTAGGGCGTGGTAAACGTCAGTCCCCTAATAGCGGTACAAATCATGCCGGAGTGTAGCCCAGAACACCCTGAGATATCACTGGAAACCTACCAGTATATCTCGCTAGCCCTGGCCAGGGACTTTGTGTAATGGCTCTCCTAGACACAGCATGATACCAACTCCCAATACCGGGAGAGAAGAATCCTGTCTAACCGTCACTGCCTCCAAGTGATTCGGGACTGCACCCAACTACTACCTGCTTGCACGACTCAGTAGAGCCGTGGTAGGGTAGTAATCAAAGAACAGTGGGAACACACTCGAAACGAAGTGACGGTGTCAAGTCAGCGAACTAAGATGTACTCATGTCACCTTGGAACTGTTAACTGACGATAGGTATAATACCAACCAATATTTCCCAACGAGTCATGTCCATTGTACTCGTAACCTAACGAGCACCTGCAAACTATCTCCAGTACGACGTACTGATGGCTGTGGGACAGACCATCTCCCCTGCTGGGAAGAGAAGCGTATGCACCAGTCCACTCTTGAGTATCGATGCCCTGTCTCGATAATCCTACGACTAGGGACCAGAATAAGGATGTGATTATAGACTACCCAGCCCCCACTAGTGTTATCGCCATCACAACGCCGATAGTCAAGCAAAGATCCTAAGGGCTCCATCAATATGTTTTAGCAATATGTTAAAAGAAACATACACACATATTAAGATAGAAACAAACCAAGTAGCAAACTACTATATCGAGAAATACTGTCGTAAAACCGTATATATATCCCAAGCTTCCAAAATGTATTATACAAACTAGTACTATACAATAATGGCCTTTAGGGCATACATATCTAACAATCTCCCACTTGCACTAAAGGCCAGTAATTGGTGTACCGCATACCCAACGTCTGCACTAGGGCCAGCTGCTGGCGTACCGCATACCCAGTAGCTCAAAAATTCGCTCGAACTGTGTTTGAGGGAGGGCCCTTGTGAATGGATCCGCCGTGTTGTCTTTTGTGTCCACTCTTCGTACCTCGATCTCCTGGTGATCAATGATCTTCCTGATCAGGTGATACCGCCTTAAGATTAGTCTAGATTTCTGATGGGACCTTGGTTCCTTCGCTAAAGCTATAGCCCCATTATTATCGCAATACAAAGGTATTGGGTCAACAATGGACGGAACCACCTGAAGTTCACTAATAAACTTCTTCATCCAGACCGCCTCTTTTGCGACATCACGTGCAGCAATGTATTCAGCCTCCATCGTCGAGTCTGCGACGGTATCCTGTTTGGAACTCCTCCAACATACCGCCCCACCGTTGAGGGTAAACACAAAACCCGAGACAGACCTGCTGTCATCTTTGTCACTCAGGAAGCTTGAATCGGTAAAGGACTTGACCCTGAGGTCTCCGTTACCGTAAACCAGGAACATCTCCTTAGTCTTTCTCAGGTACTTGAGAATGTTCTTCACTGCCGTCCGGTGGTCCTCACCTGGGTTTGACTGATACCGGCTCATGGTTACTTAACTAACGACAGAGCGGGGGCTGGACCAGCGCAGATGCAAAACATAAGCAATGCCTAAATAGATATCATATATAGATATATACACATTCGTCAGATGCAATGACAGCCATTCCAGATCACAGATGAACACTTTGGATATACTAGGAATCTGCATTTCGTTCGAGCCTGCAACGAAAGACAGATTACACGGTCGCGTTGAATAGCCAAATACCCCACCCTAAACCCCTACGGGTGTGGCAAAATACCTGCCAAATACCCGAAGTGAAGCAACCTCCCTCAACAACGTGAGTAGGCAACTCGGCACTTCGAGGTACCCGGTAGTTTGTGCACCCCTCCTTGGGTCTATCCTAGGAGCAAAAACAGTAAAAAGAAATTATACAATGGCGGCTACAACCTCATCCCGGATGTACGGCCATACAAATAATATTACATCAATTTACATATTACATGAATTGAAAGATAAAGAAAACTCTCATCTCACAATCCCCGGCTATTCATCCGCGACAATCCAACGAATTCATATACACAAACCATCAACATTACAGATCACAGATATGTATAACCCCCACTAATCGACGTATAGCGATTAGCAGACGTTCAATACATATATCATATCACAGATATAACCCACTAGCCAAAGTCTACAGAAATTCGATCAAAATACGGATTTGTAACCACCCAAAAAACAAATTTTGTTCTCTGGAAATTCTGGGCAGAAACAAACCATCCTAAAAATCCCAAAATACAATTATAAGAACACTGCAAGAAGTTTGACCCACGGCCTAGTCAACTCAGCCGCGGATCCGCGGCAAGAGCATGCTCTTGCCGCGGTTCCGCGACGAGTTAACCGACTCACTGGACAAAATTTCTAGCTTGTTCTTTAAAAACCCTGAGCCGATTTTTAGTACATGATTTATTAGTTTTTGAGCAGAAAAAAAATTGGCAGAAAGTTGTTATTTTTGACGTGTTTTGCGGTTTTTTTGTCCGATCGAAATTCTAGATATTTTGCTAACATGCTAGTGTGTGTTTAGCTAGGCTCTGATACCACTGTTAGGTCCACGTTACCTCTCCCAATTCTTTCGGGGTTGCGGAAACAGTGAAAAACAATTTTTAGGGTTTTGGTAACATGGACAAGAAAACCCGGATTTTTGTTAAACAACACATTAGCAACAACTACGAGCTTTACCTACTCGGTTAGGGGTTATACCTGGTCTTTAATTCCTTCTCTTCTTGTTGTTCTTCTCCTTGCTAGCTCCTTTTAGTAGCTTGAATGGCTCCTCCTCGTCGTCTCCTCTTTACCGAAGATAGATCCACCCGAGGGCCTCGAACTTGAGCTCCTACCTCAACCTTGAGGTAACTAAAGTAGTAGGCTTGCTAGACCTTCAACCATAGGATGAGTAGAGATGAGTTTTGGTGTTTTATTTTGAAGGCAAATGGTTCTCAACTCATGTGAGGGATTTTGCCTTGAGAGAGAGGAAGAGGATGAGAGCTATGGATGAGAGAGAAAATGCAAGTAAAAATGAATAAATTTTTTACAACCATGCTCTCTTATTTTTCGAAAATGATAACAATAATAATAATTAACAATTTATGATGGTGAGTTGATGAATGTCCATTATCATTTCATTCATTAAATGCTTTGTGCAAAAAAGAAGAAGCATCTTTGAAAACAAATGATGATGGTCAACAAGTCTACTTTGGTCAACCGGTCAACTAAAGTCAACAAGTTAACAAAAGTCAAGAATTCAGCTCAACCATGGCACAATAATTGTTAACTAATATTATTAATCATATTTTATATTCTCATTAGGGTTTGGAAAAAGACAACAGTCAACTGTGCATACACACCCATACCATAACCCTAATGAGAATTCACTGCCTTTGTCTCAGTCAACTGTGCATACACTGTAGGGTTCCTAGGCACACTCATGAGGTTCTACAACTGATCAACCATGCCAAAATCAAAAATTTTCATGTGCCAAAGAAACCCTAAGCAAGATCGTTAACAAGAGGTAAAGGCGAAACATACAAGCAAACTACTTTGCTATAAAGTGAAAGTGACTACAGCTTTTGTAGATACGGTCCTCCACCTCTCTAGCTCCGTGTTGACGTCCCTCTACTGCGATCATTGGATCCCGGACCCTTGCGTCGATTTCATCGGAGAAATGGGCGGGCTAGGTCGTTGACTTCGATGTCGAAGATGATCTACGTCGAGGCGACTCAAACTCAAGTTCCACCTTCACTAGGTCATGAAACTTGTGAAGATAACACACTCTACTATATGGAAAGTGGTAGAGGATGAAGAAATAGGAAGTAGGTTCACTTTGGATTTGGATTTCCCACTTGGAATCATCACTTGGAAATTTCTAGCAATGGTTTTTCTTCTTCATGAAGAAGATAAAGAAGAAAGAAAATGAATAATGAATTATTTCCAAAAAGAAAATCAAGTGATGGTTATCATAATGCAACCATGGGTGAGTTTCACTCATGTAGAGAGCAAACCCTAGTTTAGGTAATGGTTAGGTTTAAGGATAAAACAAAATGGTTACTTATTCAAAGCTTCATGAAGCTTCAACAAAAAAACAAAGCAAGCCACCATTTCATTTATCTTTCAAAAAATGAATTGAAGAAAATAAATAAAACAAATATAAAACCTAACCATTAACCTAAACATGGTTTAAAATAAACACACACCCAAGTTTGCATGTATCATCAAACATGATACAAACTAGTGCACAAAACGATATCATATATACAATGTGCACATCAAGTGAGAAAATCCATCTTAAGTGAACCAATACTAGTTAATGCAAAGTAATATATCAAATATATAATTATACATTAAATCACTAAATCAACACTTAATTTAATGATCCGGTCATACTGCATATAACCGACTAATATCAAGTGTATCAATGTATCGAATCAACACTTGATTCGGTAACCCGGCTATATCTTATATAACCGTCCAATGATACAAATCGCGAGAATAGAATAGAGTATCACATGCTGGTATTATTCTCGGTCCCGCACATATCTCATATGCGCTCCTATTTCGTTTCGCTTGAGCCAGGAAACCTCTGTGTAGGACTCTAAAGACTCGTCAATACGCCGGCAGCAGGTGATGATCATATCAAACACCCACAAGCCGCAAGCGGTCTGCTAAACGTAACGGCCACCCGGGTATTGAGCGATCAGAAGATCAACGAGCAAGCCCGCTCACACTCCTGTGAATCCAACCAGTAACACATACCGTACAGTCCGGTCTGTTCGTCTGTTATCTCACCTAGGGGTGGTAAACGTCAGACCCAAGTAGCTTGATAAGTCATGCAGATGTAAGGTCCATAACATAGCGTGAAACTACTGATAACTCTTACCAGTATATCACTACAACCCTGGCCAGGGATTTCCAGTTATGGTCAGTCGAGCATAGCGCAACATCAACCCCCAATACCGGGAGAGACGAATCACCTCCTATCGCTCATTGCCTCCATGTGAATCGGGACTGTACCCAAAAAACACCTGTTTGCACGACTCAGTAGAGCCGTGGTAGGGTGGAAATCAGAGCACACTGGGAGACACACAAGACTCTATAACGATCTCGGGTCAACAGACTAAGCTGTACCAGTGTCACTAGAGAACTGCCATCTGACGTGAGGTATAATACCATCTGGGAGTTGTCGGCGAGTCCGTTCAGTGTACCCAGTCATCACTGAGCACCCGCATACCATCTCTGATGTCAAACACCAATGGATATGGGATCATCCATCGCCCGTCACATGGGTTCAGAAGAAATACGCTAGTCAACTCTGGAATATCGATGCCCCGTCTCGATATCCCCACGACTAGGAACATTGAAGGATGTACTCATTGACTACCCAGGCCCCACTAGTATGATCTACATCATAGTCCCGGAAGTCGAGTACACATCCTAAGGGATTTATCAACATGTAACAGAGAAACAGAAAGTATACATGTTAAGATAAAGAGCAACCGGATAGCGTACTATCTTTTCGAGCAAGAAAGTCCTACCTATATATGTCCCAGCATCCACTACAATATACATCCAATGTACAGTAATGACCTCTAGGGCATACATATAACTAACAATATCCCACTTGCACTAGGGCCATCTATAGCAGTGGTTGCAGTATCACATACTCAACCATCCCATATAAGTCTCTCTCTGGGAAAAGGCCTTTGTGAGTAGATCCGCCTTGTTGTCCTCTGAGACTACTCTCCTTACCTCGATCACCCTAGAGATCAACTATCTCTATGATCAGGTGATGCTGCCTCAGAATATGTCTGGGTCACTGATGGGACCAGGGTTCCTGGGCCAAGGCCACACTCCCATTGTCACACAATGGTAGGAATCTAGTTCATCTCATGAACCAATATACACCCAAACTGCCTCTTTGGTAGTATCTTTAATAACGATGTCACCAGCCTTTATCGTCTAGTCTGCCACGGTATCCAGCTTGGAACTCTTCCAACATACCGTCCCTCCACTGAGGGTAAAGATAATGCCTGCGACTGACATTCAGTCGACCTTATCACCCTGGAAGCTTTCCAGTGATTCTCCCCAGGATCGATTGATACCATCTCACTAAACCTAGTGAGAAGCCTAACATCCATTTAGATCTATCTCATAGATCCAAATCCCAGGATTTAGGAGGAATCACTTTGATCCTGTATGGAGAATCCTTGTGATAAGCGGAGATTGACCGAGCGTAGCATAAGAAACTCCTTTCCTATCAAGAGTATGTCATCCACGTACTCTACGAGGATCATCACCATACTCCATACTACCTTTTTTTTCATACAAGGTTCATCTACCATTTTGATGAAGTCAAACTCTTTGACTACCACATCAAAACAGATGTTCCAACTCCGCGATGCCTGCTTTAATCTATAAAGCAACTTGCACACGTTTCCGATACTCCCACTGTTTACGAAGCCCACTGGCTGTGTACTTATAGACGTTTTCTTCTAAATCAGTATTTAGAAAAGCAGTCATGAAACCCAACCACCAGTTATCGTAGTCATGGTATGTAGCAATGGCAAGTAGGATCTAGATGGACTTAAGCATAGCCACTGGAAAAGGTTTCATCATTATCCACGCCTGGTCGATGACGAAAACCTTTAACAAGTCTAGCTTTGAAAGTCTCAATTTTTCCATCTACACCAAGTAATCTTCTCAAGATATACTTGCTCCTGATGGGGATTTAACCCTTCAGATATAGCAACCAAAGTCCATACTTTATTGGTGTACATGGATTCCATCTCAGATCGCTAAGCATCCAGCCATTCTTACAGAGTCCCTACTCTCGATGGCCTGCTCGAAACTAGTTGGGTCACCATCTCATGATGTATTCCTCGCTCTCACTGTCATCGAGAAACCAAAGTATCTCTCAGGCGGATGAGGAACCCTGTTAGATCGGCGGAGAGGCTGTGGTTCGTCGGAGACTATTGAATCCTTTGGTTCTATCAGATCATCAGCCATAGTTTTATATAGCTGGAACCTTTCCAGTTTTACAGAACTGACCTTGCCTCGATCTTGTCCGGATTTTGCTTTCGACATAGGCCGGACAATCCCAAATCTTAACTTACTTAAGAGATAGGCTCTTCCCATACCATATCTTATATGGAGTGGTAGGCACTGATTTGATTTGAACTTAATTCAATAGGTATGCAGCTTCTCAAGTGCACAACCCCTTAAAAGAAACGGGTAACTCAGTAATACTCATCATAGAGCACACCATATCTAATATGGTGTGATTGCTCCGCCCCGATACACCGTTGTGCTATGGTATATTCAGAGGAGTAATACAGAGAGAGAATCTCATTCTCCTTTAGAATAGTCCAGGAATTCTATGCATAAGTATTCACCTCCCTGATCTTATCATAGGACATAATACTTATACCCGGTTTTTGGTTCTCTATTTCTAACTTATATTCTATGAATATCTCAAAAGGTTCGGACTTGTGTTTCAACAGGAACATATGTCTGAATCTTGAGAGATTATCAGAGAATGTAATGAAATAAAAAGAACCGGTCTTGGCATGTGTAGACAGGGGATCTACATACATCAACATGTATCATCCCAAGAGCTCACTAACTCTTTCTCTGTTTCCAATAAACAGAGCTATGGTCATCTTATCTTTGTGACATGACTGGCAAGTTTTACAATATGTAAATTCAAACTGATTTAAATATGCATCTAAATATAACTTTAGCCAGTCGGGTCGCATTGATATGACCTAGTCTACAATACCTCAAGAAGGATTCGTTCATTTCTGAACTCTTCCTCTTGTGTGTGTTCCGTATACTAAGAACTGTAGTTTGATTTAGAACATCAATGCTTTTAGATAACGTGCCTGAACCGATCAAATTTTCATATAGGAAATGTTCAAAACATTATCCAACAATACAAAATTATATCCTTCTTTACTAATAAAGAGATTGATATGATTTTGTACATCAGGTTCGGTATCTAATAGCATTTGTTTAGAATCAATGTATTGGTAATACAGGGTGACAGTGACCAACAGACTTGGCTGCAACACTTGCTTTGTTTTCTGTCTCATGAAACTTATCACCCATTCTCAGTTCTCTACCTTTCTGTAGCCCTATGTAACGGATTGCATTTGCGGGATCCTGATCCGGTATCTAATACCTAGGACGTAGAGGATACTGAGAAACAGTTCTTTATAATGAACACACCCGAAGGAGATGCATCTCATGCAGTTTCTTCGTTTGGGCGGCACAGGAATCTTGGTATTCCCCTATTTCCTGCTCTGTCTTATAACAATTATAAGTTGGAGCGGGACCAACGTTCCCTAACTCAGTATAACAAGTGGGTTCGGTCAATACATCCATATTACTATCTTGATTAAGGCGTGATATGGTCTCTACCTAGAGAGAGAGAGAGAAGAAAACACTCTGTGTGCGCTCTTGCAAGATTAGATTGGTTATTTATTTTATCTAATCAGGATGGCTCCGACTGTTTTTATCAAATCTTCCTTCAAACCCTAAAAGGAAAGACTAGCCGGGATTAATTACACTCTACAAGTTCGCAAATCTTTCAGCCAGGCCAGTGTCGGTACTTTGAGGGAGGTTCCCCGTGCTTTCGCACGGACCTAATTAAAGTAAACCTCGTTTTCCAAAGGCGTAACCCCGTTGACACCTTTATAGACACCTACTTAATCGGCTAATTGCAAAGTGCAAAACTCTCCCAGGAGTAACAATTACTCGCAGTGGGTATCGGGATCCAACTATCACATAGAAGGTATGCAATCTCATTGCAAATTTCAACACTTGAAACTCCCGATAAAGGTTTTTACCCCTAGCACTTATGACCTTAACTATGGTCAACAAATCATAAGTACTAGTCATGTTCTACCCGTCATTTCGTGATTAATTAGACCCACCCACATGAACCTTAACTAAGGTCAACAAAGTCACGTGACTGTCCTAACTAATCGCATCATATGCGGTGTAGGAAGACATCACTTAGCTACCGTACACTGTGCCTTGACTATGGTCAACAAACACAGCACGAATACTAAGTACTCTACTTCCTAAAATGACGGAGGGTTGCGAATGGTTATTAATAAAACCTTTAATGCTTTGAACTTGATCTCGTTGCGGAATCAAATGGTTTTAAATGGAGTGTTTTTTAGGCTTTTCAAGTTTTTCTAAAGGGGTCACTCCCGGTGAAGGGATCGTCGGCCCTTTTCTCATCGAATAAGGTGCAGGATATATCATATATACCTCTGTGCAAAGCAAAAACTATAGAAGCAATCAAAGGACAAACCGAGGGTTGTAGCATCTGCCAGTTATTGCTAAAGGAGTCACTCCCAGTGAAGGGATCTCGGTCCTTTCCTTATCGAATAAGGTGCAGGATGTTCTACAAGGAACACCGCGATGCAAAGCAAGAACTGTAGTTTCCTGTTATTATTTTGAAATTCGATTCCACAACAACTTTTAGGTTTATTTTCTTTCATTAATCTCATTAATGAATGTCCCATCGTATAAGTCCACCTAAACATCACAGATAAATATAACGTACGCTTATGCCATTCGCATTCGCCTCGATGTCTCGTCTGCACCGTTAGGTTAGGTAACTAACGCCAGAGCGAGGCAGGGCTAGCGCGGGTGTAAAACATAAGCAACGTCTATATAATATATCTTATATACTATATATAATACCTATCTGAACAAATCACATGATTACATCACAGATAACGCAGCAGAAAATATCATATGAAATATTGGATATACTAGGACGTCCGTGTTTTTAATACGAGCCAGTATAAAACACGGATTCCAAGATCGCGATAAATAGCCAATCCCACACCCCTAGACCCCTACGAGAGCTGCAAGCAACCCTACCAATTTTAGAGTTAGGAGACCCGGACTCGACTCCTCGAGTTGGTCTCCTACTGGACTCTAGAACCCAGTTACTTGTGCTCTCCTCCTTGGGTCTATCCTAGTGCGGAAAAGTAAATAATATACAAAAGGTGACATCTTCCGCAACCTGGAAGTGCCCCAATAAAAGAATATTACATATAAGTTTTTACATGAATGAAAATGAAAAAACACTCATCTCACACAAAAACCCCCCGGCCATTCAAACACGACGATCCAATATAACATATCCAGCAACACATAACATCACATGTCATCAACGTAAGTAAACGTGCGTATCCCAATTGTCGTTGACATATAGCAACGAAACCGGCGATATCACATATTGCACTTACGGTCACAGAAAAGAAAGTGTAAAACTACAACAGTTGGAATCCGCAAACTCTTTAGACATTGCATGCCTAACCAAATGAATTGCTTAGACATCGCATGCCTAACAATTATAAACCCCGCATTTTAGTCTCATTATCGAAAACTCTTTTCAATCTCAAGTCGGGAAATTCAACAAGATTCCCGGCATTTTGATCGAATGCTCGTCGCAAACTTTAGTAGGCGGCCGCACCCCCGATGCCGTCGACGAAGTGCACCAAGGCGGAACACCGCTGCCGCGAGCACCCGAACGGATGCTTTCGGCAACGGGGTTCTCCTACAGTCACTTGGTCGGGGCTATGGGGTGTAGCTGTCTATTAAGTTTACCCGGCGAGTATCCGCGTACGCTACGTGATTGCGACGGACTTTTGATCACATCAAAATTCCGTGGCAACCGATCAAGTGAGACTAAAGCGCTATGTTTATAACATCCAAATCAGTTATCTCATAACTACTTGTGGATTCCAAATATTGTATCACATTCCGGATAAATAGAAAATGTTAAACTTTCCGATCGAACAATCAAACACCCAAGTTTTCCCGAAACAGCTCAACACATGAAATAAGTTTAAAAACATCCACTTCATGCCACAGTAGCAACGGTCCAGCCGTAGAAGGGTCAAGCCAACGCCTCACATGTGGCACGCCGTACTGCCCCAAACCCTAAGGTTCAAAGAACAGTTCAAGACGGCCACATAATCGAGTTAAGGTTTGTTGTCTTCTAGAGGGTCCATCGCGTTACTTGCACAACTTAGAACGTTCTTAAACCACGGAAAAATCCAACACTTGGAAATTTTCCGGCAGGGGAAAAATTGGGTATTTATATCCGGTCGAACTTTTTAACATATTCTAAAATTTTCCGGAAAAACACATAGATAAAATTAGACAATCCGATCGAATCTACGAACTACCAATACAACCCAGAAAACTCAACTCTTGAGTAAACTTTAAAAAATCCCAGAAAACACAGGCATTGCATACGGGTATTACTGTGCAAAGCACGTGACAAGATACTCCTATATGGCCGCGGAACCGCCGCACATGCCATGCTCATGTCGCGGTTCCGCGGCAACTTGGTCGAGTTATGCGCACGTGCTTCACAGTAATTCTTCAAAATGCCTGCTGATTTTTCTGCATATTTTTTTTTCACAAAAATCCCAGTTTTGAAAAATTGTACAGAGAAGGGTTTTGGATTAGGGTTTCGGGTTCGATCGGGTTTCTAAATTCGTCTACTCATCTTCTAAGGCTCTAGCTAGGCTCTGATACCACTGTAGGGTTCCTAGGCACACTCATGAGGTTCTACAACTGATCAACCATGCCAAAATCAAAAAATTTCGTGTGCCAAAGAAATCCTATTCAAGATCGTTAACTAGAGATAAAGGCGAAACATACAAGCAAACTACTTTGCTATAAAGTGAAAGTGACTACAACCTTTGTAGATCTGGTTCTCCACCTCTCTAGCTCCGTGTTGACGTCCCTCCATTGCGATCATCGGATCCCGGACCCTTGCGTCGATTTCATCGGAGAAATGGGCAGGCAAGGTCGTTGACTTCGATGCCGAAGATGATCTACGTCGAGGCGACTTAAACTCAAGCTCCACCTTCACTAGGTCATGGAACTTGTGAAAATAACACACTCTACTACATGGCAAGTGGTAGAGGATGAAGAAATAGGAAGTGGGTTCACTTTGGATTTGGATTTCTCACTTGGAATCATCACTTGGAAATTTCTAGCATTGGTTTTTCTTCTTCATGAAGAAGATGAAGAAGAAAGAAAATGATTAATGAATTATTTCCAAAAAGAAAATCAAGTTATGGTTATCATAGTGCAACCATGGGTGAGTTTAACTCATGTAGAGAGCAAACCCTAGTTTAGGTAATGGTTAGGTTTAAGGATAAAACAAAATGGTTACTTATTCAGAACTTCATGAAGCTTCAACAAAAAAACAAAGCAAGCCACCATTTCATTTATCTTTCCAAAAATAAATTAAAGAAAATAAATAAAACAAATATAAAACCTAAGCATTAACCTAAACATGGTTTAAAATAAACACACACCCAAGTTTGCATGTATCATCAAACATGATACAAACTAGTGCACAAAACTATATCATATATACAATGTGCACATCAAGTGAGAAAATCCATCTTAAGTGAACCAATACTAGTTAATGCAAAGTAATATATCAAATATATAATTATACATTAAATCATTAAATCAACACTTGATTTAATGATCCGGTCACACTGCATATAACCGACTAATATCAAGTGTATCAATGTATCGAATCAACACTTGATTCGGTAACCCGGCTATATCTTATATAACCGTCTAATGATACAAATCGCGAGAATAGAATACAGTATCACATATTGGTACTATTCTCGGTCCCACACATATCTCATATGCGCTCCTATTTCGTTTCGCTTGAGCCTGGAAAGCTCTGTGTAGGACTCTAAAGACTCGTCAATACGCCGGCAGCAGGTGATGATCATATCAAACACCCACAAGCCGCAAGCGGTCTGCTAAACGTAACGGCCACCCGGGTATCGAGCGATCAGAAGATCAACGAGCATGCCCGCTCACACTCCTGTGAATCCAACCAGTAACACTTACCGTACAGTTGTTCATATCAGATTTTTGCATTTTCATACCGCCCAATTTTTATCACATTGCATATCGGTAGATACTCTTGAGCCGTGTTTGCTAGTCAATTGCAGGATACAGGTTCCCGGTTCTCAAATGGAGAAATTCATGGAAAACACGACAAAATCCGGTTCCTGCCAACCACAGATAAAAACACGGTCTCCGCTCTTCATCCGTATGCTGCCAGTTACCAGTTTAGGAAGACAAAGTGTCAAATCAACGTCATTCTCATGCACAAGGCTCAATGGTAGCACAAAATCCAAGAGATCTACGCGGAGCTCGAGGCAATCATCCACAAAAAAGTCCTCCTTTGCTCAAGAGAAATTCTGGAAGAAATGAGAAAGAATTATCAGAAAATACCCACACCAGACAAGAGGGGACAGGAGACCAGGAAAACACTCAGAAGCCCACACCCTAAACCCACAGTAGGGGCGCGGATCCGCGGCCATAGGGGGCTATAGGCGGCGGATCCGCGGCCGTACAGGCAGTTCAGGCAGAGACTTTTGGGGGGCAGTTTGGTCATTGCATCAGGGTTCTGGTGGTTGCCCTAGGGTTTCATTTCTTGGCCTATAAATAGCCCAGAATTTTGTGAAGGAATGGTCTATTTCTTGTATTCTATTTTTCTAGGATTTAGTTCACTTGTTCTTCTTCTTCTCATCTCTTCTCCATTAAACTTGTAGTGAGCTTTGTGAGGGAGGAATGATAAATAAAGAAGATCAATTTATTATCATGCTTGTCTTACTTTTGTTATAATTGTTGTAACTTTAAATTCGTTAAGTAGTTGTTGTTATTTCCTTGTTGTTTCTTCTTCTCTTTTTTTTCTTTATCCTTACATACGACAATGATACTTACGCTCGATCCTCGCCAAGGTGAGGTCGCAAATAGTTAGTCGTATTCTTCTAATCTCTCTCTTTCTATCTTCCTCTTTTGTTTTGTTTTGTTTTTTTTTCTATCATGAAGTGTGAGTAGTTTTATACTTGTTACGGTAGGATAAGGGAAGTTTGAGAGAAGGAAATCTCTCTCACTCTTTCCTTGCCCAACAACTTAAATCGACTCCCGTTAATTGAACCACAATCCGCTCCTTACGGCACCCTATCCTACATGATAGCGGTGATTCCGTAGTGAGACCGGTTGTGGTTGAATTAACCGGAGGTTATGGATAAGAGCCAAGAACGGACGGACAAGCACCAAAAGGAAGAACTATGCGTTGGAAAGCCTAGCTTATACTCGCAAGTTCCTTCCTAGTCGTGCTAATCTCCGTTGTTGCCGATTACCGTAACACCGATATTAAGTGGGGCAACGAAAGATGTGGAGACTCCTAACTCAAACTAACATAATCCTCACCCTAACAAGCTCTCTTTAAATATCAACTCAACACTTAGTTAATCACAAAGAAAATCTGAACAACCGGACTTAACTCGTCGAAAAACACATAGAAAAAGATTCCCATCTCCCTGCGGACGACCCGTACTCAACCGGCTAGCTACATGCGAAACCGTCTTGATTGCGGTATTTAAAACTAAACTTGAACACGCACGTATCCTAACAATCAAATGGCGCCGTTGCCGGGGAGACGGTAGTTTGTTTCTTTATGAAATTTCGGGTTAATTTGTAAGTATAACTCTAACCGAAAAACAAAAAAAAAAGTATATACATTGTAAACAAAACCATCTTGTTATTTTTGATTAGTTTTTGTGCAAGTGTGAAGGAAAATACAAGTTCGAGTTCAGTGGCCAAGACGTTGAAAATACGGAGTTCAAGTACAGTGCCAAAGACGTGGGAAGATAGACCCACAGTTCGCGGCTACACCGCGACGGACAAAAACGAAGCATCCGGTCTACTGTAAAAATCTGGAGCAGATACAGTGAGTATAACAGAATTCCACACATCCAGACAAGAAGAAGACCCCAATACCAGCACACAGAAAAAAATGGGAAGCCCAAACCTTCTGTTCCACCGCGGAACCGCGGCCTAAACAGGTGTTTAGCCGCGGATCCGCGGCCTGTTGGTGCCTTCAGGGCCCCAAATTTCTCTATAAGTTCTCTGCCTCTCTCCTCTCTTCTGAACTCCACTGAATTGTGTTTTCTGCAGCCTTCTTTGCGCAAACTCTTCTCCCCCTTCCAATAAACTGTTCTTGTGCAGGATTCTTTGCGCCGCAAATAAAAATTGTTTGCAGTTGATTTGTTACTGTTTTGCATTCTTTAATACGGACTTAAGGGGCTTGAAACCAATCCAGATTGGGTGGGGATTTCATCACCCTTCCCAGGACCCCAAAAATCACTAAAGCATATGCATTGTCCATTGTAAATTAAAAAATACTAGACTTCAGCCCTAAGGACTTCGCGCTCATTAGGAGAAGATAAACAGTGTTTAGAACCTCGCTTAACCGTATATTGTTTACGGGGTGTCTAGGAAAGTGTTAAAGGCGCAACCGCCGAAAGAGAAAGGGTTATTTAATTAAGGAACTTCGCGAAAGTGTTGGATAACCTCCCCTTATCTCTGCACTTACCTGGCCTCGTGATCAGTGTATTTTTAAGCCCGTTTCTCGACATTGTTTAACTTCGACAATCAAGTTCAGGAGCAGGTCTAGTAGACCTAGGCGACCGTAGATCTAGGTGTGATTGTGCATATCTTGTTTGTGATTGCTTAAGCCGTATCTCCGTACATATTTCTGTAAATCTCTTTCTAAAAAAAAAAAAAAAAATCAAAAACTTTTACAAAAACTTGCCCTTTTGTCGCCAAATCCATTTTCACCCACCACCCATCGCCTTTCTCCATTGACGTTTTCTTACCCTCACCTTCTTCGCTTTGACTATACTAAACTCGTTTAGTGTATGTCCGCTTGGACTCGGGACACTAGCGCCCGTCTAGTCCGCGTTACGTTAGTCGCGACCGACTCCGCGATCGACTCCGAAGTCGATACTCCGTCTACTCCTCTTTCACCCCTTCGTTTGCCGGCCAACTCCGACGTTGACTGGAATTCTGTTCATACATCCTCACCTTCACCTTCACCTTCACCAACCTCTTCTTCCGCGATGTCGGGATTTAATCCGAACATCTCTTTGACCACCCCTGGATTGGCTCCACCTCCTACGGAGACCAATCTCCCACCACCTCCGCCTGTTGTAGCGCCGCAGCGAATTGCGCTCCAGGATCGTTTCTACCCTACCCGTTCTGCACTTCCCACCTGCCTTTCTTTTCCTCCGGCCAATGGGGACAACTTTGAAATTAAGCCCCATTTCATCAACGTGCTTCCACGTTTTCATGGGCTTGAGTCTGAAGATGCCTATATCTTCATCAACAAATTTCAAAACGTCTGTGCCATGATGAAAACAACCCAGCTGTCGGACGATGCTATACGTCTACGGGTCATTCCGTTCACTTTATGCGATCTCGCTGAAAAATGGCTGTATAGCACCGCTTCCCACTCAATCACCAGCTGGGACGAGTTTGTTAAAGCGTTTCTTAAAAAATTCTATCCGAATCATAAGACCGCAAGAATTCGAAATGAAATCAACCAATTCTCCCAGCTTCCTTCTGAACCCTTCTGGAAGTGCTTTGACCGATACAAAGACCTTCTTGTTCAGTGTCCTCACCACGGTATAGAGAAATGGCAACTCTGCCAAACCTTATACGAGGGACTGAACCCAGCAACGAAGCAGTTGCTGGAAACTATCTGTCAGGGCCACTTCCTATCCAAATCTGACGAGGAAGCGTGGCAGTTCTTTGACGATCTTGCGGAGCAAACGCTACAGTGGGAGAGCACCAGACCGACTTCTTCTTCTTCTACCTCCACTTCTACCGGTCAGTCTAGGGTAGGAATCCACCAACTCGATGTCTCTATTGCGATGAAAGCTGAAATGGCTGCAATAACACGAAAGCTTGAAGCGATAGAGAGCAAATTTTCTGCTCCTGCCCCCACACCTGTTCTCCCCCTTCGTACCATCTGCGCTTGTTGTTCCGATCCTTCCCACTTGACCGAAGAGTGTCCTTACAATCCACCCTCGCAAGGACAGGATCAGGTTAATGCTGCCTTCCAGCAAAGACCGAGGAATGATCCATACTCTTCCACCTACAATCCCGGTTGGAGGAACCACCCCAATTTCGCCTGGAATCAGAATCAGAATCAGTTCCAGGGCAACAATTTCCAAAGGGCCCCTCCACCGCAACAACAAGCGCAACAACAAACTCAAACTCAGTATCAGCAGCCCTTCCAACCCCAACCTTTCCAAAACCAGACGAACAACTTTGCTCCCAACAACTCTTTTCCACCAAACAACTTTGTTCCGTCGAACAACGATAAGGTTTCCTCGCTCGAGCGAAGTCTGGAGGCATTTGTTAAACAATCGACTCAATCCACCGCCAACATCCAGTCTTCGATTCAATCTTTAGTGCAACACACTGCCGCACACGGGCAAAGCATCAAAACCATCGAGGCCCAGATTGCACAGCTGAACGCGGCCTTAAGCGAGCGAGAAAAGGGGAAGCTCCCGTCCCAGCCACTTCCAAATCCCGGTCACCCACATAATGCACATGTTGCTCTTGAACAACAAAACCATAATGTGAGTGCCGTGACCATACTGAGATCAGGGAGGGTGCTGCAAAACAACATTGGCAGACGGATCAACGATGACACCCCGGCCGCTGCTTCTTCTTCTTCTTCTTCTACTTCTTCTTCTTCGTCTTCTGAGCCTATTCTCCGTTCTTCACAAGGCTCCCCTTCCTCTTCTTCTCTGAACGGACCCACTTCTCACTCCACGAAGACACCAATTTTGGGATCCGTTCCAACTCCACAATCTCCTCCTCCAGCTTTAGACTCAACCAATTTTCAAAATGTTCCATTTCCAAACCGGTTGAGGTCTAACAAACAAAATCCTCAAATGGAGAAGATTCTGGAGTTATTTAAGCAAGTTAACATTAACATTCCTCTTTTAGATGCTGTCCAACAAGTCCCGTCTTACGCGAAAATCTTAAAGGACTTGTGCACGAAAAAGAGGAAGTGTCAGGTACCCAAGAAAGTTTTCTTGGCTAGTGCTGTGAGTGATGCCCTTACCCAATCTTTACCACAAAAACGGAAGGACCCTGGCTGTCCTACGATTTCAATTACTATTGGGGATAAGAACATCAACCGCGCACTATTAGATCTTGGTGCCAGTGTTAACTTGCTTCCGTATTCAGTATATGAGCAATTAGGCGTCGGAGAGTTGAAACCCACGCACTGCACTCTCCAAATGGCCGACCGATCGATCACCCACCCTAGGGGTGAGCTAGAGGATGTGTTGATAAGAGTCGGGGACTTCATATTCCCCGTTGACTTCATTGTATTAGATACACAGCCTGTAGCTAACCCCCGGAATCAAATTCCGGTGATACTCGGTCGCCCATTTCTTGCAACCTCAAATGCTGTGATCAATTGTCGCAACGGTTCGATGAACCTCTCTTTTGGAAACATGACGATTGAACTCAACATTTTTAGGTTGGGGAATCATCCCGCCGAACCTAATGCTCATATACTGGATGTCTGCTCGATCCAGGAGATCACCCCCGAAGAGTGTGAATTCGAGGAGTTTCTGTTTGAACACGATAATCTTGACGCCACTAGTGCGTTTCTCTTCGAACCTGCTGCTGTTTCTGCGCCCGACAACGAATACGAGTGTTTCACGTTCATGAACGATCTTAGCCGCGCACAACCCGAGTTTGAATCTTTCGACTTTCCGGATGAGTTACCTGAACCATCCAACTCGGTTGCCTACACTCGCTTTGAACCTTTGCTGGAGTCCTTTGAGTTCGAGACCTTTGCACCAGTCTTGCCTTCCATCATTTCACCTCCAACGCTCGAACTCAAGCCGTTGCCGTCTCACCTTAAGTACGCTTACTTAGGTGAAAACGAGACCCTTCCTGTCATCATCTCGGCTTCTCTAGCTCCCGAGCAAGAGAAAGCCCTTCTCGCGGTCTTGCACAGCAACAGGCAAGCTTTTGGCTGGTCCATGGCGGACATCAAGGGGATTAGTCCCCTGATAGTTGAGCATCACATTCATCTGATGGATGATGCCAAACCAGCCCGGGATCCACAAAGACGTCTTAATCCAGTCATGAAGGAGGCTGTGAAGAAGGAGATCGTCAAATGTCTAGATAGTGGTATCATTTACCCTATCTCTGATAGCCAGTGGGTTAGCCCCATTCACGTTGTCCCCAAGAAGTCGGGCATCACGGTCATCACCAACGAGGCGAATGAGTTAATCCCTACTCGCACCCAAACTGGGTGGCGAGTTTGCATTGATTACAGAAAACTCAACGCCGCAACGCGGAAAGACCACTTTCCGCTACCCTTCAATGACCAGATGCTTGAACGATTGGCCGGACATGAGTACTATTGTTTTCTTGATGGCTACTCTGGCTATAATCAAATTCCCATCGCCGAAAAAGACCAGGACAAGACCACTTTCACTTGTCCTTTCGGCACGTTTGCATATTGACGCATGCCCTTTGGGTTATGCAATGCGCCCGCTACCTTCCAGCGGTGTATGATGGGAATTTTCTCTGACATGGTGGAAAAATTTCTGGAGATTTTCATGGATGACTTCTCCATCTTCGGCGACTCCTTTGACGAGTGTTTGCTGCATCTTGACGCTGTCCTTACCCGATGTAAGGACAAGAATCTCACTTTGAACCGGGAGAAATGCCACTTCATGGTGCGCGAAGGTATTGTCTTAGGACATATCATCTCGCAAAATGGCATAGAGGTTGACAAAGCAAAGATTGAGGTCATTTCCAATCTGCCTCCTCCCCGATGCGTCAGAGATATCCGAGCCTTCCTTGGCCATGCCGGTTTCTATAGACGGTTTATCAAGGACTTTAGCAAGATTGCTAGGCCCTTGACGCTTTTGCTGGCCAAGGACACGCCTTTCGACTTCAACTCGAGCTGTGTGACTGCATTCGAGTCACTGAAACGCTCACTCACTTCTGCTCCCGTTCTTTCTTCACCTGACTGGACGCACCCATTCGAGATTATGTGCGATGCATCCGACTTTGCCATCTGTGCTGTCCTCGGACAACACATCAACAAGATGCCGCACGTAATCTATTACGCGAGCCGAACCCTGAACGACGCCCAACTTAACTATACAACAACTGAGAAGGAATTCTTGGCTGTTGTCTTTGCTTTAGAAAAGTTCAGGCCCTACCTCATCGGCTCTCCAGTCATTGTCTACACGGACCATTCAGCTCTGCGCCATCTTTTTGCGAAGAAAGATGCCAAATCTCGGTTAATACGTTGGATCCTCTTGCTTCAAGAGTTTGACCTTGTGATTAAGGACAAACGAGGATGTGAAAACGTAGTTGCCGACCATCTCTCACGACTTCCTTCTTCGCCTTCGCTTCCAATTCCGATCAACGACGTTTTCCCGGATGAACAACTCTTGACAGTATCGTGCGAACCCTGGTTCGCAGATATTGTGAACTATTTAGCCACGGGATTACTACCGACTGAATGGTCGAGTCAGGACAGACTTCGCTTCTTATCCCAAGTAAAACACTTTTACTGGGACGAACCCTACTTGTTCAAGTACTGTCCCGACCAGATTATTCGTCGGTGTGTCCCTGATGAGGAATTCAAGAGTGTGCTGTCATTTTGCCACGATCAAGAGTGTGGCGGGCATTTTGGGCCCAGAAAGACAGCTGAGAAGATCTTGCAATGTGGTTTCTACTGGCCACAACTCTTCAAAGACGCTCATGACTATTGCAAGACTTGCTCCCGGTGCCAACACATGGGCCGGATATCCCGGAGGAACGAGATGCCGCTCCAACCGATCTTGGTTGTGGAGATTTTTGATGTTTGGGGGATAGATTTCATGGGGCCGTTTCCCAGCTCTTTCGGGAACTTGTACATCCTTTTAGCTGTTGATTACGTCTCTAAATGGGTCGAGGCTGTGCCCAGCCGGACTAACGACAACAAGGTTGTCGTTAGGTTCCTTAAAGAAAACATTTTCTCCCGGTTTGGGCACCCCCGAGCGATCATTAGTGACAATGGAAGTCATTTCTGCAATAAAACTTTCGAAGCCTTAATGCTGAAATACTCCATTAATCATAAGCTTTCTACGCCCTACCACCCCCAAACCTGCGGGCAGGCCGAAGTTTCCAATCGGCAGATCAAGCAGATACTGGAGAAGACGGTTTCCAAGAACCGTAAGGATTGGTCTCTGAAACTCACTGATGCCCTTTGGGCATTTAGAACCGCTTATAAGACCGACCTTGGCATGTCTCCCTATCGGCTTGTATACGGAAAAGCCTGCCACCTTCCTGTTGAAATCGAGCATCGCGCATTTTGGGCGATAAAGGAGTTGAATCTGTCTCTTGAGGACGCGGGCAGCCATCGGAAGCTGCAGCTGAACGAACTATGCGAGCTTAGGGATGAGGCTTACGACAACGCGGTTGTCGTTAAGAATCGAACGAAGGTGTTTCACGATAAACACCTTTTGCGCAAAACCTTCGTACCTGGTCAGCAGGTACTGCTTTACGACACCCGACTTCATTTCCATCCTGGAAAGCTCAGATCTCGCTGGAAAGGGCCGTATTTTGTGCGGAATGTGTATCCGCAGGGCGCTGTGGATTTGGAGAATCCAAAGGACGGTTCACTCTTCAAAGTGAACGGACACCGATGCAAACCGTACCTTAGCGCCGAACCAACAGAGGAGCTCCTGTTCTTACAGGAGCCGGTTTACCCTGAATGATCTTCCTCTGCCTACCTCCAAACTTCGGTTATCCAGCCAAGAACAGTGGACACTGTTCCAAATAAGTTTGGGGGTATGTACAAACCATTTTGTATCTATTTGTGTATATTCTTTTTTTCTTTTCTTTAAAAACATAAACAAATAAAAATTGTGTATCACTAACCGACAATTTTGAACCTTCAACCTGATCTCTTCATGCAACGACAGTGAGGACACTGTCCAGTTTAAGTTTGGGGGTACGCTCGGTACGCATTTCTTACCTTCGCATTCATATGTATATTTTGCATCTGCATATTTAAATCCATAAAATCCATAAAAATTTGAAAATTTTCTAAAAAATATAAAAACTTTTTTGTCAAGTTAGCTTGTGGAAGAACTCTGATTCAACATTCGACGGTTTTTGTTTGAAAAAATAGGAATAACTAGATCTTATGTTTGGATTTTGCAAAACCTGAAAGATAACTCTCCTTTGAAGTTAACTATAGCTGATATACGTCTTTACATCACACTACACGTGTCGTAAGATTTTGGGAATTAGATGACAAGTCTTTCATGTTTAAACTTTTAAACAGATAAATGATTTTCTAAGGATCAAATAGGTTTGTTCTGAAATAAGTAATGTCAAGAATAGTTTATGAAGTAAAGCGAATATGAAGGAATGTTATTGATGCCGTAATTGGAGCTAAGTCTGAAAAATAACCCATCGGAAACTTGATTGGAATGATTACACACCAAACCCACTAAACACGTCTTTTATCCAAAAAAAAAAATATTTGAACTGCCGGTTATATCTCCGTTCGTATTAAATCATCTGATTTTCACGACAAACTGTCTTTTGTTTTTGGACCTAGGTAACTTGAGTAATTAAGTCCGCTGGGGTGTTTCTACACCTAATGCCCTAAAACCAACTGGTTTGGGTGCATTGGCCCAAAGCTCGCTAAGAAGCCTAGAAAGTCCAGTTTAAAACAAAGTCAAGCAAGTGTTCTCTCCGAGTTAAAATTCCTAACGGTTCTTTGTGTGAGAATAATCTTGATAAAAGACAGGCTTTTAAAAAAATTTTAACGGAGATATGAAGGTTTTATTCTATGATAAAGACTATTGCACGTTCACAGTGGTGTGTATGAAATGAAAACAAGAAAAAGGTGGAGTGAAAAATACGACTTAGTTTCCTGTTAAGGAAGATAGAAATTCTGAAGTTGAAACCTTACTGGAAAACGAAACTTGAAAAATGCTTAACTCGTTATAAAACTTATGTGATCCTTTTAAAATTGTTATCTGGGCTTTATTGTGCGACATGATGACTTTAATCGATCCTTCTGGAACTTAACGACTCTATTTGCACTGCACGTAAAGACATATAAAATCTGTAGTTAAATAAGAAGCGAGGTGTGAAAAATAAAGGTTCGATGATCTAGACTTAGGATTATAGAATTGTTATTTTCTAAAACAAAACTTTAGGGTTTTGAAGCTTAGTTATTTTACGAAACCAACTTGACCGGATTTTGTGGGGAGTATCCGCTGAAAACCCTCAGGAGACAACACTCCTCCTACTAGGGACACCTAGAGGTTTAACGGCTTGTTGCACATGCTCAATGCAATCGCGTTCCCTGCGAAAGAGAGGTTAGGAAATTTTTTGTGAATAAATGGGCTTTGCTCGGGACGAGCAAATGATAAGTTTGGGGGTATTTGTTCATATCAGATTTTTGCATTTTCATACCGCCCAATTTTTATCACATTGCATATCGGTAGATACTCTTGAGCCGTGTTTGCTAGTCAATTGCAGGATACAGGTTCCCGGTTCTCAAACGGAGAAATTCATGGAAAACACGACAAAATCCGGTTCCTGCCAACCACAGATAAAAACACGGTCTCCGCTCTTCATCCGTATGCTGCCAGTTACCAGTTTAGGAAGACAAAGTGTCAAATCAACGTCATTCTCATGCACAAGGCTCAATGGTAGCACAAAATCCAAGAGATCTACGCGGAGCTCGAGGCAATCATCCACAAAAAAGTCCTCCTTTGCTCAAGAGAAATTCTGGAAGAAATGAGAAAGAATTATCAGAAAATACCCACACCAGACAAGAGGGGACAGGAGACCAGGAAAACACTTAGAAGCCCACACCCTAAACCGAAAGTAGGGGCGCGGATCCGCGGCCATAGGGGGCTATAGGCGGCGGATCCGCGGCCGTACAGGCAGTTCAGGCAGAGACTTTTGGGGGGCAGTTTGGTCATTGCATCAGGGTTCTGGTGGTTGCCCTAGGGTTTCATTTCTTGGCCTATAAATAGCCCAGAATTTTGTGAAGGAATGGTCTATTTCTTGTATTCTCTTTTTCTAGGATTTAGTTCACTTGTTCTTCTTCTTCTCATCTCTTCTCCATTAAACTTGTAGTGAGCTTTGTGAGGGAGGAATGATAAATAAAGAAGATCAATTTATTATCATGCTTGTCTTACTTTTGTTATAATTGTTGTAACTTTAAATTCGTTAAGTAATTGTTGTTATTTCCTTGTTGTTTCTTCTTCTATTTTTTTTCTTTATCCTTACATACGACAATGATACTTACGCTCGATCCTCGCCAAGGTGAGGTCGCAAATAGTTAGTCGTATTCTTCTAATCTCTCTCTTTCTATCTTCCTCTTTTGTTTTTTTTTTTTTTTCTATCATGAAGTGTGAGTAGTTTTATACTTGTTAGGGTAGGATAAGGGAATTTTGAGCGAAGGAAATCTCTCTCACACTTTCCTTGCCCAACAACTTAAATCGACTCCCGTTAATTGAACCACAATCCGCTCCTTACGGCACCCTATCCTACATGATAGCGGTGATTCCGTAGTGAGACCGGTTGTGGTTGAATTAACCGGAGGTTATGGATAAGAGCCAAGAACGGACGGACAAGCACCAAAAGGAAGGACTATACGTTGGAAAGCCTAGCTTATACTCGCAAGTTCCTTCCTAGTCGTGCTAATCCCCGTTGTTGCCGATTACCGTAACACCGATATTAAGTGGGGCAATGAAAGATGTGGAGACTCCTAACTCAAACTAACATAATCCTCACCCTAACAAGCTCTCTTTAAATATCAACTCAACACTTAGTTAATCACAAACAAAATCTGAACAACCGGACTTAACTCGTCGAAAAACACATAGAAAAAGATTCCCATCTCCCTGCGGACGACCCGTACTCAACCGGCTAGCTACAAGCGAAACCGTCTTGATTGCGGTATTTAAAACTAAACTTGAACACGCACGTATCCTAACAATCAACAGTCCGGTCTGTTCGTCAGATATGTCGCATATCTCGCCTAAGGGTGGTAAACGTCAGACCCTAGTAGCTTGATAAGTCATGCCGATGTAAGGTCCATAACAAAGCGTGAAACTACTGATAACTCTTACTAGTATATCACTGCAACCCTGGCCAGGGATTTCCAGTTATGGCCAGTCGAGCATAGCGCAACATCAACCCCCAATACCGGGAGAGACGAATCCCCTCTTATCGCTCATTGCCTCCATGTGAATCGGGACTGTACCCAAAAACCACCTGTTTGCACGACTCAGTAGAGCCGTGGTAGGGGGAAATCAAAGCACAGTGGGAGACAAACAAGACTCTATGATGATCTCGGGTCATCAGACTAAGCTGTACCAGTGTCACCAGAGAACTGCCATCTGACGTGAGGTATAATACCATCTGGGAGTTCTCGGCGAGTCCGTTCAGTGTACCCAGTCATCACCGAGCACCCGCATACCATCTCTGATGTCAAACACCAATGGATATGGGATCATCCATCGCTCATCACATGGGTCGAGAAGATATACGCTAGTCTACTCTGGAATATCGATGCCCCGTCTCGATATCCCCACGACTAGGAACATTGAAGGATGTACTCATTGACTACCCTGGCCCCACTAGTATGATCTACATCATAGTTCTGGAAGTCGAGCACACATCCTAAGGGCTTTATCAACATGTAACAGAGAGACAGAAAGTAAACATGTTAAGATAAAAAGCAACCAGATAATGTACTATCCTGTCAAACAAGAAATTCCTACCTATATATGTCCCAGCATCCACTACAATATACATCCAATATACAGTAATAACCTCTAGGGCATACATATAACTAACATACACACCCGCATCCGTGTTCCGAGGAACACGAATACAATGAGGTAAAACTAACCCCAAAACCTATACTTGGATCTGGCTTAAAGCAAAGCCCACTAGTAATAACTGCCCGGTCACTAAACGTGCACTAGTGCGCAAGTGTGAACGAACCCTGTCGCAAAACCATGCGACCTCTACTCTGTTTTACCCAAAGGCGAGTAACCCTCTGTGTAGGACTTTAAAAACTCGACACTACGCTAGCAGTGGGTTTAACCACAGACCGTAAGCGGCACTAACTATACGTAACGGTCCCCACGTAGATGCCGATAAGAAGACTGATGAGGTGAACCCATCCGAACTCCTACTGAGCCTATATGTGACAATCTCCGTACAGTCTGATCTGTTCGTCTGAGAATATCACATGGCGGGCCTAGGGGGTGGTAAACGTTAGTCCCCTAATAGCGGTACAAGTCATGCCGGAGTGTAGCCCAGAACACCCTGAGATATAACTGGAAACCTACCATTATATCTCGCTAGCGCTGGCCAGGGACTTTGTGTAATGGCTCTCCTAGACACAGCACGATATCAACTCCCAATACCGGGAGAGACGAATCCTGTCTAACCATCACTGCCTCCAAGTGCTTCGGGACTGCACCCAACTACTACCTGCTTGCACGACTCAGTAGAGCCGTGGTAGGGTAGTAATCAAAGAACAGTGGGAACACACTCGAGGCGAAGTGACAGTGTCAAGTCAGCGGACTAAGCTGTACTCATGTCACCTGGGAACTGTTAACTGACAATAGGTATAATACCAACCAACAGTTCCCAACGAGTCCTGTCCAGTATACTCGTAACCTAACGAGCACCTGCATACTATCTCCAGTACGATGTACTGATGGCTGTGGGACAGACCATCTCCCATGCTGGGAAGAGAAGCGTATGCACCAGTCTACTCTGGAGTATCGATGCCCTGTCTCGATAATCCTACGACTAGGGACCAGAATAAGGATGTGCTTATAGACTACCCAGCCGCCACTAGTGTGATCGCCATCACAACGCCGGTAGTCAAGCAAAGATCCTAAGGGCTCCATCAATATGTTTTAGCGATATGTTAAAAGAAACATATACACATATTAAGATAGAAACAAACCAAGTAGCATACTACTATATCGAGCAAGGCTATCGTAAAACCGTATATATATCCCAAGCTTCCAAAATGTATTATACAAACTAGTACTATACAATAATGGCCTCTAGGGCATACATATCTAACAGGGTGCTCAGTGGAGACTGGGTACACTGGACGGACTCGCCGAAAACTCCCAGATGGTATTATACCTCACGTCAGATGGCAGTTCTCTGGTGACACTTGTGCAGGTTAGTCTGTAGACCCGAGATCGTCATAGAGTCTTGTGTGATTCCTACTGTGCTTTGATTTCCACCTTACCACGTCCAAGAGGGTGTGCAAAACAGTGGTTTTTGGGTACAATCCCGAGTCACATGGAGGCAATGAGCGATAGGAGGGGTTTCGTCTCTCCCGGTATTGGGGTTGATGTTGCGCTGTGCTCGATTGGCCGTAACAGGGAAGTCCCTGGCCAGGGCTTATTTAGAGATTTACTGGTAAGTGTTATCAGTAGTTACTCGACCCGTTATGAGCCTCACATCGGCACGACTTATCGGTTGTTAGGGTCTGACGTTTACTAGCCCTAGACTTGATATGCGACATATCAGACGAGGAGATCGGACTGTACAGGAAGTGTTACCGGCAGGCTTTTACAGGAGTTTGAGCGGGCTTTCTTGCTGATATTCTGATCGCTCAATACCCGGGTGGCCGTTACGTCCAGCTAGTACCGCTGACGGCTTGTGGGTGCTTGATATGATCATCACCTACAGCCGACGTATTGACGAGTCTTTAGAGTCCTACATAGTGGTTTTACTGCCTCAGGAAAAACGAAATAGGAGCGCATATGTGATATGTGTGGGACCGAGAATAATACATGTATGTGATACCGTATTTCATTCTCGCAACTTTTTGTATCGGTCGGTTATATATGATATAGCCGGGTTATCGAATCAAGTGTTGATTCGATAAGTCGATACAATGGATGTTAGTCGGTTATATGAGATATGACCGGATTATTAAGTCAAGTGTTGATTTAATAATTTAGTGTATAATTGTATATTAAATATACTAGTTTACATTAACTAACACTTGTTCACTTAAGGATTTTTCTCACATGTGCACAACTTTAATGTATATGTGATATATATTAAAATGTGTTTTTCTTTTTGTATCATGGTTGATGATACACTTGACATGGGTGTGTAAGATATACACCATTCTATTTATTATGGTGGGTTATAATTATTTAAGGTAATTACAAAATTAGTGGAATTTTGGAAAGTGCATGAAGCTTGTAAAAGCTTACTTTGCTTTGACAAAGTCCACTAGCTTTGTCTTTACCATAGATTTTTTATTAACCTAACCATTTAGATTAGCCATGGTTATCTCTCTACATGAGTTAGTATATGATACTCACTCTCCATGGTTAGCTCACTCACTTGATCATTATCTTCATCTTTTCTTTTGTTCATCTTCTACTTCTTTGAGCAAACGAAAAGCTAGCTAGGGTTTTCAAGAGAGAGTGAAACATTATGAGAAAATAAATTCTAAAGTGAACCCACTTCCTATTTCTCCATCCTCTACTAGACTAACACTTTAGTTTAGGGTTTTTGCTTCACTAATTCTCTAGTTAGTGAAGTAGAAGCTTGAGTTGATATTCTCTCGACGTAGATCTTCTTCGGCCTCGAAGACTTCAAGCAAAGACGCTTCTTTCGCCTCGTGAAGCCATGCAAGAGCCCGGGAGAACCACGATCACAGCGAAGGGACTTCAACAAGGAGCTAATGAAGTGATGGACCGATCTACAAAGGTTGTATTTCGTATTCACTTAGTCGTAATTGTCTTTTACTAGCATGTGAAACCCTAATTTTCTAGCAACGATCTTTTTTAGGGTTATTCGGCACGGCTAAAATTTTAAACGGGCATGGTTGATGCATCGTAGAACCTTTTTAGAGTTCCTAGTAAGCCTACAGACCCCAGCCCCTATCTCCCTTTCTTGGCCGCAAATTTATTCCCTCTAGCCGCAATTTGCGGCCAAACATGGACCAATCTGTCTCGTTTTGGTTCTGGAGCTCCTACATCTATAAATTAGACCCCTGGCATGTGCAAAATTGTCCAATCAGACCTAGGGTAGAATCTGGAGCCTTTTTCCAAAGTTGTTGTTTTGATTTGTGTTTCAGTATTCTGTATTTTAAATTCTGGATTTGCGAATTAGTGTTTTACCTCGAATACTTAGCGTTTGTACGACGATATCGAGGATTGATTGATGGTTTTGAAAGCGTAGTCCATTGGTTCTAACCTATAGACCTTAGTGTATCGTTTTAGTTTTCGTGTGTCGTTTTAGTTTTGATCTGGTTTTAATGCGATGCGATACGTGTGATATGTAGGTACCCCACGACGAATCGAGACGATGAAGAAAATGATGGCGATATCTACATCGACAAGCAAAACGCAAGGTGAGTAGATTATATCTACGGGGGAAGTCTGGTGGATGGCGTATAGCACTCCCGCAGTCCGAAGTTGGTATACTATATATGTATATATTATATATATATATGATAGCTTATAGTGTGTCATGGATATTGAGATTAGATGTACTATGGTTAGATTAGGGGGCAGAAGTAAACTAGTATAGTTCCTAGTTGCGAACCCTAGAATAGGTTTACACCCACACGCACACACATACTTATGCTTGAATGATGACGATAGTGGATGATATTTGGAGATGAGTCGATGATTTGGACATAGTGCCATGAGATCGGTGATATGATGTGATTCGTATTTGGGATAGGACATGTGATTTTAGCATGCCTTTGGACGTGTGTTACACACACGCATTCATACTTATATAGATGGTATCGATTTGTACTAGACTTAGATCAGTACCCCAGATTATGTGATATGATGATAAGGATACCAGATAATTGATGAGATAAACATGATATTGACCAGTACCCAGCTATTGGGATGCCGTACGACGATTTACCGTGCGAGCTTTATATTGATGATAGATCCGCACTCATGACTCGAGGATGTCATATGATATATTGTATCGTACGCGATACTATTGAGGCGGGATCACCGACTATTAAATTTATATTTATATACATATCGACTCAGATTTAGGTGGTTTCCGTACCCCTACCGATTGACTTGATAGTTAGATCTGCAGGTTGCATAGTAGATGTTAGACTAGACCCGAGTCATAGCTATTTCAAAAATAACGAATCGGGAGTATTTTAAAGGACAGGCAAAGGGAATCTACGGATAATTTCAAAAGACGCATCTTTTCTCAAAAACACCGTAGCTCTTACTTTACGAAAAAACCCCGATTCGTCTTATTTCAAACGGCATAACTGCATGACATATACATATTGATGTAGATTCTTCACTGTTGCGTTGATTATTCGATTTCCGCATATTCATGCTATTCGCCTCGCTTTGCATATGTAAATGTGTTTATTACTATTTTAAAACCATGCGGTTAGGACACCAGCACCATTATCGATGATGCATACGTTCCATGTACACTTGCATGCCGGCTCACACACTTCATCATCGATAATTGCCATGTCACTACACAGTAGGATTATTGCATCAGGATATGACCCTTGTAAGTGCGTACTATTATTCCATGTTGCATGATATGCTGTTATACTTGCATTTCACTTATATGTCACATACATCATGCTTTCTGATTTTTCGCATTGAGATATTCGTTTCCGTGATATTTCTGGATTTGGGAACCGTGGATATTTCAAAGAGATTATGTAAATGCTTTAAAAACTCGGTTACCCTTGATATGATATTTCAGCATCCACCATGAGTTTTATAGGTTCTGATATATATATACCCTTACGAGGAGGCCTCGAGGCCGTATGAGGGTACATGGTGGGGCCCGGAGGTACCACGGGGCAAGAAAGGGATGTCGATGCACCACGCCGATGAGCCCGGCAGGGAAACCATACCATCCGGTGACATTACCTATGACTCGGCGGTTAACGTGGGGATACCGACCGGAGTTATGTACGTATGGATATGTCGAAATTCGAGGGTTGAAGCTGGGCACTCGGGTTTTCGAGATAGCGTATGATACGTACCTATCAGGGCCATTCCTGGTGACCGCGCCTGATAGATGTGGATTTACGTGCTGATGCTAGGCACAGGTTTCATGTTGTTTTCGAGTGTCGATGCTAGGAACTCAGGTTCCATGATTTTGATTATATCCTCATATTTCCATGCATATGCTTTACGATATTTACATGCATGATGCTTATTGTCATTAGGTGATATGTGGACGGGATCCACATACATACAAACTTGATTATATTGATCATACCTCATATGTATATATAACAGTGGATGAGGACGTTATATATGCCCTTACACCAATATTAGTGGAATGAGACGCTAATATATGTGTATTGATATCAATTTAGATACTTCATCATATTTATTCATGCAAATATACCTCATATTTATGATATGTTATTACTTGAGGCACTAGCACGAGCACTTGGCACTACTCACATGTATAGATGTTACATTGCCACCTTATCATGCTTCAGACTTATCCTTTGAGGTTTATATATATTTGATCGTAATGACCTAGGATTATGTCATGCATTCGATTTCTACTTGTAGATGTTTTCTACTCACGAGTTCGCAACTCACCCCCGTTGTGCTACAGTTCTTGCAGGTTTTGCCGTACAGGTTCCATGGCGGCATTTCTGGCACGCTGCTTCCTTTGCAGGTGATTTGCTTGGTAGGTGGGTTCTTTTGCATCAGAACCACCATTATTGATATATTATTCATTGTATGTAGAAATTCCATCAACCAAAACTTGTATATTGTTTCAGACATAGAAACCAGTTATGTATTATTCGACCTTAGAGTCGCGCGCTGTAGTAGTACGGTTTTCATGCTGTTTTGAGTTTCTTTCTGAGTTTTGATCCTCGCCCTTCGTGTTATATTGCTTGCGTGGTTCTGACCGTCGATTGACGAAGAGCTAGCTCCCGCTTGGGGATGCCTTATATCATTGCATATATTATTCTTTTTATACCCCGTTCGGGGCCAGTATTTACGAAGGAAACTCTGCCGAAATTTTTAGAAAAGACTATACATTTTCAAAATGCATATTCGGCTTAGTTATTTAAAAACCTTGTATTTAAAACATGTTTTCTTCCCTTCTAAAAACTATTTTTCTACCAATTACTCTTTAAAATGGTTTTAGATTTCTGGGCTTTTGGCTTACTTGGATTAGATGGGGTCCTATAGACTTCATATAATTCAAGGGCCTGTCACATGCTCTTTCGGGTCGTGACACTTAGGTGAACAGACTAACACCAATGGCTTGTGAGACCTGGCCACCACCCATCGTCGGGGTCTCGATTAGTATACACTGGTTTACTCTGGAGTATCGATGCCTTGTCTCGAAACTCCAACGACTAGGGACATTTAAGGATTTGCATATAGACCACCCAGCAACGACGTATATGATCGCCATCTTAATACTGGTAGTCAAACATAAATCCTATGGGCTCTATCAACATGTAATACCACATAAAGCATGTACATGATGATAAAGACAAACCAGATAGTATACTATCATCTCGAGTAAGACCGTTCTACCGGCAGCAAGGTTTCGGGAGGCATCATCCATGCCCTTTTCAAATTTTTGCGGTTCTAAAGAACCCTAACCCTAGAATTTTAACTAGAGATTTAGGCGAACAACAATGTAAACAACTTTACATCTATGTTAATGAGGAATACAACCTTTGTAGACCGGTCCTTCACTTCAAAAGCTCCGTGTAGTAGTCCCTTCGCTCCAATTAGTGAACTCCCGAACTCTAGTAAGGGTTCACATGAAGAAATGAACAAGCTTGCTCGAAGTCTTCGAGGTCGCAGATGATCTACATCGAGGAGACTCATGCTCATGCTACCTCTTCACTAATGGTAGATTAGTGAAGCAAACATCCTAAACTAAATGGCTAATAGTAGATGATTATGAAGTAGGAAATGGACTCACTTTAGAATTGTTTTTCTCACAATATTTTCTCACCATGAGAAAAACTAGCAAGCTTTCTCAATGAAGAAGAAGATGAAGAATGAAGATGAGAATGAACTCATGAGGTGAGAATAACAACCATTGGTGAGTTAGTGTCATACACTACTCATGTAGAGAATAAACCATGGCTAAGATTAATGGTTAGGTTAATAAATATCTACAAGTAAAAACAAATTAGCGGACCTTGTCAATGGTTCCACAAGCTTCTACAAGCTTCAACCATGTGACTAATTACCAACTAATTTTGATTAACTTTAAATAAATAAAACCATACATTATCATAAGATTGGTGTGAGTCTCATACACCCATGTCATCTGTGGCATCAAACATGACACAAAATAAATGTACATTAATATATATCGACTATATACTAAGTGTACACAAGTGAGAAAAAGAAATGTTTAAGTGAGCTAATATTAGTTAATGTAAATTAATATATCACATATATACTTATATATTTAATTATTAAATCAACACTTGATCCGATTACCCGGCTATATCACATATAACCGACCGATATCACATATCGCAAGAATAGAATGTGGTATCACATATGCGCATTAATCTCGGTCCCACACATATCACATATGTGCTCCTACTTCGTTTCGCATGAACCAGGAAACCTCTGTGTAGGACTCTAAAGACTTGTCAATACGCAGGCAGTAGGTGATGATCATATCAAACATCCACAAGCCGCAAGCGGTCTTCTAAACATAACGGCCACCCGGGTATTGAGTGATCATAAGATTAACAAGCAAGCCTGCTCATACTCCTACGAGTCCAATCAGTAACACTACCGTACAGTCCGGTCTTTTCGTCTGATATGTCGCATATCTCGCCTGGGGGTGGTAAACGTCAGACACCAACAGCTTGATAAGTCATGCCGATATGAGGCTCATAACGGGTCGAGAAACTACTGATAACACTTACCAGTAAATCTCAGAAATAGCCCTGGCCTGTTATAGCTAATCGAGCACAGCACAACATTAACCACCAAAACCGGGAGAGACGAAATCCCCTCCTATCGCTCATTGCCTCCATGTGACTCGGGACTGTACCCAAAAACCACCATTTTGGACGTTCTCTTGAACGTGGTAAGGTAGAAATCAAAGCACAGTGGGAATCACACAAGACTCTATGATGATCTTTGGTCGACAGACTAACCTGTACTAGTGTCACCAGAGAACTGCCATCTGACGTGAGGTATAATACCATCTAGGAGTTCTGAGCAAGTCCGTCCAGTATACCCAGTCTCCACTGAGCACCCATATATAATCTCTGATGTAAAACACCAATGGATATGGGATCATCCATCACCCATCTACATGGATCGAGAAGTTATATACTAGTCTGCTCTTGTATATCGATGCCCCGTCTCGATATACCAACGACTAGGGACGTTAAAGGATGTACTTACGGACTACCTTTGTCCCACTAGTATGATTCACATACTAATCTAGGTAGTCAAGTAAACATCCTAAGGGCTTTATCAATATGTAACAGAGAGACAATCAGTGTACATGTTAAGGTAAAGAGAAACCAGATAGCATACTATCATGTCGAGCAAGAATGCCCTCCCTCTGTATATCCAAGCATCCACTATATTATACATTATATGTACAATAATGGCCTTTAGGGCATACATATAACTAACAATCTCCCACTTGCACTAGGGCCATATGTTGTAGTATCCAATACATAACAATTCAGCAGTGGTTGTAGTATCTCAGACTCAACCATCCCATAAAAGTCTCTCTCAGGAAAAGGCCTTTGTGAGTGGATCCGCCGTGTTGTCCTCTGAGTCTACTCTCATAATCTCGATCTCCCTGGAGATCAACCATCTCCATGATAAGGTGATACTGCCTTAGAATATGTCTGGGTCACTGATGGGATGTGGGTTCCGAGGCATAAGCCATAACTCCATTGTCACACAATGGTAGGAACGAAGTTCATCTCATGAACTAATATAAACCCAGACTGCCTCTTTGGTTGCATCTTTTGTAGTGGTTTATCCAGCATGTATCGTCTAGTTTGCCACGGTATCTAGTTTGGAACTCTTCCAACATACCGTCCCTCCACTGAGGGTAAGGACAATACCTGTGACTGACATTCAGTTGACCTTACCACCCTGGAAGTTATACAGTGATTCTCCCCAGGATCAATTGATACCATCTCAGTACACCTAGTGAGAATCCTAACATTCACTTAGATCTATAGATCCAAAACCCAGGATTTAGGATGTATCACCTTGATCCTTATGGAGAATCCTTGTGATAAGAGGAGATTGACCGAGTGTAGCATAAGAAATACCTTCCCTATGAGGAGTATGTCATCTACGTACAATACGAGGAAGACCACCTTACTCTCTACTACCTTTTTGTATATACAAGGTTCACCTACCATTTTGATGAAGTCAAACGCTTTGACTTCCACATCAAAACAGGTGTTCCAACTCCGTGATGCCTGCTTTAACCCGTAAAGAAACTTGCACACGTTTCCGCCGCTCCCACTGTCTACGAAGCCCTTTGGCTGCGTACTTATAGACGCTCTCTTCTAAATCACTATTTAGAAAAGCAGTCATGGCACTGTAACACCTTAGAATGCGATTAGTGTTAATTATGTGATATTGCGGTTTTTTGGTAAAAAGATTTACCAAAATAGCATTCTCGCATTTTAGTTATATTAATTAATATTTTATTATTATTTGTTTTGGGCCGCACACACTTGTGCATGTTTACATGGAGGGGGTTGCTTAGTGTTAACCTTGCTTAGTAGACATGACACTTTAATCTAATCCATGCCTTAAGTTAATCCTTGCTTGTTTAACCTTAACCTTAAACCTTTGATATTTGTGAGAAGTACTTCCCTTTGTGTTTTGGAATGAGAGGAGGTGGCAATGTGACTCATGAGGAGAGTCATGCTTGCATTAAAGGAGAAGTGAGGGAGAGAGTTAATGCAAGGTGCACTTACCCTACACTCACCTCTCATCCTTAACACCTCACACACTCTCATTCTCTCTTACTCTATCTCTTTTTATTATCTTTCACTCTCAACTGAACCCTTACCCATTCATCAGTAAGTTCACGGTAGCGCCCCGGACGTCTAACAGACACCCAATGCGGAACAAAAACTTTTTACAACTGGCGCTATCGTGTACCGTAACTCGGATCTGCCATGAAAGCTAAACTAACAAACTATAAAGTGGGAGAAAGGTTATACCGAACGATCCGAGTCCTTCGGTCTTCAACCATCATCCCATGCTTGTTGCTGCTGCTCCGATCTCCTGAATCTCCAATCATCTCGTCCAGGTGGCACCACGTCGACGGATCTTTAAACGGGCTCCCGCCTCTGAACCGAGGCAACTCGATCATAAAGTTTGCTAAAAGAGACAACCAAGATGAAGTAGAGAATGAGTAGAACACTTTTCCTCGTTACGTCCAAGGCTATGGACGAACGGTTAATGAAGTTGCCTTTTGGAATCGGGTGAAATGAGAAATGAGGCTTATCTAATTTCCATGAGTCCAAAACAATACCAATCTTTTTCTAGCAACCATGAACCTCCACCAAGGGGTGGCCGGCCACTTATAGGAAGAGGGAGGTGAGGGGAGGAGCAAAGTGGTGACAATAAGAATGAAGCTTATCATGACACATAGTATGAACACAATTTAAAGCAAGTGATGAATCATTAAGCTTAGTCACCAAAACATTAATGGAACAATTAATGCAACCATGAGTCACTAATCCTAGTCATCATCTAGAAACTTCTAGATGCATGACTCACCTCATGACTCACCCTCCAGAAGAAAAGATAAATCCGTATTTAACCGAATGTTAAATACGGCTGATAGAAAACTGGAAACTGGCAACTTTCAAAAGTGATCCTGAAATGAATTTCAGGATAACCCCGTATCAGTATAGACATACCCGCATTTGTATTACGACCGAATACAAATGCATCTGAGACAAAGATATTATATCTACACAGTATAATACTCGGATCCGGCTTAAACCAAAGCCGACCAGTATTATCTGCCCAAAAAATCACACGTGCGAAAACGCATGTACATTTTCCGAATCTTTCCATAAACCCATACGGCCTCTACAACGTTTCGTTCGAACTTGGGAAAGTGTCTGTGGGGGACTCTAATGACTCATCAACACACTGGCACTGGGTATAACCCCTAGCACGTCAGAGGTACAAGCTGTACGTAACGGTTTGCCTATGTATTGATTGGAAGGGAAGCTGACGAGCGAACTCATCCATAAACCCTGCTGAGCCTGATAGTGACAATGTATATACAGTCCGGTCCATTCGTCTAAAGAGTATCGCATATCGAGTCTAGGGGGGTGGATAAAGTCAGACCCCTAATAACATGATAAATCGTGTCAGCATGAAGCCCATCACCACCTGTGTAACGTTTTGAAAATCGTTTCGGTGAAATTTCGAAAAAATCGGTAAAATAAGGGGGTTTTCTGTAAAAAGTCAAAATACAAATATCTTATTATAAAAATTAAATATACATATTCTAGCTATGTAAATGCTATTATTTGGTGTTTATTGAGCCGCTGGTGAAATTTCAAATTTTCTGAAAAAAATATTATTTTATTATTATTTTAAGCCGTCACTAATACATTTAATTAGGGAAAATTATAAATTGGAATGAGTTGAAAAAAATTTTGTGCATCATAAAACATTAAATAAAATTTTATCATATGGTTTTTGGATTGAAATTATTTGCCAAAACGGTTTAGAAATTATTGAAGAAAAAGGCTTATTTTGTGAAAATAAAAGGGTTTTGTTGCATATTGTATTGATGTTTGGTGTTCATTGCTCCACACACACACCCTCTCATCCTCACCCACTCACATGGCCGGCCCCACCACCACTTTCCAGCAGCCCTCTCTTTAAAAATAAAAAAAAAAGGAAAGAGTGAACATATTAATTAATGAATGGGTAATGAAGTGTTATGGAATTAGATATATATGGAATGGGCTTTGTTGACTTTCACACCCGCCCCCATTTTTCTCTCTCCCCTCACCTCCAATTCTGGCCGAGCCCCTCACCTCCCCATTCCTGCATCAGCCCTCCCAAAAATTCCCCCTCATTTGCCACTAAAATCCATCAATTTTGCATCAAAAATCCAACAAATTCCAACTCCATTCTCTACCCATTATTCTTTGGCCTATCTAGTTTGGATCTTGATGAAAAGTTGGCACTTTGGAGGCTACGATTTGCATGTTTGATCTCTTGTTATTGAGGTATAAAATTTCATCCAAATTTGTTACTTGCTAATTGTATGTTTGAATCTAGTTTTAATTAGATGTTTAATTATGGAATTAATTAAACATTAACTTTCAAGAGAAGGGTTTAATTGCTAGTTAAGGTTTTGGGTAAGGAGATTATGATTGTGTGATGCATTAGACATATTAATGTTATGTTAAAACTAATTTAGTTGCTAGTTTGCAATTTGTTAATTTAAATTTGTAATAATTATATATATTGCAAACTAGGTTTTTAATATATATATATTTTGGTGAGATAAAATTTCAATTAGTTTTTCATGACATCATTAACATTATAATGAGTGGTTTAATATCTTAGGTTATGCAAAACTAAGCTTAACGGTTGAATTGTGAATTTTGCTTTAAAAGGTGTTAAAAATTGATATTTTTGCAAACTAGGATTTTGGAATTTATGCAAATTTATAAGAATAAATTATAGAAATGGTTTATATGAATTAGTTATGATATTTAGTGGATATTGTGGCCGCTAGGTTTGTTTAAACATCGAGTTTTGTACTAAAACGGTTAATTTTGCCTGCTAGGTTTTCGGAAAAATAGCTTTTAAAGTGAGTTTGAGATTTTTTTGAGTTTTAACCTAGTTTATATTAAAATTAGTGTTCGTGAATGTGCAAATGAGTGTGATTGGATTTTTCTCGATGGTTTGACGTTTGTACATCGACATCGAGGGTTGGTTTGACTATTCTTGCATGCGTAGGCGATAGGTTTGGACCTATGCGTGATACGCGTGCCGATTTGATTTTCGTATGCCGTTTCGATGTCGAATTTAGTTTTAATACGGTACGGTGCGTTATGATATGTAGGTACCCCATATGGACTTCGAGACGACAAGCAAGCGCATGGCGACGTCGGCATCGGCTAGCGAGGACCAGGTGAGTAGATTTATATCTACGGGGAGAAGTCGGGTGGATGGCGTATAGCACCCCCGCAGTTCGTGGTGATGTATACGGACACGTATACACACATATATATATTGGTTATATATTGTTTGAGTTATTGATGATAAATATGGATATTTGGTGTTCTGGGATGATTGAGTGTCGCGAAACCCTAGAGTAGCGGTCGCACAACACTTGCACAGACCCACCCATACTTGCAAACTTTCTTCTTTCTTTTGTGCTTTTCGGGAATATAAAGTTATGTGTTCACATAGGTAAGGGACTGTGTGTTCACATACGGATTTGAGGATAGTACTTGGGATTTATGATGAGTCGATGAGATTTGATTTGAGGCCGTGAGATCGGTGATATAGCGGGGTTCGTATTTGAGATACGACATGACGTTGTAGCGGGTCCTTGACGTAGTTTTTATACACGTGCATGCATACTTAGGCAATATCAGTATTGTACTAGACGTAGATCAGTACCAGATCATAATATTGATAAAGAGGATACCAGGTGAATAGTATGATGAATGTGATTTTGACCCGTACCCAGAATTGGAGGATGCCGTACGACGGATTTACGTACGAGCTATATCTTGATGATTGATCCGCACTCTTGACTTGGGATGTCTGATTATAGATATGGTATCGGATATGATATTATTGAGGCGGGATCACCGACTAATATATATACAGGTATGTATATGTATCGACTCAGACGTTAGGCGGTTTCCTTACCTGTAGTCCAGCTTGTTAGCTTAGCCCTTTAGTTTAGTTTAGTTGTTAGATTAGATTCGATTCTTACCTATTTCAAAGCTTACGAATCATGCGTATTTTAAAAGACAGGTCAAGGGATTCTACGGATATTTCAAAAACGTATCTTTTCTTAAAAACCCCGTAGCCCCTATTTTCAAAACCCCATGATTCGTGTTATTTCAAAAGGCACCATTTGTAGGACTTATATCAGATTAGTTATAGTTGCGTCTAGTATTCAGCTCCCGCTCATTTTTACTGTTCGCTCCGCATCGCATACTTATATTATAATTTCTTATTGCATTATTAATATCATGCTGTTAGGACACCAGCACCATTACCGATGACGCGTATGTACCACGTACACTTACTTGCCGGCTCACACACATCTTCATCGGTAATTGACATGTCACAGACACTTTAGAAAATACTATTTCATTTGACATAGGTTATTAGCTAATAGTTTAGACATGATATTAGTGTACTTGCCTTATATGATAGTTAGACATTGTAGTTATTGCCTACTACTTCATGCATGTTATTATTCACTGTTGTGTCGCATTCATGGATTCTCATGCCTATATTCACTGTTTACATGCTATTGATGACTTGGATTCGGATTTCATGAGATTTCTTGGATTTGGAGGAAAACCGCAAAAATATAAATAAACCTTTTCTCCCTTTTAAAATAAAAAGTGCGGTTTTCCCATGATGTATGAGTCGTCCACCATGAGTTTGCTGATGGATTTCGAGACCCGATTCGAGGAGTGGAGGAACCGTTTCGGGTACATGGTGGGCCCGGTGCGGTACCCCGGGGCAAGAGGAATGTGGTGTTGACGTTGAGCCTGGCAGGGGAGGACTACCGACCGGTGATATTACCCGACTCGTCGGATATCCGGAGGATACCGTCGTGGTCTTGAGATGGATGGTAGGGACCGGTCTGGACTGACGGCGCCCTAGATATTGAGATTGAGACATTGATATTTCGAGACAGTGAGATTTATGTTTTGTGTCGATGCTAGACACTGTTGATACTGATTTCATTTATGATACCTCAGTTTAAAAATACGAAGGAAATCTCACTAATTTATGAAAACAGTTTCGTCATTTACATGTATTCTGTTTTCATGCATGCATACCTCATTCATATGATATATTGCTACCTGAGGCACTGACACGGGCACATGAGTTTACACTCGGGTTAGATATTTACCCTAGCCATTGTTATAGGCTGCATGTTATATATTTGAGGGTATATTATGATCGTTGACCTAGGTTTGCGTTGTTCATGCGGTTTCTGTGAGTAGATGTTTTTCTATTCACGAGTTGGCAACTCACCCCCGTTGTGCCCCAGTTTCTTGCAGGTTTGCCGCACAGGTTTCCTTACGGCTTTGCGGGCTCAGTTTCATTCGGATGACTTGCTAGTAGGTGGGTTTTTCTTGTATCGTACCCATCATATTACCTTGTATAATATTATTCCGTTGTATCTAGTAAATTCCATCAACCAAACATGTATTTATTTTGAGATAGAGACCAGTGATGTTATTCCTTCGACCTTAGAGTCACGCGTTATTTTTCTGCGGTTTTCTTGTGGATTTGAGTTTCCTTTTGAATTTTGATCCTCGCCGTTGGCGTTGTATATTATATTTCTTGTGTGGTTGTGACCGTCGATTGACGAAGAGCTAGCTCCCGCTTGGGGTTGCCTTTTATTGATTTCGTATACTATTCATGTTGTATCCCGTTTGGGAGCCAGTATTTACAAAGGAGACTGTGCCGAAATTTTCAGTAAATTTTGATGTTCTTAAAAACCGCATAATTCGGCTTATGCTATTAAAACTACTTGTTTTAAATTGGTTTTCCTTCACTCTACTTCTTTTCTTGGTTTGGATTTCAGGGTTTTCGGTTTACTTAGATTACGTACGCCTCGAGACGTTTCGTAGTTTAAGTGCCGGTCATGTTCCGTACTTTCGGGACGTGACAAAGTTGGTATCAGAGCGTTAGGTTTTAACTTTCGGAGCGTAGGATGACCCTTGGTTGATGGAATAGGTGACTAAAATAGAGTGACGTACCGTTGGTATGTTCCGCGGCATATTTACGACACGCCACTCCACTTATGAAGCCTTAGGATGTACATTTCCTTGTTCAGTATTATATTCATTCCGATCTAGCCTCATCAGTACCAGTTATGGTTTTGCTGCTACGGTTACGGGCAGGGAGAGCTACGGCTAGAGTTGCGGTCAGCACAAGCTCGTCACGAACGAGGACTGACCAGGGCGAAATTCCGGCGACACACGATTGCGGAGATGTGTCTTTTTACTGTGTTTCCGCGCCCCGAGCGTTTGGCGGATCGCCTTTATGAGGTTACTCGGATGTGCTGATCGACACTAGGGAATTGAGCAAATGTTAGAGGCCAGCCAGATTTTGATGACCGTTGGTGTATTGCTTACTCATAATGTTTGAGGCACTGTTCAGCGTGCAGACGAGTGAGCTAGTTATTGCTGCGAACGACGAGATATCGCCCCAGATGTTGGAGCTATTACAGTACGAGTTATACTAAGAGATGATAGAAGGTCGCTAGTCACCCGATGATGAATGACTAGGACAGGTGGTTCGTTCGCTACCCCGATGCGAGGTCATCAGATAGATTGATTCCAGCTAGAGACGACTTCACGCGGAGACGTTGGGAGTCGACAGAGACGATCGAATGTCAGAAACCTACTATTCCAAGTTTAAAGTATTCGGAAAGACATGCAGGCAATTCTATGGTCCCTCTAGAAGAATGAAACCCTAACTCGACTTAATGACCGTATGAAAGCCTTTGAACCTTAGGGTTTGCGGCTGTTCTGCGGCGCCATTAGTGAGGCTTGGGTTTTCCCTTCTACGGCTGGACCACCGATGCTGTGGCATGTACTCGATACTATTAAACTGTGCCCAAGATGTTGAGCTCTTGGGGTATTATGAGGTTTTGATGACTCGATCGGATGGCTCGACTTAATTCGGATGCTAGGTGGTAAGATGCATTTCTTGGGGGACGCCCGATACGAGGATAGCCGTTGGAGCTCAGTCCATGTAGCCACAATGAGACGAGTCCGAAGCAGTCGACATTTGAGAAAGTGGAGTAAAGAGGTCCGTACAAGATCTGGATAAGACGACGTTCCACTCTGCCGACATCAAAGATGCGATGCGCATGCCGAGGCATGGTACTTGGACTTACCTTCCAGAAGGAGTCGCGATGAGTATGCAGTCGTTCCAGAGCAAGATGCAGATATAGGAAAGGACAACAACTTCCGGACAGTTAGCAGAGACGAGGCATGGAATAGACCGTGAGCAGGATTCCTTCCAGGACACTGCTGCAATGATACTTGCACCCAGGATCAGATGTGTCATGTACATTCAGAGAGCCAGAGGCCGACGCCAGTGATTTGCTGTCTTACGAGTGGTCGTGATGATTGACCGGGAGATGACAAGAGACGTGCCAGAACTGGATCATCCCTGTTAGCACGCCCGACAGGGCCGATGAGCCGATGGACCGAGAGATTGGTAATTCCCAATGAAGGCCTTGACCCAGGAGTGGTCATTGTTACGCACACCAGCAGGCCAGAGTTCATGATCATCGACGAGACGTCCCATTAGTGACCATGCCAGTTGGCCCGAGATTCTTAGAGGATGCGCTTGAGCGGTACTATGTCGCCATTATTGATTGCGATGTTTTGGGTGATTTATTCGCATGATTTGATTTTGATGATTGAGGATTTATGATCTTTGCACAGTGTTGCACTTGATATCGTTTTCGAGGTTGGGTTTCACATGTTTGTGATTTTACGGTTTTAGACATTTGAGTTGATTTTATGCGTATGCACGCACACGAATTGGTTCCTGCACTCTGTATAGTTATTATATGCTTGCAGTGCAGTGATACGCCTTTCGTGCACTTAGATGCACTGGACTTCGATTTCGATTGTGATACTCGATATTTGTTTTGTGCACCTTGTGCACCTGATTTGATTTTACGCATGTTCGGCGCTTGATATTGGATTTCATGATTTCGTGCACGATGGATGCACCTGATTTGGATTTTCGCGCATGTTGGGCGCATGTTTTGAAGGGTGATTTTGGTGCACACCAGAGGCACTAAATTGAGAATTTTTCGTGCATGTCAGGTGCACATGATTTTGCTGTCAGGCACACATGTTGCCTACGACAGATGTTTTGTGCACACCCGATGCACTTAGATGTTGTTTCTGTGCGCATGTATGGCACATTCATGGATTTTGATTTCCGTGCGCACCAGACGCACGTAGCATTCATGTGCATATTTTGGGATTGATTTCTTATAGAGCAGTACGTTTTTATGATATTCCTATGTGTTTTCGTACTGAGCAGGACTAGTCAGAGGACAGTACCTGAATATATTTTTCATGCATTGATAGTTATTGTAGGGATTTCCAAAAAGCGAGCTATAGCCTCAGTATTTACCTACGTGTCTGATATGACACGAAATGTTTAAAACAAGGAAACCCTTCTAAATTGTTTCGAAAACGGCGGAACGTACATTTCAAACAAAGGTATATATGTATACAGTTATTTTCTTATGATAGACGTCCGCCACTGTGTAGTGTTATACGCGTTGCACAGCGACTTAAGACATTGGCATGCATTTCCTTCAGATACTTACAGATATAGATTCGATGTTTACATGTATAGTTTCGAGTTATATCATATTGGTTTGATTTGGATTTGGCATTGATGTCTTCTCCATGACTCCGATGATTGCGGGATGCTTGACGGAGTTTTGATTTGAGTTATATGCTCATTTTTCAAGCGCATGCGCTGCGCTACGATTTGTTTTATGTAGTTACAATTTCGGAGCCCCGACGACTTGATGGTTTTTCTTAGATGTTTTAGTATTTGGGGGAGTTTGAATTTAAATTCGGGGACCGAATTTCTTTAAGGGGGGAAGATTGTAACGTTTTGAAAATCGTTTCGGTGAAATTTCGAAAAAATCGGTGAAATAAGGGGGTTTTCTGTAAAAAGTCAAAATACAAATATCTTATTATAAAAATTAAATATACATATTCTAGCTATGTAATTGCTATTATTTGGTGTTTATTGAGCCGCTGGTGAAATTTCAAATTTTCTGAAAAAAATATTATTTTATTATTATTTTAAGCCGTCACTAATACATTTAATTAGGGAAAATTACAAATTGGAATGAGTTGAAAAAAATTTTGTGCATCATAAAACATTAAATAAAATTTTATCATATGGTTTTTGGAACGAAATTATGTGCCAAAACGGTTTAGAAATTATTGAAGAAAAAGGCTTATTTTGTGAAAATAAAAGGGTTTTGGTGCATATTGTATTGGTGTTTGGTGTTCATTGCTCCACACACACACTCTCTCATCCTCACCCACTCACATGGCCAGCCCCACCACCACTTTCCAGCAGCCCTCTCTTTAAAAAAAAAGAAAAAAAGGAAAGAGTGAACATATTAATTAATGAATGGGTAATGAAGTGTTATGGAATTAGATATATATGGAATGGGCTTTGTTGACTTTCACACCCACCCCCATTTTTCTCTCTCCCCTCACCTCCAATTTTCTCTCTCCCCTCACCTCCAATTCTGGCCGAGCCCCTCACCTCCCCATTCCTGCATCAGCCCTCCCCAAAATTCCCCCTCATTTGCCACTAAAATCCATCAATTTTGCATCAAAAATCCAACAAAAACCTAACAAATTCCAACTCCATTCTCTACCCATTATTCTTTGGCCTATCTAGTTTGGATCTTGATGAAAAGTTGGCACTTTGGAGGCTACGATTTGCATGTTTGATCTCTTGTTATTGAGGTATAAAATTTCATCCAAATTTGTTACTTGCTAATTGTATGTTTGAATCTAGTTTTAATTAGATGTTTAATTATGGAATTAATTAAACATTAACTTTCAAGAGAAGGGTTTAATTGCTAGTTAAGGTTTTGGGTAAGGAGATTATGATTGTGTGATGCATTAGACAAATTAATGTTATGTTAAAACTAATTTAGTTGCTAGTTTGCAATTTGTTAATTTAAATTTGTAATAATTATATATATTGCAAACTAGGTTTTTAATATATATATATTTTGGTGAGATAAAATTTCAATTAGTTTTTCATGACATCATTAACATTATAATGAGTGGTTTAATATCTTAGGTTATGCAAAACTAAGCTTAACGGTTGAATTGTGAATTTTGCTTTAAAAGGTGTTAAAAATTGATATTTTTGCAAACTAGGATTTTGGAATTTATGCAAATTGATAAGAATAAATTATAGAAATGGTTTATATGAATTAGTTATGATATTTAGTGGATATTGTGGCCGCTAGGTTTGTTTAAACATCGAGTTTTGTACTAAAACGGTTAATTTTGCCTGCTAGGTTTTCGGAAAAATAGCTTTTAAAGTGAGTTTGAGATTTTTTTGAGTTTTAACCTGGTTTATATTAAAATTAGTGTTCGTGAATGTGCAAATGAGTGTGATTTGATTTTTCTCGATGGTTTGACGTTTGTACATCGACATCGAGGGTTGGTTTGACTATTCTTGCATGCGTAGGCGATAGGTTTGGACCTATGCGTGATACGCGTGCCGATTTGATTTTCGTATGCCGTTTCGATGTCGAATTTAGTTTTAATACGGTACGGTGCGTTATGATATGTAGGTACCCCATGTGGACTTCGAGACGACAAGCAAGCGCGTGGCGACGTCGGCATCGGCTAGCGAGGACCAGGTGAGTAGATTTATATCTACGGGGAGAAGTCGGGTGGATGGCGTATAGCACCCCCGCAGTTCGTGGTGATGTATACGGACACGTATACACACATATATATATTGGTTATATATTGTTTGAGTTATTGATGATAAATATGGATATTTGGTGTTCTGGGATGATTGAGTGTCGCGAAACCCTAGAGTAGCGGTCGCACCACACTTGCACACACCCACCCATACTTGCATACTTTCTTCTTTCTTTACTTTCTTCTTTCTTTTGTGCTTTTCGGGAATATATAGTTATGTGTTCACATAGGTATGGGACTGTGTGTTCACATACGGATTTGAGGATAGTACTTGGGATTTATGATGAGTCGATGAGATTTGATTTGAGGCCGTGAGATCGGTGATATAGCGGGGTTCGTATTTGAGATACGACATGACGTTGTAGCGTGGGAATGTAATGCCCCAGGTGGAGTTGGTGCTGAATACCACCTACCCCGTGAAGATGTGAGGTGTTATCCGGTATCGAGGTGGGGATGTAACCGATACGGATACACACAGAGAACCACTATAGAACAATGGGGAGTATCGAATTTCATTCCGAAAGAGGGAACGATCTGAACTATAAATGGAATTATACCCCTCTTCAATACAGAGGCGCCTTTTGGATGAATCGGAACTCCAGAGTTTGAAGAACTCCGTAGTTAAGCGTGTTCGGGCCAGAGAAGTCCTGGGATGGGTGACCTCCTGGGAAGTGGCCCCTGGTCGGGTCCGATTCACTCCGAAGGACAAAACCGTGCGGCTTCGACCAGAGCGGACAATACTCTCTGTATTAGGGGCGGGTCGTGACAGAATGGTATCAGAGCCGGTCCCTCAAAAGTAGGTCTGTGGTTCGAGGACGAACCATTGTTCAAAGTGTGGGGGAATGTAATGCCCCAGGTGGAGTTGGGGCTGAATACCACCTACCCCGTGAAGAAGTGAGGTGTTATCCGGTATCGAGGTAGGGATGTAACCGATATGGATACACACGGAGAACCACTATAGAACAATGGGGAGTATCGAATTTCATTCCAAAAGAGGGCACGATCTGAACTATAAATGGAATTATACCCCTCTTCAATACAGAGGCGCCTTTTGGATGAATCGGAACTCCAGAGTTTGAAGAACTCCGTAGTTAAGCGTGTTCGGGCCAGGGAAGTCCTGGGATGGGTGACCTCCTGGGAAGTGGCCCCTGGTCGGGTCCGATTCACTCCGAAGGACAAAAACATGCGGCTTCGGCCAGAGCAGACAATACTCTCTGTATTAGGGGCGGGTCGTGACAGTAGCCCCTCACCTCCCCATTCCTGCATCAGCCCTCCCTAAAATTCCCCCTCATTTGCCACTAAAATCCATCAACTAAACATGTATTTATTTTGAGATAGAGACCAGTGATGTTATTCCTTCGACCTTAGAGTCACGCGTTATTTTTCTGCGGTTTTCTTGTGGATTTGAGTTTCCTTTTGAATTTTGATCCTCGCCGTTGGCGTTGTATATTATATTTCTTGTGTGGTTGTGACCGTCGATTGACGAAGAGCTAGCTCCCGCTTGGGGATGCCTTTTATTGATTTCGTATACTATTCATGTTGTATCCTGTTTGGGAGCCAGTATTTACAAAGGAGACTCTGCCGAAATTTTCAGTAAATTTTGATGTTCTTAAAAACCGCATAATTCAGCTTATGCTATTAAAACTACTTGTTTTAAATTGGTTTTCCTTCACTCTACTTCTTTTCTTGGTTTGGATTTCTGGGTTTTCGGTTTACTTAGATTACGTACGCCTCGTGACGTTTCGTAGTTTAAGTGCCGGTCATGTTCCGTACTTTCGGGACGTGACAACCTGAGAAGCTACTGATCCAAATCAGTAATTCTCCACTACCTCGGTCGAGGATTCCTAGTGATGGCCACCCGTGTACTGCGCGACATCAACCCCCAATACCGGGAGAGACGAATCCCCGACGATCCGCTCACTTGCCTCCAATGTGTCTCGGGACTGTACCCAACTAAAACCTGTTTGCACAACTCCTTTGAGCGTGGTAGGGTAGTAATCTAAGCACAGTGGGAACTCACAGGAGGCAAACGACGATCTCAGGTCGATGAACTAACCTGTACACATGTCACCTGGGAATTGCTATCTGACGATATATATAATACCAACTAGCAGATTCCCGGCGAGTCCTGTCCGGTGTACTCATAACCCAATGAGCACCTGTATACATATTAGGTGAACCAACTAACACCAATGGCTTGTGAGACCGGCCATCGCCCCTCGTCGGGGTCTCGACTGTATACACTAGTCTACTCTGGAGTATTGATGCCCTGTCTCAAAACTCCCACGACTAAGGACACTTTAAGGATGTGCTTACAGACCCCAGCTCCTACGTATATGATCGCCATCATGCTGCTGGTAGTCAAGAAAGAATCCTATGGGTTCCATCATCATGCAATAGTGAACTAAAGCATATATACGATGATAAATTCAAACCAGATAGCATACTATCATCTTGAGTAAGACTGTCATATCGGTATAGGTCACGCCTCAATCATTGCAATCACGTACCTGCGATCCAATAATTGACTTTGAGGGCACTGTCTCCAACAATCTCCCACTTGCACTCAAGGCTAATTATTGCGATGTCGAATACTCACAGCCCGTATGATACCGAACATCCAACTCCTCTACTAATCAGTTTTACAAAGCTAGTTTGCAAAACTCTTGTGTTCGAGAAATAGCCTCAGTGAGTGGATCCGTCCTGATGTTTCTTTCTATGTCTCTCTTAATCTCAAGTTAGCGGAGAAAGCCATCTCCCGAATCGAGTAACACATGTCTTAGAATATGTCTGGATATCTGACGGGACCTAATTCATAAATGAACTTCAAATCCAAAATTCTTAGACTGTACCGATAACTGAACCTAATCAGTATCCAGCACCATGCCTCCCACAGTATCCTCTTGGACCACCTGTCCATAATACTGTCTCTTATCAGAGGGAAAAACTATAACTCTGACAATCACTCTATCATCCATGTCACCTCTGAAGCCTGGAATGATAACCGTCTCCCGAAGGAAGCCGCCGTCATCAAATCCGTAGAACATGCACTTATGTTCTATAACTGCTTCCTTATGTTTCTCCAGGATTGGATTAATATAAACTTATCGCAACTAGTGCAAAAACAACATCTGGTGTGGTACTTGACATCTCATGATTGACTCAATTGCCTAAGCAAGTGATCTGCCAATCATGCACTTCTCTCTCTCCTTTAGTCTCTAAGACACCTTTAGAGAGGGTGACTCCATCACTTGCAGGTACACCACCATGCCAGGAGTCATCTATTCTAAAATACTATTAGAATATTGTCAAAGTACCTATATTGGGAAACTACCCAAATCTAGATCTAAAACCGTAGATCTAGTAACCAAAATGTCTGATATTACATCCATATTCTTTCTGAAGAAACAACTGTGTGACGACCAAAGTACAACCGACCGTAGTACAGGAATTTTACTTCCTACTCTATGTATGTCATCCAAATACTAGGAAATCACACCCTACTACCATCTCAATAGATCTATCCACTATTCTGATGAAGTCAAAACCATGACTGTGTCATCAAAATTAGATGATCTTATCTCCGCTATATCTGCTTAAGTCTATAAATAGACATAAGCTACTTGCCTACTATGCTTCCGCTGCTCCTACTGACAACGACAACCCTCTGGCAGAATAATATCTACGTACACTTCTAAAGCATGTTTAGAACGACGTTATACTTATCCTCTTGCCGGGTTTCATAGTCTGGAACAACAGTTGTGTCAAGTCTGGGTAAACAAGAACCACCCTGTTACCGTCCTTGAGGCTACCGAAGTACCTCTCGGGTGTCTGAGGTTACCCACCATATCTGCGGAGTGGCTATTGGAATGTCAAACCTGATTGAATATATAGGTCCTATTAAATTTTCCGTAATCGTTTGCGGTTCTGGAATCACTTCTAGTTCTACAATACTCCCACTATTGTTTTCTGAAAAATCCATTTTAATAAAACTGTGGCGAGTCAAGAACAATATCACTATTGATCTTCCAGATGGTAGAAATGTCAACCCTTGTCAAAGCCAGGGTCAACCCACAAACTGCCATTACAGAAACGTGTCTTGAGTTATCCAGTGTCTGGTTTTAAGCATAAGCTGGACAACTCTCCTTACCTTAAAATCGTTAAGATATGAACCATTCTATATCCAATATAGAAACAGAGGCACTAATTTAATTGGAACCAGATTCAAAACATGCAGCTGTCTCTAGTGCATATATACTTAATGGAGAGAGGTTAATCAGCATTACTCAACTTAGGAATCCATCCAATTATGAGTAACCCAAAAGAGAAACAAGTTTCTCAAAACCATTACTATCATCTGAATACCAATCACAAGAATCTATATCATCAATCTCTTTGAAGAATCCCGATACTTGCGATACCTGGTTCTCTACTTTATTCTTATACTCACAACTTCTCAAAACTTAGACATTGTATTTCTACGAAACACTTGTCTAAAACTTAGAGAAGTTACAAGTAAACAGAACATAGTACGAGGACCTGCTCCTTTGTCCTGACGGACACTGGACAGCATACAATACTCTGTATAAGTCCGCTGAGTTGAATAACTCAAAACCTGTGTATCGTAGGTTGAAAACTGTACCCAGGAGATTTCCTCAAATATCACCAATTACAAGTAATTCCGATATAATGAGGATGATCACCTAATTCCTAATAACTTACTCCCACTCATCATCTGTAAAACCGTACAGATATGAGAATGAAACCTGGTAAATATATACCCTGGAGTAAGTATCTAATAGGGAAATCAGTTTATAATTAACAATGCACAGTGAAACTGAAACATGAAAATGTTTCGTAGGGGTATCCTAGTATTCCTAGTAATGCCTCTTCCATAATCCTATTCATGACTGTAACCGTATATTTCTTTGCCATCTCTCCAAATCCCTTTATTTGTCTTTAGTCGTTACCTTCTGTACACCTTCGTTAGGCTAAATGGTTTTCTTCCTTCCCTACAGTTCGGCACCAGCCTATGGATTGAAAGAAGACTATCCAGTAAGCATAATAGGTGTACTCTCCTAATCCTAGGAGTACTCGCAACTTGAGAGAAGGTGATGATAAAAGACAATCTGAATAATACCTTATTCTATTTCTCCTGAACTGGGGAAAAAGCAAAGGTGAAATCGGAGTGGCGATGAAGTACGTGGTTTGGTCATGAAAGATAACAGTCGCAATTTACTTTGCCCTCTTTCTAATCTCTTCATTTTGTCTTTACATATTACCTTCTGTACACCCTACTTAGGCCAATTGGTTTTCTTCTTTCCCTACCTTTCGGCACCAGCCTATGGTTTGGAATAAGACTATCCAGTAAGCGTAATAGGTGTACTCTCCTAAACTAAGAAGCCCTCGCAACCTGAGAGGAGGTGATAACAAAAGACAACTGAATAAACTAATTCTATTTCTCCTGAACCTGGATCCATCCTCGAAGAATTCCCTTCGAGTTCGTATATAACCATATGATGGATCTATCCAATGGAAGTGGATATCCGTAGCAATACGGGGTGTTCTGAGAAAAGCAAAGGGTAAAAGAAGGAGCGGCAATGACTTATGCAACTTAGACAATCCAAAAGCCAGTATTTTAAGAAGGTTCGGTCAACTTTGGTCACTGAGTCATAGTCTAGGGTCGGTCAAAGGTCGCTGCCAAAGAGAGAGAGAGAAAAAACACTCTGCATGCACTCTAACCTAGATCAGAATGGTTATCAATTTATCTAATCAGGAAACCTCCCACTGTAATCTCAAATTCTCCTCCAAACCTGAAAGAAGAATTAGTCGGGATCACCGAAAGAGTAAACTAACTCATCAGTGAGAATCGGGATCCAACTATCATCGCATGATAACTTGATGGAAGCCACTCAAGTTATCACACTCCAGAAGGTATGCGCATGCCTGGTAAGTTTGCTGTATTTTTGAAACTCCCGATATGATTTTTGCCCCATGCTCTTATGACCTTGACGAAGGTCAACAAATCATAAGTTACATGTCAAGTTCTACCCGTCATTGTCCAGGTTAATTTGAACCCACCCGTACAAGCCCTTGACGAAGGTCAACAAGGCTATACGACTGTCCCAGACCAACACATCTATCTATGCAACAAATGAATACCTAGCAGCTACCAAACACTATGTCTTGACGAAGGTCAACAAACATAGCTTGAATACTACTGACCATTCATAAGAAATGACGGAGAGCTACGGCTGGTTTTTGGCAAAAGACCTTTAACGTAATGAACTTGATCTCGTTGAAGTAACTTGATAGCTTTTTATAAAAATATAGTGACGAAAAACCTTTGCTAAAGAAGTCACTCCCGGTGAAGGGATCTCGGCTCTTTCCTCGTGGAATGAGGTGCAGGATAATCTAAACTGAATATCACTATGCAAAGCAACTTTTAATCGACTATATTGAAGTTATTACCCCGACGTAAACTTCTGCCCAAGGGGTCTCTCCCGGTTAAAGGATATCAGCCCTTGCCTCGTCGAATGAGGTGCAGGATATTCCAACTGAATATCACTATGCAAAACAAAAGGAAACATCTTTGCAATAACACCTTTTAAAATTTGTTCAAACAACATCAAATATAAGTTTGTTTTATCCTTGCATTGATCAGAATCAATACAGTCCCATCAATCAATCACACCAGAAAAGAACGAAAATAAAATGTACGTATATGCCATCCGCATTCGCCACTGGGTCCCGTCATCACCCGTTAGGTTACTTAACTAACGATAGAGCGGGGGCTAGACTAGCGCGGGTGTAAAACATATACAACATATAATAGTATATATACCAATATACAATAATCGCTCCAGGCGTGATAATATGCAACATTACAGAAAAGTAATAAGTATCACAGAACAATACAGATAATCTGGGATCCACGAGTTTCACAGAGCCGCTGCTGAAACCCGACGTTCCCCTTGTCGTGTGGATAGCCTGTGCAATGAAACCTAGACCCCTACGGGTGCGGCAAGTTACCCGCTAAAACCTGAAGCGAGGTAGTCCCCCACAGCAGAGTGAATGGAACACCCGGCACTTCAAGGAATCCGGTAACTTGAGCACCCCACCTTAGGTCAACCTGTACCCCCTATAAGTGCGGCGAATAGTCTGCCAATTCTAGAGTAAGGTCCCTTTGCCTCTCAAAGCCATGAGATACGGACCCGTTGCCCTCCAGAACCCGGCTATCCGTGCACTCCTTCGCGAGATAAACCTAGTACAGAAATAAAAATATGTACAACGGGTACATCGATTTCGACCCGGTCGTGCCCCAAAAGAATATTATACAAACAGGCAGTGACGGCAGTCCACATGTTGGACGCTCACCCCGCAATATCAAATGTACAAATAAATCCAAACTGCACTATCATTGCACCCTACTATCCACCACGACATATCCGCAACAATAAAGCACAACACTGAACATCAACGCGAATGTCACGTTCGCAAACCCGTCTAAAAGAACTATACCAATCAGACGCGGTTTACCGATCAAATGACATTCCCGGTCGGAGATATAAACTAAGTACTATAAACTAACAAGTTTAAAATTTCGATCGACAAAATTTCCCGAAGTGGGCCCCACGAACAACTGGTGTACAGTAATAAAAACAGGGCCCAAAAGAATATACCAAAAAGCCACAATTTCCAATAAGAACTTGCTGGTGAAATTTGGAACACTGTTGCCACATACTGGCCGCGGTTCTGCGGTCAAACCCAAGCTTTGACCGCGGTTCCGCGGCGGTATAGTGGTAACACTGTAGGGTTCCTGGGCACACTAATGAGGTCTCACAAGGCATCAACCATACCAATTTCAAATTTTACATGTGCCGAGAAACCCTAATACGGATCGTTAACTAGAATTTTAGGCGAAACAAATACAAGTAAACGACTTTACTTTAAGTGAACGGAAATACAACCTTTGTAGATCCGGTGCTCCACCTCCATAGCTCCGTGATGAAATCCCCATGCTGTCCAAATCAAATCCCGGGCTCTAGCGTCGGGTTCATCGGAGAAATGGGCGGGCTAGGTCATCGACTACGATGCCGAAGATGATCTACGTCGAGGCATCACTAGATCAAGCTCCCACTTCACCAAGTCATGAAACTTGTGAAGAAAACACCCTATACTACTTGGCAAGAGGTAGAGGATGAAGAAATAGGAAGTGGGTTCACTTTAGAATTGGATTTCTCACTCATTTGCTCAAGTTGCCATTGAAGCTATCAAGCTTTTTCTTCTTGAAAAAGAAGAAGAAGAAGATAATATATGATAAAGTGTTTTTAATAAAAAGAAAACAATATGATACTTATCATGTATTCAACCATGGTTTAGTGTAGAGATTTAACTAAGGTTAGATCAATGGTTAGGGTTAGAGAAGAGACAAGAATGGTGGACTTGTTCAAAGCTTCAAGAAGCTTCAACTAGCAAACAAAACAAGCCACCATTTTCCTTTCTTCTATTCTAAAATAAATAAATAAATAAATAGATAAGAAAAGGAAAACCCTAACCATTACACAACCATGGTTTAATCTCTACACAAACCCTAGTGAGCATGTATCATCAAACATGATACAATCTTGTGCACAAAAATATATCACATATACAATGTGCACAAACAAGTGAGAAAAACCATTTAAAGTGAACCAATACTAGTTAATGCAAAGTAATATATCAAATATATAATTATGCATTAAATCAACACTTGATTTAACGATCCGGTCATATCGCATGTGACCGACTAATATCCAATTTATCGGCTTATCGAATCAATCCTTGATTCGATAACTAGGTTATATCGCATACAATCATATCGATACATTTATCGCGAGAATAGAATACGGTATCACATACACGCATTATTCTCGGTCCTGCACATATCTCATATGCGCTCCTATTTCGTTTTGCTTGAGCCAGGAAACCTCTGTGTAGGACTCTAAAGACTCGTCAATACGCCGGCAGCAGGTGATGATCATATCAAACACCCACAAGCCGCAAGCGGTCTGCTAAACGTAACGGCCACCCGGGTATTGAGCGATCAGAAGATCGACGAGCAAGCCCGCTCATACTCTCGTGAATCCAACCAGTAACACTTACCGTACAGTCCGGTCTCGTCGTCTGATATGTCGCATATCTTGCCTAGGGGTGGTAAACGTCAGACCCCAATAGCTCGATAAGTCGTGTCGATATGAGGTCTATAACAGTTCGAGAAACTACTGGTAACACTTACCAGTAAATCTCAGCAACCCTGGCCAGGGATTTTCGGTTATAGCCAATCGAACACAGCGCAACACCAACTCCCTATACCGGGAGAGACGAATCCCCTCCTATCGCTCATTGCCTCCATATGACTCGGGACTGTACCCAAAAACCACCGTTTTGCATGCCCTCTTGGACGTGGTAAGGTGGAAATCAAAGCACAGTGGGAACCACACAAGACTCTATGTCGATCTCGGGTCAACAGACTACTCTGTACCAGTGTCACTAGAGAACTACCATCTGACGTAAGGTATATTACCATCTGGGAGTTCTCGGCGAGTCCGTCCAGTGTACTCAGTCTCCACTGAGCACCCGTATATCATCTCTGATGTCAAACACCAATGGATATGGGATCATCCATCGCCCATCTGTATGGGTCGAGAAGGTATACGCTAGTCTACTCTAGTATATCGATGCCCTATCTCGATGTACCCACGACTAGGGACCTTGAAGGATGTACTTATGGACGACCATGTCCCCACTAGTATGATCCGCATCATAGTCCAGGTAGTCAAGTACACATCCTAAGGTCTTTACCAACATGTAACAGAAAGACAATCGGTGTACACGTTAAGGTAAAGAGCAACCAGATAGCATACTATCATGTCGAGCAAGAAAGTCCTCCCTATATATGTCCAAGCATCGACTACAATATACATCCTGTGTATAGTAATGGCCTCTAGGGCATACATATAACTAACAATCTCCCACTTGCACTAGGGCCATCTGATAGCAGTGGTTGTAGTATCTCATACTCAACCATCCCATAAAAGTCTCTCTCTGGGAAAAGGCCTTTGTGAGTGGATCCGCCGTGTTGTCCTCTGAGTCTACTCTCCTAACCTCGATCTCCTTGGAGATCAACCATCTCCAAGATCAGGTGATACTGCCTTAGAATATATCTGGATCATTGATGGGACGGATGTTCCTTGGGATAAGCCACAACTCCATTGTCACACAATGGGAGGAACTAAGTTCATCTCATGAACAAATATACATCCTGACTGCCTCTTTGGTAGCATCTTAAGTAGCGATGTATCGAGCCTTTATCGTCTAGTATGCCACGGTATCTTGCTTGGAACTCTTCCAACATACCGTCCCTTTACAGAGGGTAAAGACAATGCCTGCGACTGACATTCAGTCGTGTTTATCACCCTGGAACCTTTCCAGTGATTCTCCCCAGGATCGATTGATACCATCTCATTACAACTAGTGAGAATCCTAAAATCCATTTAGATCTATCTCATAGATCCAAAATCCAGGATTTAGGAGGTATCACTTTGATCCCATATGGAGAATCATTGTGATAAGCGGAGATTGACCGAGCGTAGCATAGAAAACTCCTTCCCTATCAAGAGCATGTCATCCACGTACTCTACGAGGATCATCACCATACTCCCTACTACCCTTTCGTATATACAAGGTTCATCTACCATTTTGATGATGTCAAACTGTTTGACTATCTCATCAAAACAGATGTTCCAACTCCGCGATGTCTGCTTTATCCTATAAAGCATCTTCCACACGTTTCCGCTGCTCCCACTGTCTACGAAGCCCTCTGGCTGTGTACTTATAGACGCTCTCTTCTAAAACATCATTAAGAAAAACAGTCATGACACTTAACCACCAGATATCGTAGTCATGGTCTGTAGCCATGGCAAGTAGGATCTGGATGGACTTAAGCATAGGTACTTGAAAAAGTTTCATCATTATCCACGCCTGGTCGATAACGAAAAGCTTTAACAAGTCTAGTTTTGAAAGTCTCAACTTTTCCATCTACACCAAGTAATCTTCTCAAGATATACTTGCTCCTGATGGGGATTTAACCCTTCAGATATAGCAACCAAAGTCCATACTTTGTTGGTGTACATGGATTCCATCTCAGATCGCTAAGAATCCAGCCATTCTTACAGAGTCCCACTCCTGATGGCCAGCTCGAAACTAGTTGGGTCATCATCTCATGATGCAATCCTCGCTCCCACTGTCATAGAGAAACCAAAGTATCTCTCAGGTGGGTGAGGAACCCTACTAGATCGGCGGAGAGGCTGAGGTTCGTTGGAATCTACTGAATCCTTTGGTTCTATCAAATCATCTGCTGTAGTTTATATAGCTGGAACATTTCCAGTTCTACATAACAGACCTTGCCTCGAGCTTGTCCGGATTTTGCTTTTAGACATAGGCCGGACAACCCCAAATCTTAACTAACTTAAGAGATGGGCTCTTCCCTTATCATATCAAATATGAAGTGGTAGGCAACTGATTTGATTTGAACCCTATTCAATAGGTATGCCGCTTCTTAAGTGCATAACCACCAAAAGGAAACAGGTAACTCAGTAGTACTCATCATAGAGCGCACCATATCGAATACGGTGCAATTGCTCCGCCCCGATATACCATCGTGCTATGGTGTATATGGAGGAGTAATGCTGAGAGAGAATCTCATTCTCCTTTAGAATAGTCCAGGAATTCCGTACTCAAGTATTCTCGTCCTTGATCGCATCAAAGGACATAATACTTGTACCCGTATTTTGTTTCTCTACTTCTAACTTATATTCTGTGAATATCTCAAAAGGTTCGGACTTGTGTTTCAACAGGAACATAGGTCTGAATCTCGAAAGATCATTAGAGAATGTAATGAAGTATAAAGAACCAGTTCTGGCATGTGTAGACAGGGGACCTTACATACATCATCATGTATCAGTCCCAAGAGTTCACTAACTCTTTCTCTGTTTCCAATAAACAGAGCTATGGTCATCGTATCTTTGTGACATGACCGGCAAGTTTCACAAGATGTAAATTCAAACTAATTTAAATATGCATCTAAATGTCACTTCAACCAGTCGGGTCGCATTGATATGACCTAGTCTACAATGCCTCAAGAAGGATTTGTTCATTTCTGAACTCATCCTCCTGTGTGTGTTCTGTATACTAAGAAATGTAGTTTGATTTAGAACATTAATGCTTTTAGATAACGTGCCTGAACCGATCAACTTTTGGTATAGGAAATGTTCAAAACATTATCCAACAATACAAAATTTTATCGTTTCTTTACTAATAATGAGACAGATATGATTTTGTATATCAGGTTCGGTATCTAATAACATTCGTTCAGAATCAATGTATTGGTAATACAGGGTGACAGTGACCAACAGACTTGGCTGCAACAGTTGCCCTGTTTTCTGCCTCATGAAACTTATCACCCGTTCTCAGTTCTCTACCTAGCTGTAGCCCTATGTAACAGATTACATATCTGTGATCCTGATCTGGTATCACATACCCAGGATGTAGAGGAGACAGAGAAACAGTTCTTTGTAATGAACACACCCGAAAATGATGCATCAGCATGCACTCTCTTCGTTTGGGCGGCACGGGAAATCTGGTATTCCCCAATTTCCTGCTCTGTCTTATAACAATTATAAGTTGGAGCGGGACCAACGTTCCCCAGCTCAGTATAACAAGCGGGTTCAGTCAATATTCCGTATTATTATCTTGATTAAGGCGTGATATGGTCGCTACCTGGAGAGAGAGAGAAGAAAACACTCAGCGTGCGCTCTTTCAAGAATAGATTGGTCATTATTTTATCTAATCAGGATGGCTCCCACTGTTTTTAATCAAATCTTCCTTCAAACCCTAAAAGGAAAGACTAGCCGGGATTAATTACACGCTACAAGTTCGCCAATCTTTCAGCCAGGCCAGTGTCGGTACTTTGAGGGAGGTCCCCCGTGCTTTCGCACGAACCTAATTAATGTAAACCTCGTTTTCCCAGAGGCTTAACCTCGTTAACACCTTTCTAGACACCTATTTGATCGGCTAATTGTAATGTGTAAAACTCTCCCAGGAGTAACTCTTACTCGCAATGGGTATCGGGATTCAACTATCTCATAGAAGGTATGCAATCTCATTGCAAATTTCAACACTTGAAATTCCCGATAATTTCGCCCCGAACGATCTATGACCTTGACAAGGTCAACAAACCATAGATCGCAAGTCAAGTTCAACCCGTCATTTCTTGATTGAATCAAACCCACCCGCACGACCCTTGACAAGGTCAACAAGGCCGCACGACTACCCTAACCTAATCTGCATCATATGCATAAGCAGATAAATACTGGTTAGCTACCGCACACTGCGCCTTGACAAGGTCAACAAACGCAGCACGAATACTAAACAGGACTTATCTGAAATGACGGAGGGCTATGACAGGTTTTTCTGAAAACCTATTGCGTAATGAACTTGATATCGTTGTAGGATCGAATGAATTTTGAAATGGAGTGTCTTTGAGGCTTTTCTAGTTTTGCTAAAGGAGTCACTCCCGGTGAAGGGATCGTCGGTCCTTTCCTCGTCGAATGAGGTGCGGGATATATCATATATATCTCTGTGCAAAGCAAAAACTCTTAAAAGCAATCAAAAGACAAACCGAGTATGTAGCATTTGCCAGTTATTGCTAAAGGAGTCACTCCCGGTGAAGGGATCTCGGTCCTTTCCTTATCGAATAAGGTGCATGATATATCATATACACCGCTGTGCATTGTAAGAACTGTAGCTACCCCTTTTATTTTGAAATTTGATTCTACAACATCTTAGGTTTCTTTTATTTCAGTAATCATATTAATGAAGTCCCATCATTTAAGTACCTAAACATCACAGATAAATACGACGTACACTTATGCTATCCGCATTCGCCTCGATGTCCCCTCGTGCACCGTTAGGTTAGGTAACTAACGGCAGAGCGGGGCAGGGCTAGCACGGGTGTAAAACATAAGTAACGCCTATATAATATATCATATATACTATATACAGTATCCATCACAGAACATATCACATGATCACATCACAGATATCGCAGCAGAAGAATCATATGAAATATTGGATATACTAGGACGTCCGTGTTTTCAATACGAGCCAGTATAAAACACGGATTCCACGGTCGTGATGAATAGCCAAACCCACACCCCTAGACCCCTACAAGAGCGGCAAGCAACCCTACCAATTCTAGAGTTAGGAGACACGGACTCGACTCCTCGAGTTGGTCTCCCACTGGACTCCAGAACCCGGTTACTTATGCTCCCCTCCTTGGGTCTATCCTAGTGCGGAAAAGAAAATAATATACAAAAGGTGACACCTTCCGCAACCTGGAAGTGCCCCAATAAAAGAATATTACATACAAGTTTTTACATGAATGAAAATGAAAAACACTCATCTCACATAAAAAAAACCCCGGGCTATTCAAACACGACGATCCAATATAACATATCCAGCAACACATAACATCACATGTCATCAACGTAAGTAAACATGCGTATCCCAATTGTTGTTGACATATAGCAACGAAACCGGCGATATCACATATTACACTTACGGTCACAGAAAAAAAAGTGTAAAACTACAACAGTTTGAATCCGCAACCTCCTTAGACATCGCATGCCTAAACCAATGAATTCCTTAGACATCACATGCCTAACAATTATAAACCCCGCAATTTAGTCTCATTATCGAAAACTCTTTTCAATATCAAGTCGGGCAATTCAACAAGATTCCCGACATCCTGATCGAATGCTCGTCGCAAACTTTAGTAGGCGGCCGCACCCCCGATACCGTCGACGAAGTGCACTAAGGCGGAACACCGCTACAGCGAGCACCCTTACGGATGCTTTCGGCGACGGGGTTCTCCTACAGTCACTTGGTCGGGGCTATGGAGCGAGGTTGTCTATTAAGTTTACCCGGCGAGTATCCGCGTACGCTACGTGATTGCGACGGACTTTTGATCACATCAAAATTCCGTTGCAACCGATCAAGTGAGACTAAACCGGTAGATTTATAACATTCATTCAGTTATCTCATAACTGCTTGTGAATTCCAATTTTTGTATCACATTCCGAATAAGATAGAAAATGTTAAACTTTCCGATCGAACAATCGAACACCCAAGTTTTCCCGAAACAGCTCAACTCATGAAATAAGTTCAAAGACATTCACTTCGTGCCTCAGTACCAACGGTCCAGCCGTAGAAGGGTCAAGCCAACGCCTCACATGTGGCACGCCGTACTGCCCCAAACTCGAAGGTTCAAAGGGCAGTTCAAGACGGTCACATAATCGAGTTAAGGTTTTTTGTCTTCTAGAGGGACCATCGCGTTACTTGCACTACTTAGAACGTGATTAAACTACGGAAAAATCCAACACTTGGAAATTTCCCGACAGGGGAAAAATTGGGTATTTATATCCGGTCGAACCTTTTAACATATTCAACAAATTATCCGGAAAACACATAGACAAAATCTGATAGTCCGATCGAATCATGTAAGCTCCAAAACACCCTGGAATATTCAACTCTTGAATAAATATTAAAAAATTCCCAGAAAATCCAGCACCTGAAGTTACAAATTACTGTGCAAAAATGGAGGGCTGACGTCATCATATGGCCGCGGAACCGCCGCACAAGGCATGCTTGTGTCGCGGTTCCGCCGCGCTTTAGATGAGTTAGCCCCTCGAATTTCACAGTAATTCAACTAAGACCCTGCTGAATTTTTTAGCAATTTTTAATCTGGAAAAAACCTAGTTTTTGAAAAAAGTCCAGAGAGCATTTTGGAAATGGGATTTCGGTTCGATCGGACTTCAAACTCCGTCTACGCATCGCCTAAGGCTCTAGCTAGGCTCTGATACCACTGTAGGGTTCTTAGGCACACTAATGAGGTCTCACAAGGCATCAACCGTGCCAATTTCAAATTTTACATGTGCCGAGAAACCCTAATACGGATCGTTAACTAGAATTTTAGGCGAAACAAATACAAGTAAACGACTTTACTTTAAGTGAACGGAAATACAACCTTTGTAGATCCGGTGCTCCACCTCCATAGCTCCGTGATGATGTCCCCATGCTGTCCAAATCAAATCCCGGGCTCTAGCGTCGGCTTCATCGGAGAAATGGGCGGGCTAGGTCATCGACTACGATGCCGAAGATAATCTACGTCGAGGCATCACTAGATCAAGCTCCCACTTCACCAAGTCATGAAACTTGTGAAGAAAACACCCTATACTACTTGGCAAGAGGTAGAGGATGAAGAAATAGGAAGTGGGTTCACTTTAGAATTGGATTTCTCACTCATTTGTTCAAGTTGCCATTGAAACTATCAAACTTTTTCTTCTTGAAGAAGAAGAAGAAGAAGATAATATATGATAAAGTGTTTTTAATAAAAAGAAAACAATATGATACTTATCATGTATTCAACCATGGTTTAGTGTAGAGATTTAACTAAGGTTAGATCAATGGTTAGGGTTAGAGAAGAGACAAGAATGGTGGACTTGTTCAAAGCTTCAAGAAGCTTCAACTAGCAAACAAAACAAGCCACCATTTTCCTTTCTTCTATTCTAAAATAAATAAATAAATAAATAGATAAGAAAAGGAAAACCCTAACCATTACACAACCATGGTTTAATCTCTACACAAACCCTAGTGAGCATGTATCATCAAACATGATACAATCTTGTGCACAAAAATATATCACATATACAATGTGCACAAACAAGTGAGAAAAACCATTTAAAGTGAACCAATACTAGTTAATGCAAAGTAATATATCAAATATATAATTATGCATTAAATCATTAAATCAACACTTGATTTAACGATCCGGTCATATCGCATGTGACCGACTAATATCCAATGTATCGGCTTATCGAATCAATCCTTGATTCGATAACTAGGTTATATCGCATACAATCATATCGATACATTCATCGCGAGAATAGAATACGGTATCACATACACGCATTATTCTCGGTCCCGCACATATCTCATATGCGCTCCTATTTCGTTTTGCTTGAGCCAGGAAACCTCTGTGTAGGACTCTAAAGACTCGTCAATACGCCGGCAGCAGGTGATGATCATATCAAACACCCACAAGCCGCAAGCGGTCTGCTAAACGTAACGGCCACCCGTGTATTGAGCGATCAGAAGATCTACGAGCAAGCCCGCTCATACTCTCGTGAATCCAACCAATAACACTTACCGTACAGTCCGGTCTCGTCGTCTGATATGTCGCATATCTTGCCTAGGGGTGATAAACGTCAGACCCCAATAGCTCGATAAGTCGTGTCGATATGAGGTCTATAACAGTTCGAGAAACAACTGGTAACACTTACCAGTAAATCTCAGCAACCCTGGCCAGGGATTTCCGGTTATAGCCAATCGAACACAGCGCAACATGAACTCCCTATACCGGGAGAGACGAATCCCCTCCTATCGCTCATTGCCTCCATGTGACTCGGGACTGTACCCAAAAACCACCGTTTTGCACGCCCTCTTGGACGTGGTAAGGTGGAAATCAAAGCGCAGTGGGAACCACACAAGACTCTATGACGATCTCGGGTCAACAGACTACTCTGTACCAGTGTCACCAGAGAACTGCCATCTGACGTAAGGTATATTACCATCTGGGAGTTCTCGGCGAGTCCGTCCAGTGTACCCAGTCTCCACTGAGCACCCGTATATCATCTCTGATGTCAAACACCAATGGATATGGGATCATCCATCGCCCATCTGTATGGGTCGAGAAGGTATACGCTAGTCTACTCTGGTATATCGATGCCCTGTCTCGATATACCCACGACTAGGGACCTTGAAGGATGTACTTATGGACTACCATGTCCCCACTAGTATGATCCGCATCATAGTCCAGGTAGTCAAGTACACATCCTAAGGGCTTTACCAACATGTAACAGAGAGACAATCAGTGTACACGTTAAGGTAAAGAGCAACCAGATAGCATACTATCATGTCGAGCAAGAAAGTCCTCCCTATATATGTCCAAGCATCCACTACAATATACATCCTGTGTATAGTAATGGCCTCTAGGGCATACATATAACTAACAAACACGTGCCCAAATTTCACAGTGTTGGAGATAGTGCCCTCAAAGTCAATTATTGGATCGCAGGTACGTGATTGCAATGATTGAGGTAGGACCTATACCGATATGACAGTCTTGCTCAAGATGATAGTATGCTATCTGGTTTATCTTTATCATCGTATACATGCTATTGCATGATTGATAGAGCTTATAGGATTCTGCTTGACAGCCAGCAGTATGATGGTGATCATATACGTGGGAGCTGAGGTCTATAAGCACATCCTTAAAGTGTCTCTAGTCGTGGGAGTTTCGAGACAGGGCATCGATACTCTAGAGTAGACTAGTGTATACAGTCGAGACACCGACGAGGGGCGGTGGCCGGTCTCACAAGCCATTGGTGTTAGTTGGTTCACCAAAGATATATACAGGTGCTCAGTGAGTTATGAGTATATCGGACAGGACTCGCCGCGAATCTGCTAGTTGGTATTATACATATGTCGGATAGTAATTCCCTGGTGACATGTGTACAGATTAGTTCATCGACCTGAGATCGTCATTTGTCTCGTGTGAGTTCCCACTGTGCTTTGATTTCTACCCTACCACGGCTCAAAGGAGTCGTGCAAACAGGTCTTTTTTGGGTACAGTCCCGAGCCACATTGGAGGCAAGTGAGCGGATCTCGGGGATTCGTCTCTCCCGGTATTGGGGGTTGATGTCGCGCAGTGCACGGGTGGCCATCACTAGGAATCTTCGGCCGAGATAGTGGAGAATTACTGATTTTGATCAGTAGTTTCTCAGGTGGTGATGGGCTTCATGCCGACACGATTTATCGCGTTATTAGGGGTCTGACTTTATCCACCCCCCCAGACTCGATATGCGATACTCTTTAGATGAATGGACCGGACTGTATATACATTGTCACTGTCAGGGTCAGTAGGGTTTATAGATGAGTTCGCTCGTCAGCTTTCCTTCCAATCAATACATAGGCAAAACGTTACATGCAGCTTGTACCTCTGACGTGCTAGTGGTTATACCCAGTGCCAGTGTGTTGATGAGTCATTAGAGTCCCCCACAGACACTTTCCCAAGTTCGGGCGAAACATTGTAGAGGCCGTATGGTGTTATGGTAAGGTTCGGAAAAAGAACGTGCGTTTTCGAACGTGTCGTTTCGGGCAGATAATTCTTGTAGGCTTTGGTTTAAGCCGGAACCCGGTATTATACTGTGTAGATATAATATCTTTGTCTCAGTTGCATTTGTATTCGGTCGTAATACAAATGCAGGTATGTTTATACTGATACGGGGTTATCCTGAAATTCGTTTCAGGATCATTTTTGGAAGTTGCCAGTTTCCAGTTTTCTATCAGCCGTCTTTTAACATTCGGTTAAAGACGGATTTATCTTTTCTTGGATGAGTGTGGAAGGTTCTAGAAGTTTCTAGAAGAGGTGACTAGGTTATAATGGTGTTGATGTTTCATTGGTTGCATTTATTGTGTTCACACTTTGTGTTCACACTTTGTTTTTACACTATGTGTTCACACTTTGTGTTCACACATGATATTTGTTCTTGTGGTCACCTCCCTCCTCCTACACTCACCCCCTCACCTCCTATAAGTGGCCGGCCCCTCCCCTCTCTCTCACACACTTGAGATCATGGTTGTTGTTTGAAAAGATTAAGGATTTTGGTTCATAAAAATTGATATACTCCATTTCTCATTTCGTATGGATCCAAAAGGCAACTTCATTAACCGTTCGTCCATAGCCTTGGACGTATCGAGACAAAGTGTTCTACTCATTCTCTACTACATTTTGGTCGTCTCTTTTGGAAAACTTGACGATCGAGTTGCCTCGTTTCAGAGGAGGGAACCCGTTTAAAGATCCGTCGACGTGGTGCCACCTGGACGACAAGACTGGAGATCGAGGAGATCTGAGCAGCCGCAACAAGCGTGGGATGATAGTTCAAGACCGAAGGACTCGGATCATTCGGTATAACATTTCTATCCATTTGTAGTTTGTCAGTTTAGCTTTAATGTCAGATCCGGGTTACGGTACACGATAGCGCCAGTTTCGTTAAAAGTTTTTGTTCCGCATTTGGCGTGTGTTAGACGGACGGGGCGGTACCGTGGACTTACAGTGGTATCAGAGCCTAACCATTAAGCTATACTAACTTGCGCTAACACATTTAAAACATCGATCGAACGGATTTCGCAAAAATTACTTTTTCAAGCATCTGAGTTTCTGTCGATTTTAAACAGTGTCATAAAATTATTTTACATATCACAGAATATTCAGCAGGGTTTTCTAAGAATACTGAGAAAAATTGGGCACGTGATCCCACAAGAACGTGGCGGTTCTGCGTCAAACCCTAGGTTTGACCGCAGAACCGCGGCGCTTTAGAGGGAATAGTGCATCAATTTTTCACGGTGAGCTTCTATGAGGAAATTGTGGCTTTTGGGAATATTTGTTTGGGCCCAGATTTTGTTACTGTACAGCAGTTGTTCGTGTGGCCCACTTCGGGAAATTTAGTCGATCGAAATTTTAAATTTGTTAGTATGCAGTATTTACATTATATCTCCGACCGGGAATATCATTTGATTGGTAAACCGCGTCTGATTGCTATAGTTCTTTTAGACGGGTTTGCGAACGTGATATTCGCGTTGATGTTCTGTGTTGTGCTGTAATGTTGCGGATATGCCGTGGTGGATAGCAAAGTGCAATGATAGTGCAGTTTGGATTTATTTGTACATTTGATATTGCAGAGCGAGCGTCCAACATGTGGACTTCCGTTACTGCCTGTTTGTATAATATTCTTTTGGGGCACGACCGGGTCGAGGTCGATGTACCTGTTGTATATTTTTCATTTTTGTACTAGGTTTATCCCACGAAGGAGTGCACGGATAGCCGGGTTCTGGAGGGCAACGGGTCCGTATCTCATGGCTTTGAGAGGCAAAGAGACCTCACTCTAGAATTGGCAGACTATTCGCCGCACTCGTAGGGGGTACAGGTTGACCCAAGGAGGGGTACTCAATTTACCGGATTCTGTGAAGTGCCGGGTGTTCCATTCACTATGCTGTGGGGACTACCTCGCTTCAGGTTTTGGCGGGTAACTTGCCACACCCGTAGGGGTCTAGGTTTCATTGCACAGGCTATCCACACGACCAGGGGAACGTCGGCTTTCAGTAGCGGCTCTGTGAAACCCGGGGATCCCAGATTATCTGTATTGTTCTGTGATGCTTATTACTTTTCTGTAATGTTGCATATTATTACTCCTGGAGCGATTATTGTATATTGGTATATATACTATTAGATGTTGTATATGTTTTACACCCGCGCTAGTCCAGCCCCCGCTCTGTCGATAGTTAAGTAACCTAACGGGTGATGACGGGACCCAGTGGCGAATGCGGATGGCATATACGTACATTATATTTTCGTTCTTTTTTGGTGTGATTGATTGATGGGACTGCATTGATTCTTATCAATGCAAGGATAAAAAAAACCTATATTTGATGTTGTTGGAACAAATTTTAAAAGGTGTTATTAGAAAGATATTTCCTTTTGTTTTGCATAGCGGTATTCAGTTGGAATATCCAGCACCTCATTCGACGAGGCAAGGGATGATATCCCTTCACTGAGAGAGACCCCTTAGGCAGAAGTTTTGCGTTAGGGTAATAACTTCAATATAGTCGATTACAAGTTGCTTTGCATAGCGGTATTCAGTTGGAATATCCTGCACCTCATTCCACGAGGAAAGAGCCGAGATCCTTTCACTGGAGTGACCTCTTTAGCGAAAGGTTTTCGCCACTATATTTTATAAAAGGCTATCAGTTTCCTTCAACGGGATCAAGTTCATTACGTTAAAGGTTTTTCGCCAAAAACCAGCCGTAGCCCTCCGTCATTTCTTTTGGATATTCAGTAGTATTCAAGCTATGTATTTTGACCTTCACCAAGGCATGGTGTTTGGTAGCTGCTGGGTATTCGTTTGTTGCATAGATAGATGAGTTGGTTTGGGACAGCCGTTCTGCCAATTTGACCTTCGTCAAGGGCATGTGCGGGTGGGTTCAAATTGACCTGGACAATGACGGGTAGAACTTGGCATGTGACTTATGACATTTTGACCTTCGTCAAGGTTATAAGAGCATGGGGAAAAAATATACATCGGGAGTTTCAAACATACAGGAAACTTGCCAGCCATGCGCATACCTTCTGGAGTGTGATAACTTGAGTGGCTTCCATCAAGTTATCATGCGATGATAGTTGGATCCCGATTCTCACTGATGAGTTGGTTTACTCTTCGGGTGATCCCGACAAATTCTTCTTTAGGTTTGGAGACGAATTTGAGATTACAGTGGGAGGATTCCAGATTGGATAAAGTGATAACCATTCTGATCTTGGATAGAGTGCACGAAGAGCGTTTCTTTTCTCTCTCTCTCTTTGGCAGCGACCTTTGACCGACCCTAAACTATGACTCAGTGACCAAAGTTGACCTAACCTTCTTAAAATACTGGCCTTTGGATTGTCTTAGTTGCATAAGTCATTGCCGCTCCTTCTTTTACCCTTTGCATTTCTCAGAACACCCTGTATTACTACGGATATCCACTTCCATTGGATAAATCCATCGTATGGTTATAAACGAACTCAAAGGGACTTCTTCGAGAATGGATCCAGGTTCAGGAGAAATAGAATTAGTTTATTCAGTTGTCTTTTACTATCACCTCCTCTCAGGTTGTGAGGGCTCCTTAGTTTAGGAGAGTACACCTATTACGCTTATTGGATAGTCTTATTCCAAACCATAGGCTGGTGCCGAAAGGTAGGGAATGAAGAAAACCAATTAGCCTAAGTAGGGTGTACAAAAGGTAATAACTAGAGACAAAATAAAGGAATTAGAAAGAGGGAAAAGTAAAATTGCGACAGTTATCATTCACGAGCAAACCGCGTACTTCATCGCTACTCCTATTTCACCTTTGCTTTTTCCCCAGTTCGGGAGAAATAGAATAAGGTATTATTCAGATTGTCTTTTATCATCATCTTCTCTCATGTTGCGAGTACTCCTAGGATTAGGAGGGTACACCTATTATGCTTACTGGATAATCTTCTTCCAAACCATAGGCTGGTGCCGAACGGTAGGGAAGGAAGAAAACCACTTAGCCTAACGATGGTGTACAGAAGGAAATGACCAAAGACAAATAAAGGGAATTGGAGAGATGGCAAAGAAATATACGGTTACAGTCATGAATTGGATTATGGAAGATGCATTACTAAGAATACCAGAATACCCCTACGAAACATTTTCATGTTTCTGTTACACTGTACATTGTAAAAAGAAAACTGATTTCCCGATTAGATACTTACTCCAGGGTATGTATTTACCAGGTTCCATTCTCATATCTATATAATTTTACAGATGATGAGTGGGAGTAAGTTATTGGGAATTAGGAGATCATCCTTATTATATTGGAATTCGTTGTAATTGGTGATATTTGAGGAAATCGCCTGGGTACGGTGCACAGGTTTTGAGTTATTCAACTCAGGGGACTTATACAGAGTATTGTATGTTGTCCAGTGTCCGTCAGGACAAAGGGGTAGGTCCTCGTACTATGTTCTGTTTACTTATCACTTCTCTAGTTTTTAGACAAGTGTTTCGTAGAAATACAATGTCTAAGTTTTGAGAAGTTGTGGGTATAAGAATAAAGTAGAGAACTAGGTATCACATGTATCGGGATTCTTCAAAGAGATCGAAGATGTAGATTCTTGAGATTGGTATTCAGTTGATAGTAATGGTTTTGAGAAACTCGTTTCTCTTTCAGGTTACTCATAATTGGATGGATTCCTAAGTTGAGTAATGCTGAGTAGCCACTTTCCATTAAGTTGATATGCACTAGAGACAGCTGCATGATTTGAATCTGGTTCCAATTAAATTAGTGCCTCTATTTCTATATTGTATATAGAATGGTTCATATCTTAACGATGTTAAGATACGGGGAGTTGTCCAGCTTATGTTTAAAATCAGACACTCACTACTACAATAGGGGGTTGCCCTTACGGATAGTGAAATCCGTAGGGGCAGATTTATTTTGGCCCTACGGATTAATCCGTAGGGCTAGACGGTTTCCCCTACGGTCCTTACAAATTTATATAAAAATTATTAAATCTTAAATTGTTTTTTGCCCCTACGGAGCCGCAAACCAAGAACCTTCGGACTTATCCGAAGGGGCATCTAAATAGGGATTTAAGTTAAAAGCTCAGATCGGTCCCTACGCTCATTATTCCCAATTCTCACGCGAACAAAAAATTCCCAAACCCTCGTTCCCGCCGATCGATCGTCGTTCTCGTCGTTCTCGTCATCGCCAGCGCCGCCGATTCGTCGTAGCCACCGCCTGCTTTCGTCGTAGCCACCACCTGCTCGTCGTCACCAGCGCCGGCTCATCGGAGTTCTCGTTGTCGCCTCTGCACAGGTAAGGAATTCTTCAATTACTCAAATTTTTATTGGGGGTGCGGCTGGGGCTGGGGCTGGGTCTGCGGGCTGGGGCTAGGGCTAGGGTTGGGGCTGGGGCTCGGGCTGTGGTTGGGATTGGGGCTCGGGCTCGGGCTGCGGCTAGGGCTGTGGTTTGGGTTGGGGTTCGGGCTCGGGCTGCGGCTAGGGCTGTGGTTGGGGTTGGGGTTGGGGCTCGGGCTGCGGTTAGCGTTAGGGTTGGGGCTGGGGCTGGGGCTGCGGTTGGGGTTAGGGTTCGGCAGGGGGTTGCTGTTGGGGTTAGGGTTGGGGTTAGGGTTAGGGTTAGGGTTGGGGTTGGGGTTTTGGATTTCAGGATCTAAGTTAATTTCCATTCTAATTAGCATTAAGCTCGTTAATTGAAATGTTGATGATAATCATAAGAGTAAAATTTGTCTAGTTTGAGAAGGTGTTGGAAACTGGACTAATAATGTGGGTAACGCCCAGTTTAATTAATAATTTTATTTGTCATTCTCAAATTTTCTTAGAAACGGAGACTGTTTTGTGGAACTTTTAGCCGTTGGGCATGTTGGGGTTTTGTTTTTGGAGTCATCGGACATGGCATTTGGTAGGTATCCAAAGACCCCGTGTCTGATTTTGGATATTTTTGATTGATTTATACTGTGCGTCTGAGTAGTCCCTTAATTTGATCTGGTTGGGGTTTGAGTATGCAAAGGATTTGTAGTCTGGTAGAAATTTTGTGGGTGTTTTCGGTTGAATATGTTTGCTAATTGCATAAGATGCTCATAAGATTCTGGATTTTGAGGATGGGCCGTTGTAATTGGAAATGCTTAGAATTGTAGGACCTTCTTTATTTTAGCTATATATAATTGCAAAAAAAGACACATTTCTGATTTGAAGAAAAGGAAGGGCAAAATAGGGATTTAGTTATGGATTTTACTTGGGCGTCTCCTATTTTAATACATGTCTATCTTTACAAGAATATCGTGTCACATATTTGGTTTTAGCATCCATACGCAACTGCTTTGATTATCATAGTGTTATTAACTTCTTGAACTTCTATTCTTTTTCTAATATGTTTCATAGTTGGGGTTGCGGTTGGGGTTGGGGTTCGGCAGGGGGTTGCGGTTGGGGTTAGGGTTAGGGTTAGGGTTGGGGCAGGGGGTTGCGGCAGGGGGTGAGAATTTTTCTAGCTTTCTTTTGAAGCTTGTGAAGGAAATTTTGAGCCCCCTAAAAATGAACATTTCTAATGATTTTGATAAGAGACAAGGGAGCAATAAAGTTTTGTTTTCTATTTGTCTAGATTCAAATGTCTACTTATATATATATATATATATATATATACATATATATATATATATATATATATATTTACAATCTCAATATTCGTGGCATGTTGGTTATAAATTTCTCTCTCTGTAGAGATATATAGCCTACTTCAGCACACAGCTAGGTATGCGATAAAATTATTTTTGGTAAAACAATGCATGATATAATATGGAAATATATTTGTTTCTTAGCTTCAATCATACAAACGTGTTCCTAATTAACATAATTCAAATAGTAATTCCTTGGAATTTTTTAGTCCAGAGAATCTTGATCGAGTCTCAGGATCATATTGATTCAAGAATTTTGTGTGACGCCAAAGACTGGACGTTAGACGAATAGCCGGTGGTAAAACTTCTTAAAGTATATTAATTTTGAATCTTCTTCTAACTCAATGATTCTACATTGATAAAGAAAAGCTTAGATATCGATGATAAATGGCCACATATTACAAGTTACAAAGATGATGTTCAACACCTTCCCAACTTTTTTCATTGCTTGTGATATTTTCTCTCCTCTCTCCCCTTTTCTCCTGGTCTCTGTCTATCATGAAACTTTGGGCATGCAAATTAAGACTCTCCTATTTTTGGTTATTATTTTTCTCTTTGTCGGCTTAATTATTGAGATGGAGATTTGAATAGAGTTTTGGTGTTCATAATTTCATAATATGAGCAAGGCAATTGACAAATCATCATGATGTTTTTATGATCATAGCAAGATGTAGGTGCTTGTGTGTTGGTACTAAAGCATGATACAATCTCTTTTATTGCTAGTGGATGCGTTTTGTTCAAAGAGTCTTTTCCTTTTAGTAATTTTCCTCTTTAGGGAGTTTTCGACATTGAAATCTCACTAGTTGATAATGTTAAATGAGTTCTAGTCCTAGTTTGCTACATTTTTTGATATATAGTAGATGGTGATACTTCTTTAAGTAAAAACAACCCTACACTTAAGCGAAATCATAAATCGAAACACACATATATAGAATACAACTCATACATGGGTATCCTCAAATCTAACTTTAATTATCGATAATTTATTCTTTTCAACGACAAACGCACACACAAAGCATATACACGGATTTTCTCCTTTGTCAGTAACCATCCCGTTCTTAGGTTTCTCAATATAGTCATCATAACCTACAATTTATATGATACAGTCTAACATGTCCCATGAGTACGTCAGGGTTAAGGACTGGATGTATGTGAATTGGCAACAACGTATGCAACCTAAGTTTGTTACTGGAGTTTCTGCTTTCATTGAATTTGCACGCGCACATAATAAGAAGGAGAAGACAGTAATGTGGCAGAAGAAGAAGGAGAAGACAATAATGTGGCAGAAGAAGAAAAAATTGACATTCCTTGTTCTCTGTTTCAGCATCAATCTTCTGATATAACTAATGATGGCTTTCACATTGGCTTTTCCTTTTAGAGACTTCTTAGTGTCCAATGGAAAGTATACATCAGATTTGTGCAGGTCAGGTTCTTCTATGACTTTCAAGAGTTTCAACTGATTCTGTAAATTACACTCTAGTTGGGTAATACTTTTACCACTTCTCACTGCAGGTGCGCTCTCTAATATCCATTTTGAATGTAATATTACAGATATTTATGCCTGTTTATGTCAAAATTACTTATATTGTCAATGTTTGATTGTCAAGTTGTTGGTGATGCGTCCATATCAGGGACAGAGGCCACTCCCGCTTCTCCAGGTATGTTTATATATCATATAGTGCATGTATATTGATTTAGAATGCTATATCATAAATATACACAGATTCCTTTTGCTCTTACTTTGTAATTTTTATTATTGTCTAGCTGTAGGTGGTGACAGTAGTTGACAATAAAATTTGTCATCCTAGAAACTATGATTTTTATATGTCCTCGCATGCGGGAATGATTGTAAGTCGTGGACCTGTACAATAAATTCTTATTTGGTATTTGATTGAAATAAAATTGAATTCTATATAATTTTTATATTTGTATTTAGTTTGGAATTAACACAATATTTATTCACGCAGCATGCACTTATGATCAACCAACTGCTCATGATATTTGTAGCCCAGCATAGAGATCACCACATCAACTTTTTTTATTGCCTCCACCAAGCTCTTGTGATCATGCATATCACCCTACATACATTCAACATATATATATATATATATATATATATATATATCATCAGGTCTTTCTAAAATCAATGACCTTTAATTCAAAAAACAAACAAACACACACACAGGGAGTGAATTAATGAAGAAAAGAGGGTCCACTTTTCGTTAGGTGTCGTCAAAAGTTTATATCCTCCATCAATTATCAAGCTACCGAGGACGAAAAGCCACCTTTGTTAGTCGAGAGTCATGGTAATAGTCATGGAGATTGATTATAAAAGAAATAGAGAGAAGAAAATAGAAATTGTAGATAGTAGAATAGCACACTCATTTCAAAAATTGCACTTTGATCTTTATGTCTACCTTTTTTTTTAATTATAGATAGTAGAATAGCACACCCAAATTTTTTTAAAACAAAAGAAAAACAGTGACCTATATACAAAATGGGTAAATTTCGTGATCAATAAATTACTTACCATTTGCCGAGACATGTATTTTTGCAGCATCCATACATCCTTTTCCTCTTTTTCGATGCCGTATTCTCATTATCTTCGTCTAATCCATCTGAAACTGCAATTAAGTTTAATTATACCAAATAAAATCAAAAATTAAAATCAAACAGCAACAACAAAATCAATGAAATTTATAGCCTACCAGAGTCTTCAAGAATATCCACATATGAATCCTGGGCCTTCTTCTTTTTCTTCAAAGATCTTTTAGAAGCAGAGAATTTTGTTTTCTGTCAAGTGCTTTGAAGCTAAACACCATATTGCCTTTGTATTTGAAAACCAAAAAATGCCCAGTTTGCAGATTATTGGCTACTGTAAATTCAAGCCACCCATCTCCACTCATGGAAGCAACTTTGTTCTCGATGTGAAGATCAACATGCCATATTTTTCCATTTTGGCTCACTAGGTTAGTATTTTCTCTTCTCTTGACCATCTTGCTAATCTGCTTGGTAAATTTATTCGGAACCGGCAGCGAATCATTAAAAGACATGCATAAGAAAGGAAGCTAAAATACAGATATATAACATACCGATACATCGAAACTTCAAAGTTGCGATGATAACCCAGAGATATTTATTTCTACACACGTGGTGCACGTGCGAATGCGTCAGGCATCATGGACAAATATTTGAGAACATGGAAAGTGTTAGTTGTATGTATGCCCTAGAGGCCAGTATTGTACAGATGATGTATATTATATTGGATGCTTGGACATATATAGAGATGACTTTCTTGCTCGATATGATAGTATGCTATCTGGTTGCTCTTTATCTTAACATGTACACTTGTCTCTTTAAACTGTCTTATAGTTACATGTTGATAAAGCCCTTAGGATGTGTACTTGACTACCTGGACTGTGATGCAGATCAAACTAGTGGGGACATGGTAGTCTATAAGTACATCCTTCAAGGTCCCTAGTCGTGGGTGTATCGAGACAGGGCATCGATATACCAGTGTAGACTAGCGTATACGCTTCTCGACCCATGAGATGGGCGATGGATGATCCCATATCCATTGGTGTTTGACATCAGAGATGGTATATGGGTGCTCAGTGGAGACTGGGTACACTGGACGGACTCGCCGAGAACTCCCAGATGGTATTATACCTCACGTCAGATGGCAGTTCTCAGGTGACACTTGTACAGATTAGTCTGTAGACCCGAGATCGTCATAGAGTCTTGTGTGATTCCCACTGTGCTTTGATCTCCACCTTACCACGTCTATGAGGGCGTGCAAAACGGTGGTCTTTGGGTACAGTCCCGAGTCACATGGAGGCAATGAACGATAGGAGGGGTTTCGTCTCTCCCGGTATTGGGGTTTGATGTTGCGCTGTGCTCGATTGGCCGTAACAGGGAAGTCCCTGGCCAGGGCTGATCAGAGATTTGCTGGTAAGTGTTACCAGTAGTTTCTCGACCCGTTATGAGCCTCACATCGGCACGACTTATCGGTTATTGGGGTCTGACGTATACCACCCCTAGACTTGATATGCGACATATCAGACGATCAGACCGAACTGTACGGTAAGTGTTACTGGTTGGATTCACAGGAGTGTGAGCGGGCTAGCTCGTCGATCTTCTGATCGCTCAATACCCGGATGGCCATTACGTTTAGCAGACCGCTTGCGGCTTGTGGGTGGTTGATATGATCATCATCTGCTACCGGCGTATTGACGAGTCTTTAGAGTCCTACACAGAGGTTTCCTGGCTCAAGCGAAACGAAATAGGAGCGCATATGAGATATGTGCAGGACCGAGAATAATGCGTGTATGTGATACCGTATTTCATTCTCGCGATGGATGTATCGATTGGTTATATTCGATATGACCTAGTTATCGAATCATTGATTCGATAAATCGTTACATTGGATACTAGTCGGTTATGTGCGACATGACCAGATCATTGAATCAAATGTTGATTTAATGATTTAATGTATAATTATATATTTGATATATTACTTTGCATTAGCTAGTATTGGTTCACTTTAAAAGGATTTTCTCACTTGATGCACATTGTATATGTGATATATTTTTTTGTGCACTTGTTTGTATCATGTTTGATGATACTTGCTCACTTGGGTTTGTGTAAAGATTAAACCATGGTTACATGTATAATGGTTAGGGTTTTGATTATTTACTTAGTTATTTATTTATTTATTCATTTTGGATATTATTAAGAATGGTGGCTTATTTTGTTTCTATGTTGAAGCTTCTTGAAGCTTTGACAAAGTCCACCATCCTTATCTCATCCTTAACCCTAACCATTCCAACTAACCTTAGTTTAATCTCTACACTTGACCATGGTCAAGATATGATAAGTATTCATATTATTTTCATTTTTTAAAGAGAACACTTATCATATTCTTTCTTCTTCATCATCTTCTTCTTCAAGAAAGCTTGATGCCATCAATGGCAACTTGAGCAAAAGTGAGTGAAATCCAATTCTAAAGTGAACCCACCTCCTATTTCTTCACCCTCTACCTCTTTCCAAGTTGTTTAGGGTGTTTTCTTCACAAGTTTCACAAATTTGTGAAGTCGGAGCTTGAACTTGTGATGCCTCGACGTAGATCATCTTCGGCACGAAGCCGACGACCTAGTCCGCCCATTTCTCCGATCAAGCCAACGATCGAGTCTGGAATTCGAGATGGACAGCGAGAGGACACCTACGTGGAGCCAAGGAAGTGGATATCCGGATCTACCAATGTTGTAGCTTCTTAACTTTAGTTAAGTTGTTAACTAGTTTACCGTTTCGCCTAGAATTCTAGCCAACGATCCGTAGTCTAGGGTTTCTCGGCAACGTAAATTTTGAATTTGGCATGGTTGATGCCTTGTGAGACCTCTATTGTGTGCCTAGGAACCCTACAGTGGTATCAGAGCCAAGCTAGAGCCTTAGGCGAAGTCTAGACGACGTTTGAAACCCGAACGAACCCGAAACCCTAAAACCCAAGTGATATCTGGACTTTTTCAATATTAAAAATGCTTAAAAAATTCAGCAGGGAATTCTAAGAATTACGGTGCAATTTTTTTCCAATGAACAGTGTAATGCGCGGCGGAACCGCGGCCTAAGCCAGCTTAGGCGGCGGTTCCGCGGCTAAACTATGACGTCAGCCCTCTTACTCTGCACAGTAATTCATTATTTCAGAAGCTGAGTTTTATGGGTATTTTTAATATTTATTGAAGAGTTGAATTTTCTGGGGTGTTTTAGAGCTTCGATGTTTCGATCGGATTATCAAATTTCGTCTTTGTGTTTTTCCGGATAATTTTTAGAATATGTTAAAAAGTTCGACCGGATATAAATACCCAATTTTTCCCCTGTCGGGAAAATATCCAAGTGTTGGATTTTTCCGTGGTTTAACGACGTTCTAAGTAGTGCAAGTAACGCGATGGACCCTCTAGAAGACAACAAACCTTAACTCGATTATGTGACCGTCTTGAACTGCCCTTTGAACCTTCGGGTTTGGGGCAGTACGGCGTGCCACATGTGAGGCGTTGGCTTGACCCTTCTACGGCTGGACCGTTGGTACTGAGGCACGAACTGAATGTTGCTAGACTTATTTCATGTGTTGAGCTGTATCGGGAAAACTTGGGTATTCGACTGTTCGATCGGAAAGTTTAACATTTTTTATTTATCTGGAATGTGATACAATAATTGGAATTCACAAAAGTTATGAGATAACTGAATGAATGTTATAAATCTAGCGGTTTAGTTTCACTTGATATTGAAAAGAGTTTTCGATAATGAGACTAAAATGCGGGGTTTATAACTGTTAGGCATGTGATGTCTAAGAATTTCATTTGATTAGGCATGTGATGTCTAAAACGGTTGCGGATTCCAACTGTTGTAGTTTTACACTTTCTTTTCTGTGACCGTAAGTGTAATATGTGATATCGCCGGTTTCGTTGCTATATGTCAACGACAATTGGGATACGCATGTTTACTTACGTTGATGACATGTGATGTTATGTGTTGCTGGATATGTTATATTGGATTGTCGTGTTTGAATAGCCGGGGTTTTTTATGTGAGATGAGTGTTTTTCATTTTCATTCATGTAAAAACTTATATGTAATATTCTTTTATTTGGGGCACTTCCAGGTAGCGGAAGATGTCACCTTTTGTATATTATTTACTTTTCCGCATTAGGATAGATCTAAGGAGGGGAGCATAAGTAACCGGGTTCTGGGGTCCAGTGGGAGACCAACTCGAGGAGTCGAGTCCGGGTCTCCTAACCCTAAAATTGGCAGGGTTGCTTGCCGCTCTCGTAGGGGTCTAGGGGTGTGGGATTGGCAATTCATCACGACCGTGGAATCCGTGTTTTATACTGGCTCGTATTGAAAACACGGACGTCCTAGTATATGCAATGTTTCATATGTTTCTTCTGATGCGATATCTGTGATGTGATCATGTGATGTTCTGTGATAGATACTATATATAGTATATATGATATATTATATAGACGTTACTTATGTTTTGCACCCGCACTAGCCCTGCCCTGCTCTGTCGTTAGTTACCTAACCTAACGGTGCACGAGGGGACATCGAGGCGAATGCGGATGGTATAAGTGTACGTCGTATTTATCTGTGATGTTTAGGTATTTAAATGATGGGACTTCATTAATGTGATTAATGAAAGAAAAGAAACCTAAGATGTTGTAGAATCAAATTTTAAACAAAAAGGGTAGCTACAGTTCTTGCTTTGCATAGCGGTATATATGATATACCCTGCACCTTATTCGATGAGGAAAGGACCGAGATCCCTTCACCGGGAGTGACTCCTTTAGCGATAACTGGCAGATGCTACACACTCGGTTTGTTTTTTGGTAGCTTCTATAGTTTCTGCTTTGCACAGTGATATATATGATATATCCCGCACCTCATTCGACGAGGAAAGGGCCGACGATCCCTTCACCGGGAGTGACCCCTTTAGCAAAACTAGAAAAGCCTCAAAATCACTCCATTTCAAAACTTCATTTGATTCTACAATGATATCAAGTTCATTACGCAATAGGTTTTCAGAAAAACCTGTCGTAGCCCTCCGTCATTTCAGATAAGTACTAGTTATTATTCGTGCTGCGGTTGTTTGGCATGCGTCAAGGCGTAGTGTACGGTAGCTAACTAGTGCTTATCTGCTAGCATACGATGCGATTGGATTAGGGTATTCGCACGGCGTTGTTTGGCATGCGTCAAGGGTCGTGCGGGTGGGTTTAATTCAATCAAGAAATGTACGGGTTGAACTTGACTAGCGGACTATGGGTTGTTTGGCATGCGTCAAGGTCATTGCACGCTAGGGGAAAAATATTATCGGGAATTTCAAGTGTTGAAATTTGCAATGAGATTGCATACCTTCTATGAGATAGTTGGATCCCGATACCCACTGCGAGTAAGAGTTACTCGTGGGAGAGTTTTACACATTACAATTAGCCGATCAAGTAGGTGTCTAGAAAGGTGTTAACGAGGTTACGCCTCTGGGAAAACGAGGTTTACATTAATTAGGTTCGTGAGAAAGCACGGGGGACCTCCCTCAAAGTACCGACACTGGCCTGGCTGAAAGATTGGCGAACTTGTAGTGTGTAATTAATCCCGGCTAGTCTTTCCTTTTAGGGTTTGAAGGAAGATTTGATAAAAAGCAGTGGGAGCCATCCTGATTAGATAAGATAATAACCAATCTGATCTTGCACGAGCATACGCTAAAGTGTTTTCTTCTCTCTCTCTCCAGGTAGCGACCATTTCATGCCCTAACAAAGATAATAATATGGATGTATTGACCAAACCCGCATGTTATACTGTGCTGGGGAACGTTGGTTCCGTTCTTTCCTATAAGAGTTATAGGAATGAACAGGATATAGGGGAATACCAGGATTCCCATTCCACCCGAATAAAGAAAGTACATGATGATGCATTTTCTTCGGGTGTGTTCGTTACAGAGAACTGTTTCTCCATTTGCTCTACGTCCTGGGTATTAGATACCGGGTCAGGATCCCATATATGTAATCAGTTACATGGGCTTAGAAAAGGCAGAGAACTTGGAGAAGGTGATAAAGACATTAGAGTTGGAAATGGTGCAATTGTTGCAGCTAAGACTGTCGGGGAATATCACCTTGAATTACCAACTGGTAATACATTGGTTCTGAACGAATGCTATTACATGCCGAACCTGATATGCAACATTATATCGGTTTCTTTATTGAGTAAAGAGGGATACAATTTTGCATTAAAGGATAATGTTATGAATATTTTCCGTAACCAAAAGTTGGTTGGATCAGGCACGTTGTGCAATGGCATTTATGTTCTAAACCAATCAACAGTTCTGAGCATAACAAACACACACAAGAGGAAGAGTTCTGAACTGAACGAATCCTTCTTGTGGCATTGTAGACTGGGTCACATCAATGCGACACGACTAGCTAAGTTGCATAAAGATGGATATTTAAATCCGTTTGAATTTTTATCTTATGACACTTGCCAGTCATGTATCAAAGGCAAGATGACCAAAACTCCGTTTACGGGACACGGAGAAAGAGTTACTGAACTCCTGGGACTGATACATAGTGATGTATGCGGTCCCATGTCTACACATGCCAGGGATGGTTCTTCGTACTTCATTACATTCACTGACGATCTCTCTAGATTCGGATATGTGTTCCTGATGAAACACAAATCAGAAGCTTTTGAGAAATTTAGAGAATATAAACAAGAAGTCGAGAACCAAACCGGAAAAAGTATTAAAATCCTACGATCTGATCGAGGAAGGGAATACTTGAGCAATGAATTCCTGGACTTCCTAAAAGAGAATGGGATTCTCTCTCAGCTGACTCCTCCATATACACCACAGGACAACGGTGTATCTGAACGGAGAAACCGCACCCTATTAGATATGGTGCGCTCAATGATGAGTACAGCTGAGTTACCTATTTCCTTCTGGGGATATGCGCTTGAGACAGCCATGGACCTATTGAATAGAGTTCCTACCAAATCAGTGCCTACCACTCCATATGAGATATGGAAAGGGAAGAGACCACATCTTAATTATATTAAGATATGGGGTTGTCCAGCCTATGTCAAAAGACAAAATCCGGACAAACTCGAGACAAGATCTGTCTTATGTAAGTTTGTAGGATATCCCAAAAATTCACAAGGGTATATCTTCTACCACCCCGAGGAACAAAAGGTGTTTGTTTCTCGACATGCCACTTTCTTAGAAAAAAGTTTTCTTATGAAACAGATAAGTGGCATTGAGGTAGAACTGGAAGAAGTTCCAGCGACACAGACTACAACAGAAGATTTGGTTGAACCAGAGGATTCCGTAGTTCCCGATGAACCCCAGCCACTCCGCCGATCTAGTAGGGTTCCTCGACAACCTGAGAGATACTACGGTTTTCTCATGGATGGAAGGAGCGAGGATTGCATCATAGAGGATGATGACCCAACTAGCTTCGAGCAGGCCATCACGAGTAGGGACTCAGTGAAGTGGCTGGATGCTATGCGGTCCGAGATGGAATCCATGTACACCAACAAAGTATGGACTTTGGAAGTTGCTCCTGAAGGGGTAAAACCCATTGGGAGCAAGTGGATCTTCAAGAAGAAACTTGGTGTAGATGGGAAAGTGGAGACTTTCAAGGCTAGACTTGTTGCAAAAGGTTTTCGCCAAAGACCAGGTGTGGACTATGACGAAACCTTTTCTCCAGTGGCTATGCTTAAATCCATCCGGATCATGCTTGCCATCGCTGCATATCATGATTACGAAATCTGGCAAATGGATGTTAAGACCGCCTTTCTAAACGGTGATTTAGAAGAGTGCGTGTACATGACTCAGCCAGAGGGCTTCGTAGACAGTGGGAGCAGCGGCAAGGTGTGCAAGCTGCTTAAATCCATTTATGGATTAAAGCAAGCATCGCGGAGTTGGAACGTCTGCTTTGATGTCGTTATCAAAGAGTTTGATTTCGTCAAAAACCCAGATGAACCTTGTATTTACAAGAAGGTGGCAGGGAGTAAGGTTGTCTTCCTCGTATTGTACGTAGACGACATACTCTTGATAGGAAATGATATTCCTATGCTGCAATCGGTCAAGCTCTTCTTTTCACAAAGATTCTCAATGAAAGATCTTGGTGATGCCTCCTGCATATTGGGGATTGTTCATACCAGAATACTGCATTTCATACCGCCCATTCTTATGCTCGTGTGTTTATAGGTAGGTGCTTTTAATCCGTGTTTATTGCATATTTACAGAGTACAGGTTTCCAGTCCAAATATTGCAAATCATGACAAAATCTCCACAGTTACGCCAAAAGCAGAACATCTGTTGACAGCAGATAAAAGCCGGGTTCCGGTCATCCATATCCGTCCAGTGCCGAGTACCTGTTCCTGAGACAAGACATATGACAGTGGTCATTCGTGTCTGGGACAAGCAAAGAGCATGAGGGGGGCAGCATAAGAATCAATGGGTGCGCGGAGCTCAAGAGAGATAGAAGTCAAAAGTGAAGAAATGATAGCAATCTTGGACTAAGAATTCTGCTGATATTCTGGAAGACTTTTGTGCAGTATGAAGTTTTCAAACACAAGGACAAATGAAACCAGGCAAACCCACAAAAGTTGACATCCCAACTCTACTAAAGGGCTGCGGATCCGCGGCCAATAGGGGGTATTGGCCGCGTATCCGCGGCCATGTTGGCGCCTCTTCTGATGAGTTTTTGGGGGCACTTTGGGTACTCCATATTATATCAGAATTTGGCCCTAGGGTTCCCATTCACTGCCTATAAATACTCCAGATCTGAGCCCAACCAAGGGGGATTCTTTTGTTCTTCTTTCTTTTTAGGATTTAGTCTTTTTCTTCTTCTTCTTCATTCTTTTTCCATGAAAATTGTAGTGAGAGCTTTTTGAGTGGGAGATCAATGAAGATGAGGGCCTTTTGTATCATTCTCTCTTGTTTCTTCTTCCCCTTGAGATTCTTGCTTTCTCTTGATCATTCAACCTCTTCATTGAGCTTGAATGGTTAAGGGTTAGTTATTGATCTCAAGGGTCGTATTCTCTCATGGAATTAGCACTTCATTTCACATGCGTTCTCTACCCTTCCCTTGATCTTGCAACCTCTTGATTGAGCTTGCAAGTTTAAGGGTTGGCTAGTGATCACATGCTTGTCTTGAGTCCTAGTTTCTTGTTCTTTTAATTTCTTTCTTGCTTATTTATTACTTGCTTTTTATTCTTTCTTGCTTTTTTCATTCTTTTCTTTTATTAATTGCAATTTTATTCATGCACTTAATTACTTGTAATCTTTTCTTTTCTTTGTTCTTTTCTTTTTGTTCTCTCTTTTTGGTTCTTTCTTGTGAATGAATGTAATTATTATTGTTAAGAAAAAAATACGGTATTATAAGTTAACGTTTCTTTGCCCATTTCCTTTTCCCGTATTTTCCATTGAACTCCGCCCAAACCATACGCAAGCGCTCCGTTAGGCACCGTACCCTGACAAGGTAACAGTGATTCCTAACCGCGACCGGTTGCGTTCGGTTTGGCCGGAGGCGAAAGCAAGAGACAAGAACGGAAGGACAAGGGTAAATAAGCCGTATTCCACGAATACCGCGCTTAAATCCCCTAATCCACGTTGTTTCCGATTGCTCTAGCTTCAATTGGTCAAGATTCGGCTCAAAGGTTTTGAGTACGGATTTCTTTAGCTTATAATCTCGTATCTTTTTCTTAACAACTTTATACTTGCAAATAATACACTTAGGATAGAATCGAACAACTCATACACAAATTCTTTATCGACTCGTCTAAAACAAGAACGGAAATACAACCATCTCCCTGTGGATCGACCCGTGCTCAACCGGCTAGCTGCATAGCGACACCGTCTTGATTGCGGTTAACTCAAATTCTTTCAATCAGGGATCAGGATCTATAGAGATAGATCCAAACGGATACTGGGATTGTCCCAATCCAGGTACATTGACACCATACTAAAGAGGTTTAGTATGGAAGAATCCAAGCGTGGGAACTTGCCCACGATCTCTCGAGTCACTCTCTCCAAAGAGATGTCTTCCAAGACTGATTTGGTGAGAGCTCGCATGCAAGGGATACCCTATGCTTCGGCTGCAGGCTCTATCATGTATGCGATGCTATGTACCAGACCCGATGTAGCATACTCACTAAGTGTAGTGAGCAGGTATCAAGCTGATCCTGGAGAGAGTCACTGGACAGCTGTGAAGAGCATTCTCAAGTACTTGCGAAGGAATAAAGAGATGCTCTTGGTGTATGGTAACGGAGAACTCCAAGTGTAGTCCTTTACCGATTCGAGCTTCCAGAGTGATAAGGACGACTCTAAGTCGCAGTCGGGATTTGTCTTTACCCTTTACGGAGGGGCGGTTAGCTGGAAGAGTTCCAAGCAGGAAACCGTGGCAGACTCGACGATGGAGGCTGAATACATCGCTGCCAACGATGCTGCCAAAAAGGCTGTCTGGATCAAGAAGTTCATTACTGAACTAGGTGTGGTTCCATCCATTGAGCATCCAATACCTTTGTATTGCGATAATAATGGAGCAGTGGCTTTGGCCAAGGAACCCAGGTCCCATCAGCGATCCAGGCATATTCTGAGGCGGTATCACCTGATCCGGGAGATAGTTGATCGCCGGGAGATCGAGGTCAGGAGGGTTGACACGAAGAACAACATGGCGGATCCACTCACGAAGGCCATTCCCCAGATACAGTTTGAGAGACTCTTCGGGATGCTCGGTATGCGATACTACAGCAGCTGGCCCTAGTGCAAGTGGGAGATTGTTAGTTGTATGTATGCCCTAGAGGCCAGTATTGTACACATGATGTATATTATATTGGATGCTTGGACATATATAGAGATGACTTTCTTGCTCGATATGATAGTATGCTATCTGGTTGCTCTTTATCTTAACATGTACACTTGTCTCTTTAAACTGTCTTATAGTTACATGTTGATAAAGCCCTTAGGATGTGTACTTGACTACCTGGACTATGATGCAGATCATACTAGTGGGGACATGGTAGTCTATAAGTACATCTTTCAAGGTCCCTAGTCATGGGTGTATCGAGACAGGGCATCGATATACCAGTGTAGACTAGCGTATACGCTTCTCGACCCATGAGATGGGCGATGGATGATCCCATATCCATTGGTGTTTGACATCAGAGATGGTATACGGGTGCTCAGTGGAGACTGGGTACACTGGACGGACTCGCCGAGAACTCCCAGATGGTATTATACCTCACGTCAGATGGCAGTTCTCAGGTGACACTTGTACAGGTTAGTCTGTAGACCCGAGATCGTCATAGAGTCTTGTGTGATTCCCACTGTGCTTTGGTCTCCATCTTACCACGTCCATGAGGGCATGCAAAACGCTGGTCTTTGGGTACAGTCCCGAGTCACATGGAGGCAATGAACGATAGGAGGGGTATCGCCTCTCCCGGTATTGGGGGTTGATGTTGCGCGTTGCTCGATTGGCCGTAACAGGGAAGTCCCTGGCCAGGGCTGATCAGAGATTTGCTGGTAAGTATTACCAGTAGTTTCTCGACCCGTTATGAGCCTCACATCGGCACGACTTATCGGTTATTGGGGTCTGACGTATACCACCCCTAGACTTGATATGCGACATATCAGACGATCAGACCGGACTGTACGGTAAGTGTTACTGGTTGGATTCACAGGAGTGTGAGCGGGCTAGCTCGTCGATCTTCTGATCGCTCAATACCCGGATGGCCATTACGTTTAGCAGACCGCTTGCGGCTTGTGGGTGCTTGATATGATCATCATCTGCTACCGGCGTATTGACGAGTCTTTAGAGTCCTACACAGAGGTTTCCTGGCTCAAGCGAAACGAAATAGGAGCGCATATGAGATATGTGCAGGACCGAGAATAATGCGTGTATGTGATACCGTATTTCATTCTCGCGATGGATGTATCGATTGGTTATATTCGATATGACCTAGTTATCGAATCATTGATTCGATAAATCGTTACATTGGATACTAGTCGGTTATGTGCGACATGACCAGATCATTGAATCAAATGTTGATTTAATGATTTAATGTATAATTATATATTTGATATATTACTTTGCATTAGCTAGTATTGGTTCACTTTAAAAGGATTTTCTCACTTGATGCACATTGTATATGTGATATATTTTTTTGTGCACTTGTTTGTATCATGTTTGATGATACTTGCTCACTTGGGTTTGTGTAAAGATTAAACCATGGTTACATGTATAATGGTTAGGGTTTTGATTATTTACTTAGTTATTTATTTATTTATTCATTTTGGATATTATTAAGAATGGTGGCTTATTTTGTTTCTTTGTGGAAGCTTCTTGAAGCTTTGACAAAGTCCACCATCCTTATCTCATCCTTAACCCTAACCATTCCAACTAACCTTAGTTTAATCTCTACACTTGACCATGGTCAAGATATGATAAGTATTCATATTAGTTTCATTTTTTAAAGACACTTATCATATTCTTTCATCTTCATCATCTTCTTCTTCAAGAAAGATTGATGCCATCAATGGCAACTTGAGCAAAAGTGAGTGAAATCCAATTCTAAAGTGAACCCACCTCCTATTTCTTCACCTTCTACGTCTTGCCAAGTTGTTTTGGGTGTTTTCTTCACAAGTTTCACAAATTTGTGAAGTCGGAGCTTGAACTTGTGATGCCTCGACGTAGATCATCTTCGGCACGAAGCCGACGACCTAGTCCGCCCATTTTTCCGATCAAGCCGACGATCGAGTCCGGAATTCGAGATGGACAGCGAGAGGACACCTACGTGGAGCCAAGGAAGTGGATATCCGGATCTACAAAGGTTGTAGCTTCTTAACTTTAGTTAAGTTGTTAACTAGTTTACCGTTTCGCCTAGAATTCTAGCCAACGATCCGTAGTCTAGGGTTTCTCGGCACCGTAAATTTTGAATTTGGCATGGTTGATGCCTTGTGAGACCTCTATTGTGTGCCTAGGAACCCTACAGAAAGTATTATTAGTATAAAGTAATTAAAGCTTTTAAACACCTTGGGTAGATATTTTCTTAGTTGATGCAATCATATCATGAAGACTAAATTTAAGCTATTATACATATGCATATGTATTTTTCTAATCTAATATATCACACACACACACACACACACACACACACAGAGCACCAGTTTGGTAGAGAAATCAGGTAGCAGGACCATGAAGAAATGGAGTCCATAGCATTGCTCATCATCATCATCCATGATCCCTTTGAAGAAATATTATCAAAAGGGATCATGGATGATGATGATGAGCAATGCTATGGACTCCATTTCTTCAGGGTCCTGCTACCTGATTTCTCTACCAAACTGGTGTTCTCTCTCTCTCTGTGTGTGTGTGTGTGTGTGTGTGTATGTGAAATATTAGATTAGAAAAATACATATGCATATGTATAATAGCTTAAATTTAGTCCTCATGATATGATTGCATCAACTAAGAAAATATCTACACAAGGTGTTTAAAAAATTTAATTACTTTATACTAATAATACTTTCCATGTTCTCAAATATTTGTCCATGAAGCGTGACGCATTCGCACGCGCACCACGTGTATAGAAATAAATATCTCTGGATTGTCATCGAAACTTTGAAGTTTCGATGTATCGGTATACTATATATCTGTATTTTAGCTTTCTTTCTTATGCATGTCTTTTAATTATTCGCAGCCGGATCCGAATAAATTTATCAAGAAGATTAGTAAGATGGTCAATAGAAGAGAAAATACTAACCTAGTGAGCCACAATGGATAATTTGTCATTGTTAATCCATCTTCCTGAAAACGGTTTATACGGAGGAAGTATATTTCATGGTACTTGAGAAAAATATATGTTGAAGTCAAAAGTCATCAAGATTTAAATGCTCGCTTATAGTCTTCCAAGATATTTTATATTCCAAGGCAAGGTGACAATAATTGCATGCTTATGCATGATTTGGTATGTAGATTCAAGGTTATGCATGGCTACGACCCTTTCTTATGGTTTCTTATCATAATTTTCTGCACACTTGTAGTTTATAAATGCAGTTAGATCATATCACTATAAGGGAAAACTTAAAATTACAACCTTTATACTAAAAAAATTATATATGCTATTACTTAGTAGTTTATGGTTTTTAGATGCAAAACCATTTGAGAAATACTTTTCCTACCCACTATTAATCCATATTCTCAATATAGCCATTGAATTTGCACGCGCACATAATAAGAAGGAGAAGACAGTAATATGGCAGAAGAAGAAGGAGAAGATAGTAATGTGGCAGAAGAAGAAGAAAATGACATTCATTGTTCTCTGTTTCAGCATCAATCTTCTGATATGAACTAATGATGGCTTTCACATTGGCTTTTCCCTTTAGAGACTTCTTAGTGTCCAATGGAAAGCATACATCAGATTTGTGCAGGTCAGGTTCTTCTATGACTTTCAAGAGTTTCAACTAATTCTGTAAATTACACCCTTGTTGGGTGATACTTTTATCACTTCTCACTGCAGGTGCGCTCTCTAATATCCATTTTGAATGTAATATTATAGATATTCTTGCATGTTTATGTCAAAATTACTTATATTGTCAATGTTTGATTGTCTAGTTGTTGGTGATGTGTCCATATCAGGGACAGAGGCCACTCCCGTTCCTACAAGTATGTTTATATATCATATAGGGCATGTATATTGATTTAGAATGCTATATCATAAATATACACACATTCCTTTTGCTCTTACTTAGTAATTTTTATTATTGTCTAGCTGTAGGTGGTGACAGTAGTTGACAATAAAATTTGTCATCCTAGAAACTATGATTTTTATATGTGCTCGCATGCGGGAATAATTGTAAGTCGTGGATCTTGTTTAGTCGTCCAACTCATTATCATGGGCTACTTGATGAGATTAGATTTGCGCCTGATGTCTACAAGAGCTTGTTCACTCCCTGTCTTATGTGTAAGCAGCGCTATATGCGAGTTTACCTTGTTAATATGTATGTACTGAAATTAATTAATATTATTCAAATTTTGATACATGCAGATACCAGAGGAGCACATCTTCTATCTCTATAGGTAAGGCTTTGAATTTGTTGATTTTGGTATTTCTTGTCAATTTTATAGACCAGTATGTGCTAAATATAATGTTCTGACAGTTGCTATGGGGAAGGCAACATTCGAGGCTGCTGACCCCAGTCCTGGACGCCGCACACGGACGACACCACGGAGGTTGGGAGAGAGGCCGAGGACTGGGCTCTAGTAGGGCCCATATGAGGTTGGACTCCACCCCGGCGGTTACTTCCTCCGTCTCCAGTGAGCGACGTATCCAGCAGGAACTGGAGAGCTTGAAGGCCACCGTTCAGGAGTTGAAGGAGATGCTGGTATGTATACTACTTAATAGTAAAATATCATGTCATATTATAGATATCAACATATCCAATATCAGTACGCAGCCTGAGCTTATTTGGTTATAGACTTAGGTTTGATTAATCATACATGTACATATCTAATTAAAATAAACTACGGTTTTCCAAACTAGATATCCAAATGGGGTTTCGAAATAACTCGATAATGATAAGAATTCGAATAATACACAGTTCTTACACGCTTATTGCACACGTCAGGTCCAGACGCGACGGGGTAGGCGCAAGATTCTAGCGTTTATCAGAGGTGGAGCTGGACCGAGCTGGGCTAGCTTTTTGATTCTTATTTTTTGAAACATGTATTTATTTATATGATACATATTGTACTACATTTTGAAACATTTTGGGCGATATTGATTTTGGTTTATATTTATATCATATTCAGTTTTTTGGTTTCTTTTGTATATTATATGCGTGAGATGTGATTATGAATACTGCGATATATGTTGTGTGATGATTAATTTTATATTTGAATGATGTATATATTATTGTGCACAGGGCGGGAAAAATTCAAGCAGCCCATTTTATAAAAAAAATACAGATAATGTGTACCTACGGATTAATCCGTAAGTACCAATATTGCCCCTACGGGTATAGCCGTAGGGGCACAATATCAGCAGTAACTGATATTTCCCCCCTGATCTCAGTACTAAGGGTTGGGAGTGCCCCTACGGACATATCCGTAGGGGCCACAGCTTAGCCCCTACGGCGTTATCCGTAGGGGCCAAATATCAAGAATCCTGATATTTGGCCCCTATGGATAGGTACCTACGCAGATATCCGTAGGGGTTAGAGTATGGCCCTATGGTTATGTCCGTAGGTACATTCAATATATTAAAAAAACCGTAAATAATATAACTTTTTTTACCCTACGGATTACTCCGTAGGGGAACCAGGACCTACACAGAAATCCGTAGGGGCGAGAATTAGCCCGTATGGGCAAGTTCGGGGCTTCAACTTGCACCTGCGGCCTTTGCACCTACGGGGTATTTTTTCGCCCCTACGCATATATCCATAGGGGCAGTGGGTTGCCCCTACGGATAAATCCATAGGGGCAACCCTTATTTGTAGTAGTGACTGGATAACCCAAGGCACGTTTCTGTAATGGCTGTTTGTGGGTTGACCTGGCTTTGACGAGGGTTGACATTTCTACCATCCTGGAAGATCAATAGTGATATTGTTCTAGACTCGCCACAGTTTTATTAAAATGGAATTTTTCAGAAAACAGTACTGGGAGTATGGTAGAACTGGAAGTGATTCCAGAACCGCAAACGATTACGGAAAATTTAATAGGTCATATATATTCTATCAGGTTTGACATTCCAATAGCCACTCCGCAGATATGGTGGGTAACCTCAGACACCCGAGAGGTACGCCGGTAGCCTCAAGGACGGTAACAGGGAGGTTCTTGTTTACCCAGACTTGACTCTACTGTTTTTCCAGACTTTGAAACCCGGCAAGAGGATAAGTATAACGTCGTTCTAAACATACTTTAGAAGTGTACGTAGATATTATTCTGCCAGAGGGGTATCATAATCAGTGGGAGCAACGGAAGCATAGTGGGCAAGTAGCTTATGTCTATTTATAGACTTGAGCAGATATAGCCGAGATTAGATCATCTAATTTTGATGAGACAGTCATGACTTTGACTTCATCAGAATAAGGGATGGATCTGTTGAGAAGGTAGTAGGGTGTGATGTCCTGGTATTTGGATGACATATACAGAGTAGGAAGTAAAATTCCGATACTACAATCGGTCGTACTTTGGTCGTCACACAGTTGTTTCTCCAGAAAGGATATGGATATAATATCAGACATTCTGGTTACTAGATCTATGGTTTTTAGATCTAGATTTGGGTAGTTTCCCAATGTGGGTACTTTGACAGTATTCTAATGGTATTTAGAATAGATGACTCCTGGCATGGTGGAGTACCTGCAGGTGATGGAGTCACCCTCTCTTAAGGTGTCTTAGAGACTAAAGGAGAGAGGGAAGCGCTTGATTGGCAGATCACTTGCTTAGGCAATTGAGTCAATCATGAGATGTCAAGTACCACACCAGATGTTATTTTTTGCACTAGATGCGATAAGTTTATATTAATCCAATCCTGAAGAAACATAAGGAAGCAATTTTGGAACATGAGTGAATGTTTTACGGATTTGATGACGGCAGCCTCCTTCGGGAGACGGTTATGATTCCAGGCTTCAGAGGTGACATGGATGACAAGTGATTGTCAGAGTTATAGTTTTTCCCCCTGACGAGGGACAATATTATGGACATGTGGTCCAAGAGGATACTGTGGGAGGCATGGTGCTGGATACTGATTAGGTTCAGTTATCGATACAATCTAAGAAGTTTGGATTTGGAGTTCATTTATGAACTAGGTCCCATCAGATATCCAGACATATTCTAAGACAAGTGTTACTCGATTCGGGAGGTGGCTTTCTCTGCGAATTTGAGATTAAGAGAGACATAGAAAGAAATATCAGGGCGGATCCACTCACTGAGGCTATTTCTCGAACACAAGAGTTTTACAAACTAGTTTTGTGAAACTGATTAGTAGAGGAGTTGGATGTTCGGTATCACATGGGCTGTGAGTATGCGACATCGTAATAATTAGCCTTGAGTGCAAGTGGGAGATTGTTGGAGATAGTGCCCACAAAGTCAATTATTGGATCGCAGGTACGTGATTGCAAGGATTGAGGTTGGACCTATACTGATATAACAGTCTTGCACAAGATGATAGTATGCTATCTGGTTTGTCTTTATCATCGTATACATGCTATTGCATGATTGATAGAGCCCATAGGATTATGCTTGACAGCCAGCAGTATGATGGTGATCATATACATGGGAGCTGGGGTCTATAAGCACATCCATAAAGTGTCCCTAGTCGTGGGAGTTTCGAGACAGGGCATCGATACTCCAGAGTAGACTAGTGTATACAGTCGAGACCCCGACGAGGGGCGGTGGCCGGTCTCACAAGCCATTGGTGTTAGTTGGTTCACCTAAGATGTATACAGGTGCTCATTGAGTTATGAGTACACCGGACAGGACTGGCCGGGAATCTGCTAGTTGGTATTATACATATCGTCAGATAGCAATTCCTTGGTGACATGTGTACAGATTAGTTCATCGACTTGAGGTCATCATTTGTCTCGTGTGAGTTCCCACTGTGCTTTGATTTCTACCCTGCCATGGCTCAAAGTAGTCGTGCAAACAGGTCTTTTTTGGGTACAGTCCCGAGCCACATTGGAGGCAAGTGAGCGGATCTCGGGGATTCGTCTCTCCCGGTATTGGGGGTTGATGTCGCGCAGTGCACGGGTGTCCATCACTAGGAATTCTCGGCCGAGGTAGTGGAGAATTACTGATTTGGATCAGTAGTTTATCAGGTGGTGATGGGCTTCATGCCGACACGATTTATCGCGTTATTAGGGGTCTGACTTTATCCACCCCCCTAGACTCGATATGCGATACTCTTTAGACGAATGGACCGGACTGTATATACATTGTCACTGTCAGGGTCAGTAGGATTTATAGATGAGTTCGCTCGTCATCTTCCCTTCCAATCAATACATAGGCAAAACGTTACGTGCAGCTTGTACCTCTAACGTGCTAGTGGTAATACCCAGTGCCAGTGTGTTGATGAGTCATTAGAGTCCCCCACAGACACTTTCCCAAGTTCGGACGAAACGTTGTAGAGGCCGTATGGTGTTATGGCAAGGTTCGGAAAAAGCACGTGCGTTTTCGCACGTGTCGTTTTTCGGGCAGATAATACTGGTATGCTTTGGTTTAAGCCGGAACACTGTATTATACTGTGTAGATATAATATTTTTGTCTCAGTTGCATTTCTATTCGGTCGTAAGACAAATGCGGGAATGTTTATACTGATACGGGGTTATCCTGAAATTCGTTTTAGGATCAATTTTGGAAGTTGCCAGTTTCCGGTTTTCTATCAGCCGTCTTTTAACATTCGGTTAAAGACGGATTTATCTTTTCTTGGATGAGTGTGGAAGGTTCTAGAAGTTTCTAGAAGAGGTGACTAGGTAAGAATGGTGTTGATGTTTCATTGGTTGCATTTATTGTGTTTACACTTTGTGTTCACACTATGTGTTCACACTTTGTGTTCACACATGATATTTGTTCTTGTGGTCACCTCCCTCCTCCTACACTCAGCCCCCCACCTCCTATAAGTGGCCGGCCCCTCCCCTCTCTCTCACATACTTGAGATCATGGTTGTTATTTGAAAAGATTAAGGATTTTGGTACATGGAAATTGATATACTCCATTTCTCATTTCGTATGGAATCAAAAGGCAACTTCATTAACCGTTCGTCCATCGCCTTGGACGTAACGAGACAAAGTGTTCTACTCATTCTCTACTTCATCTTGGTCGTCTCTTTTGGTAAACTTAACGATCGAGTTGCCTCGGTTCAGAGGCGGGAACCCGTTTGAAGATCCGTCGACGTGGTGCCACCTGGACGACAAGACTGGAGATCGAGGAGATCTGAGCAGCCGCAACAAGCGTGGGATGATGGTTGAAGACCGAAGGACTCGGATCATTCGGTATAACGTTTCTACCCATTTGTAGTTTGTTAGTTTAGCTTTAATGGCAAATCCGGGTTACGGTACACGATAGCGCCAGTTTCGTTAAAAGTTTTTGTTCCGCATTTGGCGTCTGTTAGACGGCCGGGGCGCTACCATGGACTTACACACAATAATTCTTAAAAAACCCTGCTTAGTTTTCTGTAACATGCAAAATTATTTTTAGGCCCTTTAAAAAATCAACAGAAACTACAGCACAGGAATTTGCGGTTTTTCGAAAATTCGTTCGATCGATGTTTCAAACGTGTTAGCACAAGTTAGTATAGCTTAATGGTGAGGCTCTGATACCACTGTAAGTCCACGGTAGCGTCCCGGCCGTCTAACAGACACCCAATGCGGAACAAAAACTTTTTACAACTGGCGCTATCGTGTACCGTAACCTGGATCTGCCATTAAAGCTAAACTAACAAACTACAAAGTGGGTAGAAAGGTTATACCGAACGATCCGAGTCCTTCGTTCATCAACTATTATCCCACGCTTGTTGCGGCTGCTCCGATCTCCTGAATCTCCAATCTTCTCCTCCAGGTGGCACCACGTCGACGGATCTTTAAACGGGCTCCCGCCTCTGAACCGAGGCAACTCGATCGTCAAGTTTGCTAAAAGAGACGACCAAGATAAAGTAAAGAATGAGTAGAACACTTTGTCACATTACGTCCAAGGCTATGGAAGAACGGTTAATGAAGTTGCCTTTTGGAATCGGGTGAAATGAGAAATGAGGCTTATCTAATTTCCATGAGTCCAAAACAATACCAATCTTTTTCTAGCAACCATGAACCTCCACCAAGGGGTGGCCGTCCACTTATAGAAAGAGGGAGGTGAGGGTAGGAGCAAAGTGGTGACAATAAGAATGAAGCTTATCATGACACATAGTATGAACGCAATTTAAAGCAAGTGATGAATCATTAAGCTTAGTCACCAAAACATTAACAGAACAATTAATGCAACCATGAGTCACTAATCCTAGTCATCATCTATAAACTTCTAGATGCACGACTCACCTCATGACTCACGCTCCATAAGAAAAGATAAATCCGTATTTAACCGAATGTTAAATACGGCTGATAGAAAACTGGAAACTGGCAACTTCGAAAAGTGATCCTGAAACGAATTTCAGGATAACCCTGTATCAGTATAAACATACCCGCATTTGTATTACGACCGAATACAAATGAATCTGAGACAAAGATATTATATCTACACAGTATAATACTCGGATCCGGCTTAAACCAAAGCCGACCAGTATTATCTGCCGGAAAAATTACACGTGCGAAAACGCACGTGCATTTTCCGAACCTTGCCATAAACCCATACGGCCTCTACAACGTTTTGCCCGAACTTAGGAAAGTGTCTGTGGGGGACTCTAATGACTCATCAACACACTGGCACTGGGTATAACCCCTAGCACGTCAGAGGTACAAGCTGTACGTAACGGTTTCTCTATATATTGATTGGAAAGGAAGCTGACGAGCGAACTCATCCATAAACCCTACTGAGCCTGATAGTGCAATGTATATACAGTCCGGTCCATTCGTCTAAAGAGTATCGCATATCTTGTCTAGGGGGGTGGATAAAGTCAGACCCCTAATAACGTGATAAATCGTGTCGGCATGAAGCCCATCACCACCTAAGAAACTACTGATCCAAATCAGTAATTCTCCACTACCTCGGCCGAGGATTCCTAGTGATGGCCACCCGTGCACTGCGCGACATCAACCCCCAATACCGGGAGAGACGAATCCCCGACGATCCGCTCACTTGCCTCCAATGTGGCACGGGACTGTACCCAACTAAAATCTGTTTGCACAACTCCTTTGAGCGTGGTAGGATAGTAATCTAAGCACAGTAGGAACTCATACGAGACAAACGACGATCTCAGGTCGATGAACTAACCTGTACACATGTCACCAGGGAATTGCTCTCTGACGATATGTATAATACCAACTAGTAGATTCCCGGCGAGTCCTGTCCGGTGTACTCATAACCCAATGAGCACCTGTATACATCTTAGGTGAACCAATTAACACCAATGGCTTGTGAGACCGGCCATCGCCCCTCGTCGGGGTCTCGACTGTATACACTAGTCTAGTCTGGAGTATCGATGCCCGGTCTCGAAACTCCCACGACTAGGGACACTTTAAGGATGTGCTTATAGACCCCAGCTCCTACGTATATGATCGCCATCATACTGCTGGTTGTCAAGCAAGAATCCTATAGGCTCCATCATCATGCAATAATGAACTAAAGCATATATACGATGATAAAGTCAAACCAGATAGCGTACTATCATCTTGAGTAAGACTGTCATATCGGTATAGGTCATGCCTCAATCATTGCAATCACGTACTTGTGATCCAATAATTGACTTTGAGAGCACTATCTCCAACATCATCACTATCCCTTCACTAAATCTTGCCAAAACTTCATCAAAACATCACCAAAACCCTTACCAAATCTTGTTTTGCCTCTAAGATCACTTGGAGCTTGGAAAACTAGGATCTTAGAGCTTGTGTGGTTAGGTAATGATCTCTATCTGTTAAGTAGGTGTTTTTAGTGTTGTGTGGATTATTAGTTTCAGTTTAGAACACTAAAAGTATGTTTCATGCACATATAATATTTTTAGTGTCATATTATGATATCTGTGATCTGCTGTGACCCAGAGTGTGTACTAGAAAATCTAGCAGTGTAGTTGTGTTGTATTAGAGACCCTAAGCTTTCAACTGAAGAACGAACCCGTGGAGCTCGGATTTGGCCGGCGACATGAAGGGTATTTCTGGTGACCTCGGCCTTTGGGTAGAGTTAGGGCCTGGGTTTTGTAGGGTAGCTGTGTGCAGTTGTTTAGACGTATCTGGTACTGTTTGATTTTTATGTTTTTACAGTATACAAAATCTGGGATCACTTTGCTTGTTTCTAGTGTTACGACTACGCGCGTTACATTATCCGACACGGTACGTGTACTTCATGTAGCTGTTGCTCTTGGGTTATTTTCATAGTGTCGCTACGCACGTTAGCCACTAGACGAACACTTGAGAGTATGTTTGGAGTTGGTGCGTCGGTCAAACGTAATTTGTACGTGTTATTGGTCGATTGCTAATGTGAACTTGTTATGTTGTTATATGATTTCAGGATCGCAGGCGAGAACTTCGGACGCTATGAAGAAGGGAAAGCGAGTGGTTGAATTTACTTAGCCTAAGATCATCTGTGAGTAGATTTAACATCTTCAGGGGAATCGCCCGCATGGCGTTATGCGTATGGGCTAGATTAAATGACATGATTATTATTTACAAGTATATGGACATTGATTGTGCATGTGTACCATTATTGCATATCTCATTTCCTATTGTATATGGACATAGTATTAATGAGACACAACACCATTATTGACGGTTCATGTTACACGAGCACTAATTGTATGCTACACACACTCCGTCGATAATTGCCATGACATGCACAACACCTATACATTTGTGATATTGTATTGGTTAGGGACATTGAGACATGATCCTTATTTCCATTGTGCATATAAGATATAGCTGACACCTATACATACGAGATATTGTATTGGTTAGGGACATTGAGACTTGATCCATATTTCCATTCTGTATAAGAAAGATAGCATTCACATATACCTACATGCTTACACATATTCCTTGTACACGCTTACTCATATACCTATAGGGTATTGTATCATTATTGACAGGTATATACACATATGAAATATAGCTGCATGTACATCTTGTTAGTTTATGTATGCCCTAGAGGCCATTATTGTACATGAGATGTATATTGTAGTGGATGCTTGGACATATATAAGGAGGACTTTCTTGCTCGACATGATAGTATGCTATCTGGTTACTCTTTATCTTAACATGTAGACTGATTGTCTCTCTGTTACATGTTGGTAAAGCCCTTAGGATATTTACTTGACTACCTAGATTATGATGGAGATCATACTAGTGGGACAAAGGTAGTCTGTGAGTACGTCCTTTAATTTCCCTAATCGTGGGTGTATCGAGATGGGGCATCGATATACCAGAGTAGACTAGCGTATAGCTTCTCGACCCATGTAGATGGGCGATGGATGATCCCATATCCATTGGTGCTTGACATAAAAGATGATATAAGGGTGCTTAGTGGAGACTGGGTACACTGGACGGACTCGCCGAAAACTCCCAGATGGTATTATACCTCACGTCAGATGGCAGTTCTCTGGTGACATTGGTACAGATTAGTCTGTCGACCCGAGATAGTCATAGAGTTTTGTGTGATTTCCACTATGCTTTGATTTCCACCTTACCACGTTCAAGAGAACGTGCGAAACAGTAGTTTTTGGGTACAGTCCCGACTCACACGGAGGCAATGAGCGATAGGAAGGGATTCGTCTCTCCCGGTATTGGTAGTTGATGTTGCGCTGTGCTCGATTGGCTATAACATGAAGTCCCTGGCCAGTGCTGATTTTGAGATTTACTGGTGAGTGTTACCAGTAATTTCTCGACCTGTTATGAGCCTCACATCGGCACGACTTATCGAATTACTGGGTTCTGACGTTTTCCACCCCTAGACGAGATATGCGACATATCAGACGAAGAGAGACCGGGCTTTACAGTAAGTGTTACTGATTGGATTCATAGGAGTATGAGCAGGCTTGCTTGTTGATCTTCTGATCACTCAATACCCAGGTGGCCGTTACGTTTACCACGCCTCTTGCAGCTTGTGGGCGTTTGATATGATCATCACCTACCGCCGGCGTATTGATGAGTTTTTAGAGTCCTACACAGAGATTTCCTAGCTCAGGCGAAACGGAGTAGGAGCACATATGAGATATGTGCGGGACCGGGAATAATACGAGTATGTGATACCGTATTCTATTCTCGCGATTTGTGTTATCGGTCGGTTATATGAGATATAGCCAGGTTATCGAATCAAGTGTTGATTCGATAGATTGATACACATGATATTAGTCGGTTATATGTGATATGACCGAATAATTAAATCAAGTGTTGATTTAATGATTTAATGTATAATTATATATTTGATATATTTCTTCACATTAACTAGTATTGGTTCACTTAAGATTGTTTTTCTCACTTGATGTACACATAGTGTATATGTGATATATGTTTGTGTACATGTATGTATCATGGTTTATGATACATGCAAACTTGGGTGTGTGTATGACTTACACCTTGCTACTAATAATGAGGGGTTTTAATTATCTTAGTAAATCAAAATGAGGTAGAAATTGGTCATGGCATGAAGCTTCATGAAGCTTTTGGATAACCATTTACCAAGTCCACTTTATTTGGTTTACTTGAGATATTTTAAACCTTACCATTATTATTTAGCCATGGTTATATCTCTACAATAGTTAGTATATGATACCAACTCACCCATGGTTGCATAACTCATTCATTCATCTCTTTGTTTATTTTCTTGAGTTGCTTTCTCCATCTTCTTCCTCTTGCTCTATAGCACCATGGAAAATGATGAAAATGAGCGAGAAAATAAAATCTAAAGTGAGCCCACTTCCTACTTCATCATCCTATACACTTACTTGGGTAGTAAAGGGTGTTCTCTTCATAAAGTTCATGACCTAGTAAAGGGTTAGCTTGAGTTTGAGTCTCCTCGACGTAGATCGTCTTCGGCCTTGAAGACTACGAGCAAGATTGTTCATTTCTCCGAGGGAACCAATACTAGAGTTCGTAAGATCCTTGATCGCAGCGAAGGGACGTCAACACGGAGCTCCGTGCTCGGGTCCTACTCCCGGTGGCAAGGCCTCCGGCAGACAAGGATGAGGAAAGCGAGCCGCACCCCTGGTGGAAAAACCTCCGGTGATGAAGCCTCCGGCAGGCCGCGGTGACAGTTGTGAGGGAAGCGAGGCGCATGGTGGTTTTGCAACTTAGGCCTTTTTGATATTTCCTCGTCCCTCTTTTGCAAGCCTACGGGCAGTTTGTAAGGCTGGGGAGCCCAAAATACTCATTGTAAAGACTTTTCCTTTGGTAATTAGACTTTTACTTTGGTTTCATCGGTATGCACTTTATCTTCTGTTTGTGAAGAATGCTCATAAAATATCTCTGCTTGCACAGTCGGGCTTCCATGTCAGGTCGGCTATCTGTCTAGCAATCGTTCGTCGAGTTGATTTCGATCACTTGCCAAGCGTGCGAAGTGCTGCTGAGAAGGAGGCATCTCCATAGCGCCGAAATCGAGGGTGATCGCTTAGACTTGGATAAACCTGATGCCCCTTGTTGGGGCCTCAGATCTTCTGCATGTGATGGGCAGAGAGATGTCAGCCATATTTGTGCCGTTCATGAATGGGCTTAATGGCCTCATTATGAGGGCTACAAGCCCGCAGCGTCCATTAGGCATGAACGAGCCGGGAAGTTGCTCGGTTGCCCCTTGGCGATGGCTTTTGATTTCTGTCGATTGTGGTAGGAAGATACCATCCGGGGATAGCCTAGCACGGTAGCTGCTGAGCTGCCTCTAAGGAGGACTTGGATCCTTAGCGTTAGAAGGGCCGTAGGAGACCCACTAAGGATGACCGGTCAGTGTAGCTGCGCGGCTTCCTCTTGGTGAGGGCTTTGATCTTTGGCATCATGGTTAGGCAACTACTAGCCTGGGATGACCGAGAAGGGTAGCTGCTCGGATGCCTCTTGCGAGGGCTCTGATCCCTGGCGTCAAGGGTATGGAGCTACCAATCGAAAACGACCGAGCAGGGTAGCTTCTCGGTTGCCTCTTGCGAGGGCTTTGATCTCTGGCGTCGTGGGTAGGCAACTACCAGCCGGGGATGACCGAGCGGTGTAGTCGCTCAGATGCCTCTTGCGAGGGCTTTGATCCCTGGCGTCATGGGTAGGGAGCTACCAGCCGGAGATGACCGAGCAGGATAGCTACTCTGTTGCCTCCTGCGAGGGCTTTGATCCTTCAGGACAGGGACCGAGAAGGGTTACTGCCCAGTGCCTCTTGGCGAGGACTTTGATCCCTGTCGGTTTTGGTAGGAAGCTACCAGCTGGGGATAGCCGAGCAAGAGCTCGACTGCCTCAGGGAGGACTTTTGTCCTTAGCGCAGGAGGGGCTGTAAGAAGCCTACCAAGGACCCTTGGCCGGGCAGGGTTACTGCCATGTGCCTCTTGGCAAGGGCTTTTGTCCTGAAGGATAGCCGAGCGAGGGACCCTCAGGCTCGACGGCCTCTGGGAGGCCTTTTGATCCCTGTCGGTCATGGTAGGATGCTACCGGCCGTGGATGGCCGAGCAGGGTAGATGTTGAGCTGCCTATAAGGAGGAATTGGATCATCAGCATTGGAGTGGCCGTATGAGGCCTGCTAAGGATATCTGTGCGGTGAAGCTGCATGGTTGCCTCTTGGCGAGGGCCTCGACCCCTGGCGTTGCGAGTAGGGAAGCTACCAACCAGGGATAGCCGACCAGGGTAGCCGCTAGGCCACCTCTGTGGAGGACTTGGATCCATAGCGTTGGAGGGGCCGTAGGAGGCCTGCTAAGGATAACCGGGCAGTGAATCTGCGCGGTCGCCTCTAGGTGAGGGCTTTGGATCGCAAGGACAGAACTCTACTCGCAATGTTCCGATGTTTCTTTATTCGAAGGATTTTTAGAAAACATTTGCATCGTCTATGCGAAAGGAGGGGTACACACTTGTTGGCCTTGGCTTCATTGGTATAGCTTGAGCTTCTTGGCATTGTAAGCCCACGGGAGCTTGCGTCCGTCCGCGTCTTGTAGGCGATAAGCTCCACCGGGAAGCGCCTAAGAGATGAGGAAGGGACCATCCCACTTCGGGGAGAACTTGTGAAGCCTGCCTTGTTCAATGAACTCGTTTCGCCGTAGGACCAGATCCCCGGTCTCGAAGGAGCGGTGCATGACCCGAGCATTGTAGTATCGGGCTGTTTGTTGTTGATAAGCAGCAGCCCTGATCTGAGCCTGGTCTCTCTTTTCCAACGAGATGTCTAGGTTGGTCCGTAGCACCGAGGTGTTAGCATCATCATCGAAGTGCTCGACCCGATGACTGGGTAGCCCGATCTCCGCTGGGACCATTGCCTCAGTCCCGTAGCAGAGACTGAAGGGGGTTTCCCCGGTGGGGGTCTTCTTTGACGTGCACAGGGCCCATAAGACCCGGGGCAGTTCTTCGATCCAACAGCCTTGTTGCCCTTCTAGGCGGGTCCGGAGACCTCGGAGGACGTCTCGGTTAGCGACTTCGGCCTGCCCGTTGCATTGGGGATGTGCGACCGCGGCGAACTTCATGAGGATATGGTATTCTTTGCAGAAGTCCTTCACTTTCTCGTTCTCGAAGTTCGTCCCGTGGTCGGTGATGATACACCTCGGGATGCCGAACCGGAGTTTCCGATTGTTTTGCAGGAACTTTATGGTCGTGGCGGCGTCCGGTTTCCTGATGGGGACGGCCTCGATCCACTTGGTGAAGTAGTCTACTGCGACGAGGACATATTTATGTCCGCCTGTACCGGTAGGGAACTGGCCGACCATGTCCAATCCCCACTGCGAGAATGACCATGGGGATGTCAGGGCGGTCAGCTCGGTAGCGGGGAAGCGATGGATGCTTCCATGGAGCTAGCAACCCTTGCATCTCCTGACTAGCTTCCGGGCGTCCTCATGAATAGTGGGCCAGTAGTACTCCTGGAGCAATGTCTTTTGGATCAAGGTTTGGGCCCCTTGGTGCGCACCGCCAACCCCTTCATTGATTTCCCGGAAGACGTAGTCGTCTTCATGGTGGTTAATGCACTAGAGCAGGGGATGAGTGAAGGATTTCTTGTAGAGGTTACCATTGCTCCAGATGAAGTGGCGGGCTTTGGCCCGGAGACGTCGGGAGGCTCCTCGATCTTCAGGGAGCGTACCGTCCTTTAGGAATTCCACGAGGGGCTTCCTCCAATCTTGGTCGCCTTCCTGTGCCGCATATACGTGGAGTGTTGTCGCTCCGTCTTCCATGCTGGGCTGAGGCAGGGTTTCGAAGAGGATAAACCGCTTATTGTTTACCGAGTATGATGAAGCCAGCTTGCTCAGGGCATTGGCTTGGGAATTCAGCTACCTGGGTATTTGTTCTACTTGGACTTCGTTAAAGTTCCTCCGAAGTTTCCTTACCGCGTCCAGGTACTTCATCATCAGAGGCTCCCGAGCTTCAAAGCTGCTGGTCACTTGACCGACGACAAGGGCCGAGTCGCTGCGGATTCGAATTATCTTCAGTCCCAGCCCGGCGGCCATGCACAGCCCAGCCAGGAGGGCCTCATACTCTGCCGTGTTGTTCGAGGCTTTGAAACCGAGCTTCAGAGAGTACTCCATTTCCGCTTCGTTTGGGCCCCGGATATTGAGGCCGGCACCGCAGCCTTCCTCGGTTGAAGACCCGTCGACGTTGATGACCCACTCAGGAACCGAGCCAGGCCTCTCCGCGATGGGACACTAAGTTGCAAGGGGCGGCGTGGACTCCGGTTTCTTGCTAAGGATGGTGCATTCAACGATGAAATCGGACAGGTCCTGCGCTTTGATGGCCTGCCTTGGGCGATACTTCATATCAAACTGAGATAGTTCCCACCTCCACTTTTCTAAACGGCCCGAGGATTCTGATGATGCAAGGATAACCTCCAACGGCCGTTCGGTGAGGACGATGATGGTGTGTGCTTAGAAGTAGTGCCGCAGCTTCCTTGAGGACACCACAAGGGCTAAGACAATCTTCTCTACGGCTGGATATCTCGTTTCTACGTCCTTAAATACGTGGCTCACATAGTACACCGACTTCTGTTCTTCACCGAACTCCCGGACGAGCTCCGAGCTGCTGCTTAGTCGGATACCGCCAGATACAGCGACGGCCCGTCTCCTTCAATTGGTCGAGTGAGCAGTGGTAGCGTCGCAAGGTGCTTCCTCGATTGGTCGAAGGCGGCTTGGCACTCCTCCGACCGCTCGAACCTCAGGATCTTCCTCAGAGCTTTAAAGAATGGGAGGCATTTCTCCCCCGACCTGGACATGAAACGGCTCAGAGCGGCGACTCGTCCCATGAGCTGCATGATCTCGACGTTGGTCTTGGGCACAGCCATGTTGAGGATAGCATCGATTTTCTCTGGGTTAGCTTCGATTCCACGGTGAGTGACAAAGAAACCGAGTAACTTTCCCTCGGTGACTCCGAATGCGGATTTGGCAGGGTTTAGCTTCATCATGAACTTGCGGAGCACTTCGAAGGCCTCGCCCAGATCCCTGGCATGGTTGGCCGACGAGACGGATTTGAAGAGCATATCGTCAACGTAGACTTCCATATTCTTGCCGATCTGAAGCTTGAACATGCGATTGACCAACCGTTGGTACGTGGTCCCGGCGTTCTTGAGGCCGAAGGGCATCACCTTGTAGCAATATACCCCCGGTCCGTTGTGAATGCGTGAGATCTTCATCGTCCGGATTCATACGGATATGATTGTTGCCGGAGAAAGCATCCATGAAGCTCAACAGCTCATGCCGGCCGAGATGTCGATGAGCTGATCTATCCTGGGGAATGGATAGTTGTCCTTGGGGCAGGCCTTATTGACGTCGGTGAAGTCGACGCACATGCGCCACTTTCCGCTTGACTTCTTGACCATAACTACGTTCGCCAGCCACTCCGAGTAGGGTTTATTCATGATGAAGTTGGCGGCGAGAAGTCGATCAACCTCATCTTCGATGGCCTTCTGTTTGACCGGGACGAAGCTTCATTTTTTCTGTCTGACAGCTCGGGCCGCAGGATCAACCCCGAGCTTGTAGGAGATGATTTTGGGGTCAATCCCAGGAATGTCAGCAGGCGCCCAGGAGAAGACGTCGGAGTTATTTCTGAGGAACTGACCAGGTCATCTCGCTAAGTCCCTGTCAGGAGCGATCCGACCTGGACGGTTTTTTCCTCGTCCCTTTCTGTCAGGGGCACAACGGTCAGTGGTTCGACCGGCATTCCCCGGACCTCTTTCTGCTCGTCTCGGGTGTCCAAAGAACCCTTGATGTCGTTATTTACCTCAGCGTCGTCAGCCAGCTGCTCGGACGAAGATGTTTCGGTAAGGTATACCTTCGTGACATGCTGGTTCCCGTAGACTCGACCTATCCCGCCCTGATCGAGAGGGAACTTCATCGCTAGGTGGTAGGTCGATATTGGGCCAGGAGGGCGTTCAGCGTCGGGCGGCCGAGGAGGACGTTGTAGGCCAATAGAACCTTTGCTACGATGAAGTACACAGGCAATGTGCGGGTGTGGCCAGGCTCACAGATGTTGAACTGCAGGGTGACCACCCCTTGCACTAGGATGGAGTAGTTGTTGAACCCTGAAAGGACGTGGGAGGTTGGTTTCAAGTCTACTGGGGTGAGCCCCATGGCTAGAAAGCAGTCGTAGAAGAAGATGTATGCCGAGCTGCACGAGTCAACAAGTATCCGGTGGACCTCGTGCTGGTGGACTCAGGCCATGATCACCAGAGGGTCGTTGTGGGGCATGGATATGCCTTGGAGGTCCTCGTAGCCAAAGGTGATGGGCTCGTGGCCCCTGGCCTTTTTGCTCGGGCGGCCGTTGGCGTTTGCTGCCGGCATGGGGTGCCGAGTCTCGCAGGAGCTCGACTGTCCCCCTGTCGTCATGACCGTAGTTCTTGATAGGCCCCGGTTCCTTCCGACGAGGTCCCTTAGGCCCCGCGTTAGGGTGGTCCTCGAGCAGCCTTGGCAGGCTTCGTAGGCGTGACCCCGTCGAGGGAGGGGCTGCCGGTCATGCCTGGAAGCAAGCGAGCTGACCGCCACCGCCTTGGTAGGGACAGGGGGTGACAAGGCTCGAGGCGAGGCTCTTCGATGTTGGACTTCGAGGTTGAATGGGAAGGATCGAGGAGCCTGCGACTGCCGGAGTCCATGAGGCGGCGGCCGGCGGAGGAGTCGACGACATTCGGTGGATCTTCAGGGTGTTCGCTTGCCATGTGGATGGAGATCGGAAGGCCAACTTTGTTTTTTATGGAGTTTAGCTTCCCACAGATGGTGCCAACTGATAAAGGTCCTTTTCAGGTCTCCGTTAGATGTTGTCTTCCGTCGATCTCCTGGTGGATTTTGGAGGTGATCTCCTGTTGCGTGTGGGTCTCAATGGGTTTTGAGGAGATTGGTGGTTTTAAGGAGTTTAGCGCCGAGCACCTGCAAGGAAGTCCCGGGGTGGTTTGTTACCACCGAAGACCCTTCGACGATCAAGTTAGCACGAGATCCGAGCAGAGTAACGGCTAAGTGGAGTAAAAAATGGCTTACTTGACTCCTCTGTGATGGCGGTTTATATAGTGGAGGCAGCACGCAGCTGCAGGCGCGAGAATCTCGCTGGCAGTTACGCTCCCGACGTCACCCCCGCGTAAAGGGCGGATCGCCCATTAATAGGGATCGTGATGGCCTGGAAGGTGGGACGTTGCTGGCGGAGAATCCGCGCATGGAGAGATTCACGGAGCGGCGGATACGTCTGTGAGTGGTGGAGTTGGTCGGTCGGAGGAACGAGGAAGATGGCCTAGGCCGGGGAGCTCGGGGGCGAGCGAGAGGGCCGAGGAGTCTTGGTCATGTGGTAGCTCGGTGCGAGCTGAGAGGCTGAGGACGCCAATTTTCAGGGGGCTCTGAGGTGAGCCAGCTTGTGCTTGTAGGTCGGGTACGGTGATGGCCGGGTCGGCACCCGTGGGCCCTTCCTTCTGAGTTCCGGGACACGTCATCTGCCACGTTTCCTGGTCTTGGAGATCGCCAATATTGAGCATCGTCAGAATCCCAACACATCTTGCATACATACTTACATGTACACACATATTGTCACGACCCGAAATAGCCCGTGACTGGCCCATGAATCATATGAAGGCTATAAGTCCCCGTCTAATTCAAGTAAGCCAAAAGCCCAGAAATCTAAAACCATTTTAAGGAGTAAATAAGGAAAACTAGTTTTTAAGCAGTAAGGAAAACATGTTTTAAAAGCATGGTTTTTAAATAAGTAAGCCGAATATACATTTTTAAAATGTCTCGTCTTTTCTGAAAATTTCGGCAGAGTTTCCTTTGTAAATACTGGCCCCGAGCGGGGTACAGCAAGAATAATATATATGCAATGATAAAAGGCATCTCCAAGCGGGAGCTAGCTCTTCGTCAATCGACGGTCACAACCACGCAAGCAGAATAATATACAACGCCGAAGGGCGAGGATCAAAACTCAAAGGAAACCTCAAAATCAGTAATGAAAACCATAATACTACAACGCGCGACTCTAAGGTCGAAATAATACATAACTGGTTTTCAAAGTCTGAAACAATATACAAGTTTGGTTGATGGAATTACTAGATACAACTGAATAATACATATACAATGGTGGTTCTGATGCAAAAGAACCTATCTACCAAAGCGAATCACCCGTAAGGAAAGCAGTGTGCCAGAAGCCGCAATGGAACCTGTACGGCAAAACCTGCAAGAACTGTGGCACAACGGGGGTGAGTTGCCAACTAGTGAATAGAAAACATCACAGAGCAGAAATCGTATGTATGATACAATCCTAGGTCAATACGATCAAATATATATATATAAACCTCAAATGAATAAGTATGAAGCATAATAAGGTGGCAAGGGTAAACGTCTACACATAAGTGTAATCCTATGTGCTCGTGTCAGTGCCTCAGGTAACGACATATCATAATGTGAGGTATGATCAATGTAATCAGTGTCAACTATATCATGAAGTCTATGAGTATGTGCATATCATCCAACTATGTGATCAATATCATCAATGTAAACTATATGTATGTGGAAATCGTCTACGTGTCACCCAATGACAATAAGCATCATGCATGTAAATATCATAAAGCATATGCATGGAAGTATGAGGATGTAAATCAACATGTGTCGCTCGCGACATATCGAACCATGGAACCTCAGTGTCAAGCATCGACACTCGAAAACATCATGAACCCTGTGCCTAGCATCGGCACCTAAATCCTCATATACATAGGGCTCTGTCAGTCCGGATCGGCCCGTCTCATCTCTCAACTCCGGTCGGTATGCCCCAGATATCCGCCGAGCTTAAATGCAATCACCGGTAGGCAGTACTCCCTTGCCAGGCTCACCGTCTAACATATACGAGTCTTCTTGCCCCAGGGTACCTCACCGGGTCCACCCTGTACCCGCAGACGGTGCCTACCACTCCTCGAATCGGGTTTCACATGCCGCTCTCAGAACCGAGAAAACACATGGTGGACGCACTGAAATATCATATCAAGGGTAACCGGGTTTTTAAAATAATACATACTCTCCTTTGAAATACCCACGGTTACCAAATCCAGAAATATCATGGAAACAACTTATCTCATTGCGTATAATCATAAAGCATGATGTATGCGACATGTAAAAGAAATGTAAGCATTTCAGTATATCATGCAAGGGATCATATCCTGAATGCCACAGTCCTACAGTGTAGTGACATGGCAATTATCGATGATGAAGTGTGTGAGCCGGCAAGCAGGTGTACGTGGAACATATGCATCATCGATAATGGTGCTGATGTCCTAACAGCATGGTTTTGATATAACAATAAACATATTTAACATGCAATGCGATGCAAAAAGTAAGAATATGCAGCAAATGAATAATAAACACAACAGTGTAGAATCTACATCAATGCATCCATGTCATACTGTTTTTCCATTTGAAAGAAGACGAATCGGGGTTTTTAGGAAAATAAGGGCTACGGTGTTTTTAAGAAAAGTTGCGCCTTTTGAAAATATCCATAGAATCCCTTTGCTTGTCTTTAAAATACCCCCGATTCGTTAGTTTTTTGAAATAGGTATTGTTAGTGTATATGCCCTAGAGGCCATTACTGTATCATACTAGTTTGTATATTACTTTATGGAAGCTTGGGATATTCACAATTATATAGACAATCTTGCTCGAAATGTTAGTATGCTACTTGGTTTGTCTCTGCTTTAATGTGTACATGTGTTTCTTTTAGTATATCACCTATACGCATTAGTGGAGCCCTTAGGATCTTTGCTTGATTACCAGCGTTGAGATGGCAGTCACACTCGTGGAGGCTGGGTAATCTACAAGCACATCCTTATATTCACGTTCCTGGTCGTGGGATTATAGAGACAGGGCATCTATACTCCGGAGTAGACTAGTGTATGCGCTTCTCATCACAGCACGGGAGACGGTCTGTCCCACAGCCGTCAGTACGTCGTACTTGAGATAGTATGTGGGTGCTCGTTAGGTTACGAGTACACTGGACAGGACTCGTCGGGAACTGTTGGTTGGTACTATACCTATCGTCAGTTATTAGTTCCCAGGTGACATGAGTACAGCTTAGTCCGCTGACTTGACACTGTCACTTCGCCTCGAGTGTGTTCCCACTGTACTTTGATTACTACCCTACCACGGCTCGAAAGAGTCATGCAAACAGGTAGTAGTTGGGTGCAGTCCCGAAGCACTTGGAGGCAGTGACGGTTAGACAGGATTCGTCTCTCCCGGTATTGGGGGTTGACATCGCCCTGTGTCTAGGAGAGCCATTACACATGTAATCCCTGGCCAGGGCAAGCGAGATATACTGGTAGGTTTCCTCTGTTATCTCAGAGTGTTCTGGGCTATACTCCGACACGACTTGTACCGCTATTAGGGAACTGACGTTTACCACCCCCTAGGCCCGCCATGCGATGTTATTAGACGAACAGACCGGACTATACGGAGATTGTCACATACAATCTCAGTAGGAGTTCAAATGCGTTTCACCTCGTCAGTCTTCTTATCGACATCTACCGGGGGGCCATTACATACAGCTAGTGCCGCTTGCGATCTTTGGTTAAACCCACTGCCAGCGTAGTGTCGAGTCTTTGGAGTCCCACACAAAGGGTTATTCGCCTTTGTGCAAAACAGAGTAGAGGTCGCATGGTTTTGCGACAGGGTTCGTTCACATCCACGCACTTGTGCACGTTTGGTGTCCGGACAGTCATTACTAGCGGGCTCTGGTTTGAGCCGGATCCTAGTATATGTTTTGTGGTTAGTTTTATCTCACTGTATTCATGTTCCTCGGAACACGAATGCGGGTGTGTATGCACAGTTGATTGAGGCGGAGGAAGAGGATTTTCATTAGGGTTTCGGAACGGGTGTGTATGCACAGTTGACAGTTGTCTTTTTCCAAACCCTAATGGATATGTGAAATATCTATTAATAATATTAATTAAATGAAATTATGTCATTGTTAGGGTTGTTGACTTGTTGACCAAGGTTGACTAGTTGACCATGTTTGAAACATTGACCATCATCATTACTTTTCAAGATGCTCTGTGATCTTTGCAAAAAACATTTAATGTGATATGATAATGGTCTCATCAAACCAACCATCACCTTTTTCATTTTGGATTAATATTATTAATTAGATAATTCACATGTATTGTTATGGTTGTAAAAACTATTCTCATTCTGTCATAACCATTCTCTCTCTTCCTTTCATCTTCCTCCTCCTCTAGTTCAAGGAGAATCATTCTCATGAGTTGAGAAACCTTTCCTTGGAGATAAAACACCCAAAGCCACTCTCTACTCATCCTAAGGTTGAAGGTCTAGCAAGCCGGACACTTTAGATCTCTCAAGATCGAGAAAGGAGCTCAAGGTAGAAACCCTCAGGTGGATCCATCTTCGACAAGAGACGGCAACGAGGAAAGCACCATCCGACCACTACAAAGAGTCCAAGAAGGAGGAGTTCAAGTTGAGGTATAACCCCTAACCGAGTAGATAACTCTCTTGTTAGTTGCTAGTGTGTAGTTTAGCCAAGATCCGTATTTTGTAGTCCATGTTACCTAAACCCTAAAAATTGTTTTTCACCATTTCCGCAAGCCCGAAAGTACCGGGAGAGGTAACGTGGACTTACAGTGGTATCAGAGCCTAACTAAACACACCCTAGCATGTTAGCAAAGTATCTAGAATTTCGACCGGACAAAAAAAGGCGAAACACCCCGTAAAATCCTAGTTTCTGTCGATTTTTATTTCTGCTCTAAAAATAATAAATCATGTCTTAAGAATCGGCTCAGGCTTTTTAATGAACAGGCAAGAAAAAAAATCCATCGAACCGACCAACACACCGCGGTTCCGCGGCCGAGTTGACTCGGCCGTGGATCGTTTCTCCTGCAGTTTGTTTCTGGTGGTGTTTTGTGATTTTTGAGACGGTTTGTTTCTGCCCAGAATTTCCAGAGAACAAATTTGTTTTTGGGGTAGTTACAAATCCGTATTTTGGTCAATTTTCTGTAGACTTTGGATAAGGGGTTGTATCTGTAATGTTATATATGTGTTGAACGTCTGCTAATCGCTATACGTCGATTACTGGGTTTATACATATCTGTGATCTGTGATGTTGATGGTATGTGTATATGAATTCGTTGGATTGTCGCGGATGAATAGCCGGGGGGTTGTGAGATGAGAGTTTTGTCTATCTTTCAATTCTTGTAATATGTAAATTGATGTGATATTATTTGTTTGGCCGCACAACCGGGGTGAGGTTGTAGCCGCCATTGTATAATTTCTTTTTACTGTTTTTGCTCCTTAGATAGACCCAAGGTGGGGTGAACAAACTATCGGGTATCTCGAAGTGCCGAGTGGCCTACTCACGAGTTGAGGGAGGTTGCTTCGCTTCGGGTACTTGGCGGGTAGTTTGCCGCACCTGTAGGGGTCTAGGGTGGGGTTTGGCTATTCATCGCGACCGTGTAATCCGCTTTTCGTTACAGGCTCGAACAGAATGCGGATTCCTTGTATATCCAATGTATTCATCTGTGATCTGGAATGGCTATCATTGCTATATATTTATATATGATATCTATTTAGGCGTTGCTTATGTTTTGCATCCGCGCTAGTCCAGCCCCCGCTCTGTCGTTAGTTAAGTAACCTAACGGGTGATGACGGGACCCCTGGCGAATGCGGATGGCATAAGCGTATGTCATATTTTCGTTGTTTTCTGCAATGGTAGGATTAAATGATGGGAGGCATTAAAATTAATGCAAGAAAATAAACCAAGTAAAAGTCGTTGGAACACTTTCAAAACCACTCGGTTCTTTTCAAAAACCATCTTTTAAAAGCGGAGCTTGAGCCACTCCTTTTTTAAAAGCTATCTTATTCCATCGATTATATCAAGTTCACTACGTTCACGGTTTCGCCAAAACCATTCGTAGCCCTCCATCATTTCAGTTAAATATTCGGTAATATTCAAGCTATGTATTTTGACCTCACGCCAAGGCATAGTGATTGGTAGATGCCGGATATTTATCTGTTGCATAGATAGAATGCGTTGGTTTAGGACAGTCGTTCTGCCATTTTGGCCTACGTCAAGGGTAGGTACGGGTGGGTTCAAATTAACCTGGATAATGATGGGAAGAACTTGACATGCAACTTATGACATTTTGACCTCACGCCAAGGTCATAAGAGCATGGGACAAAAATCCACATCGGGAGTTTCAAAAGAACTGAAACTTGCTAGCGCTGCATACCATTTGGAGTGATGATTCTGGTAGGATTCCTTCAGTTTTGTCACGCAATGATATTTGGATCCCGATCCTACTGTGAGTATATGCTACTCCTCGAGAAATTTCTCACTTAACGATCAATGCTATAAACCTAGTAGGTGTCTAGAAAGGTGTTAGCGGGGCTACGCCCCCAGGGAAAAGAGGTTATTTAATTAAGGAACTTTGCGAAAGCGTTGGAAAACCCCCCTCGAAGTCCCGACACTGGCCTGGCTTAACGGTTAAGCAAGTATTGTACGGTCAGATTGATCCTAACTAATTCTTCTTTTATGGTTTGAGGAGGGATTCGAGAGTCAGTAGGAGCCATCCTGTTTAGACAAATTAAAAACCACTCTAAACTTGCAAGAGCATCATGTTAAAGTGTTTCTTCTCTCTCTCCTAATTGCAGCGACCATTCGACATGACCGGACTTAAGTTATTACTAGATAAAAACATACTGACAGGGCCAAACTACAAAGATTGGCTCAGGAATGTCAAAATGGCAATCACTTACGACAAGTTGGGGTATCTCCTTACCACCAAAGCTCCCCCTGTCCCAGGTCCCACCTCCAGGGTCGCGGATAAGGAAATCTGTAAGACATGGGAGATCGATTGCGCGAAGGCCAAGTGCCTCGTGCTTGCCTCTATGGACAATGATCATCAGAGGAGGCACGAGAATATGGACCTGGAATCCATATTTCTTCATACAAAAGAACTGTATGGAGAGCAGTCTCGTATTGCAAGATACGAACTGTCGAGGAAGCTGTTTTCGGCAAGATTGGCCATCGGATCATCGGTAGCGGAACACGTGCTTAAGATGATTGGCTTCATTGAAGAGCTCGCGGACCTTGGGACCACGTTAGAGAATGAGCTCTATACGAACTTGATTCTCCAGTCCCTTCCTTCCACTTACGCCCAGTTTATCCTGAACTTCAACATGCATGGAAAAGAGTTTGAACTTCCGGAGCGCCTCAACATGTTGAGGAGTGCAGAGGGCACCCTACAGAAAGGTAGGGAAACATCCACTTTGTTTGTAGGAGGATCTTCCTCTTCTAAGTCCAAGGCGAAAGCCAAGGGAAAGAAGAAGAAAGCCCCCGCCAAACCAAGGGGCGGTGTTAGTAAAGTGGACATGAAGGGAAAGGCAAAGGCAACAAAGGTAGCGGGAAAGCTTGTGGGAAAGGAAGAATGCTTTTACTGTCACAAGTGTGGACACTGGAAAAAGGATTGCAGGGCATGGAAGGCCAGAACCCAGGATCTGAAGCAAGTTGCAACTTCAACTTCAGGTGTGTATGTTATTGAAAACTGTCTATCAATAAACTCTACTTCCTGGGTATTGGATACCGGATCAGGATCTCATATCTGTAATTCTTTGCAGGCATTGAGAAGGCGTAGGGTTTTGAAGGCAGGTGATATGACCCTCAGAGTTGCAAACGGAGCTGGCATGGATGCTGAGTCCGTGGGGGACTTTTACCTGGGATTGTCAGATGGGCATGCTTTGGTTTTGCTTGATTGTTATTTTGTACCCAATGCAACCTGTAATATCATATCTGTATCTTTATTATCTAAAGAAGGTTATTAATTTGCATTTGTAAGTAATGTTGTGAACATTCACCTTAATCAAGTTTTGATTGGGTCAGGTACATTAAACAATGGTATATACGTATTAAACCAACCACAGATTTTCAATATTCAGAATACACACAAAAGAAAGTCTCCAGAAATCAATGATGCTTTCTTATGGCATTGTAGACTGGGTCACATCAATGAGAGAAGGTTGACGAAGTTACATACAGAAGGATATTTGGATTCATTCGAATATCATTCATATGCAACTTGTCAATCCTGTCTCAAAGGAAAGATGACAAAGACTCCGTTCACTGGACACGGGGTAAGAGCGAGCGAGCTCTTGGGGCTCATACACAGCGATGTGTGCGGTCCAATGTCTACACATGCGCGAAGCGGTTATTCTTACTTCATTACTTTTACGGATGATTTTTCAAGGTTCGGACATGTCTTCTTAATGAAGCATAAATCCGAAGCCTTTGGAATATTCCAGGAGTACAAGAATGAAGTAGAAAAACAAACAGGCAAAAGTATCAAGACATCGAGATCTGATCGAGGTGGCGAATACTTGAGTGCCGAGTTCCTGGATTACCTAAAAGAGAATGGAATTCTCTCTCAGCTTACTCCTCCATACACTCCGCTACATAACGGTGTATCAGAGAGACGGAACCGAACCCTATTGGATATGGTACGTTCCATGATGAGTAACGCTGAGTTGCCGCGATCATTCTAAGGATATGCGCTAGAATCAGCCACATGCCTTTTGAACCGAGTTCCAACTAAGACTGTGCCTACCACACCATATGAGTTATGGAGTGGGAAGAAACCCTATCTTCAATACCTGAAGATCTGGGGATGTCCAGCTTTTGTCAAAAAGCAGCACGCGGACAAACTCGAGGTACGCTCAGTACTGTGCAAGTTTGTGAGATACACAAAGAACTCCAGGGGGTATCTTTTCTATCACGCAGAGGAACAAAATGTCTTTGTTTCTCGTAATGCCCACTTTCTGGAACACCTGTTCTTAGAAAAGGAAATTAGTGGGAGCACGATAGAACTGGAAGAAATTCCAGAACCACAGACTATTACTGAAAGCTTAGTAGAACCAGAAGGTTCGAAAGAACAGGACATTCCTATGCCGCTCCGCAGGAGTAGTAGGCAATCTTATCCGCCCGAGAGATACTATGATTTTCTCATAGACGGGGATAGAGAGGATTGCATCATTGATTATGATGAGCCCACTACCTTCCAGCAGGCCATTCAGAGCGTTGACTCGGTAAAATGGCTGGATGCAATGCGGACCGAAATGGAGTCCATGTACACAAACAAAGTATGGACTTTGGACATTGCTCCAGATGGGGTAAAACCCGTAGGATGCAAGTGGATCTTCAAGAGGAAGATTGGTGTAGATGGACAGGCTGGGACCTATAAAGCTAGACTTGTTGCAAAGGGTTTTCGTCAAAGACCTGGTTTGGACTATGACGAAACCTTTTCTCCAGTGGCTATGCTGAAATCCATTCGGATCCTTCTTGCCTTTGCTGCCTTCCACGATTATGAAATCTGGCTGATGGACGTAAAGAATGCTTTTCTAAATGGAAATTTAGAGGAGTGTGTCTATATGGACCAGCCAGAGGGTTTCATTCAGAGTGGGAGCAGCGGAAAGGTGTGCAAGTTGCTTAAGTCCAGTTATGGACTAAAGCAGGCATCGCGGAGTTGGAACGTCTATTTTGATGAGACGGTCAAAGAATTTGGCTTTATCAAAAATCCAGATGAACCATGTATCTATAGTAGATTTGTAGCAAGAACTATCGTGTTCCTCGTTTTATACGTGGATGACATTCTCTTGATAGGAAATGACATTCCTATGCTACAATCTGTCAAAGGTTTCTTATCACACAGGTTCTCCATGAAAGACCTGGGTGATGCCTCCTACATTCTGGGGATCCGGATCCATCGTGATAGATCCAAGAGGATATTAGGAATTTCACAGTCCAGGTACAGCGACACCATACTGAAAAGATTCAGTATGGAAGATTCCAAGAGCGGTAATCTACCGGCTTGTCACGGGATCACCCTCTCCAAAGAAATGTCTCCCAAGACTGATTTGGAAAGGGATCACATGTCTATTATACGCTATGCTTCTGCGGTAGGCTGTATAATGTATGCGATGTTGTGTACCAGACCAGATGTTGCTTACGCACTGAGTGTGGTAAGCCGGTATCAGTCTAACCCTGGGGAGAAGCACTAGATAGCAGTAAAGAACATTCTCAACTACCTAAGAAGGTCTAAGGAGATGTTCTTGGTGTATGGCGGAAAAGACCTCTAGATTGAGGCCTTTGCTGACTCCAGCTTCCAGAGTGACAAGGATGATTCCAAGTCCATGTCGGGTTTTGTCTTTACCCTCAATCGAGGGGCGGTATGTTGGAAGAGTTCCTAGCAGGAAACCGTTGCTGACTCGACTATGGAAGCGGAATATATTGCTGCATCTGATGCCGCAAAAGAAGCCGTCTGGATGAGGAAGTTCTTGAAAGAACTTCAGGTGGTTCCATCCATTGCTGATCCAATACCTCTGTATTGCGACAACAACGGGGCTATAGCTATAGCGAAGGAACCCAGGTCCCATCAGAAATCTAGACACATCTTGAGACGGTATCACCTGATCAGGGAGATCGTGGATCGCCAGGAGATCGAGGTTCGGAGGGTTGCTTCAGAAGATAACACTGCAGATCCACTCACGAAGGCCTTACCCCAGACTCAGTTCGAGCGGCTGATCAAGATGATAGGTCTTCGATACACCAGTACATGGCCTTAGTGCAAGTGGGAGATTGTTAGTGTATATGCCCTAGAGGCCATTACTGTATCATACTAGTTTGTATATTACTTTATGGAAGCTTGGGAAATTCACAGTTGTATAGACAATCTTGCTCGAAATGGTAGTATGCTACTTGGTTTGTCTCTGCTTTAATGTGTACTTGTGTTTCTTTTAGTATATCACATATATGCATTAGTGGAGCCCTTAGGATCTTTGCTTGATTACCAGCGTTGTGATGGCAGTCACACTCGTGGGGGCTGGGTAATCTACAAGCACATCCTTATATTCACATCCCTGGTCGTGGGATTATCGAGACAGGGCATCGATACTCCGGAGTAGACTAGCGTATGCGCTTCTCATCCCAGCACGGGAGACGGTCTGTCCCACAGTCTTCAGTACGTCGTACTAGAGATAGTATGCGGGTGCTCGTTAGGTTACGAGTACACTGGACAGGACTCGTCGAGAACTTTTGGTTGGTAATATACCTATCGTCAGTTATTAGTTCCCAGGTGACATGAGTACAGCTTAGTCCGCTGACTTGACACTGTCACTTCACCTCGAGTGTGTTCCCACTGTACTTTGATTACTACCCTACCACGGCTCAAAGGAGTCATGCAAACAGGTAGTAGTTGGGTGCAGTCCCGAAGCACTTGGAGGCAGTGACGGTTAGACAGGATTCGTCTCTCCCGGTATTGGGGGTTGACATCGCGCTGTGTCTAGGAGAGCCATTACACAAGTAGTCCCTAACTAGGGCAAGCAAGATATACTGGTAGGTTTCCAGTGTTATCTCAGGGTGTTCTAGGCTACACTCTGACACGACTTGTACCGCTATTAGGGGACTGACGTTTACCACCCACTAGACCCGCCATGCAATGTTATCAGACGAACAGACCGGACTGTCTGGAGATTTTCACATACATGCTCAGTAGAAGTTCAGATGGGTTTCACCACGTCAGTCTTCTTATCAGCATCTATCTGGGGGCCGTTACGCACAGCTAGTGCCGCTTGCAGTCTGTGGTTAAACCCATTGTCAGCGTAGTGTCGAGTCTTTAGAGTCCCACACAGAGAGTTATTCTCCATTGGGAAAAATAGAGTAGAGGTCGCATGGTTTTGCGACAAGGATCGTTCACATCCGCGCACTTGTGCACGTTTGGTGTCCGGACAGTCATTACTAGCGGGCTCTGGTTTGAGCCGGATCCTAATATATGTTTTGGGGTTAGTTTTATCTCATTGTATTCATGTTCCTCGGAACACGAATGCGGGTGTGTATGCACAGTTGATTGAGGCGGAGGAAGAGGATTTTCATTAGGGTTTCGGAATGGGTGTGTATGCACAGTTGACAGTTGTCTTTTTCCAAACCCTAATGGATATGTGAAATATCAATTAATAATATTAATTAAATGAAATTGTGTCATGGTTAGAGTTGTTGACTTGTTGACCAAGGTTGACTAGTTGACCATGTTTGAAACATTGACCATCATCATTACTTTTCAAGATGCTCTTTGATCTTTGCAAAAAACATTTAATGTGATATGATAATGGTCTCATCAAACTAACCATCACCTTTTTCATTTTGGATTAATATTATTAATTAGATAATTCACATATATTGTTATGGTTGTAAAAACTATTCTCATTCTGTCATAACCATTCTCTCTCTTCCTTTCATCTTCCTCCTCCTCTAGTTCAAGGAGAATCATTCTCATGAGTTGAGAAACCTTTCCTTGGAGATAAAACACGCAAAGCCACTCTCTACTCATCCTATGGTTGAAGGTCTAGCAAGCCGGACACTTTAGTTCTGTCAAGATCGAGAAAGTAGCTCAAGGTAGAAACCCTCAGGTGGATCCATCTTCGACAAGAGAAGGCAAGGAGGAAAGCACCATCCGACCACTACAAAGAGTCCAAGAAGAAGGAGTTCAAGTTGAGGTATAACCCCTAACCGAGTAGATAACTCTCTTGTTAGTTGCTAGTGTGTAGTTTAGCCAAGATCCGTATTTTGTAGTCCATGTTACCTAAGCCCTAAAAATTGTTTTTCACCATTTCCGCAAGCCCGAAAGTACCGAGAGAGGTAACGTGGACTTACAGGTATGACATCGGCCTAGCCTAACATCTACTAGCAAAACTACAACTCTAGCTAACAAGTCAATCAGGAGGGGTATGGAAACCACCTAAATCTGAGTCGATATACATATATCTATATATAAATAGTCAGTGATCCCTTATCAAAGGTACCGTGTACGATACAATATCATATGACATCCTCGAGTCATGAGTGCGGATCTATCATCAATATAAAGCTCGTACGGTAAATCATCGTACGGCATCCCAAAAGCTGCATACGGATCAATATCACATTCATCTCATCAATTATCTGGTATCCTTATCATAATATCTCATGATCTGGGGTACTGATCTAACTCTAGTACAAATCAATACCATCTATATAAATATAGATGCGTGTGTGAAACACACGTCCAAAGGCCCGCTAACATCTCATGTCGTATCCCAAATACGAATCACATCATATCACCGATCTTATGGCTCTATGCCCAATCTCATCGACTCATCTCCAAATATCATACACTATCCTCATCATCAAGGTATAAGTATCACAAGCAAGCATATGTGTGTGTGTGGGTGTAAACCTATTCTAGGGTTCGTAACTAGGGAACTATACTAGTTTACTTCTAAACCCTAATCAATCCATAGTACACCTAAACACATCTAGAATATCCATATCACACGTAACGCTATCAAACTTATATATAGTCTATATATAGTATACTAAATATCGAACTGCAGGGGTGCTATACGCCATCCACCCGACTTCCCCCGTAGATATAATCAACTCACTTTGCATCTTGCGTGTCGGTGTCGATGTCACCTTCATCTTCTTCATCATATGATGCCCTCATGAAGGTACCTACAAAGATAACACAATCGCAAATGCATATTAAAATCACATCGGAAAACCAAACGACACGCTAGGGCCTATAGGTTAGAACCTATGGACTTACGCTTTCAACACTATCAAACAACCCTCGACGTCATCGTGCAAACACAAGTGATCGAGGTAAAACACAAATACGCAAATCCAGAATTTAAAATACGCAATACGAAACCCGTATCAAAAAAGCAACTCAGGAAAAAGGCCCCAGATTTTACGCTAGGTCAAATTGATTAATTTTGCATATGCCAATGGTCTAATTTACAGATGTAGGAGCTACAGAAGAAAAACGAGCCACAAAGATCCAGGTCTGGCCACAAATTGCGGCCAGAGGGAATAAATCTGCGGCCGAGTTGGGGAGTTAGGGGCTAGGGTTTTCAAGGTAGCTTCCTATAACAACCCTAATTTTCCTATACAATTTTTTTCAAATATTTTTTTCAAAATCCATAAAGGGGTATTTTAACCTGAGCACAAGTTATAAGTAAATATTTTGGCTTTTAATTACAAGTTAAAAGAATGTAACAACTTCATTTTTAGTGTACAAAAATTAATGCACACTTGGGGTATTTACATTTTCTGTAACTACTTTAAGTAATTAAATAGCTCCATAATTACAAGAAGGAGTTTGTAGCTCATTGGTAACACCTTGAACTGCTGAACCAAGCCACCAGAGTTCAAATCCCATACCCCACATTATTTTTAATATTTATTTTGTTTTAAATTTTATAGAAGCCCAACATCCCACACGAAATAACTTCCAAAATTTGAACTGAACCTGAAGAACTAAATATACCAAAGGTAACACCAGACGACCCCCCACCTCCCTGACATCCGACTCGGCCCGACTCGGCCGACTCGGACGGCGGACCGGCCGACTTGGCATGGCACCGCCGGCCGAACTCTGCCGGACGACCGAGTCGTCAACACAAAAAATCTGTCTTTTCAACTTTTCTAACCCCTGCATACTCTAATTTATTGGATCGGTTCCAGAATGCCCATTAACACCTAATTACTCCAATTTTTAATGAATTTTCTATATTTATACAAATCTTTTATTTAAAAACCCTTCACCTACCCTATAAATACACCCCATACCCTTTACCCTCTCACCCACATTTCTGAGCCAACTCTCTAAAATTCTCAAGAGATCTTGCGTACGTTGAAAACAACCTCGAGGCGAAGCTACGGCGAAATCTACGGCGAACTTCCGGCGATCGTTTTAGGAGATACCGGCGACGACGCAACACATCGGTGATCCCCCTAGTTCCCTCTCTCTCTATTGTGTAATCTAAAACCCGTAAGTCCCTTTCTATCTCTCTTTTCCATTCTCAAAATATGAAATTACAAAACCCGACGGAATCGGAACAAATCCGATTTCCGATTCGGTTTTCTATAAATTTCCACTTCTCACTAATACAATCTTACTTAAACTTCTTCATGTTGACTATTAAACACTAATCAAACAATTTGAATAACTTTCATCACATGAAATGATAGCTATTTCAATTTATCGTATTTTTCACTTAAATACCATATTGTTTCAATCCTCCATTTAAAACCATCAAACTTGCTATACATTTAAAGTAGATCACGAGGTAACGACCTACCTCCTCACACACTCATAAGCAACACCCCCGAGAACATAGAATATGAGAAAACAAACAATTTCATTTAAATACCATATACTTAATAAAGACCATTTCTAAAAGATGTAGTTTTGATACCATTTTTAAAGAAGTACCACTTATTAGGAAAATACGTTAAGTTGTGGACATCGGCCGTTTATCTAAACCTGACTTTGTGGTGTCTAGGCTAGGCAAGTGAGAAAAGTAACTTTAAAAGGCCCGTCTAATGGTGATTCGTGAGCGGATCCCTCCTTTCCTCACTTGTACTTATCTGGCCACAGTTGGCGGTATAGTGGCGATTTGAGGCATCTCACAACTTGTCGTTTAAACCATTTAGAAATAATCTAGTTGACTTAGGAGACCCTAGAACATAGAATACGGAAAATTGACATTTCTACAAATAAATACAATTTACATTATAAAACCGTTTTCTAAAGGATTTAGTATTTTACAATCTTTGCAAAGCGCCTCTACAACCCATTTTGGGGAACCCGTTCGGGATTGTGCGGTTTATCGCACACCCTCGGGCTTAGTAGTGAGAGCTTCAGACCTCCGCAAGAAGCATTCGGTCTCAAAAGATTTAAAACACGACATCTTAAGAAAATGAGATAGTCTAAAATATAAAATATTTATTAAAATTATTTTTGTATAAATATATGTATATTTATCATTAAAATATCTATTTTGTTATGATATAAATATTCCACCTTTTTCTAAAAATTACAAGAACAAATTTTACACTAAAATACCATGAATTTCAAATAAAATCAATATTATAAATAAATACCTTTAATTATGAATCTAGGATATTTTCACAAGAAATATCACAATATAAAATCCACATTCATTATAACTCTAAATACGAATAATGAATACTTGAGGTGTATTTTGAAAAGCATTTAAAAGTATTTTTACATAAAACCCCCTCAAGTTTTATAAATTACTCTAAGGATCCTAGCAATTATAGGTTTAAGAAATAATCAAGACTTCGATTTACACTTCTAATTGTCTAACTCGGGTTTGACTCTGATTAATCTGGCTTGAATATGATTCAAGTAGAATCTAAAATCTACAATCTTCAACATGAATCCATGAAGCCAATTATCAATCTGTACTATTTGACTGAACCGAACCATGGATATACATTCCATTGACATGGTTCTCCAATTATTCTATTTACATGATTCTACGGTTACATACGTTTACTGATATCATGGATTCGGTCAGTCAATCCATTATACAATCAATACAGTTTACAAGACAAACAATACAATTATAACTACACGGGGTATTGGGGTAGTTCATTCGTGAATCCAACAAAATCTCAAGAGTCCACTTAGATCATGAATCCATATCTACTAACACAAGCAAGCAATCATGAGGGCCTGTGTTTCCATTCTCCTGGACTACGGACTGTTGAGTTTGGAATACTTCGACGACGGTCGAAGTCCCGCTACTAACATATCATTTGGGCCCATGGTTCCCTACCCCTGGATTACAGCATGTTGGGTTTGAGAACACTGTTGAGATTAGATGACATTCACCCTTGAACTTACGATAACAACAGCATTAACACTAAAACAATGTAATACAACTGTAAAAGCTACTCTCTCTCTATCTTACTCTCTGTCTATTCTCATCTTATCTTTGGGACTTACCGAGCGACATATTCGCTGACGACTTTCTCTTTCTTTCTTCTTTGAATGTCGTCAGGTGATCTGGACACGTCTGAGATCGAGCCCACTGCTGAAGACTTGGACCAATTCTGTGAAGACTCCGAGCACTAGTTCATTGTACACTTTTCCATTTCAGTACTTTTTTCATTTCTGTTATGCCATTGTTTAGTCATCGCTTTATTCCATGTATTTACTTTTCCATGCATTGTACAAAAGAATGTTAATAAATAAAGTTGATGTTCAGTTCATATCTTTTGTCTCTTGTGTATTTACTTTATATTGCTTAGATACGCTTAGCGTATTTACTTCACAGTAAATACGTCGAGGCCTCGTCACGTACTCCGCCCGTATACTAGGAAGCGGGGCATGACAGGTTTCATTGGTGGCCCATGCTGGTCAGAGCTGTATGGAACTCTAAGCAATATAAAACACAAGAACCAGCAACTAAAACATTCTTTACAATCATGTTCCTTGAATCCCATCATTTCTTATTCTTTGAATCATATACTTTGAATCTGTCCTAACCCAAATTTCTCTTCAAGGTTATGGATTCTCCGAACAACACCAGCACCAATGTCAACAACACACCTCCAGCTCCACTACCAATCGTTCCTGTTGTTCCTGCGCTACTTACCGAGCAAACAGTGCTACTTGAGGCGATCCGCAGCCTTCTTGAGGGACAACAACAACTCCTGAACCGTCCCGATACTGACGCACCTGGGGTGAAGCAATTCAGAGCTTTACATCCCAAACAGTTCTGAGGAAAGGGGAGCCTACTGGAAGCTGAGGAATGGGCTCAGAGTATCGAAGCTGATCTGGCAGCAGCACAAGTGCCAGATATAGCTTGGGTTCGTGTGGTAAAATTACAGCTCACGGACAATGCACGGAACTGGTGGAAGGCGGAAGAAAGCCGTTTTGATTAGCCTATTGAATGGAAGACTTTTCACGATAAGTTCAACGCGAAGTACTTCCCTGTGACTGCCAGATTTGCCATGGAACAGCAGTTCATTCATCTACAACAAGGATCGATGTGGGACAAGTCAGTAGATGAGTATGACGCTGAGTTCACCATGCTCAGTCGGTAAGATATGCCACAGTATTTCCAATTTTAATATCACATACTACACAGCTAACACAAGACCGTAACAGATTTGCGGCACACCTGATACCGACGGATGAGATCAGAGCCCGTCGATTTCAAAAAGGTTTGGACACGGAAATCCAGGCTGCACTAGCCACAGGGAAATTTCTGACTCATGAAGATGCTCTGGAAGCTGCCCGCAGTTATGAGGCAGCGATAAAAGCGAGAGGCAGACCTTAGTCTATAGGAGTTAAGCGCCCTGCCAACCAGATGGCAGGAGAAGCCGCATCAGGACCACCATTTGTACCAAGAAGACTGGGAGTACCAATCAACAGGCCCAGCCCCGCCTTTTGTACCTACTGCAAGAGAGCTGGACATCTGATGGAAGTTTTCCGACGAGCAAACGGTCTTTGCCTGATATGTGGATCACCCTCACATACCATTGGAAGTTGTCCGTACAACCGAACAAATCCTAATTCCGCAGCTAGACCAGCTTTCCATGCCCTACCTGCCCGGTTAACTCTTCCTGCACTACCTCCACATGGACCACATTTACCTCGACAATCAGCATTGTACCAGCTTGCATGAAGAAACGTGCCGAGATGCCAAGCTTACAATTTGGCGGCCGTAGAAGCTGATACAGTTGGTTAGGATAACCCTGGTAATTCTCTTCAACCTTTTTCACACCTTTGTATCACTTTGTTATTATTCACACACTATCACCAAACTTTCCTTGAATCTGTTACACTTTCCTTTTACAAATTTCGAGGACGAAATATTTATAAAGTGGGTAGAATGTAACAACCCTAATTTTCCTATACAATTTTTTTCAAATATCTTTTTCAAAATCCATAAAGGGGTATTTTAACCTGAGCACAAGTTATAAGTAATTATTTTGCCTTTTAATTACAAGTTAAAAGAATGTAACAACTCCATTTTTAGTGTACAAAAATTAATGTATACTTGGGGTATTTACATTTTCTGTAACTACATTAAGTAATTAAATAGCTCCATAATTACAAGAAGGAGCTTGTAGCTCATTGGTAACACCTTGCACTGCTGAACCAAGCCACCAGAGTTCAAATCCCATATCCCACATTATTTTTAATATATATTTTGTTTTAAATTTTATAGAAGCCTAACAGTCAACACGAGATAACTTCCAAACTTCGAACTGAACCTGAAGAACTAAATATACCAAAGGCAACACCAGACGACCCCCCACCTCCCTGACATCCGACTTGGCCTGACTCGGCCGACTCGGACGGCGGACCGGCCGACTCGGCACTGCGCCGCTGGCCAGACTCAGCCGGACGGCCGAGTCGCCAACACAAAAAAACTATCTTTTCAACTTCTCTAACCCCCTGCATACTCTAATTTATTGGATCGGTTCCAGAATGCCCATTAACACCTAATTACTCCAATTTTTATTGAATTTTCTATATTTTTACAAATTTTTTATTTAAAAACCCTTCACCTACCCTACCCCTCGCCTACCCTATAAATACACCCCCTACCCTCTACCCTCTCACTCATATTTCTGAGCCAACTCTCTAAAATTCTCAAGAGATCTTGCGTACATTGAAAACAAGCTCGATACGAAGCTCCGGCGAAATCTACGGCGAACTTCCGGCGATCGTTTTAGGAGATACCGGCGACGACGCAACACATCGGTGATCCCCCTAGTTCCCTCTCCCTCTATTGTGTAATCTAAAACCCATAAGTCCCTTTCTATCTCTCTTTTCCATTCTCAAAATACGAAATTACAAACCCGACGGAATCAGAAGAAATCCGATTTCCGATTCGGTTTTCTATAAATTTCCACTTCTCACAAATACAATCATACTTTAACTTCTTCATGTTGACTATTAAAAATTAATCAAACAATTTGAACAAGTTTCATCATATGAAATGATAGCTAATTCAATTTATCGTATTTTTTACTTAAATACCACATTGTTTCAATCCTCCATTTAAACCCATCAAACTTGCTATACATTTAAAGTAGATCACGAGGTAACGACCTACCTTCTCACACACTCATATGCAACACCCCCGAGAATCTAGAATACGAGAAAACAAACAATTTCATTTAAATACCATATTCTTAATAAAGGCCATTTCTAAAAGATGTAGTTTTGATACACTTTTTAAAGAAGTACCACTTATTAGGAAAATACGATAAGTTGTAGACATCGGTCGTTTATCTAAACCTGACTTTGTGGTGTCTAGGCTAGGCAAGTGAGAAAGGTAACTTTAAAAGGCCCGTCTCACGGTGATTCATGAGCGGATCCCTCCTTTCCTCACCTTTACTTACCTGGCCACAATTGGCGGTGAAGAGGTGATTTGAGGCATCTCACAACTTGTCGTTTAGACCATTTAAAAATAGTCTAGTTGACTTAGGAGACCCTAGAATATAGAATACGGAAAATTGACTTTTCTACAAATAAATACCATTTACTGTATAAAACCGTTTTCTAAAGGATTTAGTATTTTACAATCTTTGTAAAGCACCGCTACAACCCATTTTGGGGAACCCGTTCGGGATGGTGTGGTTTATCGCACACCCTCGGGCTTAGTAGTGCGATATTCAGACCTATGCAAGGAGCATTCGGTCTCGAAATATTTAAAACACGACATCTTAAGAAAATGAGATTGTCTAAAATATAAAATATTTATTAAAATTATTTTCGTATAAATATATGTATATTTATCATTAAAATATCTATTTTGTTATGATATAAATATTCCACATTTTTTTAAAAACCACTAGAACAAATTTTATACTTAAGTACTATGAATTCCATATAAAATCAATATTATAAATAAATACCTTTAATTATGAATCTAGGATATTTTCACTAGAAATATCACAATATAAAATCCACATTCATTATAACTCTAAAGACGAATAATGAATACTTGAGATGTATTTTGAAATGTATATAAAAGTATTTTTACATAAAACCCCCTCAAGTTTTATAAATTACTCTAAGCATCCTAGCAATTATAGGTTTAAGAAATAATCAAGACTTCGATTTACACTTCTAATTGTCTGACTCGGGTTTGACTCTGATTAATCTGGCTTGAATATGATTCAAGTAGAATCTAAAATCTACAATCTTCAACATGAATCCATGAATCCAATTATCAATCTGTACTACTTGACTGAACCGAACCATGGATATACATTCCATTGACATGGTTCTCCAATTATTCTATTTACATGATTTTACGGTTACATACGTTTACTGATATCATGGATTCGGTCAGTCAATCCATTATACAATCAATACAGTTTACAAGACAAAAAATACAATCATAACTACACGGGTTATTGGGGTAGTTCATTCGTGAATCCAACAAAATCTCAAGAGTCTCCCTAGATCCCATGTCTACTAACACAAGCAAGCAATCTTGAAGGCCAATGTTTCCATGCTCCTGGACTACGGCTTGTTGAGTTTCGAATATTTCAACGACGGTCGAAGTCCCGCTACTAACATATCATTTGGGCCCGTGGTTCCCTACCCCTGGATTACAGCCTATTGGGTTTGAGAACACTGTTGAGAATAGTTGACATTCATCCTTGAGCTTACGATAACAATAGCATTAACACTAAAACAATATAATACAACTGTAAAATCTACTCTCTCTCTATCTTACTCTCTGTCTATTCTCCTCTTATCTTTGGGACTTACCGAGCGTCCTATTCGCTGACGACATTCTCTTTCTTTCTTCTTCGAATGTCATCAGGTGATCTGAACACGTCTGAGATCGAGCCCACTGCTGAAGACTTGGACCAGTTCTGTGAAGACCACGAGCTCTAGTTCATTGTACACTTTTCCATTTCAGTACTTTTTTTCATTTCTGTTATGCCGTTGTTTAAGCATCGCTTTATTCCACGTATTTACTTTTTCATGCATTGTACAAAAGAATATTAATAAATAAAGTTGCTGTTCAGTTCATATATTTTGTCTCTTGTGTATTTACTTTATATTTCTTAGATACGCTTAGCGTATTTACTTCACAATAAATACGTCGCGGCCTTGTCATGTCCTCCGCCCGTATACTTGGAAGCGGGGCGTGACACTTCCTAGGTGCTTGCATGTCTCTCTGTGTTTGTAAAATAATTTTCAGAAGCTCCGGGTGTTAGCAGATTTCATTTAACCCTCACAGAATCAACAATTTTCCGATATCGGCTTTTCTAAATTCCGTATTCCGGGGTTCTAGTCTCTAGTTTGGATCTCAAATCAATCACCATAGAGGTGGAATAACCTCTAACAACCTTAATTTCACCATTATTTCTGCTCAAACCCTAACCCTTATCTTAAAGTTTCCAAAGTTCCCAAAACCATACAATATCGGTTCTAAACTAACATTGGGGTAAAAGTAACGGAAATACTAAGCTAAAGGTTCAGAAAATATCTCATTTGACAACTCAAGAATTTTCTTGAGTTGCTCAAAGTCCTTAAAATCTTCTCTTTCTTGGCCCATGGGGTAGCTAGTGAGCTTGTGCATCTTTTTTGTGAAATGGGGTTTGGATTTTGAAGTGTTTAGCAAGGAGTTTTGGGGAGATGAAAAGGGGAGGGAGCTAGGGCAGCAGCAGCAGCAGCAGTAGCAAGCAGAGGGAGAGGGGGGAAATGTGGTGAAGAATGTGAGATGAGTGAATGGCTAAGTCAAAGGTAACCCCCACCTTTCTTTCTCTCACCCATAGCTAATTCTATATTCTTTTCCTTTCTATTTCCTTTTTCTTTTCTTTTTCTTTTCCCCCTCTAATAATTCAACAACCATGATATAAAACATGTAGGAAAGCCATAAGAAAATGTAACAAGTGAAAAAAAGATATGGTGCATGTTTTGCACAAAATACGCTTAATGCGCGATTTGCGATTTTTAATCGCGATTAGCACTAAATTAGCATATAATTAATCATAAAAACTTAAAATTTGCATAATTCATATAAAACACCCACTTTTAGTAATTTCTATTATTTTTCAAATTTTTCCCCATTTATCGGTATTTAATTATACCGCCTTATTAAAATATTCATTAAAATTAATATTAAATTATATAAATTCCCAAAAAATAATATTTTATTTTTTTGAAATGTTACAATCTTCCCCCCTTAAAAAAATTCGGTCCCCGAATTTAAATTTAAATCCCTCAAATACTAAATCATTTCAGTAAAGTCCAAGTCGTCGGGGCTCCGAAATCATCAAAAGATAAAACACATCATAGCGCAATGCATTCGCATAAACAATGAGCAGACAACTCAAAAACAAAGCTCCGTCAAGCATCCCGCAATCATCGGTATCATGGTAAAGACACAAATGCCAAATCCAAAACAACACCAATAAGATATACATCAAAATTATACATGTAGACATCAAATCCATACATGTGCACAGAAACAATATCTAAGTGCAACGGGTGTGCACAAAATATCAGCCAAGGATAACGAGCATGCCTGACAGCAACATCAGGTGCATCTGACATGCACGAAAAATCTCGATTTAGTGCATCTGGTGTGCACCAAAATCGCATCTCAAAACATGCGCTCAACATGCGCGAAAATCCAAATCAGGTGCATCCATCATGAACTAATAAAATCTAAATCATGATCATCCAACATGCACGAAACCACGAAATCCAATATCAAGCGTCGAACATGCGCAAAATCCAAATCTAATGCACGGAGTGCAAGAAATCAACATCAATAGTAGAATCAAAATTAATGTGTCGAATGACATTAAATCGAAGTCAGGTGTGCTAACGGGGATGATTCTGTTCTGGCACTTCTCTGGTCATCACTCGGTCAATCCTCATGACCACTCGTAAAGCCGCACGTCACTGGCGCCGACCTTTGGTCCTCTGAATACACATTACACATCTCATCCCGAGTGCAAATCTTATCGCAGCCGGGTCCTGGAAGGAATCCTACTCAAGGTCTCTTCCGATCTCGCCTATGCCGAACTGTATGGAGGCTGGTACTCTTGCATAATCTCTTCTCGCTCTATGGACATCTTCGTCCTTAGCATAGCATTTTCTCGGAAACTTGTCGCATCCCAACACCTCTGTAGACATATCCGACCTTTAATCTTAACGGAGAGTAACAACAGCTCGTCAGCATCTCGTACGAACCTCTTCTCCTACTTGTCTGTATCATCGTTCACTTCGACATCACGTCTCTATCTGCGCACTGCAAAGGTTCTCGGCTAATGTCAATCCGAAGTCTCTCACACGGACTCGAAATCAAGAACTCAGTATCTTCATCACTCTGTGGAAGATATCTAGCCGAACACGTCCTCAGAAACTCGTCCCAACTTGCGGAGGTATACTCCATTCTCGTCCATCCTTGATCAATTCACAACGCATCTGGGTGAGATCCTCTATCCGAACCTGGTCAACTGTCTCGTCGATGATGCCAAACTTTGTCCTGCTAGGTGTGCGCAATATGACCACGCCTGGGTCCAAGTCTTCTCGTACAGTATTCCAGAAAGGTCCTGTCGAGGTCTCTCTCAAATCTCGTTTCTGCCGAATTTCTCGGAAGTTATCGTCTTTACTATATCTGTTTCTTGTTCTAGAACGGATGCATACTCATCGCGACTCCTTCTGGAAGGTATATCAATAATCAACTCTTCTGCATGCGTATCGCATCTCTGGGGTTAGCGGAGTGGAACGTCATTTCGTCGAACTCTCGTGCGAACTCTTTACTCCACTCTGTTCCAATGTCGACTGATTCGGACTCGTCTTCTCATGGCTGAATGGACTGCGCTTCAACGGCTATACTCGTATTTGGATTCTCCCAAGCAATGTGTCCCATCACATGATATCCGAATGATGTCGAACTGTCCGATCGATTTGTCAAAACCTCATAATCGCCCAAGAGATCAACATCTTGAGTACAGTTCAATAGCATTCCAGTACATACCACAGCACCTGTGGACCAACCGTAGAAGGGAAAACCCAAGCCTCACAAATGGCACCGCTAAACTGCCACAAACCCTAAGGTTCGAAGGCGTTCCATGGTCATCACGTCGAGTTAGGGTTTAATTCTTCTAGAGGGTCCATAACATTACTTGCTTTGTCTTCCGAATACTTTGAACTTGGAAATGGGTTCCTGACATTCAATCGTCTCTATCGACTCTCAACGAATCTGCGTGAAGTCGTCTCTAGCTGGAATCAATCTATCTGATGACCTCGCATCAGGCTAAGCGAACGAACTACATGTCCTAATCGTTCCTCCTTGGGTGACTAGCGACTTTCCATCATATCTTTAGGTATAACTCATGCTGCAGTAGCTCCATCATCTGGGCGATATCTCGTCATTCGGAGCAACAACTGGCCCATTCGTCTGTATGCTGAACAGCGCCTCAATCATCCTGAGTAAGCGATATATCAATGGTCATGACATTCTGGCTGGCCTCTAGCAGTAGCCTGATCCTCTGGTGCTGATCTGCACGTCCGAGAAATCTCGTAAAAGCAGTCTGTCAAACGCTCATGGCGCGAAAACACAATAAAACGAATCCCCTATGCAATCGTACATCCCTGGAATCACGCCCTGGTCAGTCCTCGTCTGTGACGAGCTCATGCTGACGCAACTCTAGCCGTAGCTCTCTCTGTTGCGCCACGGCAGCGCCCCGGCCGTCTTACTCGAGGCCAAATTGCGGAATCAAAAATTTTTCCTTACTCGGAAACCGGCGCTACCGCGGACAAAGAAAACCCGGATCGTAACCATTAACCTAACGCTAGCAATCAAGAGATAGGGTGAGAAGTATACCAAGAGATCCGAGTCCTCCGGTCTTCTCATCATCGTCCCGATCTCCCGCGGAAAGTGTAGTCTCCATATCGTCGCCTCCTCGCCGGAAAGGGCACCACATCGCCTTCGTCTTTTACGGGCTCCCGCCTCAATACCGAGGCAACTCGCGCATGAAGCCGGCAACTCGAGATGCTCAAGATGTGCTGTAGAATGTGTAGTGTAGAGGGTATGTCTCTTTGGGGTTTGTTGTTGCCATGATGGAGGAATCAAAGAATAGAAAAATGGTGCTTGCATTTTTCTAGCAAGCAAATGAGATCAAGAATGAAGCTCTCAAGATGAAGCTCTCTTCTTCTTTTTCTCTCATCTTTTTCCATTTTCATCAAGTGAGAAGAAGATGGTGGAGGAATGAATATCATAACATTAACATGAAGGGAGGTGAGTGTAGGAGATGAAAGAGGTGACCACAAACAAACATACACCATGCTTACACACTATTCAACCCATACTCATTTCAAATCACAAAAAAGGCAAGTAATGGTGCAAAGAAATGAAAACTATCATAATAGATCATTATGCAAATAAAACCTCCACAAAGTGTTATTTGCAAAACTGCAAATAACCCCCTCCATCGGAAAAGTCCGGCCGGGAAAGAACAAAGGAAAACCGGTCGGAACGGAATGCAAACTGGCAACTCCAGAAAAACTGGTCCCGTAATAAAATACAGGAAAACCCCGATACTGTGCATACACACCTGCATCTGTATTCCGACAGGAAACAAATGCAATGAGACAAAATCTACACTGTACTAAACTAGTACCGGCTTAAACCAAAGCCGGCTAGTAAAATCCGTTCGATCCTGATCCGTGCAATACCGCACGTATCTGATTGAACCCTGCCATATAACTATACGGCCACTAGTACAAAACTGTCCGATCCTGATCCGTGCAATACCGCACGTATCTGATCGGACCCTGCCATATCTCCATACGGCCTCTACAGCGTTTCGCCCGAAAGCTTGAGTAACTGTAAGTGTGGTGGACTCTAAAGACTCGTCAATACTATGGCTGTGGATTTAACCACTGGCACGTCAGAGGTATAAGCCAATACGTGACGGGCCACCAGCTATTGACCAAAAGGGACGTCGATGAGGAAGCTCACCCCGACACCCAACTGAGCCTGTCAGTGACAATATCCGTACAGTCCGGTCCGTTCGTCTATGAGTATCGCATGGCGGGCCTAGGGGGTTGGTAAAAGTAAGACCCCCAAAAGCGGTACAAGTCATGTCGGAGCGTAGCCCAGAACGCCCTGAGATACTACTGGAATACCTACCAGTAAATCTCCTGCCTCGGCCGAGGGCTTTGCGTAATGGCTCTCCTAGACACAGCGCGACCTCACCCCCAATACCGGGAGAGACGAACCCCTGAAGATCCGCTCACTGCCTCCATGTGGCTCGGGACTGTACCCAACTAAAACCTGTTTGCACGACTCCTTTGAGCCGTGGTAGGGTAGTAATCAAAGCACAGTGGGAACTCACACGAGACAAATGACGATCCTCAGGTCGATGAACTAACCTGTACACATGTCACCAGGGAACTGCTATCTGACGTCTGGTATAAGACCAACTAGCAGGTTCCCGGCGAGTCCTGTCCGGTGTACTCATAACCCAATGAGCACCTGTATACATCTTAGGTGAACCAACTGACACCAGTGGCTTGTGAGACCGGCCACCGCCCCTCGTCGGGGTCTCGACTGTATACACTAGTCTACTAATAGAGTATCGATGCCCTGTCTCGAAACTCCTACGACTAGGGACCTTTTAAGGATGTGCTTATAGACTACCAGCTCCCACGTATATGATCGCCATCATACTGCTGGTCGTCAAGCAAGAATCCTAGGGCCTCTATCAACGTGCAATAGCGACATGTCAGGTCACCTAAAGCAGTACACGATGATAAAGATAAACCAGATAGCATACTATCATCTCGAGTAAGACTGTTCTACCGGGATAGGTCCTCCCTCAATCATCGCAATCACGTGCCTGTGATCCAATAATTGACTCTGAGGGCACTATCTCCAACAATCTCCCACTTGCACTCAAGGCTAATTATTGTGATGCCGCATACTCACAGCCCGTGTGATACCGAACACCCAACTCCTCTACTGGTCAGTCTCACAAAGCTCGTTTGTGAAACTATTGCGTTCGAGGAATAGCCTCAGTGAGTGGATCCGCTGTGATGTTTCTTTCTATGTCTCTCTATATCTCAAGTTCGCGGAGAAAGCCATCTCCCGAAATGAGCAATACCTGTCTTAGAATATGTCTGGATGTCTGATGGGACCTAGTTCATAAATGAACTCCAAATCCAAACTTCATAGACTGTATCATCAACTGAACTTAATCAGTATCCTGCACCATGCCTCCCTCAGCATTGCCTTGGACCACCTGTCCAAAATACTGCCCCTCGACAGAGGGAGAACTATAACTCTGACAACCTCCTTGTCGTCCATGTCACCTTGGAAGCCTGGAGTGATAACCGTCTCCTAAAGGAGGAAGCCGTTATCATATCCCTAGAACATTCACTTATGTTCTAAAACCGCTTCCGACTGTTCCTCCAGAATTGGATCAATATCAACTTATTGCATCTAGTGCAAGAACAACATCTGGTGTGGTACTTGACATATCATGATTGACTCAATTGCCTAAGCAAGTGATCTGTCAATCATGCACATCCTCTCCCCTTTAGTCTGTAAGACACCTTTAGAGAGGGTGACTCCATTACCTGCAGGTATACTACCGTGCCAGGAGTCGTCCATTCTAAATACTCATAGAATGCTGTCAAAATACCCTGATTGGGAAACCACCCAAATCTAGATCTAATATCATAGATCTAGTAACCAGTATGTCTGATATAATGTCCAAGTCCCATGTGGAGAAAACACTGTGTAACTACCAAAGTATAACCGATCGTAGTATAGGAATATCACTTCCTACTACCTTCTCAACATATCCATCCCCTATTCTGATGATGTCAAACCCATGACTGTCACATCAGAAACAGATGATCTAACTCCGCTATATCTGCTCTAGTCTATAAATAGACATAAGCCTGATGTCCACCAATGCTTCCGCTGCTCCCACTGACTACGACAACCCTCTGCCAGAGTCATATAGACGTGCACTTCTAAAGCTAATTTAGAACGACGCTATACTCATCCTCCTGCCGGGTCTCGCAGCCTGGAACAACAACAATGGCAAGTGTGGGTAAACAAGAACTTCCCTGTCACCGTCCTTGAGGCTACCGGAGTACCTCTCGGGTGCCTGAAGTTACCCACCTTATGTGCGGAGTGGCCAATGGAATGTCAAATCAGATTGAATCTTTAGGTTCCTAATCAAATCTTCAGTAATCGTTTGTGGTTCTGGAATCACTTCCAGTTCTACCATACTCCCACTACTGTTTTCGAAAAATCCATTTTTTTAATAAAACTGTGGCGAGTCTAGAACAATATTGCTATTGTTCATCCAGATGGTAGAAAATCAACCCTCGTCATAGCCTGGGTCAACCCACAAACAGCCATTACAGAAACGTGCCTTGAGTTATCCGGAGTCTGGTTTTAAGCATAAGCCGGACAACTCCCCGTACCTTAACATCGTTAAGATATGAACTGTTCTATATCCAATATAGAACCAGAGGAACTGATTTAATTGAACCAGATTCAAATCATGCAGCTGTCTCCAGTGCATGTCAACTAAATGGAAGGAGGCCGATCAGCGTTACTCAACTTAGGAATGCTTCCAATTATGAGTAACCTGAAAGAGAAGCAATCTGTCTTCATCATTACTATCAACTGAATACCATACACAAGTATCTACATCTTCGATCTCTTTGAAGAATCCCGATACTTGCTACACCTGGTTCTCTACTCTATTCAAATACCTATAACTCCTCAAAACTTAAACCCTGTGTTTCTACGAAACACATGTCTAAGAACTAGAGAAGTTAAAAGTAAACAGAATATAGTATGAGGACCAACCCCTCTGTCCTAATGGACACTGGACAACATACAATACTCTGTATAAGTCCGCTGAGTCTAACAACTCTTTCATTGTGTGTCGTAGGTTGAAAACTGTACTTATGGTTAAGAAGAATTACACCGCTGTTTAATGCTCCTTACCTAACCATCCACTGATATAGGTAAATGTCATCGACATAATATCAAAAGGTATATCTCACTCTATGAAAATAGAGGTACAGATATATCAATTTGAAATTGGTGCATAACCGCGGATATTCAAAACCAAATAATTGCCGTCCGGCAAACAACCCAGGTGACTTCCTCAAATATCACCGATTACAACGAATCCCGATATAATGAGGATGATCACCCAATTCCCAATAACTTACTCCCACTCATCATCTTGTAAAAACATATAGATGTGAGAATCATACCTGGTAAATACATACCCTGGAGTAAGTGTCTAATCGGAAAATCAGTTTTCCATTAACAGTACACAGTGAAACTGAAACATTGAAATGTTTCGTCGGGGTATCCTGGTATTCCTGGTAATGCCTCTTCCATTATCCAGATTCACAACTGTAACCGCATAATTCTTTGCCACCTCTCCAAATCCCTTTATATGTCTTTAGTCATTACCTTCTGCACACCCCTTTAGGCCAATTGGTTTTCTTCCTTCCCTACCGTTCGGCACCAGCCTATGGTTTGGAAGAAGACTATCCAATAAGCATAAAGGGTGTACTGTCCTAATCCTAGGAGCACTCGCAATGCGAGAGAAGGTGAAGATAAAAGACACCTGAATGTACTTTATTCATATTTCTCCTGAACCAGAATCCATCCCCGAACTGGAACAAGTTCCTTTCGAGTTCGTATATAACCATACGATGGAATATCCAATAAACTGTGGATCTTCGTAGTGATACGGAGTGTCCTGGAGAAATACAAAGGTGATTTAGGATTGACGAAGAAATACTTGGTTTGGTCGTGAATATCAGTCGCATTTTACTTTGCCCTCTTACTAATCCCTTGCTTTGTCTTAGTCTTAATACCTTCTGCACACCTTCGTTATGCTAATTGGTTTCCTTCATTCCCTACCGGTCGGCACCAGCCTAAGGTTTGGAAGAAGACTATCCAATTTGCGTAATAGGTGTACTACTCCTAAACCAAGGAGTACTCGCAATGCGAGAGAAGGTGAAAAGAAAAGACAACTGAATAATCCTATCCGTTTTCTCCAGAACCAGAAACCATCCTCGAAGTCCTTCGAGTTCGTATCTAACCATACGATGGTTTTGTCCAATGGAAGTGGACGTTCGTAGTAATACGGGGTGTCCTGGAGAAAAGGGTAAAAGTAGGAGTGGCAATGAGGTCTGCAACTCTGACAATCCAAAAGCCAGTGTTAAGAAGGTTCGGTCAACTTGGTCACTGAGTCATAGTCTTAGGGTCAAGTCAATGGTCGCTGCCAGAGAGAGAGAAAAGAAACACTCAGCGTGCACTCTAACCTAGATCAGAATGGTTATCACTTTGTCTAATCTGGAAACCTCCCACTGTACCTCAAATTCTCCTCCAAACCTGAAAGAAGAATTAGTCGGGATCACCCGAGGAGTAAACTAACTCATCAGTGGGAATCGGGATCCAACTATCACCGCATGATAACGTGACGGAATCCACTCACGTCACCACACTCCAGAAGGTATGCGCATGTCTGGCAAGTTTCAGTTCTTTTGAAACTCCCGATGTTTGTTTTTACCCCTAGGACCCAAGTGACCTTGACAATGCCAACAAATCAAAGAGTCCTAGTCAAGTTCTACCCGTCATTATCTTGATTGCATTAAACCCACCCGTACGAGTCCTTGACAATGCCAACAAGACCGCACGACTGTCCTAACCAATCCACTTATCCATGTGACAGAAAAGCATTACATAGCTACCGAACACTACGCCACGGCAATGCACGACAAACGCAGCACGAATACTAAGTAATACTAATCTGAAATGACGGAGGGCTACGACTGGTTTTTGGCGAAAAACCTTTAACGTAATGAACTTGATATCGTTGAAGGAACTGGATAACCTTTTAGAAAATATAGTGACGAAAACCTTTACTAAAGAGGTCACTCCCGGTGAAGGGATCTCGGCTCTTTCCCCGTAGAATGAGGTGCAGGATATTCCAACTGAATACCACGATGCAAAGCAAAAGTAATCGGCTATAGTGAAGTTAATGCCCTGACGCAAACTTCTGTCCAAGGGGTCACTCCCGGTGAAGGGATCTCGGCCCTTGCCTCGTCGACTGAGGAGCAGGATATTCCAGATGAATACCACGATGCAAAACAAAAGTGAACGTCCTTGCAATAACAGCTTTTTGAAAAGTGTTCCAACAACATCAGAATAGGTTTGTTTAACTTGCATTAATCCGAATCAACGCAGTCCCATCATATGATACACCACAAAGAACGAAAATATACTGACGTACGTATATGCCATCCGCATTCGCCACTGGGTCCCGTCATCACTCGTTAGGTTAGCTTACTAACGACAGAGCGGGGACTGGACTAGCGCGGATGAAAAACATATACAACATCTACTAATATATATACCAATATATAGTATTTCGCTCAAGGCGTGAATAAAATGCAACATCACAGAAATGTACAGCATCACAGAACAATACAGATATCTGGAAGCCCCGGGTTTCACAGAGCCGCTGCTGAAACCCGACGTTCCCCTGGTCGTGTGGATAGCCTGTGCAATGAAATCCTAGACCCCTACGGGCGCGGCAAGTCACCCGCCAAAACCTGAAGCGAGGCAGCCCCCTCCAGCACCGTGAATGGACCACCCAGCACTTCACGGAATCCGGTAACTTGGGCACCCCTCCTGGGTCAACCTGTGCCCCCTACGAATGCGACGAATAGCCCGCCAATTCCAGACTGAAGCCCCCTCCGTCCCAATGCCATGAGATGCGGGCTCGTTGCCCTCCAGAACCCGGCTATCCGTGCACCCCACCGCGGGGCAATCCTAGTACAGAAAGTAAAATATACATACACCGGGTACATCGACCGCAACCAGGTCGTGCCCCAAAAGAATAATACAATCAGGCAGTGACGGCAGTCCACATGTCGGACGCTCGCCCCGCAATATCAAATGTACATAATACAACAAAGCAGTACTAGCATTGCATCCAGGCTATCCCCCACGACCGATCCGCAACATCACAGCATAAACATAAAACATCAACGTGAAAGTCACGTTCGCAAATCCGTCTAACCGGGCTATAGCAGTTAGACCGGATTTACCGATCGAGTGACATTCACGGTCGCAGATATAATGTAAATACTGTGAAAAAATGTGTTTAAAAAATTTCCGATTGACCAAAAATTAACAAGTGGGCCCCCAATCAAAACTGTAGCAGTCACAGAAAACCTGGGCCCAAATTTAATATTCCAAAACCCCTAATTTCAGCCCATAAGCCCACTGCAAAAAAATAATCACACGATCCCACTAACCTGCGGCGGAAGCGCGGCCAAAAGTGGGTTTTGGGCGCCCTTCCGCGGTCTTACGGAGGAATTGTGTGACCAACTTTTTCCAGTGTACTTAGAACACCCTGCACATCATTCTGAGACCACCTGAAAAATTTTTAGACTCCAAAAAATTTCGACAGAAACTGATGTGCTAGAAAAATACGGTTTTTGGAAATTTCGGTCGATCGGAAACGCAAACACATCAAACGAAGCTAGGTAAGGTTAATGGCCTGGCTCTGATACCATGTTGCGCCACGGCAGCGCCCCGGCCGTCTTACTCGAGGCCAAATTGCGGAATCAAAAATTTTTCCTTACTCGGAAACCGGCGCTACCGCGGACAAAGAAAACCCGGATCGTAACCATTAACCTAACGCTAGCAATCAAGAGATAGGGTGAGAAGTATACCAAGAGATCCGAGTCCTCCGGTCTTCTCATCATCGCCCCGATCTCCCGCGGAAAGTGTAGTCTCCATATCGTCGCCTCCTCGCCGGAAAGGGCACCACATCGCCTTCGTCTTTTACGGGCTCCCGCCTCAATACCGAGGCAACTCGCGCATGAAGCCGGCAACTCGACATGCTCAAGATGTGCTGTAGAATGTGTAGTGTAGAGGGTATGTCTCTTTGGGGTTTGTTGTTGCCATGATGGAGGAATCAAAGAATAGAAAAATGGTGCTTGCATTTTTCTAGCAAGCAAATGAGATCAAGAATGAAGCTCTCAAGATGAAGCTCTCTTCTTCTTTTTCTCTCATCTTTTTCCATTTTCATCAAGTGAGAAGAAGATGGTGGAGGAATGAATATCATAACATTAACATGAAGGGAGGTGAGTGTAGGAGATGAAAGAGGTGACCACAAACAAACATACACCATGCTTACACACTATTCAACCCATACTCATTTCAAATCACAAAAAAGGCAAGTAATGGTGCAAAGAAATGAAAACTATCATAATAGATCATTATGCAAATAAAACCTCCACAAAGTGTTATTTGCAAAACTGCAAATAACCCCCTCCATCGGAAAAGTCCGGCCGGGAAAGATCAAAGGAAAACCGGTCGGAACGGAATGCAAACTGGCAACTCCAGAAAAACTGGTCCCGTAATAAAATACAGGAAAACCCCGATACTGTGCATACACACCTGCATCTGTATTCCGACAGGAAACAAATGCAATGAGACAAAATCTACACTGTACTAAACTAGTACCGGCTTAAACCAAAGCCGGCTAGTAAAATCCGTTCGATCCTGATCCGTGCAATACCGCACGTATCTGATTGAACCCTGCCATATAACTATACGGCCACTAGTACAAAACTGTCCGATCCTGATCCGTCCAATACCGCACGTATCTGATCGGACCCTGCCATATCTCCATACGGCCTCTACAGCGTTTCGCCCGAAAGCTTGAGTAACTGTAAGTGTGGTGGACTCTAAAGACTCGTCAATACTATGGCTGTGGATTTAACCACTGGCACGTCAGAGGTATAAGCCAATACGTGACGGGCCACCAGCTATTGACCAAAAGGGACGTCGATGAGGAAGCTCACCCCGACACCCAACTGAGCCTGTCAGTGACAATATCCGTACAGTCCGGTCCGTTCGTCTATGAGTATCGCATGGCGGGCCTAGGGGGTTGGTAAAAGTCAGACCCCCAAAAGCGGTACAAGTCGTGTCGGAGCGTAGCCCAGAACGCCCTGAGATACTACTGGAATACCTACCAGTAAATCTCCTGCCTCGGCCGAGGGCTTTGCGTAATGGCTCTCCTAGACACAGCGCGACCTCACCCCCAATACCGGGAGAGACGAACCCCTGAAGATCCGCTCGCTGCCTCCATATGGCTCGGGACTGTACCCAACTAAAACCTGTTTGCACGACTCCTTTGAGCCGTGGTAGGGTAGTAATCAAAGCACAGTGGGAACTCACACGAGACAAATGACGATCCTCAGGTCGATGAATTAACCTGTACACATGTCACCAGGGAACTGCTATCTGACGTCTGGTATAAGACCAACTAGCAGGTTCCCGGCGAGTCCTGTCCGGTGTACTCATAACCTAATGAGCACCTGTATACATCTTAGGTGAACCAACTGACACCAGTGGCTTGTGAGACCGGCCACCGCCCCTCGTCGGGGTCTCGACTGTATACACTAGTCTACAAATGGAGTATCGATGCCCTGTCTCGAAACTCCTACGACTAGGGACCTTTTAAGGATGTGCTTATAGACTACCAGCTCCCACGTATATGATCGCCATCATACTGCTGGTCGTCAAGCAAGAATCCTAGGGCCTCTATCAACGTGCAATAGCGACATGTCAGGTCACCTAAAGCAGTACACGATGATAAAGATAAACCAGATAGCATACTATCATCTCGAGTAAGACTGTTCTACCGGGATAGGTCCTCCCGCAATCATCGCAATTACGTGCCTGTGATCCAATAATTGACTCTGAGGGCACTATCTCCAACACTCTCTTCCCGTGCAATCGTGGCAGCAAAATCATAACCAATATCGATGAGGATAGATCATAGGAATGAATATAATACTGTGCAAGGAAATGTACATCCTAAGGTTTCTTAAGCGGAGTAGCGTATCGTAAGTATGCCGCGGAACATACGTACGGTACGTCACTCTACTCAAGCTACCTACTCCATCAACCAAAGGTCAGCCTATGCGACGAAAGTTCGGGTATAATACCCCCTCGACTAAGTCTAAGTTCCGTAAGGTCAAGCCTAAGTTCCGTATATATATAACGCTCTAGGCTCCGCAAAGTCAAACTTAGACTCGAACCAAGGTTAACCTAGCGCTCTGATACCAACTTTGTCACGACCCGAAATAGCCCATGACTGGCCCTTGAATCATATGAAGTCTATAGGACCCCATCTAATTCAAGTAAGCCAAAAGCCCAGAAATCTTGAACCATTTTAAGGAGTAAATAAGGAAAACTAGTTTTTAAGAAGTAAGGAAAACATGTTTTAAAAACAAGGTTTTTAAATAAGTAAACCGAATATATACATTTATAAAATGTCTCGTCTTTTCTGAAAATTTCGGCAGAGTTTCCTTTGTAAATACTGGCCCCGAACGGGGTACAACAAGAATAATATATATCAAATGATAAAAGGTATCCCCAAGCGGGAGCTAGCTCTTCGTCAATCGACGGTCACAACTACACAAGTAGTATAATATACAACGCCGAACGGCGAGGATCAAAACTCAAAGGAAAACTCAAAATCAGCAATGAAAACCATAATACTACAACGCGCGACTCTAAGGTCGAAATAATACATAACTGGTTTTCTAAGTCTGAAACAATATACAAGTTTGGTTGATAGAATTACTAAATACAACTGAATAATACATAAACAATGGTGTTTCTGATGCAAAAGAACCCACCTATCAAAGCGAATCACCCGTAAGGAAAGCAGTGTGCCAGAAGCCGCAATGGAACCTGTACGGCAAAACCTGCAAGAACTGTGGCACAACGGGGGTGAGTTGCCAACTCGTGAATAGAAAACATCACAGAGCAGAAATCATATGTATAACACAATCCTAGGTCAATACGACCAAATATATATATATATAAACCACAAATGAATAAGTCTGAAGCTTGATAAGGTGGCAAGGGTAAACATCTATACATAAGTGTAATCCTATGTGCTCGTGTCAGTGCCTCCGGTAACGACATATCATAATGTGAGATATGATCAATGTAATCTGTGTCAACTACATCATGAAGTCTATGAGTATGTGGATATCATCCAACTATGTGATCAATATCATAAATGTAAACTATATGTATGTGGAAATCGTCCACATGTCACCCAATGACAATAAGCATCATGCATGTAAATATCATAAAGCATATGCATGGAAGTATGAGGATATAAATCAACATGTGTCGCTCGCGACATATCAAACCATGGAACCTGAGTGTCAAGCATCGACACTCGAAAACATCATGAAACCTGTGCCTAGCATCGGCACGTAAATCCTCATATACATAGGGCTCCGTCAGTCCGGATCGGCCCGTCACATCTCTCAACTCCGGTTGGTATCCCCAAGATATCCGCCGAGCTCAAATGCAATCACCGGTAGGTAGTACTCCCCTACCAGGCTCACCGTCTAACATATACGAGTCTTCTTGTCCCGGGATACCTCACCGGGTCCACCATGTACCCGCAGACGGTGCCTGCCGCTCCTCGAATCGGGTTACACATGCCGCTCTCAGAACCGAGAAAACACATGGTGGACGCACTGAAATATCATATCAAGGGTAACCGGGTTTTTAAAACAATACATACTTTCCTTTGAAATACCCATGGTTCCCAAATCCAGAAATATCATGGAAATAACATATCTCATTCCGTATAATCATAAATCATGATGTATGCGACATGTAAAAGAAATGTAAGCATTTCAGTATATTATGCAAGGGACCATATCCTGAATGCAACAGTCTTACAGTGTAGTGACATGGCAATTATCGATGGTGAAGTGTGTGTGCCGGCAAGCAGGTGTACGTGGAACATAAGCATCATCGATAATGGTGCTGGTGTCCTAACAGCATACTTTTGATATAACAATAAACATATTTAACATGCAATGCGATGCAAACAGTAAGAATATGCGGCAAATGAATAATAAACACAGCAGTGTAGAATCTACATCAATGCATCCATGTCATACTGTTTTGCCATTTGAAAGAAGACGAATCGGGGTTTTTAGGAATATAAGTGCTACGGTGGTTTTAAGAAAAGATGTGTCTTTTGAAAATATCCAAAAAATCCCTTTGCCTGTCTTTAAAATACTCCCGATTCGTTAGTTTTTGAAATAGGTATGACATCGGCCTAGCCTAACATCTACTAGCAAAACTACAGCTCTAGCTAACAAGTCAATCAGTAGGGGTATGGAAACCACCTAAATCTGAGTCGGTATACATATATCAATATATATAATAGTCAGTGATCCTTCCTCAAAGGTACCGTGTACGATACAATATCATATGACATCCTCGGGTCATGAGTGTGGATCTATCATCAATATAAAGCTCGTACGGTAAATCATCGTACGGCATCCCAAAAGCTGGGTACGGGTCAATATTACATTCATCTCATCAATTATCTGGTATCCTTATCATAATATCTCTTGATCTGGGGTACTGATTCAAGTCTAGTGCAAATCGATACCATCTATATAAATATAGATGCGTGTGTGAAACACACGTCCAAAGGCCCACTGACATCTCATGTCGTATCCCAAATACGAATCACATCATATCACCGATCTCATGGCATTATGCCCAATCACATCGACTCATCTCCAAATATCATACACTATGCTCATTATCCAGGTATAAGTATCACAAGCAAGCATATGTGTGTGTGTGGGTGTAAACCTATTCTAGGGTTCGAACTAGGGAACTATGCTAGTTTACTTCTAAACCCTAATCTACCCATATTACACCTAAACACATCTAGAATAACCATATCACACGTAACGCTATCATACTTATATATAGTCAATATATAGTATAATAAACATCAAACTACGGGGGTGCTATATGCCATCCACCCGACATCCCCCGTAGATATAATCTACTCACTTTGCATCTTGCGTGTCGGTGTTGATGTCGCCTTCATCTTCTTCATTATATAACGCCCTTGTGAAGGTACCTACAAAGATAACACAATCGCAAATGCACATTAAAATCACATCGGAAAACCAAAGGACACGCTAAGGCCTATAGATTAGAACCTATGGACTTACGCTTTCAAAACCATCAAACAACCCTCGATGTCGTCATGCAAACGTCAAGTGATCGAGGTAAAACACAAATACGCAAATCCAGAATTTAAAATACGCAATACGAAACCCGAATCAAAATAGCAACTCAGGAAAAAGGCCCCAGATTTTACCCCAGGTTAAATTGATCAATTTTGCATATGCCAAGGTTCTAATTTACAGATGTTGGAGCTACAGAAGAAAAACGAGCCACAAAGCTCCAGGTCTGGCCGCAAATTGCGTCCAGAGGGAATAAATCTGCGGCCGATTTGGGGAGTTAGGGGCTAATGTTTTCATGGTAGCTTCCTAGGTGCCTGCATGTCTCTCTTTGTTTGCAAAGTAATTTTCAGAGACTCCGGATGTTAGCAGATTTCATTTAACCCTCACAGAATAAACAATTTTGCGATATCGGCTATTCTAAAATCCGTATTCCGGGATTCTAGTCTCTAGTTGGGGTCTCAAATAAATCACCATAAAGGTGGAATAGCCTCTAACAACCTTAATTTCACCATTAGTTCAGCTCAAACCCTAACCCTTATCTTAAAGTTTCCAAAGTTCCCAAAACCACACAATATCGGTTCTAAACTAACATGGGGGTAAAAGTAATGGAAATACTAAGGTAAAATTTCAGAAAATATCTCATTTAGCAACTCAAGAATTTTCTTGAGTTGCTCAAAGTCCTCAAAATCTTTTCTTTCTTGGTCCATGGGGTAGCTAATGAGCTTGTGCATCTTTTTTGTGAAATGGGGTTTGGGTTTTGAAGTGTTTAGCAAGGAGTTTTAGGGAGATGAAGAGGGGAGGGAGCTAGGGCGGCAGCAGCTGCAAGAAAAGGGAGAGAGTGGATAAATGTGGTGATGATTGTGAGATGAGTGAATGGCTAAGTCAAAGGTAACCCCCGCCTTTCTCTCTCTCACCCATATCTAATTCTTTATTCTTTTCCTTTCTATTTCCCTTTTCTTTCCTTTTTCTTTCCCCCCTCTAATAATTCAACAATCATGATATAAAACATGTAGGAAAGCCATAAGAAAATGTAACAAGTGAAAAAAAGATATGGTGCATGTTTTGCACAAAATACGCTTGAAGCGCGATTAGCCATTTTTAATATCGATTAGCACTAAATTAGCATATAATTAATAATAAAAACTTAAAATTTGCATAATTCATATAAAACACCCTCTTTTAGTAATTTCTATAATTTTTCAAATTTTTCCCCATTTATCGGTATTTAATTATACCGCCTTATTAAAATATTCATTAAAATTAATATTAAATTTTAAAAATTCCCCAAAAATAATATTTTATTTTTTTGAAATGTTACACATATACTTTGCTTTAGCTACATGTTCACCCTTAAATGATGTTGCGTTCGATTTTTGGAGAAATTAGAAACCACATGATATATTTAATAACTTGTTGCATTTAAATAGTGTTTTTTCCTTTAATGCACATATTACTGTTTTATGTTGTATATATTATATTTCATGGATTTACGCATTGAGATATGGATTTCATATGATATTTTCTGGATGTTTTACTCCTGATGATATATATCAGTGGTATGGGACACTGTTATATACGTATATATATATCGGTGGTATAGGACGCTGTTATATATGTACATATATATAAAATCGATCATCATAATGATTTATGCAAGTATTCGTATTCATTAGTTGATGTTTTATGGATTTGAGAACCATGGGCCGATGCGGACTGACGGAGCCCGAGATATTGATAGGGGCCGATTCGGACTGACGGAGCCCGAGATATTGATATAGGCCGATCCAGACTGACGGAGCCCGAGGGTCGATCCGGACTGACGGAGCCCGATATATGATGATTTACGTGTCGATACTGGACACTAGTTTTCATGATATTTTTGGGTGTCGATATTGGACTCTCAGGTTCCATGAGACTTACAGGATATGTTTTATCCCATACTCAGCATTTATTTGATTTGCATTGCTTCATGTATTAGTAGTACCTGATAAAGAACCATTCATGACTATTGAATATACATATCGCCATATTATACTATCAGCTTGCATGTGATAGTTTATCGCAGTACGTGCATACCTGCGATTACCTGTATATGTTATTTTCTATTCATGAGTTGGCAACTCACTCCCGGTGTGCTACAGTGTTTGCAGGTTTCCCCTCAGAGCAGTCATGGCAGGGCTTCTTCGTATCGTATCAACTTTTGCAGCGGATACCGCTACAGCTGACTGTGAGCAGTTTTGCTATATGTGGGTTTTGCGGTTATCCGATGATACTCATTTGTATATTTTGTTGTACCTAGTACTCTCCATCTACCACTTTCATGTATTGACTTAAAGACGAGTTGTGAGGACGATATTGTATATTATTTTATGACTCTGGATGTCATTTATGCTGTTTTTATTTATATCGTCTTTTTCTTCGCTACGGCGTCGTATATCTGCTTGTGGTGGTTGTTTTCCACCTTTGGACGTGGATTTGCTCCCGTTTGGGGATGCTTTATTTATAACTTTTGTTGTACCCTTTTTGGGGCTAGTTTTTACAAAGATGGTGCTATGAAATTTTAATGAAAATAAATTTGGACTTTAAAGATTTTTACTTGAGATTACAAAAGTTTAACAATGTTCTTATCACTTACTACTTTTGATGGTTTATATTGCTGGGTTTTCGGATTACTTAAATTGCATTACGCCTGTAAGCGTTACGTGGTTTAAGGGCCGTTACGTGACAAATTTCATGCCGTGAAAGATACCCAACCGCCAGATATCGTAGTCATGGTATGTAGCAATGGCAAGTTGGATCCGGATGGACTTATGCATAGCCACTTGAGAAAAGGTTTTATCATAATCCACACCTGGTCGATGACGAAAACCTTTTACAACATGTCTAGCTTTGAAAGTCTCAACTTTTGCGTCTACACCAAGTAATCTTCTTAAGATATACTTGCTCCTGATGGGGTCTTAACCTTGAAGATATAGCAACAAAAGTCTATATTTTGTTGGTGTATATAGATTCCGTATCAGATCGCTTAGCATCCAGCCATTCTTACAGAGTCCCCACTCTTGATTGCTTGCTCGAAACTTAGTTGGGTCATTATCTCATGATGCAATCCTCGCTCCTACTGTCATTGAGAAAACCGAAATATCTCTTAGCCGGATGAGTAACCCTACCAGATAGGTGGAGAGATTGAGGTTTGTCGGGAGCTATTGAATTCTCCGGTTCTACCAAATCATCAGCTGTAGTTTGTATAGCTAGAACTTATTCTAGTTCTACCTCATGACCATTAATTTCATCCATAAAAAATTCCTTTCTAAAATTGTGGCAGTCTGAGAAATAAAACACCTTTTGTTCCTAGGTGCGGTAGAAGATATTCCCTTGCGAATGCTTGGGATATCCAACAAACTTCCATAGAACTGACCTTACCTCGAGCTTGTCCAGATTTTGCTTTCAGACATAGGCCGGACAACCCCAAATCATAATTTACTTAAGACATGAGCTCTTCCCACACCATATCTCATATGGAGTGGTAAGCACCTGAATTGGTCGGAACCCTATTCAATAAGTATGCAACTTCTCAAGTCCATAATTCCCAAAAAGGAAATAGACAACTCAGTAATACTCATCATAGAGCACACCATATCTAATAGGGTGCGATTGCTCCGCCCCGATACACCGTTGTGCTGTGGTGTATGCGGAGGAGTAATGCCGAGAGAGAATCTCATTATACTTTTGAATTGTCCAGAAACTCCCAGCTCAAGTATTCTCCTCCCTGATCACATCAAAGGACATAATACTTATACCCATTTTGGTTCTCTACTTCAGACTTATATTCTTTAAATTTCTCAAAATCTTCAGACTTGTATTTCAACAGGAACATATGTCCGAATCTTGAGAGATCATCAGTGAATGTAATGAAGTACAAAAAACTAGTCCTGGAATGTGCAGACAGGGGACCTACATACATCATCATGTATCAATCCCAAGAGTTCACTAACTGTTTCTCTGTTTCCAGTAAATGGAGCTATGGTGTTTTTATCTTTGTGACATGACTGGAAAGTTTCAAAAGATGTAAATTCAAACTGATTTAAATATGCATCTTAATGTAACTTCGCTAATCGTGTCGCATTGATATGATCTAGTCTACAATACCTCAAGAAAGATTCGTTCATTTCTGAACTCTTTCTCTTGTATATGTTTTGTACGTTAAGAACTGAAGTTTGATTTAGAATGTATATGCCATTAGATAACGTGCCTGATCCGATCAACTCTTGATATAGGAAATGTTTAAAACATTATCTATCAATACAAAATTATATCCTCCTTTACTAAATAAAGAGACTGATATGATGTTGTATATCAGGTTCGGTGTCTAATAACATTCATTTAGAATCAATGTATTTGGTAATACAGGGTGATAACCGCCAACTACTTTGGCTGCAACAATTGCACCTTTTCCAACTCTTGAAACTTATCATCCATTCACAGTTCATTACCTATTTGTAGCCCATGTAACAGATTACATATGTGGGATTCTGATCGGGTATCTCATACCCAGGACGTAGAGGATACTGAGAAATATTTCTCTATAACGAACACACCCGAAGAAGATGCATCATCATGCACTTTCTTCGTTTGGGCGGCACGGGAATCCTAGTAATCCGCTATCTCTTTCTCGGTCTTATAACAATTATAAGGTAGAGCGGGACCAACGTTCCCCAGCTCATTATAATAAGTAGGTTCGGTCAATGCATCTATATTATTATCTTGATTAAGGCGTGAAATGGTCTCTACCAGGAGAGAGAGAGAGAAGAAAACACTCAACGTATGCTCTTACAAGATTAGATTGGTTATAATATTTTCTAATCAGGATGGCTCCTCCTATTTTTATCAAATCATTCTTCAAACTCTAAAAGGTAAGATTACCCGGGATTAATTACACCCTACAAGTTCGCCAATCTTTCGGCCAGGCCGGTGTCGGTACTTTAAGAGAGGTTTCCCGTGCTTTCGCACAGACCTAATAAAAATAAACCTCGTTTTCCCACCGGTGTAACCCCGTTAAAACCTTTCTAGAGACCTACTTGATCGGCTAATTGTAATGTGTAAAACTCTCCCAGGAGTAACTCATACTCGCAGTGGGTATCAAGATCCAACCATCTCATAGAAGGTATGCGATCTCATTGCAAATTTCAACACTTGAAATTCCCGATAATAGTTTTGCCCCTAACGTCCTTTGATCTAAACGAAAGCCAACAAAAATAGTCCACTAGTCAAGTTCAACCCATACATTTCATGATTGAATTAAACCCATCCACACGACCCTTGATAAAAGCCAACAAAGCCGTACGACTACCCTAATCCAATCGCATCATATGCTTAAGCAGATAAGCACTAATCAGCTTACCGCACACTACGCCTTGACGAAAGCCAACAAACGTAGCACGAATACTAAATACTACTTATTTGAAATAGCGGAGGGCTATGACAGGTTATTATAAAAACCATTTGCATAATGAACATGATATCATTGTAGAATCGAGTAATTTTTGAAAAGGAGTGTTTTTGAGGCCTTTACTAGTTTTGATAAAGAGGTCACTCCCGGTAAAGGGATCTCGGCTCTTTCCTTATCGAATAAGGTGCTGGATATTCTACAAGGAATACCACTATGCAAAGCAAGAACTAGAGCTACCAGTTTTTAAAACAAGTTTCTACAACATCTTTAGGTTTCTTTTATTTCATTAATCTCATTAATGAATTCTCATCAATTATACTTCCTAAGTATCACAGAAGAAACGAAAGCATCAATATTAATTATATATCATATATATAATATATAAGCATTCGTCTCAGAATATATAAAGTGATCACATCATAGAATATCAGCAGCAGAAGAACATATATGAAATATTGGATATAGTAGGAATTACGTGTTTTAATTAAGCCAATAAAAAACGCGGATTACATAGTCAAGATGAATATCCAAACCCACATCCCTAGATGTTAGTGTATATGCCCTGGAGGCCATTACTGTATCATACAAGTTTGTATATTACTTAATGGAAGCTTGGGATATTCACAGTTGTATAGAAAATCTTGCTCAAAATGGTAGTATGCTACTTGGTTTGTTTCTACTTTAATGTGTACATGTGTTTCTTTTAGTATATCACCTATACACATTAGTGGAGCCCTTAGGATCTTTGCTTGATTACCAGCGTTGTGATGGCAGTCACACTCGTGGGGGCGGGGTAATCCATAAGCATATCCTTATACAGGTCCCTAGTCGTAGGACTATCGAGACAGGGTATCGATACTCCGGAGTAGACTTGCGTATGCTCTTCTCATCCCAACTGGGGAGACGGTCTGTCCCACAGCCGTCAGTACGTCGTACTTGAGATAGTATCTGGGTGCTCGTTAGGTTACGAGTGTGAGGTCCACGTTACCTCTCCCGGTACTTTCGGGGTTGCGGAAACGGTAAACAAAAATTTTTCTAAGGTTTGTAACATGGACCGTAAAAGCCGGATCTTTGCTAAACGAAAACTAGCTAAAGTAAACTAACAACTAAGTAAGTTGTAGAAAGGTTATACCTTGAGCTCGAACTCCTTCTCTCCTTGCTCGTCGGAATGGTAGAAAGAGTTCACCTTGCTTGTCTTCATCCGTCAAAGAAAGATCCACTTGAAAGCCACCACCTTTAGCTTCAACTCCAAGCTAGGAGTAACTAGAGTGCAAGAAATGCTAAGACTTGAACCCTAGAAGTGAGTAGAGAAGATCAAGAGAGGGTTTTTCTCAAGCTTTTTGTTTCTCAACACATGAGAGGGAGAGAGCTTGAGGGAGAGGATGAGCAAGAGAGAGAAAAGATATGAGAGAATGAGAAAATAGTGAGCCATTCTCACTAATATGTGAGGTTAATTTTAATTAGATAATTAGCTTGAAAATTGTCATGATAAATCATGAATTGACCATTATCATTTCATTTTTGCAAAGATCAAAGAGCATCTTCCAAATGAAATGATTATGGTCAAGTTGTCAACATGGTCAACAAGTCAATGAAGTCAAATTGTCAACAACAACCATGCACAATAATTAAGCTAATTATCAATTAACAATAATCCACACAAAAACAATAGGGTTAATAAAATGACAAAAGCCATTAACCCTAAACAAGGTCCTCTCCCCCAATCTCAAGCAACTGTGCATACGCACCCGCATTCGTGATCCGAGGAACACGAACACAATGAGAAAAACCAATCTCAAATCATATACTAGGATCCGGCTTAAACCAAAGCCCGCTAGTATAAACTGTCCGGACAGCAAACGTGCACAAGTGCGCGGATGCGAACGAACCCTGTCGCAAAACCATGCGACCTCTACTCGTTTTGCCTAAAGGCGAATAGCTCTCTGTGTGGGACTCTAAAGACTCGACACTACGCTGGCAGTGGGTTTAACCACAGACCGCAAGCGGCACTAGCTGTACGTAACGGTCCCCAGGTAGATGTCGATAAGAAGACTGACGAGGTGAACCCCATCTGCACTCCTACTGAGCCTGTATGTGACAGTCTCCGTACAGTCCGGTCTGTTCGTCTGATACATCGCATGGCGGGCCTAGGGGGGCGGTAAACGTCAGTCCCCTAATAGCGGTACAAGTCGTGTCGGAGTGAAGCCCAATACACCCTGAGATAACACTGGAAACCTACCAGTATATCTCGCTTGCCCTGGCCAGGGACTACTCGTGTAATGGCTCTCCTAGACACAGCGCGATGTCAACCCCCAATACCGGGAGAGACGAATCCTGTCTAACCGTCACTGCCTCCAAGTGCTTCGGGACTGCTCCCAACTACTACCTGTTTGCACGACTCAGTAGAGCCGTGGTAGGGTAGTAATCAAAGAACAGTGGGAACACACTCGAGGCGAAGTGACAGTGTCAAGTCAGCGGACTAAGCTGTACTCATGTCACCTGGGAACTGATAACTGACGATAGGTATAATACCAACCATCAGTTCCCGACGAGTCCTGTCCAGTGTACTCGTAACCTAACGAGCACCCGCATACTATCTCAAGTACGACGTACTGACGGCTGTGGGACAGACCGTCTCCCGAGCTGGGATGAGAAGCGCATACGCTAGTCTACTCCGGAGTATCGATGCCCTATCTCGATACTCCCACGACTAGGGACGTGTATAAGGATGTGCTTGTAGATTACCCAGCCCCCACGAGTGTGATCGCCATCACAACGCCGGTAATCAAGCAAAGATCCTAAGGGCTCTACTAATGCGTATAGGTGATATAATAAATAAACACACATGTACACATTAAAGCAGAGACAAACCAAGTAGCATACTACTATATTGAGCAAGATTGTCTGTACAACTGTGAATATCCCAAGCTTCCATCAAGTAATATACATACTAGTATGATACAGTAATGGCCTCTAGGGCATATACACCAACAATCTCCCACTTGCACTAAGGCCATGTACTGGCGTATCGAAGACCTATCATCTCGATCAGCCGCTCGAACTGAGTCTGGGGTAAAGCCTTCGTGAATGGGTCCGCAGTGTTGTCCTTTGTGTCCACTCTCCGTACCTCGATCTCCTGTCGATCAATGATCTCCCTGATCAGGTGATACCGCCTTAAGATGTGCCTGGATTTCTGATGGGACCTTGGTTCCTTCGCTAAAGCTATAGCCCCATTGTTATCGCAATACAAAGGTATTGGGTCAACAATGGACGGAACCACCTGAAGTTCACTAATGAACTTCTTAATCCAGACCGCCTCTTTTGCGGCATCGCTTGCAGCAATGTATTCAGCCTCCATCGTCGAGTCTGCGACGGTATCCTGCTTGGAACTCCTCCAACATACCGCCCCTCCGTTGAGGGTAAACACAAAACCCGAGACGGACTTGCTATCATCTTTGTCACTCTGGAAGCTTGAATCGGTAAAGGACTCGACCCTAAGGTCTCCATTACCGTAAACCAGGAACATCTCCTTAGTCCTTCTCAGGTACTTGAGAATGTTCTTCACTGCTGTCCAGTGGTCCTCCCCTGGGTCCGACTGATACCGGCTTACCGTGCTCAACGCGTAAGCTACATCTGGTCTTGTACATAGCATCGCATACATTATAGATCCTACCGCCGAAGCGTAGGGTATAGTGCTCATGCGAACCCTCTCCTCGTCAGTCTTAGGAGACATCTTCTTGGAGAGGGTAATTCCGTGCAATGCGGGTATGTTACCGCGCTTGGAATCCTCCATACTAAATCTCTTTAGTACGGTCTCTATGTACCTGGACTGCGAAAGTCCCAATAGTTTCTTGGATCTATCTCTATAGATCTTGATCCCCAGAATGTACGAGGCATCACCCAGGTCCTTCATGGAGAACCTTTGTGACAAAAACAGCTTGACCGATTGTAGCATAGGAATGTCATTTCCTATCAGAAGAATGTCGTCCACGTACAAGACTAGGAATACGACAGTTCGTCCTACAATCTTCTTATAAACACAGGGTTCATCTTCGTTCTTGATGAAATCAAATTCCTTGATTGCCTCATCAAAACAGATGTTCCAGCTCCGCGATGCCTGCTTTAATCCATAAATGGATTTAAGCAACTTGCACACCTTTCCGCTGCTCCCACTGTCTACGAAACCTTCTGGTTGATCCATGTAAACGCACTCTTCCAAACAACCGTTTAGGAAAGCCGTCTTCACATCCATCTGCCAGATTTCATAGTCATGGAAGGCAGCAATGGCAAGTAAGATCCGAATGGATTTGAGCATAGCCACCGGAGAAAAAGTCTCGTCATAGTCCAAACCAGGTCTTTGACGGAAACCTTTTGCAACGAGTCTAGCTTTATAGGTTTCCACCTGCCCATCTACACCAAGTTTCCTTTTGTAGATCCATTTGCATCCAACGGGTTTTACCCCAGCTGGAGCAATATCCAAGGTCCACACTTTATTGGCGTACATGGACTCCATTTCGGATTGCATTGCTTCCTGCGACTTATCAGAGTCCCTACTGATAATGGCCTGCCTGAAACTGGTAGGGTCATCTTCTTCCAAGATGCAATCCTCTCGATCCCCGTCTATGAGAAAACCGTAGTATCTCTCGGGCGGATGAGAAATCCTACCAGATCTGCGGAGTGGCTGAGGTTCGTTTGGGGTTATTGAATCTAGCGGTTCCTCCAAATTTTCAGTTACATTTTGTGGTCGCTGAATTTCTTCCAGTTCTACCGAACTCCCACTAGTTTCTTTTGCAAGAAACTCCCTTTCCAAGAAGGTAGCGTGGCGAGATACAAACACCTTCTGTTCCTCAGTGTGGTAGAACAGATATCCTAGTGAGTCTTTAGGATATCCCACAAATTTACAGAGAACTGACCGTGCCTCTAACTTGTCCGGTTTCTGTGTTTTCACATAGGCCGGACAACCCCATATCTTAAATCGCTTAAGATACGGATTTCTTCCACTCCATATTTCATATGGAGTCTTAGGCACTGATTTGGATGGAACATAGTTCAATAGGTACGCCGCTGTCTGAAGCGCATGTCCCCAAAATGAAAGAGGCAACTCAGCACTACTCATCATGGAGCGAACCATATCCAATAGGGTACGATTCCTCCGCTCCGAAACACCGTTGTGCTGTGGTGTATAAGGAGGAGTAAGCTGAGAGAGAATACCATTCTCTTTTAAGTAATCTAGGAATTCCGTGCTTAAGTACTCCCCTCCCCTGTCAGACCGGAGGATCTTGATACTTTTGCCTGTCTGGTTCTCTACTTCCTTTCTGAATTCCTTGAATTTCTCAAAAGCTTCAGATTTGTGTTTCAATAGATACACATATCCGAACCTAGAGAGATCGTCAGTGAATGTGATGAAGTACGAGAACCCACCCCTTGCATGTATAGACATCGGACCACACACATCACTGTGTATGAGTCCCAAGAGCTCTCTTGCTCTTTCTCCATGTCCGGTGAACGGAGATTTGGTCATCTTCCCTTTGAGACAAGACTGACAAGTTTCATAAGATGAAAACTCGAACGTATTCAAGAGTCCATCTTTATGCAACTTACTCAGTCTTTTCTCTCCGATATGACCAAGCCTACAATGCCACAAGTAGGATTCATTCGTATCTGAATTCTTCCTCTTGCGTGTGTTTTGTATATTGAGAACTGTATTCTGATTTAGAACGTAGATACCATTACACAGTGTACCCTCTGCAACCAGTACCTTATGAAGGTAAATGTTCATGATATTCTTTTCAAGAACAAAGTCATATCCATCTTTATCGAGTAAAGAAACTGATATGATGTTGCAAACCATGGAGGGTACATAGTAGCAATCGTTCAAAATCATAGTCTTGCCATTAGGCAATACTAGGTGATATTCACCGACGGCTGCCGCATTAACTTGTGCTCCGTTCGCTACTCTGAGCGACATATCACCCGGTGCAACTTTCCTACTTTTTCTCAGTCCCTGCAATAAATTACAGATATGAGATCCTGATCCGGTATCAAGTACCCAGGAGGTAGGGCTGACCGTAAAACAGTTCTCAATTACAAGAACACCTGAAGTAGATGCAAAACCATGCTTCTTCTTCAACTGGGTATCCTGGAAATCCATACTTTCCTCTTTCCCATTCTCATACTCATGACTGTTGTCACAAGTTAGAGCTGAACCAACTTTCCCCAGTCCCGAATAAGAATTCGGATCGGTCAAGCGATACATTTTATTATCTTGATTAGGGCGTGAAAAGGTTGCTGCCTGGAGAGAGAGAAAAGAAACACTCAGCGTATGCTCTTGCAAGATTAGATTGGTTTATTAATTTATCTAACCAGGATGTCTCCCACTGTTTACTCAAATTCTTCTTAAAACCTTTTAAAAGAAGAACTAGCCGGGTTTTAATTCACGTCACAATACTTACTTAACCTTTCAGCCAGGCTAGTGTCGGTACTTCGAGGGAGGTTTTCCAACGCTTTCGCGAAGTTCCTTAATTAAATAACCTCTTTTCCCTGGGGGCGTAACCCCGCTAACACCTTTCTAGACACCTACTAGGTTTATAGCATTGATCGTTAAGTGAAATAATCTCCCGAGGGTAATCCAACTCATCAGTGGGATCGGGATCCAACTGTCATTGTGTGATAACCTAGATGGAATCCACTCTAGTCACCACACTCCAGAAGGTATGCTAAATCTGCAAGTTTCAGTACTTTTGAAACTCCCGATGTGGTTTTTGCCCCTAGGACCCAAGTGATCTTGATGGAGTCAACAAATCAAAGAGTCCTAGTCAAATTCAACCTGTCATTATCTGGATTGCATTAAACCCACCCGCATAACCCTTGACGGAGTCAACAAGGTTATACGACTGTCCTAATCAATCCCATATACCGATACAAACAAGCAGCACTTAGCTACCGTACACTACGCCTTGACGGAGTCAACAAACGCAGCACGAATACTAAGTGTTACTTGTAAGAAATGACAGAGGGCTACGGCTGGGTTTTTGGCGAAAAACCCGTTAACGTAATGAACTTGATATCGTTGAAGGAACCTGGTAGTCTTTTTGAAAAACATAGTGGCGAAAACATTTGCTAAAGAGGTCACTCCCTGCGAAGGGATCTCGGCTCTTTCCTCGTCGAGTGAGGTGCTGGGCATTCGTAAGATGAATACCTCGATGCAAAGCAAGAATAATCGACTATGGTGAAGTTATTACCCTGACGTAAAGTTTTGTCCAAGGGGTCACTCCCGGTGAAGGGATCTCGGCCCTTGCCTCGTCGACTGAGGTGCTGGGCATTCATAATCGAATACCACGATGCAAAACAAAAAGATGAACGTCCTTGTAATAACAGCTTTTTGAAAAATTGTTCCAACAACGTCTTTTAGGTTTATTTTCTTGCATTAGTTCTTTTAATGCGTCCCATCATTTAAATCCTACCATTGCAGAAAACAACCAAAATATGACGTACGCTTATGCCATTCGCATTCGCCACGGGGCCCCGTCATCACCCGTTAGGTTACTTAACTAACGACAGAGCGGGGGCTGGGCTAGCGCGGCTGTAAAACATAAGCAACGCCTAAATAGTTATTATATATAGCAATATAGCAATGATAGCCAATCCAGATCACAGATGAACACTTTGGATATACTAGGAATCCGCAATTCGTTCGAGCCTGCAACGAAAAGTGGATTACACGGTCGCGATGAATAGCCAATACCCCACCCAAGACCCCTACGGGTGCGGCAAACTACCCGCCAAGTACCCGAAGTGAAGCAACCTCCCTCAATGCCATGAGTAGGCCACTCGGCACTTCGAGCTACCCGGTAGTTTGTGCACCCCTCCATGGGTCTATCCTAGGAGCAAAAACAGTAAAAAGAATTATACAATGACGGCTACAACCCCGACCCGGTTGTGCGGCCAAACAAATAATATTACATCAATTTACAAATTTATTACATGAATGAAAGAAAAAGAAACTCTCATCTCACATCCACCCCGGCTATTCATCCGCGACAATCCAACGAGTTCATATACACAAACCAACAACAATCACAGATCACAAATATGTATAACCCCGACTAATCGACATATAGCGATTAGCCGACGTTCAATACATAAGAACATCACAGATATAACCTTTATAGTCAAAGTATATTGAAGTTCGAAAAAAAAATACGGAATTATAGGCCCCCAAAAACAAATTTGTGTTCTGGAAAATCTGGGCACATATAATATATCTGAAAAATCCTAAAACCATGTCAGAAACATACTGCACCAAAAACGAGACAGCAACTCTACCAGAGTGCGGCGCTTCCGCGGCAATAGCAAGCTATTGCCGCGGAAGCGCGGCCGATCTGGTGAGTTACTGTGTCGTTTTTGGTGGGTTTCTTCTAAAAAGCCTGAGATGATTTTTGGGATATAACAAATTTTGTTTTGACGAGAAAAAAATTTAACAGAAACTCAGGTTTTCATAACTTGGTTTTTTCGATTTTTCCGTTTCGAACTTCGATACACTTTACTACCAAGCTAGTTTATGTTTAGTTAGGCTCTGATACCACTGTGAGGTCCACGTTACCTCTCCCGGTACTTTCGGGGTTGCGGAAACGGTAAACAAAAATTTTTCTAAGGTTTGTAACATGGACCGTAAAAGCCGGATCTTTGCTAAACGAAAACTAGCTAAAGTAAACTAACAACTAAGTAAGTTGTAGAAAGGTTATACCTTGAGCTCGAACTCCTTCTCTCCTTGCTCGTCGGAATGGTAGAAAGAGTTCACCTTGCTTGTCTTCATCCGTCAAAGAAAGATCCACTTGAAAGCCACCACCTTTAGCTTCAACTCCAAGCTAGGAGTAACTAGAGTGCAAGAAATGCTAAGACTTGAACCCTAGAAGTGAGTAGAGAAGATCAAGAGAGGGTTTTTCTCAAGCTTTTTGTTTCTCAACACATGAGAGGGAGAGAGCTTGAGGGAGAGGATGAGCAAGAGAGAGAAAAGATATGAGAGAATGAGAAAATAGTGAGCCATTCTCACTAATATGTGAGGTTAATTTTAATTAGATAATTAGCTTGAAAATTGTCATGATAAATCATGAATTGACCATTATCATTTCATTTTTGCAAAGATCAAAGAGCATCTTCCAAATGAAATGATTATGGTCAAGTTGTCAACATGGTCAACAAGACAATGAAGTCAAATTGTCAACAACAACCATGCACAATAATTAAGCTAATTATCAATTAACAATAATCCACACAAAAACAATAGGGTTAATAAAATGACAAAAGCCATTAACCCTAAACAAGGTCCTCTCCCCCAATCTCAAGCAACTGTGCATACGCACCCGCATTCGTGATCCGAGGAACACGAACACAATGAGAAAAACTAATCTCAAATCATATACTAGGATCCGGCTTAAACCAAAGCCCGCTAGTATAAACTGTCCGGACAGCAAACGTGCACAAGTGCGCGGATGCGAACGAACCCTGTCGCAAAACCATGCGACCTCTACTCGTTTTGCCTAAAGGCGAATAGCTCTCTGTGTGGGACTCTAAAGACTCGACACTACGCTGGCAGTGGGTTTAACCACAGACCGCAAGCGGCACTAGCTGTACGTAACGGTCCCCAGGTAGATGTCGATAAGAAGACTGACGAGGTGAACCCCATCTGCACTCCTACTGAGCCTGTATGTGACAGTCTCCGTACAGTCCGGTCTGTTCGTCTGATACATCGCATGGCGGGCCTAGGGGGGCGGTAAACGTCAGTCCCCTAATAGCGGTACAAGTCGTGTCGGAGTGAAGCCCAATACACCCTGAGATAACACTGGAAACCTACCAGTATATCTCGCTTGCCCTGGCCAGGGACTACTCGTGTAATGGCTCTCCTAGACACAGCGCGATGTCAACCCCCAATACCGGGAGAGACGAATCCTGTCTAACCGTCACTGCCTCCAAGTGCTTCGGGACTGCTCCCAACTACTACCTGTTTGCACGACTCAGTAGAGCCGTGGTAGGGTAGTAATCAAAGAACAGTGGGAACACACTCGAGGCGAAGTGACAGTGTCAAGTCAGCGGACTAAGCTGTACTCATGTCACCTGGGAACTGATAACTGACGATAGGTATAATACCAACCATCAGTTCCCGACGAGTCCTTTCCAGTGTACTCGTAACCTAACGAGCACCCGCATACTATCTCAAGTACGACGTACTGACGGCTGTGGGACAGACCGTCTCCCGAGCTGGGATGAGAAGCGCATACGCTAGTCTACTCCGGAGTATCGATGCCCTATCTCGATACTCCCACGACTAGGGACGTGTATAAGGATGTGCTTGTAGATTACCCAGCCCCCACGAGTGTGATCGCCATCACAACGCCGGTAATCAAGCAAAGATCCTAAGGGCTCTACTAATGCGTATAGGTGATATAATAAATAAACACACATGTACACATTAAAGCAGAGACAAACCAAGTAGCATACTACTATATTGAGCAAGATTGTCTGTACAACTGTGAATATCCCAAGCTTCCATCAAGTAATATACATACTAGTATGATACAGTAATGGCCTCTAGGGCATATACACCAACAACGAGTACACTGGACAGGACTCGTCGGGAACTGATTGGTTAGACTATACCTATCGTCAGTTATCAGTTCCTAGGTGACATGAGTACAGCTTAGTCCGCTGACTTGACACTATCACTTCGCCTCGAGTGTGTTCCTACTGTACTTTGATTACTACCCTACTACGGCTCAAACGAGTCGTGCAAACAGGTAGTAATTGGGTGCAGTCCCGAAGCACTTGGAGGCAGTGACGGTTAGACAGGATTCGTCTCTCCCCGTATTGGGAGTTGATATCGCGCTGTGTCATAGAGAGCCATTACACATAGTCGTCCCTGGCCAGGGCAAGCGAGATATACTGGAAGGTTTCCAGTGTTATTTCAGGGTGTTTTGGGCTACACTCCGACACGACTTGTACCGCTATTAGGGGACTGACGTTTACCGCCCCCTAGGCCCGCCATGCGATATTCTCAGACGAACAGACCGGACTGTATGGTGACTGTCACATTCAGTTTCAGTAGGAGTTTAGATGGGTTTCACCTCGTCCGTCTTCTTATCGGCATCTACCTGGGGGCCGTTACGCACAGCTAGTGCCGTTTGCGGTCTGTGGTTAAACCCACTGCCAGCGTAGTGTCGAGTCTTTAGAGTCCCACACAGAGAGCTATTCGCCTTTAGGCAAAAGAGTAGAGGTCGCATGGTTTTGCGACAGGGTTCGGTCACATCCGTGCACTTGTGCACGTTTAATGTCCGGGCAGTTATAACTAGCGGGCTTTGGTTTAAGCCAGATCCTAGTGTACGTTTTGGGATTGGTTTTATCTCGGTTGTATTCGTGTTCCTCGGAACGCGGATGCGGGTGTGTATACACGGTTGACAGAGACAGAGGCAGAGGATTCTCATTAGGGTTGTTGACTGTTGACTTTTGCTATACCCTAATAAGAATTAGAAATATGATTAATGATAATATTAATTAAGTATTTTTGTGCTATGGTTGGGTTGAAAGGTTGACTTTGTTGACTTGTTGACTATGTTGACCGGTTGACTAGGTTGGACTTGTTGACCACCATCATGACAATGGCAATCACTTCATGGCATTGACCTTTGCTTGCTTGTTTTGGTCACAAATTGCATTTAATGCACGAAATGATATTGCCATTTGATATGATAACAATCATCACATAATACTCAATTATTATTATGTGTTATGATTATTTTGGATTATGAGAGCAAGGGTGAGAAAAGTCTTGCTCATTCTTTCATTTCCATTCTCTCTCATGCTCAAGCTCTCTCCCTCTTCCTCTAGCTCTCTCTAGCTCAAGGTAACTCCCTCTCATGAGTTGAGAACTATTTCCTTAGAGATAAAAGCCCATAACACTTCTCTACTCATCCTAGTACACAAGGTCTAGCAAGCCAAGTGTTCTAGTTTCTTCTAGTTTGAGGTTGAAGCCAAAGGTAGAAGCCTTCGGGTGGATTCATCTTCGGGGCAAGAAGACGACGAGGTGAGGCCGATCCGACTACCACAAAGAGTTGAAGAGAAGGAGTTCAAGTTAAGGTATAACCCCCTAACTGAGTAGGTAAAACTCCTAGTTAGATTGTTAGATAGTTGTTTAACAAAGATTCGTTTTTTGAGTCCATGTTACCCCCAAAAGAAAAATCGTTTTTCACCATTTCCGCAACCCCAAAGAACCGGGGACGGGTAACGTGGACTTACAGCGGTATTAGAGCCTAGTTAAACACTATCTAACATGTTAGCAAAGTAACTAGAAGTTCGATCGGAGAAAAGGTCACAAAATACGCCCGAAATATCAACTTTCTGCCGAATTTGTTTTCTGTTCAAAAACTAAAAAATCATGTACTAAAAATCGTCTCAGGGTTTTTAAAGAACAAGCAAGAAAAATGGTCCGCTAACTCGGTAAAGGCACCGCGGAACCGCAGCAGGAGCATGCTCCCGCCGCGGATCCGCGGCCGAGTTGACTCGGTCGTGGCACAATTTTCCTGCAGTGTTTTTCTGGGGGTGTTTTGGGATTTTTACAATATGTTTTTTCTGCCCAGATTTTACAGAAAGCAAAATTTGTTTTTAGGGTTTAAAAATCCGTATTTTGATCGAACTTCTAAAGACTTTAGCTAACGGGTTATATCTGTGATGTGATATATGTATTGAATGTCTGCTAATCGCTATACGTCGATTAGTGGGGGTTATATATATCAGTGATCTGTAATGTTGATGGTGTGTGTATATGAATTCATTGGATTGTCGCGGATGAATAGCCGGGGGGTTGTGAGATGAGAGTTTTCTTTATCTTTCAATTCATGTAATATGTAAATGGATGTAATATTATTTGTATGGCCGAACATCCCAGATGAGGTTATAGCCGCCATTGTATAATTTCTTTTTACTATTTTTGCTCCTAAGATAGACCCAAGGAGGGGGTGCACAATCTACCGGGTACCTCGAAGTGCCGAGTGGCTTACTCACGTTGTTGAGGGAGGTTGCTTCATTTCGGGTATTTGGCGGGTAGTTTGCCGCACTCGTAGGGGTCTAGTGTGGGGTATTGGCTATTCACCGCGACCGTGTAATCCGCTTTTCGTTACAGGCTCGTACGAAATGCGGATTCCTAGTATATCCAATGTGTTCATTTGTGATCTGGAATGGCTATCATTGCATGTGACGAATGTATATAATTATATGATATCTTTTTAGGCGTTGCTTATGTTTTGCATCCGCGCTAGTCCAGCCCCCGCTCTGTCGTTAGTTAAGTTACCTAACGGGTAATGATGGGGCCCCGTAGCGAATGCGGATGGCATAAGCGTACGTCATATTTTCGTTGTTTTCTGCAATGGTAGGATTAAATGATGGGACGCATTAAAATTAATGCAAGAAAATAAACCAAAGTAGAGTCGTTGGAACACTTTCAAAACCACTCGGTTTCTTTTCAAAAACAACTTTTAAATGCGGAGATTAAGCCACTCCTTTTAAAAGCTATCTCGTTCCATCGATATCAAGTTCACTACGTTCACGGTTTCACCAAAACCATTCATAGCCATCCGTCGTTTCACATGGATAGTCAATAGTATTCAAGCTATGTTTGTTGGCCAAAGTCAAGGCATAGTGATTGGTAGCTATTGGGTATTCATGTGCAGCATAGATAGATGCATTGGTTTGGGACAGTCGTACTGCCTTGATAGCCAAAGTCAAGGGTAGGTACGGGTGGGTTCAAATTAGCCTGGAGAATGACGGGTAGAACTTGACATGTGACTTATGATTTTTTGGCCAAAGTCAAGGTCATAAGAGCATGGGGCAAAAATCCACATCGGGAGTTTCCAAAGAACCTGAAACATGCTAGCGCTGCATACCATTTGGAGTGTGATGATTCTGGTAGGATTCCTTCAGTATTGTCACGAGATGGTATTTGGATCCCAATCCTACTGTGAGTATATGCTACTCCTTCGGAACTTTATCACTTAACGATCAATGCTATAAACCAAGTAGGTGTCTAAAAAGGTGTTAGCGGGGCTACGCCCACAGGGAAAAGAGGTTATTTAATTAAGGAAATTCGCGAAAGCGCTGGAAAACCTCCCTCGAAGTACAGACACTGGCCTGGCTGAACGGTTACGCAAGTATTGTACGGTGAGATTGATCCCGACTAATTCTTCCTTTATGGTTTGAGGAGGGATTCGAGAGACAGTGGGAGCCATCCTGTTTAGACAAACTAAAAACCACTCTAAATTTGCAAGAGCATCATGCTGAGTGTTTCTTCTCTCTCTCCTAATTTCAGCGACCAATCGTCATGACTAGACTTAAGTTACTTCTAGATAAAAACATACTGACAGGGCCAAACTACAAAGATTGGCTCAGGAATGTCAAAATAGCAATAACTTATGACAAGTTGGGGTATCTTCTTACCACCAAAGCTCCCCCTGTCCCAGGTCCCACCTCCACCGTCACGGATAAGGAAATCCGTAAGACTTGGAAGATCGATTGCGCGACGGCCAAGTGCCTCGTTCTTACCTCTATGGACAATGAACATCAGAGGAGGCACGAGAATATGGACCTCGAATCCATATTTCTCCATACAAAAGAACTGTCTGGAGAGCAATCTCGTATCGCCAGATACGAAGTGTCGAAAAAGCTGTTTTCGGCAAGATTGGCCATCGGATCATCGGTAGCGGAGCACGTGCTTAAGATGATTGGCTTCATTGAAGAGCTCGCGGACCTTGGGACCATGTTAGCGAACGAGCTCTACACAGACTTGATTCTCCAGTCCCTTTCTTCCACTAACGCCCAGTTTATCCTGAACTTAACCTTTCAAGAAAAGGAAGTTGAACTTCAGAACTCCTCAACATGCTGAGGAGTGCAGAAGGCACCCTACAGAAAGGTAAGGAAACATCCACTTTGTTTGTAGGAGGATCTTCCTCTTCTAGGTCCAAGGCGAAAGCCAAGGGAAAGAAGAAGAAAACCCCCACCAAACCAAGGGGCAGTGTTAGTAAAGTGGATACGAAGGGAAAGGCAAAGGCAACAAAGGTAGCGGGAAAGCTTATAGGGAAGGAACAGTACTTTTACTGTCACAAGAGTGGACACTGGAATAAGGATTGCAGGGCTTGGAAGGCCAGAAACCAGGATCCGAAGCAAGTTGCGGTTTCGGCTTCAGGTGTGTATGTTATTGAAAACTGTCTATCAATAAACTCTACATCCTGGGTATTGGATACCGGATCAGGATCTCATATCTGTAATTTTTTACAGGCACTGAGAAGGCGTAGGGTTTTGAAGGCAGGTGATATGACCCTCAGAGTTGCAAACGGAGCTGGCATGGATGCTGAGTCCGTAGGGGACTATCACCTGGGATTGTCAGATGGACACGTTTTGGTTTTGCATAATTGTTATTTTGTACCCAAGGCAACTTGTAATATCATTTCTGTATCTTTATTATCTAAATAAGGTTATGAATTTGCATTTGTAAGCAATGTTGTAAACATTCACCTTAATCAAGTTTTGATTGATTCAGGTACATTAAGCAATGGTATATATGTATTAAACTAACCACAGATTTTCAATATCTAGAATACACACAAAAGAAAGTCTCCAAAAACAAATCAGGCTTTCTTATGGCATTGCAGACTGGGTCACATCAATGAGAGAAGGTTGACGAAGTTACATACAGAAGGATATTTGGTTCCGTTCGAATATCAATCATATGGAACTTATCAATTCTGTTTCAAAGGAAAAATGACAAAGACTCAGTTCATTGGACGCGGAGTAAGAGCAAGCGAGCTCTTGGGACTCGTACACAGCGACGTGTGCGGTCCAATGTCTACACATGCGCGAAGCGGTTATTCTTACTTCATTACTTTTACGGATGACTTTTCAAGGTACGGACATGTCTTCTTAATGAAACATAAATCCGAAGCCTTTGGAAAATTCCAGGAATATAAGAATGAAGTAGAAAAACAAACCGGCAAAACTATCAAGACACTAAGATCTGATCGAGGTGGTGAATATTTGAGTGCTAAATTCCTGGATTACCTAAAAGAGAATGGAATTCTTTCTCAGCTTACTCCTCCATACACTCCGCAACATAACGGTGTATCGGAGAGACGGAACCGGACCCTATTGGATATGGTACGTTCCATGATGAGTAACGCTGAGTTACCGCGATCATTCTGGGGATATGCACTAGAATCAGCTGCATACCTTTTGAACTGAGTTCCAACTAATACTGTGCCTACCAGACCGTATCAGATGTGGTATGGGAAGAAACCCTATCTTAAGCACATTAAGACATGGGGATGTCCAGCTTTTGTCAAAAAGCAGCATGCGGACAAAGTCGAGGCACGCTCAGTACAGTGCAAGTTTGTGGGATATCCAAAGAACTCCAAGGGATATTTCTTCCATTGCGAAGAGGAACAAAAGGTTTTTGTTTCTCGTCATGCCCACTTCTTGGAAACTGAGTTTTTGGAAAATTAGATAAGTGGGAGCGCAATAGAACTGGAAGAAATATCAGAACCAGGAGCTATTACTGAAAGCTTAGTAGAACCAGAGGGTTCGAAAGATCAGGACATTCCTACGCCGCTCCGTAGGAGTAGTAGTCAGTCTCATCCGCCCGAGAGATACTACGGTTTTCTCATAGACGGGGATAGAGAGGATTGCATCATTGATAGTGATGAGCCGACTAGCTTCCAGCAGGCCATTCAGAGCATTGACTCGGTAAAATGGCTGGATGCAATGCGGACCGAAATGGAGTCCATGTACACCAACAAAGTATGGACGTTGGACGTTGCTCCAGATGGGGTAAAACCCGTAGGATGCAAGTGGATCTTCAAAAGGAATATCGGTGTAGATGGACAGGTTGAGACCTATAAGGCTAGACTTGTTGCAAAGGGTTTTCGTCAAAGACCAGGTTTCACTATGACGAGACCTTTTCTCTAGTGGCTATGCTGAAATCCATTCGGATCCTTCTTGCCATTGCAGCCTTCCACGATTATGAGATTTTGCAGATTGACATAAATACCGCTTTTCTAAATGGAAATTTAGAAGAGTGTGTCTATATGGACCAGCCAGAGGATTTCAATCAGAGTGGGAGCAGCGGAAAGGTGTGCAAGTTGCTTAAGTACATCTATGGACTAAAGCAGACATCGCGGAGTTGGAACATCTGTTTTGATGAGACGGTGAAAGAATTTGGCTTTATAAAAAATCCAGATGAACCATGCATCTATAGTAGATTTGTAGCAAGAACTGTCGTATTCCTCGTATTGAACGTGGATGATATTCTTTTGATAGGAAATGACATTCCTATGCTACAATCTGTAAAAGGGTTCTTGTCACATAGGTTCTCCATGAAAGACCTGGGTGATGCCTCTTACATTCTGGGGATCCGGATCTATCGTGATAGATCCAAGAGGATATTAGGACTTTCACAGTCCAGGTACATCGACACCATACTGAGAAGATTCAGTATGGAAGATTCCAAGCGCGGTAATCTACCGGCTTGTCACGGGATCACCCTCTCCAAAGAGATGTCTCCCAAGACTGATTTAGAAAGGGATCGCATGTCTATTATACCCTACGCTTCTGCGGTAGGCTCTATAATGTATGCGATGTTGTGTACCAGACCATATGTTGCTTATGCACTGAGTGTGGTAAGCCGGTATCAGTCAAACCCTGGGGAGAAGCACTGGATAGCGGTAAAGAACATTCTCAAGTACCTTAGAAGGACTAAGGAGATGTTCTTGGTGTATGGCGGAAAAGACCTCCAGATCGAGGCCTTTGCTGACTCCAGCTTCCAAAGTGATAAGGATGATTCCAAGTCCATGTCGGGTTATGTCTTTACCCACAATGGAGGGGCGGTGTGTTGGAAGAGTTCCAAACAGGAAACCGTTGCTGACTCGACGATGGAAGCGGAATATATCGCTGCTGCAGATGCCACAAAAGAAGCTGTCTGGATGAGGAAGTTCTTAACGGAACTTCAGGTGGTTCCGTCCATTGTTGATCCAATACCTCTGTATTGCGACAACAATGGGGCTATAGCTTTATCGAAGGAACCCAGGTCCCATCAGAAGTCCAGACACATCTTGAGGCAGTATCACCTGATCAGGGAGATCGTGGGTCGCCAGGAGATCGAGGTTCAGAAAGTTTCTACAGAAGATAACACTGCTGATCCACTCACGAAGGCCTTACCCCAGACTCAGTTCAAGCGGCTGATCGAGATGATAGGTTTTCGATATGCCAGTACATGGCCTTAGTGCAAGTTGGAAATTGTTAGTGTATATGCCCTAGAGGCCATTACTGTATCATACTATTTTGTATATTACTTAATGGAAGCTTGGGATATTCACAGTTGTATAGGCAATCTTGCTGAAAATGGTAGTATGCTACTTGGTTTGTTTCTACTTTAATCTGTACATGTGTTACTTTTAGTATAACACCTATACAAATTAGTGGAGCCCTTAGGATCTTTGCTTGATTACCAGCGTTGTGATGGAAGTCACACTCGCGGGGGCTGGGTAATCCATAAGCACATCCTTATACAGGTCCCTAGTCGTAGGACTATCGAGACAGGGCTTCGATACTCCAGAGTAGACTAGCGTACGCGCTTCTCATCCCAGCTGGGGAGACGGTTTGTCCCACAGCCATCAGTACGTCGTACTTGAGATAGTATGCGGGTGCTCGTTAGGTTACGAGTACACTGGACAGGACTCGTCGGGAACTGATTGGTTGGCACTATACCTATCATCAGTTATCAGTTCCAAGGTGACATGAGTACAGCTTAGTCCGCTGACTTGACACTGTCACTTCGCCTCGAGTGTGTTCCCATTGTACTTTGATTACTACCCTACCACGGCTCAAAGAAGTCGTGCAAACAGGTAGTAGTTGGGTGCAGTCCCGAAGCACTTGGAGGCAGTGACGGTTAGACAGGATTCGTCTCTCCCGGTATTGGGAGTTGATACCTCGCTGTGTCATGGAGAGCCATTACACATAGTCGTCCCTGGCCAGGGCAAGCGAGATATACTGGTAGTTTTCCAATGTTATCTCAGGGTATTTTTGGCTACTCCGACACGACTTGTACCGCTATTAGGGGACTGACGTTTACAGCCCCCCTAGGCCTGCCATGCGATAATCTTAGACGAACAGACCGGACTGTACGAAGACTGTCACATTCAGGCTCAGTAGGAGTTCAGATGGGTTTCACCTCGTCCGTCTTCTTATCGGCATCTACCTCGGGGCCGTTACGCACAGCTAGTGTCGCTTGCGGTCTGTGGTTAAACCCACTGCCAGCGTAGTGTCGAGTCTTTAGAGTCCCACACAGAGAGCTATTCGCCTTTAGGCAAAAGAGTAGAGGTCGCATGGTTTTGCGACAGGGTTCGGTCACATCCGTGCACTTGTGCACGTTTAGTGTCCGGGCAGTTATCATTAGCGGGATTTGGTTTAAACCAGATCCTAGTGTACATTTTGGGATTGGTTTTATCTCGGTTGTAATCGTGTTCCTCGGAACGCGGATGCGGGTGTGTATGCACGGTTGACAGAGACAGAGGCAGAGGATTCTCATTAGGGTTGTTGACTGTTGAATTTTGCTATACCCTAATGAGAATTAGAAATATGATTAATGATAATATTAATTAAGTATTATTGTGCCATGGTTGGGTTGAAAGGTTTACTTTGTTCACTATGTTGCCCGGTTGACCCGGTTGGACTTGTTGACCACCATCATAACAATGGCTATCATTTCATGGCATTGACCATTGCTTGCTTGTTTTGTTCACAAATTGCATTTAATGCATGAAATGATATTGCCATTTGATATGATAACAACCATCACAAAATACTCAATTATTATTATGTGTTATGATTATTTTGGTTTATGAGAGCAAGGGTAAGAAAAGTCTTGCTCATTCTTTCATTTCCATTCTCTCTCATGCTCAAGCTCTCTCCCTCTTCCTCTTGCTCTCTCTAGGTCAAAGCAACTCCCTCTCATGAGTTGAGAACCATTTCCTTAGAGATAAAAGCCCATAACACTTCTCTACTCATCCTAGTACATAAGGTCTAGCAAGCCAAGTATTCTAGTTTCTTCTAGTTTGAGGTTGAAGCCAAAGGTAGAAGCTTTCGGGTGGATCCATCTTCGGCGCAAGGAGACGACGAGGTGAGGCCGATCCGACTACCGCAAGGAGTTTAAGAGAAGGAGTTCAAGTTAAGGTATAACCCCCTAACCGAGTTGGTAAAACTCCTAGTTAGTTTGTTAGATAGTTGTTTAACAAAGATCCGTATTTTGAGTCCATGTTACCCCCAAAAGAAAAATCGTTTTTCACCATTTCCGCAACCCCAAAGAACCGGGGACGGGTAACGTAGACTTACACGAGACCCCTATGAGATCCGAAAGCAACCCTCCGAATTCAAGAGTTAGGAGACCCGGTCTCGACTCCTCGAGATGGTCTCCCACTGGACCCTAGAACCCGGTTACTTGTGCTCTACTTCTTGGGTCTATTCTAATGCGGAAAAGTAAATAATATACATCAATGGTGACATTATCCTCAACCCGAAAGTGACCTAATAAAATAATATTACATACAAGCTTTTACATGAATGAAAATGAAAAACTCTCATCTCACATAAAAACCCCCGTCTATTCAAAACACGATGATCCAATATAACATATCACAGTAACACATAACATCACATGTCATCAACGTAAGTAAATATACGAATCCTAATTGTCATTGACATATAGAACCGAAACCGGCGATACACCATATATTGCATTTACGGTCGCAGAAAAGAAAGTGAAAAACTACAGCAATTGGAATCAGCAACAATGTTAGACATCATAAACCCAATGTATCTCATACTTTGGATTTCATGCCTACCCAAATGAATTCCTTAGACATCACATGCTTAATAATTATAAACCCCGCATTTTAGTCTCGATATTGAAAACACTTTCTAATAACCTGCCGGGTAATTCAACAAGATTCTCGATAACCTGATCGAATGCTAGTCGGAAACTTTAGTAGATGGCCGCACCCCAGATGCCGTTGACGAATTGCGCTAAGGTAGAACACCGCGGCCGCGAGCACCCGAACGAATGCTTTTGGCGACGGGATTCTCCTACAGTCACTTAGTCGGGGCTATGGGGGCGTAGCTATCATGTAAGGTTACCCGGTGAGTATCCGCGTACACTACGTAATTGCGACGGACTTTTGATCCACATCAAAATTCTGTAGCAACCGATCAAATAAGACTAAACTGCTGGATTTATAAAATTCAAAGTATTTATCACATAACTAATTATGTGGATTCCAAATATTATATCACAATCACAGATAGCTAGACGATGTCAAACTTTTCGACTGAATAAACAAACACCCGAAATTTCCCAATGAGCTCATCACTTGAGCGGAGTTCAAAAAGTACCCAAAACATGCCATAGCTCCTATGAACCATCCGTAGAAGTTCCGACTCATACCTCACTCATGTCGCCATGGAACTGCCGCAAACCCTAGGATATGACCGCGGTTCCAAGATCCTAAAAGTCGAGTTTGGGTATCGTTTTCTAGAGGATCCACAAAATCGCTTTCAAGATTTTCTGATGATTTTAAACTCGGAAAAATCCAACTCTTGGAAAATTTCCAACGAGGAAAAATATGTGTTATTGATATCCGTTCGAACTTTTTAACGCCGTCTAAATAACCTGAATAGTTGTTAGAATTACGATTATGAAACACTCTGAATTACCTTTGCAGAAAGTTAACATCACATGCAAAATAAGCAAAAACTAGCAACACCAGAAACACCATAACCCAGAGAATGGAACACAACAAAAATTTGATGCCAAAATTTCACAGTCGAACCGGTGAGCTCAGAAAATCTACCATTGTGGCCGGCCAAATCAGTGCCAAAATGCTTCAAATTTTCGTACTGTTCATGTTATATCACATATAACTTTCTGCAGTTGCTAAAAAAATTTTTTAGAGCACTTTAAAAATTCGACATAAACTAGGTTTTGGTGTTGCAAGTTTCAGGGTAGTTTCAGTTTCGTAATCTAACAAACATCATCTAATTCTCTAGCCTGGCTCTGATACAACTGCAGGGTTACTTAGCGCGGCAGCAAGGTTTTGGGAGGCATCGTCCATGCCATTTTAAAAATTTTTCCGTTCTAAAGAACCCTAACCCTAAAATCTTAACTAGAGATTTAGACGAACAACAATGTATATGTAAGTCCACGGTAGCGCCCCGGCCGTCTAACAGACGCCAAATGCGGAACAAAAACTTTTTACAACTGGCGCTATCGCGTACTATAACCCGGATCTGCCATTAAAGCTAAACTAACAAACTACAAAGTGGGTAGAACAGTTATACCGAACGATCCGAGTCCTTCGGTCTTCAACCATCATCCCACGCTTGTTGCGGTTGCTCCGATCTCCTCGATCTCCAATCTTCTCATCCAGGTGACACCACGTCGACGGATGTTTAAACGGGCTCCCGCCCCTGAACCGAGGCAACTCGGTCGTCAAGTTTGCTAAAAGAGACGACCAAGATAATGTAGAGAATGAGTAGAACACTTTGTCTCATTACGTCCAAGGCTATGGACGAACGGTTAATGAAGTTGCCTTTTGGATCGAATTGAAATGAGATATGAAAATATATATGAACTAGATCTCTCTCTTCTCATTTTAACAACCCTTTCTTTTTCCCAAATCAATCATAACCTTAAGGGGAGGGGGCCGGCCATTTAAGTAGAGGGAGGGAGGTGAGGGTAGGAGGAAAGATGTGACCATAACAATAAAGGAGAATGAATGAGTCATTAACCACCTAGTCTGAACTCATTTAAAGCAAAGGATGAATCATAACACACAATCATCAACACATTAATGCTCCATTAATGCACAAAGCCAACTCACCATCCTAGTCAACATCCTAGTCACCTCATCTAGATGCTTCTAGAACCTTCCACACTCATCTCAAGAAAAGATAAATCCGTATTTAACCGATTGTTAATTACGGCTGATAGAAAACTGGAAACTGGCAACTTCCAAAAGTGATCCTGAAACGAATTTCAGGATAACCCCGTAATGGTATAAACATACCCGCATTTGTATTACGACTGAATACAAATGCATCTGAGACAAAGATATTATATCTACATAGTCTAATGCACGTGCTTACCAGTATTATCTGCCCGAAAAACGACACGTGCGAAAATGCACGTGCTTTTTCCGAACCTTGCCAAAAAACCATACGGCCTCTACAACGTTTCGTCCGAACTTGGGAAAGTGTCTATGGGGGTCTCTAATGACTCATCGACACACTGGCACTGGGTATAACCTCTAGCACGTCAGAGGTACAAGCTCTACGTAACGTTTGCCTATGTATTGATTGGAAGGGAAGCTGATGAGCGAACTCATCCAGAAACCCTACTGAGCCTAACAGTGACAATATACATACAGTCCGGTCCGTTCGTCTATGAGTATCGCATATCGGCCTAGGGCCTGGTAACCTCAGACCCGCAATAGCGGTATAAGTCGTGTTAGAGAGTGGCCCAGAACACCCTGAGATATTACTGGAGTACCTACCAGTAAATCTCCTGCCTCGGCCGAAGGCTTTGTGTAATGGCTCTCCTAGACACAGTGCGATCTCACCCCCAATACCGGGAGAGTTGAATCCCCTGCCGATCCGCTCACTTGCCTCCAATGTGGCTCGGGACTGTACCCAACTAAAACCTGTTTGCACAACTCTTTTGAGCGTGGTAGGGTAGTAATCTAAGCACAGTGGGAACTCACACGAGACAAATGACGATCTCAGGTCGATGAACTAACCTGTACACGTGTCACCAAGGAACTGCTATCTGACGATATGTATTATACCAATTAGCATGTTCCCAGCGAGTCCTGTCCGGTGTACTCAAAACCCAATGAGCACCTGTATACATCATAGGTGATCCAACTAACACCAGTGGCTTGTGAGACCGGCCACCGCCCCTCGTCGGGGTCTCGACTGTATACACTAGTCTACTCTGGAGTATCGATGCCCTGTCTCGAAACTCCCACGACTAGGGACACTTTTAAGGATGTGCTTATAGATTCCAGCTCCCACGTATAAGATCGCCATCATTCTGCTGGTAGTCAAGCAAGAATCCTATGGGCTCTATCATCATGAAATAGTGAACTAAAGCATGTATACGATGATAAAGACAAACCAGATAGCAAACTATCATCTCGAGCAAGACTGTCATATCGGTATAGGTCATGCCTCAATCATTGGAATCACGTACCTGCGATCCAATAATTGATTTTGAGGGCACTATCTCCAACAGTCTCCCACTTGCACTCAAGTCTAATTATTGCGATGTCGCATACTCACAGCCCGTGTGATACTGAACATCCAACTCCTCTACTAATCAGTTTCACAAAGCTAGTTTGTAAAACTCTTGTGTTCGAGGAATAGCCTTAGTGAGTGGATACGCCCTGATGTTTCTCTCTATATCTCACTAAATCTCAAATTCGTGGAGAAATCCATCTCCCGAATCGAGTAATAACTGTCTTTAGAATATGTCTGAATATCTGATAGGACATAGTTCATAAATGAACTCCAAATCCAAACTTCTTAGACTGTATCTTTTTAACTGAACCTAATCAGTATCCAGCACCATGCCTCCCACAGTATCCTCTTGGACTACATGTCCATAATACTGTCCCTCGTCAGAGGGAAAACTATAACTCTGACAATCATTCTGTCATCCATGTCACCTTGGAAGCCTGGAATGATAACCGTCTCCCGAAGGAGGCTGCCGTCATCAAATCCGTAGAACATGCACTTATGTTCTAAAACTGCTTCCTAATGTTTCTCCAGGATTGGATTAATATAAACTTATTGCAGCTAGTGCAAAAACAACATCTGGTGTGGTACTAGACATCTCACGATTGACTCAATTACCTAAGCAAGTGATCTGCCAATCATGCACATCCCTCTCTCCTTTAGTCTGTAAGACACCTTTAGAGAGGGTGACTCCATCACCTGCAGGTACACCACCATTCCAGGAGTCATCTATTCTAAAATACTATTAGAATACTGTCAAAGTACCCACATTGGGAAACTACCCAAATCTAGATCTAAAACCATAGATCTAGTAACCAGAATGTCTGATATTATATCTGTTTCCTTTGTGGAGAAACAACTGTGTGACGACCAAAGTACAGCCGATCGTAGTATAGGAATTTTACTTCCTATTCTGTGTATGTCATCTAAATACCAGGACATCACACCCTACTACCTTCTCAACTGATCCATCCCCTAATCTGATGAAGTCAAAGGCATGACTATCACATCAAAATTAGATGATCTATCTCTGCTATAATTGCTGAAGTCTATAAATAGACATAAGCTACTTGCCCACTATGCTTCCGCTGCTCCCACTGACTACGATAAGCTTCTGGCAGAATAATATATACGTACACTTCTAAAGCTAGTTTAGATCGACGCTATACTTATCCTCCTGCCGGGTCCCATTTTCTGGAACAACAGTAGTGTTAAGTCTGGGTAAACAAGAACCTCCCTGTCACCGTCCTTGAGGCGACCGGAGTACCTCTCGGGTGTCTAGGATTACCCACTATATCTGAGGAGTGGCTATTGGAATGTCAAACTTGATTGAATATATAGGTTCTATTAAATTTTCCGTAATCGTTTGCGGTTCTGGAAGCACTTCCAGTTCTACCATACTCCCACTACTGTTTTTCTGAAAAAATATCCATTTTACTAAAACTGTGGCGAGTCAAGAACAATATCACTATTGATCTTCCAGATGGTAGAAATGTCAACACTCGTCAAAGCCAGGGGCAACCCACAAACAGCCATTACAGAAACTTGCCTTGAGTTATCCAGTGTCTGGTTTTAAGCATAAGATGGAAAACACCCCTTACCTTAAAATCGTTAAGATGTGAACCATTCTATATAAAATATAGAAATAGAGGCACTAATTTAACTGGAACCAGATTCAAACTATGCAACTGTCTCTAGTGCATATCATCTTAATGGAGAGAGACTGATCAGTATTACTCAACTTAGGAATACATCCAATTATGAGTAACCTGAAAAAGAAACAAGTTTCACAAAACCATTACTATCAACTGAATACCAGTCACAAGAATCTACATCTTCGATCTCTTTGAAGAATCCCGATACTTGCGATACCTAGTTCTCTACTTTATTCTTAAACCCACAACTTCTCAAAACTTAGACATTGTATTTCTACGAAACACTTGTCTAAAAACTAGAGAAGTCATAAGTAAACATAACATAGTACGAGGACCTACCCCTTTGTCCTGACGGACACTGGACAACATACAATACTCTGTATAAGTCCGCTGAGTTGAATAACTCAAAACCTGTGCATCGTAGGTTGAAAACTGTACCCAGGTGATTTTCTCAAATATCACAAATTACAACGAATTCCGATATAATGAGGATGATCACCCAATTCCTAATAACTTACTCCCACTCATCATCTGTAAAACCGTACAGATATGAGAATGTAAACAGGTAAATAGATACCCTGGAGTAAGTATCTAATCGGGAAAACAGTTTTTCTTTAACAATGCACTGAAACATGTAAATGTTTCGTAATGGTATCCTGGTATTCCTAGTAATGCCTCTTCCATAATCCAATTCATGACTATAACCATATATTTTATTGTCATCTCTCCAAATCCCTTTATTTGTCTTTAGTCGTTACCTTCTGTTCACCCCTTTAGGCTAAGTGGTTTTTTTCCATCCCTACCGTTCGGCATCAGCCTATGGTTTGGAAGAAGACTATCCAGTAAGCATAATAGGTGTACTCTCCTAAACCAAGGAGTACTCGTATCTTTAGAGAAGGTGATAATAAAAGACAACTGAATAATACCTTATTCCATTTCTCCCGAACTGGGAAAAAGCAAAGGTGAAATAGGAGTGGCGATGAAGTACGCGGTTTGGTCGTGAATGATAGCAGTCGCAATTTACTTTGCCCTCTTTTTAATCCCTTTATTTTGTCTTTAGTTATTACCTTCTACACACCTTACTTAGGCTAATTGGTTTTCTTTATTCCCTGCCTTTCGGCACCTGCCTATGGTTTGGAAGAAGACTATCCAATAAGAGTAATAGGTGTACTCTCCTAAACTAAGGAGCCCTCGCAACCTAAGAGAAGGTGATAATAAAAGACAACTGAATAAACCAATTCAATTTCTCCTGAACTTGGATCCATCCTCGAAGAAGTCCCTTCGAGTTCGTATATAAACATACGATGGATCTATCCAATGGAAGTGGATGTCCGTAGTAATACGGGGTGTTCTGAGAAATGCAAAGGGTAAAAGAAGGAGTGGCAATGACTTCTGCAACTCGGACAATCCAAAAGCCAGTATTTTAAGAAGGTTCGGTCAACTTGGTCACTGAGTCATAGTCTAGGGTCAGTGCCAAAGAGAGAGAGAAAAGAAACACTCTCCGTGCACTCTAATCTAGATCAGAATGGTTATCAATTTATCTAATCAGGAAACCTCCAACTGTTATCTCAAATTCTCCTCCAAACCTTAAGAAGAATTAATCGGGATCACCCGAAGAGTAAACCAACTCATCAGTGAGAATTGGGATCCAACTATCATCGCATGATAACTTGATGGAAGCCACACAAGTTATCACACTCCAGAAGGTATGCGCATGCCTGGCAAGTTTCCTGTATGTTTGAAACTCCCGATGTGATTTTTGCCTCATGCTCTTATGACCTTGACTTTAGTCAACAAATCATAAGTCACATGTCAAGTTCTACCAGTCATTGTCCAGGTTGATTTGAACCCACCCGTACATACCCTTGACTTTAGTCAACAAGGTAATACGACCGTCCCAAACCAACGCATCTAACTATGCAACAGATGAAAACCCAGCAACTACCAAACTCTATGCCTTGACTTTAGTCAACAAACATAGCTTGAATACTACTGACCATCCATAAAAAACGACGGAGGGCAACGACTGGTTTTTGGCGAAAAACCTTAAACGTGATGAACTTGATCTCGTTGAAGGAACTTGATAGCTTTTTATAAAAATATAGTGGCAAAAATGTTTTGCTAAAGAGGTCACTCCCGGTGAAGGGATCTCGGCTCTTTCCTCGTGGAATGAGGTGCAGTATATTCCAACTGAATACCGCGACGCAAAGCAACTTGTAATCGACTATATTGAAGTTATTACCCTGACGTAAACTTCTGCCCAAGGGGTCACTCCCGGTGAAGGGATATCTGCCCTTTCCTCGTCGAATGAGGTGCAGGATATTCTAACTGAATATCGCTATGCAAAACAAAAGGAAACATCTTTGTAATAACACCTTTTAAAATTTGTTCCAACAGCATCAAATATAAGTTTGTTTTATCCTTGCATTGATAAGAATCAATGCAGTCCCATCAATCAATCACACATGAAAAGAACGAAAATATAATGTACGTATATGCCATCCGCATTCGCCACTGGGTCCCGTCATCACCCGTTAGGTTACTTAACTAACGACAGAGCGGGGGCTGGACAAGCACGGGTGTAAAACATATACAACATCTAATAGTATATATACCAATATACAATAATCGCTCCAGGCGTGATAATATGCAACATTACAGAAAAGTAATAAGCATCACAGAACAATACAGATAATCTGGGATCCCTGGGTTTCACAGAGCCGCTGCTGAAACCTGACATTCCCCTGGTCGTGTGGATAGCCTGTGTAATGAAACCCAGACCCCTACATGTGCGGCAAGTTACCCGCCAAAACCTGACGCGAGGTAGTCCCCACAACATAGTGAATGGAACACCCGGTACTTCACGGAATCCGGTAAATTGAGCACCCCTCTTTGGGTCAACCTATACCCCCTACGAGTGCGGCGAACAGTCTTCCAATTCTAGAGTGAGGTCCCTTTGCCTCTCACAGCCATGAGATACGGACCAGTTGCCCTCCAGAACCCGGCTATCCGTGCACCCCGTCACGGGGTAAACCTACTACAGAAAATAAAATATGTACAACGGGTACATCGACCTCAACCCGGTCGTGTCCCAAAACAATATTATACAAACAGGCAGTGACGGCAGTCCACATATTGGACGCTCACCCCGCAATATCAAATGAACAAATAAATCCAAACTTCACTACCATTGCACACCGCTATCCACCACGACATATCCGCAACATCACAGCACAACACAGAACATCAATGCGAATGTCACGTTTGCAAACCCGTCTAAAAGAACTATAGCAATCATACGCGGTTTACCGATCAAATGACATTCCCGATCCGAGATATAATGTAAATACTGCATACTAACAAGTTTAAAATTTCGATCGACTAAATTTCCCGAAGTGGGCCCCACGTACATCTGCTGTACAGTAACAAAATCTGGGCCCAAATGAACAGTACTAAAAACCACAATTTCCCAAGGAAAGCCTACTGGAGAATTTTGATGCACTGTTCCCACAGTACTACCGCGGTTCCGCGGTCAAACCCTAGGTTCGACCGCTGATCCGCGGCGGTCACGTTGGATCACGTTCTCAAAATTTTCCCGTTTGCTTAAAAAACCCTGCTTTGCTTTCTGTGATATGTAAAGTAATTTTTAGACACAGTTTAAAATCGACAGAAACTCAGAACTTGGAAAATTGTGATTTTTGAAAATTCGTTCGATCGATGTTTTAAACGCGTTAGCACAAGTTAGTATAGCTTAATGGTGTGGCTCTGATACCACTTTAAGTCCACGGTAGCGCACCGGCCGTCTAACAGACGCCAAATGCGGAACAAAAACTTTTTACAACTGGCGCTATCGCGTATTATAACCCGGATCTGCCATTAAAGCTAAACTAACAAACTACAAAGTAGGTAGAAGAGTTATACCGAACGATCCGAGTCTTTCGGTCTTCAACCATCATCCCACGCTTGTTGCGGCTGCTCCGATCTCCTCGATCTCCAATCTTCTCGTCAAGGTGGCACCACGTCGACGGATCTTTAAACGGGCTCCCGCCTCTGAACCGAGGCAACTCGGTCGTCAACTTTGCTAAAAGAGACGACCAAGATGATGTAGAGATTGAGTAGAACACTTTGTCTCATTACGTCCAAGGCTATGGACGAACGGTTAATGAAGTTGCCTTTTGGATCGGATTGAAATGAGATATGAAAATATATATGAACTAGATCTCTCTCTTCTCATTTTAACAACCCTTTCTGTTTCCCAAATCAATCATAACCTCAAGAGGAGGGGGCCAGCCATATAAGTAGAGGGAGGGAGGTAAGGGTAGGAGCAAAGAGGTGACCGTAACAATAAAGGAGAATGAATGAGTCATTAACCACCTAGTATGGACTCATTTAAAGCAAAGGATGAATCATAACACACAGTCATCAACACTTTAATGCCTTATTAATGCACTAAGCCACCTCACCATCCTAGTCACCATCCTAGTCACCTCATCTAGATGCTTCTAGAACCTTCCACACTCATCTCAAGAAAAGAGAAATCCGTATTTAACCGAATGTTAAATACGGCTGATAGAAAACTAGAAACTCGCAATTTTCAAAAGTGATCCTGAAACGAATTTCAGGATAACCCCGTAATGGTATAAACATACCCGCATTTGTAATACGACTGAATACAAATGCATCTGAGACAAAGATATTATATCTACATGGTATAATACTGGGTTCCGGCCTAAACCAAAGCCTACCAGTATTATCTGCCCGAAAAACGACACGTGCGAAAACGCGCGTGCATTTTCCGAACCTTGCCATAAAACCATAAGGCCTCTACAACGTTTCGTCCGAACTTGGGAAAGTGTCTGTGGGGGACTCTAATGACTCATCAACACTCTGGCACTGGGTATTACCTCTAGCACGTGAGAGGCACAAGTTGTACGTAACGTTTGCCTATGTATTGATTGGAAGGGAAGCTGACGAGCGAACTCATCGAGAAACCTTATTGAGCCTAACAGTGACAATATACATACAGTCTGGTCCGTTCGTCTATGAGTATCGCATATCGGCCTAGGGGCTGGTAACGTCAGACCCCCAATAGCAGTATAAGTCGTGTCAGAGAGTGGCCCAGAATACCCTGAGATACTACTGGAGTACCTACCAGTAAATCTCCTGCCTCGGCCGAGTGCTTTGTGTAATGGCTCTCCTAGACACAGCGCGATCTCACCCCCAATACCGGGAGAGACGAATCCCCTGCCGATCCGCTCACTTGCCTCCAATGTGGCTCGGGACTGTACCCAACTAAAACCTGTTTGCGCAACTCCTTTTAGCGTGGTAGGGTAGTAATCTAAGCACAGTGGGAACTCACACGAGACAAATGACGATCTCAGGTTGATGAACTAACCTGTACACATGTCACCAGGGAACTGCTATCTGACGATATGTATAATACCAATTAACATGTTCCCAGCGAGTCCTGTCCGGTATACTCATAACCCAATGAGCACCTGTATACATCATAGGTGATCCAACTAACACCAGTGGCTTGTGAGACCGGCCACCGCCCCTCGTCGGGGTCTCGACTGTATACACTAGTCTACTCTGGAGTATCGATGCCCTGTCTCGAAACTCCCACGACTAGGGACACTTTTAAGGATGTGCTTATAGATTCCAACTCCCACGTATATGATCGCCATCATTCTGCTGGTAGTCAAGCAAGAATCCTATGGGTTCTATCATCATGAAATAGTGAACTAAAGCATGTATACAATGATAAAGACAAACCAGATAGCAAACTATCATCTCGAGCAAGACTGTCATATCGGTATAGGTCATGCCACAATCATTGCAATCACGTACCTGCGATCCAATAATTGACTTTGAGGGCACTATCTCCAACAGTATACAACTTTACATCTAAGTTAACGAGGAATACAACCTTTGTAGACTGGTCCTTCACTTCAAAAGCTCCGTGTAGTAGTCCTTTCACTCCAAGTAGTGAACTCCCGAACTCTAGTAAGGGTTCACATGAAGAAAAGAACAAGCTTGCTCGAAGTCTCTGAGACCGCAGATGATCTACGTCGAGCAGACTCAAGCTCATGCTACCTCTTCACTAATGGTAGATTAGTTAAGCAAACACCCTAAACTAAATGGCTAATAGTAGAGTATGATGAATTAGTAAATGGGCTCACTTTAAATTTGTTTTTCTCACAATATTTTCTCACCTTGTGAAAAGCTAGCAAGCTTTCTCCATGAAGAAGAAGATGAAGAATGAAGATGAGAATGAACTCATGAGATGAGAATAACAACCATGGTTGAGTTAGTGTCATACACTAACTCATGTAGAGAATAAACCATGGCTAAGATTAATGGTTGGGTTAATAAATATCTACAAGTAAAACAAAATTAGTAGACTTGGTCAATGGTTCCACAAGTTTCTACAAGGTTCAACCATATGACTAATTACCAACTAATTTTGATTAATTTTAAATAAACAAAACCCATATTATCATAAGATTGGTGTGAGTCTCATACACCCATGTCACAAGTGGCATCAAACATGATACAAAATAAATGTACATTAATATATATCACATATATACAAGGTGTACACAAGTGAGAAAAAGAAATGTTCAAGTGAGCTAATATTAGTTTATGTAAATTAATATATCACTTAAATAATTATACATTAAATTATAACTCAACACTTGATTTAATAATCCGGCTACATCATATACAACCAACTAATATCTAATGTAACAGTTTATCGAATCAATACTTGATTCAATAACCCGGTTATATCACATATAACCGACCGATATCACATATCGTGAGAATAGAATGCGGTATCACATACGTACATTAATCTCGGTCCCGCACATATCACATATGTGCTCCTACCTCATTTCGCATGAATCAGAAAACCTCTGTGCAGGACTCTAATGATTCATCAATACGCCGGCAGTAGGTGATGATCATATCAAACACCCACAAGCCACAAGCGGTCTGCTAAACGTAACGACCACCCAGGTATTGAGCGATCAGAAGATCAATAAGCAAGCCTGCTCATACTCCTGCGAATCCAATCAGTAACACTACCAAACAGTCCGGTCTCTTCGTCCGATATGTCGCATATCTCTCCTGGCGGTGGTAAACGTCAGACCCTAATAGATTGATAAGTCATGCCGATGTGAGGATCATAACGGGTCGAGAGACAAAATCCCCCATAACCAGTAAATCTCAGAAACAGCCCTGACCAGGGACATCCTGTTATAACCAATCGAGCACAGCGCAACATCAACCCCTAATACCGGGAGAGCGAAATGCCCTCCTATCGTTCATTGACTCTATGTGACTTGGGACTATACCCAAAAACCACCGTTTTGCACGTTCTCTTGAATGTGGTAATGTGGAAATCAAAGCACAGTAGGAATCACACAAGACTCTATGACGATCTCGGGTCGATAGACTAACCTGTACCTATGTTACCAGAGACCAGCCATCTGACGTGAGGTATAAAACCATTTAGGAGTTCTCGGCGAGTCCGTCCAGTCTACCCAATCTCCACTGAGCACCCGTATATCTGCTCTGTTGTCAAACACTAATGTATATAGGATCATCCATCACCCATCTACATGCGTCGAGAAGGTATACGCTTGTCTACTATGGTATATCGATGCCCCGTCTCGATACACCCACGACAAGGGACATTAAAGGATGTACTCACGGAGTACCTTTGTCCTACTAGTATGATCCGCATCATAATCCAGGTAGTCAAGAAAACATCCTAAGGGCTTTATCAACATGTAACAGAGAAACAATCAGTGTACGCGTTAAGATAAAGAGTAACCAGATAGCATACTATTATGTCGAGCAAGAAAGTTCTCCCTATGTATATCCATGCATAAACTATAATATACATCATTTGTACAATAATGGCCTCTAAGGCATACATATAACTAACATGTTCTACCGGTATAGATCCTCCCTCAATCATCATAGTCACCTAACTGCGATTACGATAATTGCCTTGAGGGCACTATAACCAACAGTGATATCGGTCGGTTATATGTGATATAGCTTGGTTATCGAATCAAGTGTTGATTCGATAAGAAGATAGATATAATATTAATCGGTTACATGTGATATAGTAGGATTATTAAATCAAGTGTTGATTTAATAATTTAATGTATAATTATATATTTGATATATTAATTTACATTAACTAATATTTGTTCACTTGTGCATTTCTTTTCCTCACATGTGCATACTTAATATATATGGGATATATATTATTTGTGTTTTCTTTTTTATTTCATGCTTGATGCTACTTGCTACATGGGTGTATGAGACTCACAGCATGCTCATGATAATGTGAGGTTTAATTATTTAAAGTAAATCCAAATTAGTCAGAAATTAGTAACATGGCATGAAGCTTGTAGAAGCTTGTAGATACATTGACTTAGTCAACTAATATTGTTTTACTTAATATATTTATTAACCCAACTATTCTCATTAGACATGGTTAAGTCTCTGCATGAGTTATATGAGATATTATCTCACCCATAGTTTCCATTCACTCTCTCATCCATTATTTGCTTCATCTTCTTCATTGAGCTCTCTAGCTTTCTCAAGGTGAAGAAATAGAGTGAGAAAATTAAGTCTAAAGTGAGCAAAAATCCTACTTCATCATCCTCTATTAGATTAGCCATTTACTTTAGGGTGTTAGCTTCACTAATCCCTAATTAGTGAAGAGGTAGCTTGTGTTGGTGTCTCCTCGACGTAGATCATCTTCGGCCTCGAAGATTTCGTGCAAGCATGTTCCTTTCATCTTGTGGAGCCACTATAGAGTCCGGAAGATCACTACTTGGAGCGAGGGGACTACTACACGGAGCTATTGAAGTGAAGGACCGGTCTACAAAGCTTTTATTCCTTGTTCACTTAGTTGTAAAGTTGCATACACTATGTATTGTCTAGATCTCTAGTTAAGATTCTAGGGTTAGGGTTATGTAGCATGACAATTTTTGAATTTGGCATGGAAGATGCCTCCCGAAACCTTGCTGTCGTGCTAGGCAATCCTACAGTGGTATCAGAGCCAAGATAGAGAATTAGATGATGTTAGATTATGAAACCCAAACTACTCTGAAACTTGAATCATTGAAACCTAGTTTCTGTCGATTTTTAAAAGGTCTAGAAAATTTTTTTATGCAACTGCAGAATATTGTTTCTGACATAACATGATCACCACAAAAATTTGAAGCAATACGGTCGGATTTTGGCCAACCACATTCAAAGAAATTCCGAGCTGGCCGGTTCATTAGTGGTGTTTGGGCTTCAAATTTGTGTAGTGTTTCAGTCTCGGGGTTTTGGTGCTTCAGGTGTTGCTTGTTTTTTCAAAAATTGCATGAGATGTTAATTTTCTATAAAAGCAATTCGGATTGTTTTGTAGTCATAATTCTAAAATTATTTTGGATTATTTAGACGGCGTTTAAAAGTTCAAATGGATAACAATAACCCATTTTTTCCCTCGATGGAAATTTTCCAGAAGTTGGATTTTTCCAAGTTAAAGAACATTCAAAAATCATGCAAGTAATATAATGGACACTCTAGAAGAACAAAACTCTAACTCGATTTTATGACCGTAAGAACCACCGCCAAACCCTAGGGTTTCCGGTAGTTCCGCGGCGGCATAGGTGAGGCAAAGGTTGACCCTTCTACGGTTGGTCCATAGGTACTGCGGCATGTTCTGAGTATTTTTAAACTGCGCTCAAGGGTTGAGCTTTTTGGGTAATTTCAGGAGTTTGTTGATTCGATCGGAATGTTTAATATCATCTAGCTATTTGTGGAATGTGATAAAATATTTGGAATTCATATTGTTAGGCATGAAATCCGAAGTATGTGATATTTCGGGTTTATGATGTCATAGGTGATCGTGGATTCCAAATGTTATAGTTTGACATTTTCTTTTCTGCGACCATAAGTGTAATATGTGGTGTATCGCCGGTTTCATTGCTATATGTCAATGACAATTGGCATACGCATATTTACTTACATTGATGACATGTGATGTTATGTGTTGCTGGGATATGTTATATTGGATCGTCGTGTTTTAGATAGCCCGGGGGTTTTTATGTGCGATGAGAGTTTTTTCATTTTCATTCATGTAAAAACTTGTATTAATATTCTTTTATTGGGGAACTTTCGGGTTGAGGATGATGTCACCATCGATGTATATTATTTACTTTTCCGCATTAGGATAGACCCAAAGGTGGGGAGCATAAGTAACCGGGTTCTAGGGTCCATTGGGAGACCATCTCGAGGAGTCGAGTCCAGGTCTCCTAACTATAGAATTGGTAGGGTTGCTTACCACTCTCGTAAGGGTCTATGGATGTGGGTTTGGCTATTCATCGCGACCGTGGAATCCGTGTTTTTTACAGGCTTAATAGAAAACACAGACAACCTAGTATATCCAATATTTCATATTTTGTTTTCTGATGCTGATATTCTGTTGTGATCACTTATATACTTGAGACGAATGCTTCATTATTATATATATGATATATAATAAACGTTGATTATGTTTTGCACCCGTGGAAGTCCCGCCCCGCTATGCCATCAATTAAGTAACCTAACGGTGCATAACGGGACACTGTGGCGAATGCGAATGGCATAAGCGTATGTTGTATTTTCGTTGCTTCTGTGATGCTTAGAAAGCATATTTGATGCGAATTCATTAATGAGATAATGAAAACAAAGAAACCTAAAAAGATGTTGTACAATCAAATTTTCTAAAAAGGGTAGCTATAGTTTTTTCTTTGCATAGCGGTATTCCTTGTAGAATATCCAGCACCTCATTCGATGAGGAAAGAGCCGAGATCCCTTCACCGGGTGTGACCTCTTCAGAGAGACTAGCAGATGCTACAACCCACTCGGTTTTTTCTTTTAATTGCTTCTTTAGTTATTGTTTTGCATAGTGGTATTTGTGAAATATCCTGCACCTTATTCGACAAGGAAAGAGCCGAGATCCCTTCACCGAGAGTGACCTCTATAGAAAAACTGGTAAAAAGCCCCAAAAACAATCCTTTTCAAAATCACTAGATTCTACAACGATATCAAGTTCATTATGCAAATGGTTTTCTTAAAAACATGTCGTAGCTCTACGTCATTTCAGATAAGTACTACTTAGTATTCGTGTTACGTTTGTTGGCCTGCGTCAAGGCGTAGTGTGCGGTAGCTAACTAGTGTTTATCTGCAACATAAGATGAGATTGGATTAGGGTAGTCGTGCGACTTTGTTGGCCTGCGTCAAGGGGTCGTGCGGGTGGATTTAATTCAATCAAGAAATGTACGGATTGAATTTGACTAGCGGACTATGGTTTGTTGGCCTGCGTCAAGGTGATTGGACGCTAAGGGCAAAATATTATCGGAAATTTCATGTGTTGAAATTTGCAATGAGACTGCATACCTTCGATGAGATAGTTGGATCCCGATACCCACTTCGAGTAAGAGTTACTCCTGGGAGAGTTTTACACATCACAATTAGCAGATCATGTAGGTGTCTAAAAAGGTGTTAATGGGGTTACACCCCTAGGAAAACGAGGTTTATTTTAATTAGGTCTGTGTGAAAGCACGGGGAACATCCCTCAAAGTATCGACACTGGCCTGACTAAAAAATTGGCGAACTTGTAAGGTGTAATTAATCCCGGCTAGTCTTACCTTTTGGGGTTTGAAGGAAGATTTGATAAAAACAGTAGGAGACATCCTGATTAGATAATATAATAACTAATCTAATCTTGCAAGAGCATACGCTAAAGTGTTTTCTTCTCTCACTCTCTCCAGGTAGCGACCATGTCAGGCCTTAATCAAGATAATAATAAGGATGTATTGACTGAACCCATTTGATATACTGAGCAGAGGAACGTTGGTTCCGCTCCAACTTATAATTGCTATAAGTCCGAGCAGGAAATAGGGGAATATCCGAATTCCCACGCCGCCCAAACGAAGAATAAGCATGTTGATGCATCTTCTTCGGCTGTATTAGTTACTGAGAACTGTTTCTTAGTACACTCTACGTCCTGGGTATTAGATACCGGATCGGGATCCCATATATGTAATATGTTATATGGGCTAAGGAAAGGTAGAGAACTGGGAATGGGTGATCATTCCGTAAGAGTAGAAAATGGTGCAAATATTGCAGCTTAAGTAGTTGGTGAATATCACCGTGAATTACCAAATGGTAATACATTGATTCTGAACGAATGCTATTACATACCGAACCTGATATGCGATCTTATATCAGTTTTTTTATTAAGTAAAGAAGGATATAATTTTGTCGTACAGGATAATTTTATGAACATTTTTCTGAATCAAAAGTTGATTGGATCAGGCTCGCTAAATAATGGCATATACGTTCTAAATCAAACCACATTTCTTAACGTACAGAACACACACAAGAGGAAGAGTTCAGAAATGAACGAATCCTTGTAGCATTGTAGACTAGGTCATATCAATACGACACGACTAGCTAAGTTACATAAGGATGTATATTTGAATCTGTTCGAATTATCATCTTATGAAACTTGCCAATCGTGTCTGAAAGGAAAGATGACCAAAACTCTGTTTACAAGACACGGAGAAAGAGTTACGGAACACTTGGGACTGATATATAATGATGTATGTGGTCTCTTGTCTACACATGCCAGGAATGGTTCCTCGTACTTCATTACATTCACTGACGATCTCAAAAGATACGGACGTGTGTTCCTGTTGAAATATAAGTCTGAAGCTTTTGAGAAATTCAAAGAATATAAGCATGAAGTTGAGAACCAGACGGGTAAAAGTATTAAAATCCTATGATCTGATCGGGGAGGAGAATACTTGAGCATGGAATTCCGTGACTATCTAAAATAAAATAGGATTCTCTCTCAGCTTACTCCTCCGTATACACCACCGCAGTATCGGAGCGGAGGAATCGCACACTATTGATTATAGTCCGCTCTATGATGAGCGCCGCTGAGTTACATATTTCCTTTTGGGGATATGCACTGGAGACAGCTACAGAACTATTGAATATGGTTCCGACCAAATCTGTGCCAACCACTCCATATGAGATATAGAAAGGAAAGAGACCATATCTTAATTATGTTAAGATATGGGGTTGTCCGGCATATGTGAAAACACAACGTACAGACAAGCTCGAGGCAAGGTCTTTTCTGTGTACGTTTATTGGATATCCTAAACATTCGCGAGGGTATATCTTTTACCATACCGAGTAACAAAAAGTGTTTGTTTCTCGACATGCCACCTCTTTAGAAAAGGAATTTCTTGAAAAAGAAATTAGTGGCAAGGAGGTAGAACTGGAAGAAGTTCCAGCTATTCAAACTATGATAGAAGATTAGGTAGAACCAGAGGATTCGATAGTTCCCAATGAACCCTAGCCTCTCCGCCGATCTAGTAGGGTTCCTCATCCACCTGAGAGATACTACGGTTTTCTCGTTGATGGTGGGAGCGTGGATTGCATCATGGAAGATGATGACCCAACTAGTTTCGAGCAAGCCATCAAGGGTGGTGACTCTATGAAATGGCTAGATGCAATGCGATCTGAGATGGAATCTATGTACACCAACAAAGTATGGACTTTTGGAAGATGCTCCTGAAGGGGTAAAACCCATCAGAAGCAAGCGGATCTTCAAAAATTTTTGTGCTGTAGATGGAAAAGTTGAGACTTTCAAAGCTAGACTTGTTGCGAAAGGTTTTCGTCAATGACTAGATGTGGATTATGATGAAACCTTTTCTCCAGTGGCTATGCTTAAGTCCATCCGAATCCTACTTTCTATCGCTGCATACCATGACTACGAAATCCGGCAAATGGATTTTAAGACCGCCTTTCTAAATGGTGATTTAGAAGGGAGCGTGTACATGACTACGCCAGAGGGCTTCGTGGACAGTGGGAGCAGCGGAAAGGTGTGCAAGCTGCTTAAATCTATCTACGGGTTAAAGCAGGCATCGCGGAGTTAGATCATCTGTTTTGATATGGTAGTCAAATAGTTTGACTTCATCAAAAACGTAGATGAACCTTGTATATAGAAGATGGTGGCAGAGAGTAAGGTTGTCTTTCTCGTGTTGTACGTGGATGATATACTCTTGATAGGAAATGATGTTCTTATGCTGCACTCAGTCAAGCTCTTCTTATCACAAAGATTCTCAATAAAAGATCTTGGTGATGCCTCCTACATATTGGGGATTAAGATCTATAGAGATAGATCTAAAAGGATGCTGGGATTGTCCCAATCCAGGTATATAGAGAACATACTGAAGAGGTTTAGTCTGGAAGATTCCAAGCGTGGGAATTTACCCACGATCACAGGAATCACTCTCTCCAAAGAGATGTCTTCCATGACTGATTTAGAGAGAGCTCACATGCAAGGGATACCCTATGCTTCGGCAGTAGGCTCTATCATGTATGCGTTGCTATGTACCAGACCCGATGTAGCAAACTCACTAAGTGTAGTGAGTAGGTATCAAGCAGATCCAGGAGAGAGTCACTGGATAGCTGTGAAGAACATTCTCAAGTAATTGAGAAAGACTAAAGAGATGTTCTTGGTGTATGGTAACGGTGAGCTCCAAGTAGATTCCATTACCGATTCGAGCTTCTAGAGTGATAAGGACGACTCTAAGTCAATCTCGGGATTTGTCTTTACCCTAAATCATGGGGCAGTTTGATGGAAGAGTTCCAAGCAAGAAACTATGGCAGACTTGACGATGGAGGCTGAATACATCGCTGCCAACGATGCTACCAAAGAGGTTGATTGGATGAAGAAGTTCATAACCGAACTTGGTATGGTTCCATCCATCGAGCATCCAATACCTATGTATTGTGATAACAATGAAGCATTGGCTTTGGCCAAGGAACCCAGGTCCCATAAGCGATCCAGGCATATTCTGAGGCGGTATCACCTGATCCGGGAGATAGTTGATCACCGGGAGATCGAGGTCAGGAGAGTTGACACGAAGAACAACACGGCGGATCTACGCATGAAGGCCATATCCCAGATACAACTTGAAAGACACTTCGGGATGTTAGGTATGAGATACTACAAAAACTGGCCTTATGACAAGTAGGAGATTGTTAGTTATGTATATGCCCTATAGGCTATTATTGTACATATGATGTATATTATAGTGGATATTTGGACATATAGATAGAGGACTTTCTTGCTCGACATGTTAATATGCTATCTGCTTATTCTTTGCCTTAACATGTAAACTTGTATTGTGATATTGTCTTGCTCTCACATGTTGATAAATCCCTTAGGATGTGTATTTGACTACCCGGACTATAATGGTTATCATATTAGTGGGGGTAGGGTAGTCCACAAGGGCATCCTTTAATTATTCCTAGTCGAGGGCGTATCGTGACAGGACATCGATATTCTAGAGTAGACTAGCGTATACGCTTCTTGACCCATATGATGAGCGATAGATGATCCCATATCCATTGGTGTTTGACATCAAAGATGGTATACGGGTGCTAAGTGGAGACTGGGTACACTGAACAGACTCACCGAGAACTCCTAGTTGGTATTATACCTATCGTCAGATAGCAGTTCTCTGGTGACACTGGTACAGGTTAGTCTGTAGACCCGAGATCGTCAAAGAGTCTTGTTTGATTCCCACTGTGCATTGAATTCCAACTTACAACGTTCAAGAGAACTTGCAAAACGGTGGCTTTTGGGTACAGTCCCGAATCACATGGAGGCTATGAGTGATAGAAGGGGATTCGTTTCTCCCTGTATTAGGGGTTGATGTTGCGCTGTGCTCGATTGGCCATAACAGGAAGTCCTTGGGTAAGGCTGATTCGGAGATCTTCTGGTAAGTTTTATCAGTAGTTTCTTGACCCGTTATGAAGCTCACATTGGCATGACTTATCGGTTACTGGATTCTGACGTTTACCACCCCTAGACTAGATATGCGACATATCATATGAAGAGACCAGACTATACGGTAGTGTTAATGACAGGGTTTACAGAAGTGTGAACAGGCTTGCTTGTTGATCTTCTGATCGTTCAATACCCAGGTAGCCGTTACGTCCAGCTAGTACCGCTGACCGCTTGTGGTTGCTTGATATGATCATCACCTACTGCTAGCGTATTGACGAGTTTTAGAGTCCTACACAGAGGTTTACTGGCTCAGGCAAAACGAAGTATGAGCACATATGTTATATTTGCGGGACCGAGATTAATACATGTATGTGATACCGTATTCTATTTTCGCGATACATGTGATATCGGTCTGTAATATGTTATATAGCCGGGTTATCGAATCATGTGTTGATTTGATATGTTGATACATGTGATATCAGTCGGTTATATATGATATAGCCCGGTTATCGAATCAATTATTTATTCGATAAGATGATACATATAATATTAGTTGGTTATATGTGATATAGCCGGATTATAAAATCGAGTGTTGATTTAATGATTTAATGTATATTTATATATTTGATATATTAATTTACATTAACTAATATTTGCTCAATTATGCATTTCTTTTTCTCACATGTGCAAACTTAATATATATGTGATATATATTATTTGTGTTTTCTTTTTTGTTCCATGCTTTATGATACATGCAACATTGGTGTATGAGACTCACACCATGATCATGATAATGTGAGGTTTAATTATTTAAAGTAAATCTAAATAAGTTGGAAATTAGTCACAGGGCATGAAGCTTGTAGAAGAATGTAGATCCATTGACTTAGTCCACTAATTTTATTTTACTTAAGATATTTATTAACCCAACCTTTCTCATTAGCCATGGTTAAGTCTCTACATGAGTTATATGAGATATTATCTCACCCATGGTTGCCATTCACTCTCTCATCCATTATTTGCTTCATATACTTCATTACGCTCTCTAGCTTTCTCAAGGTGAAGAAATAGAGTGAGAAAATTAATTCTAAAGGGAGCAAAAATCCCACTTCATCATCCTCTACTAGATTAGCCATTTAGTTTAGGGTGTTGGCTTCATTAATCCCTAATTAGTGAAGAGGTAGTTTGGGTTGGTGTCTCTTCGACGTAGATCATCTTAGGCCTCGAAGAATTCGTGCAAGCTTGTTCCTTTCAACTTGTGGAGCCACTCTAGAGTATGGAAGATAACTACTTAGAGCGAGGGGACTACTACACGGAGCTATTGAAGTGAAGGACCGGTCTACAAAGGTTGTATTTCTTGTTCACTTAGTTGTAAAGTTGTTTAAACTATGTATTGTTTAAATCTCTAGTTAAGATTCTAAGGTTAGGGTTATGTTGTTACTTATGTATATGCCTTAGAGACCATTATTGTACATATGATGTATTTTATAGTGGATGCTTGGACATATATAGAGAGGACTTTCTTGCTCGATATGATAGTATGTTATCTGGTTGCTCTTTGTCTTAACATGTTGACTTGTATTGTGATATTGTCTTGCTCTCACATGTTGACGAAGCCCTTAGGATGTTTACTTGATTACCAGGACTATGATGGAGATCATACTAGTGGGGCCAGGGTAGTCCACAAGTACATCCTAAAATTATTCCTAGTCAAGGGTGTATCGAGACAGGGCAGCGATACTCCAGAGTAGACTAGCGTATACGCTTCCTGACCCATATGATGGGCGATGGATGATCCAACATCCATTGGTGTATGACATCAAAGATGGTATACGGGTGCTCAGTGGAGACTGGGTACACTAATCGGACTCGCCGAGAAGTCCTAGTTGGTATTATACCTATCGTCATAGCAGTTCTCTGGTGACACTGGTACAAGTTAGTCTGTAGACCCGAGATCGTCATAGAGTCTTGTATGATTCCCACTGTGCTTTAATTTCCACCTTACCACATTCAATAGAACGTGCAAAATGGTGGCTTTTCGGTACAGTCCCGAATCACATGGAGGCAATGAGCAATAGAAGGGGTTTCGTTTCTCCCAGTATTGGGGGTTGATGTTGCGCTGTGCCCGATTGGCTATAACTGGAAGTCCCTGGCCAGGTCTGATATGGAGATCAACTGGTAAGTGTTATCAGTAGTTTCTCGACCCGTTATGTGCCTCACATCGGCACGACTTATCGGTTACTGGGGCCTAACGTTTACCACCCCTAGACTGGATATGCGACATATCAGACGAAGAGACCGGACTGTACGGTAGTGTTACTGACAGGCTTTATAGGAGTTAGAGCGGGCTTGCTTGTTGGTCTTCTGATCGCTCAATACCCAGGTGGCCGTTACATTTAGCCGACCGTTTACGGCTTGTGGGTGTTTGCTATGATCATCACCTGCTGCCGGCATATTGACGAGTCTTTTGAATCCTACACAGAGGTTTCCTTGCTCAGGTGAAACGGAGTAGGAGCACTTATGTGAAATGTGCGGGACTAAGAATAATATGCATATGTGATACAGTATTCTATTATCACGATATGTGATATCGGCCTGTTATATGTGATATTGACGGGTCATCGGATCAAGTCCTGATTCGATGAAATGATACATATTATATTAGTCGATTATATGTGATATCGCCGGATTATTAAATTAAGTGTTGATTTAATGATTTAATGTATAATTATATATTTGATATATTAAATTACATTAACTAATATGTGCTCACTTAAGTATTTCTATTTCTCACTTTTGATACATTTAACATATATGTGATATATGTTTATTGTATTGTTTTTTCTTTTGTTACATAAATAATATATGTGTGATATATATTATTGTGATATGGTAGGTTACATATGCAACATGGGTGTATGAGACTTACACCATATAAAAGATAATACAAAGGTTTTTATTTATTTAAAAAATTCAAAAATGAGTGGATTTTATCATGGTTGCTAGCTTGTGGATAACCATTGACTTAGTCTACCATTTTTGTTTTTCTTTAGATATTTATAAACCTATACATTATCTCTTACCATGGTATATTCTCTACAAGGGTTAAGCAAGACATATACTCACTATGGTTGCATTTCTAACCTCACTCCTTCTCATTTTCATTTGCTTCATCTTCTTCAAGCTCAAGTGAGAGCTCTCTAGGTTTTTGAGAGAAGGTGAAAAATAGTGAGAAAAAGAATTCTAAAGTAAGAAAAATTCTTATTTGATCATCCTCTTCTATACTACTCATATAGTTTAGGGTGTTACCTTCACTAGTTCCTCATTAGTGAAGAGAAAGCTTTAGTCCGTGTTTCCTCGGTGTAGATCATCTTGGGTCTTTGAAGACTTCAAGCAAGTTTGTATCTTTCACCTTGTACAGCCTCTCAATAGTTCAGGAGATCGTTACTTGCAGCAAAGGGAATTCTACACAGAGCATTTGAAGTGAAGGACCGGTCTACAAAGTTTGTATTCCATAATCACTTAGTTGCAAGTTGTTTACACATGTTATCATCAAAATCTTAAGTTAAGATTCTAGGGTTAGAGTTAACTAGTGTTAGTTGTATGTATGCCCTAGAGGCCAGTATTGTACAGATGATTTATATTATATTGGATGCTTGGACATATATAGAGAGGACTTTCTTGCTCGATATGATAGTATGCTATCTGGTTGCTCTTTATCTTATCATGTATACTTGTCTCTTGATACTGTCTTATAGCTACATGTTGGTAAAGCCCTAAGGATGTGTACTTGACTACCAGGACTATGATGAAATCATACTAGTAGGGCCAGGGTAGTCCATAAGTACATCCTTTAATGTCCCTAGTCGAGGGTATATCGAGACGGGGCATCGATATACCAGAGTTGACTAGCGTATACGCTTCTCGACCCATGAGATGGGCGATGGATGATCCCATATCCATTGGTGTTTGACATCAGAGATGGTATACGAGTGCTCAGTGGAGACTGGGTACACTGGACAGACTCGCGGAGAACTCGCAGATGGTATTATACCTCACGTCAGATGGCAGTTCACTGGTGACACTTGTACAGGTTAGTCTGTAGACCCGGGATCGTCATAGTGTCTTGTGTGATTCCCACTGTGCTTTGATTTCCATCTTACCATGTCCAAGAGGGCGTGCAAAACGGTTGTTTTCGGGTACAGTCCTGAGTCACATGGAGGAGGTAAGCGATAGGAGGGGTTTCGTCTCTCCCGGTATTGGGGGTTGATATTGCGCTGTGCTCGATTGGCCATAACAGGGAAGTCCCTGGCCAGGGCTGATTTAGAGATTTACTGGTAAGTGTTACCAGTAGTTTCTCGACCTGTTATGAGCCTCACATCGGCATGACTTATCGGTTATTGGGTTCTGACGTTTACCACCCCTATACTTGATATGCGACATATCATATACGGAGACCGGACTTTACGGCAAGTGTTACCGTTAGGCTTTTACAGGGGTTGGAGCAGGCTTGCTTGTTGATCTTCTGATCGCTCATTACCCGGGTAGCCGTTAGTCCAACTAGTACCACTGACGGCTTGTGGGTCCTTGATGTGATCATCACCTACTGCCGGCGTATTGAGGAGTCTTTAGCGTCCTACATAGAGCTTTTACTGGCTCAGGCAAAACGAAATAGGTGCGCATATGTGATATGTGCGGGATCGAGAATAATACGTGTATGTGATACCGTATTCTATTCTCACGACATTTTATATCGGTCGGTTATATGTGATATAGCCGGGTTATCGAATCAAGTGTTGATTCGATAAGTCGATACATTGGATGTTAGTCGGTTATATAAGATATAACCGGATTATTAAGTCAAATGTTGATTTAATAATTTAGTGTATAATTGTATATATGATATACTAATTTACATTAACTAACATTTGTTCACTTAAGGATTTTTCTCACATGTGCACAACTTTAATATATATGTGATATATATTAAAATGTGTTTTCTTTTTGTATCATGGTTGTTGATACACATAACATGAGTATGCAAGACATACACCATTCTGTTTTAAATGGTGGTTTATAATTATTTAAGGTAATTACAAATTAGTGGAGCTTTTGTCACAAGCATGAAGCTTGTAGAAGCTTGTGGATACGTTGACAAAGTCCACTAAGTTTGTTTTACTTTAGATTTTTATTAACCTAACCATTTTTGATAAGCCATGGTTATGTCTCTACATAAGTTAGTATATGATACTCACTCACCCATAGTTAGTTCTCTTGACTTGATCATTATCCTCATTTTTTCATTTGTTCATCTTCTTCTTCTTTGAGCAAAAGAAAAGCTTGCTAGGGTTTTCAAAGGAGAGTGAAATATTATGAGAAAATAAATTCTAAAGTGAACCCACTTCCTATTTCTCCATCCTCTACTAGACTAGCATTTTAGTTTAGGGTGTTTGTTTCACTAATTCTCTAGTTAGTGAAGTAGAAGTTTGAGTTGGTATTCCCTCGACGTAGATCATCTTCGGCTTTGAAGACTTCAAGCAAGGACACTTCTTTAGCCTCGTAAAGCCATGCAAGAGTCCGGGAGAACCATGATCGCAGCGAAGGGTCTGCAACAAGGAGCTTTTGAAGTGAAGGACCGATCTATAAAGGCTGTATTTTCTTCTTCACTTAGATAGTAAAGATGTCTACTTGCATGTGTAACCCTAATAACCTAGCAAAGTTCTTGTTTAGGGTTGTTCGGCACGGCTAAAATTTTAATCGGGCATGGTTGATGCCTTGTAGAACCTTGTTAGAGTGCCTAGTAACCCTACAGTGGTATCAGAGCCTAGCTAGTGTATTAGACGACGTGAATACGAAGTTAAAAGTCCGATCGAACCCCGAAACACCGACTTTGAACCCCTCACTGGACAATTTTTAAAAATGTGATTTTTTCTGCATTAAAAATACTTAAGAAAATCAGCAGGGTATTTTAAGAATTACCATGAAACACGAACTCATGATACCATGATGTCGCTGCGGAACCGCGGCAGGAACCTGCTTCCCGCGGCGGTTCCGCGGCCGTACTTTGGCATTATTGACACGTGTTTGCACAGTATTATCCTTAGCTGTTCCTGCATATTTCTGGGTATTTTTTATCTGACTCAAGTGTTGAGTGTTCTGGGGATTTTTTTGAATTCGTTGATTCGATCGGAAAATTTAATTTCGTTCTTTTTTCGGATAATTTAGAAACTATTAAAATGTTCAAACGGATATCATTAACTCATTTTTTCCCTGCACGAAAAACTTTCAAGTGTTGAATTTTTCTTGGGTTTAAATCTTTCGGAAAAACGTGCAAGTAATGCGATGGACTCTCTAGAAGAACACAAACCTTAACTCGATTATGTGACTGTCTGAAACGCCTATAAACTTTAGTGTTTGGGGAAGTACGGCGTGCCACATGTGAGGCGTTGGCTTGACCCTTCTATGGCAGGACAATTACTACTGTGACGTATTCTGGAATTTTTGAACTCCGCTTAAGTGTTGAGCTATTTAGGAAATCTTGGGTATTTGATTATTCGATCGGAAAGTTTAATACTGTCTATTTATCTGGAATGTGATACAATATGTGGAATTCATATAGTTAGGCATGAAATGCTAAGTATGTGATATTTCGGATTTATGATGTCTAAAGTAATTGTGGATTCCAAATGTTATAGTTTTACACTTTCTTTTCTGCGACCGTAAGTATAATATGTGATATCGCCAGTTTCGTTACTATATGTCAACGACAATTGGGATGCGTATATTTACTTACGTTGATGGCATGTGATGTTATGTGTTGCTGGATATGTTATATTGGATCGGCGTGTTATGATTAGACGGGGGTTTTATGTGAGATGAGGGTTTTTATTTTCATTCATGTAAAATTCATTGTATGTAATATTCTTTTATTGGGGCACTTCCGAGATGAGGATGACGTCACCCTTGTATATTATTTACTTTTCTGCATTAGGTAGACCTAAGGAGGGGAGCACAAGTAACCGGGTTCTAGGGTACAGTGGGAGACCAACTCGAGGAGTTGAGTCCGGGTCTCCTAACTCTAAAATTGGTAGGGTTGCTTGCCGCTCTCGTAGGGGTCTAGGGATGTGGGTTTGGCTATTCATCGCGACCGTGGAATCCGTATTTTATAGAGGCTCAAAATAAAACAGGAACCTCCTATTATATCCATTATTTCATATGATTCTTCTGCTGCGATATCTGTGATGTGATCATTTGATATGTGGAGATGGATACTGTATATAGTATATATGATATATTATATAGACGTCACTTATGTTTTACACCCGCGCTAGCCCTGCCCCGCTCTGCCGTTAGTTACCTAACCTAACGGTGCACGAAGGGACATCGAGGTGAATGCGGATGGCATAAGTGTACGTCGTATTTATCTGTGATGTTTAGGTGACTTAAATGATGGGACTTCATTAATATGATTAATGAAAGAAAAGAAACCTAAAAGATCTTGTAGAATCAAATTTTTCAAAAAGGGTAGCTACAGTTTTTGCTTTGCATAGAGATATATATGATATATCCTGCACCTTATTCGATGAGGAAAGAGCCGAGATCCCTTCACCGGGAGTGACCTCTTTAGCAAAACTGGCAGATGCTACAACACTCGGTTTGTCTTTTGATTGCTTTTGGAGTTTTTGCTTTGCATAGCGATATATATGATATATCCTGCACCTTATTCTATAAGGAAAGAGCCGAGATCCCTTCACCGGGAGTGACCTCTTTAGCAAAACTAATGAAAGCCTCAAAATCACTCCATTTCAAAATTCACTCGATTCTACAACGATATCAAGTTCATTACGCAATAGGTTTTCAGAAAAATCTTTCGTAGCCCTCTGGGATTTCAGATAAGTCCTACTTAGTATTCGTACTACGTTTGTTGACCTCCGTCAAGGCGTAGTGTGCGGTAGCTAACTAGTATTTATCTGCTTATGCATATGATGCAGATTGGATTAGGGTAGAACCTTGTTGACCTCCGTCAAGGGTCGTGCGGGTGAGTTTGATTCAATCAAGAAATGACTGGTTGAACTTGACTTGCACCCTGTGGTTTGTTGACCTCCGTCAAGATCATGGGATGCTTGGGGAAAAATATTATCGGGAATTTCAAGCGTTGAAATTTGCAATGAGATTGCATACCTTCTATGAGATAGTTGGATCCCGATACCCACTGTGAGTAATTGTTACTCCTGGGGGAGTTTTACAAAGGACAATTAGCCGATCAAGTTGGTGTCTAGAAACGTGTCAATGGGGTTACGCCTCTGGGAAAACGAGGTTTACTTTTATTAGGTCCGTGCGAAAGCACGGGAAACCTCCCTCAAAGTACCGACACTGGCCTGGCTGAAAGATTGGCGAAATTGTAGGGTGTAATTAATCCCGGCTAGTCTTTCCTTTTAGGGTTTGGAGGAAGATTTGATAAAAACAGTGGGAGCCATCCTGATTAGATAAAATAATAACCAATCTGATCTTGCAAGAGTATACGCTAAAGTGTTTTCTTCTCTCTCTCTCTCCAGGTAGCGACCATATCATGCCTTAATCAAGATAATAATATGGATGTATTGACGGAACCCGCATGTTATACTGTGCTGGGGAACGTTGGTTCCGTTCTTTCTTATAAGAGTTATAGGACTGAACAAGATATAGGGGAATACCAGGATTCCCATGCCACCTGAATGAAGAAAGTATGTATTGATTCCTTTTCTTCGGGTGTGTTCGTTACGGAGAACTGTTTCTCCATTTGCTCTACGTCCCAGGGTATTAGATACCAGATCAGGATCCCATATATGTAATCAGTTACATGGGCTGAGAAAAGGTAGAGAACATGGAGAAGATGATAAAGACATAAGGGTTGGAAATGGTGCAATTGTTGCAGCTAAAACCATCAGGGAATATCACCTTGTATTGCCAACTGTTAATACATTGGTTCTAAACGAATGCTATTACATGCCGAACCTGATATGCAACATTATATCGGTTTCTTTGTTGAGTAAAGAGGGATATAATTTTGTATTACAGGATAATGTTATGAACATTTTCCAGAACCAAAAGTTGGTTGGATCAGGCACGATGTGCAATGGCATTTATGTTCTAAATCAATCAACAGTTCTGTGCATAACAAACACACACAAGAGGAAGAGTTCAAAAATGAACGAATCCTTCTTGTGGTATTGTAGACTTGGTCATATAAATGCGACACGGCTAGCTAAGTTGCATAAGGATGGATATTTGAAACCATTTGAATTTTCATCTTATGATACTTGCCAGTCATGTCTCAAAGGAAAGATGACCAATACTCCGTTTACGGGATACGGAGAAAGAGTTACCGAACTCTTGGGACTGATACAAAGTGATATGTGCGGTCCCATGTCTACACATGCCAGGGATGGTTCTTCGTACTTCATTACCGTCACTGACGATCTCTCTAGATTCGGATATGTGTTCCTGATGAAACACAAATCAGAAGCTTTTGAGAAATTTAGAGAATATAAACAAGAAGTCGAGAACTAAACCGGGAAAAGTATTAAAATCTTTTGATCTGATCGAGGAGGTGAATACTTGAGCAATGAATTCCTGGACTTCCTAAAAGAGAATAGGATTCTCTCTCAGCTAACTCCTCCATATACACCACAACACAACGGTGTAACAGAACGGAGGAAGCGCACCCTATTAGATATGGTGCGCTCTATGATGAGCATAGCTGAGTTACCTATTTCCTTCTGGGGATATGCACTGGAGACAGCGGCATACCTACTGAATAGGGTTCCTACCAAATCTATGCCTACCACCCCATATGAGATATGGGAGGGGAAGAGACCATATCTTAATTTTATTAAGATGTGGAGTTGCCCGGCCTATGTCAAAAGATAAAAACCGGACAAACTCGAGACAAGGTCTGTTTTGTGTAAGTTTGTTGTCGCGGGGGTATATCTTCTACTACAGTGAAGAACAAAGAGTGTTTGTTGCTCAACACGCCACCTTTTAGAAAAGGAATTTCTTGCAAAAGAAATTAGTGGGCTCTGAGGTAGAACTGGAAGAGGTTCCAACTTTACAAACCACAACAGAAGATTTGGTGGAACCAGAGGACTCGGTAGTTCCCGATGAACCCCAGCCACTCCATCGATCTAGTAGGGTTCCTCACCCACCAGAGAGATACTACGGTTTTCTCATGGATGGTGGAAGTGAGGATTACATTATGGAGGATGATGACCCAACTAGCTTCGAGCAGGCCATCACGAGTGGGGACTCAGTGAAATGGCTGGATGCAATGCGGTCCGAGATGGAATCCATGTACACCAACAAAGTATGGACTTTGGAAGATGCTCCTGAAGAGGTAAAACCCATTTGGAGCAAATGGATCTTCAAGACAAAACTTGGTGTAGATGGAAAAGTGGAGACTTTCAAAGCTATACTTGTAGCAAAGGGTTTTCCTCAAAGACCTGGTGTAGACTAGGACAAAACCTTTTCTCCAGTGGCTATGGTTAAATCCATCCGGTTTATGCTTGTCATCGCTTCATATCATGACTACGAAATCTGGCAAATGGATATTAAGACAGCCTTTCTAAACGGTGATTTAGAAGAGAGCGAGTACATGACTCAGCCAGTGGGCTTCGTAGCTAGTAGGAGCAGTGGGAAGGTGTGCAAGCTGCTTAAATCCATTTATGGATTAAAGCAAGCATCGTGGAGTTAGAACATCTGCTTTTGTAGGGTTCCTAGGCACCCTAATGAGGTCTCACAAGGCATCAACCATGCCAATTTCAAAAATCTAGGTGCCGAGAAACCCTAATACGGATCGTTGGCTAAAGGTTAGGCGAAACTAGAAACTAGTTAACAACTTAACTATAAAGAATACGGAAATACAACCTTTGTAGATCCGGTGCTCCACCTTCACGGCTCCGCAACGAAGTCCCCTCGCTGTTCTAGTGAATGCCCGGGCTCTAGCGTCGGCTTCGTCGGAGAAAAGGCGAGCTAGGTTGTCGATGTCCATGCCGAAGATGATCTACGTCAAGGCATCGCTAGATCAAGCTCCAACTTCACCAAGCCATGAAACTTGTGAAGGAAACACACTCTACTACTTGGCAAGAGGTAGAGGATGAAGAAATAGGAAGTGGGTAGACTTTAGAATTGGATTTCTCACTCAATTCCATCAATCACCATTGATGGAGCTTGCTTTCTTCAAGTGAAGAAAGGAAGAAGAAGAAGAATTATGTTATGATAAGTTAATTAAAAAAATAGAAAATCAATACTTATCATAATATTAACTATAGTTATGTGTAGAGAATTGACCAAGGTTAAAGGAATGGTTAGGGTTAAGCATGAAGACAAGAATGGTTACAAAGTCAAAGCTTCATGAAGCTTCAACTAAACTCCAAAACTAGCAACCATTCTTTTCTCATCTATTCAAAATAAATAAATAAATAAATAAGTAAGAAAAGAAAACCCTAATCATTAGTTTAACCATGGCTTAATTAATTACACTTAACTATAGTTAAACATGCATCATCAAACATGATACAATCAAGTGCACAAAATCATATCACATATACAATGCGCACATCCGAGTGAGAAAATCCATTCAAAGTGAACCGATACAAGTTAATGCAAAGTAATATATCAAATATATAATTATACATTAAATCATTAAATCAACACTTGATTTAACGATCCGGTCATATCGCATATAACCGACTAGTATCCAATGTATCGGCTTATCGAATCAATCCTTGATTCGATAACTAGGTTATATCGCATACAACCATTCGACACATTCATCGTGAGAATAGAATACGGTATCACATACACGCATTATTCTCGGTCCCGCACATATCTCATATGCGCTCCTATTTCGTTTCGCTTGAGCCAGGAAACCTCTGTGTAGGACTCTAAAGACTCGTCAATACGCCGGCAGCAGATGATGATCATATCAAACACCCACAAGCCGCAAGCGGTCTGCTAAACGTAACAGCCACCCGGGTATTGAGCGATCAGAAGATCGACGAGCAAGCCCGCTCACACTCCAGTGAATCCAACCAGTAACACTACCGTACAGTCCGGTCTGATCGTCTGATATGTCGCATATCTCGCCTAGGGGTGGTAAACGTCAGACCCCAATAGCTCGATAAGTCGTGTCGATATGAGGTCTATAACAATTCGAGAAACTACTGGTAACACTTACCAGTAAATCTCAGCAACCCTGGCCAGGGATTTCCGGTTATAGCCAATCGAACACAGCGCAACATCAACTCCCTATACCGGGAGAGACGAATCCCCTCCTATCGCTCATTGCCTCCATGTGACTCGGGACTGTACCCAAAAACCACCGTTTTGCACGCCCTCTTGGACGTGGTAAGATGGAAATCAAAGCACAGTGGGAACCACACAAGACTCTATGACGATCTCGGGTCAACAGAGTACTCTGTACCAGTGTCACCAGAGAACTGCCATCTGACGTGAGGTATAATACCATCTGGGAGTTCTCGGCGAGTCCGTCCAGTGTACCAAGTCTCCACTGAGCACCCGTATATCATCTCTGATGTTAAACACCAATGGATATGGGATCATCCATCGCCCATCTATATGGGTCGAGAAGGTACACGCTAGTCTACTCTGGTATATCGATGCCCCGTCTCGATATACCCACGACTAGGGACTTTGAAGGATGTACTTATGGACTACCATGTCCCCACTAGTATGATCCGCATCATAGTCCAGGTAGTCAAGTACAGATCCTAAGGGCTTTACCAACATGTAACAGGGAGACAATCAGTGTACACGTTAAGGTAAAGATCAACCAGATAGCATACTATCATGTCGAGCAAGAAAGTCCTCCCTATATATGTCCCAGCATCCACTACAATATACATCCTATGTATAGTAATGGCCTCTAGGGCATACATATAACTAACAGCTTTGACGTCGTTATCAAAGAGTTTGATTTCGTTAAAAACGTAGATGAACCTTGTATCAACAAGAATGTGGCAAAGAGTAAGGCTGTCTTCCTCGTATTGTACGTGGACGACATAGCCTTGATAGGAAATGACATTCCTATGTTGCAATCGGTCAAGCTCTTCTTATCACAAAGATTCTCAATGAAAATTCTAGGGAATGCCTCCTACATCTTGGGGATTAAGATCTATAGAGATAAATCTAAACGGATACTGGGATTGTCCCAATCCAGGTACATTGACACCATACTAAAGCGGTTTATTATGGAAGAGTCTGAACATGGGTTTTTACCCATGATCTCAGTGCTCACTCTCTCCAAAGAGATGTCTCCCAAGACTGATTTGGAGAGAGCTCGCATGCATGGGATACCCTATACTTCGGCAGTAGGCTCTATCATGTACGCGATGCTATGTACCAGACACGATGTAGCACACTCACTGAGTATAGTCAGTAGGTATCAAGCTGATCCTGGAGAGAGTCACTGGACAGCTGTGAAGAGCATTCTCAAGTACTTACGAAGGACTAAAGAGATGCTCTTGGTGTATGGTAACGGAGAACTCCAAGTGGAGTCCTTTACCGATTCGAGCTTCCAGAGTGATAAGGACGACTCTAAGTCGCACTCGGGATTTGTTTTTACCCTTTAAGGAGGGGCGGTTAGCTGGAAGAGTTCCAAGCAGGAAACCGTGGCAGACTCGACGATGGAGGCTGAATACATCGCTGCCGACGATGCTGCCAAAGAGGCTGTCTGGATCAAGAAGTTCATTACTGAACTTGGAGTGGTTCCATCCATTGAGCATCCAATGCTGTTGTATTGTGATAACAATGGGGCGGTGGCTTTGGCCAAGGAACCCAGGTCCCATAAGCGATCCATGCATATTCTGAGGCGGTATCACCTGATCCGGGAGATAGTTGATCGCCGGGAGATCAAGGTCAGGAGGGTTGACACGAAGAACAACACTGCGGATCCACTCACGAAAGCCATTTCCAAGATACAGTTTAAGAGACTCTTCAGGATGCTTGGTATGCGATACTACAGCAGCTGGCCCTAGTGCAAGTGGGAGATTGTTAGTTGTATGTATGCCCTAGAGGGCAGTATTGTACAGATGATGTATATTATATTAGATGCTTGGACATATATAAAGAGGACTTTCTTTCTCGATATGATAGTATGCTATCTGGTTGCTCTTTATCTTAACATGTATACTTGTCTCTTGATACTGTCTTATAGCTACATGTTGGTAAAGCCCTTAGGATGTGTACTTGACTAGAAGGACTATGATGAGATCATACTAGTGGGGCCATGGTAGTCCATAAGTACATCCTTTAATATCCCTAGTCTTGGCTATATCTAGACGGGGCATCAATATACCAGAGTAGACTAGCGTATACGCTTCTCGACCCATGAGATGGGCGATGGATGATCCCATATCCATTGGTATTTGACATCGGAGATGGTATACGTGTGCTCAGTGGAGACTGGGTACACTGGACGGACTCGCCGAGAACTCCTAGATGGTATTATACCTCACGTCAGATGGCAGTTCTCTGGTGACACTTGTACAGGTTAGTCTGTAGACCCGAGATAGTCAGAGTGACTTGTGTAATTCCCACTGTGCTTTGATTTCCACCTTACCACATCCAAGAAGGCATGCAAAACGGTGGTTTTTGGGTACAATCCCGAGTCACATGGAGGCGGTGAGCGATAGGATGGGTTTCGTCTTTCCCGGTATTGGGGGTTGATGTTGCGCTGTGCTCGATTGGCGATAACAGGGAAGTCCCTTGCCAGGGCTGATTTAGAGATTTACTGGTAAGTGTTACCAGTAGTTTCTCGACCCGTTATGAGGCTCACATCGGCACGATTTATCGGTTATTGGGGTCTGACGTTTACCACCCTTAGACTTGATATGCGACATATCAGACAAGGAGACCGGACTGTACGGCAAGTGTTACCGTTAGGCTTTTACAGAAGTTGGAGCGGGCTTGCTTGCTGATCTTCTGATGGCTCAATACCCGGGTAGCCGTTACGTCCAGTTAGTACCGCTGACGTCTTATGGGTGCTTGATGTGATCATCACCTACTGCCGGCGTATTGATGAGTCTTTAGAGTCATACACAGAGGTTTTACTGGCTCAGGCAAAATGAAATAGGAGCGCATATGGGAAATGTGCGGGAACGAGAATAATATGTGTATGTGATACCGTATTCTATTCTCGCGACTTTTTGTATCGGTCGGTTATATGTGATATAGCCGGGTTATCGAATCAAGTGTTGATTCGATAAGTCGATAAATTGGATATTAGTCAGTTATATGAAATATAACCGGATTATTAAGTCAAGTGTTGATTTAATAATTTAGAGTATAATTATATATATGATATACTAATTTACATTAACTAACATTTGTTCACTTAAGAATTTTTCTCACATGTGCGCCACTTTAATATATATGTGATATATATTAAAATGTATTTTCTTTTTGTATCATGGTTGTTGATACACAAAACATGGGTGTGCAAGACATACACCATTCTATTTTAAATGGCGGTTTATAATTATTTAAGGTAATTACAAATTGGTGGAGCTTTTGTCACAAGCATGAAGCTTGTAGAAGCTTGTGGATGCTTTGACAAAGTCCACTAACTTTGTTTTACTTTAAATTTTTATTAACCTAACCATTTTGGATAAGCCATGGTTATGTCTCTACACGAGTTAGTATACGATACTCACTCATCCATGGTTAGCTTTCTTGACTTGATCATTATCCTCATCTTTTCATTTGTTCATCTTCTTCTTCTTTGAGCAAAAGAAAAGCTTGCTATGGTTTTCAAAAGAGAGTGAAAACATTGTGAGAAAATAAATTCTAAAGTGAACCCACTTCCTATTTCTCCATCGTCTAATAGACTAACACTTTAGTTTAGGGTGTTTGCTTCACTAATTCTCTAGTTAGTGAAGTAGAAGCTTGAGTTGGTATTCCCTCGACGTAGATCATCTTCGGCCTTAAAGACTTCATGCAAGGATGCTTCTTTAGCCTCGTGAAACCATGCAAGAATCCGGAAGAACCATGATCGCAGCGAAGGGACTACAACTAGGGGCTTTTGAAGTGAAGGACCGATCTACAAAGGTTGTATTTTCTTCTTCACTTAGATAGTAAAGATGTTTACTTGCATGTGTAACCCTAATAATCTAGTAAAGATCTTGTTTAGGGTTGTTCGGCACGGCTAAAATTTTAATCGGGCATGGTTGATGCCTTGTAGAACCTTGTTAGAGTGCCTAGTAACCCTACAACCAGCAAGACAAATTTTTGAAAATGGCATGGACGATACCCCCCGAAACCTTGCTGTTGTGCTAAGTAACCCTACAGTGGTATCAGAGCGAAGCTAGAGATTTAGACGGATTGTGTAGGATTACAAAACCGAAACAACTCCAAAACTTGCAACTCCGAACCCTAGTTTCTGTCGATTTTTAAAAGGTGTCAAAATTTTTTTTAAACAACTACAGAATGTTTTATGAGATATAACATGAACACTGTAAAAATTTGAAGCCATTTAGCCTCAATGTGGCCAGCCAAACCACCTCAAAATCCGGCCTCCTCATTTTTTCTGGCTCCTCTGGGCTTCAAAGTTTTAGGGTGTTCTAGTCTCTGGGTTTTGGTATTTTAGGTGTTGTTTGTTCTTGCTAAATTTGAATGAAATGTTAATTTACTATAAAGGCAACTCGAAGTGTTTCGTAGTCATAATTCTAACAGTTATTCGGGTTATTTAGACGGTGTTAAAAAGTTCGAACGGATATCAAATACCCACTTTAACTCTCGCTGGAAATTTTTTCAAGAGTTGAATTTTTTCCAAGTTTGAAATATTCAAATATCGTGCAAGTGAATCTGTGGACCCTCTAGAAGAACGAAAGCCTAACTCGATTCTGTGACCGTCAGAACCACTACCAAACCCTAAGGTTTGTGGTAGTTCATCGGTGGCACAAGTGAGGCATTGGTTGACCATTATATGGCTGGTTCATAGGTACTGTGGCATGCGATGGATACTTTTAAACTAGGCTCATGTGTTGAGCTTTTTGTGAAATCTTGGGTGTTTGTTGATTCGATCGGAATGTTTAACATAATCTATCTTTTACTGGAAAGTGATACAATATGTGGAATTCATATAGTTAGGCATGAATTCTGAAGTATGTGATATTTTGGGTTTATGATGTCTAAGGTGATTGTGGATTCCAAATGTTGTAGTTTTGCATTTTCTTTTCTGCGACCATAAGTGTAATATTTGGTGCATCACCGGATTGGTTGCTATACATCAACGACAATCGGGATACGCATAATTACTTACGTCGATTACATGTGATGTTATGTGTTGCTGTGATATGTTATATTGGATCATTGTGTTATGAATAGACGGGTGTCACGACCCGAAATTAGCTAGTGACCGGCACTTAAATCACGCCACGTCAAAAGGCGTAACGTAATTCAAGTAAGCCAAAGCCCAGAAATCTAAACCCTTTTTAAGAAAATAAAAGAGGTGAAGTTTTGAAATAAAGGAATAATGAAATCAAAAGTTTTTCTTAAATTCATAAATAGTGGAACATGAATAATGCAAGTGGGTGTTACTAGTCGAAAACATGTTTCGACTTTTAAAAATTTGGGCAGCACGTCCTTTGTATTTTTTGATCCAAAACCACAATACTTGATAATATAAAGGTATCCCCAAGCGGGAGCTGGCTCTTCGCCAATCGGCGGAACCACTACCATGCAAAGCATAAATATAAGTATACGACGCCCAACGGCGAAGATCACCACAAAAAATAAAGAAATAAGCAAGACATCAAAACCAGTAGTAGCGGAATACCCTTCGCTCTAAGTCTCGCAACCACAAGTTTCACCAAGTCTCATTACTTATACAAATACTAGTTTGATTGATGGAGTTGACTAGATACAACAGGAAATGTAAATACAAGCGTGGCCATGATACAATGTCCCACCTACCAAGCAAATCACCCAAAAGTAGCCGTGTGCCAGCGATGCCGCTACTAATCCATGCGGTCAACCTGCAAGAACTATGGCACAACGGGGGTGAGTTTCCAATTCGTGAGTAGAAAACATCAACAGGCAGAAATCGAATAAAATAACGATTTCCTAGGTCAACTATATCATGAAGGTAAAACTATGATATTTAGGGTGACCATAATTGTATATGTGCCAACACTATAAATAAATGTCTATCACCATGTGGATATCATCGAATAATATAATCAATATCTGTATGCATGTGGATCTTGTCCACCCATATAATCAATGTCTGTATGCATGTGGATCTCGTCCACCCATATAATCAATGTCTGTATGCATGTGGATCTCGTCCACGTGTTAACCAATGACACAACAACATCATGCATGTAAATATCATAAAAGCATATGCATGAAAATATGAGGATATAAATCAATGCGTGTCCCTCGCGACACATCGAAATCATAGAACTTGAGTGTCTAATATCGACACTCGAAACATCATGAAACCCGTGACCAGCATCGACACGTAAATTCTCATATCTCGGGCTCCGTCAGTCCGGATCGGCCCATATAATCTCTCGACTCCGGTCAGTATCCTCCGGATAACCGCCGAGCCTAAATACTATCACCGGTAGGAAGTGCTCCCCTGCCACGCTCACCGTCTAACAATATGAGTCTTCTCGCCCCGGGATACCTTACTGGGTCCACCATGTACCTACAAACGGTGCCTACCGCTCCTCGAATCGGGTTTCACATGCCACTCTTAGAACCAAGAAAACACAAAGTGGACGTACTGAAATATCATATCAAGAGAAACCAGGTATTTAAAACAATACATACTTTCTTTTGAAATAACCATGGTTCTCAAATCCAAAAATCTCATGAAAACAACATATCTCAATGCGTCAAATCATAAAGCATGATGTATGCGACAAATAACAGAAATGTAAGTATATCCATATATCATGCAACATAGAACAGTAATCTGCACATATCTAGGGAAAACCGCTCTTTTAAATAAATCCAGTTTTAAAATATATCCCACGGTTACCAATTTCTCCAAAGTCAAATGCAACATCGTAAAAAGGTGCATATGTAATTATAGCAAGTAAATTATGCAAGAAGTCATATCATGATGCAGCAATACTACTGTGTAGTGATATGGCAATTATCGATGATGAAGTGTATGAGCCGGCCAATCTGTGTAAGTGTAACATACGCATCATCGATAATGGTGTAGGTGTACTAGCACGGATATATGAAATGCAATAAGAGTGATATGAACGTAACATAAAGTAAATCGCATGCGAATGATGACAGGTATGCGTATCTAACATGACCGAGTTGGTGAATGAAACAATCGGCATCCAGCCTCACAACATCACGTACGGTATAATCCATCGTACGGCATCCTCTAGTCAAGGGTACTGATCAATCATCATATAACTCATCTTGTACGGAAAATCATCGTACGGCGGCATTAAACCATCAGGGATCCGATCAACCTATAAGACAATGAGGGTACGGACCTAACGTCTCATACGACATATCACTCATGATTCACCACATTTATATATATTTATATACCCATATCCCCGGGTCACATCCACAACAAAACATATCAGGGGACCGGCAAAGGTATCAATCATCTCAATCGGCTCGCATCCGTATACCAACATATCATCAAGTCATCATATCACATCGTATATTCTTTTCATCGCATTTATATCCCACATCAAGTCAATTTATATATACATTCTACCTTTACTATAAGCATGCGTATCTAATCTAACATCCACACACGAACCATACGATCAGTTTTTAAATGATGCGAATCGTAATTTTGAAAGTAGGGGCTACGATGTTATTAAGGAAAAGATATCGTTTGGAAAATACGTAACGTCCCTTAAGGTATCTATTTATGAGATGTATACGATTCTTCAGTTTGGAAATAAGTATGGTTCGGATGACATATTAACGTCGGCTATCTTGTCTTATAGTATCCAATATGGCAATATCATCGAACATCATTCTCAAATCTCGTCATCACATATTAATCTAAAGTCGTATTAATTAACCTCTTAACATGCCACTATAAACTCCTATTGATTCTCTTTACAACTACTTATCTATAACTAGTATTTCGCATCCTTAAACATCAATTCGGGACATCTTTCCTATCATACCATATCACCTAAATCATAAGCTATAACTCTAAGTCAAGGTATTTCTTATCTCCCACTAATTCTTTAACTATATTCCAAAGTTTCTAAAATGGTTTATCTAGCCATGTCCTATATATCGGTTTCCATCAAGTTGCGGGTATGCTATACGCCATCCACCCGACTTCCCCCGTAAATATAAATCTACTCACCTTGCTCCTTACTAGCCGAAGTCGATGACGCCACACTCCGTCGCCTCAGAATCCACGTGAAAGTACCTACAATATCCATACATATCGCAACTGCATTAAAATCGAGTTTGGAAAACCTTTACGGCCCACAGTGTGCTCATAGGTTAGAACCTATAGCCTACGCATGCAAAACAACCAATCATCCCTTGTTGTTGATGTACAAACATCCAACAACCAAATAAAATACCAAATACTAAAACCAAGCATTCAAAATACGGAAAACATATCCGAAAATCATACCAATGTGCTCCCAGATTTTGACTCAGGTCAATTGGAGCAAAACAAACAAGTATAGGGTGTTGTATATGGAGTGTGTGAGCTACTGGAGCAATTCCAGCACCAAAACCCACCGAGTGGCCGGCCACACTCCCAAAAATTCTGGCCTCCTCGGCCTAATCTGCTCTATTTGTGTTCGTGCTTGCAGGGTGGATTCTTATTGGTTTAACTAGGTCCCTGGTATTGCTTGATTTTCTCAAAAACTCCCCGGATCAACCCAGATTCCTTGTAGGCTCACAATTTAACACAAAACTGACATGAATGAATTCCTAAATCCGTATTTTGGTTTCTATACTCAATCTCAGGTCTTGTAACAGCCACTAGAGTTCACCAAATCCACACTTTCACCCAAACCCTCTCTAGGGATTTCTAACTTCAAAAATTCAAATCGATTAAGCTCTAAACTACTATAGGATGCTATTAAACTTAAACTAAACTAGATGAAAGGGATTATACCACATGGATGCAACTCAAGAGAAACCCTAGCTACATAAAGTCTTCAAAATCCAATTTTTCTTGGTCCTATGTGTTGAGGATGCGGAGGGGATCAATTTTTGCAAAGGGGGTATAGGGTTTTGATGAATATTTGGAGATGATATTTGGGGATGGAGGTGGAGGGAGATGAGTTGAGGAAGAAGATGAAGGAAATAATTGGGTGAGGCTATGGCAGCCCCTCCCTCTCTCTCACACTTATTCTCACTCTCTTCCTCTCTCCTAGCATGGTTAACCCCTCATCATTGTGTCCCTTCTCTCTCTCATCAATAATAGATTTTCTTTTCTCACCATAAAACACATAAACCCAATAAAACAACACAAATGAAACAACATGTAACATGTCATGGTGCACTAGTCATAGAAAACTGTAGAAACACGGATTTTGCTTAATCACGATTAGTAGTGCACTAATCGGGGTTTTATTTAAACTGCATATAATTAATTCTAAAAATGCCAAATCCAATAAATATAATTTTAAATGATAAAATCATTTTAATTTTCAATTATTTCACAAATATTTGTATATATTTATACCGTTTTACGAAAACCCCAATTTCGCAATTCGAGTAATTTTCGCGAAATATATTATTTTAATATTAATTTCCAAAAATAATATTTTATATTTTCTGAAATGTTACAATCTTCCCTCCTTAAATAAATTCGATCCCCAAATTTATATTTAAACCCCCAAATACTAAAACATTTCAATAATCTGCTCAAATCAACGGGGCTCCGAAATCACGGAAGATATAGAAACACTACAGCGCATCGCGTGCGCCTGAAAACGAGTACAAATCATAAAATCGAACTCCGTCAAGCGTCACGCAAATCGCCGGATTTGCACGCATATCATCGGAGTTACAATGGAGATACAGATCTCGAAATACACAACTGAAATCCAATATGCACTTGTCAATTACTATAATACGTATATAGTACGCATCTCCGAAAACTGAATAAAATTAATGCAAAATCTTTTCTGAATCGCCGTGATGCGTAACTCATGGCACAAGTGACGGATGCTCATTTGTAAGGTAGTAAATATACATTCATATATGTTTTGCTAAAATATACGTTCCGCGATTATAAATCTCCCAAAAGGTTTTCCTTTTTAGCATTCGTATCACTCACGGACACATAGAAAATAGCAAGACTATAGCTCCTTTTTGAAAACCTCTTGGTAACTTTTAATGCATGCTAAATACTCAGGTACTGTCCTCAGATCAGTCCTGTCCGGCTACTATATAATATAGTGTCTATCATGAAAACAAAGTGCTCAAGAGCAAAATCATCCTCGAATGGCGTATCCAATACTCGCGTACGTCTGGTGCGCACGGAAATAAAATCCAAATACAAGTGCCACAATATGCACCCAAGCAAAACTAAGTGCAACGGGTGTACACGAAAACATCTGTCCAGTGCAACGGGTGTGCACAACAACAACTTCTAGTGCATCTAGAGTGGACTGAAATCTCAGCCCAGTGCAACTAACATGCACGAATGAAAATCTCAATCGAGTGCATCCGGTGTGCATAAAATCGCATCTCATATCATGCGCCCAACATGCACGAAAATCCAAATCAGGTGCATTCGTCATGCACGAATGAAATCAAAATCAAGTGCATTCAACACGCATGAATAAAATCTAAATTAAGAGCATCCAACATGCACGGATAAAATATCACTCAAGTGCATTCGATGAGCAGAAAATCCAATATCAAGCGCCTAATATGAAGAAAAATCCAACCCAAGCGCGTCAGATTCGTATAAAACATCTAGTGCAGTATCATGCACGAAAACGAACATCAAGTGCAAATGCCTGCAAAAATATAAATCTGTTAAAACAAATGCTCAAAGACATAAATCGGGTGCAACCAATGTACAGACTATAATCTAGTGCAACTAATGCACGAATACCCGTCCGGTGCAACAAATGCATGAAATGCAAATCTAGTGCCACTAATGTATGAAATACGAATCTGGTGCATCAAATGCACAAAAACATATACCATCACAACGGTGTATAAAAACATATATCAAGTGCAATAACTATGCACAAAAGGTGAATACCCAGTAGGTGCAGCCATGGTGCACGAAAATAATATCATGAAACTCAATCATCAAAACTTAAATCCAAGTGATATAAGCGTGATACTCGATTCACTAACGCAAATCGGAACAAATGATATTGAGGTACACCTCCTACAATGTCGAAAAATATCAGTGCGCCCAAAACTGGTAGAGCAAGAACATCTGCTTGCCTTCTGCTCACAGTCCGGCGTCCTCTGTCTCTGGGTCCTCATTTTCTCTGTGGATTACCAATCTCGCAATACATCGGCTCATCGACCCGGTCAGGTGTGCTAACAGAAACGATTTCGCTCTGGTACTTCTCTGTTCAACTCTCGGCCAATTATCACGACCACTCGTAAAGCAGCACGTCACTGGCGTCCGCCTCTGGCCCTCTGAATACATGTGACGCAACTGGTCCTATGTGCAAATCTCATCGCAGCAGTGTCTTGAAAAGAGCCTGCTCAAGGACTCTTACGATCCTGCCTATGCCGAACTATATGGAGGCTGGTACTCTTACATAATCTGTTCTCGTTTTCTGGACATCTATGTTTTCAGCACAACATTTCCCCGGGAACTGGCCGCATCCTAACGCCTCTGTATGCACATCAAATCTCTAATCTCGTCGGGGAGTAACAACAGCTCGTCAGCATCCCGCACGAACCTCTGGTTCCACTCGTCTGTATCACCGTCCACTTTGACGTCACGTCATGCTATCTGTGCACTGCAACTATTCTCAGCTATGGTCAATCCGGAGTCTCTCACATGGACTCGAAGTTACGAACTTGGTATCTTCATCACTCTATAGAAGATATCTTTCCGAACACGCCCTCGGGGAGCTCGTCGCAACTATCGGAGGAATACTTTGTATCCGTCCGTTCTCGATCAACTCACAACGCATCTGGGTGAGTTCCTCCTATCCGAAGCTGGTCAATTTACTGGTTTCCTATCAGATGATATCCGGACGATGTTAAACTTTCCGATCGATTCATCAAAGTCCCATAATTCTTCGAGAGCTCAACACCTGAGCACAGTTTAATAATAACTAGTACATGCCACAGTACCTATGGACCAACCGTAGAAGGGCAAACCTAAGCCTCCCTGATGACACCGCTAAACTACCACAAACCCTAAGGTTCAGAAGCGGTTCCATGGTCATCATATCGAGTTAGGGTTTCATTCTTCTAGAGGGTCCATAGAATTACTTGCATGTTCCTCCGAATACCTTAAACTTGGAAAAATGGGTTTCTGACATTCGTTCGATTTCTATCGACTCTCAACGTGCCCATATGAAGTCTTATTAAGCTAGAATTAGTCAATCTAATGACCTCGCATCGGTGTATGCAAACGAACCACATGTCCTAGTCATTCGTCTATGGGTGACTAGTGATCTCCTATTTGGTCATCCAACGAACAACGCCATCTCTGGATCGATCTACTCTAGATCTGAGTAAGATTCTCCATGCTGGAAACCTTCAACTCAACTGGGCCAGTGTCGGTGCATCTAATCTGACGAATCACCTTCGTCTCTCAACTCATGATAAACTAGCTCTCATCTGTCACATCTCTGCCTGGAAGCTCCAGCGATCTCATCTCGTAAGCTCTGGAAGCGACATCTCATCAAACTCAGCAACAGCTGGGTCATCTGTCTGCACGGTAGACGACATCACAATCTCTGAGGTATGCAGTACATCAACAGTCCTGTCGTGAGTGGCACCCTCTATCAATGGCCCGATCATCCGGTGCAAACCGTACACTCACCTCAAACGAGAGGTTACCACACAAACACTAACTCGAGACGTTCCCATGTCACCAGAAAACACGATGGTCATTCCTCGCTCATGAAGAGCTCTTCCTGACCGAAACACTAGCAGCAGCTCAACTTGCACTCAAACTATGGTGACAGGAACCACAAGCATGTATCGATGAAAATATATCAACGGAATGGAAGGAGTCAACGGATCTAGAATGGATACATGATTATAAGGAGGAATAGAATCAATGCGAGTATGATCATGGAAACAAATAGAATCAAAGATCTTAAATGGATGTATAATCATGGTATGAAGAGAATCATAGATCTTAAAATATGTACACCCTAAGGATTCTTAAGTGGAGTATCGTATCGTAAATATGCCGCGGAACATACGTACGTTACGTCACTCTACTCAAGCTACCTACTCCATCAACCGGGGTCAACCTATGAAACGAAAGTTCGGGCCTAATACCCCCTGTTCAAGTCTATGTTCCGTAAGGTCAAGCCTATGTTTCGAAATATATACGCCCCAGACTCCGCATAGTCAATTCCTTTTTGGGTTTGAAGGAAGATTTTATAAAAACCAGTGGGAGCAATCCTGATTAGATAAGATAATAACCAATCTGATCTTGCACGAGCATACGCTAAAGTGTTTTCTTCTCTCTCTCTCCAGGTAGCGACCATGTCATGCCCTAATAAAGATAATAATATGGATGTATTGACTGAACCCGCATGTTATACTGTGCTGGGGAACGTTGGTTCCGTTCTTTCTTGTAAGAGTTATAGGAATGAACAGGACATCGGGGAATACCAGGATTCCCATGCCACCCGAATGAAGAAAGTACATGTTGATGCATTTTCTTCGGGTGTGTTCGTTACTGAGAACTGTTTCTCCATCTGCCCTACGTCCTGGGTATTAGATACCGGGTCAGGATCCCATATATGTAATCAGTTACATGGGCTTAAGAAAGGTAGAGAACTTGGAGAAGGTGATAAAGACATAAGAGTTGGAAATGGTGCAATAGTTGCAGCTAAGACTGTCGGGGAATATCACCTTGCATTACCAACTGGTAATACATTGGTTCTGAACGAATGCTATTACATGCCGAACCTGATATGCAACATTATATCAGTTTCTTTATTGAGTAAAGAGGGATATAATTTTGTATTACAAGATAATGTTATGAACATTTTCCGTAACCAAAAGTTGGTTGGATCAGGCACGTTGTGCAATGGCATTTCTGTTCTAAATCAATCTACAGTTCTAAGTATAGCAAACACACACAAGAGGAAGAGTTCTGAACTGAACGAATCCTTCTTGTGGCATTGTAGACTGGGTCACATCAATGCTACACGACTGGCTAAGTTGCATAAGGATGGATATTTAAATCCGTTTGAATTTTCATCTTATGACACTTGCCAGTCATGTCTCAAAGGCAAGATGACCAAATTTCCGTTTACGGGACACGGAGAAAGAGTTACGGAACTCTTGGGACTAATATATAGTGATGTATGCGGTCCCATGTCTACACATGCCAGGGATGGTTCTTCATACTTCATTACATTCACTGACGATCTCTCTAGGTTCGGGTATGTGTTCCTGATGAAACAAAAATCAGAAGCTTTTGAGAAATTTAGAGAATATAAACAAGAAGTTGAGAACCAAACCGGAAAAAGTATTAAAATCCTTCGATCTGATCGAGGAGGTGAATACTTGAGCAATGAATTCCTGGACTTCCTAAAAGAGAATGGGATTCTCTCTCACCTGACTCCTCCATATACACCACAGCACAACGGTGTATCAGAACGGAGGAACCGCACCCTATTAGATATGGTGCGCTCCATGATGAGCACGGCTGAGTTACCTATTTCCTTCTGGGGATATGCACTGGAAACAGCTGCAGACCTATTGAATATGGTTCCCACCAAAATCGTGCCAACCACTCCATATGAGATATGGAAAGGAAAGAGACCATGTCTTAATTATGTTAAGATATGGGGTTGTCCGGCATATGTAAAAACGCAAAATCCAGACAAACTCGCGGCAAGGTCCATTCTGTGTAAGTTTATTGGATAACCCAAACATTCGCGAGGGTATATCTTCTACCACACCGAGGAACAAAAGGTGATTGTTTCTCGACATGCCACCTTTTCAGAAAAGGAATTTCTTCATAAAGAGATTAGTGGCAAGGAGGTAGAACTGGAAGGGATTCCAGCAATACAGACTACGACAGAATTCGTTGAACCAGAGGATTCAGTAGTTCCTGATGAACCTCAGCCTCTCCGCCGATCTAGTAGGGTTCCTTGCCAACCTGTGAGATACTACGGTTTTCTCATGGATGGTGGAAGCGAGGATTGCATCATGGAGGATGATGACCCAACTAGCTTCGAGCAGGCCCTCACGAGTGGGGACACGGTAAAATGGCTGGATGCTATGCGGTCCGAGATAGAATCCATGTACACCAACAAAGTATGGACTTTGGAAGTTGCTCCTGAAGGGGTAAAACCCATCGGGAGCAGATGGATCTTCAGGAAAAAACTTGGTGTAGATGGGAAAGTGGAGACTTTCAAAGCTAGACTTGTTGCAAAGGGTTTTCGTCAAAGACCAGGTGTGGACTATGACGAAACCTTTTCTCCAGTGGCTATGCTTAAATCCATCCGGATCATGCTTGCCATCGCTGCATATCATGACTACGAAATCTGGCAAATGGATGTTAAGACCGCCTTTCTAAATGGAGATTTAGAAGAGTGCGTGTACATGACTCAGCCAGAAGGCTTCGTAGACAGTGGGAGCAGCGGGAAGGTGTGCAAGCTGCTTAAATCCATTTATGGATTAAAGCAAGCATCGCGGAGTTGGAACATCTGCTTTGACGTCGTTATCAAAGAGTTTGATTTCGTCAAAAACCCAGATGAACCTTGCATTTACAAGAAGGTGGCAGAGAGTAAGGTTGTCTTCCTCGTATTGTACGTGGACGACATACTCTTGATAGGAAATGATATTCCTATGCTGCAATCGGTCAAGCTCTTCTTATCACAAAGATTCTCAATGAAAGATCTTGGTGATGCCTCCTGCATATTGGGAATTAGGATCTATAGAGATAGATCCAAACGGATATTGGGATTGTCCCAATCCAGGTACATTGACACCATACTAAAGAGATTTAGTATGGAAGAATCCAAGCGTGGGAATTTGCCCACGATCTCTGGAGTCACTCTCTCCAAAGAGATGTCTCCCAAGACTGATTTGGAGAGAGCTCGCATGCAAGGGATATCCTATGCTTCGGCTGTAGGCTCTATCATGTACGCGATGATATGTACCAGACCCGATGTTGCATACTCACTAAGTGTAGTGAGCAGGTATCAAGCTGATCCTGGAGAGAATCACTGGACAGCTGTGAAGAGCATTCTCAAGTACTTGCGAAGGACTAAAGAGATGCTCTTGGTGTATGGTAACGGAGAACTCCAAGTGGAGTCCTTTACCGATTCGAGCTTCCAGAGTGATAAGGACGACTCTAAGTCGCAGTCGGGCTTTGTCTTTACCCTTTACAGAGGGTTGGTTAGCTGGAAGAGTTCCAAGCAGGAAACCGTGGCAGACTCGACGATGGAGGCTGAATACATCGCTGCCAACGATGCTGCTAAAGAGGCTGTCTAGATCAAGAAGTTCATTACTGAACTTGGAGTGGTTCCATCCATTGAGCATCCAATACCTTTGTATTGCGATAACAATGGAGCGGTGGCTTTGGCCAAGGAACCCAGGTCCCATCAGCGATCTAGGCATATTCTGAGGCGGTATCACCTGATCCGGGAGATAGTTGATCGCCGGGAGATCGAGGTCAGGAGGGTTGACACGAAGAACAACACGGCGGATCCACTCACGAAGGCCATTCCCCAGATACAGTTTGAGAGACTCTTCGGGATGCTCGGTATGCGATACTACAGCAGCTGGCCCTAGTGCAAGTGAGAGATTGTTAGTTGTATGTATGCCCTAGAGGCCAGTATTGTACAGATGACGTATATTATATTGGATGCTTGGACATATATAGAGATGACTTTCTTGCTCGATATGATAGTATGCTATCTGGTTACTCTTTATCTTAACATGTACACTTGTCTCTTTAAACTGTCTTATAGTTACATGTTGGTAAAGCCCTTAGGATGTGTACTTGACTACCTAGACTGTGATGCAGATCATACTAGTGGGGACATGGTAGTCCATAGGTACATCCTTCAAGGTCCCTAGTCATGGGTATATCGAGACGGGGCATCGATATACCAGTGTAGACTAGCGTAAACGCTTCTCGACCCATGAGATGGGCGATGGATGATCCCACATCCATTGGAGTTTGACATCAGAGATGGTATATGGGTGCTCAGTGGAGACTGGGTACACTGGACGGACTCACCGAGAACTCCCAAATGGTATTATACCTCACGTCAGATGGCAGTTCTCAGGTGACACTTGTGCAGGTTAGTCTGTAGACCCGAGATCGTCATAGAGTCTTGTGTGATTCCCACTGTGCTTTGATCTCCACCTTACCACGTCCATGAGGGCGTGCAAAACGGTGGTCTTTGGGTACAGTCCCGAGTCACATGGAGGCAATGAGCGATAGGAGGGGTTTCGTCTCTCCCGGTATTGGGGGTTGATGTTGCGCAGTGCTCGATTGGCCGTAACAGGGAAGTCCCTGGCCAGGGCTGATCAGAGATTTGCTGGTAAGTGTTACCAGTAGTTTCTGGACCCGTTATGAGCCTCACATCGGCACGACTTATCGGTTATTGGGGTCTGACGTTTACCACCCCTAGACTTGATATGCGACATATCAGACGAACAGACCGGACTGTACGGTAAGTGTTACTGGTTGGATTCACAGGAGTGTGAGCGGGCTAGCTCGTCGATCTTCTGATCGATCAATACTCGGATGGCCGTTACGTTTAGCAGACCGCTTGCGGCTTGTGGGTGCTTGATATGATCATCATCTGCTACCGGCGTATTGACGAGTCTTTAGAGTCCTACACAGAGGTTTCCTGGCTCAAGCGAAACGAAATAGGAGCGCATATGAGATATGTGCAGGACCGAGAATAATGCGTGTATGTGATACCGTATTCCATTCTCGCGATGAATGTATCGATTGGTTATATTCGATATAACCTAGATATCGAATCAAGGATTGATTCGATAAGCCGATACGTAGGATACTAGTCGGTTTTATATGATATGACCGGATCGTTAAATCAAGTGTTGATTTAATGATTTAATGTATAATTATATATTTGATATTTTACTTTGCATTAACTAGTATTGGTTCACTTTAAATGGATTTTCTCACTTGATGTGCAAGTTGTATATGTGATATACTTTTGTGCACATGTTTGTATCATGTTTGATGATACTTGCTCATTTGGTTAAGTGTATAGAATTAAACCATGGTTAAGTTGATGATTAGGGTTTTGCTTATTCATTTATTTATTTATTTGTTTATTTATTTATTTGGAAAAGATTTTGATGAGAATGGTGGCTTTCTTTGTTTCTAGTTGAAGCTTCATGAAGCTTTGACTTTGCAACCATTCTTGTCTTCATGCTTAACCCTAACCCTTCCAAGTAACCATGGTCAATTCTCTACACTCTACCTTAGTTAGTATATGATAAGTATTCATTTTACTTTTCAATTTTATTCAAGACTTATCATATTCTAGCTTCATCTTCTTCTTCATCTTCAAAGAAAAAGCTTAAGTCCATTAATGGCAACTTGAGCTAAAGTGTGAGAAATCCAATTCTAAAGTGAACCCACCTCCTATTTCTTCACCCTCTACCTCTTGCCAAGTAGTATAGGGTGTTTTCTTCACAAGTTTCACAACATGATGGAGTTGGAGCTTGAACTTGTGATGCCTCGACGTAGATCATCTTCGGCACGAAGCCGACGACCTAGCCCGCCCATTTCTCCGATCAAGCCGACGATTGAGTCCGGGATTCGAGATAGACAGCGAGAGGATGCCTACGTGGAGCTAAGGAAGTGGATAACCGGATCTACAAAGGTTGTAGCCTCTCTCTTTTAGTTAAGTTGTTAACTAGTTTCATTTTTCGCCTAAAATTCTAGTCAACGATCCGTATTAAGGTTTCTCGGCACCCGTAAAATTTGAAATTGGCCTGGTTGATGCCTTGTGAGACCTCATTAGCGTGCCTAGGAACCCTACAGGACGGTGGCCGGTCTCACAAGCTATTGGCGTCAGATGGATCACCTAAGATGTATACAGGTGCTCATTAGTTTATGAGTACACCGGACAGGACTCGCTGGGAGCCTGCTAGTTGGGATTATACCAGACGTCAGATAGCAGTTCCCTGGTGACATGTGTACAGGTTAGTTCATAAACCTGGGGATCGTCATTTGTCTCGTGTGAGTTCCCACTGTACTTTGATTACTACCCTACCACGCTCAAAGGAGAAGTGCAAACTGGTTTTAGTTGGATACAGTCCCGAGCCACATGGAGGCAGTGAGAGGATCTTCAGGGGTTCGTCTCTCCCGGTATTGGGGGTGAGGTCGCGCTGTGTCTAGGAGAGCCATTACACAAAGCTCTCGGCCAAGGCAGGAGATTTACTGGTAGGTATTCCAGTAGTAACTCAGGGTGTTCTGGGCTACACTCCGACACGACTTGTACCGCTTTTGGGGGTCTGACTTTTACCAACCCTAGGCCTGCCATGCGATGCTCATAGACGAACGGACCGGACTGTACGGATATTGTCACTGACAGGCTCAGTAGGGTGTCAGGATGAGTTCGCTCATCGACGTCCCTTTTGGTCAATAGCTGGTGGCCCGTCATATATTGGCTTATACCTCTGACGTGCTAGTGGTTAAATCCACAACCATGGTATTGACGAGTCTTTAGAGTCCCCCACATTCAGTTGCTCAAGTTTTCGAGCGAAACGCTGTAGAGGCCGTATGGAGATATGGCAGGGTTCGATCAGATACGTGCGGTATTGCACGGATCAGGATCGAACGGATATTACTAGCCGGTTTTGGTTTAAGCCGGATCCTAGTATAGTACAATGTAGATTTTGTCTCATTGCATTTGTATTTCGGTTGGAATACAAATGCGGGTGTGTATACACAGTATCGGGGTTTTCCTGTAATTTATTACGGGACCAGTTTTCTGGAGTTGCCAGTTTGCTTTCCGTTTCGGCCATATTTCTTTGTATCTTTCAATGGCCGAAGTTTGGTGGAGGAGGGCTTATTTGCAATTGGGCAAATAAGCATTTGTGGAGGGTGTTCTTTGCATACTTTTATGTCATGATGGTTTCATGATGGAGCCCCATCCTTTGACCTTCCATGGTTCATGATTGCTTGACTTTTTGTAGCAATCATGGTTGTTGATTAGTTGGTGGAGTGTGGATTTGTTAGTGATCATTGCTTGACTTTGGAGTCATCATGCTTTTGATGATGGTTAAATCTGATAACCATTTCCTTTGACTTGCTTAATCTTGTGGCTATCCTTTTTCACTCACTCACTCTCTCCCATTCCTCTCCTCTCTCTTTTTTCTTTTTTGGTGAGGCCGGCCAAGCTCTTGGAAAGGTGCTGTCCCAAAATTGGAGAGTGGGTTTTTGTTCATTTGGCTTTGCAAAATTCCCACAAGTTCCATCTCCAAACTACATCTCATTCCTCCACCAAAAAGGCAACATCCTAAACCCCAAATGAGACATGGTTCTACACCATTCTGCAGCAAACCTTGGGCACGTCGACTAGCCAGCTTCGTGCCCGAGTTGCCTCGGTATAGAGGTGGGAGCCCGTAAAAGAAGCCGGCGACGTGGTGCCCTTCCGGCGACGAGGTGGAGACCGGAGCTTCCGTGGGAGATCGGGACGACGACGAGAAGACCGGAGGACACGGATCAGTCGGTATATCTCTCTTCCCCATCTTGTAGTTAGCTAGGACTAGTTAATGGTACGATCAGGGTTTTAGTGCGTGTTGGTGCCGGTTCAAAGAAAATTAAAGTTAACCATCGCTTCCGCATTCCGGCGTCGGATTGACGGCCGGGGCGCCGCCGTGCACTTACATTGGTATCAGAACCTCGCCATTAGTATAGTCTAGCTTTGTCTAATGTGTTTTACATTTCCGATCGAGCAAAAATTCCAAAATCCGCATTTTCAATAGCAACAGTTTTCTGTCGAAATTTTTGTCTCGAAAAATTTTTCAGGTTGTATAAAACTGGTGTACTGGAAGTCCTAAGAGTTCTGGGGAAATTCGAGACATTGATCTTTCAGGGAGAGCGCGGAACCGCGGCCAAACCCCACTTGGCGCCGCGGTTCCGCCGCAGTATGGAGGGATCAATGCTTCAAATTTTTCCAGTGGGCTTCTAGGGTGAAAATAGGGTTTCTGGAATATTATTTTTGGGCCCAGATTTTCTTAATGTGCTACAGTAGTACTTGGGGGCCCACTTGTTAAAATTTGATCGATCGGATATTTTAAACACATTAGTTCACAGTATTTACATTATATCTGCGACCGTGAATGTCACTTGATCGGTAAATCTAGTCTAACTGCTATAACCCGGTTAGACGGATTTGCGAACGTGACATTCACGTTGATGTTCTGTGTATTGCTGTGATGTTGCGGATCGGTCGTGGGGGATAGCCTGGATGCAATGCTAGTACAGTTTTTGTTGTATTATGTACATTTGATATTGCGGGGCGAGCGTCCGACATGTGGACTGCCGTCACTGCCTGTTTGTATTATTATTTTGGAGCATGACCAGGTTGCGGTCGATATACCCGTTGTATGTATATTTTACTTTCTGTATTAGGATTGCCCCGCGGAGGGGTGCACGGATAGCCGGATTCTAGAGGGCAACGAGCCCGCATGTCATGGCATTGAGACGGAGGGGGCTTCACTCTAGAATTGGCGGGCTATTCGCCGCACTCGTAGGGGGTACAGGTTGACCTAGGAGGGGTGCCCAAGTTACCGGATTCCGTGAAGTGTTGGGTGGTCCATTCACGGTGCTGAAGGGGGCTGCCTCGCTTCAGGTTTTGGCGGATAACTTGCCGTGCCCGTAGGGGTCTAGGGTTTTCATTGCACAGGCTATCCACACGACCAGGGGAACGTCGGGTTTCAGTAGTGGCTCTGTGAAACCCGGGGATCCCTGATATCTGTATTGTTCTGTGATGCTGTACATTTCTGTGATGTTGCATTTTATCACGCCTTGAGCGAAATATAATATATTGGTATATATATTAGTAGATGTTGTATATGTTTTGGATCCACGCTAGTCCAGTCCCCGCTCTGTCGTTAGTTAGCTAACCTAACAGGTAATGACGGGACCCAGTGGCGAATGCGGATGGCATATACGTACGTCATATTATTTTCGTTCTTTGTGGTGTGATCAATTGATGGGACTGCGTTGATTCGGATCAATGCAAGTTAAAAACAAACCTAATCTGATGTTGTTGGAACACTTTTCAAAAAGCTGTTATTACAAGGACGTTCCCTTTTGTTTTGCATCGTGGTATTCAGTTAGAATATCCTGCTCCTCAATCGACGAGGCAAGGGACGAGATCCCTTCACAGGGAGTGACCCCTTGGACAAAAAGTTTGCGTCAGGGCAAAGACTTCACTATAGCCGATTACTTTTGCTTTGCACCGTGGTATTCAATTGGAATATCCTGCACCTCATTCTACGGGGAAAGATCCGAGATCCCTTCACCGGGTGTGACCTCTTTAGCAATGGTTTTCGTTACTATATTTTAAAAGCTATCCGTTCCTTCAACGATATCAAGTTCTTTACGTTAAAGGTTTTTGCCAGAAACCATTCGTAGCCCTCCGTCGTTTCATATGGGTGGTCAATAGTATTCAAGCTGTGTTTGTTGGCCAAAGTCAAGGCACAGTGTTTCGTAGCTGTTGGGTATTCATATGCAGCATAGATAGATACGTTGGTTTGGGACAGTCGTACTGCCTTGTTGGCCAAAGTCAAGGGTAGGTACGGGTGGACTTAAATTAACCTGGAGAATGACGGGTAGAACTTGACATGTGACTTATAATTTGTTGGCCAAAGTCAAGGTCATAAGTGCATGGGGCAAAAATCCACATCGGGAGTTCCAAAAGAACTGAAACTTGCCAGATATGCGCATAGCTTCTGGAGTGTGATACCGTGAGCGGATTCCGTCATATTATCATGCGAAGATAGTTGGATCCCGATTCCCACTGATGAGTTGGTTTACTCCTCGGGTGATCCCGACTAATTCTTCTTTTAGGTTTGGAGGAGAATTTGATGGTACAGTGGGAGGCTTCCAGATTAGATAAATTGGTAACCATTCTGATCTAGGTTAGAGTGCACGCTGAGTGTTTCTTTTCTCTCTCTCTTTGGCAGCGACCTTTGACCCGACCCTAAGACTATGACTCAGTGACCAAGTTAACCGAACCTTCTTAAACACTGGCTTTTGGATTGTCAGAGTTGCAAATCTCATTGCCACTCCTACTTTTACCCTTTTCTCCAGGAGACCCCGTATTACTACGAACGTCCACTTCCATTTGATAAAACCCGTATGGTTAGATACGAACTCGAAAGAATTTATTCGAGGATGGTTTCAGGTTCTGGAGAAAACGGATAGGACTATTCAGTTGTCTTTTCTTTTTTTACTTTCTCTCAGGTTGCGAGTACTCCTTGGTTTAGGAGATAGTACACCTATTACACAAATTGGATAGTCTTCTTCCAAACCTTAGGCTGGTGCCGAACGGTGGGGAATGAAGAAAACCAATTAGCCTAACGATGGTGTACATAAGGTATTAAGTTAAGACAAAGAAAGGGATTAGTAAGAGGGCAAAGTAAATTGCAACTGATATTCATGACCAAACCAAGTATTTCATTACCACTCCCATTTCACCTTTGTATTTCTCCAGGACACTCCGTATCACTACGAAGATCCACAGTTTATTGGATACTCCATCGTATGGTTATATACGAACTCGAAAGGAACTTGTTCCAGTTCGGGGATGGATTCTGGTTCAGGAGAAATAGGAATAAGGTTTATTCGGTTGTCTTTTATCTTCACCTTCTCTCGCATTGCGAGTGCTCCTAGGGTTAGGGCAGTACACCCATTATGCTTATTGGATAGTCTTCTTCCAAACCATAGCCTGGTGCCGAACGGTAGGGAAGGAAGAAAACCATTTTGCCTAAAGAGGTGTGCAGAAGGTAATGACTAAAGACATAAAAAGGGATTTGGAGAGGTGGCAAAGAATTATACGGTTACAGTCGTGAATCTGGAAGAGGCATTACTAGGAATACCGGGATACCCCATCGAAACATTTCAATGTTTCAGTGTCACTGTTTACTATTAAAGGAAAACTGATTTCCCAATTAGTCCTTACTCCAGGGTATGTATTTACCAGGTATGATTCTCACATCTGTATGGTTTTACAGATGATGAATGGGAGTAGGTTGGTGGGAATTAGGTGATCATCCTCATTATATCGGGATTCGTTGTAATCGGTGATATTTGAGGAAATCACCTGGGCTGTTTGCCGGTCGGCAAATATTTGGTTTTGAATATCCGCTGTTATGCACCAATTTCAAATTGATACATCTGTACGTCTATTTTTATAGAGTGAGATATACCTTTTTGAAATTATGTCTGTGACATCTACCTATATCAGTGGATGGTTAGGTAAGGAGCATTAAACAACGGTGTAATTTTTCTTAACCATAAGTACAGTTTTCAACCTACGACACACAGTGAATGAGTTATCAGACTCAAGGGACTTATACAGAGTATTGTATGTTGTCCAGGGTCCATCAGGACAGAGGGGTTGGTCCTCGTACTATATTCGGTTTACTTATGACTTCTATAGTTTTTAGATAAGTGTTTCGTGGAAACACAGGGTCCGAATTTTGAGAAGTTATAGGTATATAGATAAAGTAGAGAACCAGGTACTACAAGTATCGGGATTCTTCAGAGTGATCGAAGATGTAGATACTTGTCTATGGTATTCAGTTGATAGTAGTGAATAAGGGAACTTGCTTCTCTTTCAGGTTACTCATAATTGGAAGCATTCCTAAGTTGAGTAACGCTGATAGGCCTCCTTCCATTTAGTAGACATGCACTGAGGACAGCTGCATGATTTGAATCTGGTCAAATTAAATCAGTGCCTCTGGTTCTATATTGGATATAGAACAGTTCATATCTTAACGATGTTAAGGTACGGGGAGTTGTCCGGTTTATGATTAAAACCAGACACTGGACAATTCAAGGCACGTTTCTGTAATGGCTGTTTGTGGGTCGACCCAGGCTATGACGAGGGTTGACTTTCTACCATCTGGAAGATCAATAGTGATATTGTTCTTGACTCGCCACGGTTTTAATAAAAATGGATTTTTTCAGAAAACAGTAGTGGGAGTATTGTAGAACTGGAAGTGATTGCAGAACCACAAACGATTACTGGAGATTTGATAGGAACCTAAAGATTCAATCTGGTTTGATATTCCATTGGCCACTCCGCACATAAGGTGGGTAACTTTAGGCACCCGAGAGGTACTTCGGTAGCCTCAAGGACGGTGACAGGGAAGTTCTTGTTTACCCAGACTTGCCATTGCTGTTGTTCCAGGCTACGAGACCCGGCAGGAGGATGAGTATAGCGTCGTTCTAAACTAGTTTTAGAAGTGTACGTGTATATGACTCTGCCAGAGGGTTGTCGTAGTCAGTGGGAGCAGCGGAAGCATTGGTGGACAGGTAGCTTATGTCTATTTATAAACTATAGCAGATATAGCGGAGATAGATCATCTATTTCTGATGTGACAGTCATAGGTTTGACTTCATCAGAATAGGGAATGGATCAGTTGAGAAGGTAGTAGGGTGTGATGTCATGGTATTTGGATGACATACACAGAGTAGGAAGTGATATTCCTATACTACGATCGGTTATACTTTGGTCGTCACACAGTGGTTTCTCCACATGGGACTTGGACATTATATCAGACATACTAGTTACTAGATCTATGTTTTTAGATCAAGATTTGGGTGGTTTCCCAATCAGGGTACTTAGACAGCATTCTAAGAGTATTTAGAATGGACGACTCCTGGCACGGTAGTGTATCTGCAGGTAATGGAGTCACCCTCTCTAAAGGTGTCTTACAGACTAAAGGGGAGAGGGATGTGCATGATTGGCAGATCACTTGCTCAGGCAATTGAGTCAATCATGAGATGTCAAGTACCACACCAGATGTTGTTCTTGCACTGGATGCAATAAGTTGATGTTGATCCAATCCTGGAGAAATAGTCGGAAGCAGTTTTAGAACATAAGTGGATGTTCTAGGGATATGATAACGACAGCCTCATTCGGGAGACAGTTATCATTCCTGGCTTCCAAGGTGACCTGGACGACAAGGAGGTTGTCAGAGTTATAGTTTTCCTTCTGGCGAGGGGCAGTATTTTGGATCGGTGGTCCAAGGCAATACTGAGGGAGGCATGGCGCAGGATACTGATTAAGTTCAGTTGACGATACAATCTAAAAAGTTTGGATTTGGAGTTCATTTATGAGCTAGGTCCCATCAGACATCCAGACATATTCTAAGACAGGTATTGCTCATTTCGGGAGATGGCTTTCTCCACGAACTTGAGATATAGAGAGACATAGAAAGAAACATCAAAGCGGATCCACTCACTGAGGCTATTCCTCGAACGCAATAGTTTCGCAAACGAGCTTTGTGAGACTGACTAGTAGAGGAGTTGGGTGTTCGGTATCACACGGGCTGTGAGTATGCGACATCGCAATAATTAGCCTTGAGTGCAAGTGGGAGATTGTTGGCGATAGTGCCCTCAGAGGCATGTGATTGCAATGATTGAGGGAGGACCTGTCCCGGTAGGACAGTCTTACTCAAGATGATAGTATGCTATCTGGTTTATCTTTATCATCGTGTACTGCTTTAGGTGACCTGACATGTCGCTATTACACGTTGATAGAGCCCCTAGGATTCTTGCTTGACTGCCAGCAGTATGAGGGCGATCATATACGTGGGAGCTGGTAGTCTATAAGCACATCCTTAAAAGGTTCCTAGTCGTGGGAGTTTCGAGACAGGGCATCGATACTCCAGAGCAGACTAGTGTATACAGTCGAGACCGCGACGAGGGGCAGTGGCCGGTCTCATAAGCCATTGGTGTCAGATGGATCACCTAAGATGTATACAGGTGCTCATTAGGTTATGAGTACACCGGACAGGACTCGCCGGGAACCTGCTAGTTGGGATTATACCAGACGTCAGATAGCAGTTCCCTGGTGACATGTGTACAGGTTAGTTCATCGACCTAGGGATCGTCATTTGTCTCGTGTGAGTTCCCACTGTACTTTGATTACTACCCTACCACGCTCAAAGGAGACGTGCAAACAGGTTTTAGTTGGGTACAGTCCCGAGCCACATGGAGGCAGTGAGCGGATCTTCAGGGGTTCGTCTCTCCCGGTATTGGGGGTGAGGTCGCGCTGTGTCTAGGAGAGCCATTACACAAAGCCCTCGGCCGAGGCAGGAGATTTACTGGTAGGTATTCCAGTAGTATCTCAGGGTGTTCTGGGCTACACTCCGACACGACTTGTACCGCTTTTGGGGGTCTGACTTTTACCAACCCCTAGGCCCGCCATGCGATGCTCATAGACGTACGGATCGGACTGTATGGATATTGTCATTGACAGGCTCAGTAGGGTGTCAGGATGAGTTCGCTCATCGACGTCCCTTTTGGTCAATAGCTGGTGGCCCGTCACGTATTGGCTTATAACTCTGACGTGCTAGTGGTTAAATCCACAACCATGGTGTTGACGAGTCTTTAGAGTCCCCCGCATTCAGTTGCTCAAGTTTTCGGGCGAAACGCTGTAGAGGCCGTATGGAGATATGGCAGGGTTCGATCAGATACGTGCGGTATTGCACGGATCAGGATCGAACGGATATTACTAGCCGGCTTTGGTTTAAGCCGGATTCTAGTATAGTACATTGTAGATTTTGTCTCATTGCATTTGTATTTTGGTTGGAATACAAATGCGGGTGTGTATACACAGTATCGGGGTTTTCCTGTAAGTTATTACGGGACCAGTTTTCTGGAGTTGCCAGTTTGCTTTCCGTTTCGGTTATATTTCTTTGTATCTTTCAATGGCCGAAGTTTGGTGGAGGAGGGCTTATTTGCAATTGGGCAAATAAGCATTTGTGGAGGGTGTTCTTTGCATACTTTTGTGTCATGATGGTTTCATGATGGATCCCCATCCTTTGACCTTCCATGGTTCATGATTGCTTGACTTTTTGTAGCAATCATGGTTGTTGATTAGTTGGTGGAGTGTGGATTTGTTAGTGATCATTGCTTGACTTTGGAGTCATCATGCTTTTGATGATGGTTGAATATGATAACCATTTCCTTTGACTTGCTTATTCTTGTGGCTATCCATTTTCACTCACTCACTCTCTCTCATTCCTCCCCTCTCTCTCTTTTTTTTGGTGAGGCCGGCCAAGCTCTTGGAAAGGGGCTGTCCCAAAATTGGAGAGTGGGTTTTTGTTCATTTGGCTTTGCAAAATTCCCACAAGTTCCATCTCCAAACTACATCTCATTCCTCCACCAAAAAGGCAACATCCTAAACCCCAAATGAGACATGGTTCTACACCATTCTGCAGCAAACCTTGGGCACGTCGACTAGCCAGCTTCGTGCCCGAGTTGCCTCGGTATAGAGGTGGGAGCCCGTAAAAGAAGCCGGCGATGTGGTGCCCTTCCGGTGATGAGGTGGAGACCGGAGCTTCCGCAGGAGATCGGGACGACGACGAGAAGACCGGAGGACACGGATCAGTCGGTATATCTCTCTTCCCCATCTTGTAGTTAGCTAGGACTAGTTAATGGTACGATCCGGGTTTTAGTGCCCGGTGGTGCCGGCTCAAAGAAAATTAAAGTTAATCATCGCTTCCGCATTCCGGCGTCGGATTGACGGCCGGGACGCCGCCGTGCACTTACAGAGACAAGTATACATGTTAAGATAAAGAGCAACCTGATGGCACACTATCATATCGAGCAAGAAAGTCTTCTCTATATATGTCCAAGCATCCAATATAATATACATCATCTGTACATTACTGGCCTCTAGGGCATACATACAACTAACAATCTCCCACTTGCACTAGGGCCAGCTGCTATAGGATCGCATACTAAGCATCCCGAAGAGTCTCTCAAACTGTATCTGGGGAATGGCCTTCGTGAGTGGATACGCCGCGTTGTTCTTCGTGTCAACCCTCCTGATCTCGATCTCCCGGCGATCAACTATCTCCCGGATCAGGTGATACCGCCTCAGAATATGCCTGGATTGCTGATGGGACCTGGGTTCCTTGGCCAAAGCCACCGTTCCATTGTTATCACAATATAAAGGTATTGGATGCTCAATGGATGGAACCACTCCAAGTTCAGTAATGAACTTCTTGATCCAGACAGCCTCTTTGGCAGCATCGTTGGCAGCGATGTATTCAGCCTCCATCGTCGAGTCTGCCACAGTTTCCTGCTTGGAACTCTTCCAGCTAACCGCCCCTCCGTAAAGGGTAAAGGCAAATCCCGAGTGCGACTTAGAGTCGTCCTTATCACTCTAGAAGCTCAAATCGGTAAAGGACTCCACTTGGAGTTCTCCGTTACCATACACCAAGAGCATCTCTTTAGTCCTTCGTAAGTACTTGAGAATGCTCTTCACAGCTGTCCAGTAACTCTCTCCAGGATCATCTTGATACCTACTTACTACACTTAGTGAGTGTACTACATCGGGTCTGGTACATAGCATCGCGTACATGATAGAGCCTACCGAATAAGCATAGGGTATCCCTTGCATGGGAGCTCTTTCCAAATCAGTCTTGGGAGACATCTGTTTGGAGAGAGTGAGCCCTGAGATCGTGGGTAAGTTCCCACGCTTGGACTCTTCCATACTAAACCGCTTTAGTATGGTGTCAATGTACCTGGATTGGGACAATTCCAGTATCCGTTTGGATCTATCTCTATAGATCTTAATCCCCAAGATATAGGAGGCATCCCTTAGATCTTTCATTGAAAATCTTTATGATAAGAAGAGCTTGACCGATTGCAGTATAGGAATGTCATTTCCTATCAAGAGTATGTCGTCCACGTACAATACGAGGTAGACAACCTCACTCTCTGCCACCTTTTTGTAGATACAAGGTTCATCTACGTTTTTGACGAAATCAAACTCTTTGATAACGACGTCAAAGCAGATGTTCCAACTCCGCGATGCTTGCTTTAATCCACAAATGGATTTAAGCAGCTTGCATACCTTCCCGCTGTTAGTTATATGTATGCCCTAGAGGCCATTACTGTACATACGATGTATATTGTAGTGGATGCTAGGACATATATAGGGAGGACTTTCTTGTTCGACATGATAGTATGCTATCTGGTTTTACTTTATCTTAACGTATACTCTGATTGTCTCTATGTTACATGTTGATAAAGCCCTTAGGATATGTACTCGACTACAGGGACTATGATGAGATCATACTAGTGGGGCCACAGTAGTCGACGAGTACATCCTATAACTGTTCCTAGTCGAGGGTGTATCGAGACAGGGCATCGATACACCAGAGTAGACTAGCGTATCCGCATCTTGACCCATATGATGGGCGATGGATGATCCCATATCCATCGGTGTTTGACATCAAGGATGGTGTACGGGTGCTTATTGGAGACTGGGTACACTGGACAGACTCGCCGAGAACTCCCAGATGGTATTATACCTTACGTCAGATGGCAGTTCTCCGGTGACACTGGTATAGAGTAGTCTGTTGACCCGAGATCGTCATAGAGTCTTGTGTGATTCCCACTGTGCTTTGATTTTCATCATACCACGTCCAAGATGGCGTGCAAAAAGGTGGCTTTTGGGTACAGTCCCGAATCACATGGAAGCAATGAGCGATAGGAGGGGATTCGTCTCTTCCGGTATAGGGAGTTGATGTTGCGCTGTGTTCGATTGGCTATAACCGGAAATACCTGGCTATGGTTGCTGAGATTTACTGGTAAGTGTTATCAGTAGTTTCTCGAACTGTAATAGACCTCATATCGACACGACTTATCAAGCTACTGGGGTCTGACGTTTACCACCCCTAGGCGAGATATGCGACAAATCAGACGACGAGACCGGACTGTACGGGAGTGTTACTGATTGGATTCATAGGAGAATGTACAGGCTTGCTTGTTGATCTTCTGAGCACACAATACTTGGGTGGCTGTTACGTTTAGCTGACCGCTTGCAGCTTGTAGGTGTCTGATATGATCTTCACTTACTGCCGGCGTATTGACAATTCTTTAGAGTTCTACACAGAGGTTTCTTGACTCAGGCAAAACGGAGTAGGAGCACATAAGTGATATGTGCGGGACCGAGGATAATGATGTATATGATACCGTATTAGATTCTCGCGATATGAGATATCGGCCGGGTATATGTGATATAGCCGGGTCATCGTATTAGTCGGTTATATGCGATATAGCCGGATTGTCGGATCAAGTGTTGATTCGATAATTTAATATATAATAATATATATGATATACTAAATTACATTAACTAATATTAGCTCACTAAAAGATTCATTTTCTCACGGGATAATACATTGATATATATGTGATATATGTTAATTGTATTATTTTCTATTGTTACAAAATATATTGTATATGTGATATATAATATTGTAACATGTTTGGGTTACAAATTTAACAATGGTTTAGGATTTAAACTTGGTTAGGGTTTGGATTAGGGTTAGCTTTTGCATGAAGCTTCCATGAAGCTTCATGAAGCTTTGACTTTGTGGTTGCTTGATATTTTTGTAAGATATTATGTTAACCCAATCCAAACCATTAACTCTAGTTAACTCTCTACAAGGGTTAACTCTTTTATGATTAACCCTTGGTTAGATTTGTAACCACTACAGTAATTCATTGTTCATCACAAAAGGATTAACTTATCATCTTCATTCATCTTCTTCTTCCTTGAGTTCCTTCTTGAAAAAGCTTTCTTTTGTGATGAAAGTGAGTGAGAAAAAGATTATAAATGAGAGAGAAAATCCTACTTCATCATCCTCATCTATCCTTGCCATTTAGATGAGGGTGTTCACATCATTTCATGAGTAATAGCTTGTGTTAACGAAACTTCATGGTAGATCATCTATGTTATCGAAGATCGGAAGCAAGGTTGCATCATTCTCTTCGTGAAGCCTCTCGAGAGTCCAGAACACGATGATCGCAGCGAAGGGACCTCAACACGGAGATTAAAAAGTGAAGGACCGGATCTACAAAGGTTGTAATCCCTCTCACTTAGTGTTAAAGTGTTTAACTTGCTAGTTTTCGCCAAAACCCTAGTTTAAAGATCCGGCTTCGGGTTGTTCGGCACAACTAAAATTTTAATCGGGCACGGTTGATGCCTCGTAGACCCTCATGCGTGTACCTAGAAACCCTACAGTGGTATCAGAGCCAAGCTAGAGCTTTAGGCGAAGTCTGAGCGAATTTTAAAGTCTGATCGAACCCGGAAATCCCGATGTTTACCCCTATCTGGATATTTTTCAAAAATGTGATTTTTTATGAATTAAAAATTCTCAGAAAAACAAGCAGGAAAAACTAAGAATTACTGTGAAGTACGGTCTACTAAGTCAATTATTTGACCGCGGAACCGCGGCCAAACCAAGGGTTTGGCGGTGGTTCCGCGGCCAAAATTGTGACTTAGTCCCTGGAATTTCATATATTTATTATTAGGTCCTTTCTTGTCAATTTTTTCTGGGAATTTTTTAATTCCACTCAAGTGTTGAATTTTATAGGGTTGTATTGGGCACTCGTTGATTCTATCGGATATTGTAACTTCGTTTATTTTTTCCATGTAATTTTTTAGAAACTGTTAAAATGTTCGAACGGATATCAATAACTCACTTTTTCCCCTGTCGGACTGGATTTTTTCTCGAGTTTAAGAACGTTCTAAGTCGTGCAAGTAACGCGGTGGACCCTCTAGAAGACAACAAACCTTAACTCGATTATGTGACCGTCTGGAACTGCGTCTAAAGCTTAGGGTTTGTGGCGGTACGGCCTGCCACATGTGAGGCGTTGGCTTGACCCTTCTACGGCTGGACCATTGGTACTGTGGCATGTGATTGATGTTTTTAAACTGATTTCAAGTGTTGAGATAAATTGGGGAAATCTTAGGTGTTTGATTATTCGATCGGAAAGTTTAACATTGTCTATTTATCTGGAATGTGATACAATATTTGGAATCCACTGGTAGTTATGAGATAACTAATTTGAAAGTTATAAACATAGCACTTTAGTTTCAGATGATTGGTTGCCACGGAATTTTGATGTGATCAAAAGTCCGTCGCAATCACGTAGCGTACGCGGATACTCGCCGGGTAAACTTAACAGACAGCCACGCCCCAAAGCCCCGACCAAGTGACTGTAGGAGAACCCCGTCGCCAAAAGCATCCGTTCGGGTGCTCGCGACAGCGGTGCTCCGCCTTAGTGCACTTCGTCGACGGCATCCGGGGGTGCGGCCGTTTACTAAAGTTTGCGACGAGCATTCGATCAGGATATCGGGAATCTTGTTGAATTGCCCGACTTGATATTGAAAAGAGTTCTCGATAATGAGACTAAAATGCAGGGTTTATAGTTGCTAGGCATGCGATGTCTAAGGAATTCATTTGGTTAGGCATGCGATGTCTAAGGAGGTTGCGGATTCCAACTGTTGTAGTTTTACACTTTCTTTTCTGTGACCGTAAGCGTAGTATGTGGTGTATCGCCGGCTTCGTTGCTATACATCAACGACAATCGGGATATGCATACTTGCTTACGTTGATGATATGAGATATTATGTGTTGCTGTGATATGTTATATTGGATCGTTGCGTTTTGAATAGCCGGGGGTTTTATGTGAGATGAGAGTTTTTCTTTTTTATTTATGTAAAATTCAAATGTATGTAATATTCTTTTATTGGGGCACTTCCGGGCTGAGGATGATGTCACCGTTGTATATTATTTACTTTTCCGCATTAGGTAGACCCAAGGCGGGGAGCACAAGTAACCGGGTTCTAGGGTCTAGTGGGAGGCCATCTCGAGGAGTCGAGACCGGGTCTCCTAACCCTAGAATTGGCAGTGTTGCTTGCCGCTCTCGTAGGGGTTTAGGGATGTGGGTTTGCCTATTCATCGCGACCGTGGAATCCGTGTTTTATACAGGCTCGTATTAAAACACGGAAGTCCTAGTATATCCAATATTTCATATATGTTTCCTCTGCTGCAATGTTCTGTGATGAAATCATATTACTGCCTGAGACGAATGTTTATATTATATATATGAGATATATGTTATATTGCAGATTTCGTTTCAAAAGAGATGCTTGTGAAGCATAATAAAATGGGACTTCATTAATGAGATTAATGAAATAAAAGAAACCTGAAGATGTTGTAGAAACTTATTTAAAAACTGGTAGCTCTAGTTCTTGCCTTGCATAGCGGTGTTCCTTGTAGAACATCCAACACCTTATTCGATAAGGAAAGAGCCGAGATCCCTTCACCGGGAGTGACCTCTTTAATGAAACTAGCAGATGCTACAAACTCGGTTTGTCTTTTGATTGCTTCTATAGTTCTTGCTTTGCACAGTGATATTTGTGAAATATCCTGCACCTTATTCGATGAGGAAAGGGCCGACGATCCCTTCACCGGGAGTGACCCCTTTAGCAAAACTAGAAAAGCCTCAAAAACACTCTATTTAAAATCACTCGATTCTACAACGATATCATGTTCATTACGCAAAAGGTTTTCTTAAAAAGCTGTCGTAGCCCTCCGTCATTTCAGATAAGTACTAGTTAGTATTCGTGCTACGTTTGTTGACTATGTTAAGGCGTAGTGTGCGGTATCTGATTAGTGCTTATCTGTATAAGCATTTGATGCGATTGGATTAGGGTAGTCGTGCAACTTTGTTGACTATGTTAAGGGTCGTGCGGGTGGGTTTATTCAATCGGGAAATGACGGGTTGAACTTGTCTAGCACTTATGATTTGTTGACTATGTTAAGGTTATATAGCTGCTAGGGGTAAAATATTATTGGGAGTTTAAGTGTTGAAATTTGCAATGAGATTGCATACCTTCTATGAGATTGTTGGATCCTGATACCCGTTGCGAGTAAGAGTTACTCCTGGGAGAGTTTTACACATTACAATTAGCCGATCAAGTAGGTGTCTAGAAAGATGTCAACGGGGTTACGCCTCTGGGAAAACGAGGTTTACTTTAATTAGGTTCGTGCGAAAGCACGGGGGACCTCCCTCAAAGTACCGACACCGGCCTGGTTGAAAGATTGGCGAACTTGTACCGTGTAATTAATCCCGGCTAGTCTTTCCTTTTAGGGTTTAAAGGATGATTTGATTAAAACAGTGGGAGACATCCTGATTAGATATATTAGATAACCAATCTAATCTTGCAAGAGCATACGCTGAGTGTTTTCTTCTCTCTCTCTCCAGATAGCGACCATATCATGCCTTAATCAAGATAATAATACGGATATATTGACCGAACCCGCTTATTATACTGAGTTGGAGAACGTTGGTCCCGCTCCAACTTATAATTGTTATAAGACAGAGCAGGAAATTGGGGAATACCAGATTTCCCTTGCCACCTAAACGAAGAAAGTGCGTGCTGATGCATCTTCTTCGGGTGTGTTCATTGCAGAGAACTGTTTCTCAGTATCCTTTACGTCCTGGGTATGAGATACCGGATCAGGATCCCGCATATGTAATCTGTTTCATGGGCTACAGAATGGTAGAGAACTGAGAACGGGTGATAAGTTTCATGAGACAGAAAATGGTGCAACTGTTGGTCACTATCATCCTGTATTACCAGAATACATTGATTCTGAACAAATGTTATTAGATACCGAACCTGATATACAACATCATATCAGTATCTTTATTAGTAAAGAAAGGATATAATTTTGTATTGTTGGATAATGTTTTGAACATTTCCTATATCAAGAGTTGATTGGTTCAGGCACGTTATCTAAAAGCATTGACGTTCTAAATCAAACTGCAGTTCTCAGTATACAGAACACACACGAGAGGAAGAGTTCAGAAGTGAACGAATCCTATTTGAGGCATTGTAGACTAGGTCATATCAATGCGACCCAACTAGCAAAGTTACATTTAGATGCATATTTAAATTTGTTTGAATTTACATCTTATGAAACTTGCCTATCATGTCACAAAAATAAGATGACCACAGCTCTATTTATTGGAAACAGAGAAAGAGTTAGTGAACTCTTGGGATTGATACATGCTGATGTATGAATATCCCCTATCTACACATGCCAAGACCGGTTCTTTGTACTTTATTACATTCTCTGATGATCTCTCAAGATTCAGACATATGTTCCTGTTGAAACACAAGTCCGAAGCTTTTGAGATATTCACAGAATATAAGTTAGAAGTGGAGAACGAAAAAAGGTTAAAAGTATTATGTCTTTTGATGTGATCAAGGAGGAGAATACTTGAGCACGGAATTCCTGGACTATTCTAAAGGAGAATGAGATTCTCTCTCAGCATTACTCCTCCATATACAACACGGCACGTCGGTGTATCAGGACGGAGCAACAGCACCCTATGTGATATGGTGTGCTATATAATGAGTACTACTGAGTTTCCTATTTCCTTTTGGGTGTTAAGCGCTTGAGAAGCTGCATACCTATTGAATAGGGTTCAAATCAAATCAGTTGCCTACCACTTCATATGTGATATGGAAAGGGAAGAGCCTATATCTTAAGTTTGTTAAGATTTGGTGTTGTCCGGACTATGTCTAAAAGCAAAATCCGGACAAGCTCGAGGCAAGGTCTGTTATGTATAACTGGAAAGGTTCCAGCTATACAAACTGCAGCTGATGATTTGGTAGAACCAAAGGATTCAATAGTTTCCGACGAACCTCAGCCGCTCCGCCGATCTAGTAGGGTTCCTCACCCACGTGAGAGATACATCGGTTTCTCTATGACAGTGGGAGCGAGGATTGCATCATGAGATGATGACCCAACTAGTTTCGAGCTGGCCATCAGGAGTGAGACTCTGTAAGAATGGCTGGATGCTTATCGATCTGAGATGGAATCCTTATACACCAACAAAGTATGGACTTTGGTTTCTTTATCTGAAGGGTTAAATCCCCATTAGGAGCAAGTATATCTTGAGAAGATTACTTGGTGCACATGGAAAAGTTGAGACTTTCAAAGCTATGCTTAAGTCCATCCAGATCCTACTTGCCACGGCTACGTACCATGACTACGATATCTGGTGGTTGGATGTCTTGACTGCTTTTCTAAATGATGTTTTAGAAGAGTGCGTCTATAAGTACACAGCCAGAGGGCTTCGTAGACAGCGGGAGCAGCGGAAACGTGTGAAAGATGCTTTATAGGATAAAGCAGGCATCGCGGAGTTGGAACATCTGTTTTGATGTGGTAGTCAAAGAATTTGACTTCATCAAAATGATAGATGAACCTTGTTTATACAAAAAGGTAGTAGGGAGTATGGTGTTGATCCTCGTAGAGTATGTGGATAACATACTCTTGATAAGGAAATAGTTTCCTATGCTACGCTCGGTCAATCTCCGCTTATCACAAGGATTCTCCATATAGGATCAAGGCGATACCTCCTAAATCCTGGGTTATGGATCTATGAGATAGATCTATTTGGATGTTAGGATTCTCACTAGTTGTAGTGAGATGGTATCAATCGATCCTGGGGAGAATCACTGGAAAGGTTCCAGGTGATAAGGACGACTGAATGTCAATCGCAGGCATTGTCTTTACCCTCAGTGGAGGGATGGTACGTTGGAAGAGTTCCAAGCTAGATACCGTGACATACTAGACGATTAAAGGCATGATACATCGTTACCAAAGACGCTACCAAAGAGGCAGTCTAGATATATATATAAGTTCATAAGATGAACTTCGTTCCTACCATTGTGTGACAATGGAGTTGTGGCTTTAGCCAAGGAACTACCGTCCCATCAGAAATCCAGATATAATTCTTAGGCAGTTTCACCTGATCATGGAGATAGTTGATCTCCACGGAGATCGAGGTTAGGAGAGAAGACACAGTGGACAACAACGCGGATCCACTCACGAAGGCCTTTTTCACAGTAGAGACTTTTATGGGATGGTTGAGTATGAGATACTTCAACCGCAGCTAATTGTCGGGTATGTGATACCACAACAGATGGCCCCAGTGCAAGTGGGAGATTGTTAGTTATATGTATGCCCTAGAGGCCATTACTGTACATACGATGTATATTGTAGTGGATGCTAGGACATATATAGGGAGGACTTTCTAGCTCGACATGACAGTATGCTATCTGGTTGTACTTTATCTTAACATGTACTCTGATTGTCTCTATGTTACATGTTGATAAAGCCCTTAGGATATGTACTCAACTACTTGGACTATGATGATATCATACTAGTGGGGCCACGGTAGTCGACGAGTACATCCTATAACTGTTCCTAGTCGAGGGTGTATCGAGACAGGGCATCGATACACCAGATTAGACTAGCGTATACGCATCTTGACCCATATGATAGGCGATGGATGATCCTATATCCATCAGTGTTTGACTTCAAGGATGGTGTACGGGTGCTCAGTGGAGACTGGGTACACTGGAAGGACTCGCCGAGAACTCCCAGATGGTATTATACCTTACGTGAGATGGCAGTTCTCCGGTGACACTGGCACAGAGTAGTCTGTTGACCCGAGATCGTCATAGAGTCTTGTGTGATTCCCACTGTGCTTTGATTTCCATCATACCACGTCCAAGAGGGCGTGCAAAAAGTTGGCTTTTGGGTACAGTCCCGAATCACATGGAGGCAATGAGCGATAGGATTGGATTCGTCTCTCACGGTATAGGGAGTTGATGTTGTGCTGTGATCGATTGGCTATAACCGGAAATCCCTGGCCAGGGTTTCTGAGATTTACTGGTAAGTGTTATCAGTAGTTTCTCGAACTGTAATAGACCTCATATCGACACGACTTATCAAGCTACTGGGGTCTGACGTTTACCACCCCTAGGCGAGATATGCGACATATCAGACGACGAGATCGGACTGTACAGGAGTGTTTCTGATTGGATTCACATGAGAATGTACAGGCTTGCTTGTTGATCTTCTGAGCGCTCAATACCTGGGTGACTGTTACGTTTAGCTGACCGCTTGCAGCTTATTGGTGTTTGATATGATCATCACCTACTGCCGGCGTATTGACGATTCTTTAGAGACCTACACAGAGGTTTCTTGACTCAGGCAAAACGGAGTAGGAGCACATATGTGATATGTATGGGACCGAGGATAATGCGGTATGTGATACCGTATTAGATTCTCGCGATATGAGATATCGTCCGGGTATATGTGATATAGCTGGGTCATCGTATTAGTCGGTTATATGCGATATAGCCGGATTGTCGGATCAAGTGTTGATTCGATAATTTAATATATAATAATATATATGATATATTAAATTACATTAACTAATATTAGCTCACTAAAATATTCATTTTCTCACGGGATAATACATTGATATATATGCGATATATGTTAATTGTATTATTTTCTATTGTTATAAAATATATTGTATATGTGATATATAATATTCTAACAGGTTAGGGTTACAAATTTAGCAATGGTTTAGGATTTAAACTTGGTTAGGGTTTGGATTAGGGTTAGCTTTTGCATGAAGCTTCATGAAGCTTTGACTTTGTGGTTGCTTGATATTTTCGTGAGATATTATGTTAACCCAATCCAAACCATTAACTCTAGTTAACTCTCTACAAGGGTTAACTCTTTCATGCTTAACCCTTGGTTAGATTTGTAACCACAACAATAATTCATTGTTCATCACAAAAGGATTAAGTTATTATCTTCATTCATCTTCTTCTTCCTTGAGTTCCTTCTTGAAAAAGCTTTCTTTTGTGATGAAAGTGAGTGAGAAAAAGATTATAAATGAGAGTAAAAATCCTACTTCATCATCCTCATCTATCCTTGCCATTTAGATGAGGGTGTTCACATCATTTCATGAGTGATAGCTTGTGTTAACGAAACATCAATGTAGACAATCTATGTTATCGAAGATCGGAAGCATGGTTGCATCATTCTCTTCGTGAAGCCTCTCGAGAGTCCAGAACACGATGATCGCAGCGAAGGGACCACAACACAGAGCTTAAGAAGTGAAGGACCGGATCTACAAAGGTTGTAATCCCTCTCACTTACTGTTAAAGTGTTTAACAAGCTCATTTTCACCAAAACCCTAGTTTAAAGATCCGGCTTCGGGTTGCTCGGCACGGCTAAAATTTTAATCGGGTATGGTTGATGGCTCGTAGACCCTCGTGCGCGTGCCTAGCAACCCTACACCCGCTGCTCCCACTAGCTACGAAGCCCTCTAGCTGAGTCATGTACACGCTCTTTTCTAAATCACCGTTTTGAAAGGCGGTCTTAACATCCATTTGCCAGATTTCGTAGTCATGATATGCAGCGATGGCAAGCATGATCTGGATGGATTTAAGCATAGCCACTGGAGAAAAGGTTTCATCATAGTCCACACCTGGTCTTTGACGAAAACCCTTTGCAACAAGTCTAGCTCTGAAAGTCTCTACATTCCTATCTACACCAAATTTTTTCTTGAAGATCCACTTGCTCCCAATGGGTTTTACCCCTTCAGGAGCATCTTCCAAAGTCCATACTTTGTTGGTGTACATGGATTCCATCTCGTACCGCATTGCATCCAGCCATTTCACTGAGTCCCCACTCGTGATGGCCTGCTCGAAGCTAGTTGGGTCATCATCAACCATGATGCAATCCACGCTCCCACCATCCTTGAGAAAACCGTAGTATCTCTCAAGTGGGTGAGGAACCCTACTAGATCTGCGGAGTGGCTGGGGTTCATCGGGAACTACCGAATACTCTGGTTCCACTAAATCTTCTGTTGTGGTTTGTACAGCTGGAATCTCTTCCAGTTCTACCTCAGAGCCACTAATCTCATTTGCAAGAAATTCCTTTTCTAAAAAGGTGGCGTGTTGAGCAACAAACACCCTTTGTTCCTCACTGTGGTAGAAGATATACCCTCGCGAATGCTTAGGATATCCAATAAACTTACAAAAAACAGACCTTGCCTCGAGTTTGTCCGGTTTTTGTCTTTTGACATAAGCCGGGCAACCCCATATCTTAATAAAATTAAGATATGGTCTCTTCCCTTCCCATATCTCAATGGGGTGGTAGGCACAGATTTTGAAGGAACCCTATTCAGGAGGTATGCTGCTGTCTCCAGTGCATATCCCCAGAAGGAAATAGGTAACTCAGCTATACTCATCATAGAGCGCACCATATCTAATAGGGTGCGGTTTCTCCGTTCCGATACACCGTTGTGCTGTGGTGTATATGGAGGAGTTAGCTGAGAGAGAATCCCATTCTCTTTTAGGAAGTCCAAGAATTCATTGCTCAAGTATTCACCTTCTCGATCAGATCGAAGGATTTTAATACTTTTCCCGGTTTAGTTCTTGACTTCTTGTTTATATTCTCTAAATTTCTCAAAAGCTTCTGATTTGTGTTTCATCAGGAACACATATCCGAATCTAGAGAGATCGTCAGTGAATGTAAGGAAGTACGAAGAACCATCCCTGGCATATGTAGACATGGGACCGCATACATCACTATGTATCAGTCCCAAGAGTTCAGTAACTCTTTCTCCGTGTCCCGTAAATGGAGTTTTGGTCATCTTGCCTTTGAGACATGACTGGCAAGTGTCATAAGATGAAAATTCAAACGGATTCAAATATCCATCCTTATGCAACTTAGCTAGTCGTGTCGTATTGATGTGACCTAGTCTACAATGCCACAAGAAGGATTCGTCCAGTTCTGAACTCTTCCTCTTGTGTGTGTTTGTTATGCTTTGAACTGTTGATTGATTTAAAACATAAATGCCATTGCACATCATGCCTGATCCAACCAAATTTTGGTTTAGAAAAATGTTCATAACATTATCCTGTAATACAAAATTATATCCTTCTTTACTCAACAAAGAAACCGATATAATGTTGCATATCAAGTTCGGCATGTAATAGCATTCATTCAGGATCAATGTATTACTAGTTGGCAATACAAGGTGATATTCCCCGACAGTTTTAGCTGCAACAATTCCACCATTTCCAACCCTTATGTCTTTATTACCTTCTCTAAGTTCTCTACCTTTCCTAAGCCCTTGTAACTGATTACATATATGGGATCTTGACCCGGTATCTAATACCCAGGACGTAGAGGAAATGGAGAAACAGTTCTCTGTAACGAACACACCCGAAGAAAATGCATCAACATGTACTTTCTTCATTCGGGTGGCATGGGAATCCTGTTATTCCCCTATATCTTGCTCAGTCTTATAACTTTTATGAGAATGAACGGATCCAACGTTCCCCAGCACAGTATAACATGCGGGTTCGGTCAATACATCCATATTATTATCTTTATTAAGGCATGATATGGTCGCTAACTGGAGAGACAGAGAAGAAAACACTTTAGCGTATGCTCTTGCAAGATCAGATTGGTTATTATTTTATCTAATCAGGATGGCTCCCACTGTTTTTATCAAATCATTCTTCAAACCCTAAAAGGAAACACTAGCCGGGATTAATTACACTCCACAACTTCGCCAATCTTTCAGCCAGGCCAGTGTCGGTACTTTGAGGGAGGTTCCCCGTGCTTTCGCACGGACCTAATTAAAGTAAACCTCGTTTTCCCAGAGACGTAACCCCGTTGACACCTTTCTAGATACCTACTTGATCGGCTAATTGTCCTGTGTAAAACTCTCCCAGGAGTAACAATTACTCGTAGTGGGTATCGAGATCCAACTATCTCATAGAAGGTATGAAATGTCATTGCAAATTTCAACACTTGAAATTCCTGATAATATTTTGCCCCAAGCATCCCAAGACCTTGATGGAGGCCAACAAACCACAGGGTGCAAGTCAAGTTCAACCCGTTATTTCTTAATTGAATCAAACCCACCCACACGACCTTTGACGGAGGTCAACAAGGTCATACGACTACCCTAATCCAACCTGCATCATATGCATAAGCAGATAAATACTAGTTAGCTACCGCACACTACGCCTTGACGAAGGTCAACAAACGTAGCACGAATACTAAGTAGGACTTATCTGAAATGGCGGAGGGCTACGACAGGTTTTTCTGAAAACCTATTGCGTAATGAACTTGATATCGTTGTAGAATCAAGTGAATTTTGAAATGGAGTGATTTTAAGGCTTTCATTAGTTTTGCTAAAGAGGTCACTCCCGGGGAAGGGATCTCGGCTCTTTCCTCATCGAATAAGGTGTAGGACATATCATATATATCACTATGTAAAGGAAAACTCTAAAAGAAATCAAAAACAAACCGAGTGTTGTAGCATCTGCCAGTTTTGTTAGTGTATATGCCCTAGAGGCCATTACTGTATCATACTAGTTTGTATATTACTTAATGGATGCTTGGGATATTCACCTTGTATATACAATCTTGCTCAAAATAGTAGTATGCTACTTGGTTTGTTTCTACTTCAATGTGTACTTGTGCTTATTTCAGTATATCACTTATACGCATTAGTGGAGCCCTTAGGATCTTTGCTTGATTACCAGCGTTGTGATGGCAGTCACACTAGTGGGGGCTGGGTAATCTATAAGCACATCCTTATTCAGGTCCCTGGTCGCAGGATTATCGAGACAGGGCATCGATACTCCGGAGTAGACCAGCGCATGCGCTTCTCATCCCAGTGTGGGAGACGGTCTGTCCCACAGCCGTCAGTACGTCGTACTTGAGATAGTATGCGGGTGCTCATTAGGTTACGGGTACACTGGACAGGACTCGTAGGGAACTGACTAGTTGGTATTATACCTATCGTCAGTTATCAGTTCCTAGGTGACATGAGTACAGCTTAGTCCGCTGACTTGACACTGTCACTTCGCCTCGGGTGTGTTCCCACTGTACTTTGATCACTACCCTACCACGGCTCAAAGGAGTCGTGCAAACAGGTGGTGGTTGGGTGCAGTCCCGAAGCACTTGGAGGCAGTGACGGTTAGACAGGATTCGTCTCTCCCGGTATTGGGGGTTGACATCGCGCTGTGTCTAGGAGAGCCATTACACGAGTAGTCCCTGGCCAGGGCAAACGAGATATACTGGTAGGTTTCCAGTGTTATCTCAGGGTGTATTGGGCTTCACTCCGGCACGACTTGTACCGCTATTGGGGGACTGACGTTTACCGCCCCCTAGGCCCGCCATGCGATGTATCAGACGAACAGACCGGACTGTACGGAGAATGTCACGCTCAGGCTCAGTAGGAGTTCAGATGGGTTTCGCCTCGTCGGTCTTCTTGTCGGCATTACCTGGGGACCGTTACGCACAGCTAGTGCCGCTTGCGGTCTGTGGTTAAACCCACTGCCAGCGTGGTGTCGAGTCTTTAGAGTCCCACACAGAAAGCTTTTCGCCTTTAGGCAAAAGAGTAGAGGTCGCATGGTATTGCGACAGGTCGCATGGTTTTGCGACAGGGTTCGGTCACATCCGTGCACTTGTGCACGTACAGTGTCCGGACAGTTTACACTAGCGGGCTTTGGTTTAAGCCAGATCCTAGTGTACCTTATGGGATTGGATTTGTCCAGTTTGCATTCGTGTTCCTCGGAACGCGGATGCGGGTGTGTATGCACAGTTGACAGGGAGGCAGAGGCAGTGGATTCTCATTAGGGTTGTTGACAGTTGACCGTTGACTTTTGACTTTTTGCTCAACCCTAATGAGAATATGATATGTGATTAACTATTATATTAATTAAGTATTATGGTGATATGGTTGTTGACTTGTTGACTTTTGTTGACTTGTTGACTTTGGTGACTTGTTGACTTTTGTTGACTTGTTGACCGGTTGACTAGGCTTGACTAGTTGACCATCATGATAACCATGGTTATCATTTCATGCCAAAGACTTTTTTCTTGCTTGCTTTTTGAGTAATATGAGTGCATGATATGATAACCTTATGGTTGCTTCTAACCATCACCAAAAGACTTTTTTGATATGATGAGTTATGATCACTTTGGATTATGAGAGGGTGAGAGAGAAAAGAGAGCCTCATTCTTTCTTGCTCATTCTCTCTCTTGTTCTTGAGCTCTCCCCTTGCTCTCACCCTCAACCTCTTGCTCCCTCTCTTGATCTATGGTTCTCTTGTCTCATGAGTTGAGAATCAAGAACCATAGATAAAATCCCATTCTACTTCCTCTCTACTCATTCTAGTTCACTAGGTTTAGCAAACCAAGTGAACTAGTTTCTTCAAAGACCGAAGAAGGAGCTAAAGGTTGGAGCTTTCAAGTGGATCTATCTTCGGCGTACGGAGACGACGAGAAGGAGCCATCGGACCACCACCGGAGCTTGAAGAGAAGGAGTTCAAGTTTAGGTATAACCATCTTCATCCGAGTAGCTAAACATCTTTAGCTTAGTTTGCTAGTTTTAGTTTAGGTAACGATCCCGACCATAAGTTAGTCCATGTTGCCTCTTGCGATAAAAATTTTGATTTTATACCGTTTCCGCCTCCCCGTAAGAACCGGGGGTCGCAATATGGACTTACAGTGGTATCAGAGCCTAACTAAACTTAAACTAGCTAGGTAGTAAAGTGTAACGAAGTTCGGAACCGAAAAAAATCACAAAACCGGAAAACTACAAAAACTGAGTTTCTGTTGAAATTTTTTCTGGTCAAAATGAAAAACTTCATACTCCTAAATTCGTCTCAGGGTTTTGTTTGAACACCCATGAAAAACGATTCACCAATTCGTCTAAACCGCCGCGCTTCCGCCGCGTGACCCTTCTTGGCCGCCGCGGAAGCGCCGCGGTTTGTTGTCTTTAGTGCGTCGTTTTTCGTGCAGTGTGTGTCTGTGTTGGTTTTGGGATTTTTGAGATATATTATATGTGCCCAGATTTTACAGAAAAGAAATTTCCTTTTGGGGTCCTATAATTCCGTATTTTTTTCCGAACTTCATTGCACTTTGACTATGATGGTTTTATCTGTGATGTTTGCATGTATTGAACGTCGGCTAATCGCTATAAGTCGATTAGTCGGGGTTATACATGATCTGTAATGTGCTGGAATGTGTATATAAATATGTTGGATTGTCGCGGGTGAATAGCCGGGGGTTTGTGAGACGAGAGTTTTCTTTTCTTGCAATTCATGTAAATTTGTAAATTGATGTAATAATTATTTGTTTGGCCGCACAACCGGGTCGGGGTTGTAGCCGTCATTGTATAATTTCTTTTTACTGTTTTTGCTCCTAGGATAGACCCGTGGAGGGGTGCACAAACTACCGGGTATGCCGAAGTGTCGAGTGGCCTACTCATGGAGATGAGGGAGGTTGCTACGCTTCGGGTACTTGGCGGGTAGTTTGCCGTACCCGTAGGGGTCTTGGGTGGGGTATTGGCTATTCACCGCGACCGTGTTATCTGTTTTTGTTACAGGCTCGTACAAATTACAGATTACTAGTATATCCAATGTATTTATCTGTGATCTGAAATGTTTATCATTGCAGTATATCTATATAAGATATTATTTAGGCGTTGCTTATGTTTTACAGACGCGCTAGCCCAGCCCCCGCTCTGTCGTTAGTTAAGTAACCTAACGGGTAATGACGGGGCCCAGTGGCGAATGCGAATGGCATAAGCGTACGTCATATTTTGGTTGTTTTCTGCAATGGTAGGATTAAATGATGGGACGCATTAAAAGTACTAATGCAAGAATATCACGCATTAAAAGAACTAATGCAAGATAATAAACCAAGTTAAAGTCGTTGGAACACTTTCGAAAAACCACTCGGTTCTTTTCAAAACAAACTTTTAAAATACGGAGTTTGAGCCACTCCATTTTAAAGCTATCTCGTTCCATCGACCAAATCAAGTTCACTACGTTCACGGTTTTGCCAAAACCATCCGTAGCCCTCCATCATTTCAGTTAAATATTCGGTAGTATTCAAGCTATGTATTTTGACCTCACGCCAAGGCATAGTGATTGGTAGCTGCCGGATATTTATCTGTTGCATAGATAGAATGCGTTGGTTTGAGACAGTCGTACTGCCATTTTGGCCTACGTCAAGGGTATGTACGGGTGGATTCAAATTAACCTGGATAATGATGGGACGAACTTGACATGTGACTTATGACATTTTGACCTCACGCCAAGGTCATAAGAGCATGGGGCAAAAATCCACATCGGGAGTTTCATAAGTACTGAAACTTGCTAGATTTGCATACCATTTGGAGTGTGATGATTCTGGTAGGATTCCTTCAGTTTCGTCACGCGATGATATTTGGATCCCGATCCTACTGTGAGTATATGCTACTCCTCGGGAAATTTCTCACTTAACGATCAATGCTATAAACCTAGTAGGTGCCTAGAAAGGTGTTAGCGGGGCTACGCCCCCAGGGAAAAGAGGTTCTCTAATTAAGGAACTTCGCGAAAGCGTTGGAAAACCTCCCTCGAAGTACCGACACCGGCCTGGCTGAACGGTTAAGCAAGTATTGTACGGTGGGATTGATCCTGACTAATTCTTCCTTTATGGTTTGAGGAGGGATTCGAGAAACAGTGGGAGCCATCCTGTTTAGACAAACTAAAAACCACTCTAAACTTGCAAGAGCATCATGCTGAGTGTTTCTTCTTCTCTCTCCTAATTGCAGCGACCAATCAACATGACTGGACTTAAGTTACTCCTAGATAAAAACAAGCTGACAGGGCCAAACTACAAAGATTGGCTCAGGAATGTCACGATAGCAATCACTTATGACAAGCTGGGGTATCTTCTTACCACCAAAGCTCCCCCTGTCCCTGGTCCAACTTCCAGTGTCGCGGATAAGGAAATCCGCAAGACTTGGGAGATTGATAGCGCGAAGGCCAAGTGCCTCCTGCTTGCCTCGATGGACAACGAACATCAGAGGAGGCATGAGAATATGGACATGGAGTCCATATTGCTCCATACAAAAGAACTGTATGGAGAGCAATCACGTATCGCAAGATACGAAGCGTCGAAAAAGTTGTTTTCGACAAGAATGGCCGTCGGATCATCAGTAGCCGAGCATGTGCTAAAAATGATCGGCTTCATTGAGGAGCTCGCTGACCTAGGGATCACATTGGAGAGTGAGCTATATACGGATATAGTTCTCCAGTCCCTTCCTTCCACTTACGCCCAGTTTATACTGAACTTCAACCTACAAGAAAAAGAGGTTGAACTATCAGAGCTCCTCAACATGCTGAGGAGCGCAGAGGGCACCCTACAGAAAGGTAGGGAAACATCCACTTTGTTTGTAGGAGGATCATCTTCTTCTAGGTCCAAGGCGAAAGCCAAGGGAAAGAAGAAGAAGGCCCCCGCCAAACCAAGGGGCGGTGTTGGTAAAGTGGATACGAAGGGAAAAGGCAAAGCAACAAAGATAGCGGGGAAGCTTGTGGATAAAGAAGAATGCTTCTATTGTCATAAGAAAGGACACTGGAAGAATGATTGCAGGGCCTGGAAGGCCAGAACACAGGAATTGAAGCAGGTTGCAGCTTCAGCTTCAGGTGTGTATGTTATTGAAAACTGTCTTTCAATAAACTCTACTTCCTGGGTATTGGATACCGGATCAGGATCTCATATCTGTAATTCTTTGCAGGCGTTGAGAAACCGTAGGGTTTTGAAGGCAGGTGACATGACCCTCAAAGTTGCGAACGGAGCTAGCATGGATGCTAAAGCCGTGGGGGACTATCACCTGGGAATGTCAGATGGACATGTTTTGGTTTTGCGTAATTGCTTTTTTGTACCCAACGCAACTTGTAATATCATTTCTGTATCTTTAGTTTCTAAAGAAGGTTATGAATTTGCGTTTGTAAGTAATGTTGTAAACATTCACCTTAATCAAGTATTGATTGGGTCAGGTACTCTGAGTAATGGTATATACGTGTTAAACCAACCACAGATTTTTAATGTTCAGAATACACACAAAAGAAAGTCTCCGGAAATAAATCAGACTTTCTTATGGCATTGTAGATTGGGTCACATCAATGAGAGAAGGTTGACTAAGTTACATACAGAAGGATATTTGAATGCGTTCGAATATCAATCGTATGCCACTTGTCAATCTTGTCTCAAAGGAAAGATGACAAAGACTCCGTTTACTGGACATGGAGTAAGAGCGAGCGAGCTCTTGGGACTCGTACACAGTGACGTGTGCGGTCCAATGTCTACACATGCCCGAAGCGGACATTCTTACTTCATTACTTTTACGGATGACTTCTCAAGGTACGGTTATGTCTTCTTAATGAAACATAAGTCCGAGGCCTTTGGAAAATTCCAGGAGTATAAGAATGAAGTAGAGAAACAGACCGGCAAAAGTATTAAGATTCTAAGATCGGATCGAGGTGGAGAATACTTAAGTGCCGAGTTCCTGGACTATTTAAAAGAGAACGGAATTCTCTCTCAGCTTACTCCTCCATACACCCCGCAACATAACGGTGTATCGGAGAGACGGAACCGCACCCTATTGGATATGGTGCGGTCCATGATGAGTAATGCTGAGTTGCCGCGATCATTCTGGGGATATGCGCTAGAATCAGCAGCATACCTTTTGAACCGAGTTCCGACTAAGACTGTGCCTACCACCCCATATGAAATGTGGAGTGGGAAGAAACCCTATCTTCAATATCTGAAGATCTGGGGATGTCCAGCTTTTGTCAAAAAGCAGCATGCGGACAAACTCGAGGCACGCTCAGTACTGTGCAAGTTTGTGGGATACCCAAAGAACACCAGGGGGTATCTTTTCTACTACGCAGAGGAACAAAAAGTCCTTGTTTCTCGTAATGCCCACTTTCTAGAACACCAGTTCTTGGAAAAGGAAATTAGTGGGAGCGCAGTAGAACTAGAAGAAATTCCAGAACCACAGACTATTACTGAAAGGTTAGTGGAACCAGAGGGTTCAACAGAACAGGACATTCCTACGCCGCTCCGCAGGAGTAGTAGGCAGTCTCATCCGCCCGAGAGATACTGCGGTTTTCTCATAGACGGGGATAGAGAGGATTGCATCATAGATTATGATGAGCCTACTAGCTTCCAGCAGGCCGTTCAGAGCGTTGACTCAGTGAAATGGCTGGATGCAATGCGGACCGAAATGGAGTCCATGTACACCAACAAAGTATGGACGTTGGACATTGCTCCAGACGGGGTAAAACCCGTAGGATGCAAGTGGATCTTCAAAAGGAAGATTGGTGTAGATGGACAGGTTGAGACCTATAAAGCTAGGCTGGTAGCAAAGGGTTTTCGTCAAAGACCTGGCTTGGACTACGACGAAACCTTTTCTCCAGTAGCCATGCTGAAATCCATTCGGATCCTTCTTGCCATTGCTGCCTTCCACGATTATGAGATCTGGCAAATGGACGTAAAGACAGCTTTTCTAAATGGAAATTTAGAGGAGTGTGTCTATATGGACCAGCCAGAGGGTTTCATTCAGAGTGGGAGCAGCGGAAAGGTGTGCAAGTTGCTTAAGTCCATCTATGGACTAAAGCAGGCATCGCGGAGTTGGAACATCTGCTTTGATGAGACGGTCAAAGAATTTGGCTTTATCAAAAATCCAGATGAACCATGCATCTATAGTAGATTTGTAGCGAGAACTGTAGTATTCCTCGTTTTACACGTGGATGACATTCTCTTAATAGGAAATGATATTCCTATGCTACAATCTGTCAAGGGGTTCTTGTCACAAAGGTTCTCCATGAAAGACCTGGGTGATGCCTCATACATCCTGGGGATCCGGATCCATCGTGATAGATCCAAGAGGATATTGGGACTTTCTCAGTCCAGGTACATCGACACCGTACTGAAAAGATTCAGTATGGAAGATTCCAAGCGTGGTAACCTACCAGCTTGTCACGGGATCACCCTCTCTAAAGAGATGTCTCCCAAGACTGATTTGGAGAGGGATCGCATGTCTATTATACCCTACGCTTCTGCGGTAGGCTCTATAATGTATGCGATGTTGTGTACCAGACCGGATGTAGCTTATGCACTGAGTGTGGTAAGCCGGTATCAGTCAAACCCTGGGGAGAAACACTGGATAGCGGTGAAGAACATTCTCAAGTACCTGAGAAGGACTAAGGAGATGTTCTTGGTGTATGGCGGAAAAGACCTCCAGATCGAGGCCTTTGCTGACTCCAGCTTCCAGAGTGACAAGGATGATTCCAAGTCCATGTCGGGTTTTGTCTTTACCCTCAATGGAGGGGCGGTGTGTTGGAAGAGTTCCAAACAGGAAACCGTTGCAGACTCGACGATGGAAGCGGAATACATCGCTGCATCTGATGCCGCAAAAGAAGCTGTCTGGATGAGGAAGTTCTTGAAAGAACTTCAGGTGGTTCCGTCCATTGTTGATCCAATACCTCTGTATTGCGACAACAACGGGGCTATAGCTTTAGCGAAGGAACCCAGGTCCCATCAGAAATCCAGGCACATCTTAAGGCGGTATCACCTGATCAGGGAGATCGTAGATCGCCAGGAGATCGAGGTTCGGAGAGTCGCTTCAGAAGATAACACTGCAGATCCATTCACCAAGGCCTTGCCCCAGACTCAGTTCGAGCGGCTGATCGAGATGATAGGTCTTCGATACGCCAGTACATGGCCTTAGTGCAAGTGGGAGATTGTTAGTGTATATGCCCTAGAGGCCATTACTGTATCATACTAGTTTGTATATTACTTAATGGATGCTTGGGATATTCACCTTGTATATACAATCTTGCTCAAAATAGTAGTATGCTACTTGGTTTGTTTCTACTTCAATGTGTACTTGTGCTTATTTCAGTATATCACTTATACGCATTAGTGGAGCCCTTAGGATCTTTGCTTGATTACCAGCGTTGTGATGGCAGTCACACTAGTGGGGGCTGGGTAATCTATAAGCACATCCTTATTCAGGTCCCTGGTCGCAGGATTATCGAGACAGGGCATCGATACTCCGGAGTAGACCAGCGCATGCGCTTCTCATCCCAGTGTGGGAGACGGTCTGTCCCACAGCCGTCAGTACGTCGTACTTGAGATAGTATACGGGTGCTCATTAGGTTACGGGTACACTGGACAGGACTCGTAGGGAACTGACTAGTTGGTATTATACCTATCGTCAGTTATCAGTTCCCAGGTGACATGAGTACAGCTTAGTCCGCTGACTTGACACTGTCACTTCGCCTCGGGTGTGTTCCCACTGTACTTTGATCACTACCCTACCACGGCTCAAAGGAGTCGTGCAAACAGGTGGTGGTTGGGTGCAGTCCCGAAGCACTTGGAGGCAGTGACGGTTAGACAGGATTCGTCTCTCCCGGTATTGGGGGTTGACATCGCGCTGTGTCTAGGAGAGCCATTACACGAGTAGTCCCTGGCCAGGGCAAACGAGATATACTGGTAGGTTTCCAGTGTTATCTCAGGGTGTATTGGGCTTCACTCCGGCACGACTTGTACCGCTATTGGGGGACTGACGTTTACCGCCCCCTAGGCCCGCCATGCGATGTATCAGACGAACAGACCGGACTGTACGGAGAATGTCACGCTCAGGCTCAGTAGGAGTTCAGATGGGTTTCGCCTCGTCGGTCTTCTTGTCGGCATTACCTGGGGACCGTTACGCACAGCTAGTGCCGCTTGCGGTCTGTGGTTAAACCCACTGCCAGCGTGGTGTCGAGTCTTTAGAGTCCCACACAGAAAGCTTTTCGCCTTTAGGCAAAAGAGTAGAGGTCGCATGGTATTGCGACAGGTCGCATGGTTTTGCGACAGGGTTCGGTCACATCCGTGCACTTGTGCACGTACAGTGTCCGGACAGTTTACACTAGCGGGCTTTGGTTTAAGCCAGATCCTAGTGTACCTTATGGGATTGGATTTGTCCAGTTTGCATTCGTGTTCTTCGGAACGCGGATGCGGGTGTGTATGCACAGTTGACAGGGAGGCAGAGGCAGTGGATTCTCATTAGGGTTGTTGACAGTTGACCGTTGACTTTTGACTTTTTGCTCAACCCTAATGAGAATATGATATGTGATTAACTATTATATTAATTAAGTATTATGGTGATATGGTTGTTGACTTGTTGACTTTTGTTGACTTGTTGACTTTGGTGACTTGTTGACTTTTGTTGACTTGTTGACCGGTTGACTAGGCTTGACTAGTTGACCATCATGATAACCATGGTTATCATTTCATGCCAAAGACTTTTTTCTTGCTTGCTTTTTGAGTAATATGAGTGCATGATATGATAACCTTATGGTTGCTTCTAACCATCACCAAAAGACTTTTTTGATATGATGAGTTATGATCACTTTGGATTATGAGAGGGTGAGAGAGAAAAGAGAGCCTCATTCTTTCTTGCTCATTCTCTCTCTTGTTCTTGAGCTCTCCCCTTGCTCTCACCCTCAACCTCTTGCTCCCTCTCTTGATCTATGGTTCTCTTGTCTCATGAGTTGAGAATCAAGAACCATAGATAAAATCCCATTCTACTTCCTCTCTACTCATTCTAGTTCACTAGGTTTAGCAAACCAAGTGAACTAGTTTCTTCAAAGACCGAAGAAGGAGCTAAAGGTTGGAGCTTTCAAGTGGATCTATCTTCGGCGTACGGAGACGACGAGAAGGAGCCATCGGACCACCACCGGAGCTTGAAGAGAAGGAGTTCAAGTTTAGGTATAACCATCTTCATCCGAGTAGCTAAACATCTTTAGCTTAGTTTGCTAGTTTTAGTTTAGGTAACGATCCCGACCATAAGTTAGTCCATGTTGCCTCTTGCGATAAAAATTTTGATTTTATACCGTTTCCGCCTCCCCGTAAGAACCGGGGGTCGCAATATGGACTTACAAGTTTTGCAAAAGAGGTCACTCCCGGTGAAGGGATCTCGGCTCTTTCCTCATCAAATAAGGTGCAGGATATATCATATATATCGCTATGCAAAGCAAAAACTGTAGCTACCCTTTTTGAAAATTTGATTCTACAACATCTTTTAGGTTTCTTTTCTTTCATTAATCATATTAATGAAGTCCAATATTTTAAGTCACCTAAACATCGCAGATAAATACGACGTACACTTATGCCATCCGCATTCGCCTCGATGTCCCCTCGTGCACCGTTAGGTTAGGTAACTAACGGCAGAGCGGGGCAGGGCTACCGCCGGTGTAAAACATAAGTAACATCTATATAATATCATATATACTATATACAGTATCTATCATCATATATCAAATGATCACATCACAGATATCGCATCAGAAGAAACATACGAAACATTGGATATACTAGGACGTTCGTGTTTTATTTTGAGCCTCTATAAAACACGGATTCCACGGTCGTGATGAATAGCCAAACCCACACCCCTAGAGCCCTACGAGAGCGGCAAGCAACCCTACCAATTGTAGAGTTAGGAGACCCGGACTCGACTCCTCGAGTAGGTCTCCTACTGAACTCTAGAACCCGGTTACTTGTGCTCTCCTCCTTGGGTCAATCTTAGTGCGGAAAAGTAAATAATATATAAATGGTTACATCAACCTCATCCCGGAAGTGCCCTAATAAAAGAATATTACATACATTTAATTTTACATGAATGAAAATAAAAACCCTCATCTCATATATAACCCCCGGCTATTCAAAAACGCGAAGATCCAATATAACATATCCAGCGACACATAACATCACATGTCATCAACGTAAGTAAATATGCGCATCCCAATTGTCTTTGACATATAGCAACGAAACCGGCGATATCACATATTACACTTAGGGTCGCAGAAAAGAAAGTGTAAAACAACAACATTTGGAATCCACATTCTCTTTAGACATCGTAAATCCGAAATATCACATACTTCGCATTTCATGCCTAACTATATGAATTCCACATATTGTATCACATTCCAGATAAATAGACAGTATTAAACTTTTCGATCGAATAATCGAATACCCAAGATTTCCTAAATAGCTCAACACTTGAGCGGAGTTCAAAAATTCCAGAATACGTAACAGTAGCAACGGTCCAGCCGTAGAAGGGTCAAGCCAACGCCTCACATGTGGCATGCCGTACTGCCCCAAACCCTATGGTTCAAAAGGCAGTTCAAGACGGTCATATAATCGAGTTAAGGTTTGTTGTCTTCTAGAGGGTCCATCGCATTACATGCACGATTTTCCGAAAGATTTAAACTCAAAAAAAATGCAACACTTGAAAGTTTTTCATGCCGGGAAATAATGAGTTGATGATATCCGTTCGAACATTTTAACAGTTTCTAAATATCCGGAAAACATAACGAAATTAAATATTCCGATCGAATCAACGATTACAAGATAAACCCCAGAACACTCAACACTTGAGTCAGATTAAAAATACCCAGAAAATAGTAACAACAGATACAAGTATTACTGTGCAAACACGTGTCAATATTACCAAAGTACGGCCGCGAAACCGCCGCGGGAAGCAGGTTCCTGCCGCGGTTCCGCGGCGACTTAATGGTATCATGAGTTCGTATTTCAAGGTAATTCTTAAAATTCCCTGCTGATTTTTTTAGGTAGTTTTAATTCAGAAAAAATCACATTTTTAGAAATTGTCCACAGAGGGGGTTAAATTGGCGTTCCGGGTTTCGATTGGGGTTTTAACTCCGTATACACGCCGCCTAATGCTCTAGCTAGACTCTGATACCACTGTAGGGTTACTAGGCACTCTAATAAGGTTCTACAATGCATCAACCACACCCGTTTAAAATTTTAGCCGTGCCGAATAACCCTAAACATGATCGTTGCTAGAAAATTAGGGTTTCACATGCTAGTAAAATACAATTACGACTAAGTGAATACGAAATACAACCTTTGTAGATCGGTCCTTCACTTCATTAGCTCCTTGTTGAATTCCCTTCGCTGCAATCATGGTTCTCCCGGGCTCTTGCATGGCTTCACGAGGCGAAAGAAGCGTCCTTGCTTGAAGTCTTCGAGGCCGAAGAAGATCTACATCGAGGGAATATCAACTCAAGCTTCTACTTCACTAACTAGAGAATTAGTGAAGCAAACACCCTAAACTAAAGTGCTAGTCTAGTAGAGGATGGAGAAATAGAAAGTGGGTTCACTTTAGAATTTATTTTCTCACAATGTTTCACTCTCTCTTGAAAACCCTAGCTTGCTTTTCTTTCGCTCAAAGAAGAAGAAGATGAACAAAAGAAAAGATGAAGATAATGATCAAGTGAGTGAGCTAACCATGGTGAGTATCATATACTAACTCATGTAGAGACATAACCATGGCTAATCTAAATGGTTAGGTTAATAAAAAATCTAAGGTAAAGTCAAAGCTCGTGGACTTTGTCAAAGCAAAGTAAGCTTCTACAAGATTCATGCTCTTTCCAAAATTCCACTAATTTTGTAGTTACCTTAAATAATTATAACCCACCATAATAAATAGAATGGTGTATGAATTACACACCCATGTCAAGTGTATCATCAAACATGATACAAAAAGAAAACACATTTTAATATATATCACATATATATTAAAGTTGTGCACATATGAGAAAAATCCTTAAATGAACAAGTGTTAGTTAATGTAAACTAGTATATCTAATATACAATTATACACTAAATTATAAGTCAACACTTGACTTAATAATCCGGTCACATCTCATATAACCGACTAACATCCATTGTATCGACTTATCGAATCAACACTTGATTCGTTAACCCGGCTATATCATATATAACCGAACGATACAAAAAGTCGCGAGAATGAAATACGGTATGACATACAAACATTATTCTCGGTCCCGCATATATCACATATGCGATCCTATTTCGTTTTGCCTGAGCCAGTAAAACCTCTATGTAGGACTCTAAAGACTCGTCAATACACCGGCAGTAGGTGATGATCATATCAAGCACCCATAAGCCGTCAGCGGTACTAGCTGGACGTAACGGCCACCCGGGTCTCGAGCGATCAGAAGATCAGCAAGCAAGCCCGCTCCAACTCCTGTAAAAGCCTGCCAGTAACACTTCCCGTAAAGTCCGGTCTCCTCGTCTGATATGTCGCATATCAAGTCTAGGGTTGGTAAATATCAGACCCCAACAACCGATAAGTCGTGCCGATGTGAGGCTCATAACGGGTCGAGAAACTACTAGTAACACTTACCAGTAAATCTCTAAATCAGCCATGGCCAGGGACTTCCCTGTTACGGCCAATCGAGCACAGCGCAACATCAACCCCAATACCGGGAGAGACGAAACCCCTCCTATCGCTCATTGCTTCCATGTGACTCGGGACTGTACCCAAAAACCACCGTTTTGCACGCCCTCTTAGATGTGGTAAGGTGAAAATCAAAGCACAGTGGGAATCACACAAGACTCTTTGACGATCTCGGGTCTACAGACTAACCCGCACAAGTGTCACCAGAGAACTGCCATCTGAAGTGAGGTATAATACCATCTGGGAGTTCTCGGCGAGTCCGTCCAGTGTACCCAGTCTCCACTGAGCACCCGTATACCATCTCTGATGTCAAACACCAATGGATATGGGATCATCCATCGCCCATCACATGGGTCAAGAAGCATATATGCTAGTCTACTCTAGTATATCGATGCCCTGTCTCGATACACCCACGACTAGGAACATTACAGGATGTACTTATGTACTACTCTGTCCCCACTAGTATGATCTGCATCATAGTCCAGGTAGTCAAGTACACATCATATGGGCTTTACCAACATGTAACTATATAACAGCATCAAGAGACAAGTTTACATGTTAAGATCAAGAGCAACCAGAAAGCATACTATCATATCGAGCAAGAAAGTCCTCTCTATATATGTCCAAGCATCCAATATAATATACATCATCTGTACAATACTGGCCTCTAGGGCATACATAAAACTAATAATCTCCCACTTGCACTAGGGCCAGCTGCTACAGTATCGCATACCAAGCATCCCGAATAGTCTCTCAAACTGTATCTGGGGAATGGCCTTCGTGAGTGGATCCACTGTGTTGTTCTTCGTGTCAACCCTCCTGACCTCGATCTCCCGGCGATCAACTATCTCCCGGATCAGGTGATACCGCCTCAGAATATGCCTGGATCGCTGATGGGACCTGGGTTCCTTGGCCAAAGCCACCGCTCCATTCTTATCACAATATAAAGGTATTGGATGCTCAATGGATAGAATCACTCCAAGTTCAGTAATGAACTTCTTGATCCAAACAGCCTTTTTGGCAGCATCGTTGGCAGCGATGTAATCAGCCTCCATCGTCGAGTCTGCCATGGTTTCCTTCTCAGAACTCTTCCAGCTAACCGCCCCTCCGTAAAGGGTAAAGACAAATCCCGATTGCGACTTAGAGTCGTCCTTATCACTCTAGACGCTCGAACTCCGCTTGGAGTTCTCCGTTACCATACACCAAGAGCATCTCTTTAGTCCTTCGTAAGTACTTGAGAATGCTCTTCACAGCTGTCCAGTGACTCTCTCTAGGATCAGCTTGATACCTACTCACTACACATAGTGAGTGTGCTACATCGGGTCTGGTACATAGCATCGCGTACATGAAAGAGCCAACAGCAGAAGCATAGGGTATCCCTTGCACGCGAGCTCTCTCCAAATCAGTCTTAGGAGACATCTCTTTGGAGAGAGCGAGCCCAGAGATCGTGGGTAAGTTCCCACACTTGGACTCTTCCATACTAAACTGCTTTAGTATGGTGTCAATGTATCTGGATTAAGACAATCACAGTATTCCTTTGGATCTATCTCTATAGATCTTAATTCCCAAGATGTAGGTGGCATCCCCTAGATCTTTCATTGAGAATCTTTGTGATAAGAAGAGCTTGACCGATTGCAGCATAGGAATGTCATTTCCTATCAAGCGTATGTCGTCTACGTACAATACGAGGAAGATAACCTTACTCTCTGCCACCTTTTTGTAGATACAAGGTTCATCTACGTTTTTGACGAAATCAAACTCTTTGATAACAACGTCAAAGCAAATGTTCCAACTCCGCGATGCTTGCTTTGATCCATAAATGGATTTAAGCAGCTTCCATACCTTCCCGCAGCACCCACTAGCTACGAAGCCCTCTGGCTGATTCATGTACATGCTCTCTTCAAAATCACCGTTTAGAAATCCGGTCTTAACATCCATTTGCCAGATTTCGTAGTCATGATATGCTGCGATGGCAAGCATGAGCCGGATGGATTTAAGCATAGCAACTAAAGAAAAGGTTTTGTCATAGTCCACACATGGTCTTTGACGAAAACCCTTTGCAACAAGTCTAGCTTTGAAAGTCTCTACTTTTCCATCTACACCAAGTTTTTTCTTGAAGATCCGCTTGCTCCCAATGGGTTTTACCCCTTCAGGAGTATCTTCCAAAGTCCATACTTTGTTGGTGTACATGGATTCCATCTCGGACAGCATTGCATCCAGCCATTTCACTGAGTCCCCACTCATGATGGCCTGCTCGAAACTAGTTGGGTCATCATCAACCATGATGCAATCCTCGCTCCCACCATCAATGAGAAAACCGTAGTATCTCTCAGGTGGGTGAGGAACCCTACTAGATCTGCGGAGTGGCTGGGGTTCATCAGGAACTATCGAATCCTCTAGTTCCACCAAATCTTCTGTTGTGGTTTGTACAGCTGGAATCTCTTCCAGTTCTACCTCAGAGCCACTAATCTCTTTTGCAAAAAATTCCTTTTCTAAAAAGGTGGCATGTTGAGCAACAAACACCCTTTGTTCCTAACTGTGGTAGAAGATATACCCCCGCGAATGCTTAGGATATCCAATAAACTTACACAAAACAGACATTGCCTCGAGTTTGTCCGGTTTTTGTCTTTTGACATAAGTCGGGCAACCCCATATCTTAATAAAATTAAGATATGGTCTCTTCCCCTCCTATATCTTATATGGGGTGGTAGGCACAGATTTGGTAGGAACCCTATTCAGTAGGTATGCTGCTGTCTCCAATGCATATCCCAAGAAGGAAATAGGTAACTCAGCTACACTCATCATAGAGCGCACCATATCTAATAGGGTGCGGTTCCTCCATTCCGATACACCGTTGTGCTGTGGTGTATATGGAGGAGTTAGCTGAGAGAGAATCCCATTCTTCTTTAGGAAGTCCAGGAATTCGTTGCTCAAGTATTCACCTCCTCGATCAGATCGAAGGATTTTAATACTTTTCCCGGTTTGGTTCTCGACTTCTTATTTATATTCTCTAAATTTCTCAAAAGCTTCTGATTTGTGTTTCATCAGGAACACATATCCGAATCTAGAGAGATCGTCAGTGAATGTAATGAAGTATGAAGAACCATCCCTGGCATGTATAGACATGGGACCGCATATATCACTATGTATCAGTCCCAAGAGTTCATTAACTCTTTCTTCGTGTCCTGTAAACGGAGCTTTGGTCATCTTGCCTTTGAGACATGACTGGCAAGTGTCATAAGATGAAAATTCAAACGGATTCAAATATCCATCCTTATGCAACTTAGCTAGTCGTGTCGCATTGATGTGACCTAGTCTACAATGCCACAAGAAGGATTCGTTCAGTTCTGAACTCTTCCTCTTGTGTGTGTTTGTTATGCTTAGAACTGTTGATTGATTTAGAACATAAATGCCATTGCACATCATGCCTGATCCAACCAACTTTTGGTTTAGAAAAATGTTCATAACATTATCCTGTAATACAAAATTATATCCTTTTTTACTTAACAAAGAAACCGATATAATGTTGCATATCAGGTTCGGCATGTAATAGCATTCGTTCAGAATCAATGTATTACCAGTTGGCAATACAAGGTGATATTCCCCGACGGTTTTAGCTGCAACAATTCCACCATTTCTAACCCTTATGTCTTTATCACCTTCTCCAAGTTCTCTACCTTTCCTAAGCCCATGTAACTGATTACATATATGTGATCCTGACCCGGTATCTAATACCCATGACGTAGAGGAAATGGAGAAACAGTTCTCTGTAACGAACACACTCGAAGAAAATGCATCAACATGTACTTTCTTCATTCGGGTGGCATGGGAATCCTGGTATTCCCCTATATCCTATTCAGTCTTATAACTTTTATAAGAAAGAACGGATCCAACGATCCCAGCACAGCATAACATGCGGGTTCGGTCAATACATCCATATTATTATCTTTATTAAGGCATGATATGGTCCCTACCTGGAGAGAGAGAGAAGAAAACACTTTAGCGTATGCTCTTGCAAGATTAAATTGGTTATTATTTTATCTAATCAGGATGGCTCCCACTGTTTTTATCAAATCCTCCTTCAAACCCTAAAAGGAATGACTAGCCGGGATTAATTACACCCTACAACTTCGCCAATCTTTCAGCCAGGCCAGTGTCGGTACTTTGAGGGAGGTTCTCCGTGCTTTTGCATGGACCTAATTAAAGTAAACCTCGTTTTCCCAGAGAAGTAACCTCGTTGACACCTTTATAGACACCTACTTGATCGGCTAATTGTCCTGTGTAAAACTCTCCCAGGAGTAACAATTACACGCAGTGGTTATCGGGATCCAACTATCTCATAAAAGGTATGCAATCTCTTTGCAAATTTCAACACTTGAAATTCCCGATAATATTTTGCCCCAAGCATCCTATGACCTTGACGGAGGTCAAAAAACCACAGGGTGCAAGTCAAGTTCAACCCGTCATTTCTTGATTGAATCAAACCCACCTGCACGACCCTTGATGGAGGTCAAAAAGGTCGTACGACAACCCTAATCCAATCTGCATCATATGCATAAGCAGGTAAATACTAGTTAGCTACCGCACACAACACCTTGACGGAGGTCAACAAACGTAGCACGAATACTATGTAGGACTTATCTGAAATGACGGAGGGCTACGACAGGGTTTTCTGAAAACCTATTGCGTAATGAACTTGATATCATTATAGAATCAAGTGAATTTTGAAATGGAGTGATTTTGAGGCTTTCATTAGTTTTGCTAATGAGGTCACTCCCGGGGAAGGGATTTCAGCTCTTTCCTCATCGAATAAGGTGCAGGAAATATCATATATATCACTATGCAAAACAAAACACTAAAAGCAATCAAAAACAAACCGAGTGTTGTAGCATCTGCCAGTTTTGCTAAGGAGCTCACTCCCGGTGAAGGGAACTTGGCTCTTTCCTCATCGAATAAGGTGCAGGATATATCATATATATCGCTATGCAAAGCAAAAACTGTAGCTACCCATTTTGAAAATTTGATTCTACAACATCTTTTATGTTTCTTTTCTTTCATTAATCATATTAATGAAGTCCCATCATTTAAGTCACCTAAACATCACAGATAATTATGACGTACACTTATGCCATTCGCATTAACCTCGATGTCCCCCCGTGCACTGTTAGGTTAGGTAACTAACGGCAGAGCGGGGCAGGGCTAGCGCGGGTGTAAAACATAAGTAACATTTATATAATATCATATATACTATATACAGTATATATAATCACATATCAAATGATCACATCACAGATATCGCAGCAGAAGAAACATATGAAACATTTGATATACTAGGACGTCCGTGTTTTATTTTGAGCCTCTATGAAAAACGGATTCCACTATCGCGATGAATAGCCAAACCCACACCACTAGACCCCTACGAGAGCGGCAAGCAACCCTACCAATTCTAAAGTTAGCCGACCCGGACTCGACTCCTCGAGTTGGTTTCCCACTGGAATCTAGAACCCGGTTACTTGTGCTCTCCTTCTTGGGTCTATCCTAGTGCGGAAAAGTAAATAATATACAAATGGTGACATCAAGCTCATCCCGGAAGTGCCCTAATAAAAGAATATTACATACATTTAATTTTATATGAATGAAAATAAAAACCCTCATCTCACATAAAAACCCCGGCTATTCAAAAACACGACGATCCAATATAACATATCCAGCAACACATAACATCACATGTCATCAACGTAAGTAAATATGCGCATCCCAATTGTCGTTGACATATAGCAATGAAACCGGAGATATCACATATTACACTTACGGTCGCAGAAAAGAAAGTGTAAAACTACAACATTTGGAATCCATATTCTCTTTAGACATCGTAAATCCGAAATATCACATACTTCGAATTTCATGCCTAACTATATGAATTCCACATATTGTATCAAATTCAAGATAAATAGACAGTATTAAACTTTCCGATCGAATAATCAAATACCCAAGATTTCCTAAATGGCTCAAAACTTGAGCGGAGTTCAAAAATTCCAGAATACGTCACAGTAGCAACGGTCCAGCCGTAGAAGGGTCAAGCCAACGCCTCACATGTGGCACGCCGTACTGCCCCAAAGCCTAAGGTTCAAAAGCCAGTTCAAGACGGTCACATAATCGAGTTAAGGTTTGTTATCTTCTAGAGGGTCCATCGCGTTACTTGCACAATTTTCCGAAAGATTTAAACTCAAAAAAAATTCAACACTTGAAAGTTTTTCATGCCGGGAAATAATGAGTTAATGATATCCGTTCGAACATTTTAACAGTTTTTAAATATCCGGAAAACATAACGAATTTAAATATTCCGATCGAATCAACGATTATAAAATAAACCCCAGAACACTCAACACTTGAGTCAGAATAAAAATACCCAGAAAATAGTAACAAAAGATACAAGTATTACTGTGCAAACACGTGTCAAAAATACCAAAGTACGGCCGTGGAACCGCCGCGGAAAGCATGTTCCTGCCGCGGTTCCGCGGCGATTTAATGGTATCATGAGTTCGTATTTCATGGTAATTCTTAAAATTCCCTGCTGATTTTTTTAGGAATTTTTAATTCAGAAAATTCCACATTTTTAGAAATTGTCCAGAGAGGGGGTTAAATTGGCGTTTCGGGTTTCGATCGGGGTTTTAACTCCGTATACACGTCGCCTAATGCTCTAGCTAGGCTCTGATACCATTGTAGGGTTACTAGGCACTCTAATAAGGTTCTACAATGCATCGACCATGCCCGTTTAAAATTTTAGCCGTGCCGAATAACCCTAAACAAGATCGTTGCTAGAAAATTAGGGTTTCACATGTTAGGAAAAGACAATTACGACTAAGTGAATACGAAATACAACCTTTGTTGATCGGTCCTTCGCTTCATTAGCTCCTTGTTGAAGTCCCTTCGTTGCGATCGTGGTTCTCCCGGGCTCTTGCATGGCTTTACGAGGCGAAAGAAGCGTCCTTGCTTGAAGTCCTCGAGGCCGAAGAAGATCTAAGTCGAGGGAATATCAACTCAAGCTTCTACTTCACTAACTAGAGAATTGGTGAAGCAAACACCCTAAGCTAAAGTGCTAGTCTGGTAGAGGATGGAGAAATAGGAAGTGGGTTCACTTTAGAATTTATTTTCTCACAATGTTTCACTCACTCTTGAAAACCCTAGCTAGCTTTTCTTTTGCTCAAAGAAGAAGAAGATGAACAAAAGAAAAGATGAAGATAATGATCAAGTGAGTGAGCTAACCATGGTGAGTGAGTATCATATACTAACTCATGTAGAGACATAACCATGGCTAATCTAAATGGTTAGGTTAATAAAAAATCTATGGTAAAGACAAACCTAATGGACTTTTTCAAAGCAAAGTAAGCTTCTTCAAGCTTCATGCTCTTTCCAAAATTCCACTAATTTTGTAATTCTCTTAAATAATTATAACCCACCATAATAAATAGAATGGTGCATGTGTTACACACCCATGTCAAGTGTATCATCAACCATGATACAAAAAGAAAACACATTTTAATATATATAACATATATATTAAAGTTGTGCACATGTGAGAAAAATACTTCAGTGAACAAGTGTTAGTTAATGTAAACTAGTATATCTAATATACAATTATACACTAAATTATTAAATCAACACTTGACTTAATAATCCGGTCATATCTCATATAACCGACGAACATCCATTGTATCGACTTATCGAATCAACACTTGATTCGATAACCCGGCTATATCAAATATAACCGACCGATACAAAAAGTCGCGAGAATGAAATACGGTATCACATACATGGATTATTCTCATTCCCACACATATCACATATGCGCACCTATTTCGTTTTGCCTGAGCCAATAAAGCCTCTATGTAGGACTCTAAAGGCTCGTCAATACGCCGGCAGTAGGTGATGATCATATCAAGCACCCACAAGCTGTCAGCGGTACTAGATGGACGTAACGGCCACCCGGATATTGAGCGATCAGAAGATCAGCAAGCAAGCCCGCTCCAACTCCTGTAAAAGCCTGCCGGTAACACTTCCCGTACAGTCCGGTCTCTTCGTCTGATATGTCTCCTATCAAGTCTAGGGGTGGTAAACGTCAGACCCCAACAACCGATAAGTCGTGCCGATGTGAGGCTCATAACGGGTCGAGAAACTATTTGTAACACTTACCAGTAAATCTCTAAATCATCCCTGGCCTGGGACTTCCCTGTTACGGCCAATCGAGCACAGCGCAACATCAACCCCAATACCGGGTGAGACGAAACCCCTCCTATCGCTCATTGCCTCCATGTGATTCGGGACTGTACCCAAAAACCACCGTTTTGCATGCCCACTTGGACGTGGTAAGGCGGAAATCAAAGCACAGTGGGAATCACACAAGACTCTATGACGATCTCGGGTCTACAGACTAACCTGCACAAGTGTCACCAGAGAACTGCCATCTGATGTGAGGTATAATACCATCTGGGAGTTCTCGGCGAGTCCGTCCAGTGTACCCAGTCTCTACTGAGCACCCGTATACCATCTCTGATGTCAAACACCAATGGATATAGGATCATCCATCGCCCATCACAAGGGTCGAGAAGCGTATACGCTAGTCTACTCTGGTATATCGATGCCCTGTCTCGATACACCCACGACTAGGAACATTAAAAGATGTACTTATGGACTACTCTGTCCCCACTAGTATGATCTCCATCATAGTCCAGGTAGTCAAGTACACATCCTAAGGGCTTTACCAACATGTAACTATAAGACAACATCAAGAGACAAGTATACATGTTAAGATAAAAAGCAACCAGATAGCATACTATCATATCGAGCAAGAAAGTCCTCTCTATATATGTCCAAGCATCCAATATAATATACATCATCTGTACAATACTGGCCTATAGGGCATACATACAACTAACAGGGTCTTAGTGATAGCTTCCTGGGTGCCTGCACATCTCACTGTCAATGCAAAATAATTTTCAGAGTCCCGGGGTGATAGCAGATCCCATATAACCTCTACAGATTCAACAAATCTCCGATATCGGTTTCTAAATCCGTATTCCGGGTTTCAAGACTCTGGTTTGGGTCTTAATTCAAGCACCAGGGTTTTTGTGTAGCCTCTACTGAGCTCAATTTCACATCACAACTCGAAATTTCCCATAACCCTAACTAGGTTTTCCCTAAGTCCACCAAATCACACAATATCGGTTCTAATCTAGCATGGGGGTATAAGTAATGCAAAAACTAAGCTAATAGTCCAGAAAAATACCTCATTTGGCAACTCAAGAATTTTCTTGAGTTGCCCCAAGTGGCCAAAATCCTTGCTTTCTTAGTCTAATGTGTTTGTCTTGAGCTTGTGCACCTTTTTAGTGAAATGAAGATAGGGTTTTGGAGTTGTTTTTGAGATGATTTGAGGAGGTGAAGAGGGGAGGGAGAAGCTAGGGCAGCAGCAGCAGCAACCAAAGAAGAGGGAGAGAGGAAATGGCTATGTCTTGGTCAAAGGAAAACCCCCACTGTCTCTCTCTCATCCATTCCTATATATAATAATCCTTTCTCTTTTTCTTTTCTTTTCTTTTCCAATTCTCATCTAAATCCTTCTCACATGAATAGTAACCCCAAAACAACATGGTAGAAATGCACAAGTGTAAGAAAAATGATATGTGCATGTTTTGCACAAAAATGCTAAAAATCCGATTAGCGATTTTTAATCGCGATTAGCGCTAAATTAGCATATAATTAACCATAAAAACTTAAAAATGGCATAATTCCATAAAATACCCTATTTTAGAATTTTCCAAAAAAATTTTCCAAAATTTTTCCCATTTATCGGTATTTAATTATACCGAAATATTAAAATATTCAATAAAATAATATTAAATTATAAAAATCCCCAAAAATAATATTTTATTTTTTTGAAATGTTACAATCTTCCGCCCTTAAAAAAATTCGGTCCCCGAATTTAAATTTAAACCCCCAAATACTAAAACATTTCAATAAAAAGTCCAAGTCGTCGGGGCTCCGAAATCATCAATACACAAAACGCATCATAGCACAATGCATGCGCATAAGTAATGAGCAGATAACTCAAAATCGAAACTCCGTCAAGCATCCAGTAATTATCGGAGTCATGATAAAAACATGATTGTCAAATATAAGCAAAACCAATATGATATAAATCCGTACTATACATGTAAATATCAAATCTATACATGTAAATAGCTGAACTAAATGCATGCAAAATATATCCAGGTATTGTCCTCTGACTAGTCCTGCTCAGTATGAAAACACATAGCAATTATCATAAAAACGTAATGCTCCATAAGGAATCAATCTCAAAATGTATATAAGAATACCCTGTGCGTCTGGTGCGCACGGAAATCAAAATCCATATATGTGCCATACAGGTGCACAAAAACAACATCTAGGTGCGATGGGTGTGCCCAAAACATCTGTCATAGGCAACGTGTGTGCCCGACAGCAAAATCAGGTGCATCTGACATGCACGAAGAATCCCAATTTAGGGCATCTGGTGTGCACCAAAATCGTATCTCAAAACCTGCGCTCAACACGCGCGAAAATCCAAATCAAATGCACGCAGTGCAAGAAATCAACATCAATATCAGATTTAAGATAGACGATATACAATACGGCTCAATCAAAATCAGGTATACCGCGGTATGTAAGCTCACAACCATGTGCATCAGCGTGCACAATCAAATCAAAACACTAAAAGTGCTTGAAAACTATGTTGAAAGCATAAATCAAATCACCGGCATAAAATAGGCATGAAATCACAATCAATACCTCAAGCGTAATAGTTATGCGCAAAATATAAATACCCAGTAAGTGCAACCATGGTTTAAGAAAACAAATATCATGAAACTCAGCCATCAAGACCAAATCATGCGAATAAATCGTCCAAAATACGTAAATCCAAAGTGACGGATACATGATAATCGAATCACCAAATCAAAAATCATAAATACCGTCATCGGTATATCCTCCTGCAAAGTCGAGGAGGAGTCGGTGCATCCAATGCTAGCAGCGCAAGATATCTACTTGCCTCTTGCTCGGGGTCTGGCGTCCTCTGTCTTTGGGTCCTTATCTTCTCTGTGGATTATCAATCTCGCAATCCATCGGCTCATCGGCCCTGTCAGGTGTGCTGACGGGAACGATTCCATCCTGGCACTTCTCTGGTCATCTCTCGGTCAATCCTCACCACCACTCGTAAAGCAGCACGTCACTGGCGCTGACCTCTTGTCCTCTGAATGCACATCACACATCTACTCCTGGTACAAATCTTATTGCAGCAGTGTCCTGGAAAGAATCCTGCTCAAGGTCTTTTCCAATCTCGCCTAAGCCGACCTGTACGGAGGCTGGTACTCTTGCACAATCTTCTCTCTCTTTCTGGACATCTGCATCCTCAGCACAGCATTTACTCGGAAGCTTGTCGCATCCCAACGCCTCTGTAAACATATCCGACCATAATCTCTACGGGGAGTAACAACAGCTCATCAATGTCTCGCACGTACCTCTTGTCCCCTTGTCTGTATCATCGTCCACTTCGACGTCACGTCTCAATCTAGGCACTGCAAGGTTCTCGACTACGGTCCATCTGAAGTCTCTCTCAAATCTTTTTTCTGCCGAATTGCCCGGAAGTCATCGTCCCTTACTAAAGCTAATTCTTGTTCTGGAACGGCTGCATACTCATCGCGCCTCTTTCTGGAAGATATATCCATATACAATGGCTCTGCGTGCGTATCGCATCTCTGATGTCAGCGGACTGGAACATCATCTCGTCGATATCTCGTGCAAACTCTTTACTACACTCTACTCCAATGTTGACTTATTCGGACCCGTCTCATCGTGACTGCATGGACTGTGCTCCAACGGCTACACTCGTATCTGGAGGCTCCCAAGCAATGTGTCTCATCACATGATATCCGAATGATGTCGAATCGTCCGATCGATTTGTCAAATCCTCATAAACCCCCAAGATCTCAACATCTTGGGTAAAGTTTAATAGTATCGAGTACATACCGCAGCATCGGTGGTCCAACCGTAGAAGGGCAAACCCAAGCCTCACTAATGGCGCCGTTGAACAGCCGCAAACCCTAAGGTTCAAAGGCTTTCACACCGTCATTATGTCGAAATAGGCTTTCATTCTTCTAGAGGGTCCATATAATCGCTTGTGTTAGTTATATGTACGCCCTAGAGGCCATTACTGTATATAGGATGTATATTGTAGTGGATGCTGGGACATATATAGGTAGGACTTTCTTGCTCGACATAATAGTACGCTATCTGGTTGCTCTTTATCTTAACATGTATACTTTCTGTCTCTCTGTTATATGTTGATAAAGCCCTAAGGATGTGTACTTGACTTCCAGGACTATGAAGTAGATCATACTAGTGGGGCCTGGGTAGTCCATGAGTACACCCTTCAATGTTTCTAGTCGTGGGAATATCGAGACGGGGCATCAATATTCCAGAGTAGACTAGCGTATATCTTCTCGACCCATGTGATGGGCGATGGATGATCCATATCGATTGGTGTTTGACATCAGAGATGGTATGCGGGTGCTCAGTGGTGATTGGGTGCACTGAACGGACTCGCCGAGAAGTCCCAGATGGTATTATACCTCACGTCAGATGGCAGTTCTCTGGTGACACTGGTATAGCTTAGTCTGTTGACCCGAGATCGTCATAGAGTCTTGTGTGTCTCCCACTGTTCTTTGATTTCCAGCCTACCACGGCTCTACTGAGTCGTGCAAACAGGTGGCTTTTGGGTACAGTCCCGATTCACATGGAGGCAATGAGCGATAGGAGGGGATTCTTCTCTCCCGGTATTGGGGGTTGATGTTGCGCTATGCTCGACTGGCCATAACTGGAAATCCCTGGCCAGGGTTGTAGTGATTTACTGGTAAGAGTTATCAGCAGTTTCATGCTTGTTATGGACCTTACATTGGCATGACTTATCAAGCTACTGGGGTCTGACGTTTACCACCCCTAGGCGAGATATGCGACATATTAGACAAACAGACCGAACTGTACGGTAAGTGTTACTGGTTGGATTCACAGGAGTGTGAGCGGGCTTGCTCGTTGATCTTCTGATCGCTCAATACCGTAGTGGCCGTTACGTTTAGCAGACCGCTTGCGGCTTGTGGGTGTTTGATATGATCATCACCTGCTGCCGGCGTATTGACGAGTCTTTAGAGTCCTATACAGAGCTTTCCTGGCTCAAGCGAAACGAAATAGGAGTGCATATGAGATATGTGCGGGACCGAGAATAATACCAGTATGTGATACTGTATTCTATTCTCGCGATTTGTATCATTGGACGGTTATATAAGATATAGCCGGGTTACCGAATCAAATGTTGATTCGATATATTGATACACTTGATATTAGTCGGTTATATGCAATATGACCGGATCATTAAATCTCGTATTGATTTAATGATTTAATGTATAATTATATATTTGATATATTATTTTACATTAAATAGTATTGGTTCACTTAAGATTGATTATCTCACTTGATTCTGCACGTTGTATATATGATATATGTTTGTGCACTAGTTTGTATCATGTTTGATGATACATGCAAACTTGGGTTTGTGTTTGGATAACACCATGTTTAGGTTAATGGTTAGGGTTTCATTCTTATTTATTTATTTTCTTTATTTATTTTTTGCAAGAAATAAAATGGTGGCTTTCTTTGGTTTTTACTTGAAGCTTCATGAAGCTTTGAAAAGTCTTGACCATTTTGTTTTTTCCCTTAATCTAACCATTACACCTAAACCCTAGTTTATTCTCTACATGTGTTAACCTCACTCATGGTTGCATTATGATAAGAATCACTTGATTTATTTTTTTCAAGGATTCATTATTCTTTCTTCTTCTTCTTCATCTTCTTTAAGTGAAGAAAACCATTTTTGAAAAATTTCCAAGTGATGAAATCAAGTGAGAAATCCAATTCTAAAGTGAACCTACTTCCTATTTCTTCATCCTCTACCACTTGCCATGTAGTAGAGTGTGTTATCTTCATAAGTTTCATGACCTAGTGAAGGTGGAGCTTGGGTTTGAGTCACCTCGACGTAGACCATCTTCGGCATCGAAGTCAACGACCTAGCCCGATCATTACTCCGATGAAACCATCGCTAGAGTCCGGGATTCCGATGATCGCAGCGGAGGGACGTCAATACGGAGCTACAGAAGTGGAGGACCGGATCTAGAAAGATTGTAGTCTCTTTCACTTAGTAGCAAAGTAGTTTGCTTGCATGTTTCGCCTTACCTCTAGTTAACGATCAAGCATTAAGGTTTCTCGGCATATGGAATTTTTGAATTGGACATGGTTGATCAGTTGTAGAACCTCATAGTGTGCCTAGGAACCCTACAGTAGTATCAGAGCCTAGGTAGAGTTTTAGGCGAAGTGTAGACGATGTTAGAAGTCCGATCGAACCCGAACCCTAATTGAAAACCCTTCTCCGTACAATTTTTCAAAACTGTGATTTTTGTGAATTAAAATTATACAGAAAAATCAGCAGGGTTTTCTAAGAACTACTGTGAAAAACATGCGCCTAATTCGATCATGGCGCCACGGAACTGCCGCACGAGCAAGGCTCGTGCGGCGGTTCCGCGGCCGTACAGTCACCTTGTTCATTGCAGTTTGCACAGTAATGTCACTATCTGTCTCCTGTGTTTTCTGGGTATTTTTATTTTATACTCAAGAGTTGAGTTTTCTAGGTTGTATTGGGAGTTCATAGATTCGATCGGATTGTCTAATTTTGTCTATGTGACTTTTCGGATAATTTTAGAACATGTTAAAAAGTTCGACCGGATATATATAACCACTTTTTCCCCTGTCCGGAAATTTCCAAGTATTGGATCTTTCCGTAGTTTAAGAACGTTCTGAGTAGTCTAAGTAACGCGATGGACCCTCTAGAAGACAATAAACCTTAACTCGATTATGTGACCGTCCTGAACTGCCCTTTGAACCTTAGGGTTTGGGGCTGTACGGCGTGCCACATGTGAGGCGTTGGTTTGACCCTTCTACGGCTGGACTGTTGGTGCTGTGGTATGAAGTGAATGTTTTTAAACTTATTTCATGTGTTGAGCTGTTTCAGGAAAACTTGGGTGTTTGAATGTTCGATCGGAATGTTTATCATTTTCTATTTATCCGGAATGTGAAACAATATTTCGTATCCATAAGGAGTTATGAGATAACTGATCTGAATATTATAAATCTAGCACTTTAGTCTCACTTGATCGGTTGCCACGGAATTTTGATGTGCTCAAAAGTCCGTCGCAATCACGTAGCGTACGCGAATACTTGCCGGATAAACTTAATAGACAGCCACGCCCAATAGCCCCGACCAAGTGACTGTAGGAGAACCCCGTCGCCGAAAGCATCCGTTCTGGTGCTCGCGACAGCGATGATCCGCCTTGGTGCACTTCGTCGACGGCATCGGGGGTGCGGCCGTCTACTAAAGTTTGTGACGAGCATTCGTTCAGCATGTTGGGAATCTTGCTGAATTGCACGACTTGATATTGAAAAGTGTTTTCGATAATGAGACTAAAATGCGGGGTTTATAATTATTAGGCATGCGATGTCTAAGGAATTCATTTGATTAGGCATGCGATGTCTAAAGAGGTTGCGAATTCCAACTGTTGTAGTTTTACACTTTCTTTTCTGCGACCGTAAGTGTAATTTGTGATATCGCCGTTTTCGTTGCTATATGTCAACGACAATTAGGATGGGCATATTTACTTACGTTGATGACATGTGATGTTATGTGTTGCTGGATATGTAATATTGGATCGTCGTGTTTGAATAGCCGGGTTTTTTTATGTGAGATGATTGTTTTTCATTTTCATTCATGTAAAAAACTTGTATGTAATATTCTTTTATTGGGGCACTTCCAGGTTGTGGAAGATGTCACTGTTGATCTATATTATTTACTTTTCCGCATTAGGATAGACCCAAGGAGGGGAGAACAAGTAACCGGGTTCTAGGGTCCAGTGGGAGACCATCTCGAGGAGTCGAGTCCGGGTCTCCTAACTCTAGAATTGGTAGGGTTGCTTGCCGCTCTCGAAGGCGTCTAGGGGTGTGGGATTGGCTATTCATCACGACCGTAGAATCCGTGTTTTATTCAGGCTCAAAATAAAACACGGACGTCCTAGTATATCCAATATTTCATATGATATTTTCTGCTGCATTATCTGTGATGTGATCATGTGATTTGTTCAGATAGATATTGTATATAGTATATACAATATATTATATAGACGTTGCTTATGTTTTACACCCGTGCTTGCCGTGCCTCGCTCTGCCGTTAGTTACCTAACCTAACGGTGCAGACGGGACATCGAGGCGAATGCGGATGGCATAAGTGTACGTTATATTTATCTGTGATGTTTAGGTGGACTTAAATGATGTGACTTCATTAATGTGATTAATGAAAGAAAATAAACCTAAAAGATGTTGTGGAATCGAATTTCAAAATAAAAACAGGTAGCTACAGTTCTTGCTTTGCATCGCGGCGTCCCTTGTAGAACATCCTACACTTTATTCGATAAGGAAAGGACCGAGATCCCTTCATCGGGACTGACTCCTTTAGTAATAACTGGCAGATGCTACAACCCTCGGTTTGTCTTTTGATTGCTTCTATAGTTTTTGCATTGCACAGCGGTATATATGATATATCCTGCATCTTATTCGATGAGGAAAGGGCCGACGATCCCTTCACCGGGAGTGACCCCTTTAGCAAAACTAGAAAAACCTCAAAAACACTCGATTTAAAAACCATTTGATTCCGCAACGAGATCAAGTTCAAAGCGTTAAAGGTTTTATTAAAAACCATCCGCAACCCTCCGTCATTTTAGGATGTAGAGTACTTAGTATTCATGCTGTGTTTGTTGACCATAGTCAAAGCACAGTGTACGGTAGCTAAGTGATGTCTTCCTACACCTCATATGATGCAATTAGTTAAGACAGTCGCGTGACATTGTTGACCTTAGTTAAGGGTCATGTGGGTGAGTCTAATTAATCATGAAATGACGGGTAGAACTTGACTAGTACTTATGATTTATTGACCATAGTTAAGGCCATAAGTGCTAGGGGTAAAAACCATTATCGGGAGTTTCAAGTGTTGAAATTTGCAATGAGATTTCATACCTTCTATATGATAGTTGGATCCCGATACCCACTGCGAGTAATTGTTACTCCTGGGAGAGTTTTGCACTTTACAACTAGCCGATCAAGTAGGTGTCTAGAAAGGTATCAATGGGGTTACACCTATGGGAAACGAGCTTTATTTTAATTAGGTCCGTGCGAAAGCACGGGGAACCTCCCTCGAAGTACCGTCATTGGCCTGGCTGAAAGATTGGCGAACTTGTAGAATGTTATTAATTCCGGCTAGTCTTTCCTTTTAGGGTTTGAAAGAAGATTTGATAAAAACAGTGAGAGCCATCCTGATTAGATAAAATAAATAACCAATCTAATCTTGTAAGAGCGCACGCAGAGTGTTTTCTTTTCTCTCTCTCCAAGTAGCGACCATATCATGCCTTAATCAAGATAATAATATGGATGTATTGACCGAACCCGCTTGTTATACTGAGCTGGAGAACGTTGGTCCCGCTCCAACTTATAATTGTTATAAGACCGAGCAGGAATTAGGGGAATACCAAGATTCCCATGCCGCCCAAACGAAGAAAGTGCATGAGATGCATCATCTTCGGGTGTGTTCATTATAAAGAACTGTTTCTCAAGTCCTCTACGTCCTGGGTATTTGATTCCGGATCAGGATCCCGCAAATGTAATCCGTTACATAGGGCTACAGAAAGGTAGAGAACTGAGAACGGGTGATAAGTTTCATGAGACAGAAAACGGGACAAGTGTTGCAGCCAAGTCTGTTGGTCACTGTCACCCTGTATTACCAATACATTGATTCTGAACAAATGCTATTAGATACCGAACCTGATATACAACATCATATCAGTCTCTTTATTTAGTAAAGAAAGGATATAATTTTGAATTGTTGAATATTGTTTTGAACATTTCAAAAGTTGATCGGTTCAGGCACGTTATCTAAAAGCATTGACGTTCTAAATCAAATTACAGTTCTTTGTATATAGAACACACACAAGAGGAAGAGTTCAGAAATGAACGGATCTTTCTTGAGGCATTGTAGACTAGGTCATATCAATGCGACCCGACTGGCTAAAGTTACACTTAGATGCATATTTAAATCAGTTTGAATTTACATCTTGTGAAACTTGCCAGTCATGTCACAAAGATTAGATGACCACAGCTTTGTTTAATGGAAACAGAGAAAGAGTTAGTAAACTCTTGGGATTGATACATATTGATGTATGTAAGGTCCCCTGTCTACACATGCCAGGACCGGTTCTTTGTACTTCATTACATTCTCTGATAATCTTTTAAGATTCAGTCATATGTTCCTGTTGAAACATAAGTCCAAACTTTTTGAGATATTCATAGAATAAAAGTTAGAAGTAAAGAACCAAAAACCGGGTATAAGTATTATGTCCTGTGATGAGATCAGGGAGGAGAATAATTGTGCATGGAATTCTTGGACTATTCTAAAGGAGAATGAGATTCTCTCTCAGTATTACTCCTCTGTATATACCACAGCACAACGGTGTATCGGGGCGAAGCAATCGCACCCTATATGATATGGTGCGCTCTATGATGAGTATTACTGAGTTACCTATTTCCTTTTGGGGTTGTGCACTTGAGAAGTTGCATACCTATTGAATTATGTTCGAATCAAATCAGTGCCTACTACTCCATATAAGATATGGTATGGGAAGAACCTATCTCTTAAGTAAGTTAAGATTTGGGATTGTCCGGCCTATGTCAAAAGCAAAATCCAGACAAGATCGAGGCAAGGTCAGTTCTGTAGAACTGGAAAGGTTCCAGCTATACAAAACTACAGCTGATGATTTGACAGAACCAAAGGATTCAATAGTCCCCGACGAACCTCAGCCTCTCCGCCGATCTGGTAGGGTTCCTCATCCGCCTGAGAGATACTTCGGCTTCTCGATGACAGTGGGAGTAGGGACTCTATAAGAATGGCTGGATGCTTAGCGATCTGGGATGGAATCCATGTACACCAACAAAGTATAGACTTTGTTTGCTATATCTGAAGGGTTAAATCCCCATCAGGAGCAAGTATATCTTGAGAAGATTACTTGTGTAGATGGAAAAGTTGAGACTTTCAAAGCTAGAGTTGTTAAAGGTTTTAGTCATCAACCAGGCGTGGATAATGATGAAACCTTTTCCAGGGACTATGCTTAAGTCCATTCAGACCCTACTTGCCATTGCTACATACCATGACTACGATATCTGGTGGTTGGGTGCCATGATTGCTTTTCTAAAATGATGGTTGGGTGCCATGAACGTCTATAAGAACACAGCCAGAGGGCTTCGTAAACAGTGGGAGCAGCGGAAACGTGTGCAAGTTACTTTGCAGAATAAAGTAGGCATCGCGGAGTTGGAACATCTGTTTTGATGTGGTAGTCAAAGTGTTTGACTTCATCAAAATGGTAGATGAACCTTGTATATACAAATGGATATTAGAGAGTATGGTGATCATCCTCATATTGTACGTAGACGACATACTCTTGATAGGAAAAGAGTTTCCTAAACTACACACGATCAATCTCCTCTTATTACAAGGATTCTCCAAATAGGATAATGGTGATACTCCTAGATCCAGGGATTTGGATCTATGAGATAGATCTAAATGGATGTTAGGGTTCTCACTAGGTTTAGTGATACAGTATCAATCGATCCTAGGGAGAATCACTGGAAAAATTCCACGGTAATAAAGACGACTGAATGTCAGTCACATGCATTGTCTTTAACCTCAGTAGGGGGACGGTATGTTGGAAGAGTTCCAAGCAAGATACCGTGGCAAACTTGACGATAAAGGCTGGTAACATCGCTATTAAAGATACTACCAAAGAGGCAGTTTGGGTGTATAATGGTTCATAAGATGAACTAGGTTCCTACCATTGTGTGACAATGGAAGTGTGGCTTTGGCCCAGGAACCCCGGTCCCATCAGCGACCCAGACATATTCCGAGGCAGCTCACCTGATCTTGGATATAATTGATCTCCAGCGTGATTGAGGTTAGAAGAGTAGACTCAGAGGATAACACGGCGGATCCACTCACAAAGGCTTTTTCCCAGAGAGAGACTTATATGGGATGGTTGAGTATTAGATACTGCAACCACTGCTACAGATGGCCCTAGTGCAAGTGGGAGATTGTTAGTTATATGTATGCCCTAAAGGCCATTACTGTACATAGGATGTATATTGTAGTGGATGCTGGGACATATATAGGTAGGACTTTCTTGCTCGACATGATAGTACGCTATCTTGTTGCTCTTTATCTTAACATGTATACTTTCTGTCTCTCTGTTACATGTTGATAAAGCCCTAAGGATGTGTACTCGACTTCCAGGACTATGATGTAGATCATACTAGTGGGGCCTGGGTAGTCCATGAGTACATCCTTCAATGTTCCTAGTCGTGGGAATATTGAGACGGGGCATCGATATTCCAGAGTAGACTAGCGTATATCTTCTCGACCCATGTGATGGGCGATGGATGATCCCATATCCATTGGTGTTTGAAATCAGACATGGTATGCGGGTGCTCAGTGGTGACTGGGTACACTGAACGGACTCGCCGAGAACTCCCAGATGGTATTATACCTCATGTCAGATGGCAGTTCTCTAGTGACACTGGTACAGCTTAGTCTGTTGACCCGAGATTGTTATAGAGCCTTGTGTGTCTCCCACTGTGCTTTGATTTCCACCCTACCACGGCTCTACTGAGCGTGCAAACAGGTGGCTTTTGGGTACAGTCCCGATTCACATGGAGGCAATGAGCAATAGGAGGGGATTCGTCTCTCCCGGTATTGGGGGTTGATGTTGCGCTATGCTCGACTAGCCATAACTGGAAATCCCTGGACAGGGATGCAGTGATTTACTGGTTAGAGTTATCAGTAGTTTCACGCTTATTATGGACCTTACATCGGCATGACTTATCAAGCTACTGGGGTCTGACGTTTACCACCCCTAGGCGAGATATGCGACATATTAGACGAACAGACCGGACTGTACGGTAAGTGTTACTGGTTGGATTCACAGGAGTGTGAGCGGGCTTGCTCGTTGATCTTCTGATCGCTCAAAACCCGGGTGGCCGTTACGTTTAGCAGACCGCTTGCGGCTTATGGGTATTTGATATGATCATCACCTGCTGCCGGCGTATTGACCAATCTTTAGAGTCCTACACAGAGCTTTCCTGGCTCAAGCGAAACGAAATAGTAGTGCATATGAGATATGTGCGGGACCGAGAATAATACCAGTATGTGATACTGTATTCTATTCTCGCGATTTGTATCATTGGAAGGTTATATAAGATATAGCCGGGTTACCGAATCAAATGTTGATTTGATATATTGATACACTTGATATTAGTCGGTTATATGCAATATGACCGGATCATTAAATCTAGTATTGGTTTAATGATTTAATGTATAATTATATATTTGATATATTATTTTACATTAACTAGTATTGGTTCACTTAAGATTGATTATCTCAATTGATTGTGCACATTGTATATATGATATATGTTTGTGCACTAGTTTGTATCATGTTTGATGATACATGCAAACTTGGGTGTGTGTTTGGATAACACCATGTTTAGGTTAATGGTTAGGGTTTCATTCTTATTTATTTATTTTCTTTATTTATTTTTAGCAAGAAATAAATTGGTGGCTTTCTTTGGTTTTTATTTGAAACTTCATGAAGCTTTGAAAAGTCTTCACTATTTTGTTTTTTTCCTTAACCTAACCATTACACCTAAACCCTAGTTTATTCTCTACATGTGTTAACCTCACCCATGGTTGCATTATGATAAGAATCACTTGAGTTATTTTTTTGAAGGATTCATTATTCTTTCTTCTTTTTCTTCATCTTCTTCAAGTGAAGAAAACCATTCTTGAAAAATTTCCAAGTGATGAAATCAAGTGAGAAATCCAATTCTAAAGTGAACCCACTTCCAATTTCTTCATCCTCTACCACTTGCCATGTAGTAGAGTGTGTTATCTTCATAAGTTTCATGACCTAGTGAAGGTGGAGCTTGGGTTTGAGTCACCTCGATGTAGATCATCTTCGGCATCGAAGTCAACGACCTAGCCCGATCATTACTCCGACGAAACCATCGCTAGAGTCCGGGATTCCGATGATCGCAGCGGAGGGACGTCAACACGGAGCTAGAGAAGTGGAGGACCGGATCTACAAAGGTTGTAGTCTCTTTCACTTAGTAGCAAAGTAGTTTGCTTGCATGTTTCGCCTTACCTCTAGTTAACGATCTAGCATTAGGGTTTCTCGGCCCATGGAATTTTTGAATTGGACATGGTTGATCAGTTGTAGAGCCTCATGAGTGTGCCTAGGAACCCTATAGCTTGCATGTCTTTCCGAATACTTTAAACTTGGAAAATGGGCTCCTGACATTTGATCGTATCCATTGACTCTCAACGAACCTGCGTGAAGTCGCCTCTAGCTGGAATCAATCAATCTGATGACCTCGCATCGGGATAAGCGAATGAACCACATGTCCTAGTCATTCATCCTTAGTGAGTAGCGACCTTCCATCATATCTCTAAGTATAAACCCATGCTGCAGTAGCTCCAATAATCTGGGCGATATCTCGTCATTTGCAGCAACCACTGGCTCATTCGTCTGTACGCTGAACAACACCTCAATCATCCTGAATAAGCGGTATATCAATGGTCATCACATCCTGGCTGGCCTCTAGCAATAGCCTGATCCTCTGATACCGATTGGTACGTCCAAGAAATCTCGTAAAAGCGATTTGTCAAACGCTCATGGCGCGAAAACACAATAAGACGAAGCCTCTATGCAATCGTATGTCTCATGAATGACGCCCTGGTCAGTCCTCGTCTACGACGAGCTCAAGCTGACGCAACTCTAGACGTAGCTCTCTCTGCCCATGCCATCGTGGCAGAAAAATCACAACCAGTATCGATGAGGGTACATCATAGGAATGAATATAATACTGTGCAAGGAAATATACATCTTAAGGTTTCTTAAGTGGAGTAGCGTATCGTAAATATGATTTGGAACATACGTATGGTACGTCACTCTACTCAAGCTACCTACCCCATCAACCAAAGGTCATCCTACACGACGAAAGTTCGGTATAATACCCCCTCGACTAAGTCTAAGTTACGTAAGGTCAAGCCTATGTTCCATACATATATAAACGCCCTAGGCTCCACATAGTCAAACTTAGACTCGAGCTAAGGTTAGCCTAGCGCTCCGATACCAACTTTGTCACGACCCGAAAAAGCACGTGACTGGACCTTGAATCATATGAAATCTATAGGACCCCATCTAATCCAAGTAAGCCAAAAGCACAGAAATCTAAAACCATTTTAAAGAGTAATTGGTAGAAAAATAGTTTTTAGAAGGGAAGAAAACATGTTTTAAATACAAGGTTTTTAAATAACTAAGCCGAGTATGCATTTTTAAAATGTATAGTCTTTTCTAAAAATTTCGGCGGAGTTTTCTTTGTAAATACTGGCCCCGAACGGGGTACAACAAGAATAATATATGCAATGATATAAGGCATCCCCAAGCAGGAGCTAGCACTTCGTCAATCGACGGTCACAACCACGCAAGGAATATAATATACAACGCCGAAGGGCGAGGATCAAAACTCAGAAAGAAACTCAAAACAGCATGAAAACCGTAATATACTACAACGCGCGACTCTAAGGTCGAATAATACATAACTGGTATCTAACTCTGAAACAATATATAAGTTTTGGTTGATGGAATTTCTAGATACAATGAATAATACATCAATAATAGTGGTTCTGATGCAAAAGAACCCACCTACCAAGCAAATCACCCGCAAAGGAAGCAGTGTGCCAGAAATGCCGCCATGTAACCTGTACGGCCAAACCTGCAAGAACTGTAGCACAACGGGGGTGAGTTGCCAACTCGTCAGTAGAAAACATCTACAAGTAGAAATCGAATGCATGACATATCTTAGGTCATTACGATCAAATATATATAAACCTCAAAGGATAAGTCTGAAGCATGATAAGGTGGCAATGTAACATCTATACATATGAGTAGTGCCAAGTGCTCGTGCCAGTGCCTCAGGTAATAACATATCATAAATATGAGGTATACTTGCATGAATAAATATGATGATGTATCTAAATTGATATCAATACACATATATTAGCGTCTCATTCCACTAATATTGGTGTAAGGGCATATGTAACAGCGTCCTCATCCACTGTTATATATACAAATGAGGTATGATCAATGTAATCAAGTCTGTATGTATGTGGATCCCGTCCACGTGTCACCTAATGACAATAACATGCATGTAAATATCGTAAAGCATATGCATGGAAATATGAGGATATAATCAAAGTCATGAAACCTGAGTGCCTAGCATCGACACTCGAAAACATCATGAAACCTGTGCCTAGCATCGGCACGTAAATCCTCATCTATCAGGCGCTGTCACAAGGACTGGCCCTGATAGGTACGTATCATACGCTATCTCGAAAACCCGAGTGCACAACTTCGACCCTCGAATTTTGACGTATCCATACGTACATAACTCCGGTCGGTATCCTCATGATAACTGCCGAGTCATAGGTAATGTCACCGGATGGTATGGTTCCCCTGCCGGGCTCATTGGCGTGGTGCATCGACATCCCTTTCTTGCCCCTGGGTACCTCCGGGCCCCACCATGTACCCTCATACGGCCTCGACGCCTCCTCGTAGGGGTATATATATATCAGAACCGATAAAACTCATGGTGGATGCTGAAATATCATATCAAGGGTAACCGGGTTTTTAAAGCATTTACATAATCTCTTTGAAATATCCCGGTTCCCAAATCCAGAAATATCACGGAAACGAATATCTCAATGCACAAAATTAGAAAGCATGATGTATGTGATATATAAGTGAAATGCAAGTGTAACAGTATATCATGCAACATGGAATAATAGTATGCACATACAAGGGTCATATCCTGATAGAATAATCCTACTGTGTAGTGATATGGCAATTATCGATGATGTGTGTGAGCCGGCAAGCAAGTGTACGTGGAACATATGCATCATCGATAATGGTGCTGGTGTCCTAACAGCATGGTTTTAATATAGCAATAAACACATTTACACATGCAAAGCGAGGCGAATAGCATGAATATACGAAAATCGAATAATCAACGCAACAGTGAAGAATCTACATCAATATGTATATGTCATGAAGTTATGCTGTTTGAAATAAGACGAATCGGTGTTTTTAGAAAAATCAGGGCTACGGTGTTTTTAAAAAAAGATGCGTCTTTTGATATTATCCGTAGATTCCTTTTGCCTGTCCTTTAAAATACTCCCGATTCGTTAGTTTTGAAATATGTATGACTCGGGTCTAGTCTAACATCTACTATGCAACCTACAGATCTAATTATCATGTCAATCGGGAGGGGTATGGAAACCACCTAAATCTGAGTCGATATATACATAAATATAAATATAATAGTCGGTGATCCCGCCTCAATAAAATCGCATATGATACAATATATCATATGACATCCTCGAGTCATGAATGCAGATCTATCATGAGTATAAAGCTCGCACGGTAAATCGTCGTACGGCATCCCAATAGCTGGGTACGGGTCAATATCATGTTTATCTCATCAATTATCTGGTATCCTTATCATCATATCACATAATCCGGGGTACTGATCTATGTCTAGTATAAATCGATACCATCTATATAAGTATGAATGCGTGTGTGAAACACACGTCCAAAGGCCCGCTAAAAATCACATGTCATATCCCAAATACGAATCACATCATATCACCGATCTCATGGCACTATGCCCAAATCATCGACTCATCTCCAAATATCATCCACTATCGTCATCATTCAAGCATAAGTATGTGTGTGCGTGTGGGTGTAAACCTATTCTAGGGTTCGCAACTAGGAACTATACTAGTTTACTTCTACGCCCTAATCTAACCATAGTACATCTAATCTCAATATCCAAGACACACTATAAGCTATCATATATATAGTATATACATATATAGTATACCAACTGCGGACTGCGGGGGTGCAATACGTCATCCACCCGACTTCACCCGTAGATATAATCTACTCACCTTGAGTCTTGCTTGTCGATGTAGATGTCGCCATCATTTTCTTCATCGTCTCGAATCGTCGTAGGGTACCTACATATCACACGTATCGCATCGCATTAAAACTAGATCAAAACTAAAACGACACACGAAAACCAAAACGATACGCTAAGGTCTATAGGTTAGAACCTATGGACTACGCTTTCAAAACCATCAATCAATCCTCGATATCGTCGTACAAACGCCTTGTATTCGAGGTAAAACACTAATACGCAAATCCAGAATTTAAAATTCGGAATACGGAAACACGAATCAAAACAACAACTTAGGAAAAAGGCTCCAGATTCTACCCTAGGTCAAATTGGACAATTTTGCACATGCCAGGGGTCTAATTTATAGATGTAGGAGCTCCAGAACCAAAATGAGACAGATTGGTCCAGGTCTGGCCGCAAATTGCGGCCAGAGGGAATAAATTTACGGCCGAGAAAGAGAGATAGGGGCTGGGGTCTTGGTGATAGCTTCCTGGGTGCTTGCACATCTCACTGTCAATGCAAAATAATTTTCAGAGTCTCGGGGTGATAGCAGATCCCATATAACCTTCACAGATTTCACAAATCTTCCGATATCGGTTTCTAAAACTGCATTCCGGGTTTCAAGTCTCAGGTTTGGGTCTTAATTGAAGCACTAGAGTGTTTGTGTAGCCTCTACTGAGCTCAATTTCACATTCCAACTCGAAATTTCCCATAACCTTAACTAGGTTTTCCCTAAGTCCACTAAATCACAGAATATCGGTTCTAATCTTGCATGGCGGTATAAGTAATGCAAAAACTAAGCCAATGGTCCAGAAAAATACCTCATTTGGCAACTCAAGAATTTTCTTGAGTTGCCCCAAGTGGCCAAAATCCTTGCTTTCTTGGTCCAATGTGTTTGTCTTGAGCTTCTACACCTTTTTAGTGAAATGAAGATAGGGTTTTAGAGTTGTTTTTGAGATGATTTGAGGAGGTGAGGAGGGGAGGGAGAAGCTACGGCAGCAACAGCAGCAACCAAAGAAGAGGGAGAGAGGAAATGGCTAAGTCTTGGTCAAAGGAAAACCCACCTTTCTCTCTCTCGCCCATACCTATATATAATAATCCTTTCCCTTTTTCTTTTCCAATTCTCATCTAAATCCTTCTCACATGAATAGTAACCCCAAAACAACATGGTAGAAATGCACAAGTGTAAGAAAAATGATATGTGCATGTTTTGCACAAAAATGCTAAAAATCCAATTAGCGATTTTTAATCGCGATTAGCAATAATTAGCATATAATTAACCATAAAAACTTTAAAATGACATAATTCCATAAAATACCCTATTTTAGAATTTTCCATAATTTTTTTCCAAAATTTTTACCATTTATCGGTATTTAATTATACCGAAATATTAAAATATTCAATAAAATAATATTAAATTATAAAAATCCCAAAAAATAATATTTTATTTTTTTGAATTGTTGCACTATGATGGTATACAGATGCTCATCGCGTTATGAGTACACTGGACGGACTCGTAGGGAACATGCTAGTTGGTATTATACCTATTGTCAGATAGTAGTTCCCCGGTGACATGTGTACAGGTTAGTATGTCGAACTGAGATCGTCATTTGTCTTATGTGAGTTCCCACTATGCTTTGATTACTACCCTACCACGGCTCAAAGAAGTCATGCAAACAGGTTTTAGTTGGGTACAGTCTCGAACCACATGGAGGCAGTGAACAGATCGTCAGGAATTCGTCCCTCCCGGTATTGGGGGTTGATGTCGCACTGTTCACGGGTGGCCTTCACCGAAAATCCTCGCCCGGGGTAGTAGTGAATTAGTGATTTGGATCAGTAGTTTCTCAGGTGGTGATGGGCTTCATACCGACACTAAATGTAGCGTTATTAGGGGTCTGACTTTATCCACCCCCTAGACTCGATATGCGATACTCTTAGACAAACAGAACGGACTGCACAGATATTGTCACTGTCAGGCTCAGTAAAGGTTCAGGATGAGTTTGCTTGTCGGCCTCCCTTTCGCTCAATACCTGGGTAACCGTTACGTACAGCTAGTGCCACTGATGTGCATGTGGTTAAACCCACTGCCAGCGTATTGACGAGTATTTAGAGTCCCACAAAGAGGGTTTCTCTGGTTCGGGCGAAACGTTGTAGAGGACATATAGTTTTATGGCAGGGTTCGATCATACACGTGCACTTGTGCATGGATCATGATAGGACGGATAATACTAGTGGGCTTCGGTTTAAGCCGGATTCTAGTATTGTATTTTTGGATTATTTCCGTCTCATTGTATACGGATAAGGGGTATTCTTGTAATTTCATTACAAGATGCTTCTAGAAGGTGCCACCTCATTTAGTTTTTAACCATTTATTTAAAATTCTTAATGAGGTGGAGGATGAGGTGGAGTTTGGCTTTAAATGAAGCATGGCTCTTTTAGTAAGTCATGTAGGGACTCATCCTACACTATTCTTGCATGCTTGATTTATGATAAGTGTTGTGAGATATTTTCTTGACTTTGTGATTTTTCTTCAGTTGCTAGCATGCTTGCTATTCTTCACTTGATGCTTCATGCTCACAACACTTAGCCATTTTCCTTTCTTGAGTTGCTTCACTCATCGTCCAATGGCTTCTTCTTTTTCTTCCACCCATCAAGTCTCATGTGTTGAGAAACATTAGGTGTTTTAAGACAAAGTAATCCAACACACTCTCTACTTCATCTTGGCTATCATGGTTGGCAAACTAGGTACTCGAGTTGCCTCGGTTTTGAGGCGGGAGGCCGTATTACATACTCTCAAGGTGGATCGTCTTCGATAGGGGAGACCGGAGATCAAACTTGATCAAGGAGCTTTTTGGAGCTTGGGATGATGATTGAAGACCGAAGGACATGGATCAACTTGGTATAGCCATCTAACTCCTAGTTTACATATTGCCAGTTTAGAGTTAAGGGTAGATCGGGGCATCGGGTTTTGGTAGCGCCAGTTTATAAAATTTTTGTTCCGCATATGGTCACGGATTCATGGCCTGGGCATTGCCGTAACCCAACATGGTATCAGAGCCAATAAAACACCTTAAACTAGCTTGTTCCGACATTAGAATTCACATTTTTTAGGGCATCGAAAACTGTCGAAAAAACAATTTTCAAAAGTGAGGTTTTGAGTTGTTTGCACACCCGCGGGCTCACGGTTTGAAATAGGAAACCTTGGGGTGAAGCGCGTGCACCCCGAGGACACCGCGGTGGGGCCCAATGGCCGGGACCACCTCCAAAGACCACCACTTGGTGGCCTTGGGGCTGGTGACCCGAGAGCACCAGAAATTGGTGCTCTCGGGTCTGCCCTCCATTGTGGGCCACCTCATGGTGGCCCCTATGGGTGGGTACCCTCCAAGGCTACCCATTCGACGGTACATTATGTGTCTTCACCTCAGCGATGATTCGGGCGGGTTTCAAGTTCGTTTCGACTCCCAGATTGGCTCAAAACTATCAGTTTTGGAACCATAGCTCACTGGATTTTCAAGTCTTGGAAAATTGTTTAAGTTTGTTAATTACGTGTGGAATTCTAATGTCATAGTTACTTTACAAGCTTTGTGATGTATATATGTGTTTGGAAACATCGACTAATTGCTATACGTCGATTAGTCGGGGTTGCACATATCTATGATGTTGTTGTGATGGTTTGTGTATATGAACTTGTTGGATCATTGTGGATGAATAGCCGGGGATGTGTGATAAGTGTTTTCATTCTTTCACTCGATATAAATTTGTAAAGTGATGTAATATTATTTTTTCGGGGAACATCCGGGTTCAGATTGTAGCCACCGTTGTATTATTTCTTTTTAATGTTCTTGACCAACTGGTTTGGAAGTCACTACTAAGTCTTAGGTATTACAAGACGAGGAATTACACCTAAATGCGCAAGCACATTTTGTAATCGGTCGTTTAGTACCTCAAGAAGTATTAACGGTCGCATGCAGAATGTGCAAGCAATTTCATCTAAAATTCACCAACTAAAAGTACTTTGGACGATAGACAAGAGTATGATAGCTTGAATTGAATTTCCATGTGTAGGGGTAAAAATTACACACACATAGGGGTATATAATTGGGGTTTGGATGAGAGATTGGAATGAAAGATAGGCCTTATATCTTCGGTAAAGATGATAAAAATTCCTGAGTTGAGACTGCACCTTAGAAGGATAATTCAAAAGATGCTGAAAATTTAATAAATTTGCAAAACGTATATGATCTTAAGTTGAATTAAAAGGAAGTGTGAAAAATACGGGTTGATGATTTCTAAGTTGAAGGAAATAGAATTTCTTGCTAGAATACTGAATTGAAGAATTATAGTCAATGGCCAAATTGATCGGATTTTGTGTGTAGTATCCGGTGAAAACCCTCAGAAGACAACACTCCTCCTACTAGGGACACCTAGAGCTTTAACGGCTTGTTGCACGAGCTCAGTGCAATCACGTTCCTTGCGAAAGTGAGGTTAGGTTTTTTCGAGAATAAATTGGCTTTGCTCGGGACGAGCAAAAGATAAGTTTGGGGGTATTTGTTCATATCAGATTTTTGCATTTTTATATTGCCCATTCATAATCACATTGCATATAAATAGGTGCTTTTGGTCCATGTATGCTAAATAGTTGCAGGTTACAGGTTCTCAGCTCTTTAAAGTGGGACTACGACCAATAACAGATGAATACTGACCCGCATGATGCCGCATACCAGATCAAGCGGAGTTCAAGGCAAAACTCTACTGCTAAATATCTGGAAGAGAACAGAAGAGTTTTTGAGAAACCAAGTGTAGCAAACAGAAGATAAAAGCAACTGGTAGAATACCTGAAAAGATGGACCCAAGATTCCACCATATGGCCGCGGTTCTTAGGCCAAAAAGGCACTTCTTCCACGGTTCCGCGGCCGTGCAATGCATGTGTCGGTGGCAGTGTCGGTGCTTTTAACTCGGCTCTCTTGGGGTAGTTCTGTAATTTCGTGTATGGATCAGAATGTAAACTTAGGGTTTTCCTATCTATAAATAGGAGGGTTCAAAGACAAATTAGAGTGCCTCTTTTAGGAGGATGCTTCTCATTATTTTTTATGCCTCTTTTTAATTTCTAGATCTAAAAATTTAAATTCCATTGTAATGTGTTTTTGAGAGGTCATCAACAAAGTAAGTCTTTTTAATTTATATTTCTCGCATTCTTTTTATCGTACTTAAATACCTGCAATTTTTTAATTGTTAATCTAGTAGTAGAATTAATCTGCAATTTCTTATACTGATCTTTATTTTAAATCTTTTAATGAGTGAGTAATTCCTCACTTGTTAGGGTAGGAGAAGGAAGGTTTGAGAGAAGGAAATCTCTCTCACTCCTTTCTTTGCCAAATAATTTTAAATACGGCTCCCTTTAACTCAACCTCAATCGGCTCATTACGGCACCCTATCCTTCATGATAGTGGTTATTCTCTAGTTAGACCGGTTGTGATTGAATTAACCGGAGGTTATGGTTAAGAGCTAAGAATAGACGGACAAGGACCAAAAGGAAGAAACTAAGCATGAAAAGCCTATCTTAGACTTGTAAGTTTCTTCCTAATCATGCTAATCCTCGTTGTTGCCGATTACCCTAACACCTATATTCATAACTAATGCATTGAAAGATGTGAGAAGATCCCTATCTCGAACTAACCTAATCCAAACCCTAGAAAGCTTTTTATCAACTGGTATCTCATTTGTAGATCTTAATACAAAATAACCAATTTTTTGGATTTAACTCGTTAAAACATAAAGAAAAGGATTCTATCTCCCTGTGGATTGACCAGTAATCAACCGGCTAGGTACCAAGAGACATCGTCTTGATTGCGGTATTTTTAAACTTTAAACACAGAAAAAACTGTGACAATCAACTACCGTACAGTCCGGTCTCTTCGTCTGATATGTCGCATATCTGGTCTAGGGGTGGTAAACGTCAGACCCCAGTAATCGATAAGTCGTGTCGATGTGAGGCTCATAACGGGTCGAGAAACTACTGATAACACTTACCAATAGACTCCATATCAGCCCTGGTATGGGACTTCCAGTTACAGCCAATCGAACACAGTGCAACATCAAACCCCAATACCGGGAGAGACGAAACCCTTCCGATCGCTCATTGCTTCCATGTGATTCGGGACCGTACCCAAAAGCCACCGTTTTGCACGTTCTCTTGAAGGTGGTGTAAGTCCATGTTACTCACCCCAGTAGTTTGCGGGGAGGCGGAATAGGTAAAAATCAAAATTTTCTTTACTAAGTAACATGAACTAGCCATAAGGATCTTTGCTAAACATTCACTAACAAACTAACTTAGTGTTTTAACTACAAGGTTAGATGGTTATACCTAAGTCTTGAAATCCTTCTTCTCCTTGTTGTGAGCTCCATGGAATGATGTGGATGGTTCCTCCTCACCGGCTTCTCTATATCATAGAAGATCCACCCTAAGGCCTCTACCTTGAGCTCCAACCTCAACAATGAAGTAACTAGAGTGCTTGGCTTTCTAGACTAAGAAGCCTAGAGTGAGTAGAGAAGTGTTTTGGAGGTTTTATCTCAAAGTCTCTTGATTTTCAACACATGAAACAATAGAGCTTTGAGAGAGGAAGAGGAGATAGCAAACTATGGGAGAGAAAGATTCTGAGATAATGAGTGGATGAAGCTCTCATATGAGAGAAAAAAGAATGATTAGAATAATTAAAATAATTGTGATTGTTCACTTGATTTGACCATTATCATATCACATTAAATTCTAAGCATTCTCAAGAAAATATCTAAGTCAACAATGGTCAACTAGGTCAAATGGTCAAACCAATTAACCATGAAAATTATCTCTAATAATAATTATTAAACAATTACCTCCTTCTCATTAGGGTTCTAATCAAGTCAGTGGTCAAAAACCCTAATGAGGTGTCTCCCTCTCTACCTCTGTCAACTGAACATAGATACCCGCATCCTTGTTCCGAAGAAACACGAATACAATGAGACTAAACCAATCCCAAAACAAATACTAGGATCTGGCTTAAACCAAAACCCACTAGTATCAACTGCCCGAACACCAAACACGCACAAGTACACATATGTGAACGAACCCTGCCGTAAAACCATACGCCCTCTACCTCGTTTCGCCCAAAGGTGAACAACTCTCTGTGTGGGACTCTAAACACTCGACACTACGCCGGAAGTGGGTTTAACCATAGGCCGCAAGTGTTACTAGGTATACGTAACGGTCTCTACGTAGATGTCGATAAGAAAGCCGATGAGGAAAAAACCCATCCGAACTCCTACTGAGCCTGACTGTGACAATCTCCGTGTTGGAGATAGTGCCCTCAGAGTCAATTATTGGATCACAGGCATGCGATTACAATGATTGAGGGAAGACCTATACCGGTAGGACAGTCTTAGTCAAGATGATAGTATGCTATCTGGTTTATCTTTATCATCGAGTACTGGTTTTAGGTGACCTTACAGGTCGCTATTACACGTTGATAGAGCCCTTGGATTCTTGCTTGACTTCCAGCAGTATGAGGGCGATCATATACGTAGGAGCTGGGGTCTATAAACACATCCTTAAAAGGCCCCTAGTCGTGGGAGTTTCGAGACAGGGCATCGATACTCCAGAGTAAACTAGTGTATACAGTCGAGACCCCGACGAGGGGCGGTGGCCGGTCTCCCAAGCCACTGGTGTCAGTTGGTTCACCTAAGATGTATACAGGTGCTCATTGGGTTATGAGTACACCGGACAGGACTCGTCCGGAACATGCTAGTTGGTATTATACCTGACATCAGATAGCAGTTCCCTGGTGACATGTGTACAGGTTAGTTCATCGACCTGAGATCGTCATTTGTCTCGTGTGAGTTCCCACTGTGCTTTGATTACTACCCTACCACGCTCTAAGGAGACGTGCAAACAGGATTTAGTTAGGTACAGTCCCGAGCCACATGGAGGCAGTGAGCGGATCTTCAGGGGCTCGTCTCTCCCGAAATTGGGGGTGAGGTCACGCTGTGTCTAGGAGAGCCAGTACATCAAAGTCCGTGGCCAAGGCAGGAGATTTACTGGTAGGTATTCCAGTAGTATCTCAGGGTGTTCTGGGCTACACTCCGACACGACTTGTAGCGCTTTTAGGGGTCTGACTTTTACCAACCCCCTAGGCCCGCCATGCGATGCTCATAGACGAACGGACCGGACTGTACGGATATTGTCACTGATAGGCTCAGTAGGGTGTCAGGATGAGTTCGCTCATCGACGTCCCTTTGGGTCAATACCTGCTGGCCCGTTACGTATAGGCTAATACCTCTGACGTGCTAGTGGTTAAATCCACAACCAAAGTATAGACGAGTCTTTAGAGTTCCCCACAGACCGTTTTCTCAAGTTTCGGGCGAAACGCTGTAGAGGCCGTATGGAGATATGGCAGGGTTCGATCAGATACGTGCGGTATTGTACGGATCAAGATCGGACGGATAATACTAGCGGGCTTTGGTTTAAGCCGGATCCTAGTATTGTACAGTGTAGATTTTGTATCTTTGCATTTGTATTCAGTGGGAATACAAATGCGGGTATGTATATACAGTCGCAGGGTTTTCCTGTAATTTATTACGGGACCAGTTTTCTGAAGTTGCCAGTTTGCATTTCGTTTCAACCAGTTTTCCTTTCTTCCTTTCGTTGGCTGATATTTGATGAATGGGTTATTTGCAAGTTTGCAAATTAGTTATTGTGGAGGGGTTATTTATGAAATGGTGGCATCATGATGGTTCTTACATGATGAGATTCTTTTTCCATCTATTCCTTTGCATTTATGAGATGAGAGTTGATTTGGATTGAGATTAGAATTTGGTGTGACTTTAATCCATCATTATCTACACACATTTCCCACTTGCATTAGTTTTTGAGTTCTTTCCACCACCCATTTTTTGAGTGATGGGCCGGCCACATCTAGGAGGAGGGTGAGATTCATTTTTGAGTGGAAAATTTCTTCATCTCATATTGATTTTCCTTGCTAGAAAAATGAGAGCACCATTTTTCCTCCAAAGTTCTTTCTTTCTTCACCTCCATCAATGGCAACTTCAAGCCCCATGAGACATACCATTCTACACTAGCCTATAGCATTTCTTTGACACATCGACTCGTCAACTTCGTGCCCGAGTTGCCTCGGTCCAGAGGTGGGAGCCCGTAAAAGAACCCGGCGAAGTGGTGCCCGTTCCGACGAGGAGCTGAAGACCGGAGATTCTGCGAGGAGATCGGAGTGGAGGCCGAAGACCGAAGGACACAGATCGCTCGGTATAGCATTCTACCCTTTCTCGTTTTTGCTAGGAGTAAGTTAATGTCCCGATCAGGGTTTTATAGTGCACGGTGGTGCCGGTTTTCTAATTTTTTAAAAGTATCATTTCGGCTTTCCGGTGTCGGATTGACGGCCGGGGCGCCGCCGTGGACTTACACTGGTATCAGAGCCACGCCATTAACCTAGTCTAGCTTGCTTTAGTATGTTTAGAACTCGATCGAACAAAAATCCCCAAAACCGTATTTTCTAGTGCATCAGGTTTCTGTCAATTTTGTTTTGGCTCGAAAAATTTTTCAGTACATTGCAGAAACATGTACAGGGAATTGTAAGCATTCTGCAAAAATTTGGTAAGCTGATGCATTAGTACGACCGTGGAAATGCGGCCAAACCCCTGGTTTGGCCGCGGTTCCGCGGTGGAAATAAGTCAACGCAACACCAAATTTTTCCAGTGGGCTTTTGGGTTCAAAATTGGGTTTTTGGAATATTCTTTTTGGGCCCAGATTTTCTGTGAGTGCTACAGTAGTGCTTGGGGCCTACTTCGGTAAATTTGATCGATCGAGAATTTTAAACATGTCAGTTTACTGTATTTACATTATATCTGCGACCGTGAATTTCATTTGATCGGTAAATCCTGTCTAACTGCTATAGCCCTTTTAGACGGATTTGCGAACGTGACATTCATGTTGATGATCTGTGTTGTGCTGTGATGTTGTGGATTGTTTATGGGGGATAGCCTGGATGCAATGGTAGTACAGTTTGGTTTATATGTACATTTGATATTGCGGGGCGAGCGTTCGACATGTGGACTGCCGTTACTTCCTGTTTGTTTATTATTCTTTTGGGGCACGACCGGGCTAAGGTCGATGTACCCGTTGTATGTATATTTTTACTTTTTGTACTAGGATTACCCCGCGGAGGGGTGCACGGATAGCCGGGTTCTAGAGGGCAATGGGCCCGCATCTCATGGCATTGAGACGGAGAGGGCTTTACTCTAGAATTGGCGGGCTATTCGCCGCACTCGTAGGGGCTATAGGTTGACCCAGGAGGGGTGCCCAAGTTACCGGATTCTGTGAAGTGCTGGGTAGTCCATTCACGTTGCTGAAAGGGGCTGCCTCGCTTCAGGTTTTGGCGGGTAACTTGCCGCGCCCGTAGGGGTCTAGGATTTCATTGCACTGGCTATCCACACGACCAGGGGAACGTCGGGTTTCAGTAGCGGCTCTATAAAACCCGGGGATCCCAGATATCTATTTTGTTCTGTGATGCTGTACATTTCTGTGATGTTGCATTTTATCATGCCTTGAGCGAATATTATATATTGATATATATACTAGTAGATGTTGTATATGTTTTGCATCCGCGCTAGTCCAGTCCCTGCTCTGTCGTCAGTTAAGTAACCTAACGGGTGATGACGGGACCCAGTGGCGAATGCGGTTGGCATATACGTACATCATTATTTTCGTTCTTTATTGGTGTGATCAATTGATGGGACTGCGTTGATTCGGATCAATGCAAGCTAAAAAAACATATTCTGATGTTGTTGGAACATTTTTCAAAAAGCTGTTATTGCAAGGGCGTTCTCTTTTGTTTTGCACAGTGGTATTCGGTTATGAATATCCAGCTCCTCAGTCGACGAGGCAAGGGACGAGATCCCTTCACCGGGAGTGACCCCTTGGATAAAAGTTTGCGTCAGAGCAATAACTTCACTATAGCCTATTACTTTTGCTTTGCATCGTGGTATTCAGTTGGAATATCCTGCACCTCATTCCACGGGGAAAGAGCCGAGATCCCTTCACCGTGAGTGACCTCTTTAGCAAAGGTTTTCGTCACTATATTTTTATAAAGCTATCCAGTTCCTTCAACGATATCAAGTTCATTACGTTAAAGGTTTTCGCCAGAAACCATTCGTAGCCCTCCGTCGTTTCATATGGATAGTCAATAAGTATTCAAGCCGTGTTTGTTGGCCAAAGTCAAGGCACAGTGATTGGTAGCTATTGGGTATTCATATGCTGCATAGATAGATGTGTTGGTTTGGGACAGTCGTATAGCCTTGTTGGCCCTAGTCAAGGGCTTGTACGGGTGGGTTCAAATTAACCTGGACAATGACGGGTAGAACTTGACATGTAACTTATGATTTGTTGGCCTTAGTCAAGGTCATAAGAGCATGGGGCAAAAATCACATCGGGAGTTTCTAAAGAAAACTGAAACTTTTCAGATATGCGCATACCTTCTGGAGTGTGATAACGTGAGCGAATTCCGTCACATTATCATGCGATGATAGTTGGATCCCGATTCCCACTGATGAGTTGGTTTACTCCTCGGGTGATCCCGACTAATTCTTCTTTCAGGTTTGGGGAAGAATTTGACGTTACAGTAGGAGGTTTCCTGATTAGATAAAGTGATAACCATTCTGATCTAGGTTAGAGTGCACGCTGAGTATTTTTTTTCTCTCTCTCTTTGGCAGCGACAATGACCTGACCCTTGACTATGTCTCAGTGACCAAAATTAACCGAACCTTCTTAAACACTGGCTTTTGAATTGTCAGAGTTGCAAATCTCATTGCCACTCCTACTTTTACCCATTTTTCCAGGACACCCCATAGTACTACGAACGTCCACTTCCATTGGACAAAACCATCGTATGGTTATATACGAACTCGAAGGAATTTATTCGAGGATGGTTTCCGGTTCTGGAGAAAACGAATAGGACTATTCAGTTGTCTTTTCATTTTACCTTCTCTCTGGTTGCGAGTACTCCTTGGTTTAGGAGATAGTACACCTATTACGCAAATTGGATAGTCTTCTTCCAAACCTTAGGCTGGTGCCGAATGGTGGGGAATGAAGAAAATCAATTAGCATAACGATGGTGTACAGAAGGTATTAAGTAAAGACGTATAAAGGGATTAGTAAGAGGGCAAAGTAAATTGCGACTGCTATTCATGACGAAACCAAGTATTTCTTCGCCAATCCTAAATCACCTTTGTATTTCTCCAGAACACTCCGTATCACTACGAAGATCCACAGTTTATTGGATACTCCATCGTATGGTTGTATACGAACTCGAAAGGAACTTGTTCCAGTTCGGGGATGGACTCTGGTTCAGGAGAAATAGGAATAAGGTTTATTCAGGTGTCTTTTATCTTTACTTTCTCTCGTGTTGCGAGTGCTCCTAGGATTAGGACAGTACACCTATTATGCTTATTGGATAGTCTTCTTCCAAACCATAGGCTGATGCCGGACGGTAGGGATGGAAGAAAACCATTTGGCCTAAAGGTGTGTGCAGAAGGCAACGACTAAAGACATATAAAGGGATTTGAAGAGGTGACAAAGAATTATAAGGTTACAGTTGTGAATCTGGATAACGGAAGAGGCATTACTAGGAATACCGGAGAACCCCATCGAAACATTTCAATGTTTCAGTTTCACTGTGTACTGTTAAAAGAAAACTGATTTTCCAAATAGACACTTGCTCCAGGGTATGTATTTACCAGGTTTGATTCTCACATCTGTATGGTTTTACAGATGATGAGTGGGAGTTAGTTATTGGGAATTAGGTGATCATCCTCATTATATCGGGATTCGTTGTAATTGGTGATATTAGAGGAAGTCACCTGGGTTGTTTGCCGGACGACAAATATTTGGTTTTGAATATCCGTTGTTATGCACCAATTTCAAATTGATATATATGTACGTCTATTTTTATAGAGTGAGATATACCTTTTTGAAATTATGTCTACGATATTTACCTGTATCAGTGGATGGTTTGGTAAGGAGCATTGAACAGCGGTGTAATTCTTCTTAACCATAAGTACAGTTTTCAACCTACGTCACACAGTGAATGAGTCACTAGACTCAGGGGACTTATACAGAGTATTGTATGTTGTCCAGTGTCCATTAGGACAGAGGGGTTGGCTCTCGTACTGTATTCTGTTTACTTGTGACTTCTCTAATTCTTAGACATGTGATTCGTAGAAACATAGGGTCCAAGTTTTGAGAAGTTATAGGTATAAAAGTAAAGTAGAGAACCAGATGTTGCAAGTATCGGGATTCTTCAGGGTGATCGAAGATGTAGATACTTGTACATGGTATTCAGTTGATGGTAATGATTAAGAGAACTTGCTTCTCTTTCAGGTTACTCATAATTGGAAGCATTCCTAAGTTGAGTAACGCTGATCGGCCTCCTTCCATTTAGTTGACATGCACTGGAGACAGCTGCATGATTTGAATCTGGTTCAATTAAATCAGTGCCTCTGTTTCTATATTGGATATAGAACAGTTCATATCTTAACGATGCTAAGGTACGGAGAGTTGTCCGGTTTATGCTTAAAACCAGACTCTGGATAACTCAAGGCACGTTTCTGTAATGGCTGTTTGTGGGTTGACCCAGGCTATGACGAGGGTTGACTTTCTACCATCTGGAAGATCAATAGTGATATTGTTCTTGACTCGCCACAATTTTAATAAAAATGGATTTTTTCAGAAAACAGTAGTGGGAGTATGGTAGAACTGGAAGTGATTCCAGAACCACAAACGATTACTGAAGATTTGATAAGAACCTAAAGATTCAATCTGGTTTGACATTCCATTAGCCACTCCGCAGATATGGTGGGTAACCTCAGATACTCGAGAGGTACTTCGGTATGCTCAAGGACGGTGGCAGGGAGGTTCTTGATTACCCAGACTTGCTATTGTTGTTGTTCCAGACGGTGAGACCCGGCAGGAGGATGACTATTGCGTCGTTCTAAACTAGCTTTAGAAGTGTACGTCTATATGACTCTGCCAGAGGGTTGTCGTGATTAGTGGAAGCAGCGGAAGCATGGTGGACAAGTAGCTTATGTCTATTTATGGACTAAAACGGATATAGCGGAGATAGATCATCTATTTCTGATATGACAGTCATAGGTTTGACTTCATCAGAATAGGGAATGGATCTGTTAAGAAGGTAGTAGGGTGTGATGTCCTGGTATTTGGATGACATACACAGAGTAGGAAGTGAAATTCCTATACTACGGTCGGTTTACTTTGGTTGTCACACAGTAGTTTTTCCATATAGGACATGGATATAATATCAAGACATTCTGGTTACTAGATCTATAGATCAAGATTTGGGTAGTTTCCCAATCTGGGTACTTAGACGGCATTCTAAAGGTGTTCTAGAATGGACGACTCCTGGCATGGTAGTGTACCTGCAGGTGATAGAGTCACCCTCTCTAAAGGTGTCCTACAGAGGGGAGAGGGATGTCCATGATTGGCAGATCACTTACTTAGGCAATTGAGTCAATCATGAGATGTCAAGTACAACACCAGACGTTGTTTTTGCACGAGATGCAGTAAGTTGATATTAATTCAATCCTGGAGAAACGATCGGAAGAAGTTTTAAAACATAAGTTGATGTTCTAGGGAAATGATAATGGCAGCCTCCTTTGGGAGACAGTTATCATTCTACGCTTCCAAGGTGACCTAGATGACAGAGTGATTGTCAGAGTTATAGTTCTCCCTCTGAAGAGGGGCAGTATTATGGACAGGTGGTCAAGGCGGATACTGAGGGATGCATGGCGCAGTATACTGATTAAGTTCTGTTGACGATACAGTCTAAGAAGTTTGGATTTGGAGTTCATTTATGAGCTAGGTCCCATCAGATATCCAAACATATTCTAAGACAGGTATTGCTCATATCGGGAGATGGGATGCTCCGCGAACTTGAGATAAAAAGAGACATAGAAAGAAACATCTGAGCGGATCCACTCACTGAGGCTATTCCTCGAACGCAATAGTTTCGCAAATGAGGTTTGTGAGACTGACTAGTAGAGGAGTTGGTTGTTATCACACGGGCTGTGAGTATGCGACATCACAATAATTAGCCTTGAGTGCAAGTGGGAGATTGTTGGAGATAGTGCCCTCAGAGTCAATTATTGGATCACAGGCACGTGATTGCAATGATTGAGGGAGGACCTATACCGGTAGGATAGTCTAACTCAAGATGATAGTATGCTATCTGGTTTATCTTTGTCATTGTGTACTGTTTTAGGTGACCTTACAGGTCGCTATTACACGTTGATAGAGCCCCTAGGATTCTTGATTGACTTCCAGCAGTATGAGGGCGATCATATACGTGGGAGCTGGGGACTATAAGCACATCCTTAAAAGGTCCCTAGTCGTAGGAGTTTCGAGACAGGGCATCGATACTCCAGAGTAGACAAGTGTATACAGTCGAGACCCCGACGAGGGGCGGTGGCCGGTCCCACAAGCTACTTGTGTCAGTTGGTTCACCTAAGATGTATACAGGTGCTCATTGGGTTATGAGTACACCGGACAGGACTCGCCGGGAACATGCTAGTTGTTATTATACCTGACGTCAGATAGCAGTTCCCTGGTGTGTACAGGTTAGTTCATCGACCTGAGATCATCATTTGTCTCGTGTGAGTTCCCACTGTGCTTTGATTACTACCCTACCACACTCAAAGGTGACGTGCAAACAGGTTTTAGTTGGGTACAGTCCCGAGCCACATGGAGGCAGTGAGCGGATCTTCAGGGTTCGTCTCTCCCGGTATTAGGGGTGAGGTCACGCTGTGTCTAGGAGAGCCAGTACATGAAATTCGTTGGCCAAGGCAGGAGATTTACTGTTAGGTATTCCAGTAGTATCTCAGAGTGTTCTGGGCTACACTCCGACACGACTTGTACCGCTTTTGGGGGTCTGACTTTTACCAACCCTCTAGGCCCGCTATGCGATGCTCATAGACAAATGGACCGGACTGTACGGATATTGTCACTGACAGGCTCAGTAGGGTGTCCGGATGAGTTCTCTCATCGACGTCCCTTTTGGTCAATACTGGGTAGCCCGTTATGTATAATACCTCTGACGTGCTAGTGGTTAAATCCACAACCAAAATATTGACGAGTCATTAGAGTTCCCCACAGACCGTTTTCTCAAGTTTCGGGCGAAACGTTGTAGAGGCCGTATGGAGATATGGTAGGGTTCGATCAGATACATGCGGTATTGTACAGATCAAGATCAGACGGATAATACTAGCGGGCTTTGGTTTAAGATGGATCCTAGTATAGTACAGTGTAGATTTTGTCTCTTTGCATTTGTATTCAGTGGGAATACAAATGCGGGTATGTATATACAGTCGCGGGGTTTTCCTGTAATTTATTACAGGATTAGTTTTCTGATGTTGCCAGTTTGCATTCCGTTTCAGCCAGTTTTCCGTTCTTCCTTTCGTTGGCTGATATTTGATGGAGGGGTTATTTGCAAGTTTGCAAATTAGTTATTGTGGAGGGGTTATTTGTGAAATGGTGGCATCGTGATGGTTCTTACATGATGAGATTCTTTTTCCATCCATTCCTTTGCATTTATGAAATGAGAGTTGATTTGGATTGAGATTAGAAATTGGTGTGACTTTAATCCATCATTATCTACACACATTTCCTACTTGCATTAGTTTTTGAGTTTTTTCCACCACCCATTTTTTGAGTGATGGGCCGGCCACATCTAGGAGGAGAGTGAAATTCATTTTTGAGTGGAAAATTTCTTCATCTCATATTGATTTTCCTTGCTAGAAAAATGAGAGCACCATTTTTCCTCCAAAGTTCTTTCTTTCTTCACCTCCATCAATGGCAACTTCAAGCCCCATGAGACATACCATTCAACACTAGCCTACAGCATTTCTTGGACACGTCGTCTCGCCAACTTCGTACCCGAGTTGCCTCGGTGCAGAGGTGGGAGCCCGTAAAAGAACCCGGCGATGTGGTGCCCGTTCCGATGAGGAGATGAAGACCGGAGATTCCGCGAGGAGATCGGAGTGGAGGCCGAAGACCGAAGGACACGAATCACTCGGTATAGCATTCTACCCTTTCTGGTTTTTGTTAGGAGTAGGTTAATGGGCCGATCCGGGTTTTATAGTGCGCGGTGGTGCAGGTTTTCTAGTTTTTGAAAAGTATCATTTCCGCTTTCCGGTGTCGGATTAACGGCCAGAGCGTCGCCGTGCACTTACACTCCGTACAGTCCGGTCTGTTCGTCTAAGAGTATCGCATATCGGGCTTAAGGGGCGGTAAACGCCCGTCCCTTAATAGCGGTATAAGTCGTGTCGGAGTGTAGTCCAAAACACCCTGAGAAACTACTGGAGTACCTACTAGTAAATCTCGCTTACCCTGGCCAGGGACTTTGTGTAATGGCTCTACAAACACAGCGCGATATCAACCCCCAATACCGGGAGAGACGAATCCTATCTAACAGCCACTGCCTCCAAGTGCTTCGGGAGTGCACCCAACTACTACCTGTTTGCCCGACTCAATTGAGCCGTGGTAGTGTAGTAATCTGAGAACAGTGTGAACACACTTGAAGCGAAGCAGCAGTGTCAAATCAACGGACTAAGCTGTACTCATGTCACTTGGGAACTGCTAACTGATGATAGGTATAGTACCAACCTACAGTTCCCAACGAGTCCTGTTCAGTGTACTCATAACCTAATGAGCTCCTGTATAATATCTTCAGTACGACATACTGATGGCTGTGGGACAGACCATCTCCCTAGCTGGGACGAGAAGCATGCACACCAGTCTACTCTGGAGTATCGATGCCCTGTCTCGATAATCCTACGACTAGGGACCTATGGATGTGCTTGTAGACTACCCAATCCCCACAAGTGTGACTGCTATCACAACGTTGGTAGTCAAGCAAAGATCCTAAGGGCTATATCAATATGTATTAACAATATGTTAAAAGAAACATATACACATATTTAGATAGATACAAACCAAGTAGCATACTACTATATCGATCAAGACTGTCAAAAATCCGTGTATATATCCCAAACTTCCAAAATATAATATACAAACTAGTACTATACAATAATGGCCTCTAGGGCATATCACACTAACAATCTCCCACTTGCACTAAGGCCATGTGCTGGCATATTGCAGACCTATCATCTCGAATAGCATCTCGAACTGCGTCTGAGAAATGGCCTTTGTGAATTAATCTGCAGTGTTATCCTCTGTAGCAACCCTCCGAACCTCGATCTCTCGGCGATCCACGATCTCCCTATTCAGGTGATACCGCTCAAGATGTGTCTGGACTTCTGAAGGGACCTAGGTTCCTTCGCTAAAGCTATAGCCCCGTTGTTATCACAATACAGAGGTATTGGAGCAACAATGGACGGAACCACCTGAAGTTCTGTTAAGAACTTCCACACCTAGACTGTTTCTTTTGCGGCATCAGAAGCTGCGATATACTCCGCTTCCATCGTCGAGTCAGCAACGGTTTCCTGTTTGGAACTCTTCCAACAGACCGTCCCTCCATTGAGGGTAATGAAATAACCCGACATGGATTTGGAGTCATTCTTGTCACTCTGGAAGCTGGAGTTAGCAAAGGCCTCGATCCGGAGGTCTTTTCCGCCGTAAACCATGAACATATCCTTAATCCTTCTTAGGTACTTGAGAATTTTCTTTACCGCTACCCAGTGCTTCTCCCCAGGGTTTGACTGATACCGGCTTACTACACTCAGTGCATAAGATACATATGGTCTAGTACACAATATCGCATACATTATAGAGCCTACCGCAGAAGCGTAGGGTATAATAGACATGCGATCGCTTTCCAAATCAGTCTTGGGAGACATTTCTTTTGAGAGGGTGAATCCGTGGCAAGCCGGTAAATTACCGTGCTTTGAATCTTCTATACTGAATCATACAGTATGGTGTCGATGTACCAGGACTGCGAAAGTCCCAACATCCTCTTAGATCTATCACGATAGATCTGGATTCCCAGAATGTAAGAAGCATCACCCAAGTCTTTCATGGAGAACCTGTGTGACAAGAACCCTTTGACAAATTGTAGCATACGAATGTCATTTCCTATCAAGAGAATGTCATCCACGTACAAGACGAGGAATACAACAGTTCGTGCTACAATCTTACTATAAATGCATGGTTCATCTGGATTTTTGATAAAGTCAAATTCTTTGACTGTCTCATCAAAACAGATGTTCCAACTCCGCGATGCCTGCTTCAGTCGATAAATGGACTTAAGAAACTTGCACACTTTCCCGCTGCTCATACAGTGAATGAAACCGTCTGGATGGACCATATAGACACACTCCTATAAATTTCCATTTAGAAAAGCGGTTTTTACACCCATCTGCCAAATCCCATAATTGTGGAAGGCAGTAATGGCAAGAAGGATCCGAATGGATTTGAGCATAGACACTGGAGAAAAGGTTTCGTCATAGTCCAAACCAGGTCTTTGATGAAAACCTATTGTAACAAGTCTAGCCTTATAGGTTTTAACCTGTCCATCTACACCAATCTTCTTTCTGAAGATTCATTTGCAGCCTACGGGTTTTATCCCTTCTAGGGCAATGTCCAAAGCCTATTCTTTGTTGTTGTACATGGACTCCATCTCTATCCGCATCTCTGTCCGCATTGCATCCAGCCATTTTACCAAGTCAGTGCTCTGAATGGCCTGCTGGAAGTTAGTCGGCTCATCATTGTCAATGATGCAATCCTCTCTATCCCCGTATATGATAAAACCGTAGTATCTTTCAGGTGGATGAGAAAGCCTACTACTCCTGTGGAGCGGTGTGGGAATGTCCTTTTCTTTTGAAACTTCTGGTTCCACCAAGCTTTCAGTAATACCTTGTGGTTCTGGAATTTCTTCCAGTTGTACCGCGCTCCCACTTTTCTCCTTTTCTAAAAACTGATGTTCTTGAAAGTGGGCATGACAAGAAACAAAACCTTTTGTTCCTCTGCGTAATAGAAAAGATACCCCCTGGAGTTCTTTGGGTATCCCACAAACTTACACAGCACTGAGCGTGCCTCGAGTTTGTCCGCATGCTGCTTTTTGACAAAAGCTATACATCCCCATATCTTTAGCTGTTGAAGATAGGGTTTCTTCTCACTCTACATCTGATATGGAGTGGTAGGCACATTCTTGGTAGGAACCTTTTTCAAATGATATGCAGCTGATTCTAATGCATAGCCCTAGAATGATCGCGGTAACTCAGCGTTACTCATCATGGAACGTACCATATCCAAAAGGGTTCGGCTCTGTCTCTCCGATACACCGTTGTGCTGTGGTGTGTTTGGAGGAGTAAGCTGAGAGAGAATTCCATTCTCTTTTAGGTAATCCAGGAACTCGGCACTTAAGTATTCACCACCTCGATCAGATCTCAGCATCTTGATAATTTTTCCGGTTTTTTTTCTACTTCATTCTTATATTCCTAGAATTTCTCAAAGGCTTCAGAATTATGCTTTATTAAGAAGACATGTCCATACCTGGAGAAATCATCCGTAAAAGTAATGGAATAGGAAAAACCACCTCTTGCATGTGTAGACATTGGACCACACACTTCGCTGTATATGAGTCCCAAGAGCCCGCTCGCCCTTACTCCATGTCTAGTAAACGGAGTCTTTGTCATCTTTCCTTTGAGACATGATTAACAAGTTGCATAAGATTGATATTCGAACGGATCCAAATATCCTTCTTTATGTAACTTGATTAACCTTGACTCATTTATGTGACATAGTCTACAATTCCATAAGAAAGCAAGATTTAATTCTGGAGACTTTCTTTTTTGTGTATTCTGGATATTGAAAATCTGTGGTTGGTTTAATACATATATACCGTTGCTTAATGTACCCGACCCAATCAAACTGTTATTAAGGTGGATGTTTACAACATCGCTTACAAAAGCAAAATCATAACCTTCTTTAGACATTGAAGATATAGATATAATATTACAAGTCGAACTGGGTACAAAATAACAGCTGCGCAAAACCAAAACATGTCCAGTAGTCAATCCTAAGTGATATTCCCCCAAGGACACAACATCCATGCTTGCTCCGTTTGCAACTCTGAGGGTTATATCACCCGCCTTCAAAACTCTACGGCTTCTCAGTGCCTGCAAAGAATTACAGATATGAGATCTTCATCCGGTATCCAATACCTAGGAAATAGAGTTGATTGACAGACAATTTTCAATTACATACACACCTGAAGCCGAAGCCACAAGTTGCTTCGGGTCTTGGTTCTTGGCCTTCCAATCCCTGCAATCTTTCTTCCAGTGTCTTTTCTTATGACAATAAAAGCACTCTTCCTTTCCTACTGTAGGTCCCACTACTTTTGCCTTTCCCTTGGCTTCCACTTTACTAACACCTCCTCTCGATTTGGTGGGGCCCTTCTTCTTCTTTCCTTTGGCTTTCGCCTTAGACCTAGAAGAGGAAGCTCCTCCAACAGACAGAGCGGGTGTTTTCCTTGCTTTCTGTAGGGTGCCCTCTGCACTCCTCAATATGTTGAGGTGTTCCGGAAGTTCAACTTCTTCACCTTGCATATTAACATTCAAGATTAACTGGGCGTAGGTGGAAGGAAGGGACTGGAGAATCAGTTCTGTAAACAGCTCATTCTCTAACGTCGTCCCGAGGTCCGTGAGCTCTTCAATATAGCCAATCATTTTAAGGACGTGTTCCCCTACAGATGATCCGATGGACAACCTCGCTTGAAAAAGCTTCTTCGAAGTCTCGCATCTTGCGATATGGGATTGCTATCCGTATAGTTCCTTTGTATGGAAGAATATGGATTCGAGATCCATATTCTCGGGCCTCCTCTGATGTTCATTGTCCATAAAGGCAAGCACGAGGCACTTGGCCTTCGCGCAGTCAATCTCCCAGGTCTTACGGATTTCCTTATCCGCGACGCTTGATTCTGGACCTGGGACAGCGGGGGCCATAGTGGTAAGGAAATACCCCAACTTGTCAATATATTTTTATCTAATAGTAACTTAAGGCCCGTCATGTTGTTGGTTGCTACAATTAGGAGAGAAAAAAGAAACATTTTAGCATGATGCTCTTGCAAGTTTAGAGTGGTTTTTAGTTTGTCTAAACAGGATGGCTCCCACTGTTTCTCGAATCCTTCCTCAAACCATAGAAGAAGAATTAGTCAGGATTAATCTCACCGTACAATACTTGCTTAACCGTTCAGCCAGACCAGTGTCGGTACTTCGACGGAGGTTTTACGACGCTTTCGTGAAGTTCCTTTATTAAATAACCTCTTTTCCCTGTGGGCGTAGCCCCGCTAACACCATTCTAGACACCTACTTGGTTTATAGCAATAATCGTTAAGTGAAAAATCTCCCGAGGAGTAGCACATACTCACAATACGATCGAGATCCAGATATCATTTTGTGATAAAGTTGAAAGAATCCTACAAAAATTTTCACACTCCAAATGGTATGCAACACTAGCAAGTTTTAGTTTCTTTAGAAAATCATGATGTGGATTTTTGCCCCATGCTCTTATAACCTTGACGAAGGCCAACATATCATAAGTCCCATGTCAAGTTTTACCCGTTATTATCCAGGTTAATTTGAACCCACCCGTACATACCCTTGATGAGGGCGAAAATAGCAGTACGACTGTCCCAAACCAACGCATCTATCTATGCAACAAATAAATATTCAGCAGTTACAAATCACTATGCCTTGGCGAAGGTCAAAATACATAGCTTGAATACTACTGAATATTTAACTGAAATGACGGAGGGCTACGAAAGGTTTTGGCGAAACCGTGAACGTAGTGAACTTGATATAATCGAAGGAACCTGATAGCTTTTTAAAAGGAGTGGTTTAAGCTCTGCATTTAAAAGTTTTGCTTTTTTAAAAGAAACCGAGTGGTTTTGAAATTGTTTTAACGATTCAACTTTGGTTCATTTTCTTTGCATTAATATAATACGTCCCATCAATTAATCCTACCATTGCAGAAAACAATGAAAATATGATGTATGTTTATGCCATCCGCTTTCACCGCTGGGCCCCGTCATCACCCGTTAGGTTACTTAACTAAAAACAGAGCGGGGGCTGGACTAGCGCGGATGCAAAACATAAGCAACGCCTTCTAGATATTATACGTAGATTTATATATACATTCGTCAGATGCAATGATAGTCATTCCAAATCACAGATGAACACATTGGATATACTAGGAATCCGCGTTTCGTTTGAGCCTACAACGAAAGATGGATTACACGGTCGCGATGAATAGCCAAACCCCACCCTAGACCCCTATGGGTGCGGCAAACTACCCGCCAAATACCCGAAGTGAAGCATCCTCCCTCAATAATGTGAGTAGGCCACTCAGCACTTCAAAGTACCCGGTAGTTTGTGCACCCCACCTTGGGTCTATCCTAGGAGAAGAAAACAGCAAAAGAAATAATATACAATGGTGGCTACAACATCAACCTGAATGTGCGATAATAAAATAATATGAAATAAATTTACAATTTGCATCAAATGAAAGATAAAAACACTCATCTTACATCCCCGTCTATTCATCCACGACAATCCGACAAGTTCATATACACAAACCAATATCACATATCACAGATATGTGCAACCCCCACTAATCGATGTATAGCGATTAGCAGACGTTCAGCACATATAACAAACTACAGATATAATCCGATTAGCTAAAGTTTGTAGAATTCCGATCAAAAACCATATTTAAATCTACTCCAAGTACAATACTATACACAATAATCCCTGAACAGAAACAAAATATCCCAGAAAACACAAAACCAAAACAGAGAGCAGCAGAAAAAATTTGGACCAACTCGGAGTCGACTCGGCCGTGGATCCACGGCGGAATGCTTGGTTCGGCCGCGGTTCCACGGTGGTCTGACCAAGTTAGGCACCCAAAATTCTTCAGTGTTCTAGAAAAAGCCTGCACGTATTTTTCAGGTCTTTGAAAATATTTTTAGACCTGTTTTAAAAATCGGCAGAGAATGCATGTTTCGGTCATGTTTTCGGGATTTTTCCGTGATCGAATTTCTAAAGGCTTTGCTAACATGTTAGTTATAGTTTAGCTAGGCTCTGATACCACTGTAAGTCCATGTTACTCACCCCGGTAGTTTGCATGGAGGCGGAATAGGTAAAAATCAAAATTTTCTTTACTAGGTAACATGAACTAGCCATAAGGATCTTTACTAAACATTAACTAACAAACTAACTTAGGGTTTTAACTACCAGGTTAGATGGTTATACCTAACTCTTGAACTCTTTCTTCTCCTTGTTGTAAGCTTCTTGGAATGATGTGGATGGCTCCTCCTCACCGGCTTCTCTATATCATAGAAGATCCATCCGAACGCCTCTACCTTGAGCTCCAACCTCAACAATGAAGTAACTAGAGTGCTTGGCTTACTAGACTAAGAACCCTAGAGTGAGTAGAGAAGTGTTTTGGTGGTTTTATCTCAAAGTCTCTTGATTTTCAACACATGAAACAATAGAGCTTTGAGAGGAGAGAGAAAACCATGAGAGAGAAAGATTATGAGATAATGAGAGGATGAAGCTCTCATATGAGGGAAAAAAGAATAATTAGAATTATTAAAATAATTGTGATGGTTCACTTGATTTGACAATTATCATATCACATTAAATGCTAAGCATGCTCAAGAAAATATCCAAGTCAACAATGGTCAACTAGGTCAAATGGTCAAACCAATTAACCATGACAATTATCTATAATAATAATTATTAAATAGTTTCCTCCTTCTCATTAGGGTTCCAATCAAGTCAATGGTCAAAACCCTAATGAGGTGTCTCCGACTCTACCTCTGTCAACTGTACATACATACCCGCATCCGTGTTCCGAAAAAATACGAATGCAATGAGACTAAACCAATCCCAAAACAAATACAAGGATCTGGCTTAAACCAAAGCCCACTATTATCAACTGCCCGAACACCAAACACGCACAAGTACGCATATGTGAACGAACCCTGCCGTAAAACCATACGACCTCTAACTCGTTTCGCCCAAAGGTGAACAACCCTCTGTGTGGGACTCTAAAGACTCGACACTATGCTGGCGGTGGGTTTAAGCAGAGGCCGCAAGCTGTACTAGCTGTACGTAACGGTCCCTAGGTAGATGTCGATAAGAAGGCCGATGAGGAAAAAACCCATCCGAACTCCTACTGAGCTTGAATATGACAATCTCCGTACAGTCTGGTCTGTTCGTCTGAGAGTATCGCATATCGGACCTAGAGGGCCGGTAAACTTCAGTCCCCTAATAGCGGTGTAATTCGTGTTGGAGTGTTGTCCAAAACACCCTGAGAAACTACTGGAGTACCTACCAGTAAATCTCGCTTGCACTGGCCAGGGATTTTGTGTAATGGCTCTCCAAACTCAGCGTGATATCAACCCCCAATACAGGGAGAGACGAATCCTATCGAACTGCCACTGCGTACATGTGCTTCGGGATAGCACCCAACTACTACCTGTTTGCACGACTCAGTAGAACCGTGGTACGGTAGTAATCTAAGAACAGTGGGAATACACATGAGGCGAAGCAGCAGTGTCAAGTCAACGGACTAAGCTTTACTCATGTTACCTGGGAACTGCTAACTGATGATAGGTATAGTACCAACCAACAGTTCCCAACGAGTCATGTCCATTGTACTCATAATCTAATGAGCACCTGCATACTATCTCCAGTACGACGTACTGATGGCTGTGGGACAGACCATCTCCCCAGCTGGGACGTGAAGCGTACACACCAGTCTACTCTGGAATATTGATGCCATGTCTTGAAAATCCTATGATTAGGGACCTGTATAAGGATGTGCTTGTAGACTACCCAACCCCTACAAGTGTGACTGCCATCACAACGTTGGTAGTAAAGCAATGATCCTGAGGGCTCTATCAATATGTATTAACGATATGTTAAAAGAAACATATACACATATTAAGATAGATAAAAACCAAGTAGCATACTACTATATCAAGCAAGACTGTCATGAATCCGTGTATGTATCCCAAGCATCCAAAATATAATATACAAACTAGTATTATACAATAATGGCCTCTAGAGAATATCACACTAACACGTGCTATGGTTGAAATCAAAGCACGGTGGGAATCACACAAGACTCTATGACGATCTCGGGTCTACTGATCAGTTGAAAATAATGTATTGTTAACACGTCAATTTTCCAACCATTTGCACTCATATAGGGGTGTTCGGTATTAATATAGCACATATTAGCAAAACAGCCGTAAAATACCAAATAACTTGTGTTATATATTTAAACCGACATTTCTGAGGGAAATTGAGTGTTTATCATTGCATCGCATCATCTTTTTATAGCGCAACACTTGTTTCGAGAATCTGTGCAGGAAATTGCAGGAGAAGAGCCAAAATTGTCAAAAGTGCTGAGAAAATTACGCCAAGTCCAAGACTTGAGATCTGGAAGAAATAGAGAAAGAAAAATGAGATTCAACACATCAATAAAGTGCCACAAAGTCAGCATCTTTTAAACCTAAGAAATTCACGCAAAGAGGGCTCTAATGCGCCGCGGATCCGTGGCCAAAAGGCTCATGCCGCCGCGGATCCGCGGCGCCATAGTGACATAGTGACATCATTGCTTCCAATTTCAACACATGGCTTCCTATAACTAATAATGTTTCTAGAAGATTCCAGAAACACCACGTGGCTTCATCCAGAAGGCTCGGCCTAACAAACTCACCCAAGAATACAACTCACTCTAGAATATTCCTTGCAACAACCTTCTTCTAGAAGCCTCCTTATAACAACCTCATTCTAGAATATTCCCTCCAACAAACTTCTTCTAGAAGATTCTTTCTAACAACCTCATTTTGGAGGGAAAATTCAAATGATGTGGTTCATTTTGGAGGGAAAATTCAAATGAGGTGGTTAATTTTGGAGGGAAAATTCAAATGAGGTGGTTAATTTTGGAGGGAAAAGTGGTTCATTTTGGAGGGAAATTTGAAATTTAAATTCTAGATCTAAGGTTGTGATGGATATAAAAGGAGACCTGGATCTAGGGTTTTGGGTTGTTCATTAACCATTACATACACAAGTTGAGTGACACAACTTGTACATTCAAACCGTAACCCTAATCCAATCAAATCCAAATCCAAATTCAAGATCCCCGAGTACAATTCAAGCAAGAAGCCTTCAACCTTTTAGGAGCGAAGACGATCTTCATCCGAGCAAGTCTAAGATGATCCGTGACTCACGAAGACGTGCGATGCCAATCGACGATCGAGTTCTGTCACGACCCGAAAGAGCACGTGACTGGCCCTTGAACCATATGAAGTCTATAGGACCCCATCCGATCCATGTAAGCCAAAAGCCCATAAATCTAAAACCATTTTAAGAGTAAAGAAACATATTTTATAAATTTTTCCATTTAGGCATTTTATCGAACACTTGCTACGCATAAACAAAGAGTACAACCCACACAAGCAATATAATATACAACGCCGAAGGGCAAGGAACAAACTCAAAAGAAACTCACAATAACATGAAAACCTTAACACTACTAAGCGCGACTCTAAGGTAAAAATAATACATCACTAGTGTCTGAGTCTGAAATAATATACGAATTTTGGTTGATGGAATTTCTAAATACAAAGAATAATACATATACAAGGGTGGTTCTGATGCAAAGAACCCACCTACCAAGCAAATCACCCGCAAAGGAAGCAATGTGCTGGAAATGCCGCTATGGAACCTGTAAGGCAAAACCTGCAAGAACTGTGGCACAACGGGGGTAAATTACCAACTCGTGAATAGAAAATATCTACAAGCAGAAATTGAAAGCATGACATAATCCTAAGTCAAAACGATCAGATATAATATAAAGCTCAAATGAATAAGTCTGAAACATAGTAAAGTGGCAATGTGACATCTGAACATAAGTGTAGTGTCAAGTACTCGTGCCAGTGCCTCACGTAATAATATATCATAAATATGATGTATGTATGCGGTAAAATGAAAACAGAAGATATCATGAATGAAATCATCAGAAAATCAACGTCGAGCATCAACATAACTATATATCTCAATATCAAGTGAAACCCATACATCATGTATCCGATATGTATGCAGCATTCATGAAGGTACTCTATCAGGTACTGCTAATATATGATGCAATGCATATAAAATAAATATGGGGTAGGGGAGATATAATATGCCATCGACCATAAAGGCCCCGAGCACATAGGCTCCTCACAAATCGAGCTCATAGGCTCCGAGCACATAGGCTCCTCTCACATCGAGCTCATAGGCTCCGAGCACATAGGCTCCTCTCACATCGAGCTCATAGGTTCCTCTCATAATGCATATGTAAATTTGCATAGATCATCATGATGGTATATTAAGTAGGTGTATATATATATCAGCGTCCAATACCACTAATATATATATACTCTATGGGTATACATATATATTTCAGCGTCCCATACCACTGATATATAAACGCAGGAGTAAAACAATCCAGAATCATCATATGCAACCATATCACAGTGCCAAATCCATGAATTATAATACATGCAACATGAACACTAATATAAGCATGCAACTATGTAAAGGCATATGCACAAAGGATTATGAATCAATAACATATGAGCATGCAATGCAATGCGAGCCGTAGAATAATGGTAAATGAATAATAATGTAGCTTGCCATTTGAAATAAGACAAATCAGGGTTTTTGTAAAATAAGGTGTACAATGTTTTTTTTAGATATTCCCGATTCGTTAGTTTTTGAAATAGGTATGACTTGGGTCTAGTCTAACATCTACAATGCAAACCACAGATCTAAGTATCAAGTCAACCTGGAGGGGTATGGAATCCACCTAAATCTGAGTCGATATAAATATATATACATATAATGTCGGTGATCCCGCCTCAATAGTATCGCGTACAATACATTATATCATATGACAATCCTCTAGTCATGAGTGCGGATCTATCATCAATATAAAGCTCGTACGGTAAATAGTCGTACGGCATCCCAATAGCTGGGTACGGGTCAATATCACATTATCTCATCAAGTACCTGGTATTCTTATCATCATAACACATAATCTGGGATACTGAATCCAAGTCTTGTACAAATCGATACCATCTATATAATTATGAATGCGGGGGTAAAACACATGCCCAAAGGCCCGCTAAGAATCACATATCGTATCCCAAATACGAATCATATCAAATCACCGATCTCACGGCACCAAGCCCAATATCATCGACTCATCTCCAAAGTCATCCAATATCATCATCAACACAGTGTAAGTATAGTGAATATGCAAGGGTGTGCGTGTGGGTGTAAACCTATTCTTGGGTTCGTGGCTATAGACTACAATAGTTTACTTCTAAGCCTAAGCTATCCATAAAACACCTAACACAATATCCATGATGCGCTATAACTATCATATATATTATATCAACTACGGACTGCGGGGGTGCTATACGTCATCCCCCCGACTTCCCCCTGTAGATATAATCTACTCACCTTGCGTCTTCATTGTCGACGTCACCACGCGTTTGCTTGTCGTCCTGAAGTCTTCATGGGGTACCTATACAATAACGTATCGCAAATGCGTATCAAAACCAATTTGGAACTAAAACGGCATACGAATCTCAAAACGATATGCTAAGATCTATAGGTTAGAACCTATAGACAACGCCTTCCAAAACCATCAACTCCCTCGATATCGTCGTATAAACGCCAAATAGTCGAGGTAAAACATAATACACAAATTCAGAACTAAAAATACGGAATTCGGAAACACGAATCCAAAACAGCAACTAAGGGAATAAGCTCCAGATTTCACCCTGGGTCAAATTATACAAATCTACACATAGCAGGGGTCTAATCTACTGACAAGGGGGCACCAAAACAAAAACGAGCCAATTCCTCTCTGGTCCGGCCGCAATTTGCGGCCAGAAAGGATATATTTGCGGCCGGGCTTTGGAGTTAGGGGCTAGGGTTCTGGTGGTAGCTTCTTGGGTGCCTGCACATCTCGCTGTCCAACCAAAATATTTTTCAGAGTCTCGGGTTGATAGAAGATCTCATGTAACCATCACAGATTCCTTAAATTTTCCGATATCGGTTTCTATAAATCCGTATTTTGGGTTTAGGCTTCAGGTTTGGGTCTCAAATCATGCACTAGGGTGTTGATATAACCTCTACCGAGCTCAATTGCTCACCACAACTCACAATTCCCTCAAACCCTAACTAGGTTTTCCTAAAGTCCACCAAATCACACTATATCGGTTCTATCACAACATGGGGGTAAAAGTAATACTAAAACTAAGCAAATGGTTCAGTAATTACCTCATTTGGCAACTCAAGAATTTTCTTGAGTTGCCCCTAGTGGCCAAAATCCTCGCTTTCTTGGTCCAATGTATAGATCTTGAGCTTATGCACACATTTAATGTAATGGGGGTAGGGTTTTGGTGATGTTTGTGAGATGATTTGGGGCTTGAAGATGGGAGGATGAAGAAGGGCAGCAGCTGCAGCAGGAGATGGAGGAAGAGGGAGAGAGAAAATGAGAGGAAGAATGAAGAGAATGGCTAAGTCTTTGGTCAAAGAAGCCCATACCTCTCTCTCTCACACCATACCTCATATAATAATCCTTTTCCATTTCTTTTTGTTTTCCTTTTCTTTCCTCTGTAACCCTTCTCACTAGAATAGTAACCCCAAAACAAACATGGTGGAAAAACGCACAAGTGTAAGAAAAAGATATGTGCATATTTTGCACAAAATTGCTAAAAACCGATTAGCGATTTTTAATCGCGATTAGCACTAAATTAGCATATAACTAAACATAAAAACTTAAAATGGCATACTTCCCTAAAATACCATGTTTCAGAATTTTCCGTAATTTTTCCAAAATTTCCCCCCATTTATTTGTATTTAATTATACCGAATTATTAAAATATTCAACAAAATAATATTAAATTATAAAAATTCGCTAAAAATAATATTTTATATTTTGAATGTTACAAGTTCTTTCCTCATTGTAGATCTTGAGAGAATTATAACAAAATTTTTGATAAATAAAAGGTGAAATTCTTTATCTTGCTTTCTTTACATTCTTGCATCATGATTAGATCTCAATTCTTGATTGTGTTTCTTGTTATGATATTTGAGTAAAACTCCGCTCGTGAAGGAGTCGAGAGAATCAATAGATGATGATGTTACAAATCTTGAAAAGATTCTTAAGTCCTATAAGTTTTGTAAACTTTAGCAAATTGAAGAATCGATAACCTAGTTTCGAGCAATGCATTCTTGATTGTGTTCGCTCTTAATTAGTGATCCACGATCGATTCTTGAATTTACTAGAGGCTAGAATGTGAATGAAATCAACGAAAGGATAAGGGATAAATGATGAAACCCTAGTTTCCGCAAGAAATCCCTATTTCTCGTTGATCATCATCGATCTAGTATCAAATCATTAATGGATAAGAAAACGTAATCAATAGTTTTCATCAAATCTATAGATTCGATCGATTCCTACGAGCCTCACTTCGATTCGTGATTACTATTTGGATTGGATATCATCAATTTTTCATTCTTGATTTTAAATGTTTTCTTGATTTTAGATTTAGATCCAGATAATTATTGAACTTCAATTTTATAAATCTTGAATTGAATTGTCTTTCCTTTTCTTTCTTTAATTTTCAATTCATCTAATTCAATTACGAACGGATCACACTTTCCCTGTGGACGATCTACACTCGCTAACGCACTACAATCGACACCGTTATTGATTGCGGTCAAAAAATTTCTTTGGTTGTGATTTCTATACATTTTCTACCGACATGAACCGAGAATTCATTCAATCAAATGGCGCCGTTGCCGGGGATAGTGTGCTAATTCGTTACTTTTTGAAATTTGATTTAAAAAATTTATTCCATCTATATTTTTAGATCTAAATTCGCACAAACACTAAACGTTTTTTTGTGATTTGTTCCGAGGAAATCTGGAATCTGTGGATCTTAAGGAAAAATATTTTGAATATTCCAGAGAGCTCAGGAGGTGAACAGGAACAGAGCCTGAAAGTTGTGTGCAATGATCAAGCTTTTCGACCGCGTTTCCGCGGTATTAGTGAGCATCCACGGCGGGCCTAGGACTTTGCTGTACCAAATTCGCCCGGTGACTCCCTTACTTTCTTATCTCCTCCCTCATCTGCTCCAAAAACAATTTTTTGCAGGTTTCTTTGCAAATAATTCGCAGCGCCGCAAAAGTAATAAAAATTGTGCTTGTTTTGATCTTGGTTGTTTGCATATTAATACGGAATTTATGGGGCACGGACAAATTCAGATTAGGTGGGGAGTTCATTACCCTTCCTAAGCCCCGAAAATCACAAAATTGCATCCGCATCACCCTCATTAACTAAAAGAAATCAAGACTTGACTCTAAGGACCGTCGCGCTCACTTAGGACAGAAAGAGGTCGTGGCTAATCTATTGCTTATTCATGTTTCTTTTGTGGTGTCTAAGACAAGTGTGTCTAAGACAAGTGGTTACTTAATTAGGCTCACTACTTACGTAGTAGAGAACTTCCCACTTACCTGGCACTTACCTGGCCACAGGAGAGACAAAGCGGTAGTAGAGGATTGATCCTGCGATTTGTCTTCTGGCAGTTAGGAGCGGTCTAGAGACTTGACCTAGGTGACCATTAGACTTAGGGTTTTGCTTGTGCATTTGTTGTAATTTGCATAATTTTTTTCAAAAATTCGTATTCTTTTTCAAAACAAACACCAACTTATCATTTCCCCTAATTATCTTAACGCTGCTACTTGTGCTAAACCCTTTAGTGCACGCTTGGCTGGACACGGGATTCCAGTGCCCGTCTTGTTCTCTTTTTCCCCTATCGACCCCAAAGTCGGTATTTCTACCTTTTCTTTTTCTTACCACCACCGCGATGGACGGTTATCCATCAAACTTTTACACCACTCTGCTACCGCCCGCAGGTGCGTAAAATCCTCCACGCATTTCTCTCCAAGAGAGATGCTATCCTTCACGTGTTCCCCTTCCCACCTGTCTTTCTATACCACCAGCCAACGGGGAAAATTTTGAAATCAACCCCTAATTCATCAAACTGTTCCCCAAATTTCACGGTCTTGATTCTGAAGACGCATACGTTTTTATCTCCAAATTCGAAAACGTATGCGCAATGATTGGAACGTCACAACTGTCTGTCGATGCTCTGCGTTTACGTTTTCTCCCATTCACTTTATGCGATTTAGCCGAGAAGTGGCTTTACAACACAACCGCACATTCTACTTCAAAATGGGATGAATTTGTTACAGCATTCCTTAAGAAATTTTATCGCAATCACAAGACCAGCAGTGTTCGAAGGGAAATCTTCAAATTTACCCAACTTCCCAATGAACCATTTTGGAAATGCTTTGAACGGTCAAGGATCTTCTTATCCAATGCCTACAGTGTCATTGCCAATTCCTATCTAAAGATGATGGTGAAGCATTGAAATATTTAGAAGATTTAGCTCAAAACACATCACAATGGGAAAGTGTTAGACCACCACCGCCTAGGGAAGATGTCAATCAGCTCGATGTTTCCGTCATAATGAGAGCCGAAATGGCCACAATACAAAGGAAACTCGACGCTATAGAAAACAAAATCTCTTCCGTCTCCCTAAACCAATACATACTTCCCAAAACCGTGTGTGGCTGCTGTTCAAACCCATCACATTTGACGGAAGAATGTTCTTGAATTTACCGTTTGAAGGTCACACTAATGCTGCATTTCAGCAAAGAGCTAGAAACGATCTTTCTTCTTCCTTATATAATCAAGATTGGAGGAATCACCCAGATTTTTCTTGGATCCAACACCAACCTTAATACACGGATCTAAACCAGAACACTTTCCAAAGGGTCCCTCCACAGCAACAGCAACCACCACAACCGAGTCAGCGCCCCTTCCAACCACAAAATTTTTAAAACCCGGCCAACAACTTTGATCCTTTTTCTGCCGGAACCAATAACACCTCTGCACTCGAAAAATCCATGAATTTGTTTCTGACAAATTTCATGCAATTTACGGCAAATTTTCAGTCTTCCGACGATAAAATCCAGAAAAACTCTGACTCCCAAAGTGAGAGTATTAAATCGATGGAAAAACAAATTGTATAATTAAAAGCCGAATTGAGTGGAAAAGAGAAAGGGAATCTTCCAGCTCAACCCTTACCTGATCCTGAACCTTCACATTACACTAATGTGGATGCATTTACCACGTTGAGATCTAGAAGGGTGCTAGACAATCATGTGGGTAAACAGATTGATGTTGAGGAATCAAGTGAACCCCAGGCTTCCACTTCCACTTCCACTCCCACTTCCACTCCCACTTCTACTACTTACCCTATTTCGTCTAATTTACGTCTTCTTCCGAGCCTATTCTCCGTTTTCCCAAAGGTTTGAACCCACCACCCACTTCATCCTTCCCACCCACACAACCATCTCCACAAATGTTCGACCCAACACTTATTGATAGAGCTCCATTTCCAAATAGGTTGAGGCCCAACAAACCCAATGCCCAAATGGAGAAGCTTGTGGACATGTTTAAGCAAGTTAACATCAACATCCCTCTCCTAGATGCTATCCAACAAGTTCCGTCCTATGCGAAAACTCTTAAGAACTTGTGCACTAGGAAGAGGAAGACTCAAGTGCCCAAGAAGGTATTCATGGCAAAGACTGTAGACACGGCTTTCCCCCAACAATTACCACGGAAACGTAAAGTCCCTAGCTGTCCTACTATTTCTATTTCTATCGGGGGAAAACACATCAACCGTGCTCTACTTGACCTTGGCGCTAGTGTTAACTTGCTTCCATACTCGGTTTACTAGCAGTTAGGTATCGGAGTGTTAAAGCCCTCTAGCATAACTCTCCAGATGGCTGACCGATCAATCACCAAACGTAGGGTTGAACTGGAGGATGTGTTAATAAAAATCGGGGAATTTGTATTCCCTATGGATTTTATTATACTAGATACACAGCTTGTAGCGAAATCACGGAATCAAATTCCGGTGATTTTAGGTCGTCCCTTTTTGGCCACTTCCAATGCTATCAACAACTGTCGTAACGGTTCTATGACCCTATCTTTCAGGAATAGGTCAATTGAGCTGAACATTTACAAGTTGGGAAGTGTACCCTCCGAACCTACTTCTTAGGTCTGTTCTGTCGAATTAATGGATGTCGACAGCAGCGAATTTGACGATCCTCATCTTACCGATCTTGACTTTTTTCATATGTTATTGTGTGACCCAACTATATATCATACACATACGGACTCTTCCACCGAGTTGTCCGGGTCAACAACTAACACCGATTATGAACTGCTATTAGAGCCTTAAGATCACCCCACACTTTGTGATGACATTATTCTTCGGGGTATTGATGAAACTTTTGAGGAAATCTTCGCTGATGAACTCGCATTTTTGAATAACACGGGAGTTGAGATGAATCATCTCCCAAACAATGGAATTGAACCTCCACCCCTTCTTTTGAACTGTAAAAAGAATGCGAGTAATCCATCACATACACTGCATCGTCTCTCCAAAACGAGACGCAAACACATTCTATTCCACCACTTACCCTTTACCCACTTCTTCTTCCACCAACCTGAGCACTACATTGATAAAATTTTCCAATGGTTGGTGTTAACTTTTGGTCTTTCCAAAGCTTGGCATCGACCAATGATTTTTGACCCCCTCATGTGATTTTCAAAGATTAACATGGCTTAACTTAAGTTTGGGGGGGTACAATCTGGCTCTTGATAAGAAAATTTTTACACAAAAAGATGAGCCAAAAATAAGTTTGGGGGAGGATCATCACTTAAATATTTTGCCCCCATTAATAAATTTCCTCCCAAGCTCACAGGTTATTGAGATATAGCGGATGGCAACAGTGAGGAGACTGTTGAAAACAAGTTTGGGGGAGCTTTGTGCTTATTTTCGCATCATTTGCATTATACTTTGTATAAGCACAAAACATTTTGAAAAACCTAAAAAAATTTAAAAAATTTTCAAAACAAAAAAATATAAATTTTTTACATAAATAAGATAATAAAAGATTAGATAGTGAAAAATTACATCCAAAAGATTAGAAAAATTTAAGAAAACCTAGAAAATTAGAAGTTTTCTTAAACGAACTAGTAATAAGTAGTTATGAGCCGTTGTCCCAAAGGTTAGTAAGATGAAGGAAGTCACTAATCTGAGGATTAAAATAAGTCTGAAAAATAGTTCCTATTCTTGAAGCCAAACATTTGAACGTTGATACCCTACTATAAGCACTTACACACGTCTTGAAACTCGGGATAGTAGAGGATACCTTGAAATGCTCTTGTCTAAAAGCCAAAGTATAAAGGAAATAAAAAAATGAAGAAAATATAAAATGGTGAGAAAAAAAATGAACACTGGTTTTGTTATTGCCAAGGCAACAATAAAAAAATATAGCAAGGGTGCTTCATCACCTAGTGCTTTAGAACAACTGGTCTGGGAGTCACTGCTAAGCCTTAGGTGGTGCAAGACGAGGAAAAACACCTAATAAGCAAGCACATGAGTAATCGGTCGCTTAGTACCTCAAGAAGTATTAATGGTCGCATGACAATGTGTGAGCAAATCTAAATATTCATCAAATTAAAAAGTACTGAGGCAGATAGACAAGAGTATGATAGCTTGAATTGAATTCTCCGGGTGTAGGGATGTATTTTACACACACATAGGGTTATATGATCGATGTTTGGAAGAAAGATAGGAATGAAGAATAAAGACGAAGTTTTATTGAGGGATGATGCGATTTCTGACATCTTTTCATGACTATTAAGATAAGGCTCATGACAACCGAAAAGCCAGCATAGTTGGAAACTCTAATTTTCAAAGCTTTTCTTTTACAATTCTTATCTTTATATGTAATATTCACGGTCTTCCTTTTATTATTGGATTTTGTGGGTGCAATCCCCTGAAAACCCTCAGGAGACAACACTCCTCCTACTAGGGACACCTAGAGGATTAAAGGCTTGTTGCACGTGCTCGGTGCAATCGTGTTGCCTATGAAAGTGTGCTAGTTAGTTTTTCTCTTTCTTTATTTTCTCCTTCTCTTTTTAATAAAACAGTTCGCTAGAGATGACCGAAAATAAGTTTGGGGGAATTTGATTAGTCGAAAATAATGTATTTTTAACATGTCAATTTCCCTACCATTTGCACTCATGTAGAGGTGTTCGGTATTAATATAGCACATATTAGCAAAACAGCCGTAAAATACCAAATAACTTGTGTTATATATTAAAACCGAAATTTCTGATGGAAATTGAGTGTTTATCATTGCATCGTATCATCTTTGTATAGCGCAACACTTGTTTCGAGAATCTGTGCAGGAAATTGCAGGAGAAGAGCAAAAATTGTCAAAAGTGTTGAGAAAATTACGCCAAGTCCAAGACTTGAGATCTGGCAGTAATAGAGAAAGCAAAATAAGATTCAATACATCAATAAAGTGCCACAAAGTCAGCATCATTTAAACCTGAGAAATTCATGCAAAGAGGGCTCTAAAGCGTCGCGGATCCGGGGCCAAAAGGCCCTTGCCGTGCGGATCCGCGGCACCATGGTGACATCATTGCTTCTAATTTCAACACGTGGCTTCCTGTAACTAACAATGCTTCCAGAAGATTCCAGAAACACCACGTGGCTTCATCCAGAAGGCTCGGCCTAACAAACTCACCCAAGAATACAACTAACTCTAGAATATTCCTTGCAACAACCCCTCTTCTAGAAGCCTCCTTGTAACAACCTCATTCTAGAATATTCCCTCCAACAAACTTCTTCTAGAAGATTCTTTCTAACAACCTCATTTTGGAGGGAATATTCAAATGAGGTGGTTCTTTTTGGAGGGAAAATTCAAATGAGGTGGTTAATTTTAGAGGGAAAATTCAAATGGCGTGGTTCATTTTGGAGGGAAAAGTGGTTCATTTTTTAGGGAAATTTGAAATTTGATTTCTAGATCTAAGGTTGTGATGGTTATAAAAGGAGACCTAGATCTAGGGTTTTGGGTTGTTCATTAACCATTACACACACAAGTTGAGTGACACAACTTGTGCATTCAAACCCTAACTCTAATCTAATCAAATCCAAAGCCAAATTCAAGATCCCCGAGTACAATTCAAGCAAGAAACCTTCAACCTTTTAAGAGCGAAATCGATCATCATCCGAGCAAGTGGTCCAAGACGATCCGCGACTCACGAAGACGTGCGAAGCCAATCGACGTTCGAGTTCTTTCCTCATTGCAGATCTTGAGAGAATTGTAACAAAATTGTTGATAAATAAAAGCTGAAATTCTTTATCTTGCTTTCTTTACATTCTTGCATCATGATTAGATCTCAATTCTTGATTGTGTTTCTTGTTATGATATTTGAGTAAAACTTCGCTCATGAAGGAGTCGAGAGAATCAATAATTGATGATGTTAGAAATCTTGAAACGATTATTAAGTCCTATAAGTTTTGTAAACTTTAGCAAATTAAAGAATCGACAACCTAGTTTCGAGCGATGCTTTCTTGATTATGTTCGCTCTTAATTAGTGATCCACGATCGATTCTTGAATTTACTAGAGGCTAGAATGTGAATGAAATCAACGAAAGGACATGTGATAGATGATGAAACCCTAGTTTCCGCAAGAAATCCCTATTTCTTTTTTATCATCATCGATCTAGTATCAAATCATTAATGGATAAGAAAACGTAATCAATAGTTTTCATCAAATATATAGATTCGATAGATTCCTACGAGCCTTGTTAGTTATATGTATGCCCTAGAGGCCATTACTATACATGGGATGTATATTGTAGTGGATGCTTGGACATATATAGGGAGGACTTTCTTGCTCGACATGATAGTATGCTATCTGGTTGCTCTTTACCTTAACGTGTATACTGATAGTCTCTCTGTTACATGTTGGTAAAGCCCTTAGGATGTGTACTTGACTACCTGGACTATGATGCGGATCATACTAGTGGGGATATGGTAGTCCATAAGTACATCCTTCAAGGTCCCTAGTCGTGGGTGTATCGAGACAGGGCATCGATATACCAGAGTAGACTAGTGTATACCTTCTCGACCCATACAGATGGGCGATGGATGATCCCATATCCATTGGTGTTTGACATCAGAGATGATATACGGGTGCTCAGTGCAGACTGGGTACACTGGACGGACTCGCCGAGAACTCCCAGCTGGTATTATACCGTACGTCAGATGGCAGTTCTCTGGTGACACTGGTACAGAGGAGTCTGTTGACCCGAGATCGTCATAGAGTCTTGTGTGATTCCCACTGTGCTTTCATTTCCACCTTACCACGTCCAAGAGGGCGTTCAAAACGGTGGTTTTTGGGTACAGTCCCGATTCGCATGGAGGCAATGAGCGATAGGTTGGGATTCGTCTCTCCCGGTATAAGGAGTTGATGTTGCGCTGTGTTCGATTGGCTATAACCGGAAATCCCTGGCCAGGGTTGCTGAGATTTACTGGTAAGTGTTACCAGTAGTTTCTCGAACTGTTATAGACCTCATATCGACACGACTTATCAAGCAATTGGGGTCTGACGTTTACCACCCCTAGGCGAGATATGCGACATATCTGACGAACAGACCGGACTGTACGGTAAGTGTTACTGGTTGGATTCACAGGAGTGTGAGCGGGCTTGCTCGTCGATCTTCTAATCGCTCAATACCCAGGTGGCCGTTACGTTTAGCAGACCGCTTGCGGCTTGTGGGTGTTTGATATGATCATCATCTGCTGCTGGCGTATTGACGAGTCTTTAGAGTCCTACACAGAGGTTTCCTGGCTCAAGCGAAACGAAATAGGAGCGCATATGAGATATGTGCGGGACCGAGAATAATGCCTGTATGTGATACCGTATTCTATTCTCGCGATGAATGTATCGAATGGTTGTATGTGATATAACCTAGTTATTGAATCAAGGATTGATTCGATAAGTCGATACATTGGATACTAGTCGGTTATATGCGATATGACCGGATCGTTAAATCAAGTATTGATTGAATGATTTAATGCATAATTATATATTTGATATAATAATTTGCATTAACTAGTATTTGTTCACTTTAAATGGATTTTCTCACTTGAAGTACACAAGTTGTATATGTGATATATTTTTGTGCACTTGTTTGTATCGTGTTTGATGATACATGTTAACTTGAGTTTGTGCGTATGATTAAACCATGGTTTTATGAATGGTTAGGGTTTTTTTTACTTATTCATTTATTCATTTTGTTTATTTATTTTGGAAAAGATAAATAGAAATGGTGACTTTCTTTGTTTCTTTCATGAAGCTTCATGAAGTGTTGAAAGCTTGACCATTTTGTTTGCTTCCCTTAACCTAACCATTCACCTAACCCTAGTTTAGTCTCTACACTTAACCATGGTTGGTATATGATAAGTATTCATTTTATTTTCTATTTGAAAAATACTCATCATATTGCTTTTCTTCTTCTTCTTTAACAATGAAGAAACCTTGCCACCATCAATGGCAACTTGAGAAAAAGAGTGAGAAATCGAATTCTAAAGTGAACCCACTTCCTATTTCTTCATCCTCTACCACTTCCCAAGTAGTATAGGGTGTTTTCTTCACAAGTTTCATGACTTGGTGAAGTTGGAGTTTGATCTTGAGTTGCCTCGACGTAGATCATCTTCGGCATCGAAGTCGGCGACCTAGCCCGATCTTTTCTCCGATGAAACCATCGCAAGAGTCTAGGATTTCGATTTGTACAGCGGAGGGACGTCTATGCTGAGCTAAGGAAGTGGAGGAACGGATCTACAAAGGTTGTAGCCTCTTTCTTTTAGCAATAAAATTGTTTACTTGCTTGCATCGTCTATACTTCTAGTTAACGATCCGTATTAGGGTTTGTAGGCACATGAAAAAAATTGAATTGGGCATGGTTGATGCCTTGTGAGACGTCATTAGCGTGCCTAGAACCCTACAGTGGTATCAGAGACTAGCTAGAGTCTTATGCGATGCGTAGACGGAGTTAGAAGTCCGATCGAACCGAAACCCTAACTCAAGAATGCTCTCTGTACATTTTTTGAAATCGGGGATTTTTGAGAATTAAAAATATGCAGAAAAACCAGCCGGAGATTCTAAGAATTACTGAGAAGCCCATACTCCTGAGTCCATAAAAGTGCGGCGGAACCGCGACATTAGCATGGCTAATGCGGCGGTTCCGCGGCCGTTTAGTCTCCTCATGCATTGAATTTTGCACAGTAATTCCTATTTTGCAGTGCTGGTTTTCCTGGGAATTTTTAATCTGAACTCAAGAGTTGAGTTTTCTGGGTTGTATTGGGAGTTCGTAGATTCGATCGGATTGTCAAACTTTGTCTATGTGTTTTTCCGGGTAATTTTAGAATATGTTAAAAAGTTCGACCGGATATAAATACCCACTTTTTCCCCTGTCGGGAAATTTCCAAATGTTGGATTTTTCCGTGGTTTAAAGACGTTCTAAGTAGTGCAAGTAACGCAATGGACCCTCTTGAAGACAACAAAGCTTAACTCGATTATGTGACAGTCTTGAACTGCCCTTTGAACCTTCGGGTTTGGGGCAGTACGGCGTGCCATATGTGAGGCGTTGGCTTGACCCTTCTACGGCTGGACCGTTGGTACTGTGGCATGAAATGGATGTTTTTGAACTTATTTCAAGAGTTGAGCTGTTATCGGGAAAACTTGGGTGTTTGGATGTTCGATCGGAAAGTTTAACATTTTCTATTTATCTGGAATTGGATACAATACTTGGAATCCACAAGTAGTTATGAGATAACTGAATGAATGTTATAAACATAGCAGTTTAGTCTCACTTGATCGGTTGCCACGGAATTTTGATGTGATCAAAAGTCCGTCGCAATCACGTAACGTACGCGGATACTCGCCGGGTAAACTTAATAGACAGCCTCGCCCCATAGCCCCGACCAAGTGACTGTAGGAGAACCCCGTCGCCGAAAGCATCCGTTCGGGTGCTCGCGGCAGCGGTGTTCCGCCTTGGTGCACTTCGTCGACGGCGTCGGGGGGTGCGGCCGCCTACTAAAGTTTGCGACGAGCATTCGATCAAAATGTCGGGAATCTTGTTGAATTGCCCGACTTTATATTGAAAAGTGTTTTCGATTTTGAGACTAAAATGCGGGGTTTATAATTGTTAGGCATGCGATGTCTAAGTATTTCATTTGATTAGGCATGCGATGTCTAAAGAGGTTGCGGATTCCAACTGTTGTAGTTTTACACTTTCTTTTCTGTGACCGTAAGTGTAATATGTGATATCGCCGGTTTCGTTGCTATATGTCAACGACAATTGGGATGCGCATATTTACTTACGTTGATGACATGTGATGTTATGTGTTGCTGGATATGTTATATTGGATCGTCGTATTTGAATAGCCGGGGGGGTTTTATGTGAGACGAGTGTTTTTTCATTTTCATTCATGTAAAAACTTGTATGTAATATTCTTTTATTGGGGCACTTCCAGGTTGCGGATGGTGTCACCATTTGTATATTATTTACTTTTCTGCACTAGGATAGACCCAAGGAGGAGGGCACAAATAACCGGGTTCTGGAGTCCAGTGGGAGACCAACTCGAGGAGTCGAGTCCGGGTCTCCTAACTCTAGAATTGGTAGGGTTGCTTGCCGCTCTCGCAGGGATCTAGGGTTGTGGGTTTGGCTATTCATCGCGACCGTGGAATCCGTGTTTTATACTGGCTCGTATTGAAAACACGGACGTCCTACTATATCCAATATTTCATATGTTTCTTCTGCTGCGATATCTGTGATGTGATCATTTGATGTTCTGTGATAAATACAGTATATAGTATATATGATATATTATATAGACGTTACTTATGTTTTACACCCGCGCTAGCCCTGCCCTGCTCTGCCGTTAGTTACCTAACCTAACGGTGCACGAGGGGACATCGAGGCGAATGCGGATGGCATAAGTGTACGTCGTATTTATCTGTGATGTTTAGGTAACTTAAATGATGGGACTTCATTAATGTGATTAATGAAAGTAAAAGAAACCTAAAGATGTTGTAGAATCGAATTTCAAAAATAAAACAGGTAGCTACAGTTCTTGCTTTGCACAGCGGTATATATGATATATCCTGCACCTTATTCGATAAAGAAAGGACCGAGATCCCTTCACCGGGAGTGACTCCTTTAGCAATAACTGGTAGATGCTGCACACTCGGTTTGTCTTTTGATTGCTTCTATAGTTTCTGCTTTGCACAGTGATAAATATGATATATCCCGCACCTTATTCGATGAGGAAAGGGCCGACGATCCCTTCACCGGGAGTGACCCCTTTAGCAAAACTAGAAAAGCCTCGAAAACACTCCATTTCAAAATCATTTGATTCTACAACGATATCAAGTTCATTACGCAATAGGTTTTCAGAAAAACCTGTCGTAGCCCTCCGTCATTTCAGATAAGTACTAGTTAGTATTCGTGCTATGTTTGTTGACTATGTTAAGGCGTAGTGTGCGGTAGCTAATTAGTGCTTATCTGCATAAGCATATGATGCGATTGGATTAGGGTAGTCGTGCGATTTTGTTGACTATGTTAAGCGTCGTGCGGGTGGGTTTAATTCAATCGGGAAATGACGGGTTGAACTTGACTAGCACTTATGATTTGTTGACTATGTTAAGGTCATGTAGCTGCTGGGGGCAAAATATTATCGGGAATTTAAAGTGTTGAAATTTGCAATGAGATTGCATACCTTCTATGAGATAGTTGGATTCCGATACCCGCTGCGAGTAAGAGTTACTCCTGGGAGAGTTTTACACATTACAATTAGCCGATCAAGTAGGTGTCTAGAAAGGTGTCAACGAGGTTACGCCTCTGGGAAAACGAGGTTTACATTAATTAGGTTCGTGCGAAAGCACGGGGGACCTCCCTCAAAGTACCGACACTGGCCTGGCTGAAAGATTGGCGAACTTGTAGCGTGTAATTAATCCCGGATAGTCTTTTCTTTTTGGGTTTGAAGGAAGATTTGATAAAAATAGTGGGAGCCATCCTGATTAGATAAAATAATAACCAATCTGATCTTGCAAGAGCATACGCAGAGTGTTTCCTTCTCTCTCTCTAGGTAGCGACCATATCACGCCTTAATCAAGATAATATTACGGATATATTGACCAAACTCGCTTGTTATACTAAGCTGGGGAACGTTGGTCCCGCTCCAACTTATAATTGTTATAAGACAGAGCAGGAAATTAGGGATTACCACAATTGTCGTGCCGCCCAAACGAAGAAAGTGCATACCGATGCATCATCTTCGGGTGTGTTCATTACACAGAACTTTTTCTTAGTATCCTCTGCGTCCTGGGTATCTGATACCGGATCAGGATCCCAGATATGTAATATATTACATAGGCTACAGAAAGGTAGAGAACTGATAACGGGTGATAAGTTTCATGAGACAGAAAACGGTGCAAGTGTTGCAGCCAAGTCTGATGGTCACTGTCACCCTGTATTACCAATATATTGATTCTGAACAAATGCTATTAGATACCGAACCTGATATACAAAATCATATCAGTCTCTTTATTAATAAAGAAATGATAAAATTTTGTATTGTTGGATAATGTTTTGAACAATTCCTATATCAAAAGTTGATCGGTTCAGGCACGTTATCTAAAAGCGTTGATGTTCTAAATCAAACTACAGTTCTTAGTATACAGAACACACACAAGAGGATGAGTTCAGAAATGAACGAATTTTTCTTGAGGTATTGTAGACTAGGTCATATCAATGTGACCTGACTAGCTGAAGTTACATTTAGATGCATATTTAAATCTGTTTGAATTTACATCTTATGAAACTTGCCAGTCATGTCACAAAGATACGATGACCATAGCTCTATTTACTGGAAACAGAGAAAGAGTTAGTGAACTCTTGGGATGATACATGTTGATGTATGTAGGTCCCCTGTCTACATATGCCAAGACTGGTTCTTTGTATTTCATTACATTCTCTGATAATCTCTCAAGATTCAGACATATGTTCCTGTTGAAACACAAGTCTGAACCTTTTGAGATATTCACAGAATATAAGTTAGAAGTAGAGAACCAATATGGGTATAAGTATTATGTCCTTTGATGCGATCAGGGAGAAGAATACTTGAGCACGGAATTCCTGGACTATTCTAAAGGAGAATGAGATTCTCTCTCAGCATTACTCCTCCGTATACACCATAGCACGATGGTATATCAGGGCGGAGCAATCACACCCTATATGATAAGGTGTGCTCTATGATGAGTACTACTGAGTTACCTATTGGGAGTTATGCACTTGAGAAGCTGCATACCTATTGAATAGGGTTCAAATCAAATCAGATGCCTACCACTTCATATGTGATATGGAAAGGGAAGAGCCCATATCTTAAGTTTGTTAAGATTTGGGGTTGTCCGGCCTATGTCTAAAAGCAAAATCCGGACAAGCTCGAGGCAAGGTCAGTTATGTAGAACTGGAAAGGTTCCAGCTATACAAACTACAACAGATGATTTGGTAGAACCAAAGGATTCAGTAGAGACCAACGAACCTCAGCCTCTCCGCCGATCTAGTAGGGTTCCTCACCCACCTGAGTGATACTTCGGTTTCTCGATGACAGTGGGAGGGAGGATTGCATCATGAGATGATGACCCAACTAGTTTCGACCTGGCCATCAGGAGTGAGACTCTGTAAGAATGGCTGGATGCTTAGTGATCTGAGATGGAATCCATGTACACCAACAAAGTATGGACTTTGGTTGCTATATCTGAAGGGTTAAATCCCCATCAGGAGCAAGTATATCTTGAGAAGATTACTTGGTGTAGATGGAAAAGTTGAGACTTTCAAAGCTAGACTTGGTAAAAGTTGTCGTCATCGACCAGGCGTGGATAATGATGAAACCTTTTCTAAGGAGATATGCATAAGTCCATCCAGATCCTACTTTCCACGGGTATATACCATGACTGTGATATCTGGCGGTTGGGTGCCATGACTGCTTTTCTAGATGGTGTTTTAGAAGAGTGCGTCTATAAGTACACAGCCAGAGGGCTTCGTAGACAGAGGGAGCAGCGGAAACGTGTACAAGATGCTTTATAGGATAAAGCAGGCATCGCAGAGTTGGAACATCTGTTTTGATGTCGTAGTCAAAAAGTTTGACTTCATCAAAATGGTAAATGAACATTGTATATACAAAAAGGCAGTAGGGAGTATGGTGGTGATCCTCATAGAGTATGTGGATGACATACTCTTGATAAGAAAGGAGTGTCCTATGCTACGCTCGGTCAATCTCCGCTTATCACAATGATTCTCCACATAGGATCAAAGTGATACCTGCTAAATCCTGGGTCTTGGATCTATGAGATAGATCTAATTGGATATTAGGATACTCACTAGTTGTAGTGAGTTGGTATCAATTGATCCTGGGAAAAATCACTGGAAAGGTTCCAGGGTGATAAGGACGACTGAATGTCAGTCACAGGCATTGTCTTTACCCTTAGTAAAGGGACGGTATGTTCGAAGAGTTCCAAGCTAGATACCGTGGCATACTAGACGATAAAGGCTGGATACATCGATACTTAAGATGCTACCAAAGAGGCAGTCTGGATGTATATTTGTTCATGAGATGAACTTAGTTCCTTCCATTGTGTGACAATGGAGTTGTGGCTTATGCCAAGGAATGTCCGTCCCATCAGTGATCCAGACATATTCTAAGGCAGTATCACCTGATCATGGAGATGGTTGATCTCCAAGGAGATCGAGGTTAGGAGAGTAGACTCAGAGGACAACACGGCGGATCCACTCACAAAGGCCTTTTCCCAGAGAGTGACTTTCATGGGATGGTTGAGTATGAGATACTACAACCACTGCTATCAGATGGCCCTAGTGCAAGTGGGAGATGTTAGTTATATGTATGCCCTAGAGGCCATTATTATACATGGGATGTATATTGCAGTGGATGCTTGGACATATATAGAGAGGACTTTCTTGCTCGACATGATAGTATGCTATCTGGTTGCTCTTTACCTTAACGTGTATACTGATAGTCTCTCTGTTACATGTTGGTAAAGCCCTTAGGATGTGTACTTGACTACCTGGACTATGATGCGGATCATACTAGTGGGGACATGGTAGTCCATAAGTACATCCTTCAAGGTCCCTAGTCGTGGGTGTATCGAGACAGGGCATCGATATAGCAGAGTAGACTAGCGTATACCTTCTCGACCCATACAGATGGGCGATGGATAATCCCATATCCATTGGTGTTTGACATCAGAGATGATATACGGGTGCTCAGTGCAGACTGGGTACACTGGACGGACTCGCCGAGAACTCCCAGATGGTATTATACCTTACGTCAGATGGCAGTTCTCTGGTGACACTGGTACAGAGTAGTATGTTGACCCGAGATCGTCATAGAGCCTTGTGTGATTCCCACTGTGCTTTGATTTCCACCTTACCACGTCCAAGAGGGCATGCAAAACGGTGGTTTTTGGGTACAGTCCCGATTCACATGGAGGCAACGAGCGATAGAGGGGATTCATCTCTCCCGGTATAAGGAGTTGATGTTGCGCTGTGTTCGATTGGCTATAACCGGAAATCCCTGGCCAGGGTTGCTGAGACTTACTGGTAAGTGTTACCAGTAGTTTCTCGAACTGTTATAGACCTCATATCGACACGACTTATCAAGCTATTTGGGTCTGACGTTTAGCACCCCTAGGTGAGATATGCGACATATCAGACGAACAGACCGGACTATACGGTAAGTGTTACTGGTTGGATTCACAGGAGTGTGAGCGGGCTTGCTCGTCGATCTTCTGATCGCTCAATACCCGGGTGGCCGTTACGTTTAGCAGACCGCTTGCGGCTTGTAGGTGTTTGATATGATCATCATCCGCTGCCGGAGTATTGACGAGTCTTTAGAGTCCTACACAGAGGTTTCCTGGCACAAGCGAAACGAAATAGGAGCGCATATGAGATATGTGCGGGACCGAGAATAATGCTTGTATGTGATACCGTATTCTATTCTCGCGATGAATGTATCGAATGGTTGTATGTGATATAACCTAGTTATTGAATCAAGGATTGATTCGATAAGTCGATACATTGGATACTAGTCGGTTATATGCGATATGACCGGATCGTTAAATCAAGTATTGATTTAATGATTTAATGCATAATTATATATTTGATATAATAATTTGCATTAACTAGTATTTGTTCACTTAAATGGATTTTCTCACTTGAAATACAAAATTTGTATATGTGATATACTTTTGTGCACTTGTTTGTATCATGTTTGATGATACATGCTAACTTGAGTTTGTGTGTATGATTAAACCATGGTTATATGAATGGTTAGGGTTTTGTTTACTTATTCATTTGTTTATTTGGTTTATTTATTTTGGAAAAGATAAATAGAAATGGTGGCTTTCTTTGTTTCTTTCATGAAGCTTCATGAAGTGTTGAAAGCTTGACCATTTTGTTTGCTTCCCTTAACCTAACCATTCACCTAACCCTAGTTTAGTCTCTACACTTAACCATGATTGGTATATGATAAGTATTCATTTTATTTTCTATTTGAAAAATACTCATCATATTGCTTTTCTTCTTCTTCTTCATCTTCAACAACGAAGAAACCTTGCCACCATCAATGGCAACTTGAGAAAAAGAGTGGGAAATCCAATTCTAAAGTGAACCCACTTCCTGTATCTCCATCCTCTACCACATTCCAATTAGTATAGGGTGTTTTCTTCACAAGTTTCATGACTTGGTGTAGTTGGAGTTTGATCTTGAGTTGCCTCAACGTAGATCATCTTCGGCATCGAAGTCGGTGATCTAGCCCGATCTTTTCTCCGATGAAACCATCGCAAGAGTCTAGGATTTCGATTTGTACAGCGGAGGGACGTCTATGCGGAGCTAAGGAAGTGGAGGACCGGATCTACAAAGGTTGTAGCCTCTTTCTTTTAGCAATAAAATTGTTTACTTGCTTGCATCGTCTAGACTTCTAGTTAACGATCCGTATTAGGGTTTGTAGGCACATGAAATAATTTGAATTGGGCATGGTTGATGCCTTGTGAGACCTCATTAGCGTGCCTAGGAACCCTACAAGCCTCACTTCGATTCTTGATTACTATTTGGATTGGATATCATCAATTCTACATTCTTGATTTTAAATGTTTTCTTGATTTTAGATTTAGATCTAGATAATTCTTGAACTTCAATTTTATAAATCTTGAATTGAATTGTCCTTTCTTTTCTTTCTTTAATTTTCAATTCTTCTAATTCAATTACGAACGGATCACACTTTCCCTGTGGACGATCCGCACTCGCTAACGCGCTACAATCGACACCGTTATTGATTGCGGTAAAAAAAATTCTTTGCTTGTGATTTCTATACATTTTCTACCAACACGAACTGAGAATTCATTCAATCATCTACAGACTAACCTGTACTAGTGTCACCAAAGAGTTGCTATCTGACGATAGGTATAATACCATCTAGGTTTCTCGGCAAGTCTGTTCAATGTACCCAATCTCCACTGAGCACCCGTATACTATCTCCGATGTCAAACAGCAATGGATATGGGATCATCCATCGCCTATCTACATGGGTCGAAAAGCTATACGCTAGTCTACTTTGGTATATCGATGCCCTGTCTCGATACTGTTAGTGTATATGCCCTAGGGGCCATTATTGTATCATACTAGTTTGTATATTATTTAATGGAAGCTTGGGATATTCACATGTATATAACAGTCTTGCTAAACATGGTAGTATGCTACTTGGTTATTCTATCTTAATATGTGAGTATACGTTTTGATAGAGCTCTTAGGATCTTGTTTGACTACCAGCGTTGTGATGGCAGTCACACTAGTAGGTTCTTCGTAGTCTACAAGTACATCCTTTTTCAGGTCCCTAGTCGTAGGATTATCGAGACAGGGCATCGATACTCTGAAGTAGACTAGTGTGTACGCTTCTCATACCAGTTGGGAAGATGGTCTGTCCCACAGCCGTCAGTACGTCGTACTGGAGATAGTATACAGGTGCTCGTTGGGTTACGGGTACATAGGACAGGACTCGCAGGGAACTGTTGCTTGGGTTTTATACCAGTCGTCAATTAACAGTTCCAAGGTGACATGAGTACAGCATAGTCCGCAGACTTGACACTGCTACTTCGCCTCGAGTGTGTCCCACTATTCTTAGATTGCTACCCTACCGCAGCTCAAAGGAGTCGTGCAAACAGGTAGCAGTTGGGTGCAGTCCCGAGCACTTCGAGGCAGTAGCGGTTAGACAGGATTCGTCTCTCCCGGTATTGGGAGTTGATATCGCGCTGTGTCAGAGAGCCATTACGCAAAGTCCCTGGCCAGGGCAAGCGAGATTTACTGGTAGGTTGTGCAATGGGCTTCACTCCGACACGACTTATACCGCTATTAGGGGACTGACGCTTGCCGCCCCCTTGGCCCGATATGCGATAGTCTTAGACGAACAGACCAGACTGTATGGAGATTATCACATCAGGCTCAGTAGGAGTTCGGATGGGTTTCCTCATCGGCCTTCTTATCGACATTTACTTGGGGACCGTTACGTAGAGCTAGTGCCGCTTGCGGTCGGTGGTTAAACCCACTGCCAGCGTAGTAGTCGAGTCATTAGAGTACCACACAGAGAGTTTCCCTGCTCCAGGCGAAATGATATAGAGGTCATATGGTTTTACGACAAGGGTTCGGACTCATACGTGTGTTTACGCACGTACGACATCCGGACAGTTTTTACTAGCCGGCTTTGGTTTAAGCCAATTTTTAGTATCCGGTTATTGGATTTATACAGTCTAAAGTTTTTCAGTGTTTTCACGGATAGGAGGGGCGTTCCCGTAATTTCACGAGAAGCTTCTAGAAGATGGTGACTTGGGGGTTTAGGTGGCATATTCATTTAATGAGATTAGGGACTCATTTGTGTGATTCATCCTGTTAGTTGTATGTATGCCCTAGAGGCCAGTATTGCACAGATGATGTATATTATATTGGATGCTTGGACATATATAGAGATGACTTTCTTGCTCGATATGATAGTATGCTATCTGGTTGCTCTTTATCTTAACATGTACACTTGTCTCTTTAAACTGTCTTATAGTTACATGTGGGTAAAGCCTTAGGATGTGTACTTGACTACCTGGACTATGATGCAGATCATACTAGTGGGGACATGGTAGTCCATAGGTACATCCTTCAAGGTCCCTAGTCGTGGGTGTATCGAGATGGGGCATCGATATACCAGTGTAGAAAAGCGTATACGCTTCTCGACCCATGAGATGGGCGATGGATGATCCCATATCCATTGGTGTTTGACATCAGAGATGGTGTACGGGTGCTCAGTGGAGACTGGGTACACTGGACGGACTCGCCGAGAACTCCCAGATGGTATTATAACTCACGTCAGATGGCAGTTCTCAGGTGACACGTGTGCAGGTTAGTCTGTAGACCCGAGATCGTCATAGAGTCTTGTGTGATTCCCACTGTGCTTTGATCTCCACCTTACCACGTCCATGAGGGCGTGCAAAACGGTGGTCTTTGGGTACAGTCCCGAGTCACATGGAGGCAATGAGCGATAGGAGGGGTTTCGTCTTTCCCGGTATTGGGGGTTGATGTTGCGCTGTGCTCGATTGGCCGTAACAGGGAAGTCCCTGGCCAGGGCTGATCAGAGATTTGCTGGTAAGTGTTACCAGTAGTTTCTCGACCCGTTATGAGCCTCACATCGGCACGACTTATCGGTTATTGGGGTCTGACGTTTACCACCCCTAGACTTGATATGAGACATATCAGACGAACAGACCGGACTGTACGGTAAGTGTTACGGGTTGGATTCACAGGAGTGTGAGCGGGCTAGCTCGTCGATCTTCTGATCGTTCAATACCCGGATGGCCGTTACGTTTAGCAGACCGCTTGCGGCTTGTGGGTGATTGATATGATCATCATCTGCTGCCGGCGTATTGACGAGTCTTTAGAGTCCTACACAGAGGTTTCCTGGCTCAAGCGAAACGATATAGGAGCGCATATGAGATATGTGCAGGACCAGGAATAATGCATGTATGTGATACCGTATTTCATTCTCGCGATGGATGTATCGATTGGTTATATTCGATATAACCTAGATATCGAATCAATGATTGATTCGATAAGCCGATACATAGGATACTAGTCGGTTATATGCGATATGACCGGATCGTTAAATCAAGTGTTGATTTAATGATTTAATGTATAATTATATATTTGATATATTAATTTGCATTAGCTAGTATTAGTTCATTTTAAATGGATTTTCTCACTTGATGTGCAAGTTGTATATGTGATATACTTTTATGCACATGTTTGTATCATGTTTGATGATACTTGCTCATTTGGTTAAGTGTATAGAATTAAACCATGGTTAAGTTGAAATTAGGGTTTTGTTTATTCATTTATTAGTTTATTCATTTATTTGGATAAGATTAAGATGAGAATGGTGGCTTTATTTGTTTCTAGTTGAAGCTTCATGAAGCTTTGACTTCTTAACCATTCTTGTCTTCATGCTTAACCTTAACCCATCCAAGTAACCATGGTCTATTCTCTACACTCTACCCTAGTTAGTATATGATAAGTATTCATTTTTCTTTTCTATTTGGATTAACACTTATCATATTCTTGCTTCATCTTCTTCTTCATCTTCAAAAGAAAAAGCTTGATGCCATCAATGGCAACTTGAGCAAAAGTGTGAGAAATCCAATTCTAAAGTGAACCCACCTCCTATTTCTTCATCCTCTACTTCTTGCCAAGTTGTTTTGGGTGTTTTCTTCACAAGTTTCACAACTTGGTGAAGTTGGAGCTTGAACTTGTGATGCCTCGACGTAGATCATCTTCAGCACGAAGCCGACGGCCTAGTCCGCCCTTTTCTCCGATGAAGCCGACGATTGAGTTCGGGATTGGAGACGGATAGCGAGAGGACGTCTACGTGGAGCTAAGGAAGTGGATATCCGGATCTACAAAGGTTGTAGCTTCTTATCTTTAGTTAAGTTGTTAACTAGATTCGTTTTTCGCCTAAATTTCTAGTCAACGATCCGTATTAGGGTTTCTCGGCACCCGTAAAATTTGAAATTAGCATGGTTGATGCCTTATGAGACCTCTATAGTGTTCCTAGGAACCCTACAGTGGTATCAGAGCCTAGCTAGAGCCTTAGGCGAAGTCTAGACGACGTTTGAAACCCGAACGAACCCGAAACCCTAAAACCCAAGTGCTCTCTGGACTTTTTCTAAACTCTGGGATTTTTCCATATTAAAAATGCTTAAAAAATTCAGCAGGGAAATCTAGGAATTACGATGCAAAATTTATCCCATGAACAGTAAAGAGTGCGGCGGAACCGCGGCAGAAGCCTGGCTTCTGCGGCGGTTCCGCGGCAATATGATGACATCATCACTCCCTTTTTGCACAGTAATTACTATTTTATTATGCTGAATTTTCTGGGAATTTTTAATTTGACTCAAGAGTTAAGTGTTCTGGGGTTGTATTGGGAATCGACGATTCGATCGGATTTCAAATCTTGTCTATGTGGCTTTCCGGATAACTTTAGAATATGTTAAAAAGTTCGACCAGATATAAATACCCAACTTTTCCCCTGCCGGAAAATTTCCAAGTGTTGGATTTTTCTGTGGTTTAAGGACGTTCTGAGTAGTGCAAGTAACGCGATGGTCCTTCTAGAAGACAACAAACCTTAACTCGATTATGTGACCGTCTTGAACTGCCCTTTGAACCTTCGGGTTTGGGGCAGTACGGCGTGCCACATGTGAGGCGTTGGCTTGACCCTTCTACGGCTGGACCATTGGTACTGAGGCATGAAGTGAATGTCTTTGAACCTATTTCATGTGTTGAACGGTTTCGGGAAAACTTGGGTGTTCGAATGTTCGATCGGAAAGTTTAATATATTCTATTTATCCGGAATGGGATACAATAATTGGAATTCACAAACAGTTATGAGATAACTGAATGAATGTTATAAATCTAGCGGTTTAGTTTCACTTGATATTGAAAAGAGTTTTCGATAATGAGACTAAAATGCGGGGTTTATAACTGTTAGGCATGTGATGTCTAAGTATTTCATTTGATTAGGCATGTGATGTCTAAAGAGGTTGCGGATTCCAACTGTTGTAGTTTTACACTTTCTTTTCTGTGACCGTAAGTGTAATATGTGATATCGCCGGTTTCGTTGCTATATGTCAACGACAATTGGGATGCGCATATTTACTTACGTTGATGATATGTGATGTTATGTGTTGCTGGATATGTTATATTGGATCGTCGTGTTTGAATAGCCGGGGGTTTTTATGTGAGATGAGTGTTTTTCATTTTCATTCATGTAAAAACTTGTATGTAATATTCTTTTATTGGGGCACTTCCAGGTTGCGGAAGTCGTCACCTTTTGTATATTATTTACTTTTCCGCATTAGGATAGACCCAAGGAGGGGAGCACAAGTAACCGGGTTCTGGGGTTCAGTGGGAGACCAACTCGAGGAGTCGAGTCCGGGTCTCCTAACCCAAGAATTGGCAGGGTTGCTTGCCGCTCTCGTAGGGGTCTAGGGGTATGGGATTGGCTATTCATCACGACCGTGGAATCCGTGTTTTATAATGGCTCGTATTAAAAACACGGACGTCCTAGTATATCCAATGTTTCATATGTTTCTTCTGCTGCGATATCTGTGATGTTCTATGATAGATACAGTATATAGTATATATGATATATTATATAGACGTTACTTATGTTTTGCACCCGCACTAGCCCTGCCCTGCTCTGTCGTTAGTTACCTAACCTAACGGTGCACGAGGGGACATCCAGGCGAATGCGAATGGCATAAGTGTACGTCATATTTATCTGTGATGTTTAGGTGACTTAAATGATGGGACTTCATTAATGTGATTAATGAAAGAAAAGAAACCTAAGATGTTGTAGAATTAAATTTTAAATAAAACAGGTAGCTACAGTTCTTGCTTTGCACAGCGGTATATGTGATATATCCTGCAACTTATTCGATGAGGAAAGGACCGAGATCCCTTCACCGGGAGTGACTCCTTTAGCAATAACTGGCAGATGCTACACACTCGGTTTGATTTTTGATTGCTTCTATAGTTTTTGCTTTGCACAGTGATATATATGATATATCCCGCACCTCATTCGACGAGGAAAGGGCCGACGATCCCTTCACCGGGAGTGACCCCTTTAGCAAAACTAGAAAAGCCTCAAAATCACTCCATTTCAAAACTTCATTTGATTCTACAACGATATCAAGTTCATTACGCTCATGGTTTTTATGAAAAACCTGCATAGCCCTCCGTCATTTCAGATAAGTACTAGTTAGTATTCGTGCTGCGGTAGTTTGGCCTCCGTCAAGGCGTAGTGTACGGTAGCTAACTAGTGCTCATCTGCTAGCATATGATGCGATTGGATTAGGGTATTCGTACGGCGTTGTTTGGTCTTCGTCAAGGGTCGTGCGGGTGGGTTTAATTCAATCAGGAAATGACGGGTTGAACTTGACTAGCGGACTATGGGTTGTTTGGCCTCCGTCAAGGTCATAGGACGCTAGGGGCAAAATATTATCGGGAATTTCAAGTGTTGAAATTTGCAATGAGATTGCATACCTTCTATGAGATAGTTGGATCCCGATACCCGCTGCGAGTAAGAGTTACTCCTGGGAGAGTTTTACACATTACAATTAGCCGATCAAGTAGGTGTCTAGAAAGGTGTTAACGAGGTTACGCCTCTGGGAAAATGAGGTTTACATTAATTAGGTTCGTGCGAAAGCACGGGGGACCTCCCTCAAAGTACCGACACTGGCCTGGCTGAAAGATTGGCGAACTTGTAGTGTGTAATTAATCCCGGCTAGTCTTTCCTTTTAGGGTTTGAAGGAAGATTTGATAAAAAGCAGTGGAAGCCATCCTGATTAGATAAGATAATAACCAATCTGATCTTGCACGAGCATACGCTAAAGTGTTTTCTTCTCTCTCTCTCCAGGTAGCGACCATTTCATGCCTTAATCAAGATAATAATATGGATGTATTGACCGAACCCGCATGTTATACTGTGCAGGGGAACGTTGGACCCGTTCTACCTTATAAGTGTTATAAGAATGAACAGGAAACAGGAGAATATCTGGATTCTCACACCGCCCAAACGGAGAACATGCATGATGATGCATCATCTTCGGGTGTGTTTGTCATTGAGAACTGTTTTTCAGTTCACCCTACGTCCTGGGTATTAGATACCGGATCAGGATCCCACATATGTAAAATGTTACATGGGCTACGGAAAGGTAGAGAACTGGGAAAAGGTGATCATTCCGTTCAAGTAGGGAATGGGGCAAATGTTGCAGCCAAAGCAGTTGGCGAATATCACCTAGTATTACCAAGTGGTGATACACTGATTCTAAATGAATGCTATTATATACCGAACATGATGTGCAACATTATATCAGTTTCTTTATTAAGTAAAGAAGGATATAATTTTGTAGTGAAGGACAATGTTATGAACATATTCCTAGATCAAAAGTTGATTGCATCAGGCTCGTTACATAATGGCATATTCATTCTCAATCAAAATACAGTCCTCAATTTACAAAACACACACAAGAGGAAAAGTTCTGAACTGAACGAATCATTCTTGTGGCATTGTAGACTGGGTCACATCAATGCGACACGACTAGGTAAGTTGCATAAGGATGGATATTTAAATCCGTTTGAATTTTCATCTTATGACACTTGCCAGTCATGTCTCAAAGGCAAGATAACCAAAACTCCGTTTACGGGATATGGAGAAAGAGTTACTGAACTCTTAGGACTGATACATAGTGATGTATGCGGTCCTATGTCTACACATGCCAGGGATGGTTCTTCGTACTTCATTACATTCACTGACGATCTCTCTAGATTCGGATATGTGTTCTTGATGAAACACAAATCAGAAGCTTTTGAGAAATTCAGAGAATATAAAACCGAAGTAGAGAACCAAACGGGCAAAAGTATTAAGATCCTTCGATCTGATCGAGGAGGAGAATACTTAAGCAACGAATTCAGAGATTATCTAAAAGAGAATGGGATTCTCTCTCAGCTTACTCCTCCTTATACACCGCAGCACAACGGTGTATCAGAACAGAGGAACCGCACCCTATTAGATATGGTGCGCTCTATGATGAGCACAACTGAGTTACCTAGTTCCTTCTGGGGATATGCACTGGAAACTGCTGCATATCTATTGAATAGAGTTCCAACCAAGTCAGTGCCTACCACTCCATATGAGATATGGAATGGTAAGAGACCATGTCTTAATTTTATTCAGATATGGGGTTGTCCGGCCTATGTTAAAACACAAAATCCGGACAAGCTCGAGGCAAGGTCTGTTCTATGTAAGTTTGTTGGATATCCCAAACATTCGCGAGGGTATATCTTCTATCACTCCGAGGAACAAAAAGTGTTTGTTTCTCGACATGCCACTTTCTTAGAAAAGAGTTTTCTTATAAAACAGAAAAGTGGCATTGAGGTAGAACTGGTAGAGGTTCCAGCGACACAAACTATAACAGAAGACTTGGTAGAACCAGAGGATTCAGTAGTACCCGACGAACCCCAGCCTCTCCGCTGATCTAGTAGGGTTTCTTATCCACCTGAGAGATACTACGGTTTTCTCATTGACGGTGGAAGCGAGGATTGCATCATGGAGGATGATGACCCAACTAGCTTCGAGCAGGCCATCATGAGTAGGGACTCAGTGAAATGGCTGGATGCTATGTGGTCCGAGATGGAATCCATGTACACCAACAAAGTATGGACTTTGGAAGTTGCTCCTGAGGGGGTAAAACCCATTGGGAGCAAGTGGATCTTCAAGAAAAAACTTGGTGTAGATGGGAAAGTGGAGACTTTCAAAGCTAGACTTGTTGCAAAGGGTTTTCGTCAAAGACCAGGTGTGGACTATGACGAAACCTTTTCTCCAGTGGCTATGCTTAAATCCATCTGGATCATGCTTGCCATCGCTGCATATCATGATTACGAAATCTGGCAAATGGATGTTAAGACCGCCTTTCTAAATGGTGATTTAGAAGAGTGCGTGTACATGACTCAGCCAGAGGGCTTCGTAGACAGTGGGAGCAGCGGGAAGGTGTGCAAGCTGCTTAAATCCATTTATGGATTAAAGCAAGCATCGCGGAATTGGAACATCTGCTTTGACGTCGTTATCAAAGAGTTTGATTTCGTCAAAAACCCAGATGAACCTTGTATTTACAAGAAGGTGGCAGAGAGTAAGGTTGTCTTCCTCGTATTGTACGTGGACGACATACTCTTGATAGGAAATGATATTCCTATGCTGCAATCGGTTAAGCTTTTCTTATCACAAAGATTCTCAATGAAAGATCTTGGTGATGCCTCTTGCATATTGGGAATTAGGATCTATAGAGATAGATCCAAACGGATTTTGGGATTGTCCCAATCCAGGTACATTGACACCATACTAAAGAGGTTTAGTATGGATGAATCCAAGCGTGGGAACTTGCCCACGATCTCTGGAGTCACTCTCTCCAAAGAGATGTCTCCCAAGACTGATTTGGAGAGAGCTCGCATGCAAGGGATACCCTATGCTTCGGCTGTAGGCTCTATCATGTACGCGATGCTATGTACCAGACCCGATGTTGCATACTCACTAAGTGTAGTGAGAAGGTATCAAGCTGATCCTGGAGAGAGTCACTGGACAGCTGTGAAGAGCATTCTCAAGTACTTACGAAGGACTAAAGAGATGCTCTTGGTGTATGGTAACGGAGAACTCCAAGTGGAGTCCTTTACCGATTCGAGCTTCCAGAGTGATAAGGACGACTCTAAGTCGCAGTCGGGCTTTGTCTTCACCCTTTACGGAGGGGCGGTTAGCTGGAAGAGTTCCAAGAAGGAAACCGTGGCAGACTCGACGATGGAGGCTGAATACATCGCTGCCAACGATGCTGCTAAAGAGGCTGTCTAGATCAAGAAGTTCATTACTGAACTTGGAGTGGTTCCATCCATTGAGTATCCAATACCTTTGTATTGCGATAACAATGGAGCGGTGGCTTTGGCCAAGGAACCTAGGTCCCATCAGCGATCCAGGCATATTCTGAGGCGGCATCACCTGATTCGGGAGATAGTTGATCGCTGGGAGATCGAGGTCAGGAGGGTTGACACGAAGGACAACACGGCGGATCCGCTCACGAAGGCCATTCACCAGATACAGTTTGAGAGACTCTTCGGGATGCCCGGTATGCGATACTACAGCAGCAGGCCCTAGTGCAAGTGGGAGATTGTTAGTTGTATGTATGCCCTAGAGGCCAGTATTGTACAGATGATTTATATTATATTGGATGCTTGGACATATATAGAGATGACTTTCTTGCTCGATATGATAGTATGCTATCTGGTTGCTCTTTATCTTAACATGTACACTTGTCTCTTTAAACTGTCTTATAGTTACATGTTGGTAAAGCCCTTAGGATGTGTACTTGACTACCTGGACTATGATGCAGATCATACTAGTGGGGACATGGTAGTCCATAGGTACATCTTTCAAGGTCCCTAGTCATGGGTGTATCGAGACGGGGCATCGATATACCAGTGTAGACTAGCGTATACGCTTCTCGACCCATGAGATGGGCGATGGAAGATCCCATATCCATTGGTGTTTGACATCAGAGATGGTGTACGGGTGCTCAGTGGAGACTGGGTACACTGGACGTACTCGCCGAGAACTCCCAGATGGTATTATACCTCACGTCAGATGGCAGTTCTCAGGTGACACTTGTGCAGGTTAGTCTGTAGACCCGAGATCGTCATAGAGTCTTGTGTGATTCCCACTGTGCTTTGATCTCCACCTTACCACGTCCATGAGGGCGTGCAAAACGGTGGTCTTTGGGTACAGTCCCGAGTCACATGGAGGCAATGAGCGATAGGAGGGGTTTCGTCTCTCCCGGTATTGGGGGTTGATGTTGCGCTGTGCTCGATTGGCCGTAACAGGGAAGTCCCTGGCCAGGGCTGATCAGAGATTTGCTGGTACGTGTTACCAGTAGATTCTCGACCCGTTATGAGCCTCACATCGGCACGACTTATCGGTTATTGGGGTCTGACGTTTACCACCCCTAGACTTGATTTGCGACATATCAAACGAACAGACCGGACTGTACGGTAATTGTTACGGGTTGGATTCACAGGAGTGTGAGCGGGCTAGCTTGTCGATCTTCTGATCGTTCAATACCCGGATGGCCGTTACATTTAGCAGACCGCTTGCGGCTTGTGGGTGATTGATATGATCATCATCTGCTGCCGGCGTATTGACGAGTCTTTAGAGTCCTACACAGAGGTTTCCTGGCTCAAGCGAAACGAAATAGGAGCGCATATGAGATATGTGCAGGACCGAGAATAATGCGTGTATGTGATACCGTATTTCATTCTCGAGATGGATGTATCGATAGGTTATATTCGATATAACCTAGATATCGAATCAAGGGTTGATTCGATAAGCCGATACATAGGATACTAGTCGGTTATATGCGATATGACCGGATCGTTAAATCAAGTGTTGATTTAATGATTTAATGTATAATTATATATTTGATATATTACTTTGCATTAGCTAGTATTAGTTCATTTTAAATGGATTTTCTCACTTGATGTGCAAGTTGTATATGTGATATACTTTTATGCACATGTTTGTATCATGTTTGATGATACTTGCTCATTTGGTTAAGTGTATAGAATTAAACCATGGTTAAGTTGAGATTAGGGTTTTGCTTATTCATTTATTCATTTATTTGTTTATTCATTTATTTGGATAAGATTAAGATGAGAATGGTGGCTTTATTTGTTTCTAGTTGAAGCTTCATGAAGCTTTGACTTCTTAACCATTCTTGTCTTCATGCTTAACCCTAACCCATCCAAGTAACCATGGTCTATTCTCTACACTCTACCCTAGTTAGTATATGATAAGTATTCATTTTTCTTTTCTATTTGGATTAACACTTATCATATTCTAGCTTCATCTTCTTCTTCATCTTCAAAAGAAAAAGCTTGATGCCATCAATGGCAACTTGAGCAAAAGTGTAAGAAATCCAATTCTAAAGTGAACCCACCTCCTATTTCTTCATCCTCTACTTCTTGCCAAGTTGTTTTGGGTGTTTTCTTCACAAGTTTCACAACTTGGTGAAGTTGGAGCTTGAACTTGTGATGCCTCGACGTAGATCATCTTCGGCACGAAGCCGACGACCTAGTCCGCCCTTTTCTCCGATGAAGCCGACGATTGAGTTCGGGATTCGAGACGGACAGCGAGAGGACGTCTACGTGGAGCTAAGGAAGTGGATATCCGGATCTACAAAGGTTATAGCTTCTTATCTTTAGTTAAGTTGTTAACTAGATTCGTTTTTCGCCTAAATTTCTAGTCAACGATCCGTATTAGGGTTTCTCGGCACCCGTAAAATTTAAAATTGGCATGGTTGATGTCTTGTGAGACCTCTATAGTGTGCCTAGGAACCCTACACATCCAAGTCATTAATGCATCATAAATTCTTAATGACTCATGGAGATGAATCACCCATCTATATTTATGAAGCATGGTTGTTAAATCCATTATTTATTATTTATTTGATAATGATAATGCTTCATATATATCATGAGAGATCATTATCTCATTTCATTCTAATGCTCACTTTCTCTCTCCCATCAAGCTCTCTCTCTTCAAACCCTAATCCTCCCCTCTCATATATTGAAATCAAGGATTAGATTAGACTGCTTAATCCATAACCCTTATCTATATCACCTAGGTTACTTGGATTAGCACTTTAAGAAACCTAGTTACCTCAAGTTAGAGGTGAAGCTTGAAGTAAAGCTCTCGGATGGATCATCTACTACATAGAGAAGGCCGGAGAGGACGTGGAGAACGAAAAGACGAAGGACACGGTTCATCAGGTATAATCACTTTTCATAGTAGTTGTTAACTTCTATGATACTTGTTAGTTATAGTTTAGCAAAGATTCTTCGGTTAGTCGATGTTTAAGCAAAGAACAAGATCGTTTTTCATATTTCCGCCTCCCCGCAAGTCGTGGGGTATTGTACATCGACTTACAGTGGTATCAGAGCCTCGCTAAACAATAATTAACTTATTATCAAAGTCGTATGGATTTCGAACGCAAAACGAACCCGAAAAAGACATCGATATCACAAGTTTCTTTCAAATTTAAAACAGGCTCTAAAATTTTTTCAAGTTGCTGCAGAATAACAAGCATAGAAAGACTAGAACACTGGAGAAAAATGGGTTAGTGAATCGGCCATACAGCCGCGGAACCGCGGCCGATCCCACCGATCCGCCGCGGATTTGCGTCCTGGTTGGGGCCGATTCGACCCAGTTTGCTCCAGTTATTCTTTTGTGATATTTTTGTATTTTCTGGAATGTTTATTTTCTGCTCAAAGTCTCAGGTGCACAGAGAAGTTTTGGGAGTAGAATCTGATATGTTTGCTCGATCGAAATTATATGGTGTTTGCTAATTTGATTATATCTGTGATTGTATAATGTGTTCGTAAACCTCCCCTAACTGCTAGTAAGTCGGTTGGCAGGGGTTGCACATTTCTGTAATGGATTTAACTGTTTGTGATTATGAACTGTATTGGACTGTTGTGATGATTAGCCGGGGTTTTGTAATGGGTTATTATTTTAATTCATTCAATGTAATTGTAATATGTTGTAATATTATTTTGCGGGGCGCATCCAGGTTACGGTTGTAGCCACCGTTGTATTATTTCATTTTACTGTTTTTGCTCCTAGGACAGACCCAAGGTGGGGTGCACAAACTACCGGGTAAATTGAAGTGTTTAGTGGCCTACTCACTTTGTTGAGGGAGACCGCTTCACTTCGGGTACTTGGCGGGTAGTTTGCCGTACCCGTAGGGGTCTAGGGTGGGGTAATGGCTATTCATCACAACTGTGTAATCCGTCTTTTGTTGCAGGCTCAAAATAAACACGGATTGCTTGCAAATCCAAAAAAGTTCATCTGTGATCTGGAATGCCTACTATTGCGTCTGACGAATGTACAATATCTATATATGATAGCTATTTAGACGTCACTTATGTTTTACACCCGCGCTAGCCCAGCCCCCGCTCTGCCGTTAGTTAAGTAACCTAACGGGTGATGACGGGACCCAGGGGCGAATGCGGATGGTATAAGAAGACGTTGTATTTTCGTTGTTTTCTACAATGATAGCTTAATGATGCGACACATTAATATTAATGCAAAGAAAATAAACCAAAAGTTTAATCGTTGGAACAATTTAAAAGAAACCACTCGGTTATTTTTAAAAACAGAAGATATTTTTAATTGCGGAGATTTAACCACTCCTTTTAAAAGCTATGAGGTTCCTTCGGTTATATCAAGTTCACTACGTTCACGGTTTCGCCAAAACCATTCGTATCCCTCCGTCATTTCATTTGAGTATTCAGTAGTATTCAAGCTACGTATTTTGACCTAACACCAAGGCATAGTGTTCGGTAGCAACTGGGTATTCATTTGTCGCATAGATAGATGAGTTAGTTTGGGACAGTCGTATTATCATTTTGGCCGAACGTCAAAGATATGTTCGGATGGGTTCAAATTAACAAGATAATGATGGGTAGAACTTGACATGTGACTTATAACATTTTGACCTAACGCCAAGGTCATAAGAGCATGGGGCAAAAATATATATCGGGAATTTCTAAAGAAACTGAAATTTGCAAAGAGATGCATACCATTTGGAGTTTGATGAATGTTGGTAGGATTACTTCAACATTATCATACGATGATATTTGGATCCCGATCCTACTGTGAGTATATGCTACTCATCAGGAGATTCGTCACTTAACGATCAATGCTATAAACTAAGTAGGTGTCAAGAAAGGTGTCAGCGGGGCTACGCCCCTAGAGAAAAGAGGTTATTTAATTAAGGAACTTCGCGAAAGCGTTGGAAAACCTCCCTCGAGGTATCAACACTGGCCTGGCTGAACGGTTAAGCAAGTATTGTACGGTGAGAATAGTCCTGGCTAATTCTTCTTTTATGGTTTAAGGAAGGATTCGAGAAACAGTGGGAGCCATCCAGTTTAGATAAACTAAAAACCACTATAAACTTGCAAGAGCATCATGCTAAAGTGTTTTCTTCTCTCTCTCCTAATTGCAACGACCCTGAAAATGACTGGACGTAAGTTACTTTTAGAGAAAAATATACTAACAGGGCCAAACTATAAAGATTGGCTGCGGAATGTCAAAATGGCTTTAACCTATGACAAATTGCGGTACGTCCTAACCGCTAAGGCACCTGCTGTCCCTGGTCCCAAATCCAGTAATGTGGATAAGGAAATCCACAAAACCTGGGAGATAGATTGTGCGAAGGCTAAGTGCATCGTGCTTGCCTCGATGAACAATGATCATCAGAGGAGGTATGAGGATATGGATCTTGAATCCATATTTCTCCATACAAAAGATCTGTATGGGGAGCAATCTCGTATAGCAAAATACGAGACCTCAAAGAACTTGTTTCGAGCGAGGTTGGCCGTCGGATCATCGGTAGGAGAACATGTCCTAAAGATGATAGGCTATATTGAAGAGCTCGCAGACCTTGGGACGACTTTGGATAATGAGCTCCATACAGACCTTATTCTCCAGTCCCTTCCTCCCACCTACGCCCAGTTTATTCTGAATTTCAACATTCAAAGAAAAGAAGTTGAACTTCCGGAACTCCTTAACATGTTGAGGAGTGCAGAGGGCATCTTGCAGAAGGCAAGGGAAACACCCGCTATATTTGTTAGCTGTGGTTCTTCTTCCGGGTCCAAGGCTAGGGCCAAAGGAAGGAAGAAGAAGGCCGCCACCATACCTAGAGGAGGTGTTAGTAAGGTGGGAACGAAGGGAAAGAAAAAGATTGCGGTGCCGGTAGTGGCCCAGGATGAGTGCTTCCATTGTCATAGGAAAAGGCACTGGATGAAGGATTGCAAGGCATGGAACGCCAAGAACCAGGGACCGAAGCAAGCTGTGGCTTCGACTTTAGGAGTGTTTGTAATTGAGAATTGTCTGTCAATCAACTCTACTTCCTGGGTATTGGATACCGGATCAGGATCTCATATATGCAATTCATTGCAGGCACTGAGAAACCGTAGAGTGTTGAAGGAAGGTGATATGACCCTAAAGGTTGCTAACGGAGCTAGCATGGGAGCTGTGTCCGTCGGGGATTATCACCTGGGATTGACAAGTGGACACATTTTGGTTTTACATAACTGTTTTTATGTACCTAGCTTAACGTGTAATATCATATTAGTTTCCTTGTTATCAAATAAAGGTTATGATTTCACGTTTATAAGTGATGTTGTTAACATCCACCTAAATCATGGTTTGATTGGGTCCGGTACACTAAATAACGGTATATATGTCTTAAACCAACTCTAGATTTTCATTGTCCAGAACACACTAAAAAGAAAGTCTCCAGATTTAAATAAAGCTTTCTTATGGCATTGTAGACTGGGTCACATCAATGAGAGAAGGTTGACTAAGTTACATAGAGAAGGATATTTGGACTCGTTCGAATATCAAACTTATGCCACTTGTCAATCTTGTCTCAAAGGAAAGATGACAAAGACTCCATTTACTGGACATGGAGTAAGAGCGAGCAAGCTCTTAGGACTCATACACAGCGATGTATGTGGTCCAATGTCTACACATGCAAGAGGTGTTTTTTCCTATTTCATTACTTTTACGGATGATTACTCAATGTACGGATTCGTTTATCTGATGAAACATAAATCCGAGGCTTTTGAGAAATTCCAAGAGTACAAGAATGAAGTAGAAAACCTAACCGGCAAAAGTATCAAGAAACTAAGATCTGATCGAGGTGGTGAATACTTGAGTGCCGAGTTCCTAGGTTACCTAAAAGAGAAAGGAATTCTCTCTCAGCTTACTCCTCCATACACTCCACAGCATAACGGTGTATCGGAAAGACGGAATCGAACCCTATTGGATATGGCACGTTCCATTATGAGTAATGCTGAGTTACCGTGATCTTTCTGGGGTTATGCGCTAGAATCAGCGGCATATCTTTTGAACATAGTTCCTACCAAGATTGTGCCTACCACACCATATCAAATGTGGAGTAGGAAGAAACCCTATCTTCAGTATCTGGAAATTTGGGGATGTCCAGCTTTTGTTAAAAAGCAGCATGTTGATAAGCTCGAGGCACGATCAGTAAAGTGTAAGTTTGTGGGATATCCAAAGAACTCCAGGGGATATCTATTCTATTACGCAGAGGAACAAAAGGTATTTGTTTCTCGTAATGCCCATTTTCTAGAACATCAGTTTTTAGAAAAGGAAACAAGTGGGAGCGAAATAGAACCGGAAGAAATTCCAAAACCACAAACTACTATTGAAAGTTTTGTAGAACAAATAGTTCAAGAAGAACAGGACATTCCCGCATCCCTCCGCATGAGTAGTAGGCCGTCTCATCCGCCTGAAAGATACTACGGTTTTCTCATAGATGAGGATAGAGAGAATTGCATCATAGATGATGATGAACCTACTAGCTTCCAGAAGGCCATCCAGAGCGGCGACTCGGTACGATGGCTAGATGCAATGCGGACCGAAATGGAGTCCATGTACACTAACAAAGTATGGACTTTGGACTTTGCTCCAAATGGGGTCAAACCCATAGGATGCAAATGGATCTTCAAGAAAAAGATTGGTGTAGATGGACAGGTGGAAACCTATAAGGCTAGACTTGTTGCAAAGGGTTTTCGTCAAAGACCTGGTTTGGACTATGACGAAACATTTTCTCCAGTGGCTATGCTCAAATCCATTGGGGTCCTTCTTTCTATTGCTGCCTTCCATGATTATGAAATCTGGCAGATGGACGTAAAGACGTTTTTTCTGAATGGTAATATAGAAGAGTGCGTCTATATGGATCAACCAGAGGGTTTCAATCAGAGTGGGAGCAGCGGTAGAGTATGCAAGTTGCTTAAGTCCATTTTTGGACTAAAGCAAGCATCGCGGAGTTGGAACATCTGTTTTGATGAAACAGTTAAAGAATATGACTTTATCAAAAATCCAGATGAACCATGTATATATAGTAAAGTTGTAGCCAGAAGTGTCGTATTCCTTGTCTTGTACGTGGATGACATTCTATTGATAGGAAATGATATTCCTATGCTACAATCTGTCAAAGGATTCTTGTCACACAGGTTCTCCATGAAAGACCTGGGTGTTGCCTCTTACATTCTGGGTATCCGGATCTATCGTGATTGATCCAAGAGGATGTTGGGACTTTCGCAGTCCAGGTATATCGACACTGTACTGAAAAGATTCAGTATGGAAGATTCTAAGCATGGTAATCTACCGGCTTGTCACGGAATCACCCTCTCCAAAGAGATGTCTCCCAAGACTGATTTTGAAAGGGAACGCATGTCTATTATACCCTACGCTTCAGCGGTAGTCTCTATAATGTATGCGATGTTGTGCACCAGACCAGATGTAGCTTGCGCACTCAGTGTGGTAAGCCGGAATCAGTCAGACCCAGGGGGGAAGCACTGGATAGCAGTTAAGAACATTCTCAAGTACCTGAGAAGGACTAAGGAGATGTTCTTGGTTTACGGCGGAAAAGACCTCATGTTAGAGGGCTTTTCTGATTCCGGCTTCCAGAGTGATAAGGACGATTCCAAGTTCATGTCGGGTTATGTCTTTACCCTCAATGGAAGGGCGGTGTGCTGGAAGAGCTCCAAGCAGGACACCGTTGCTGACTCGACGATGGAAGCGGAGTATATTGCTGCTTGCGATGCCGCAAAAGAAGCAGTCTGGATGAAGAAGTTCCTAACAGAACTTCAGGTGGTTCCTACCATAGTTGATCCAATACCTCTGTATTGCGACAACAACAGAGCTATAGCTTTAGCGAAGGAACCAAGGTCCCATCAGATATCCAGACACATCTTAAGGCGGTACCACCTGATCATGGAGGTCATTGATCGTCTAGAGATCGAGGTTCGGAGAGTTGCTACTGAAGAGAACATTGCCGATCCATTCATGAAGGCCCACCTCAGATTCAGTTCGAGAGGCTACTCGAGATCATCGGTCTACGATACGCCAGTGCATGGCCCTAGTGCAAGTGGGAGATTGTTAGTATATATGCCCTAGGGGCCATTATTGTATCATACTAGTTTGTGTATTACTTAATGGAACACTAGTAAAATAGAGGGTTGCCCCTACGGATATTGAAATCCGTAGGGGCAGATTTAAGTAGGCCCTACGGATTAATCCGTAGGGCAAAAAGGTTGCCCCTACGGGCCCAGACGTCCAAGAATAAAAATATTAATTCTTAATTTGGTGTTTGCCCCTACGGAGCCGCAAATCAAGGACCTACGGACAAATCCGTAGGGGCAACTAAATATCGATTTAATAAAGGCACAGATCGATCGCCTATGATCACTTTCTTCCTCTCTCGATCGCGCGCGAAAGCAAAACCCCAAATCGCCACCGCCGTTCTCCTCGTCGCCACCGCCGTTCTCGTCGCCACCACCGTTCTCGTCGTCGCCACCGCCGTTCAGGTCGTCGCCACCGCCGTTCAGGTGAGTAAATCTTCATGTAAATTAAAGAATTTTTTGATTATTTATAGCTAGGGTTCATGGCTGGGTCTGGGGTTGCGCGCGCGAGTTGGGGTTCGGCAGGGGTCGCGGTCGGGGTCGGGGTCGGGGTCGGGGTTAGGGTTAAGGTTGGGGTTCGGCTGCGGCTGGGGCTGGGCTGGGGTTAGGGTTTGGCTTAGGGTTGGGGTTGGGGTTTAGCTGGCCGTGCTGGGGTTAGGGTTCGGGCTGGGGCTGGGGCTGGGGCTAGGGTTAGGTTGGGGTTAGGGCTGGGGCTAGGGTGGGCAAGGCTAGTTTTCGTGTGTCGGCGGTTTAATGGTGGTTGGTCAACTAATATCCAACTTGGAGAGAGTTTTAATGGGTTAGTTGAGGATATGTAAATGTTATTGGCATGGCTAGTTTTCATGTGTGGGCGGTGTGATTGGTTTTGACGGTTGTACTCATCGCGACCTATACTAGTATAATTGATTTGATGGGAGAAAAACGTTTGACAGCAGGGTATGATTTAGAGAGAGATCCATCTGATTGTCGACTAATGGTTGTCGTAGGAATGATTAGTGGTGCAAGATTGATTATACGTGAACAGTGTTGGTTAAATTCCCGTGTTGCTTGATCATTGCTATCAACTTTTAATCAATGACGGGTTTTTAGGAAGATAAATATGATTAAATGATCTGAATTTGTTTATCGGCATAACTCATGCCTAACAACATATTTCGTAACTCGGCCATTTATAATGCTGCTTACAAAGAGAACAAAAAGCACGGATAGGCTTTATTTTCATCCTACTTGTTACTTTTTTGGGAATTTGGAGTTGGTATTTACATTTTTTTAATGATGTTGGTTCGTTCTTTTAAAATGATGGTTGGAGTTGAATTTGATTAGACAAAAACTCCATTAAGATTAATTTATCTAGTGTTGTCACATGACTTGATGATATCCTAATCCCTTGTTGGAAAATTATATATATATATATATATATAATGAAGGAGGGAATTTTCTCTTATGGCGTCGAAAAAATACGCCCTTCCTTATTTTTTCCGACGATCGACATACATCATATTCTTCGTTATCATATAAGATGTGGGTACAACAAATTTCATGTGATTCTACAACTTTTCACCATTGATTTAGTGGGTTCAAAATTAAGGGCAATAAATTTTTTTACATTGCTAAATCAACGATGAAAAAGTTATAGAATCACATGAAATTTGATGTATCCACATCTTAGATGATAACGAAGAAAATGATGAATACCGATCAATGTTGCGTATAACTCTTTATGATATCAGTATCCAACATTTGTAGTTTTAATTGTTGATTGTTATAGATGAATACCATTGCAATAATAGTTTTTGGTTGATGAATGCTATTGTAATGTAGGATGATCAGTTCTATCAATCTTGATCTCAATGGTTTAAAATCATGTTACACATACAACACGAATGCACAATAAACGCATAATTAGAGAGCAATTCGAGATATTCAGGTTAAAACCAATATATGATACTCGATGATAATATGAAACCTTCATATTCCCATCGATACTCATATATGAAACTAAAAGCGCCACTTAGTCCTCGTCTATCGGTTAACATACGTGCGATGCTCGTCGTGACCTAGAACTATACGAAAGTTCTTAAATATCGGACAGTATAGCTCTATACTAACAACCGTCGTATTGTCTACGCGACGAGAAAATTCAATCGTATGGTAACCCATAGATTTGTCCCGTGTGGACAAGTTAAGAATGTATAAAGCAAACGCCTTCATTCACTTGTGTTTTCATCCGTTTCGAGATATTTCGTCGGTACCTTTCCGCTGGTTCTCCGTGTACAAAGATAGATTAGATGTTCATTTCAACGTTGTTTCACAGCTTTGAAATGATTATCTATTCTATTACAGTGTACTCGGAGAACAGCGGAGAGGTGCTGCCGAAATTTACTCGAAACGGTTGAAAGCACAACTGATGGGCATTCGCTCTATACATTCTTAATAGGATAGAAGCCTAAACCCGACAGCCGTAACACACACATAAAACAAGAATACACAACAAACGCATAATTAGAGAGCGATTCGAGATGTTCGGGTTAAAACCAATATATGATACTCGATGATAATATGAAACCTTCATATTCCCATCGATACTCATATATGAAACTAAAAGCGCCACTTAGTCCCCGTCTATCGGTTAACATACGTGCGATGCTTGTCGTGACCTAGAACTATACGAAGGTTGTTAAATATCGGACAGTATAGCTCGATACTAACAACCGTCGTATAGTCTACACGACGAGAAAATTCAATCGTATGGTAACCCATAGATTTGTCCTGTGTGGACAAGTTAAGAATGTATAAAGCAAACGCCTTCATTCACTTGTGTTTTCATCCGTTTCGAGATATTTCGTCGGTACCTTTCCGCTGGTTCTCCGTGTACAAAGATAGATTAGATGTTCATTTCAACGTTGTTTCACAGCTTTGAAATGATTATCTATTCTATTACAGTGTACTCGGAGAACAGCGGGGAGGTGCTGCCGAAATTTACTCGAAACGGTTGAAAGCACAAGTGATGGGCATTCGCTCTATACCTTCTTAATGGGATAGAAGCCTACCCCCGACAGCTGGAACACATACATACAACAAGAATACACAACAAACGCTTAATTAGAGAGCGATTCGAGATGTTCGGGTTAAAACCAATATATGATACTCGATGATAATATGAAACCTTCATATTCCCATCGATACTCATATATGAAACTAAAAGCGCCACTTAGTCCCCGTTGTTAGTGTATATGCCCTAGAGGCCATTACTGTATCATACTAGTTTGTATATTACTTAATGGATGCTTGGGATATTCACCTTGTATATACAATCTTGCTCAAAATAGTAGTATGCTACTTGGTTTGTTTCTACTTCAATGTGTACTTGTGTTTATTTCAGTATATCACTTATACGCATTAGTGGAGCCCTTAGGATCTTTGCTTGATTACCAGCGTTGTGATGGCAGTCACACTAGTGGGGGCTGGGTAATCTATAAGCACATCCTTATTCAGGTCCCTGGTCGCAGGACTATCGAGACAGGGCATCGATACTCCGGAGTAGACCAGCGCATGCGCTTCTCATCCCAGTGTGGGAGACGGTCTGTCCCACAGCCGTCAGTACGTCGTACTTGAGATAGTATGCGGGTGCTCGTTAGGTTACGGGTACACTGGACAGGACTCGTAGGGAACTGACTAGTTGGTATTATACCTATCGTCGGTTATCAGTTCCCAGGTGACATGAGTACAGCTTAGTCCGCTGACTTGACACTGTCACTTCGCCTCGGGTGTGTTCCCACTGTACTTTGATCACTACCCTACCACGGCTCAAAGGAGTCGTGCAAACAGGTGGTGGTTGGGTGCAGTCCCGAAGCACTTGGAGGCAGTGACGGTTAGACAGGATTCGTCTCTCCCGGTATTGGGGGTTGACATCGCGCTGTGTCTAGGAGAGCCATTACACGAGTAGTCCCTGGCCAGGGCAAACGAGATATACTGGTAGGTTTCCAGTGTTATCTCAGGGTGTATTGGGCTTCACTCCGGCACGACTTGTACCGCTATTGGGGGACTGACGTTTACCGCCCCCTAGGCCCGCCATGCGATGTATCAGACGAACAGACCGGACTGTATGGAGAATGTCACACTCAGGCTCAGTAGGAGTTCAGATGGGTTTCGCCTCGTCGGTCTTCTTGTCGGCATTACCTGGGGACCGTTACGCACAGCTAGTGCCGCTTGCGGTCTGTGGTTAAACCCACTGCCAGCGTAGTGTCGAGTCTTTAGAGTCCCACACAGAAAGCTTTTCGCCTTTAGGCAAAAGAGTAGAGGTCGCATGGTATTGCGACAGGTCGCATGGTTTTGCGACAGGGTTCGGTCACATCCGTGCACTTGTGCACGTACAGTGTCCGGACAGTTTACACTAGCGGGCTTTGGTTTAAGCCAGATCCTAGTGTACCTTATGGGATTGGATTTATCCAGTTTGCATTCGTGTTCCTCGGAACGCGGATGCGGGTGTGTATGCACAGTTGACAGGGAGGCAGAGGCAGCGGATTCTCATTAGGGTTGTTGACAGTTGACCGTTGACTTTTTGACTTTATGCTCAACCCTAATGAGAATATGATATGTGATTAACTATTATATTAATTAAGTATTATGGTGATATGGTTGTTGACTTGTTGACTTTTGTTGACTTGTTGACTTTGGTGACTTGTTGACTTTTGTTGACTTGTTGACCGGTTGACTAGGCTTGACTAGTTGACCATCATGATAACCATGGTTATCATTTCATGCCAAAGACTTTTTCTTGCTTGTTCATTTGAGTAAAATGAGTGCATGACATGATAAGATTATGGTTACTTCAACCATCACATAAGACTTTTGTTGATATGATGAGTTATCATTGCTTTGGATTATGAGAGGGTGAAAGACAAAAGAGTTGCTCATTCTTTCTTGCTCATTCTCTCTCTTGTTCTTGAGCTCTCCTCTTGCTCTCATCCTCAACCTCCTGCTCCCTCTCTTGATCTATGGTTCTCTTGTCTCATGAGTTGAGAATCAAGAACCATAGATAAAATCCCATTCTAAATCATCTCTACTCATTCTAGTTCACTAGGTTTAGCAAACCAAGTGAACTAGTTTCTTCAAAGAACGAAGAAGGAGCTAAAGGTTGGAGCTTTCAAGTGGATCTATCTTCGGCGTACGGAGACAACGAGAAGGAGCCATCGAACCACCATCGGAGCTTGAAGAGAAGGAGTTCAAGTTTAGGTATAACCATCTTCATCCGAGTAGCTAACTCTCTTTAGCATAGTTTGCTAGTTTTAGTTTAGACAACGATCCCGACCATAGTTTAGTCCATGTTGCCTCTTGCGATAAAAATTCGTTTTTTATACCGTTTCCGCCTCCCCGTAAGAACCGGGGGTCGCAATATGGACTTACAGTGGTATCAGAGCCTAACTAAACTTAAACTAGCTTAGTAGTGAAGTGTAACGAAGTTCGGAACCGAAAAAAATCACAAAACCGGATAATCACAAAAACTGAGTTTCTGTTGAAATTTTTTCTGCTCAAAATGAAAAACTTTATACTCCTAAATTCGGCTCAGGGTTTTGTGTGAACACCCAAGAAAAACGATACAGTGATTCGCCTAAAGTGCCGCGCTTCCGCCGCGTGATCCTTCTTAGACGCCGCGGAACCGCCGCGACTTGGTGTCTTCTCTGCATCGTTTTTCAGGCAGTGTGTTTGTGTGTTGGTTTTGGGATTTTTAAAATATATTATATGTGCCCAGATTTTCCAGAAAAGAAATTTCCTTTTGGGGTCCTATAATTCCGTATTTTTTCCGAACTTCACTGCACTTTGACTATGATGGTTATATCTGTGATGCTTGCATGTATTGAACGTCGGCTAATCGCTATAAGTCGATTAGTCGGGGTTATACATGATCTGTAATGTGCTGGAATGTGTATATGAATGTGTTGGACTGTCGCGGGTGAATAGCCGGGGTGGATGTGAGATGAGCTTTTGTTTTTCTTTCATTCATTGTAAATGTAAATTGATGTAATAATATTATTTGTTTGGCCGCACAACCGGGTCGGGGTTGTAGCCGTCATTGTATAATTCTTTTTACTGTTTTTGCTCCTAGGATAGACCCATGGAGGGGTGCACAAACTACCGAGTACTTGGCGGGTAGTTTGCCGCACCCGTAGGGGTCTTGGGTGGGGTATTTGGCTATTCACCGCGACCGTGTTATCCGCTTTTCGTTTCAGGCTCGAAAGGATTGCGGATTGCTAGTATATCCAATGCATTCATCTGTGATCTGTAATGTCTATCATTGCTTACTATTTAGGCGTTGCTTATGTTTTACAGACGCGCTAGCCCAGCCCCCGCTCTGTCTTTAGTTAAGTAACCTAACGGGTAATGACGGGGCCCAGTGGCGAATGCGAATGGCATAAGCGTACGTCATATTTTGGTTGTTTTCTGCCATGGTAGGGTTAAATGATGGGACGCATTAAAAGTACTAATGCAAGAATATCACGCATTAAAAGAACTAATGCAAGATAATAAACCAAGTTAAAGTCGTTGGAACACTTTCGAAAAACCACTCGGTTCTTTTCAAAACAAACTTTTAAAATACGGAGTTTGAGCCACTCCATTTAAAAGCTATCTCGTTCCATCGACCAAATCAAGTTCACTACGTTCACGGTTTTGCCAAAACCATCCGTAGCCCTCCATCATTTCAGTTAAATATTCGGTAGTATTCAAGCTATGTATTTTGACCTCACGCCAAGGCATAGTGATTGGTAGCTGCCGGATATTTATCTGTTGCATAGATAGAATGCGTTGGTTTGAGACAGTCGTACTGCCATTTTGGCCTACGTCAAGGGTATGTACGGGTGGATTCAAATTAACCTGGATAATGATGGGACGAACTTGACATGTGACTTATGACATTTTGACCTCACGCCAAGGTCATAAGAGCATGGGGCAAAAATCCACATCGGGAGTTTCATAAGTACTGAAACTTGCTAGATTTGCATACCATTTGGAGTGTGATGATTCTGGTAGGATTCCTTCAGTTTCGTCACGCGATGATATTTGGATCCCGATCCTACTGTGAGTATATGCTACTCCTCGGGAAATTTCTCACTTAACGATCAATGCTATAAACCTAGTAGGTGCCTAGAAAGGTGTTAGCGGGGCTACGCCCCCAGGGAAAAGAGGTTCTTTAATTAAGGAACTTCGCGAAAGCGTTGGAAAACCTCCCTCGAAGTACCGACACCGGCCTGGCTGAACGGTTAAGCAAGTATTGTACGGTGGGATTGATCCTGACTAATTCTTCCTTTATGGTTTGAGGAGGGATTCGAGAAACAGTGGGAGCCATCCTGTTTAGACAAACTAAAAACCACTCTAAACTTGCAAGAGCATCATGCTGAGTGTTTCTTCTTCTCTCTCCTAATTGCAGCGACCAATCAACATGACTGGACTTAAGTTACTCCTAGATAAAAACAAACTGACAGGGCCAAACTACAAAGATTGGCTCAGGAATGTCAAGATAGCAATCACTTATGACAAGCTGGGGTATCTTCTTACCACCAAAGCTCCCCCTGTCCCTGGTCCAACTTCCAGCGTCGCGGATAAGGAAATCCGTAAGACTTGGGAGATTGATAGCGCGAAGGCCGAATGCCTCCTGCTTGCCTCGATGGACAACGAACATCAGAGGAGGCATGAGAATATGGACATGGAGTCCATATTGCTCCATTCAAAAGAACTGTATGGAGAGCAATCACGTATCGCAAGATACGAAGCGTCGAAAAAGTTGTTTTCGACAAGAATGGCCGTCGGATCATCAGTAGCCGAGCATGTGCTAAAGATGATCGGCTTCATTGAGGAGCTCGCTGACCTAGGGATCACATTGGAGAGTGAGCTATATACGGATATAGTTCTCCAGTCCCTTCCTTCCACTTACGCCCAGTTTATACTGAACTTCAACCTACAAGAAAAAGAGGTTGAACTATCAGAGCTCCTCAACATGCTGAGGAGCACAGAGGGCACCCTACAGAAAGGTAGAGAAACATCCACTTTGTTTGTAGGAGGATCATCTTCTTCTAGGTCCAAGGCGAAAGCCAAGGGAAAGAAGAAGAAGGCCCCCGCCAAACCAAGGGGCGGTGTTAGTAAAGTGGATACGAAGGGAAAAGGTAAAGCAACAAAGATAGCGGGGAAGCTTGTGGATAAGGAAGAATGCTTCTATTGTCATAAGAAAGGACACTGGAAGAATGATTGCAGGGCCTGGAAGGCCAGAACACAGGAATTGAAGCAGGTTGCAGCTTCAGCTTCAGGTGTGTATGTTATTGAAAATTGTCTTTCAATAAACTCTACTTCCTGGGTATTGGATACCGGATCAGGATCTCATATCTGTAATTCTTTGCAGGCGTTGAGAAACCGTAGGGTTTTGAAGGCAGGTGACATGACCCTCAGAGTTGCAAACGGAGCTAGCATGGATGCTAAAGCCGTGGGGGACTATCACCTGGGAATGTCAGATGGACATGTTTTGGTTTTGCGTAATTGCTTTTTTGTACCCAACGCAACTTGTAATATCATTTCTGTATCTTTAGTTTCTAAAGAAGGTTATGAATTTGCGTTTGTAAGTAATGTTGTAAACATTCACCTTAATCAAGTTTTGATTGGGTCAGGTACATTGAGTAATGGTATATACGTGTTAAACCAACCACAGATTTTCAACGTCCAGAATACACACAAAAGAAAGTCTCCAGAAATAAATCAGACTTTCTTATGGCATTGTAGATTGGGTCACATCAATGAGAGAAGGTTGACTAAGTTACATACAGAAGGATATTTGAATGCGTTCGAATATCAATCGTATGCCACTTGTCAATCTTGTCTCAAAGGAAAGATGACAAAGACTCCATTTACTGGACAAGGAGTAAGAGCGAGCGAGCTCTTGGGACTCGTACATAGTGACGTGTGCGGTCCAATGTCTATACATGCCCGAAGCGGACATTCTTACTTCATTACTTTTACGGATGACTTCTCAAGGTACGGTTATGTCTTCTTAATGAAACATAAGTCCGAGGCCTTTGGAAAATTCCAGGAGTATAAGAATGAAGTAGAGAAACAGACCGGCAAAAGTATTAAGATTCTAAGATCGGATCGAGGTGGAGAATACTTAAGTGCCGAATTCCTGGACTATTTAAAAGAGAACGGAATTCTCTCTCAGCTTACTCCTCCTTACACCCCGCAACATAACGGTGTATCGGAGAGACGGAACCGCACCCTATTGGATATGGTGCGGTCCATGATGAGTAACGCTGAGTTGCCGCGATCGTTCTGGGGGTATGCGCTAGAATCAGCTGCATACCTTTTGAACCGAGTTCCGACTAAGACTGTGCTTACCACCCCATATGAAATGTGGAGTGGGAAGAAACCCTATCTTCAATATCTAAAGATCTGGGGATGTCCAGCTTTTGTCAAAAAGCAGCATGCGGACAAACTTGAGGCACGCTCAGTACTGTGCAAGTTTGTAGGATACCCAAAGAACACCAGGGGGTATCTTTTCTACTACGCAGAGGAACAAAAAGTCCTTGTTTCTCGTAATGCCCACTTTCTAGAACACCAGTTCTTGGAAAAGGAAATTAGTGGGAGCGCAGTAGAACTAGAAGAAATTCCAGAACCACAGACTATTACTGAAAGGTTAGTGGAACCAGAGGGTTCAACAGAACAGGACATTCCTACGCCGCTCCGCAGGAGTAGTAGGCAGTCTCATCCGCCCGAGAGATACTGCGGTTTTCTCATAGACGGGGATAGAGAGGATTGCATCATAGATTATGATGAGCCTACTAGCTTCCAGCAGGCCGTTCAGAGCGTTGACTCAGTGAAATGGCTGGATGCAATGCGGACCGAAATGGAGTCCATGTACACTAACAAGGTATGGACGTTGGACATTGCTCCAGACGGGGTAAAACCCGTAGGATGCAAGTGGATCTTCAAAAGGAAGATTGGTGTAGATGGACAGGTTGAGACCTATAAAGCTAGGCTGGTAGCAAAGGGTTTTCATCAAAGACCTGGCTTGGACTACGACGAAACCTTTTCTCCAGTAGCCATGCTGAAATCCATTCGGATCCTTCTTGCCATTGCTGCCTTCCACGATTATGAGATCTGGCAAATGGACGTAAAGACAGCTTTTCTAAATGGAAATTTAGAGGAGTGTGTCTATATGGACCAGCCAGAGGGTTTCATTCAGAGTGGGAGCAGCGGAAAGGTGTGCAAGTTGCTTAAGTCCATCTATGGACTAAAGCAGGCATCGCGGAGTTGGAACATCTGCTTTGATGAGACGGTCAAAGAATTTGGCTTTATCAAAAATCCAGATGAACCATGCATCTATAGTAGATTTGTAGCGAGAACTGTAGTATTCCTCGTTTTATACGTGGATGACATTCTCTTAATAGGAAATGACATTCCTATGCTACAATCTGTCAAGGGGTTCTTGTCACAAAGGTTCTCCATGAAAGACCTGGGTGATGCCTCATACATCCTGGGGATCCGGATCCATCGTGATAGATCCAAGAGGATATTGGGACTTTCTCAGTCCAGGTACATCGACACCGTACTGAAAAGATTCAGTATGGAAGATTCCAAGCGCGGTAACCTACCGGCTTGTCACGGGATCACCCTCTCTAAAGAGATGTCTCCCAAGACTGATTTGGAGAGGGATCGCATGTCTATTATACCCTACGCTTCTGCGGTAGGCTCTATAATGTATGCGATGTTGTGTACCAGACCGGATGTAGCTTATGCACTGAGTGTAGTAAGCCGGTATCAGTCAAACCCTGGGGAGAAACATTGGATAGCGGTAAAGAACATTCTCAAGTACCTGAGGAGGACTAAGGAGATGTTTTTGGTGTATGGCGGAAAAGACCTCCAGATTGAGGCCTTTGCTGACTCCAGCTTCCAGAGTGACAAGGATGATTCCAAGTCCATGTCGGGTTTTGTCTTTACCCTCAATGGAGGGGCGGTGTGTTGGAAGAGTTCCAAACAGGAAACCGTTGCAGACTCGACTATGGAAGCGGAATACATCGCTGCATCTGATGCCGCAAAAGAAGCTGTCTGGATAAGGAAGTTCTTAAAGGAACTTCAGGTGGTTCCGTCCATTGTTGACCCAGTACCTCTGTATTGCGACAACAACGGGGCTATAGCTTTAGCAAAGGAACCCAGGTCCCATCAAAGATCCAGGCACATCTTGAGGCGGTATCACCTGATCAGGGAGATCGTGGATCGCAAGGAGATCGAGGTTCGGAGAGTTGCTTCAGAAGACAACACTGCAGATCCATTCACCAAGGCCCTGCCCCAGACTCAGTTCGAGCGGCTGATCGAGATGATTGGTCTTCGATACGCCAGTACATGGCCTTAGTGCAAGTGGGAGATTGTTAGTGTATATGCCCTAGAGGCCATTACTGTATCATACTAGTTTGTATATTACTTAATGGATGCTTGGGATATTCACCTTGTATATACAATCTTGCTCAAAATAGTAGTATGCTACTTGGTTTGTTTCTACTTCAATGTGTACTTGTGTTTATTTCAGTATATCACTTATACGCATTAGTGGAGCCCTTAGGATCTTTGCTTGATTACCAGCGTTGTGATGGCAGTCACACTAGTGGGGGCTGGGTAATCTATAAGCACATCCTTATTCAGGTCCCTGGTCGCAGGACTATCGAGACAGGGCATCGATACTCCGGAGTAGACCAGCGCATGCGCTTCTCATCCCAGTGTGGGAGACGGTCTGTCCCACAGCCGTCAGTACGTCGTACTTGAGATAGTATGCGGGTGCTCGTTAGGTTACGGGTACACTGGACAGGACTCGTACGGAACTGACTAGTTGGTATTATACCTATCGTCGGTTATCAGTTCCCAGGTGACATGAGTACAGCTTAGTCCGCTGACTTGACACTGTCACTTCGCCTCGGGTGTGTTCCCACTGTACTTTGATCACTACCCTACCACGGCTCAAAGGAGTCGTGCAAACAGGTGGTGGTTGGGTGCAGTCCCGAAGCACTTGGAGGCAGTGACGGTTAGACAGGATTCGTCTCTCCCGGTATTGGGGGTTGACATCGCGCTGTGTCTAGGAGAGCCATTACACGAGTAGTCCCTGGCCAGGGCAAACGAGATATACTGGTAGGTTTCCAGTGTTATCTCAGGGTGTATTGGGCTTCACTCCGGCACGACTTGTACCGCTATTGGGGGACTGACGTTTACCGCCCCCTAGGCCCGCCATGCGATGTATCAGACGAACAGACCGGACTGTATGGAGAATGTCACACTCAGGCTCAGTAGGAGTTCAGATGGGTTTCGCCTCATCGGTCTTCTTGTCGGCATTACCTGGGGACCGTTACGCACAGCTAGTGCCGCTTGCGGTCTGTGGTTAAACCCACTGCCAGCGTAGTGTCGAGTCTTTAGAGTCCCACACAGAAAGCTTTTCGCCTTTAGGCAAAAGAGTAGAGGTCGCATGGTATTGCGACAGGTCGCATGGTTTTGCGACAGGGTTCGGTCACATCCGTGCACTTGTGCACGTACAGTGTCCGGACAGTTTACACTAGCGGGCTTTGGTTTAAGCCAGATCCTAGTGTACCTTATGGGATTGGATTTATCCAGTTTGCATTCGTGTTCCTCGGAACGCGGATGCGGGTGTGTATGCACAGTTGACAGGGAGGCAGAGGCAGCGGATTCTCATTAGGGTTGTTGACAGTTGACCGTTGACTTTTTGACTTTATGCTCAACCCTAATGAGAATATGATATGTGATTAACTATTATATTAATTAAGTATTATGGTGATATGGTTGTTGACTTGTTGACTTTTGTTGACTTGTTGACTTTGGTGACTTGTTGACTTTTGTTGACTTGTTGACCGGTTGACTAGGCTTGACTAGTTGACCATCATGATAACCATGGTTATCATTTCATGCCAAAGACTTTTTCTTGCTTGTTCATTTGAGTAAAATGAGTGCATGACATGATAAGGTTATGGTTACTTCAACCATCACATAAGACTTTTGTTGATATGATGAGTTATCATTGCTTTGGATTATGAGAGGGTGAAAGACAAAAGAGTTGCTCATTCTTTCTTGCTCATTCTCTCTCTTGTTCTTGAGCTCTCCTCTTGCTCTCATCCTCAACCTCTTGCTCCCTCTCTTGATCTATGGTTCTCTTGTCTCATGAGTTGAGAATCAAGAACCATAGATAAAATCCCATTCTAAATCATCTCTACTCATTCTAGTTCACTAGGTTTAGCAAACCAAGTGAACTAGTTTCTTCAAAGAACGAAGAAGGAGCTAAAGGTTGGAGCTTTCAAGTGGATCTATCTTCGGCGTACGGAGACAACGAGAAGGAGCCATCGAACCACCATCGGAGCTTGAAGAGAAGGAGTTCAAGTTTAGGTATAACCATCTTCATCCGAGTAGCTAACTCTCTTTAGCATAGTTTGCTAGTTTTAGTTTAGACAACGATCCCGACCATAGTTTAGTCCATGTTGCCTCTTGCGATAAAAATTCGTTTTTTATACCGTTTCCGCCTCCCCGTAAGAACCGGGGGTCGCAATATGGACTTACAGTGGTATCAGAGCCTAACTAAACTTAAACTAGCTTAGTAGTGAAGTGTAACGAAGTTCGGAACCGAAAAAAATCACAAAACCGGATAATCACAAAAACTGAGTTTCTGTTGAAATTTTTTCTGCTCAAAATGAAAAACTTTATACTCCTAAATTCGGCTCAGGGTTTTGTGTGAACACCCAAGAAAAACGATACAGTGATTCGCCTAAAGTGCCGCGCTTCCGCCGCGTGATCCTTCTTAGACGCCGCGGAACCGCCGCGACTTGGTGTCTTCTCTGCATCGTTTTTCGTGCAGTGTGTTTGTGTGTTGGTTTTGGGATTTTTAAAATATATTATATGTGCCCAGATTTTCCAGAAAAGAAATTTCCTTTTGGGGTCCTATAATTCCGTATTTTTTCCGAACTTCACTGCACTTTGACTATGATGGTTATATCTGTGATGCTTGCATGTATTGAACGTCGGCTAATCGGTTGGTCTAGTAATCAACGACCTATGTTGTTTTTTCAGGGAGTTGTGTGCTAAAACACTGGAGGTTGCGACGCTGGATAAACTAGAAAATTCTATTGCGTTGATACTTTGCAAGTTTGAGCGTATTTCCCACCGTCATTCTTCGATATCATAATACACTTGACGGGTCATCTTGCAACTGAGGTGAAGTTAGCCGGACCGGTACAATATCGATGGATGTATCCCGTCGAGAGGTACGTGTAATTTTTCGTTTCACGCAATTTATAAATTTATTGTTGTCCTGTATGCCCGTATTTATTTATTCAACATATTCTCATTAGGTACCTCTACACTCTTAAGAAGTATATACGCAATAAAAATCGACCAGAGGGTTCTATCATGCAAGGTTATCTTCTTGATGAAGTAACCACATTTTGTTCCCGCTATCTGGATGAGAATATTGAGACAAGGCTTAACCGACCATGAAGAATTCAAGACGGGCCATATGGTAAAGCCGAGTATAAGAGGGTAGACACTATGTTTATCAACAAGATATACCGGTTTATCTTGCTTAATTGCGCATGTCTTGAACAAATTAGAGAGTAAGTTCTTTTGGATTAATTGTTATATCTGTGTTTATGTGTGTATGAAATGACATAATATTAATGTCACAGTTATTTGTCGAAAACAGAACTCATTTTAACGAGGTACGTGAGGGGCATCCTGATTGGAACGAAGAACGTTTGGAAAAATACCATCAGGATAATTTTTGTGATTGGGTCACAGATCATGTAAGTTATTCGAATAACATTTTATTGCTATCGGTTTTAATCTAAACTTGTATCGTTATGTATTTTTCGTAAAATTTGTTTTGTTAGATCCACGATCCGAACTTGTCTGCATTATTTGAGAGTGATTCAAGATGTTTAGCTCAATTTCCTAGTATGGAGGTTGCATATTACAAAGGATTTGGTGTCCTTGGATACAAATTCGAAGTTAAGGATATAGAAACATCTAGAACCACTCAGAATAGTGGGATTGCGACTGTATGATCGGACGTTGTGATTTACTATGGGTACTTAAATTGTATACTCGTCATCCACTATCCCGGACGATCAGAACCCTTTTATATATTTTAGTGTACTTGGTACGATCCGCGAACCGATACGGACAGGTGGAGAAGCAGTCTTGGGACTTGGAAAGATGAATATGGATTGACCGGTGTGAACACACTTCGATTTTACGGTCAGGACGATCCGTTTATCTTTCCGAACCAAGCTTCCATGTATACTACTCACATTGTTTGAAGCATCTGGGGTGGAGTGTTGTATGCCGATGGAAACCTAGAGATGTCTATGATGTCCCAGAATATGAGGACAGCGATGAGGACGAAGAAGAGAGAAGGTTTAAAGTGCTCCGACCGTCTGTTTCGAAAGACGGGTTGTCTTCGACCGATCATGAAGTTACGTGGGTTAGAAATGACATCGACGATGAAATCCAAGTAGATATGTATGATGCGCCCACGAAACGAAAAAGGTTATCAGTAATGTCATATTATTACTTCACATTTTATGCTCTGTACATATATAGTCAATACTTTTAATGATTGTCTAATGCATCCATGTACCGTTTATCTAGATTTGATGACGATGTCGGGAGCAACGAGGGGCGGCAGGAGCTCTAGCCGCGGCAGAGGCAGAGGCAGAGCGGTTCTGCCGCCCGGAGAGCTCCGTAGGGAGCTTCAGAGGGCCGGTCTTGCACCTAGACCGGAGACCCTTTCGGATGCCTCCTTCCGTGTGGATTTTGCCACACCTCCAGGTATACTGCACGCATATCCATTTTGAATGTAATATTACAGATATTCATGCCTGTTTATGTCAAAATTACTTATACTGTTAATGTTTGATTGTCTAGTTGTTGGTGATGCATCCACATCTGGGATAGAGGCCATCCCCGCTCCTCCAGTTATGTTTATATATCATATAGTGTATGTATATTGATTTAGAATACTATATCATAAATACACACATTCCTTTTGCTTTTACTTAGCAATTTTTATTATTGTCTAGCTGTAGATGGTGACACCACCGCACATGCGGGTATGTTTATATATCCTATAGTGCATGCATATTGATTTAGAACGTTATATTATTGATCTACATATTCTTTTTGCAATTACTTATATAATCTATTTTTAATTGTCAAATTATAGGTGGTGCGTCCACATCTTCCGCAGGGGCCACTCCTGCCGCTTCCATACCCTCCGCATTGTCTGCAGGTTAGTACGAATAAATTTAAAATATTTATTCATTTTACATATGCTCTATAGAATAAATATGAACTTCATGGAAATTTAGCGTCGATGTTTATTTTCTAGTTGGAGGGGATGCGTTCGCATCCGGGACCCCGGTTGTTCCTCACCGGAGGAACTATCGTCCCGCTCGTGCTGCTGCCCGGGCCCAGGCTCGTGCGATAGTCACCGAAGGTATATATCACACATGAATTTTCGTTTAACCTTGATTTCTTAATACAACTTTGTCTTATTATTGATTGTCTTGATATTTCGTGCAGACGCAGGGCCTCCCCATCCCCAAAGGGGGACTCGAGGCCCGAATCTGTCCCATAGGCTGAGGCCTGACAATGCTAGGGGGAGGCAGCATTCCCCCTTTGTTTTACCCTTGACTATCGCTATACCGGTCCTCATGCCGAGAGTTTTGGCCGGTATTTGGGGGACGAGAGCCGGCTCGTGATGAACTATCCACTTCACGTTGAGTGGGGCGAGCAGCACCAGCGCTCATTCGCTCTCTTCTTTGATCAGGCTTGGGTATGTATTAATATATATTTTCATTTAATCTATCCAATATATTTATTATTAACACTTGCAATCTAATAACAATGTTTTTTTGTATTTTCAGTTGGATTACGATTTTCAGCCAGTAGCCGACCCTGACCACCCGGGGAGGGTGCTCGACCTTCATGCTCTGTACAATGGCCTGATGAAGAACATGCTGGCCAAGGTCCGATACAACAGGAATGAGCTGAAGGCCGATTGCTACTCCCTGTGGATGGCGACCCCGAGGCAGAGAGAGCGGCCCTCCTATCTACTCCGGCGTTTGCGAGAGTCGACATAGAGACATGGCCTCTATTGTGCGCTTATTTCGACTCCCAACGCAAACAGGTATGTATTTTAAATGTAATTCATTATTTATGATATAATTTATTTCTTTGTGTTTCTTAATTAGAAAACTAAATGTTAATGCGTTGTGCAGAAACAGGCCGCTCAGAATACAGAGAACAGGAAGTCGGCGAAGAGGGGTCGCCCCACTTATACAGGTGGCTCGAGGAACATTACTCGAGCCATGGAGTTATCGGTAAATTACAATAGACCGACCTTTGTGATATTCTGCAATATTAAGAGTTATTTTCTAATATTTCTAATATTAAGAGTTACTTTCTAATATTGCAGACATCTCGGTCCGTGGCGTCAGGTGGTACACCGAGCGTGCTGTCCGCATATCTTGCCGTCCACGGCATCTCGACAGATCCCGCCATGGGCGAGCTTCGATATCCCGACGTCGCTACCCAGGATTACTGCGTAAGTGTTAATATTTTTTCTACACAAATTTGAAATTTTAGTTTTGGAAGGTTCAAGTTTAAATTTTATACATATACTTTACTGCTTAATGTGGGTGTAGGAGCGGGTGGTTGAGCAGGCCCAGGCCTCGGGGATCGATTTTACCGTACAGAGTGATCCGAGGCTGCTGACCCCAGTTCTGGACGCCGCACACGGAGGGCACCACGGAGGTTGTGAGAGAGGCCGGGGACTGGGCCCTAGCAGGGCCCATATGAGGTTGGACTCCACCCCGGCGGTTACTTCCTCCGTCTCCAGTGACCGACGTGTCCATCAGGAACTGGAGAGCTTGAGGGCCACCGTTCAGGAGTTGAAGGAGATGCTGGTATGTATACTGCTTTATAGTAAAATATCATGTCATATTATATAGATATCAACATATCCATAATTAGTACGTAGCTTGAGCTTATTTGGTTTTAGACTTAAGTTTGATTAATCATACATACAGATGTAATTAAAATAAACAACAAACTAGATATCCAAACGGGGTTTCGAAATAACTTAATAATGATATGAATTCGAATAATACACAGTTCTTACACGCTTATTACACACGTTAGGTCCAGACACGACGGGGTACATCGGCCGAGCCTCCACATGCATCTCCTTCGGCTGCGGCTCCGCAAGCTACTACATCGGCTGCGGTTCCGCAGATAGCTCCTGTAGCTCCACCGCCCACTCAGACTCCCGCAGCCGCGGCTCCGTAAGCGACTACCTCGACGGTGGCTGCGCAGACCACATCGCCAGCTCCACATGCCGCTCAGACTCCCGCTCGCAACGAATTGCAGAGTTTATTGACCGAGGAGCAAGCGCGCGTTATTCTATCTTTATTCAGAAGTGGAGCTGGACCGAACTAGGGTAGCTTTTTTGTTCTTATTTTTTGAAACATGTATTTATTTATATCATACACATTGTACTACATTTTGAAACTATATTGATATTGGTTTATATTTATATCATATTCAGTTTTTGGGTTTCTTTTGTATATTATATATATGCGTGAGATGTGATTATGAATACTGCAATATATGTTGTGTGATGATTAATTTTATATTTAATTGATGTATATATTATTGTGCACAGGGCAGGAAAAAATCAAGAAGCCCATTTTTAAAAAAAAAATACAGATAATATGTACCTATGGATTAATCCGTAGGTACAATGTTTCCCCCACGGTTATATCCGTAGGGGCACAATATCAGCAGTAACTGATATTCCCCCCCCCGATCTCAGTACCAGGGGGTTGGGAGTGCCCCTACGGACATATCCGTAGGGGCCACTGCCTCTCCCCTACGACGTTATCCGTAGGGGCAACATATCAGGATTCCTGATATTTTTCCCCTACGGATAGGTACCTACGTATATATCCGTAGGGGGTAGTACATGGACCTACGGTTATGTCCGTAGGTACAAGTAATATATTAAAAAAAACCGTAAATAATATAAAATTTTATACCCTACGGATTACTCCGTAGGGGCAACAGGACCTACACAGAAATTCGTAGGGGCAAGAATTTGCCCGTAGGGGCAAGTTCAGGGCCGCAACTTGCACCTGCGGCCTTTGCACCTACGGGGTATTTTTTCCCCCCTACGCATATATCCGTAGGGGCAATGGGTTGCCCCAACGGATAAATCCGTAGGGACAACCCTTATTTGTAGTAGTGGAAGCTTGGGATATTCACATGTATATAACAGTCTTGCTAAACATGATAGTATGCAACTTGGTTATTCTATCTTAATATGTGAGTATACGTATTGATAGAGCTCTTAGGATCTTGCTTGACTACCAGCGTTGTGATGGCAGTCACACTAGTGGGGGCTGGGTAGTCTACAAGCACATCCATTTTCAGGTCCCTAGTCGTAGGATTACCGAGACAGGGCATCGATACTCCGGAGTAGACTAGTGTGTACGCTTCTCATCCCAATTGGGGAGATGGTCTGTTCCACAGCCTTCAGTACGTCGTACTGGAGATAGTATACAGGTGCTCGTTGGGTTAAGGGTACACCGGACAAGACTCGCAGGGAACTGTTGGTTGGGTTTTATACCAGTCGTCAGTTAACAGTTCCCAGGTGACATGAGTACAGCATAGTCCGCAGACTTGACACTGCTACTTCGTCTCGAGTGTGTCCCACTGTTCTTAGATTGCTACCCTACCACGGCTTAAAGGAGTTGTGCAAACAGGTAGCAGTTGGGTGCAGTCCCGAGCACTTGGAGGCAGTGGCGGTTAGACAGGATTCGTCTCTCCCGGTATTGGGAGTTGATATCGCGCTGTATCAGAGAGCCATTACGCAAAGTCCCTGGCTAGGGCAAGCGAGAATTACTGGTAGGTTCCAGTAGTTTCTCAGGGTGTAATGGGCCTCACTCCGACACGACTTATACCGCTATTAGGGGACTGACGCTTGCTGCCCCCTAGGCCCGATATGCGATAGTCTTAGACAAATAGACCGGACTGTACGGAGATTGTCACATCAGGCTCAGTAGGAGTTCAAATGGGTTTCCTCATCGGCCTTCTTACCGACATCTACCTGGGGACCGTTACGTACAGCTAGTGCCGCTTGCGGTCTGTGGATAAACCCACTGCCAGCGTAGTAGTCGAGTCATTAGAGTTCCACACAAAGAGTTTCCCTGCTCCAGGATAAACGGTATAGAGGTGTATGGTTTTACGACAAGGGTTCGGACGCATACGTGTGTTTACGCACGTACGACATCCGGACATTTTTTACTAGCCGGCTTTGGTTTAAGCCAGTTTCTAGTATCCGGTTATTGGATTTATACAGTATAAAGTTTTTCCGTGTTTTCACGGATCGGAGGGGCGTTATCGTAATTTCACGAGAAGCTTCTAGAAGATGGTGACTTAGGGGTTTAGGTGGCATATGCATTTAATGAGATTAGTGACTCATTTGTGTGATTCATCCAAGTCATTAATGCATCATAAATGCTTAATGACTCATGGAGATGAATCACCCATCTATATTTATGAAGCATGGTTGTTAAATCCATTATTTATTATTTATTTGATAATGATAATGCTTCGTATATATCATGAGAGATCATTATCTCATTTCATTCTAATTCTCACTTTCTCTCTCCTCAAGCTCTCTCTCTTCAAACCCTAATCCTCCCCTCTCATGTGTTGAGATCAAGGATTAGATTAGACTACTTAATCCATAACCCTTCTCTATATCACCTAGGTTACTTGGATTAGCACTTTAAGAAACCTAGTTACCTCAAGTTAGAGATAAAGCTTGAAGTAAAGCTCTCTGGTGGATCATCTACTACATAGAGAAGGCCGGAGAGGACGTGGAGAACGAAAAGACGAAGGACACGGTTCATCAGGTATAATCACTTTTCATAGTAGTTGGTAACTTCTACGATACTTGTTAGTTATTGTTTAGCAAAGATTCTTTGGTTAGTCGTTGTTTAAGAAAAGAACAAGATCGTTTTTCATATTTCCGCCTCTCCGCAAGTCGTGGGGTGTTGTACATCGACTTACAGATACACCCACGACTAGGAACATTTAAAGGATGTACTTGCCGACTACTCTGTCCCCACTAGTATGATCTGCAACATAATCCTGGTAGTCAAGTACTAATCCTAAGGGATTTATCAACATGTAATAGAGAGACAATAAGTGTACATGTTAAGATAAAAAGCAACCAGATAGCATAGTATCATGTCGAGAAAGAAAGTCCTCCCTATATATGTCAAAGCATCCACTACAATATACATCGTATGTACAGTGATGGCCTCGAGGGCATACATATAACTAACAATCTACCACTTGCACCAGGGCAATCTGTAGTAGTATCCAATACCCAACAATCAGCAGTGGTTATAGTATCTCATACACAACCATCCCATAAAATGTCACTTTTGGGAAAAGTCTTTTTTGAGTGGATCTGCAGTGTTGTCCTCAAAGTCTCCTCTCCTATCCTTAATCTCCTTGGAGATCAACCAACTCAAAGATCAGGTGATACTGCCTTAGAAGATATTGTTAGATATATGTATGCCCTAGAGGCCATTATATGATAGTGGATGTATTTGTACATGTATATATATTCAGTATACATTCTTGCTCGACATGATAGTATGCTATCTGGTTCTTCTTTATCTGACATGTTGATTTGATCATGCTTTTATTCATTCATACAAGCTGATAAAGCCCTGAGGATATCGGCTTGACTGCTGTGATTATGATGGAGATCATACTAGTGGGACATCTGTAGTCTATAAGCATATCCTGGAAAATCCCTAGTCGTAGGTATATCGAGACGGGGCATTGATATACCAGAGTAGACTAGCGTATATGATACTAGACCCATACGATGGGCGATGAATGTTCCCACATTCATCGATGTTTGACATCAAGATCATATACGGGTGCTCAGTGGTGACTGGGTACACTGGACGAACTCACCGAGAACTCCTATATGGAATTATATCTATCGTCGGATAGCAGTTCTCAGGTGATACTGGTACAGGTTAGTATGTAGACCCGAGATCGTCATAAAGTCTTGTGTGTTCTCCCACTGTACTTTGATTGCCACCCTACCACGGCTTTACTGAGTCGTGCAAACAGGTGGCCGTTGGGTACAGTCCCGAGACACACGAAGGCAATGAGCGATAGGAGGGGTTTCGTCTCTCTCGGTATTTGGAGTTGATGCTGTGCTGTGCCCGACTGGTTATATCAGTAAGTTCCTGGCCAGGGCTGCTGAGATTTGCTGATAAGTGTTATCAGTAGTTTCTCGATCTGTTATAGACCATTCACCGGCATGACTTATTGAGTTATTGGGGTCGACGTGACCATCCCTAGGCTCGATATGCAGCATATCTGACGAAGAGACCGGACTGTACGGTAGTGTTGCCGGTTGGCTCGACGGGAGTTATAGAAGGTTCGCTTGTTTTCTTCTAATTGCTCAATACCCGGGTGGCCGTTACGTTTAGCTGACCGCTTGCGGCTTGCGGGTGCTTGATATGATCATCACCCACTGCCGGTGTATTGACGAGTCTTAGAGTCCCACAAAGGAGTTACCTAGTCCAGGCGAAACGTTGTGGTGCGCGTATGCGATTTGCGCATGGACCCGATTAAAATGCGCGTATGGGATACCGTACATTGATCGGGCGGCTTGCTTTTGGTGGGGTCATATGTGATACGGCCGGATTGATAAATCAAATGTTGATTTATCATTTAACCATTAGTTTTCTCACTTAAAACCTTTTCTTTTATATGATGGATGTATGCATGCATGTATGTTTTTCTTTCTTTCTTTCTTTCTAGTTTCATGCACATATGGATATGCATACATACATACATACATACATACATACATCATCTATCATGGTTGATTACACATTGAAAATGATGGCAATATAAGACTCACACCATGGATAAATATATGAACTATTATTTGATTTTGTGTTTAAAACAAAATGGAAAAGGAAAGGATAATTCTTGACTTGTTTCTACATCCTTCTTTAACCTAACCATCCTCACCTACCCTTAACCATGGATTAAACTTTCCTTCTATGTTTTAAACTCTAATTAAATAATAACTCAAACATTTAACCATGGTTTGAGATGAGAAGAAATAAATATATAAGGATATATTTTCATTTCTTTTCAAGTGTTATCTTTCTACTCTTGTTAAAAAGAAAGCCATCATCTTCTTCCTCCTTCACCATTTGCTCTCTAGACTTTTATAGTAAGCAAAACACACATCAAGAAAGGTTTTTGAAGTGAGAATTACAACCACAACATCATTCTACACAAGTCTAGCCCACTTGTTTAGAGTGTTATCTTCTTTTCTTCTCTTGGAAAGTGAAGTCGATAGCTTGGACGAAGGAGCTTCGGGTGGATCATCGTGGACACAAGAAGACTTCAAGAGAACCTTCCTCCAACACCCAAGAGGCCAAAGAGTCTAGCGAAGGGAACTACAAAGGTTATAGTCTCGAAACCCTAGTCTTTATTGCCTTTAACATTTAGAAACCATAATTTTCTAGGATCGATCCCATGTATGCTTGCTTAGCACCATAAAAACTTGAACTTTATGACATGTGATGCTTCCAAACTCTACATAGGGTGCTAGGTAAACCTAACATTGGTATCAGAGACGACCTAGAACATTAGGCGACACTTTTACGAAGTAAAAATCCCGATCGGATCAAAATACGACTTTTCGAAACCTTCTCTGGACAAATTTAAAAATATGACATTTTTCAGAATTAAAAATACTTAAAAAGTAAAGCAGGAAAAACTAAGAAACACTGTGAAATTCGAAGCCCTGATCCGTACAAGCCACCGCGGAACCGCGGAAATTCCTTGCTTAGGCCGCGGCTCCGCGGCCGTACAGAGGCATCATTACTTCCTGTTTGCACAGTAATTCTTATAAATGCTTGTATATTGTTTTAGGTATGTTTAATCTGAATATTGTACTGTAAATTCTGGAGATGGTTTTGGACTCGACGATTCGATCGGAATTTTCATTTCGTTTCTTTTCCGGGTAAATTAGAAAGTATTGAAGTGTTCGAACGAGTCTCATTTGCTCACTTTTCACGGGGTTTAAATACTTTGGAGATACGTGCAAGTTTTGTGGTGGACCCTCTAGAAGACAACAAACCTTAACTCGATTATGTGACCGTCTCGAACTGCCCTTTGAACCTTAGGGTTTGGGGCAGTACGGCATGCCACATGTGAGGCGTTGGCTTGACCCTTCTACGGCTGGACCGCTACTACTGTGTCACAGTCCGGGTTTTTGAACTCTGCTCAAGTGTTGAGCTTTAGTGAATCTTGGGTATTTGATCGTTCGTTCGAAAACTTTAATACTGTCTGTTTATCTGGAATGTGATGCAATGTGTGGAATTCATATTACTAGACATGAAATACGAAGTATGTGATATTTCGCATTTGCGATGTCTAAAGAGAATGTGGATTCCAGATATTGCAGTTTTACACTTTCTTTTCTGTGACCGTAAGTGTAGTATGTTCGATATCGCCGGTTTCGTTGCTATACATCAACAACAATCGGGGTACGCATACTTACTTACGTTGATGATATGAGATATTATGTGTTGCTGAGATATGATGTGCAGGATTGTCGCGATTGAATAGCCGGGGGGTTTTATGTGAGATGAGAGTTTTATATTTTCATTCATGTAAATTCCAATGTAATGTAATATTCTTTTATTTGGGGCACTTCCGGGTTCAAGTTGTGTCACCCGTGTTGTATATTATTTACTTTTCCGCATTAGGATGGACCCAAGGAGGGTAGCACAGGTGACCGGGTTCTGGGGTTCAGTGGGAGGCCATCTCGAGGAGTCGAGACCGGGTCTCCTAAACTCCAGAATTGGTAGGGTCGCTTGCCTCTCTCGTAGGGGTCCAGGGTGTGGGCTTGGCTATTCATCGCGACTGTGGAATCCGTATTTTCTATTCTGGCTAAATACTAAATACGGACGTCCTAGTATATCCCACATTATATCTATATTTCTGCTGCCTGTGTTCTGTGATATCTGAGACGAATGACATATTATATATATGATATATAGTAGACGTTGCTTATGTTTTACACCGACGCTAGTCCCGTCCTGGTATGCCGTTAGTTAAGTAATCTAACGGTGCATAACGGAACATTGCGGCGAATGCGGATGGCATAAGCGTACGTGTTATTTTCGTTTCTTTTCTGTGATTGGCTTAAGGACTTAAATGATGAGATTACATTAATGTGATTAATGTGAAGAAAATAAACCTAAAAAGATGTTGTAGAATCGGATTTGAAAACCACTCGGCTATTTATGAAAAAGCTATATTTCAAAACTGCGCAGCTTAAGCCACTCCTTTTGAAAACCATTTGATTCTACAACGATATCAAGTTCAAAGAGTTAAAGATTTTCTTAAAAATCATCCACAACCCTCCGTCATTTTAGGAAGTAGAGTACTTAGTATTCGTACTACGTTTGTTGACCTTAGCCAAGGCGTAGTGTACGGTGGCTAAGTGATGTCTTTCTATAAATGCATATGATGCAGATTAATTAGGACGGGCATATGACTTTGTTGACCTTAGCCAACGGTCATGTGAACGGGTCTAATTAATCAAGAAATGACGGGTAGAGCTTGACTAGTACTCGTGATTTGTTGACCTTAGCCAAGGTCACGAGTGCTAGGGGTAAAAACCATATCGGGAATTTCAATAGTTGAAATTTGCAATGAGATTGCATACCTTCCATGTGATTGTTGGATCCCGATCCCACTGTGGGCAATAGTTGCTCCTAGGAGAGTTTTACAGTTCACAATTAGCTAACTCATTAGGTGTCTAAAAAGGTGTTAACGGGGCTCCGCCTCTGGGAAAACGAAGTTTACTCTAATTAGGTTCGTGCGAAAGCACGGGGAACCTCCCTCAAGTATCGACACTGGCCTGGCTGAACGGTTAGCGAAGCTGTAGACTGTAATTAATCCTGGCTAGTTTATCTTTTTAAGGTTTGAAAGAAAAACTCGATAAAAGCAGTGGGAAACATCGATTAGACAAGATAATAACCAATCTGATCTATTCAAGAGCTTTCGCTGAGTGTATTCTTTTCTCTCTCTTAATGGCAGATACCCATGGCTGGACTCAAGCTTCTACTAGATAAAAACAAACTGAATGGGACCAATTATAAAGACTGGCTGAGGAATCTGAAAATAGCCTTGACTTATGATAAAGTATCATATGTCCTCACGGCTTCAGCCCGGCCCGTCCTAGGTCCAAAATCCTCAGTTGCGGATATTGAAGTCTGCATGACATGGGACGCTGACTGTGCCACGGCCAAATGCCTCGCGCTTGCATCGATGGATAACACACATCAAAAGCAGCACGAGGATATGGACATTCATGGTATATTGCTCCATACAAAGGAGTTGTATGGAGAGCAATCCAGCGTATTATGATACGAAGCATCAAAGAAATTGTTTCATATGCGAATGGCCCCTGGCACACCAGTAGGAAACCATGTTCTGAAGATGATAGCTCTTATAGAAGAGCTTGAGGACCTTGGATGGATGATGGACAATGAATAATATTTAGATATTATTCTGCAGTCCCTCCCCTCCACCTTTGCTCAATTCATAGTGAACTTCAACATGCACGGCATGGAGAAGGAACTCCCTAAACTCTTTAACATGTTAAGGAGTGCAGAGAGCACTATGAAGTCAGCAAAAACTCCCGTTATGACTGTTGGACAGTCTTCCTCTTCTCGCCCGAAAGCTAAGGCTAAGGGAAAGTAAAAGAAGAAGCCCACCAATCCTAAGGGTGGAGTTAAAAAGGTGAAGGGAAAGGAAAAGTCCAAAGTTGGAGGCTCGGGGAAAGGCGAATGTTTTCATTGCCACAAGACAGGACATTGGAATCGCAACTGCACGGAGTACTTAAGTCTCAAGAAGAAGCATGGGGATGCTTCTGCTTCAGGTGCTTTTGTGACAGAAAACTGTTTTTCAATAAACTCTGCTTCCTGGGTATTGGATACCGGTTCAGGTTCTCACATTTGCAATTCTATGCAGGGGCTGAGAAATAGCAATGGTTTGAAGACAGGTGATCATACTCTCCGCGTTGGAAATGGTTCCAATGTACATACAGTCGCAGTGGGAGAGTATCACTTGGGGTTGCCATCTGGATGTATTTTGGTTTTGAATCCATGTTATTTTGTACCAAGTATGCTTTGTAATATAATATCCGTTTCTTTGTTAGACAATGAAGGATATAATCTTGTATTGCAGAACAATGTTATGAACATTCACCTGAATCAAATGTTGGTTGGGTATGGTACGCTTAATAACGGAATATATGTCCTAAATCAACACACAGTTTTCAGTATACAACACACTAATAAAAGAAAACATTCAGAATTAAATGAAGCTTTTCTTTGGCACTGTAGACTTGGTCATATTAACGAAACAAGACTAAACAAGTTACACAAAGATGGATATTTAAACTCTTTTGAATATAAATCTTATGCGACTTGCCAGTCTTGTATCAAGGGTAAAATGACCAAAACTCCGTTTACTGGACACGGAGAAAGAGCTACTGAGCTCCTAGGCCTCATACATAGTGATGTATGTGGGCTAATGTCTACACAGGTTAGAGGCGGTTTTTCATACTTCATGACATTCACTGACGATTTCTCAAGATTCGGTCATGTATTTTTATTAAAGCACAAGTCCGAAGCTTTCGAGAAGTTCATTGAATATAAACAAGAAGTAGAAAAACAAACCGGCTTGAGTATCAAGATGCTTCAATCAGATCGAGGTGGTGAGTATCTCAGTACAGAATTTGCAAACTTCCTAAAAGAGAATGGGATTCTCTCTCAGCTCACTCCTCCTTACACACCACAGCTCAACGGTGTGTCAGAACGACAGAATAGGACCCTATTAGATATGGTCCGGTCCATGATGAGTGACGCTGAGTTACCAGTCTTGTTTTAGGGGCATGCATTGGAGACTGCAGCGTTTCTACTAAACAGGGTTCCAACCAAAGCCGTGTCTCCCATGCCATATGAGATATGGCATGGAAAGAGACCATCTCTTAAGAGAATTAAGATTTGGGGTTGCCCGGCCTATGTTAAAAAGCAGAATCCGGACAAACTCGAGGCACGGTCAGTCATGTGTAATTTTGTGGGGTATCTAAAGAATTCTTATGGATATCTATTCTACCACAAAGAGGAACAAGAGGTGTTTGTTTCTCAACATACCACATTCTTGGAAAAAGATTTTTTCACAGATAAAGATGATGGCAAGGTGGTGGATCTAGAAGAGGTTCTAGATGTAAGTGCACGGCGGCGCCCCGACCGTCAATCCGACGCCGGAATGCGGAAGCGGTGAAAAACTTAAATTTTGCGGACTTAGCAAACCGGCACCACCGCGCACTAACCACCCGGATCGTAACCATTAACAAGTCTAAGCTACTTAGAAGATGGGTTAGAGATATACCGACGATCCAAGTCCTCCGGTCTTCTCGCCATCGTCCCGATCTCCTGCGGAATGTCCCGTCTCCTCCTCGTCGCCGGAAGTGCACCACATCGCCTACTTTGTTTACGGGCTCCCACCTCAATGCCGAGGCAACTCGGGCGCGAAGTTGGCTAGCCGACGCGCCCAAGATTTGCTGTAGAATAATGTAGAACCGTTGTCTCTTTGGGGTTTAAGAGGTTGCCATTTATGGAGGAATTTGTACAAAGGATTTTTCATGAACACTTGATGAAAAATGGAGCTTCCCATGGGAAAAATGAGCTCGGCGAAGCCAAATGTGCTCACTGGAAATCAAAAAGAAAGCCAGCACTCTCACACTTGCTGTGAAAAGAAATGAGCCCATTCTCAGCTCCTTTCTTTTCAAAGCAATCAAAAGTATATCTTAAATTAAAACCAAGGAGAAAAAAGGTTATGCTTTCACAGCACACACATTACTAAGGAAGGGGGGGGCCCACGAAATGTGCAACACACAAATAGCCACACAAATTAATAAATTAATCCACACACCACAAGAAATCTCCTGCACACTCATCCTCACACAGTGGCCGGCCCATAACAATTTCCAACACCAAACCCATACCTATCCATACCTTAATTAATGCAAGAAAAGCCAAAAAGATTTCATAATCAATCCTTTTGCAAGAAACCCCCTCAACAAAATGTTAATTGCAAACTTGCAATTAACACCCTCCAACGAAAAGTCCGACCGGGAAGGAAAAAGAGAAAACCGGCCGGAACGGAATGCAAACTGGCAACCCCAGAAAACTGGTCCCATAATAAATTACAGGAAAACCCCGATACTGTGCATACACACCCGCATCTGTATTCCGTCCGGATACAAATGCAAAAAGACAAAACTACATTATCAAATACTAAGATCCGGCTTAAGCCAAAACCGGTTAGTAAAAACCGTCCGATCACGATCCGTACAATACCGCACGTATCTGATCGAACCCTGCCATATCTCCATACGGCCTCTACAGCGTTTCGCCCGAAAGCTGAGTAACTGAAAGTGTGGCGGACTCTAAAGACTCGTCAATACAATGGCTGTGGATTTAACCACTAGCCCGTCAGAGGTATAAGCCAATACGCAACGGGCCACCAGCTATTGACTAAAAGGGACGTCGATGAGCGAACTCATCCTGACACCCTACTGAGCCTGTCAGTGACAATATCCGTGCAGTCCGGTCCGTTCGTCTATGAGTATCGCATGGCGGGCCTAGGGGGTTGGTAAAAGTCAGACCCCCAAAAGCGGTACAAGTCGTGTCGGAGTGTAGCCCAGAACACCCTGAGATACTACTGGAATACCTACCAGTAAATCTCCTTGCCTTGGCCAAGGACTTTGTGTAATGGCTCTCCTAGACACAGCACGACCTCACCCCCAATACCGGGGGAGACGAACCCCTGAAGATACGCTCACTGCCTCCATGTGGCTCGGGACTGTACCCAACTAAAACCTGTTTGCACGACTCCTTTGAGCCGTGGTAGGGTAGTAATCAAAGTACAGTGGGAACTCACACGAGACAAATGACGATCCCCAGGTCGATGAACTAACCTGCACACATGTCACCAGGGAACTGCCATCTGACGTCTGGTATATGACCAACTAGCATGTTCCCGGCGAGTCCTGTCCGGTGTACTCATAACCCAATGAGCACCTGTATACATCTTAGGTGATCCAACTGACACCAGTGGCTTGTGAGACCGGCCACCGCCCCTCGTCGGGGTCTCGACTGTATACACTAGTCTACTAATGGAGTATCGATGCCCAGTCTCGAAACTCCCACGACCAGGGACCTTTTAAGGATAAGCTTGTAGACCCCCAGCTCCCACTTATATGATCGCCCTCATACTGCTGGTGGTCAAGCAAGAATCCTAGGGGCTCTATCAACGTGTAATAGCGACGTGTCATGTCACTTAAAACAGTACACGATGATAAAGGCAAACCAGATAGCATACTATCATCTCGAGTAAGACTGTCCTACCGGGATAGGTCCTCCCTCAATCATTACAATCACGTACCTGTGACCTAATAATTGACTCGGAGGGCACTATCTCCAACAATCTCCCACTTGCACTCAAGGCTAATTATTGCGATGTCGCATACTCACAGCCCGTGTGATACCGAACATCCAACTCCTCTACTAGTCAGTCTCACAAAGCTCGTTTGCGGAACTATTGCGTTCGAGGAATAGCCTCAGTGAGTGGATCCGCTTAGTAGTTTCTTTCTATGTCTCTCTATATCTCAAGTTCGCGGAGAAACCCATCTCCCGAAAAGAGTAATACCTGTCTCAGAATATGTCTGGATGTCTGATGGGACCTAGCTCATAAATGAACTCCAAATCCAAACTTCTTAGACTGTATCGTCAACTGAACTTAATCAGTATCCTGCGCGCCATGCCTCCCTCAGTATTGCCTTGGATCACCTGTCCAAAATACTGCCCCTCGTTAGAGGGAAAACTATAACTCTGACAACCTCCTTGTCGTCCATGTCACCTTGGAAGCCTGGAATGATAACCGTCTCCTGAATGAGGCTATCGTTATCATATCCCTAGAACATCTACTTATGTTCTAAAACTGCTTCCGACTGTTTCTCCAGGATTGGATTAATGTCAACTTGTTGCATCTAGTGCAAGAACAACATCTGGTGTGGTACTTGACATCTCATGATTGACTCAATTGCCTAAGCAAGTGATCTGCCAATCATGCACGTCCCTCTCCCCTTTAGTCTGTAAGACACCTTTGGAGAGGGTGACTCCATTACCTGCAGGTACACTACCGTGCCAGGAGTCGTCCATCCTAAATACTCTTAGAATGCTGTCAAGTACCCTGATTGGGAAACCACCCAAATCTAGATCTAAAACCATAGATCTAGTAACCAGTATGTCTGATATAAAATCCATGTCCTTTGTGGAGAAACCACTGTGTGACGACCAAAGTATAACCGATCGTAGTGTAGGAGTTTCTTTTCCTACTCTGTGTATATCATCCAAATACCAGGATATCACACCCTACTACCTTCTCAACAGATCCATCCCCTATTCTGATGAAGTCAAACCCATGACTGTCACGTCAGAAATAGATGATCTATCTCCGCTACATCTGCTTTAGTCTATAAATAGACATAAACAACCTGTCCACCAATGCTTCCGCTGCTCCCACTGACTACGACAACCCTCTGGCAGAGTCATATATACGTACACTTCTAAAACTGGTTTAGAACGACGCTATACTCATCCTCCCGCCGGGTCTCATAACCTGGAACAACAGCAATGGTAATTGTGGGTAAACAAGAACTTCCCTGTCACCGTCCTTGAGGCTACCGTAGTGCCTCTCGGGTGCCTGAAGTTACCCACCTTATCTGCAGAGTGGCCAATGGAATGTCAATCCAGATTGAATCTTTAGGTTCCTTATCAAATCTTCAGTAATCGTTTGTGGTTCTGGAATCACTTCCAGTTCTACCATACTCCCACTACTGTTTTCTGAAAAAGTCCATTTTTAATAAAACTGTGGCGAGTCTAGAACAATATCGCTATTGTTCATCCAGATGGTAGAAAATCAACCCTCGTCATAGCCTGGGTCAACCCACAAACAGCCATTACAGAAACGTGCCTTGAGTTGTCCAGTGTCTGGTTTTAATCATAAACCGGACAACTCCCCGTACCTTAACATCGTTAAGATATGAACTGTTCTATATCCAATATAGAAACAGAGGCACTGATTTAATTGAACCAGATTCAAATCATGCAGCTGTCCCCAGCGCATGCCAACTAAATGGAAGGAGGCCGATCAGCGTTACTCAACTTAGGAATACTTCCAATTATGAGTAACCTGAAAGAGAAGCAAGATCTCTTAATCATTACTATCAACTGAATACCATATACAAGTACCTACATCTTCGATCTCTTTGAAGAATCCCGATACTTGCTATACCTGGTTCTCTACTCTATTCAAATACCTATAACTTCTCAAAATTCGGACCCTGTGTTTCCACGAAACACTTGTCTAAAAACTAGAGAAGTCATAAGTAAACCGAATATAGTACGAGGACCAACCCCTTTGTCCTGATGGACCCTGGACAACATACAATACTCTGTATAAGTCCCTTGAGTCTGAAAACTCATTCACTGTGTGTCGTAGGTTGAAAACTGTACTTATTGTTAAGAAGAATTACACCGCTGTTTAATGCTCCTTACCTAACCATCCACTGATATAGGCAAATGTCGTAGACATAATTTCAGAAAGGTATATCTCACTCTATGAAAATAGACGTACAGATATATCAATTTGAAATTGGTGCATAACAGCGGATATTCAAAACCAGATATTTGCCGACCGGCAAACAGCCCAGGTGATTTCCTCAAATATCACCGATTACAACGAATCCTGATATAATGAGGATAATCACCCAATTCCCAATAACTTACTCCCACTCATCATCTGTAAAACCATACAGATGTGAGAATCGTACCTGGTAAATACATACCCTGGAGTAAGTATCTAATCGGGAAATCAGTTTTCCTTTAACATTACACAGTGAAACTGAAACATTGAAATGTTCCGATGGGGTATCCTGGTATTCCTAGTAATGCCTCTTCCAGATTCACGACTGTAACCGTATAATTCTTTGCCACCTCTCAAAATCCCTTCATATGTCTTTAGTCTTTACCTTCTGCACACCCTTTTAGGCCAAATGGTTTTCTTCCTTCCCTACCGTTCGGCACCAGCCTATGGTTTGGAAGAAGACTATCCAATAAGCATAATGGGTGTACTGTCCCAATCCTAGGAACACTCGCAATGAGAGAGGGTGAAGATAAAAGACAACCGAATAAACCTTATTCCTATTTCTCCTGAACCAGAATCCATCCCCGAACTGGAACAAGTTCCATTCGAGTTCGTATATAACCATACGATGGAGTATCCAAATAAAGTATGGATCTTCGTAGTGATACGGAGTGTCCTGGAGAAATACAAAGGTGATGTGGGAGTGGTAACGAAATATTTGGTTTTGTCGTGAATATCTGTTGCAATTTACTTTGCCCTCTTACTAATCCCTTGCTTTGTCTGAACTTAATACCTTCTGCACACCATCGTTATGCTAATTGGTTTTCTTCATTCCCTACCGGTCGGCACCAGCCTAAGGTTTGGAAGAAGACAATCCAATTTGCGTAATAGGTGTACTACCCCTAAACCAAGGAGTACTCGTAACCTGAGAGAGGGTAAAAGGAAAAGACAACTGAATAATCCTATCCGTTTTCTCCAGAACCGGAAACCATCCTCGAATAAATTCTTTCGAGTTCGTATCTAACCATACGATGGTTTTGTCCAATGGAAGTGGACGTTCGTAGTAAAACGGGGTGTCCTGGAGAAAAGGGTAAAAGTAGGAGTGGCAATGAGGTTTGCAACTCTGACAATCCAAAAGCCAGTGTTAAGAAGGTTCGGTTAATTTGGTCACTGAGTCATAGTCTTAGGGTCGGGTCAGTGGTCGCTGCCAAAGAGAGAGAGAAAAGAAACACTCAGCGTGCACTCTAACCTAGATCAGAATGGTCACCAATTTATCTAATCTGGAATCCTCCCACTGTACCTCAAATTCTCCTCCAAACCTGAAAGAAGAATTAGTCGGGGTCACCCGAGGAGTAAACTAACTCATCAGTGGGAATCGGGATCCAACTATCATCGCATGATAACGTGACGGAATCCGCTCACGGTATCACACTCCAGAAGGTATGCGCATATCTGGCAAGTTTCAGTTCTTTTGAAACTCCCGATGTGATTTCTGCCCCATGCTCTTATGACCTTGACTTTGGCCAACAGATCATAAGTCACATGTCAAGTTCTACCCGTCATTCTCCAGGTTAATTTGAATCCACCCGTACTTACCCTTGACTTTGGCCAAAATGGCAGCACGACTGTCCCAAACCAACGCATCTATCTATGCTGCATATGAATACCCCAATAGCTACCAATCACTGTGCCTTGACTTTGGCCAACATACACAGCTTGAATACTATTGACCACCCATATGAAACGACGGAGGGCTACGAATGGCTTCTGGCGAAAACCTTTAACGTAAAGAACTTGATATCGTCGAAGGAACGGATAGCTTTTAAGAAATATAGTGACGACAACTTCCGCTAAAGAGGTCACTCCCGGTGAAGGGATCTCGGCTCTTTTCCCGTAGAATGGGGTGCAGGATATTCCAAATGAATACCACGGTGCAAAGCAAAAGTAATTGGCTATAGTGAAGTTAATGCCCTGACGCAAACTTTTTTTCCAAGGGGTCACTCCCGGTGATGGGATCTCGGCCCTTGCCTCGTCGACTGAGGAGCAGGATATTCTAAATGAATACCGCGATGCAAAACAAAAGTGAACGTCCTTGCAATAACAGCTTTTTGAAAAGTGTTCCAACAACATCAGATTAGGTTTGTTTTTAACTTTGCATTGATCCGAATCAATGCAGTCCCATCAATTGATCACACCACAAAGAACGAAAATATATTGATGTACGTATATGCCATCCGCATTCGCCACTGGGTCCCGTCATTACCCGTTAGGTTAGCTTACTAACGACAGAGCGGGGACTGGACTAGCGCGGATGCAAAACATATACAACATCTACTAATATATATACCAATATATTATATTTCGCTCAAGGCGTGAAAGAAATGCAACATCACAGAGAATGAACAGCATCACAGAAACAATACAGATATCTGGGATCCCCGGGTTTCACAGAGCCGCTGAAACCCGACGTTCCCCTGGTCGTGTGGATAGCCTGTGCAATGAAATCCTAGACCCCTACGGGCGCGGCAAGTCACCCGCCAAAACCTGAAGCGAGGCAGCCCCCTTCAGCGCCGTGAATGGACCACCCAGCACTTCACGGAATCCGGTAACTTGGGCACCCTTCCTGGGTCAACCTGTACCCCCTACGAGTGCGGCGAATAGCCCGCCAATCCTAGAGTGAAGCCCCCTCCGTCTCAATGCCATGAGATGCGGGCTTGTTGCCCTCCAGAACCCGGCTATCCGTGCACCCCTCCGCGGGGCAATCCTAGTACAGAAAGTAAAATATACATACAACGGGTACATCGACCGCAACCAGGTCGTGCCCCAAAAGAATAATACAAACGGGCAGTGACGGCAGTCCACATGTCGGACGCTCGCCCCGCAATATCAAATGTACATAATACAACAAAACTGTACTAGCATTGCATCCAGGCTATCCCCCACGACCGATCCGCAACATCACAGCAAATACATAGAACATCAACGTGAAAGTCACGTTCGCAAATCCGTCTAACCGGGCTATAGCAGTTAGACAGGATTTACCGATCGAGTGACATTCACGGTCGCAGATATAATGTAAATACTGTGAAAAATGTGTTTAAAATTTTCCGATTGATCAAACAATTAACAAGTGGGCCCCCAATCAAAACTGTAGCACTCACAGAAATCCTGGGCCCAATTTAAATATTCCAAAACCCATATTTTAAGCCCAGAAGGCCTCTGTAAACAATTGGTGAAGTGATGTGAATAGTGCGCGGCGGAAGGGCCGCACAAATGGGGTTTTCACGGCGGTTCCGCGCTCCAACTGTGGAGTTACTTCGTCAAATTTTTACAGAACTCTTAGATTTTCCAGTACATCAATATTTTATAACCTGAAAAATTTTTCGAGACCAAAAATTTTCAACAGAAACTGATGCGAACTAAAATGCAGTTTTGGAACTTTTTGATCGATCGGAAATGCAAACACATTACACAAAGCTAGACTAAGTTAATGGCGAGGCTCTGATACCACTGTAAGTGCACGGCGGCGCCCCGGCCGTCAATCCGACGCCGGAATGCGGAAGCGGTGAAAAACTTAAATTTTGCGGACTTAGCAAACCGGCACCACCGCGCACTAACCACCCGGATCGTAACCATTAACAAGTCTAAGCTACTTAGAAGATGGGTTAGAGATATACCGACGATCCAAGTCCTCCGGTCTTCTCGCCATCGTCCCGATCTCCTGCGGAATGTCCCGTCTCCTCCTCGTCGCCGGAAGTGCACCACATCGCCTACTTTGTTTACGGGCTCCCACCTCAATGCCGAGGCAACTCGGGCGCGAAGTTGGCTAGCCGACGCGCCCAAGATTTGCTGTAGAATAATGTAGAACCGTTGTCTCTTTGGGGTTTAAGAGGTTACCATTTATGGAGGAATTTGTACAAAGGATTTTTCATGAACACTTGATGAAAAATGGAGCTTCCCATGGGAAAAATGAGCTCGGCCAAGCCAAATGTGCTCACTGGAAATCAAAAAGAAAGCCAGCACTCTCACACTTGCTGTGAAAAGAAATGAGCCCATTCTCAGCTCCTTTCTTTTCAAAGCAATCAAAAGTATATCTTAAATTAAAACCAAGGAGAAAAAAGGTTATGCTTTCACAGCACACACATTACTAAGGAAGGGGGGCCCACGAAATGTGCAACACACAAATAGCCACACAAATTAATAAATTAATCCACACACCACAAGAAATCTCCTGCACACTCATCCTCACACAGTGGCCGGCCCATAACAATTTCCAACACCAAACCCATACCTATCCATACCTTAATTAATGCAAGAAAAGCCAAAAAGATTTCATAATCAATCCTTTTGCAAGAAACCCCCTCAACAAAATGTTAATTGCAAACTTGCAATTAACACCCTCCAACGAAAAGTCCGACCGGGAAGGAAAAAGAGAAAACCGGCCGGAACGGAATGCAAACTGGCAACCCCAGAAAACTGGTCCCATAATAAATTACAGGAAAACCCCGATACTGTGCATACACACCCGCATCTGTATTCCGTCCGGATACAAATGCAAAAAGACAAAACTACATTATCAAATACTAAGATCCGGCTTAAGCCAAAACCGGTTAGTAAAAACCGTCCGATCACGATCCGTACAATACCGCACGTATCTGATCGAACCCTGCCATATCTCCATACGGCCTCTACAGCGTTTCGCCCGAAAGCTGAGTAACTGAAAGTGTGGCGGACTCTAAAGACTCGTCAATACAATGGCTGTGGATTTAACCACTAGCCCGTCAGAGGTATAAGCCAATACGTAACGGGCCACCAGCTATTGACTAAAAGGGACGTCGATGAGCGAACTCATCCTGACACCCTACTGAGCCTGTCAGTGACAATATCCGTGCAGTCCGGTCCGTTCGTCTATGAGTATCGCATGGCGGGCCTAGGGGGTTGGTAAAAGTCAGACCCCCAAAAGCGGTACAAGTCGTGTCGGAGTGTAGCCCAGAACACCCTGAGATACTACTGGAATACCTACCAGTAAATCTCCTTGCCTTGGCCAAGGACTTTGTGTAATGGCTCTCCTAGACACAGCACGACCTCACCCCCAATACCGGGAGAGACGAACCCCTGAAGATACGCTCACTGCCTCCATGTGGCTCGGGACTGTACCCAACTAAAACCTGTTTGCACGACTCATTTGAGCCGTGGTAGGGTAGTAATCAAAGTACAGTGGGAACTCACACGAGACAAATGACGATCCCCAGGTCGATGAACTAACCTGCACACATGTCACCAGGGAACTGCCATCTGACGTCTGGTATATGACCAACTAGCATGTTCCCGGCGAGTCCTGTCCGGTGTACTCATAACCCAATGAGCACCTGTATACATCTTAGGTGATCCAACTGACACCAGTGGCTTGTGAGACCGGCCACCGCCCCTCGTCGGGGTCTCGACTGTATACACTAGTCTACTAATGGAGTATCGATGCCCAGTCTCGAAACTCCCACGACCAGGGACCTTTTAAGGATAAGCTTGTAGACCCCCAGCTCCCACTTATATGATCGCCCTCATACTGCTGGTGGTCAAGCAAGAATCCTAGGGGCTCTATCAACGTGTAATAGCGACGTGTCATGTCACTTAAAACAGTACACGATGATAAAGGCAAACCAGATAGCATACTATCATCTCGAGTAAGACTGTCCTACCGGGATAGGTCCTCCCTCAATCATTACAATCACGTACCTGTGACCTAATAATTGACTCTGAGGGCACTATCTCCAACACTAGAGACACAAATTACAAATGACGATTTGGTTGAACCGGCTGTTGCAATAGAAAATGAGGAACCTCGGCCACTCCGTAGGTCTGGTAGGACTTCTCGCCCACCGGAGAGGTACTACGGTTTCCTCATTGATGGTAATGGAGAAGACTGCATCATAGATGATGATGATCCTACCAGTTTTCAGCAAGCTATCACGAGTGGAGACTTTGTGAAGTGGCTGGATGCCATGAGATCCGAAATGGAGTCTATGTACACCAACAAAGTATGGACTTTGGACGTTGTACCCCCTAAGGTAAAACCTGTATGGTGCAAATGGATCTTTAAAAGAAAGATTGGTGTTGATGGGCAGGTAGAGACCTATAAGGCAACACTTGTGGCGAAGGGTTTTCGTCAAAGACCTGGTTTGGACTATGACGAGACTTTTTCTCCCGTAGCCATGCTTAAATCCATTCAGATTCTACTTGCTATTGCTGCTCACTACGACTATGAAATCTGGCAGATGGACGTTAAAACCGCATTTCTAAATGGAAAATTAGAAGAATGCGTTTATATGGATCAGCCAGAGGGCTTCATTGACAGTTAGAGCAGCAGGAAAGCATGTAAATTGCTTAAATCCATATATGGGTTAAAGCAGGCATCACGGAGTTGGAACATCTGTTTCGATGATGTCATCAAAGTGTTCGATTTCATTAAAAATCCAGATGAACCTTGTGTTTATAAGAAGGCTGTAGGGAGAGCTGTCACATTCCTCGTATTGTACGTGGACGACATTCTTCTGACAGGAAATGATATTCCTATGCTACAGTCGGTCAAATCTTTCTTATCACTAAGGTTCTCCATGAAGGACCTGGGTGATGCCATATACATTCTGGGCATAAGGATCTATAGGTATAGATCCAAAAGGTTATTGGGATTGTCCCAAACCAGGTACATTAACACCATCCTAAAAAGGTTTAGTATTGAAGACTCCAAGCGGGGTGCCTTACCCGCTTGTCATGGGGTCACTCTTTCCAAGGATTCTTGTCCAAAGACCGATGAAGAGAGAGCTCGCATGAGTGTTATACCCTATGCTTTGGCAGTAGGATCTATAATGTATGCGATGTTATGTACACGCCCAGATTTCGCTTATGCACTTAGTGTTGTAAGCAGGTATCAATCAAACCCAGGGGAGAATCACTGGACAGCTGTGAAGAACATTCTTAAGTACTTACAAAGGACTAAAGAATTGTTCTTGGTGTATGGTAATGGAGATCTCCAAATGGAGGCCTTTACCGATTCGAGCTTCCAGAGCGATAAGGACGACAACAAATCTATCTCTGGGTTTGTATTTACCCTCAATGGAGGGGCGGTAACTTGGAAGAGTTCCAAATAGGATACCGTTGTAGACTCAACGATAGAAGCTGAGTACATTGCTGCGAATGATGCCGCCAAGGAAGCCGTCTGGATGAAGAAGTTCGTCTCGGAGCTAGGAGTAGTTCCAACCATTATTGATCCAATACCTTTGTATTGTGATAATAATGGGGCTATGGCGTTAGCCAAGGAGCCCAGATCCCATCAGCGGTCCAGACACATCCTGAGGCGTTTTCACTTGATCCGGGAGATTGTAGATCGCCGCGAGATCGAGATTAGGAGAGTAGACACAAAGAATAACGCCGCGTATCCATTCACTAAGGCCCTCCCTCAGCCACAGCATAAGCGACTTTTTGAGATGTTGGGTATGAGATACGCCAATAACTGGCCTTAGTGCAAGTGGGAGATTGTTGGATATATGTATGCCCTAGAGGCCATTATATGATAGTGGATGTATTTGTACATGTATATATATTCAGTATACATTCTTGCTCGACATGATAGTATGCTATCTGGTTCTTCTTTATCTGACATGTTGATTTGATCATACTTTTATTCATTCATACATGCTGATAAAGCCCTGAGGATATCGGCTTGACTGCTGTGATTATGATGGAGATCATACTAGTGGGACATCTGTAGTCTATAAGCATATCCTGGAAAGTCCCTAGTCGTAGGTATATCGAGACAGGGCATTGATATACCAGAGTAGACTATCGTATATGATACTAGACCCATACGATGGGCGATGAATGTTCCCACATTCATCGATGTTAGACATCAAGATCATATACGGGTGCTCAGTGGTGACTGGGTACACTGGACAGACTCACCAAGAACTCCTATATGGAATTATATCTATCGTCGGATAGCAGTTCTCAGATGACACTGGTACAGGTTAGTCTGTAGACCCGAGATCGTCAAAGAGTCTTGTGTGTTCTCCAACAGTACTTTGATTGTCACCCTACCACGGCTCTACTGAGTCGTGCAAACAGGTGGCCGTTGGGTACAGTCCCGAGACACACGAAGGAAATGAGCGATAGGAGGGGTTTCGTCTCTCCCAGTATTGGGAGTTGATGCTGTGCTGTGCCCGACTGGTTATATCAGTAAGTCCCTGGCCAGGACTGCTGAGATTTGCTGATAAATGTTATCAGTAGTTTCTCGATTTGTTATAGACCATTCACCGGCATGACTTATTGAGTTATTGGGGTCGATGTGACCATCCCTAGGCTCGATATGCAGCATATCTAATGAAGAGACCGGACTGTACGGTAGTGTTGCCCGTTGGCTCGACGGGAGTTGTAGCAGGTTCGCTTGTTTTCTTCTGATCGCTCAATAACCGGGTGGCCGTTACGTTTAGCTGACCGCTTGCGGTTTGGGGGTGCTTGATATGATCTTCACCCACTGCCGGCGTATTGACGAGTCTTAGAGTCCCACAAAGGAGTTACCTAGTCCAGGCGAAACGTTGTGGTGCGCGTATGCGATATGCGCATGGACCCGATTAAAATGCGCGTATGGGATACCGTACATTGATCGGGCGGCTTGCTTTTGGTGGGGTCATATGTGATATGGCCGGATTGATAAATCAAATGTTGATTTATCATTTAACCATTAGTTTTCTCACTTACAACCTTTTCTTGTATATGATGGATGTATGCATGCATGTATGTTCTTCTTTCTTTCTTTCTAGTTTCATGCACATATGGATGTGCATACATACATACATCATCTATCATGGTTGATTACACATTGAAAATGATGGCAATATAAGACTCACACCATGGATAAATATATGAATTATTATTTGATTTTGTTTTTAAAACAAAATGGAAAAGGAAAGGATAATTCTTGACTTGTTTCTACATCCTTTTTTAACCTAACCATCCTCACCTACCCTTAACCATGGATTAAACTTTCCTTCTATGTTTTAAACTCTAATTAAATAATAACTCAAACATTTAACCATAGTTTGAGATGAGAAGAAATAAATATATGAGGATATATTTTCATTTCTTTTCAAGAGTTATCTTTTTACTCTTGTTAAAAAGAAAGCCATCATCTTCTTCCTCCTTCACCATTTGCTCTCTAGTCTTTTATAGTAAGAAAAACACACATCAAGAAAGGTTTTTGAAGTGAGAATTACAGCCACAACATCATTCTACACAAGTCTAGCCTACTTGTTTAGAGTATTATCTTCTTTTCTTCTCTTGGAAAGTGAAGTCGATAGCTTAGACGAAGGAGCTTCGGGTGGATTATCGTGGGAACAAGAAGGCTTCAAGAGAACCTTCCTCCAACACCCAAGAGGCCAAAGAGTCTAGCGAAGGGAGCTACAAAGGTTCTAGTCTCGAAACCCTATTCTTTATTGCCTTTAACATTTAGAAACCCTAATTTTCTTGGATCGATCCCATGTATGCTTGCTTAGCACCATAAAAACTTGAACTTTGTGACATGTGATGCTTGCAAACTCTACATAGGGTGCTAGGTAAACCTAACAGATATCTGGATGACTGATGGGATGGGGGTTCCTAGGCCAGAGCCACAACTCCATTGTCACACAATGGTTGGAACGAAGTTCATCTCATGAACTTATATACACCCAGACTCCTTCTTTGGTAGTATCATTGGCAGTGATGTATCTAGCCTTTATCGTCTAGTATGTCACGGCATCTAGCTTGGAACTCTTCCAACATACCGTCCCACCACTGAGGGTAAAGGCAATGCCTGTGACTGACATTCAGTCGACCCTATCTCCCTAGAAGGTATTCAGTGATTCTCCCCAGGATCGATTGATACCATCTCACTACTCCTAGTGAGAATCCTAACATCCACTTAGAACTATCTCATATATCCAAAACCCAGGTTTTAGGAGGTATCACCTTGATCCTTTATGGAGAATCTATGTGATAAGAGGAGATTGACCCAGTGCAGCATATGAAACACCTTTCCTATCAAGAGTATGCCATCCACAAACAATACGAGGAAGACCACCATACTCTCTACTCCCTTTTTGTATATACAAGGTTCATCTACCATTTTAATGAAGTCAAACACTTTGACTACCACATCAAAACAGATGTTCTAACTCCGCGATGCCTGCTTTATCCTGTAAAGAAACTTGCACACTTTTCCGCTGCTCCTATTGTCTACGAAACCCTCTGGCCATGTACTTATAGACGCTCTCTTCTAAATCACTATCTAGAAAAGCAGTCATGACACCCAACCGCCAAATATCGTAGTCATGGTATGCAGCAATGGAAAGTAGGATCCGGATGGACTTAAGCATAGCTACTGGTGAAAAGGTTTCATCATAAACCATACCTGATTGATGACGAGAACCCTTTTCAACAAGTATAGCTTTAAAAGTCTAAAATTTTCCATCTACACCATGTAATCTTCTCATGATATACTTGCTCCTGATAGGGATTTAACCCTTCAGATATAGCAACCAAATTCCATACTTTGTTGGTGTATATGGATTCCATCTCAGATCTGTTAGTGTATATACCCTAGGGGCCATTATTGTATCATACTAACTTGTATATTACTTAATAGAACCTTGGGATATTCACAGTTGTATTAACAGTCTTGCTTAACATAGTAGTATACTACTTGGTTTATATCTATCTTAATATGTGTATATGTTTCTTTTAGCATATCGCGAATACATATTGATAGAGCCCTAAGGATCTTGCTTGACTACCAGCGTTGTGATGGCAGTCACACTAGTGGGAGCTGGGTAGTTTACAAGCACATCCTTTTTCAGGTCCCTTGTCGTAGGAATATCGAGACAGGGCATCGATACTCCAGAGTAGACTAGTATATACGCTTCTTATCCCAGCAGAGGAGATGGTCGGTTCCACAGCCATTAGTAAGTTGTACTGGAGATTGTATGCAGGTGCTCGTTGGCTTACGGGTACACCGGATAGGACTCGTAGGGAACTGTTGGTTAGTATTATACCCGTCGTCAGTTAACAGTTCCCAGGTGACATGAGTACAGCATAGTCCGTTGACTTGATACCGCTGCTTCGTCTCGCGTGTGTTCCCACTGTTCTTGGATTGCTACCCAACCACGGCTCAAAGGAGTCGTGCAAACAGGTAGCAGTTGGGTGCAGTCCCGAAGCACTGGGAGGCAGTGGCGGATAGATAGGATTCGACTCTCCCGGTATTGGGAGTTGATATCACACTGTGTTTGGAGAGCCATTACCCAAAGTCCCTGGCCATGGCAAACGAGATTTACTGGTAGGATTTCCAGTAGCTTCTCAAGGTGTAATGGGCTTCGATCCGACACGATTTATACAGCTTTTAGGGGACTGACGCTTGCCGCCCCTAGGCCCGATATGTGATAGTCTTAGACGAACAGACCGGACTGTACGGAGATTGTCACATCAGGCTCAGTAGGAGTTCGGATGGGTTTCCTCATCGGCCTTCTTATCGACATTTACCTGGGGACCGTTACGTACAACTAGTGCCGCTTGCGGCTTGTGGTTAAACCCACTGCCAGCGTAATGTCGAGTCTTTAGAGTCCCACACAGAGAGTTTCCCTGCTTCAGGCGAAGTTATATAGAGGTCGTATGGTTTTACGACAGGGTTCGGACATATACTTGTACTTGTGCACGTATGATTTTCGGACAGATTATACTAGCGGGCTTTAGTTTAAGGTAGATTCTAGTATTGGATTATTGGACTTATGCAGTCTCAAAATATCCGTGTTTTACGGATGGGAGGGGCATTCACGTAATTAGTCGAGAAGCTTCTAGATGAAAGGTGAGGTGGAGAGCTTATGTGTAATTTGCATTAAATGAATTAGAGACTCATGAGATGATTCATCCAAATGAGTTAATGAAGCATTAATTGTTTTAATGACTCATTAGATAATTCATTCATTTGTATTAAATGAAGCATGAAGATATTTGTGCAAGATATTTGTGCAATATATTTTATGCTTCATAATATATACACAATTGAGTTATAATTCATTTCTTTCTCAAAAACACATTCTCTCTCCGCAAGCTCTCCTCTTCTTAAACCTAACCCTAATCCTCTCATATGTTGAGATCCTAAGGGTTAGCAAGACTAATAGATCATTAATCCACTTCTATATCTTCTAGGTCACTTGGATTAGCAATCCTAGCCACTTAGTTACCTCAAGTGAGAGGTTAAAGCTTGGATGAGGAACTTTCTGGTGGATCTTCAATCACATCGAGGAGGCCGACGAGGAGGTTAACAATAAGAACAAGAAGGACTAGTATCTTGAGGTATAATCATCTATCATAGTAGTTTAGCACTTCTAGATAGTTTGTTAGTTAGGGTTTAGCAATGATCCGTAAAGTTAGTCGATGTTAACTTGAACAAAATGATTGTTTTACCTATTCCGCCTCCCCGCATCCTGTGGGGTCTAACATCGAATTACAGTGGTATCAAAGCCTAGCTAAACCACAACTAACATGTTAGCAAAGTCTTTAGAAATTCGATCGCAAAACGAACCCGAAAAATGACATTTTCATATAGTTTCTGCCGATTTTAAAACGGGGTCTAAAAATTTTTCAGGGACCCTTAAAAATACAAGCAGGGTTTTTTAAGAATTGTGAAGAAATTTGGGATCGTGACTCGTCCAAACCACCGCGGAACCGCGACCGATACAAGCGATCCGCCGCCGATCCGCCGCCGAGTTGACATCAAGTCAACCCAAACTTGCTCAGTTATTCTTCTGTGTTGATGTTGTATTTTCTGGGATATTTTGTTTCTGTTCAGGTTTTATATGTATGGTGAATTGTTTGGAGTGGATTCATAAGTATTGCTTGATCGAAATTCTAAGATGTTTGGCTAACTGGATTATATCTGTGTAGTGTTTAATGTTTTCGTAAACCTCCCCTAACTGCTAGTATGTCGGTTAGCAGTGGGTTGCACATTTCTGTAATGGTTTTTACTGGTTTGTGAATATGAACTTGTCTGATTGTCGTGAATGGATATCCGGGGATGTGAGATGAGTGTTTCTTTCATTCAAATGTAAATTGTAATTTGTTGTAATATTCTTTTGTGGGGCACATCCGGGTTGAGGTTGTAGCCACCATTGTATTATTTCATATACTGTTTTCTGCTCCTAGGATAGACCCAAGATGGGGTGCACAAACTACCGGGTACTTTGAAGTGTTTAGTGGCCTACTCACGTCGTTGAGGGAGACCGCTTCACTTCGTGTACTTGATGGGAGTTTGCCGTACCCGTAGGGGTCTAGGGTAGGGTTTTGGCTATTCATCGCGACTATGTAATCCGTCTTTCTTTGCAGGCACAAAAGGAATGCGGATTCCTAGAAAATCCAATATGTTCATCTGTGATCTGGAATTCCTATTATTGCGTCTGACGAATGTACAATATCTGTATATGATATCTAGTAGACAACACTTTTGTTTTGCACCCGCGCTGGCCCAGCCCACGCTCTGTCGTTAGTTAAATAACATAACGGGTGAATGACGGGGCCCAGTGGCGAATGCGGATGGCATAAGAGGATGTTGTACTTTCGTTGTTTTCTGCAATGATAGGTTAATTGATGGGACGCATTATATTAATACAATGAAAATAAACCAAACTTGAATCGTTGGAATAGTTTAAAAGAAACCAGTCGGTTATTTTAAAATAGAAGATATTTTTTTAATTGCGGAGCTTAAACCAATCCTTTTAAAAGCAATCAGGTTTCTTCGATCATATCAAGTTCACTACGTTCACGGTTTCGCCAAAACCATTTGTAGCCCTCCGTCATTTCATTTGGGTATTCAGTAGTATTCAAGGTATGTATTTTGACCAACGCCAAGGCATAATGTTTGGTAACTGCTGGGTATTCATTTGTTGCATAGATAGATGAGTTAGTTTGGGACAGTCGTATTTCCATTTGGCCAACGTCAGGGGTATTTATGGATGGGTTCAAATTAACAAGATAATGATGAGTAGAACTTGACATGTGATTTATGACATTTTGACCAACGCCAAGGTCATAAGAGCATGGGGCAGAAATCCATATCGGGAGTTTCTAAAGAAACTGAAACTTGCTAAGAGATTACATACCATTTGGAGTGTGATAATTTTGGTAGGATTCCTTCAGCTTTATCACATGATGATATATTGATCCCGATCCTACTGTAAGTATATGCTACTCATCAGGAGATTCTTTTACTAAACGATCAATGCTATAAACCAAGTAGGTGTCGAGAAAGGTGTCAACGGGGCTACACCCCCAGAGAAAAGAGGTTATTTAATTAAGGAACTTTGCGAAAGCGTCGTAAAACCTCCCTCGAAGTACCGACACCGGCCTGGCTGAATGGTTAAGCAAGTATTGTACGGTGAGAATAGTCATGACTAGTTCTAATTGGATATAGTGCCTTCTAAGTCAATTATTGGATCGCAGGTACTTGATTGCAATGATTGAGGGAGGACCTATACCGATAGAACAGCCTTACTCGAAATGATAATATGCTATCTGGTTTGTCTTTATCATCATGTAGATGTTGATAGAGCCCATAGGATTCTTGCTTGACTACCAGCAGTATGATGGCGATCATATATGTGGGAGCTGGGGTCTATAAGCACATCCTTAAAGTGTCCCTAGTCGTGGGATTTTCGAGACAGGGCATCGATACTCCAGAGTAGATTAGTGTAAATATTCAAGACCCCGACGAGGGGCGGTGGCCGGTCTCACAAGCCATTGGTGTTAGTTGGTTCACCTAAGATGTACACAGGTGCTCATTGGGTTATGAGTACACTGGACAGGACTCGCCGGGAACATGCTAGTTGGTATTATACATATCGTTAGATTGCAGTTCCCTGGTGACATTTGTACAGGTTAGTTCATCGACCTGAGATCGTCATTTGTCTCGAGTGAGTTCCCACTATGCTTTGATTTATACCCTACCACGGGTCAAAAGAGTCGTGCAAACAGGTATATTTTGGGTACAGTCCCGAGCCACATGGAGGCAGTGAGCAGATCATTGGGGATTCGTCTCTCCTGGTTTTGGGGGTGAGATCGCGCTGTGATCAGGAGAGCCATTACACGAAATCCCAGGCTAGGGTAATCGAGATATACTGGCAGGTATACCAGCAGTATCTTAGTGTGTTCTGGGCTGCTCTCTGACACGACTTATGCAGCTATTAGGGGTCTGATGTTTACCGGCCCCCTAGGCCTTATATGCGATACTCATAGACGAATGTTCCAGACTGTACGGATATTGTCACTGTCAGGCTCAGTAGGGTTTATGGATGAGTTTGCTCGTCAGCTTCCCTTCCAATCAATACATAGGCAACCGTTACGTACAGCTTGTACCTCTGACGTGCTAGTGGTTATACCCAGTGCCAGTGTGTTGATGAGTCATTAGAGTCCCCCACAGACACTTTCCCAAGTTCAGGAGAAACGTTGTAGATGCCGTATGGTATTATGGCAGGGTTTGGAAAATACACGTGCGTTTTCGCACGTGTCATTTTTCAGGCAGATAATACTGGTAGGCTTTGGTTTAAGCCGGATCCAAGTATTATACTGTGTAGATATAATATCTTTGTCTCAGTTGCATTTGTATTCGGTCGTAATACAAATGCGGGTATGTTTATACTGTTACAGGGTTATCCTGAAATTCGTTTCAGGATCACTTTTGGAAGTTGCCAATTTCCTGTTTTCTTTCACCCGTATTTAACATTCGGTTAAATACGGATTTATCTTTTCTTGGTTGAGTCATGGTTCTAGATGGTTCTAGAAGGTGACTTGGCTAGTGAGTCATTAGTTCATTAATGATGCATTAATTGAGTGGTGATGTGTTATGATGACTAGGGTAGTGACTCATTAGGAAGCATTAATGATAAATGCAAGGTGTTATGTGACTCATTTCTTCATTAATGCTTATAATCACCCTCTCCACTCCTACACTCACTCTCCCTCTTCTATAAGTGGCCGGCCCCGCTTGTGGCAAGGTTGATTGATTCATTTTTGAGAAAAAGATACAAGAAATTTAGTGTATGGAAATTTCATAGTTCAATTTCTATTTACCCGATTCCAATTGGCAACTTCATTAACCGTTCGTCCATAGCCTTGGAAGTTACGAGACAAAGTGTTCTACTCATTCTCTACATCAATCTTGGTCGTCTCATTTAGCAAACTTGACGATCGAGTTGCCTCGGTTCAGAGGCGGGAGCCCGTTTAAAGTTCCCTCGACGTGGTGCCACCTGGACGACGAGACTGGATTTTCAGAAGATCGAAGCCGCCGCAACAAAACGTGGGATGATGGTTGAAGACCGAAGAACTCAGATCTTTCGGTATAACAATTCTACCATCTTTACAATATGTTAGTTTAGCTTTAATGGCAAATCCGGGTTATAGTATGCGATAGCGCCAGTTGTTAAAAGTTTTGTTCCTCTTATTGGCGTCTGTTAGACGGCCGGGGTTCTACCGTAGACTTACAGTTCTTCCTTCATAGTTTGAGGAGGGATTCGAGAAATAGTGGGAGCCATCCTGTTTAGATAAAGAAAAACCACTCTAAACTTGCAAGAGCATCATGCTAAAGTGTTCCCCCTCTCTCTCATTGCAGCGACCCAGAACATGACAGGCCTTAAGTTATTATTAGATAAAAATATTTTGATAAGGCCAAACAATAAAGATTAGTTCTGGAATGTTAAGATGGTTATTACCTATAACAAATTAGGGTATGTCCTTACTACAAAGGCCCCTGCCGTCCCAGGTCCTGAATCCAGTGTCGTGGATAAGGAAATCTGCAAGACCTGGGAGTTAGACTGCGCGAAGGCCAAGTGCATCGTACTTGCCTCTATGAATAATGAACATCAGAGGAGGCACGAGAATACGGATCTAGAATCCATATTTCTCCACACCAAGGAACTGAATGGAGAGCAATCTCGTATAGCTAGATACGAGACCTCGAAAAACTTGTTTCAGTCGAGGATGGCCGTCGGATCATCTGTAGGGGAACATGTCCTTCAGATAATTGGCTATATTGAAGAGCTCGCAGACCTCGGGACAACATTAGAGAACGAGCTGTATACAGACTTGATTCTCCAGTCCCTTCCTTCCACCTACGCCCAGTTTATCTTGAATTTCAACATTCAAGGTAAAGAAGTTGAACTTCCGGAACTCATTAACATGTTGAGGAGTGCAGAGGACACCTTGCTGAAGGTAAGGGAAACACCCACTATGTTTGTTCGTGGTACTTCCTCTTCCAGGTCTAAGGCAAGGGCCAAAGGAAGAAAGAAGAAGGCTGCTACAAAATCGAGAGGTGGTGTTGGTAAGGTGGGAGTCAAGGGAAAGGCAAAGGTTGTGGTACCAGTAGTGGCAAAGGACGGGTGCTTCCACTGTCGTAGGAAAGGCCATTGGAAGAAGGATTGCAAAGCTTGGATTGCCAAGAACCAGGAGCTGAGGCAAGTTATGGCTTCGGCTTCTGGTGTGTTTTTAATTGAAAATTGTCTGTCAATCAACTCTACTTCCTGGGTATTGGATACCGGATTAGGATCTCATATATGCAATTCATTGCAAGCACTGAGAAACCGTAGAGTGCTGAAGGTTGGTGATATGACCCTCCAGGTTGCTAACGGAGCTAGCGTGAATGCTGTGTCCGAAGAATATTATCACCTTGGATTGACGAGTGGACATATTTTGGTTTTGCGCAACTATTTTTGTATACCTAGTTTAACGTGTAATATCATATCAGTATCATTGTTATCAAATGAAGCTTATGATTTCAGATTTGTAAGCGATGTTGTTAACATCCACCATAATCATGGTTTGATTGAGTCCGGTACACTAGATAACGGTATATACGTGTTAAACCAATTACAAATTTTCAATGTCCAGAACACACTAAAAAGAAAGTCTCCAGATATAAATCAGGCTTTCTTATGGCATTGTAGACTAGGTCACATCAATGAGACAAGGTTAACTAAGTTACATAGAGAAGAATATTTAGATCCGTTCGAATATCAATCTTATGCCACTTGCCAATCATGTCTCAAAGGAAAGATGACAAAGACTCCATTCACTGGACATGAGTAAGAGCGAGAGAGCTCTTTGGACTCATACACAGCGATGTATATGGTCCAATGTCTACATATGCAAGAGGCAGTTTTTCATATTTCATTACTTTTACGGATGATTTCTCTAGGTATGGATTCATTTTCTTGATGAAACATAAATCCGAGGCCTTTTGTGAAATTCCGAGAATATAAGTATGAAGTAGAAAACCAAACCAGAAAAAGTATCAAGATACTGAGATCTGATCGCGGTGGTGAATACTTAAGTGACGCGTTCCTGGGTTACCTAAAAGAGAAAGGAATTCACTCTCAGCTTACTCCTCCATACACTCCAAAACATAACGGTGTATCCGGGAGACGGAACCGAACCCTATTGTATATGGTACGTTCCATGATGAGTAATGCTGAGTTACCGCGATCTTTCAGGGGTTATGCACTAGAATCAGCTACATATCTTTTGAACAGGGTTCCTACTAAGACTGTGCCTACCACACCATATCAGATGTGGAGTGGAAAGAAACCCAATCTTCAGTATCTGAAGATATGGGGATGTCCAGCTTTTGTTAAAATGCAGCATGCGGATAAACTCGAGGCACGCTCAGTACAGTGTAAGTTTGTGGGATATCCAAAGAACTCCAAGGGGTATTTTTTCTATTACGCAGAGGAACAAAAAGTTTTTGTTTCTCGTAATGCCCATTTTCTAGAACAACAGTTTTTAGGAAAAGAAACAAGTGGGAGCGCAATAGAACTGGAAGAAATTCCAGAACCACAAACTACTACTGAAAGTTTGGTAGAGCCAGAAGTTCCAGAAGAACAGGACATTCCCGCACCCCTCCGCAGGAGTAGTAGGCCGTCTCATCCGCCTGAGAGATACTACGGTTTTCTCATAGACGGGGATAGAGAGGATTGCGTCATTGATAATGATCAACCTACTAGCTTCCAGCAGGCCATCCAGAGCGGCGACTCTGTAAGATGACTGGATGCAATGCGGACCGAGATGGAGTCCATGTACACCAACAAAGTATGGACTTTGGACTTTGCTCCAGATGGGGTAAAACCCATAGGATTCAATTGGATCATCAAGAAAAAGATTGGTGTAGATGGACAGGTGGAAACCTATAAGGCTAGAATTATTGCAAAGGATTTTCGTCAAAGACCTGGTTTGGACTATGACGAAACTTTTTCTCAAGCGGCTATGCTCAAATCCATTCGGATCTTTCTTGCCATTGCCGCCTTCCATGATTATGAGATCTGGCAGATGGACGTAAAGACGACTTTTCTAAATGGTAATTTAGAAGTGTGCGTCTATATGGATCAGGCAGAAGGTTTCAATCAGAGTGGGAGCAGCGGGAAAGTGTTCAAGTTGCTTAAGTCCATTTATGGACTAAAGCAGGCGTCGCGGAGTTGGAACATCCATTTTGATGAAACGATCAAAGAATATGACTTTATCAAAAATCCAGATGAACCATGTATATATAGTAAAATTGTAGCATGAACTGTCGTATTCCTCGTCTTGTACGTGGATGACATTCTCTTGATAGGAAATAACATTCCTATGCTACAATCTGTCAAAGGATTCTTGTCACACAGGTTCTCCATGAAAGACCTGGGTCATCCCTCTTACATTCTGGGGATCCAGATCTATCGTGATAGATCTAAGAGGATGTTGGGACTTTCGCAGTCCAGGTATATCAACACTATACTGAAAAGATTCAGCATGGAAGATTCTAAGCGCGGTAATTTACCGGCTTGTCACGGAATCACCCTATCCAAAGAGATGTCTCCTAAGACTGATTTGGAAAGGGTCGCATGTCTGTTATACCCTACGCTTCTACGGTTGGCTCTATAATGTATGCGATGTTGTGTACCAGACCAGATATAGCTTACGCACTGAGCGTGGTGAGCCGATATCTGTCAGACCCAGGGGAGAAGCACTGGATAGCAGTAAAGAACATTCTCAAGTACCTGAGAAGGACTAAGGATATGTTCTTGGTTTATGGCGAAAAAGACCTCCAGATCGAGGATTTTGCTGACTCCAGCTTCCAGAGTGATAAGGATGACTCTAAGTCCATGTCAGGTTATGTCTTTACCCTCAATGGAAGGGCGGTGCGCTAGAAGAGTTCCAAGCAGGACACCGTTGCTGACTCGACGATGGAAGCGGAGTATATAGTTGCTTGCGATGCCGCAAAAAAAGCAGTCTGGATGAAGAACTTCCTAACAGAACTTCAGGTGGTTCCTACCATTGTTAATCCAATACCGCTGTATTGTGACAACAACGGCGCTATAACTTTAGCGAAGGAACCCAGGTCCCATCAGAAGTCCAGACACATCTTAAGGCGGTATCACCTGATCAGGGAGATCATAGATCGCCAGGAGATCGAGGTCCAGAGAGTTTCTACAGAGGAGAACACTGTAGATCCATTCAAAAAGGCCTTACCTCAAACACAGTTCGAGAGGCTATTCGGGATGATAGGTCTTCGATATGACAGTATATGGCCCTAGTGTAAGTGGGAGATTGTTAGTGTATATGCCCAAGGGGCCATTATTCTACCATACTAGCTTGTATATTACTTAATGGAAGCTTGGGATATTCACAGTTGTATTAACAGTCTTGCTCAACATAGTAGTATGCTACTTGGTTTATATCTATCTTAATATGTGTATATGTTTCTTTCATCATATCGCGAATACATATTGATAGAGCCCTTAGGAACTTGCTTGACTACCAGCGTTGCGATGGTAGTCACACTAGTGGGAGCTGGATAGTCTACAAGCACATCCATTTTCATGTCCCTAGTCGTAGGATTATCGAGACAGGCATCGATACTCTAGAGTAGACTAGTGTATACGCTTCTGATCCTAGCAAGGGAGATGGTCTGCTCCACAGCCATTAGTACGTTGTACTGGTGATAGTATGCAGGTGCTCGTTGGGTTACGGGTCCACCGGACAGGACTCGCATGGAACTGTTGGTTGGTATTATACCCGTCGTCAGTTAAGAGTTCCCAGGTGACATGAGTACAGCATAGTCCGTTGACTTGATACTGCTGCTTCGTCTCGAGTGTGTTCCCACTGTTCTTAGATTGCTACCCTACCACGGCTGAAAGGAGTCGTGCAAACAGGTAGCAGTTTGGTGCAGTGCCGAAGCACTTAGAGGTAGTGGCGGTTAGATAGGATTCATCTCTCCCGGTATTGGGAGTTGATATCGCACTGTGTTTGGAGAGCCCTTACGCAAAGTCCCTAGCCAGGGCAAACGAGATTTACTGGTAGGATTTCTAGTAGCTTATCAAGGTGTAATGGGCTTCACTCCGACACGACTTATACAGCTTTTAGGGGACTGACTCTTGCCGCCCCTAGGCCCGATATACGATAGTCTTAGACGAACAGACCGGAATGTACAGAGATTGTCACATCAGGCTCAGTAGGAGTTCGGATGGGTTTCCTCATCGTCCTTCTTATCGACATCTACCAGGGGACCGTTACGTACAGCTAGTGCCGCTTGCGTCCTGTGGTTAAACCCACTGCCAGCGTAGTGTCGAGTCTTTAGAGACCCACACAGAGAGTTTCCCTGCTTCAGGCGAAACGATATAGAGGTCGTATGGTTTTACGACAGGGTTCGGACATATACGTGTAGTTATGCACGTATGATGTTCGGACAAATTATACTAGTGGGCTTTAGTTTAAGCCAGATTCTAGTATTGGATTATTGGATTTATGCAGTCTCAGAATATTCGTGTTTTACGGATGGGAGGGGCATTCTCGTAATTAGTCGAGAAGCTTCTAGAAGAAAGGTGGGGTGGAGAGCTTATGTGTAATTTGCATTAAATGAATTAGTGACTCATGAGATGATTCATCCAAATGAGTTAATGAAGCATTAATTGTTTTAATGACTCATTAAATGATTCATTCATTTGTATTAAATGAAGCATGTGTTAGATATGTATGCCCAAGAGGCATGTATTGTGTTGGATGCTAGGCATGTGTTAGTTATATGTATGCCCTAGAGGCCATTACTATACATAGGATGTATATTGTAGTGGATGCTTTGACATATATAGGGAGGAATTTCTTGCTCGACATGATAGTATGCTATCTGGTTGCTCTTTACCTTAACGTGTACACTGATTGTCTCTCTGCTACATGTTGGTAAAGCCCTTAGGATGTGTACTTGACTACCTGGACTATGATGCGGATCATACTAGTGGGGATATGGTAGTCCATAAGTACATCCTTCAAGGTCCCTAGTCGTGGGTATATCGAGACAGGGCATCGATATACCAGAGTAGACTAGCGTATACCTTCTCGACCCATACAGATGGGCGATGGATGATCCCATATCCATTGGTGTTTGACATCAGAGATGATATACGGGTACTCAGTGGAAACTGGGTACGCTGGACGGACTCGCCGAGAACTCCCAGATGGTATTATACCTTACGTCAGATGGCAGTTCTCTGGTGACACTTGTACAGGTTAGTCTGTAGACCCGAGATCGTCATAGAGTGTTATGTGATTCCCACTGTGCTTTGATTTCCACCTTACCACGTCCAAGGGGGCGTGCAAAACGGTGGCTTTTGGGTACAGTCCCGAATCACATGGAGGCAATGAGCGATAGGAGGGGATTCGTCTCTCCCGGTATAGGGAGTTGATATTGCACTGTGTTCGATTGGCTATAACCGGAAATCCCTAGCCAGGGTTGCTGAGATTTATTTGTAAGTGTTACCAGTAGTTTCTCGAACTGTTATAGGCCTCATATCGACACGACTTATCGAGCTACTGGAGTCTGACGTTTACCACCCCTAGGCAAGATATGCGACATATCAGACGAACAGACCGGACTGTACGGTAAGTGTTGCTGGTTGGATTCACAGGAGTGTGAGCGGGCTTGCTCGTCGATCTTCTGATCGCTCAATACACGGGTGGCCGTTACGTTTAGAAGACCGCTTGCGTCTTGTGGGTGCTTGATATGATCATCATCTGCTGCCGGCGTATTGACGTGTCTTTAGAGTCCTGCACAGAGGTTTCCTGGCTCAATAGAAACGAAATAGGAGCGCATATGAGATATGTGCGGAACCGAGAATAATACCAATATGTGATACTGTATTCTATTCTCGAGATTTGTATCATTGGACGGTTATATGAGATATAGCCGGTTACCGAATCAAGTGTTGATTCGATACATTGATACACTTGATATTAGTCGGTTATATGCGATATGACCGGATCGTTAAATCAAGTATTGATTTAATGATTTAATGTATAATTATCTATTTGATATATTACTTTACATTAACTAATATTGGTTCACTTAAGATGTTTTTCTCACTTGTTTGTGCACATTGTATATGTGATATATTTTTGTACACAAGTTTGTATCATGTTTGATGATACATGCTAACTTGGGTGTATGTTTGTATTAAACCATGCTTAGTTAATGGTTAGGGTTTCATTTGATTTATTTTCTTATTTATTTATTTATTTATTCATTTGGGAAAGAAATAAAATGGTGGCTAATTTTGGATTTTCTTTTGAAGCTTCATGAAGAATTGAATAGTTTGACCATTTTGTTTCTTTCCTTAACCCTAACCATTCACTTGAACCATAGTTTATTATCTACACTTGTTATCTTAACCATGGTTGCTAATATGATAAGAATGACTTATTTTCTTTTTTCCAAGAATACTTATCATATTTTTCCTTCTTCTTCTTCTTCTTCGAGAAGAAAGAAGCTTGCTAGCTTCAATGGTGATTTGAGAAAAAGAGTGAGAAATCCAATTCTAAATTGAACCCAAATCCTATTTCTTCATCCTCTACCACTTGCCAAGTAGTATAGGGTGTTTTCTTCACAAGTTTCATGGCTTGGTGAAGTTGGAGCTTGATCTTGTGTTGCCTCGACGTAGATCATATTCGGGATCGAAGTCGACGACCTAGCCCGCCCATTTCTCCGATGAAGCCGATGCTAGTGTTGCGCCACGGCAGCGCCCCGGCCGTCTTACTCGAGGCCAAATTGCGGAATCAAAATTTTTCCTTACTCGGAAACCGGCGCTACCGCGGACAAAGAAAACCCGGATCGTTTACCATTAACCTAACTAGCAAACAAGAGATAGGGTGAGAAGTATACCGAGTGATCCGAGTCCTCCGGTCTTCTCGTCATCGTCCCGATCTCCCGCGGAAAGTGTTGCCTCCACATCGTCGCCTCCTCGCCGGAAAGGGCACCACATCGCCTTCGTCTTTTACGGGCTCCCGCCTCAATACCGAGGCAACTCGAGCATGAAGCCGGCAACTCGACATGCTCAAGATTTGCTGTAGGAAGTAGTGTAGAAACTTTGTCTCTTGGAGTTTATGTAGTTGCCATTGATGGATGGAGGAAGAGGTAAAGAAAATTGGTGCTTTCAATTTTCTAGCAAGAAGAAGATGAAATCAACTCTCTCATTCTTTTTCTTTCTCTCTTTCTTTTTCTTCTACTCTCTTTTTTCATAACCATGAAAGACTTTTTTTTTTCAAGTGAGAATGGTGGAGGAATGAATATCATAACATAAAGCAAAGGGAGGTGAGTGTAGGAGCAAGAGAGGAGGTGACCACATCCAAGGAACATGAACCATGCTTAAAACACTATGCACTCCATAACCTTTCACTTCACTTTAAAAAGCAAGTCAATGGATGAAAGAAATGAAATCTATCATAATCAAACTTTATGCAAGAAACCCCTCCACAAAGTGTTATTTGCAAAACTGCAAATAACCCCCTCCATCGGAAAAGTCCGGCCGGGAAAGAACAAAGGAAAACCGGCCGGAACGGAATGCAAACTGGCAACTCCAGAAAACTGGTCCCGTAATAAATTACAGGAAAACCCCGATACTGTGCATACACACCTGCATCTGTATTCCGACCGGATACAAATGCAATGAGACAAAATCTACACTGTACTAGACTAGGACCGGCTTAAGCCAAAGCCGGCTAGTAAAATCCGTTCGATCCTGATCCGTGCAATACCGCACGTATCTGATCGAACCCTGCCATATAACTATACGGCCACTAGTACAAAGCTGTCCGTTCCTGATCCGTGCAATACCGCACGTATCTGATCGGACCCTGCCATATCTCCATACGGCCTCTACAGCGTTTCGCCCGAAAGCTGAGTAACTGAAAGTGTGGTGGACTCTAAAGACTCGTCAATACTATGGCTGTGGATTTAACCACTGGCACGTCAGAGGTATAAGCCAATACGTGACGGGCCACCAGCTATTGACCAAAAGGGACGTCGATGAGGAAGCTCACCCCGACACCCAACTGAGCCTGTCAGTGACAATATCCGTACAGTCCGGTCCGTTCGTCTATGAGTATCGCATGGCGGGCCTAGGGGGTTGGTAAAAGTCAGACCCCCAAAAGCGGTACAAGTCGTGTCGGAGCGTAGCCCAGAACGCCCTGAGATACTACTGGAATACCTACCAGTAAATCTCCTGCCTCGGCCGAGGGCTTTGCGTAATGGCTCTCCTAGACACAGCGCGACCTCACCCCCAATACCGGGAGAGACGAACCCCTGCAGATCCGCTCACTGCCTCCATGTGGCTCGGGACTGTACCCAACTAAAACCTGTTTGCACGACTCCTTTAAGCCGTGGTAGGGTAGTAATCAAAGCACAGTGGGAACTCACACGAGACAAATGACGATCTCAGGTCGATGAACTAACCTGTACACATGTCACCTGGGAACTGCTATCTGACGTCTGGTATAAGACCAACTAGCAGGTTCCCGGCGAGTCCTGTCCGGTGTACTCATAACCCAATGAGCACCTGTATACATCTTAGGTGAACCAACTTACACCAGTGGCTTGTGAGACCGGCCATCGCCCCTCGTCGGGGTCTCGACTGTATACACTAGTCTACTAATGGAGTATCGATACCCTGTCTCGAAACTCCTACGACTAGGGACCATTTAAGGATGTGCTTATAGACCCCAGCTCCCACGTATATGATCGCCATCATACTGCTGGTCGTCAAGCAAGAATCCTAGGGCCTCTATCAACGTGCAATAGCGACATGTCAGGTCACCTAAAGCAGTACACGATGATAAAGATGAACCAGATAGCATACTATCATCTCGAGTAAGACTGTCCTACCGGGATAGGTCCTCCCTCAATCATTGCAATCACGTGCCCGTGATCCAATAATTGACTCTGAGGGCACTATCTCCAACAATCTCCCACTTGCACTCAAGGCTAATTATTGCGATGCTGCATACTCACAGCCCGTGTGATACCGAACACCCAACTCCTCTACTAGTCAGTCTCACAAAGCTCGTTTGCGAAACTATTGCGTTCGAGGAATAGCCTCAGTGAGTGGATCCGCTGTGATGTTTCTTTCTATGTCTCTCTATATCTCAAGTTCGCGGAGAAAGCCATCTCCCGAAATGAGCAATACCTGTCTTAGAATGTCTGGATGTCTGATGGGACCTAGCTCATAAACGAACTCCAAATCCAAACTTCTTAGACTGTATCATCAACTGAACTTAATCAGTATCCTGCGCCATGCCTCCCTCAGTATTGCCTTGGACCATCTGTCCAAAATACTGTCCCTCGTCAGAGGGAGAACTATAACTCTGACGACCTCCTTGTCGTCTATGTCACCTTGGAAGCCTGGAGTGATAACCGTCTCCTAAAGGAGGCAGCCGTTATCATATCCCTAGAACATTCACTTATGTTCTAAAACTGCTTCCAACTGTTCCTCCAGGATTGGATCAATATCAACTTATTGCATCTAGTGCAAGAACAACATCTGGTGTGGTACTTGACATCTCATGATTGACTCAATTGCCTAAGCAAGTGATCTGTCAATCATGCGTATCCCTCTCCCCTTTAGTCTGTAAGACACCTTTAGAGAGGGTGACTCCATTACCTGCAGGTACACTACCGTGCCAGGAGTCGTCCATTCTAAATACTCATAGAATGCTGTCAAGATACCCAGATTGGGAAACCACCCAAATCTAGATCTAAAACCATAGATCTAGTAACCAGTATGTCTGATATAATATCCAAGTCCCTTGTGGAGAAACTACTGTGTGACGACCAAAGTATAACCGACCGTAGTATAGGAATATCACTTCCCACTACCTTCTCAACAGATCCATCCCCTATTCTGATGACGTCAAACCCATGACTGTCACATCAGAAATAGATGATCTTTCTCCGCTATATCTGCTTTAGTCTATAAATAGACATAAGCAAGAAGTCCACCAATGCTTCCGCTGCTCCCACTGACTACGACAACCCTCTGCCAGAGTCATATAGACGTGCACTTCTAAAGCTAGTTTAGAACGACGCTATACTCATCCTCCTGCCGGGTCTCGCAGCCTGGAACAACAACAATGGCAAGTGTGGGTAAACAAGAACTTCCCTGTCACCGTCCTTGAGGCTACCGGAGTACCTCTCGGGTGCCTGAAGTTACCCACCTTATCTGCGGAGTGGCTAATGGAATGTCAAATCAGATTGAATCTTTAGGTTCCTTATTAAATCTTCAGTAATCGTTTGCGGTTCTGGAATCACTTCCAGTTCTACCATACTCCCACTGCTGTTTTTAAAAAAATCCATTTTTAATAAAACTGTGGCGAGTCTAGAACAATATTTCTATTGATCTGCCAGATGGTAGAAAGTCAACCCTCGTCATAGCCTGGGTCAACCCACAAACAGCCATTACAGAAACGTGCCTTGAGTTATCCGGAGTCTGGTTTTAAGCATAAGCCGGACAACTCCCCGTACCTTAACAATGTTAAGATATGAACTGTTCTATATCCAATATAGAACCAGAGGCACTGATTTAATTGAACCAGATTCAAATCATGCAGCTGTCTCCAGTGCATGTCAACTAAATGGAAGGAGGCCGATCAGCGTTACTCAACTTAGGAATGCTTCCAATTATGAGTAACCTGAAAGAGAAGCAATTTCTCTTTATCATTACTATCAACTGAACACCATACACAAGTATCTACATCTTCGATCACTTTGAAGAATCCCGATACTTGCTACACCTGGTTCTCTACTCTATTCAAATACCTATAACTCCTCAAAACTTAGACCCCGTGTTTCCAAGAAACAGCTGTCTAAAATCTAGAGAAGTCATAAGTAAACCGAATATAGTACGAGGACCAACCCCTCTGTCCTGATGGACACTGGACAACATACAATACTCTGTATAAGTCCGCTGAGTCTAACAACTCTTTCACTGTGTGTCGTAGGTTGAAAACTGTACTTATGGTTAAGAAGAATTACACCGCTGTTTAATGCTCCTTACCTAACCATCCACTGATATAGGTAAATGTCATCGACATAATATCAAAAGGTATATCTCACTCTATGAAAATAGACGTACAGATATATCAATTTGAAATTGGTGCATAACAGCGGATATTCAAAACCAAATATTTGCCGACCGGCAAACAACCCAGGTGACTTCCTCAAATATCACCGATTACAACGAATCCCGATATAATGAGGATGACCACCCAATTCCCAATAACTTACTCCCACTCATCATCTGTAAAACCATACAGATGTGAGAATCATACCTGGTAAATACATACCCTGGAGTGAGTGTCTAATCGGGAAATCAGTTTTCTATTAACAGTACACAGTGAAACCGAAACTTTGAAATGTTTCGTTGGGGTATCCTGGTATTCCTAGTAATGCCTCTACCATCATGCAGATTCACAACTATAACCGTATAATTCTTTGCCACCTGTCCAAATCCCTTTATATGTCCTTAGTCAATACCGTCTGCACACCCCTTTAGGCCAAATGGTTTTCTTCCTTCCCTACCGTTCGGCACCAGCCTATGGTTTGGAAGAAGACTATCCAAAAAGCATAAAGGGTGTACTGTCCTAATCCTAGGAGCACTCACAATGCGAGAGAAGGTGAAGATAAAAGACACCTGAATGTACTTTATTCCTATTTCTCCTGAACCAGAGTCCATCCCCGAACTGGAACAAGTTCCTTTCGAGTTCGTATATAACCATACGATGGAATATCCAATAAACTGTGGATCTTCGTAGTGATACGGAGTGTCCTGGAGAAATACAAAGGTGATTTAGGATTGGCGAAGAAATACTTGGTTTGGTCGTGAATATCAGTCGCAATTTACTTTGCCCTCTTACTAATCCCTTGCTTTGTCTGAACTTAATACCTTCTGTACACCATCGTTATGCTAATTGGTTTTCTTCATTCCCTACCGGTCGGCACCAGCCTAAGGTTTGGAAGAAGACTATCCAATTTGCGTAATAGGTGTACTATCTCCTAAACCAAGGAGTACTCGCAACGAGAGAAGGTGAAAAGAAAAGACAACTGAATAATCCTATTCGTTTTCTCCAGAACCAGAAACCATCCTCGAAGTCCTTCGAGTTCGTATATAACCATACGATGGTTTTGTCCAATGGAAGTGGACGTTCGTAGTAATACGGGGTGTCCTGGAGAAAAGGGTAAAAGTAGGAGTGGCAATGAGGTTTGCAACTCTGACAATCCAAAAGCCAGTGTTAAGAAGGTTCGGTCAACTTGGTCACTGAGTCATAGTCCAGGGTCGGGTCAATGGTCGCTGCCAGAGAGAGAGAAAAGAAACACTCAGCGTGCACTCTAACCTAGATCAGAATGGTTACCAATTTATCTAATCAGGAAACCTCCCACTGTACCTCAAATTCTCCTCCAAACCTGAAAGAAGAATTAGTCGGGATCACCCGAGGAGTAAACCAACTCATCAGTGGGAATCGGGATCCAACTCTCATCGCATGATAACGTGACGGAATCCACTCACGTCACCACACTCCAGAAGGTATGCGCATGCTTGGCAAGTTTCAGTTCTTTTGAAACTCCCGATAATTGTTTTTACCCCTAGGACCCAAGTGACCTTGACAATGCCAACAAATCAAAGAGTCCTAGTCAAGTTCTACCCGTCATTATCTTGATTGCATTAAACCCACCCGTACGAGTCCTTGACAATGCCAACAAGACCGCACGACTGTCCTAACCAATCCACTTATCCATGTGACAGAAAAGCATTACATAGCTACCGAACACTACGCCACGGCAATGCACGACAAACGCAGCACGAATACTAAGTAATACTAATCTGAAATGACGGAGGGCTACGACTGGTTTTTGGCGAAAAACCTTTAACGTAATGAACTTGATATCGTTGAAGGAACTGGATAACCTTTTAGAAAATATAGTGACGAAAACCTTTACTAAAGAGGTCACTCCCGGTGAAGGGATCTCGGCTCTTTCCCCGTAGAATGAGGTGCAGGATATTCCAACTGAATACCACGATGCAAAGCAAAAGTAATCGGCTATAGTGAAGTTAATGCCCTGACGCAAACTTCTGTCCAAGGGGTCACTCCCGGTGAGGGGATCTCGGCCCTTGCCTCGTCGACTGAGGAGCAGGATATTCCAAATGAATACCACGATGCAAAACAAAAGTGAACGTCCTTGCAATAACAGCTTTTTGAAAAAGTGTTCCAACAACATCAGAAAAGGTTTGTTTAACTTGCATTGATCCGAATCAATGCAGTCCCATCAATTGATCACACCACAAAGAACGAAAATATACTGACGTACGTATATGCCATCCGCATTCGCCACTGGGTCCCGTCATCACCCGTTAGGTTAGCTAACTAACGGCAGAGCGGGGACTGGACTAGCGCGGGTGTAAAACATATACAACATCTACTAATATATATACCAATATATAGTATTTCGCTCAAGGCGTGAATAAAATGCAACATTACAGAAATGTACAGCATCACAGAACAATACAGATATCTGGAAGCCCCGGGTTTCACAGAGCCGCTGCTGAAACCCGACGTTCCCCTGGTCGTGTGGATAGCCTGTGCAATGAAATCCTAGACCCCTACGGGCGCGGCAAGTCACCCGCCAAAACCTGAAGCGAGGCAGCCCCCTTCAGTACCGTGAATGGACCACCCAGCACTTCACGGAATCCGGTAACTTGGGCACCCCTCCTGGGTCAACCTGTACCCCCTACGAGTGCGGCGAATAGCCCGCCAATCCTGGACTGAAGCCCCCTCCGTCTCAATGCCCTGAGATGCGGGCCCGTTGCCCTCCAGAACCCGGCTATCCGTGCACCCCACCGCGGGGTAACCCTAGTACAGAAAGTAAAATATACATACACCGGGTACATCGACCGCAACCAGGTCGTGCCCCAAAAGAATAATACAAACAGGCAGTGACGGCAGTCCACATGTCGAACGCTCGCCCCGCAATATCAAATGTATAAAATACAACAAAACTGTACTAGCATTGCATCCAGGCTATCCCCCACGACCGATCCGCAACATCACAGCATAAACAAAGAACATCAACGTGAAAGTCACGTTCGCAAATCCGTCTAACCGGGCTATAGCAGTTAGACCGGATTTACCGATCGAGTGACATTCACGGTCGCAGATATAATGTAAATACTGTGAAATAATGTGTTTAAAATTTTCCGATCAATCAAACAATTAACAAGTGGGCCCCAAAGAAAACTGTAGCACTCACAGAAACAATTGGCCCAACTTTAATATTCCAAAGCCCATATTTTAAGCCCAGAAGGCCTCTGTAAAAAAATGGTGAAGTGATGTGAATAGTGCGCGGCGGAAGGGCCGCACAAAGGGGGTTTTCGCGGCGGTTCCGCGCTCCAACTGTGGAGTCACTTCATCGAATTTTTACAGAGCTCTTAGATTTTCCAGTACATCAATATTTTACAACCTGAAAAATTTTTCGAGACCAAAATATTTCAACAGAAACTGATGTGAACAAAAAATACGGTTTTTGGAAATTTTGGTCGATCGGAAATGCATACACATCAAACGAAGCTAGGTAAGGTTAATGGCGTGGCTCTGATACCATGTTGCGCCACGGCAGCGCCCCGGCCGTCTTACTCGAGGCCAAATTGCGGAATCAAAATTTTTCCTTACTCGGAAACCGGCGCTACCGCGGACAAAGAAAACCCGGATCGTTTACCATTAACCTAACTAGCAAACAAGAGATAGGGTGAGAAGTATACCGAGTGATCCGAGTCCTCCGGTCTTCTCGTCATCGTCCCGATCTCCCGCGGAAAGTGTTGCCTCCACATCGTCGCCTCCTCGCCGGAAAGGGCACCACATCGCCTTCGTCTTTTACGGGCTCCCGCCTCAATACCGAGGCAACTCGAGCATGAAGCCGGCAACTCGACATGCTCAAGATTTGCTGTAGGAAGTAGTGTAGAAACTTTGTCTCTTGGAGTTTATGTAGTTGCCATTGATGGATGGAGGAAGAGGTAAAGAAAATTGGTGCTTTCAATTTTCTAGCAAGAAGAAGATGAAATCAACTCTCTCATTCTTTTTCTTTCTCTCTTTCTTTTTCTTCTACTCTCTTTTTTCATAACCATGAAAGACTTTTTTTTTTCAAGTGAGAATGGTGGAGGAATGAATATCATAACATAAAGCAAAGGGAGGTGAGTGTAGGAGCAAGAGAGGAGGTGACCACATCCAAGGAACATGAACCATGCTTAAAACACTATGCACTCCATAACCTTTCACTTCACTTTAAAAAGCAAGTCAATGGATGAAAGAAATGAAATCTATCATAATCAAACTTTATGCAAGAAACCCCTCCACAAAGTGTTATTTGCAAAACTGCAAATAACCCCCTCCATCGGAAAAGTCCGGCCGGGAAAGAACAAAGGAAAACCGGCCGGAACGGAATGCAAACTGGCAACTCCAGAAAACTGGTCCCGTAATAAATTACAGGAAAACCCCGATACTGTGCATACACACCTGCATCTGTATTCCGACCGGATACAAATGCAATGAGACAAAATCTACACTGTACTAGACTAGGACCGGCTTAAGCCAAAGCCGGCTAGTAAAATCCGTTCGATCCTGATCCGTGCAATACCGCACGTATCTGATCGAACCCTGCCATATAACTATACGGCCACTAGTACAAAGCTGTCCGTTCCTGATCCGTGCAATACCGCACGTATCTGATCGGACCCTGCCATATCTCCATACGGCCTCTACAGCGTTTCGCCCGAAAGCTGAGTAACTGAAAGTGTGGTGGACTCTAAAGACTCGTCAATACTATGGCTGTGGATTTAACCACTGGCACGTCAGAGGTATAAGCCAATACGTGACGGGCCACCAGCTATTGACCAAAAGGGACGTCGATGAGGAAGCTCACCCCGACACCCAACTGAGCCTGTCAGTGACAATATCCGTACAGTCCGGTCCGTTCGTCTATGAGTATCGCATGGCGGGCCTAGGGGGTTGGTAAAAGTCAGACCCCCAAAAGCGGTACAAGTCGTGTCGGAGCGTAGCCCAGAACGCCCTGAGATACTACTGGAATACCTACCAGTAAATCTCCTGCCTCGGCCGAGGGCTTTGCGTAATGGCTCTCCTAGACACAGCGCGACCTCACCCCCAATACCGGGAGAGACGAACCCCTGCAGATCCGCTCACTGCCTCCATGTGGCTCGGGACTGTACCCAACTAAAACCTGTTTGCACGACTCCTTTGAGCCGTGGTAGGGTAGTAATCAAAGCACAGTGGGAACTCACACGAGACAAATGACGATCTCAGGTCGATGAACTAACCTGTACACATGTCACCTGGGAACTGCTATCTGACGTCTGGTATAAGACCAACTAGCAGGTTCCCGGCGAGTCCTGTCCGGTGTACTCATAACCCAATGAGCACCTGTATACATCTTAGGTGAACCAACTTACACCAGTGGCTTGTGAGACCGGCCACCGCCCCTCGTCGGGGTCTCGACTGTATACACTAGTCTACTAATGGAGTATCGATACCCTGTCTCGAAACTCCTACGACTAGGGACCATTTAAGGATGTGCTTATAGACCCCAGCTCCCACGTATATGATCGCCATCATACTGCTGGTCGTCAAGCAAGAATCCTAGGGCCTCTATCAACGTGCAATAGCGACATGTCAGGTCACCTAAAGCAGTACACGATGATAAAGATGAACCAGATAGCATACTATCATCTCGAGTAAGACTGTCCTACCGGGATAGGTCCTCCCTCAATCATTGCAATCACGTGCCCGTGATCCAATAATTGACTCTGAGGGCACTATCTCCAACAGCTAGAGCCCGGGATCCGATGATCGCAGTGAGGGGACATCATCACGGAGCTATGGAGGTGGAGGACCGGATCTACAAAGGTTGTATTTTCGGTTCACTCTTAGTTAAGTTGTTAACTAGTTGCTTGTTTCGCCTAAAATTCAAGTTAACGATCGCATTAGGGTTTCTCGGCACCCGAAATTTTTGAATTTGGCATGGTTGATACCTTGTGAGACCTCCTTAGAGTGCCTAGGAACCCTACAGCATGTATATTTATGGAAACAATCTTTGCCCAAAATGATAGTATGCTATCTGGTTTATCTTCATCATAACATGTGTTGTGTTGTATTTCATGCATGTTAATGAAGCCCTTAGGATTATGCTTCACTACCAGGATTATGATGAGATCATACTAGTGGGGCCTGGGCAGTCTATAAGCATATCCTTTAAGAGTTCCTAGCCGAGGGTATATCGAGACAGGCATCGGTATTACCAAATTAGACTAGTGTGTAAGTTTCCTGACCCTGGGGGGCGATGGTTGATTCCACAACCATTGGTGTTTGACATCAAAAATTGCACACAGGTGCTCATTGGAGAATGGGTACACTGAACAGGACTCGCCGAGAACTCCTAGATGGTATATATACCTATTGTCGGATAGTAGTTCTCTGGCGACACTTGTACAGGTTTGTTTGTAGACCCGAGAACGTCATAGTGTCTTGTGTGATTCCCACTGTGCTCTGATTTCCTCCCTACCACGGCTCTGCCGAGTCGTGCAAACAGGTGGATTTTGGGTACAGTCCTGAATCGCATGGAGGCAGTGAGCGATAGGAGGGGTTTCGTCTCTCCCGGTATAAGGAGTTAGTGTCGCGCTATGCTTGATCGGCCATAACATCAAATCCCAGGCCAGGGTTCTCGAGATATACTGTTAAGTGTTATCAGTAGTTTCTCGAACCGTTATGGGCCATAAATCAGCATGACTTATAAAGTTACTGGGGTCTGACATTTACCACCCCTAGACTTCATATGCGACATATCAGATGAAGTGACCGGACTGTACTGTAAATGTTGCTTACAGGCTCCTTAGGTTTGTGATGATTTCGCTCGTCGGCCTCCTTTTCGTCATGTACATGGGTAGCCGTTACGCCCAGCTAGTGCCGCTGACGTGCTTATGATTAAACCTACTGCCAGCGTAATGTCGATTCTTTAGAGTCCCACACGGAGGGTTCCCTCGTTCAGGCGAAAGATGTAGAGTCCATAAGTTGTTACGGCGGCCGTAAGGTGTTACGGCAGGGTTTCGATCATGTTCGTATAATTGTTACAGGAATAATAATCGGGAGGATAATACTGGCAGGTTTTGGATTAAGCCGGATACCGGTAATATATTATTGGATTATTTGTATTCGTATTTTTTCGGAATTCGGATACTGGTATACGTATACGGTATACGGTATACGGAGGATGGGTATTTTTGTAATTGTTACAAGAATACCTTCTAGAAGGTGCCACCTTATAATTACATTATTTGTTTTGTGAAAATAAGTAAGTGAGGTGGAATTTAGAAAGTCTAAGCATGGTTGAAAGAATGGGTTGTTTTATTTTATGTTGTTTTTGAGTTACTATTGAAGCATGGTGCTAATTTTATAATGCATGCTTCAATTATTTCATTTGAGCCATATCTAATTTCCATGCTTGAATTTTCTTATGATCACAAACACTTTCTCCCTCCTTCTTCTCTTCTCCTCCTTCATCCTAAGCTTCACCCTTCACATGTGTTGTGAAACAAAGGCTTAGGGTTAAAGATAATCCAATACCCTAATCTCTACTTGATCGTAGTGACCTCTTCTAGCAAACTTGGGCTCTAGGTTAAACTCTTGTGAAGAGTTTCTAGCTTGCACGACAACTCTCGCATGGATCATCGAGGTCTTGGGGTGGCCGGAGATCGAGCTCATCGGCAACGTTAAAGGAGCCAAGGAGTTCATCAAGTAGAAGACCCGAAGGACCGGATCATCAAGGTATAACCCCTAACATAGTAAATAAAATCTCTAGTTAACGTTTTCTAGTTGTGGTTTAGAAAAGATCTTGAGTTATGTGCGTGTTGTATGCAATGAAAATTTTCGTTTATCGCTTCCGCCGCCTCACAAGAGTTGTGGGAGCGTGCAACATGCACTAACATGGTATCAGAGCCTAACTAAACCATAATTAGATTATTAGCCAAAAGTTAGAACTTCGATCGATGAATTTTTCCTGAAAAAACACATCTTCTGTCCTTGTTTTCTGTCGATTTTTAAAGTGTTCAAAAAATCAATTCAGTGGCCTTAAAAATACATGCACGGTTTTCTAAGCACACTGTAGAAAAACGAGACTCTATCTCGCCAGGAACACCGCGGATCTGTGGCCAAACTCAGTGTTTGGCCGCCGATCCGCGTCCGAGTCATGTCCGAGTTGACTCATTTTCAGCAGTTTGTTTAGATTAAGAAAATTGTGTTTCTGGGATATCTGGAATTTACACAATGTAGTTTGTGCTCTGGATTGTGACAAGTGTTGACACGGTTTAAAATTATCGATCGAAATTCTAAAGTGCTTGGCTAATTGGGTCTTCTTGATTAATGATATATATGTTTGAAACGTCGACTAATTGCTATAAGTCGATAAGTCGGGGTTGCACACTTCTGTAATGATATCATGAGATGTTATGTGTATATGAATATGTTGGATCGTAGTGATGAATGGCCGGGGGATGTGAGAAGATCTTTTTTTTTTTTCTTTCATTCAATGTAATTTGCAAAAAGCAATGTAATATTATTTGCCGGGGCATATCCGGGTTGAGGTTGTAGCTACCGTTGTATAATTTCTTTTTACTGTTTTTGCTCTTAGGATAGACCCAAGGTGGGGTGCATAAACTACCGGGTTTTCGAAGTGCCGAGAGGCCTACTCACTTTGTTGAGGGAGGTTTCTCCACTTCGGGAATTTGGTAGGTAGTTTGCCGCACCCGCAGGGGTCTAGGGCGGGGTTTTGACTATTCATCACGACCGTGGAACACGTCTTTCATTATGGCTTGAATGAAATGCGGAACTCCTAGTATATCCAATGTATTCATCTGTGATCTGTAATGGCAATATTTATATATGAGATATATAATTAACGTTGCTTATGTTTTGCACCCGCGCTAGTCCAGCCCCCGCTCTGCCGTTAGTTAAGTAAACCTAATGGTGCATCACGGGGCCCAGTGGCGAATGCGGATGGCATAAACGTACGCTCTATTTTCGTTTCTTTTCTGTGATGTTTAGGAAACGTAAATGATGGGACAGTATTAATGTGAATTATGTGAAGAAAAAGAAACCTGAAGATGTTGTAGAATCAAAATTTTTAAATGGGTAACTCTAGTTTTTGCTTTGCATAGTGGTATTCTTGAATATCCTGCACCTCATTCGATGAGGAAAGGGCCGAAATCCCTTCACCATGAGTGACCCCTTTAGCGAAACTAGCAAATGTTACAAAGAACTCGATTGTTTTTATTGTTGATCTAACTTTTGTTTTGCATCGTGGTATTCATCAATATCCTGCACCTCATTCGATGTGGAAAGAGCCGAGATCCCTCCAACGGGAGTGACCACTTTAGCAAAATTAGAAAGACACTACAAAACCATTCGATTTTTAAAACTGGAGCTTAAACCACTCTTTTCACTCGATTCTACAACGATATCAAGTTCAAAACGTGAAAGGTTTTCACAAAAACCATCCGTTGCCCTCCGCCATTTTAGGAAGCAGAGTACTTAGTATTCGTGCCACGTTTGTTGACTATAGTTAAGGCGTGGTGTACGGTAAATAAGAGATGTCTTCCTACAAAGCATTTGATGCGATCGATTAAGAAATTCGCATGACTTTGTTGACCATAGTTAAGGGTCTTGCGGGTGGGTCTAAATCAATCCCGAAATGGCGGGAAGAACTTGACTAGTGCTTATTATTTGTTGACCATAGTTAAGGCCAAAAGACACTAGGGGTGAAAATCAAATCGGGAATTTCAAGATTTGAAATTTGCAATGAGATTGCATACCTTCTATTTGATGGTTGGATCCCGATCCCACTGTGAGTAAAAGTTACTCCTGAGAGAATTTTGCACTTTACAGTTAGCTAATCCAGCAGGTGTCTAGAAAGGTGTCAATGGGGTTACGCCTCTAGGAAAATGAGGTTTACATTAATTAGGTCCGTGCGAAAGCACGGGGAACCTCCCTCGAAGTATCGACACTGGCTTGGCTGACCGGTTAGCGAACTTGCATATTGCAATTAATCCTAGCTAATTTTCTTTTTGAAAGGGTTGAAGGAAAATTTGATAAAAAGCAGTGGGAGACATCGATTAGATAAGATTAATAACCAATCTAATTATGCAAGAGCAATCACCGAGTGTCTACTTTTCTCTCTCCTAATGACAAAAATAAACTCACGGGACCGAATTACAATGATTGGCTAAGGAACGTGAATATTGCCCTGACCTATGATAAGGTCGGATACGTACTGACTACTCCAGCCCATCCTATCCCAGGCCCTGATTCTTCAATTGCGGATAAAGAAATCCGCAAGACATGGGATATAGACTGCGCAATAGCCAAGTGCCTCGCGCTTGCTTCTATGAACAATGAACATCAGAAGCAGCATGAGAAGATGGATGTTCAATCCATCTTTCTACATATAAAGGAGTTGTATGAAGAGCAATCTCGTACTCTCCGATACGAGTCATCTCGAAAGTTGTTTCAGATGCAGATGGATGCTGGCACGCCTGTAAGTGACCATGTATTGAAGATGACTGGACTTATCGAAGAACTTGAGGACCTGGGTTGGACCATGGAGAATGAGCAGTGTGTTGATATTGTTCTACATTCCTTTTCCCCTGCTTTACTCAATTCATTGTAAACTTCAACATGCACAACATGGAGAAGTCTTTACCTGAACTCCTCAAAATATTGAGGAGTGCAGAGAGCACACTAAAGGTAGCGAAAACTCCCGCTCTTATTGCTGGTCCATCTTCTTCCTCCGTCCCAAAAGCCAAGGCCAAGGGAAAGAAGAAGAAGAATCCTATTAAGCAGAGAGGCGGAGTGAAAAAGGCACCGGGAAGGGACAAGAAAGGGGCTGCTGCGACAGGATGAGGGGAATGTTTCCACTGCCACTAGACTGGGCACTGGAAGTGAAACTGCGTTGGATACTTGGCCGACCTCTAGAAAAACAAACAGGCTAAAGTATCAAGAAACTTCGATCAGATCGAGGAGGTGAGTATCTAAACTCAGAGTTTCTAGATTACCTAAAAGAGAATGAGATTCTCTCCCAGCTCACTCCTGCGTACACACCACAGCACAATGGAGTATCGGAAAGGAAGAATCGTACCCTATTAGATATGGTACGATCTATGATGGGTGATGCTGAGTTACCAATATCATTCTGGAGGCACGCATTAGAGAATATGATTCATCTATTGAACAGGGTGCCGACCAAAACCGTGTCTACCTGTCCATATGAGATATGCTATGGGAAGAGACCATCTCTTAAAAGATTTAGGATATGGGGTTGTTTGGCTTATGTGAAAAAGTATAATCCAGACAAACTCGAGACACGATCGGTTTTATGTAGATTTGTGGGATATCCAAAACACTCGCATGGATATCTCTTCTACCACATGGAGGAACAAACGGTGTTTGTTTCTCAGTATGCCACATTTTTAGAAAATGAATACTTTATAAATGATACTGTTGGCAATGCGGTAGAACTGGACGAAATTCCAGATACACAAACAATTACCGATGATTTGGTTGAACCTGAGGTTTCAATAGTACCTGATGAACCTAAGTCACTCAGTAGATCTAGTAGGACTTCTCGTGCACCTGATAGATACTACGGTTTTCTAATTAATGGTGATAGAGAAGATTGCATCATGGATGATGATGACCCTACTAGTTTTCAGCAAGCTATCACGAGTGGTGACTCAGTGAAGTGGCTGGATGCCATGAGATCCAAAATGGAATCCATGCACACCAACAAAGTATGGACTTTGGAGGTTGCACCTTCTGGAGTAAAACCCATAGGGTGCAATTGGATCTTTAAAAGAAAGATCGGTGTAGATGGTCAGGTGGAGACCAATAAAGCTAGGCTAGTAGCAAAAGGATTTTATCAAAGACCAGGCTTGGATTATGATGATACCTTTTCACCAGTCGCGTTGCTCAAATCCATTCGGATCCTGTTTGCTTTAGCTGCTCACTATGATTATGAGATCTGGCAGATGGATGTTAAAACGACATTTCTAAATGGTGATTTAGAAGAATGCGTTTTTATGGATCAGCCAGAAGGCTTCATTGATAGTGGAAGCAGCGGAAAGGCATGCAGGCTGCTTAAATCCATCTATGGATTAAAGCAGGCATCACGGAGTTGGAACATCTACTTTAAAGATACAATCAAAGAGTTTGGTTTTATCAAAAATGTGGATGAACCATGTATTTATAAAAGGATTGTAGAGAGTACTTTTACATTCCTCGTATTGTATATGGACGGCATTCTCTTGATAGGAAATGATATTCCTATGCTACAATCGGTCAAACTATTCTTATCACAGAGGTTCTCTATGAAAGACCTAGGCGATGCCTCGTACATTCTGGGGATTAAGATCAATAGAGATAGATCTAAGAAATTATTGGGATTGTCCCAATCGAGATATATTGACACCATACTAAAGAGGTTTAGTATGGAAGATTCCAAGAGGGGTAATTTACCCGCTTGTCATGGGATCACCCTCTCCAAAGAGATGTCTCCAAAGACTGATGAGGAGAGGGCTCACATGAGTATTATTCCCTACGCTTCAGCAGTAGGATCTATAATGTATGTGATGTTGTGTACTTTCCTAGATGTAGCTTATGCACTGAGTGCAGTAAGCAGGTATCAATCCTACCTAGGGGAGAAACACTGGACTGCTGTGAAGAACATTCTGAAGTACTTGAGAAGAACTAAAGAAATGTTCTTGGTGTATGGTAACGGAGATCTCCAAATAGAGGGCTTTACCGACTCCAGCTTCCAGAGCGACAAGGATGATATTAAGTCCATCTCAGGATTTGTATTTACCCTGAACGGAGGGGCGATATGTTGGAAGTGTAGGGTTCCTAGGCACTTTCAAGAGGTCTCACAAGGCATCAACCATGCCAATTTTAAAAATCTTGGTGCCGAGAAACCCTAAACTACGGATCGTTAGCTAGATGTCTAGGCGAAACAATAAACTAGTTAACACTTAACTAAGAGATACGGAAATACAACCTTTGTAGATCCGGTCCTCCACCTCCACGGCTCCGAGATGAGGTCCTCTCCGCTGTCCAAATCAAATCCGGGCTCTAGCGTCGGCTTCATCGGAGAACGAGTGGGCAAGGTCGTCGGCTTCGTGCCGAAGATGATCTACGTCGAAGCATCGCTAGATCAAGCTCCACCTTCACCAAGCCATGATAACTTGTGAAGGAAACACACTCTACTACTTGGCAAGAGGTAGAGGATGAAGAAATAGGAAGTGGGTAGACTTTAGATTTGGATTTCTCACTCATATTCATCAATCACCATTGATGTAGTCAAGCTTTTCTTCTTGAAGAATGAAGAAGAAGAAGAGCAAGAAGATGATAAGTCTTATGATAAGAATAATAAATTTTATTCTTATCATAATATTAACCTAAGTTAAGTGTAGAGAATTGACCAAGGGTAAAGAATGGTTAGGGTTAAGGAGATGAGACAAAAATGGTCACTTAATGAATGCTTCATGAAGCTTCATGTTGCAAACAAAATAAGCCACCATTTTTCTCTCATTTCCTTTCCTTTTTCCAAAAATAAAAGGATTAATAAATGAATAAGTAAAACCCTAATTATCCACTTAACCATGGTTTAAATCTTTACACTTAACCAAAAATATATGTATCATCAAACATGATACAAACAAGTGCACAAAATCATATCGCATATGTAATGCGCACATCCGAGCGAGAAAATCCATTTAAAGTGAACCGATACTAGTTAATGCAAAGTAATATATCAAATATATAATTATGCATCAAATCATTAAATCAACACTTGATTTAACGATCCGGTCATATCGTATATAACCGACTAGTATGCAATGCATCGGTTTATCGAATCAACCCTTGATTCGATAACTAGGGTATATCGCATATAACCTAATCGATACATTCATCGCGAGAATGAAATACGGTATCACATACACGCATTATTCTCGGTCCCGCACATATCTCATATGCGCTCCTATTTCGTTTCACTTGAGCCAGGAAACCTCTGTGTAGGACTCTAAAGACTCGTCAATACGCCGGCAGCAGATGATGATCATATCAAACATCCACAAGCCGCAAGCGGTCTGCTAAACGTAACGGCCACCCGGGTATTGAGCGATCTGAAGATCGATGAGCAAGCCCGCTCACACTCCAGTGAATCCAACCAGTAACACTACCGTACAGTCCGGTCTGATCGTCTGATATGTCGCATATCTCGCCTAGGGGTGGTAAACGTCAGACCCCAATAGCTCGATAAGTCGTGTCGATATGAGGTCTATAACTGTTCGAGAAACTACTGGTAACACTTACCAGTAAATCTCAGCAACCCTGGCCAGGGATTTCCTGTTATAGCCAATCGAACACAGCGCAACATCAACTCCCTATACCGGGAGAGACGAATCCCCTCCTATCGCTCATTGCCTCTATGTGACTCGGGACTGTACCCAAAAACCACCGTTTTGCACGCCCTCTTGGACGTGGTAAGATGGAAATCAAAGCACAGTGGGAACCACACAAGACTCTATGACGATCTCGGGTCAACAGACTACTCTGTACCAGTGTCACCAGAGAACTGCCGTCTAACGTGAGGTATAGTACCATCTGGGAGTTCTCGGCGAGTCCTTCCAGTGTACCCAGTCTCTACTGAGCACCCGTATATCATCTCTGATGTCAAACACCAATGGATATGGAATCATCCATCGCCCATCTGTATGGGTCGAGAAGGTATACGCTAGTCTACTCTGGTATATCGATGCCCCGTCTCGATACACCCACGACTAGGGACTTTGAAGGATATACTTATGGACTACCATGTCCCCACTAGTATGATCCGCATCATAGTCCAGGTAGTCAAGCACACATCCTAAGGGCTTTACCAACATGTAATAGAGAGACAATCAGTGTACACGTTAAGGTAAAGATCAACCAGATAGCATACTATCATGTCGAGCAAGAAAGTCCTCACTATATATGTCCCAGCATCCACTACAATATACATCCTATGTATAGTAATGGCCTCTAGGGCATACATATAACTAACAATCTCCCACTTGCACTAGGGCCATCTGTAGCAGTGGTTTGAAGTATCTCATACTCAACCATCCCATAAAAGTCTCTCTCTGGGAACAGGCCTTTGTGAGTGGATCCGCTGTGTTGTCCTCTAAGTCTACTCTCCAAACCTCGATCACCCTGGAGATCAACCATCTCCATGATCAGGTGACACTGCCTTAGAATATGTCTGGATCACTGATGGGACGGACGTTCCTTGGCATAAGCCACAACTCCATTGTCACACAATGGAAGGAACTAAGTTTATCTCATGAACCAATATACACCCAGACAGCCACTTTGGTAGCATCTTAAGTAGCGATGTATCCAGCCTTTATCGTCTAGTATGCCACGGTATCTAGCTTGGAACTCTTCCAACATACCGTCCCTTTACTGAGGGTAAAGGCAATGCCTGCGACTGACATTCAGTCGTCTTTATCACACTGGAACCCTTCCAGCGATTCTCCCCAGGATCGATTGATACCATCTCACTACAACTAGTGAGAATCCTAACATCCAATTAGATCTATCTCATAGATCCAAAAACCCAGGATTTAGGAGGTATCACTTTGATCCTATGTGGAGAATCATTGTGATAAGCGGAGATTGATCGAGCGTAGCATAGGAAACTCCTTCCCTATCATGAGCATGACATCCACGTACTCTATGAGGATCACCACCATACTCCCTACTACCCTTTTGTTTATACAAGGTTCATCTACCATTTTGATGATGTCAAACTCTTTGACTTATCCATCAAAACAGATGTTCCAACTCCGCGATGCCTGCTTTATCTTATAAAGCATCTTGCACACGTTTCCGCTGCTCCCACTGTCTACGAAGCCCTCTGGCTGTGTACTTATAGACGCTCTCTTCCAAATCATCATTTAGAAAAGCAGTCAAGACACCCAACCACCAGATATCGTAGTCATGGTATGTAGCCGTGGGAAGTAGAATCTGGATGGACTTAAGCATAGATACTGGAAAAAGGTTTCATCATTATCCACGCCTGGTCAATGACGAAAACCTTTAACAAGTCTAGCTTTGAAAGTCTCAACTTTTCCACCTACACCAAGTAATCTTCTCAAGATATACTTGCTCCTGATGGAGATTTAACCCTTCAGATATAGCAGCCAAAGTCCATACTTTGTTGGTGTATAAGGATTCCATCTCAGATCGCTAAACATCCAGCCATTCTTATAGAGTCTCACTCCTGATGGCCAGCTCGAAACTAGTTGGGTCAATCATCGCTCCCACTGTCATAGAGAAACCGAAGTATCTCTCAGGTGGGTGAGGAACCCTACTAGATCGGCGGAGAGGCTGAGGTTCGTTGGTATCTACTGAATCCCTTGGTTCTATCAAATCATCTGCTGTAGTTCGTATAGCTGGAACTTTTCCAGTTCTACATAACAGACCTTGCCTCGAGCTTGTCCGGATTTTGCTTTTAGACATAGGCCAGACAACCCCAAATATTAACCAACTTAAGATATGGGCTCTTCCCTTTCCATATCACATATGAAGCGGTAGGCAACTGATTTTATTGGAACCCTATTCAATAGGTATGCAGCTTCTCAAGTGCATAACTCCCAAAAGGAAATAGGTAACTCAGTAGTACTCATCATAGAGCACACCTTATCATATAGGGTGTTATTGCTCCGCCCCGATATACCATCGTGCTATGGTGTATACGGAGGAGTAATGCAGAGAGAGAATCCCATTCTCCTTTAGAATAGTCCAGGAATTTCGTGCTCAAGTATTCTCCTCCTTGATCTCATCAAAGGACATAATACTTATACCCGTATTGGTTCTCTACTTCTAACTTATATTCTGTGAATATCTCAAAAGGTTCTGACTTGTGTTTCAACAGGAACATATATCTGAATCTTAAGAGATTATCAGAGAATGTAATGAAGTATAAAGAATCAGTCCTGGCATGTGTAGACAGGGGACCTACATACATCAACATGTATCATCCCAAGAGTTCACTAACTCTTTCTCTGTTTCCAGTAAACGGAGCTATGGTCAACTTATCTTTGTGACATGACTAGCGAGTTTCACAAGATGTAAATTCAAACTGATTTAAATATGCATCTATATGTAACTCTAGCTAGTCGGGTCACATTGATCTGACCTAGTCTACAATACCTCAAGAAGGATCCGTTCATTTCTGAACTCTTCCTCTTGTGTGTGTTCTATACACTAAGAACTGTAGTTTGATTTAGAACATCAATGCTTTTAGATAACGTGCCTGAACCGATCAACTTTTGATATAGGAAATGTTCAAAACATTATCCAACAATACAAAATTTTATCATTTCTTTACTAATAAAGAGACTGATATGATTTTGTATATCAGGTTCGGTATCTAATAACATTCGTTCAGAATCAATGTATTGGTAATACAGGGTGACAGTGACCAACAGACTTGGCTGCAACACTTGCCCCGTTTTCTGCCTCATGAAACTTATCACCCATTCTCAGTTCTCTACCTTTCTGTAGCCCTATGTAACATATTACATATCTGGGATCCTGATCTGGTATCACATACCCAGGACGTAAAGGATACTGAGAAACAGTTCTGTATAATGAACATACCCGAAGATGATGCATCAGCATGCACTCTCTTCGTTTGGGCGGCACGGGAATTCTGGTAATCCCCAATTTCCAGCTCTGTCTTATAACAATTATAAGGTGGAGCGGGACCAACGTTCCCCAGCTCAGTATAACAAGCGGGTTCGGTCAATAATCCGTATTATTATCTTGATTAAGGCGTGATATGGTCGCTACCAGGAGAGAGAGAGAAGAAAACACTCAGCGTGCGCTCTGTCAAGAATAGATTGGTTATTATTTTATCTAATCAGGATGGCTCCCACTGCTTTATATCAAATCTTCCTTCAAACCCTAAAAGGAAAGACTAGCCGGGATTAATTACACACTACAAGTTCGCCAATCTTTCAGCCAGGCCAGTGTCGGTACTTTGAGGGAGGTCCCCCGTGCTTTCGCACGAACCTAATTAATGTAAAACCTCGTTTTCCCAGAGGCGTAACCTCGTTGACACCATTCTAGACACCTACTTGATCGGCTAATTGTAATGTATAAAACTCTCCCAGGAGTAACTCTTACTCGCAGCGGGTATCGGGATCCAACTATCTTATAGAAGGTATGCAATCTCATTGCAAATTTCAACACTTGAAATTCCCGATAATATTTTGCCCCTGGCTCGCTATGACCTTGACGCATGCCAAACAACCCATAGTCTGCTAGTCAAGTTCAACCCGTACATTTCTTGATTGAATTAAACCCACCCGCATGACCCTTGACGCATGCCAAACAACGCCGTACGAATACCCTAATCCAATCGCATCGTATGCTAGCAGATAAGCACTAGTTAGCTACCGTACACTACGCCTTGACGCATGCTAAACAACCGCAGCACGAATACTAACTAGTACTTATCTGAAATGACGGAGGGCTACGACAGGTTTTTCTGAAAACCTATTGCGTAATGAACTTGATATCGTTGTAGAATCAAATGAATTTTTAAAATGGAGTGTTTTTTAGGCTTTTCTAGTTTTGCTAAAGGAGTCACTCCCGGTGAAGGGATCGTCGGTCCTTTCCTCGTCGAATGAGGTGCGGGATATATCATATATATCACTATGCAAAGCAAAAACTCTTAAAAGCAATCAAAAGACAAACCGAGTGTGTAGCATCTGCCAGTTATCGCTAAAGGAGTCACTCCCGGTGAAGGGATCTCGGTCCTTTCCCTATCGAATAAGGTGCAGGATATATCACATATACCTCTGTGCAAAGCAAGAACTGTATCTACCTGTTTTAATTTTGAAATTCGATTCTACAACATCTTAGGTTTCTTTTATTTCATTAATCACATTAATGAAGTCCCATCATTTAAGTACCTAAACATCACAGATAAATACGACGTACACTTATGCCATCCGCATTCGCCTCGATGTCCCCTCGTGCACCGTTAGGTTAGGTAACTAACGGCAGAGCTGGGCAGGGCTAGCGCGGGTGTAAAACATAAGTAACGTCTATATAATATATCATATATACTATATACTGTATCTATCATAGAACATCACATGATCACATCACAGATATCGCAGCAGAAGAAACATATGAAATATTGGATATACTAGGATGTCCGTGTTTTCAATACGAGCCAGTATAAAACACGGATTCCACGGTCGCGATGAATAGCCAAACCCACACCCCTAGACCCCTACGAGAGCGGCAAGCAACCCTACCAATTCTAGAGTTAGGATACCCGGACTCGACTCCTCGAGTTGGTCTCCCACTGGACTCCAGAACCCGGTTACTTGTGCCCTCCTCCTTGGGTCTATCCTAGTGCGGAAAAGTAAATAATATACAAACGGTGACAACTTCCGCAACCTGGAAGCGCCCCAATAAAAGAATATTACATACAAGTTTTTACATGAATGAAAATGAAAAACACTCATCTCACATAAAAACCCCCGGCTATTCAAACACGACGATCCAATATAACATATCCAGCAACACATAACATCACATGTCATCAACGTAAGTAAATATGTCCATCCTAATTGTCGTTGACATATAGCAACGAAACCGGCGATATCACATATTACACTTACGGTCACAGAAAAGAAAGTGTAAAACTACAACAGTTGGAATCCGCAACCACCTCAGACATCACATGCCTGACCAAATGAATTCCTTAGACATCGCATGCCTAACAATTATAAACCCCGCATTTTAGTCTCATTATCGAAAACACTTTTCAATACCAAGTCGGGCAATTCAACAGGATTTCCGACATTTTGATCGAATGCTCGTCGCAAACTTAAGTAGACGGCCGCACCCCTGATACCGTCGATGAAGTGCACCAAGGCGGAACACCGCTACCGCGAGCACCCGAACGGATGCTTTCGGCGACGGGGTTCTCCTACAGTCACTTGGTCGGGGCTATGGAGTGAGGCTGTCTATTAAGTTTACCCGGCGAGTATCCGCGTACGCTACGTGATTGCGACGGACTTTTGATCACATCAAAATTCCGTGGCAACCGATCAAGTGAGACCAAACTGCTACGTTTATAATATTCATTCCGTTATCTCATAACAATTTGTGAATTCCAATTATTGTATCCCATTCCAGATAAATAGAAAATGTTAAACTTTCCGATCGAACATCCAAACACCCAAGTTTTCCCGAAATAGCTCAACACATGAAACAAGTCTAAAAACATTCAGTTCGTGCCTCAGTACCAACGGTCCAGCCGTAGAAGGGTCAAGCCAACGCCTCACATGTAGCACGCCGTACTGCCCCAAACCCGAAGGTTCAAAGGGCAGTTCAAGACGGTCACATAATCGAGTTAAGGTTTGTTGTCTTCTAGAGGGTCCATCGCGTTACTTGCACTACTAAGAACGTCGTTAAACCACGGAAAAATCCAACACTTGGAAATTTCCCGACAGGGGAAAAGTTGGGTATTTATATTTGGTCGAACTTTTTAACATATTCAAAAATTTATCCGGAAAGCCACACAGACAAAATTTGATAATCCGATCGACCATTCGAATCCCCAAAACAATACAGAAAATGCAAACTCTGGAAAAAATATTAAAAATATCCAGGAAAACCAGCACTGTTAAATAGGAGTCACTGTGCAAACTAAATTTAATACTGTGGCCGTACGGCCGCGGATCCACCGCATGAGCCTTGCTCATGCCGCGGAACCGCGGTGGAATAGTTGAATTAGGTCCACGAAATTTACAGTAATTCCTAGAAAACCCTGCTTGATTTTCTGCATATTTTTAATTCCGAAAAATCCACAATTTTCAAAAAAGGACAGAGAGCAAGTTTGTGATCGGGTTTCGGGTTCGTTCGGACTTCAAATTCCGTCTAGACTTCGCCTAAGGCTCTAGCTTGTCTCTGATACCACTGTAGGGTTCCTAGGCACTCTCAAGAGGTCTCACAAGGCATCAACCATGCCAATTTTAAAAATCTTGGTGCCGAGAAACCCTAAACTACTGATCGTTAGCTAGATGTCTAGGCGAAACAATAAACTAGTTAACACTTAACTAAGAGATACGGAAATACAACCTTTGTAGATCCGGTCCTCCACCTCCACGGCTCCGAGATGAGGTCCTCTCCGCTGTCCAAATCAAATCCGGGCTCTAGCGTCGGCTTCATCGGAGAACGAGTGGGCAAGGTCGTCGGCTTCGTGCCAAAGATGATCTACGTCGAAGCATCGCTAGATCAAGCTCCACCTTCACCAAGCCATGATAACTTGTGAAGGAAACACACTCTACTACTTGGCAAGAGGTAGAGGATGGAGAAATAGGAAGTGGGTAGACTTTAGATTTAGATTTCTCACTCATATTCATCAATCACCATTGATGTAGTCAAGCTTTTCTTCTTGAAGAATGAAGAAGAAGAAGAGCAAGAAGATGATAAGTCTTATGATAAGAATAATAAATTTTATTCTTATCATAATATTAACCTAAGTTAAGTGTAGAGAATTGACCAAGGTTAAAGAATGGTTAGGGTTAAGGAGATGAGACAAAAATGGTCACTTAATGAATGCTTCATGAAGCTTCATGTTGCAAACAAAATAAGCCACCATTTTTCTCTCATTTCTTTTCCTTTTTCCAAAAATAAAAGGATTAATAAATGAATAAGTAAAACCCTAATTATCCACTTAACCATGGTTTAAATCTTCACACTTAACCAAAAATATATGTATCATCAAACATGATACAAACAAGTGCACAAAATCATATCGCATATGTAATGCGCACATCCGAGCGAGAAAATCCATTTAAAGTGACCATATACTAGTTAATGCAAAGTAATATATCAAATATATAATTATGCATCAAATCATTAAATCAACACTTGATTTAACGATCCGGTCATATCGTATATAACCGACTAGTATGCAATGCATCGGTTTATCGAATCAACCCTTGATTCGATAACTAGGGTATATCGCATATAACCTAATCGATACATTCATCGCGAGAATGAAATACGGTATCACATACACGCATTATTCTCGGTCCCGCACATATCTCATATGCGCTCCTATTTCATTTCGCTTGAGTCAGGAAACCTCTGTGTAGGACTCTAAAGACTCGTCAATACGCCGGCAGCAGATGATGATCATATCAAACATCCACAAGCCGCAAGCGGTCTGCTAAACGTAACGGCCACCCGGGTATTGAGCAATCTGAAGATCGACGAGCAAGCCCGCTCACACTCCAGTGAATCCAACCAGTAACACTACCGTACAGTCCGGTCTGATCGTGTGATATGTCGCATATCTCGCCTAGGGGTGGTAAACGTCAGACCCCAATAGCTCGATAAGTCGTGTCGATATGAGGTCTATAACTGTTCGAGAAACTACTGGTAACACTTACCAGTAAATCTCAGCAACCCTGGCCAGGGATTTCCTGTTATAGCCAATCGAACACAGCGCAACATCAACTCCCTATACCGGGAGAGACGAATCCCCTCCTATCGCTCATTGCCTCCATGTGACTCGAGACTGTACCCAAAAACCACCGTTTTGCACGCCCTCTTAGACGTGGTAAGATGGAAATCAAAGCACAGTAGGAACCACACAAGACTCTATGACGATCTCGGGTCAACAGACTACTCTGTACCAGTGTCACCAGAGAACTGCCATCTGACGTGAGGTATAATACCATCTGGGAGTTCTCGGCGAGTCCGTCCAGTGTACCCAGTCTCTACTGAGCACCCGTATATCATCTCTGATGTCAAACACCAATGAATATGGGATCATCCATCGCCCATCTGTATGGGTCGAGAAGGTATACGCTAGTCTACTCTGGTATATCGATGCCCCGTCTCGATACACCCACGACTAGGGACTTTGAAGGATGTACTTATGGACTACCATGTCCCCACTAGTATGATCCGCATCATAGTCCAGGTAGTCAAGCACATATCCTAAGGGCTTTACCAACATGTAATAGAGAGACAATCAGTGTACACGTTAAGGTAAGGATCAACCAGATAGCATACTATCATGTCGAGCAAGAAAGTCCTCACTATATATGTCACAGCATCCACTACAATATACATCCTATGTATAGTAATAGCCTCTAGGGCATACATATAACTAACAGGAAGAGTTCCAAACAAGATACCGTCGCTGACACCACGATGGAAGCTGAGTATATTGCTGCTAATGATGCCGCAAAAGTGGCAGTCTGGATGAAGAAGTTCATTTCCGAACTTCAAGTGGTTCCATCAATTGCTAATCCAATACCTCTGTATTGTGATAACAATGGAGCCATGGCTTTGGCAAAGGAACCGAGGTCCCATCAGAAATCCAGACATTTCTTGATGCGGTATCACCTCATCAGGGAGATAGTGGATAGCCAAGACATCGAGTTACGGAGAGTAGACACGACAGACAACACAGCAGATCCTTTCACCAAGGCCATGCCTCAAGTCCAGTTTGAGAAACTGTTCGAGCTGTTGGGCATGCTGTACGCAGGAAACTGGTTCTAGTAGAGACAGTGAGTACTTATTGCATCAACTACATGCCTTAGTGCAAGTGGGAGATTGTTAGATATGTATGCCCTAGAGGCCTGAATTGTGTAGGATAAGGCATGTATATGTGCAGAAGCAATCTTTGCTCAAAATGATAGTATGCTATCTGGTTTATCTTCATCATAACATGTGTTGTGTTGTATTTCATCCATGTTAATGAAGCCCTTAGGATTATGCTTGACTACCAGGATTATGATGAGATCATACTAGTGGGGCCAGGGCAGTCTATAAGCATATCCTTTAAGAGTTCCTAGTCGACGGTATATCGAGACAGGTCATCGGTATTACCAAATTAGACTACTGTGTATGTTTCCTGACCCTGGGGACGATGGTTGATTCCACAACCATTGGTGTTTGACATCAAAGATTGTACACAGGTGCTCATTGGAGAATGGGTACACCGAACAGGACTCGCCGAGAACTCCTAGATGGTATAAATCCATATTGACAGATAGCAGTTCTCTGGCGACACTTGTACAGGTTAGTCTGTAGAGCCGAGATCGTCATAGTGTCTTGTGTGATTCCCACTGTGCTTTGATTTCCACCCTACCGCGGCTCTGCCGAGTCGTGCAAACTGGTGGATTTTGGGTACAGTCCCGAATCGCTTGGAGGCAGTGAGCGATAGGAGGGATTTCGTCTCTCCCGGTATAGGGAGTTGGTGTCGCGCTATGCTTGATCGGCCATAACATCAAATCCCTGGCCAGGGTTCTCGAGATTTACTGATAAGTGTTATCAGTAGTTTCTCGAACCGTTATGGGCCGTTAATCAGCATGACTTATAAAGTTACTGGGGTCTAACATTTACCACCCCTAGACTTCATATGCGACGTATCAGACGAAGAGACTGGACTGTACGGTAAGTGTTGCTAACAGGCTCCTTAGGGTTGTGATGAGTTCGCTCGTCGGCCACCTTTTCGTCATGTACCTGGGTAGCCGTTACACACAGCTAGTGCCGCTGACGTGCTTGTTGTTAACCCCACTGCCAGCGTACTGTCGAGTCTTTAGAGTCCAACACAGAGGGTTACCTCGTTCAGGCGAACGATGTAGAGTCTGTAAGTTGTTTCGGCAGCCATAAGGTGTTACGGCAAGGTTTCGATCATGTTCGTGTAATTGTTACAAGAATAATTTTCGGGAGGATAATACTGGTAAGTTTTGGATTAAGCCGGATACCGGTATTATAATACTGGATTATTTGTATTCGTATGTTTTGGAATTCGGATCCGGGTATACGTATATGGTATATGGTATATGGAGGAGGGGTATTTTTGTAATTGTTACAAGAATAGCTTCTAGAAGGTGCCACCACATAATTACATTATTTGTTTTGTGAAAATAAATAAATGAGGTGGAATTTATAAAGTCCAAGCATGGTTGAAAGAATGGGTTGTTTTATTTTATATTGTTTTGGACTTACTATTGAAGCATGGTGCTAATTTTATAATGCATGCTTCAATTATTTCATTTGAGCCATATCTAATTTCCATGCTTGAATTTTCTTATGATCACAAACCCTTTCTCTCTCCTTCTTCTCTTCTCCTCCTTCATCCTAAGCTTTACCCTTCACATGTGTTATGAAACAATGGCTTAGGGTTAAAGATAATCCAATACCCTAATCTCTACTTTATCCTAGTGGCCACTTCTAGCAAACTTGGGCTCTAGGTTAAACTTGTGAAGAATTTCTAGCTTGCACGACAACTCTCGCGTGGATCATCTAGGTCTTGGGGTGGCCGGAGATCGAGCTCATCGGCAACGTCAAAGGAGCCAAGGAGTTCATCAAGTAGAAGACCCGAAGGACCGGATCATCAAGGTATAACCCCTAACATAGTAGTTAAATCTCTAGTTAGGGTTTTCTAGTTGTGGTTTAGAAAAGATCTTGGGTTATGTGCGAGTTGTTTGCAAAGAAAATTTTCGTTTATCGCTTCCGCCGCCCCTTAAGAGTTGTGGGAGCATGCAACATGCACTAACAACATGAAGATATTTGTGCAAGATATTTGTGAAAGATATTTTATGCTTCATAATATATACACAATTGAGTTATAATTCATTTCATTCTCAAAAACACATTCTCTCTCCTCAAGCTCTCCTCTTCTTAAACCTAACCCTAATCCTCTCATGTGTTGAGATCCTAAGGGTTAGCAAGACTAATAGATCCTTAATCCACTTCTATATCTTCTAGGTCACATGGATTAGCAATCCTAGACACATAGTTACCTCAAGTGAGAGCTTAAAACTTAGAGGAGGAACTCTCGGGTGGATCTTCTATCACATCGAGAAGGCCGACAAGCAGGTGAACAACAAGAACAAGAAGGACTAGTATCTTGAGGTATAATCATCTATCATAGTAGTTTAGCACTTCTAGATAGTTTGTTAATTAGGGTTTAGCAAAGATCCGTAAAGTTAGTCGATGTTAACTTGACCAAATGATTGTTTTACCTATTCCGCCTCCCCGCATCCTATAGGGTGTCTAACGTCGACTTACAAGATTGCTTAGCATCCAGCCATTCTTACAGAGTCCCCACTCCTGATGTCCTGGTCGAAACTAGTTGGTTCGTCATCCCATGATGCAATCCTCGCTTCCACTGTCATAGAGAAAATCGAAGTATCTCTCCGGTGGATGAGGAACCCTACCAGATCGGCGGAGAGGCTGAGGTTCGTCGGGAACTATTGAATCCTCCGGCTCTACCAAATCATTAGCTGTAGTTTGTATAGCTGGAACTCCTTCTAGTTCTACCTCATGACCACAAATTTCTTCACAAAAAATTCCTTTTCTAAAAAGATGGCATGATGAGAAACAAAACACCTTTTGCTCCTCAGTGTGGTAGAAGGTATTCCCTCGCAAATACTTGGGATACCCAATAAACTTCTACAGAACTGACCTTGCCTCGAGCTTGTCCGGATTTTACTTTTGACATAGGCCGGACAACCCCAAATCTTAACTTACTTAAGAGCTTACCGTATCGCATATGGAGTGGTAGGCACCCGATTTTGTTGGAACCCTATTCAATAGGTATACATCTTCTAAAGTGCATGACTCCCTAAACGGAAATAGGCAACTCAGTAGTACTCTTCATAGAGCGCACCATATCTAATAGGGTGCAATTTCTCCGCCCCGATACACCGTTGTGCTATGGTGTATTCGGAGGAGTAATGCTGAGAGAGAATCTCATTCTCCTTTAGAATAGTCCAGGAATTCCGTGCTCAAGTATTCTCCTCCCTGATTACATCAAAGGACATAATACTTATACTCGTTTTGGTTCTCTACTTCTAACTTATATTCTTTGAATTTCTCAAAAGATTTAGACTTGTGTTTCAACAGGAACACATGTGCGAATCTTAAGAGATCATCTGTGAATGTAATAAAGTACAAAGAACCTGTCCTGGTATGTATAGACAAGGGACCTTCATACATCATCATTTATCAATACCAAGAGTTCACTAACACTTTCTCTGTTTCTAATAAACGGAGCTATGGTCATCTTATCTATGTGACATGACTGGCAAGTTTCACAAGATGTAAATTCAAACGGATTTAAATACGCATCTTTATGTAACTTAGCTAGTCGGGTCGCATTGATATGACCTAGTCTACAATGCCTCGAAAAGGATTCTTTCATTTCTGAACTCTTCCTCTTGTGTGTGTTTTCTACGATAATAACTGTAGTTTGATTTAGAACATATATGCTTTTAGATAACGTTCCTGAACCGATCAACTCTTGATATAGGAAATGTTCAAGATATTATCCAACAATACAAAATTATATCCTTCTTTAGATAATAAATAGACTGATATGATGTTGTATATTAGGTTCGGTATCTAATAACATTCGTTCAGAATCAATGTATTTGGTAATACAGGGTGATAACTGCCAACAAACTTGGCTGCAACACTTGCACCATTTCCAACTCTTGAAACTTATCACTCATTCCCTGTTCTCTACCTATCTGTAGCCCATGTAAAAGATTACATATATGGGATCCTGATTCGGTATCTCATATCCAGGACGTAGAGGATACTAAGAAACAGTTTTCGGTAATGAACATACCCGAAGAAGATGTATCAGCGTGCACATTCTTTGTATAGGTGGCACGAGAATCCTGGTAATCCCCTATTTCCTGCTCGGTCCTATAACAATTATAAGTTGGAGCGGGACCAACGTTCCCCAGCCTCGGTATAACAAGAGGGTTCGGTCAATACATCGATATTATTACCTTGATTAAGGCGTGACATGGTCGCTACCAGGAGAGAGAGAGAAGAAAACACTCAGCGTATGCTTTTGCAAGATTTAGATTGGTTATTATTTTATCTAATCAGGATGGCTCCCACTGTTTTAGTCAAATCTTCCTTCAAACCCTAAAAGGAATGACTAGCCTGGATTATTTACACCCTACAAGTTCGCCAATCTTTCGGCCAGGACAGTATCGGTACTTTGAGGGAGGTTCCCCATGCTTTCGCATGGACCTAAAATAAACCTCATTTTCCCAGGGGCGTAATCCCGTTAACACCTTTTAGACACCTACTTGATGGGCTTATTGTAATGTGTAAAATTTCCCAAAAGTAACTTTTACTCGCAGTGGGTATCGGGATCCAACCATCTAATAGAAGGTATGCAATCTCATTGCAAATTTCAATACTTGAAATTTCCGATAATATTTTGCCCCTAGCAACTTATGACCTTGGCTAAGGTCAACAAATCATAAGTGCTAGCCAAGTTCAACCCGTCATTTCTTGATTGAATTAAACCCACCCGCGCGACCATTGGCTAAGGTCAACAAAGCCGCACAACTACCCTAACTCAATCGCATCATATGCTGTAGATAAGCACTAATTAGCTACCGCACACTACGCCTTGGCAAAGGTCAACAAACGCAGCACGAATACTAAGAATTACTTATCTGAAATGACGGAGGGCTACGACAGGTTTTAAAAAAAAAAACCTTTCTGTAATGAACTTGATCTCGTTGTAGAATCGAGTGATTTTTAAAAAGGAGGTTTTTGAGGCTTTTACTAGTTTTGCTATAGAGGTCACTCCAGGTGAAGGGATCTCGGCTCTTTCCTTATCGAATAAGGCGCAGGATATTTCTCAAATACCAATATGCAAAGCAAAAACTATAGAAGCAATCAAAAGACAACCCGAGTAGGTTGTAGCATCTGCCAGTTTCGCTAAAGTGGTTACTCCTGGTGAAGGGATCTCGGTTCTTTCCTTATCGAATAAGATGCTGGATATTCAACAAGGAATACCGCTATCCAAAACAAGAACTAGAGCTACCAGTTTTTAAAACAAGTTTTTACAACATCTTTTAGGTTTCATTTGTTTTATTAATCTCATTAATGATGAACCATCATAATATGCTTCCCAAGCATCACATATGAAACGAAAGTAACAATATATAATATATATCATATATATATAATACAAGCATTCGTCTGAACATATCACAGTGATCACATCATAGAGCAGCAGAAGATAACATATAAAATATTGGATATACTAGGATTTCCATGTTTTAGATTAAGCCTGTATAAAACACGGATTCCATGGTCGTGATGAATAGCCAAACCCGCATCCATAGACCCCTACGGAGCGGCAAGCAACCATACCAATTATAGAGTTAGGAGACCCGGTTACTTATGCTCCCTGCCTTAGGTCTATCTTAATGCGGAAAAGTAAATAATATGCATCAATGGTGACATCATCCTTAACCCGGAAGTGCCCCAATAAAAGAATATTAGATACAAGCTTTTACATGAATGAAAATGAAAAACTCTCATCTCACATAAAAAACCTCAGCTATTCAAACACGACGATCCAATATAACATATCCCAGCAACACACAACATCACATGTCATCAACGTATGTAAATATGCATATCCCAATTGTCGTTGACATATAGAAATGAAACCGGCGATACACCACATATTACACATACGGTCGCAGAAAAGAAAGTGAAAAACTATAACAATTGGAATCTGCAACAACCTTAGACATTATAAACCCGAAATATCTCATATTCCGGATTTCATGCATAACTAAATGAATTCTTTAGACATCACATGCCTGACAATTATAAACCCTTCATTTTAGTCTCGATCTTGAAAACTCTTTTCAATATCAAGTCGGGCAATTCAACAAGATTCCCGACATCCCTATCGAATGCTCGTTGGAAACTTTAGTAGACGACTGCACCCCCAAATACCGTCGACGAAGTGCACTAAGGCGAAACACCACGGCCGCGAGCACCCGAATGAATGCTTTTGGTGACGGGGTTCTCCTACAGTCACATGGTCGGGGCATGGCTATCTAATAATGTTACCCGGCGAGTATCCGTGTACGCTACGTAATTGCGATGGACTTTTGATCACATCAAAATCCCGTGGCAACCGATCCAATGAGACTAAACTGCTAGATTTATAAAATTCAAACTAGTTATCTCATAACTACACGTGGATTCCAAATATTGAATCCTATCACATGATACCCGGACGACGTTCTACTTTTCGATCGATGCATCAAAGTCCTACAATTTCCCGACAGCTCAACATTTGAGCACAGTTTAATAATACCCAGAACATGCTACAATACCTATGCACCAGCCGTAGAAGGGCAGACCCAAGTCTCACTCATGTCGCCACGGAACTGTGGCAAACACTATGGTATGACCGCGGTTCCGCGATCCAAAAAGTCGAGTTAGGGTTTCATTCTTCTAGAGGGTTTACAGAATTACATGCATGATTTTCCGGATACGTTAAACTTGGAAAAATAAGTTTTTGACATTCGATCGAACTTCTTATCTTCGCCTACAATGCATGCAACAACCCGAAACAATGTTAAAACTATGAATACGAAACACTCCGAATTGCTTATAGTGTAAGATCACATCACATGCAAACATAGAATATACAAACAAGAAACACCAAAATCCAGTCACTAGAACACACTTAAAATTTCAAGCTAAAACAACACATTGTGGCCGGCATCCTCGGAATTTTCACCGTTGTGCTCGGCCAAAAACCGAGCAACCCACTTGAAATTTTCACCGTGTACATGATATATCTCATATAACATTCTGCAGTTGTTTAAAAAAAATTTTTAAGACTTTTTAAAATCGATAGAAATTAGGGTTTCGTGTTGCAAGTTTCGGAGTCGTTTCGGTTTCATAATCTAACAAAATCTAATTTTCTAGTATGGCTCTGATACCACTGCAGGGTTGCCTAGGACAGCAGCAAAGTTTCGTGAGGCATCATCCATGCCAATTTCAAAAAAATGCCGTTCTAGCTAACCCTAACCTAGAATCGTATACTAGAAAAGGAGACGATAAGAAATGCAAACAACTTTGCATAAGAAGTGAGCAGGGAATACAACCTTTGTGGACCGGTCCTTCACTTCAATAGCTCCGTGTAGTAGTCCCTTCGCTGCGATCATGAACTCCCGGACTCTAGAGAGGCTCCTATGAAGATATGAACAAGCTTGCATCGAATTCTTCGAGGCCGAAAATGATCTACGTCGAGGAGACACTAACCCAAACTACCACTTCCCTAATTGTGAAATTAGCGAAGCAAACACCCTATACTAAATGGAAAGTAGTAGTGGATGACGAAGTAGAAAGTGGGCTCACTTTGGATTTATTTTTCTCACAATATTTCTTCATTAATCCAAAAACCTAGTGAGCTTTGGAGTTATGATGAAGAAGAAGAAGAATGAACTCATCAAGTGAGAGTCTAGCAACCATGGGTGAGTTAACATAATATGTTAACCCTTGTAGAGACTTAACCAAGTGTTAGGATAATGGTTAGGTTAATAAATATCTAAGTAAAGAACAAATTAGTGGACTTGGTCAAATAATCTATAAGCTTCCACAAGCTTCAAGCATTTGTCCAATATCCACCTAATTTGTAATTTACTTTAATAAATAAAACCTAAGATTATCATAAGCATGGTGTTAGTCTTATACACCCATGTCACATGTGTCATTTACCATGACACAAAAACATGTACATTAATGTATATATCACATATATACAATATGCACATCAATGTGAGAAAAAGAATTACTTAAGTAAGCTAATATTAGTTAATGTAATGTGATATATCATTATACATTAAATTATTAAATCAACATCTGATTTAATAATCCGGCTATATCGCATATAACCGACTAATATCAAATGTATCCTTTTATAGAATCAACAATTTATCCGATAACCCGGCTATATCATATATAACCAACCGATGCATATATCGTGAGAATCGATTGTGGTATCAAATACTCGCATTAATCTTGGTCCCGCACATATCACATATGCGCTCCTACTCCGTTTTGCTTGAGCAAGGAAACCTCTGTGTAGGACTCCAAAGACTCGTCAATACGCCGGCAGTAGGTGATTATACATTAAATTATTAAATCAACACTTGATTTAATAATCCGGCAATATCGCATTTAACAGACTAATATCAAATTTATACTTTTATTTAATCAACAATTGATCTGATAACCCGGCAATATCATATATAACCAATCGATACATATATCGCAAGAATCGAATGCTGTATAACATAGTCACATTAATCTCGGTCCCACACATATCACATATGCGATCCTACTCCATTTCGCTTGAGCCAGGAAACTTCTGTGTAGGACTCTAAAGACCCGTTAATATGCCCGTAGTAGGTGATGATCATATCAAACACCCACAAGCTGCAAGCGGTCTGCAAAACGTAACGGCCACCAGGGTATTGAGCGCTCAGAAGATCAACAAGCATGCCTGCTCATACTCCTGCGAATCCAATCAGGAACACAACCGTACAGTCCGGTCTCTTCATCTGATATGTCGTATATCCGGTCTAGGGGGGTCAGACCCCAGTAACCGATAAGTAGTGTCGATGTGAGGCTTATAACGGGTCGAGAAACTACTAATAACACTTTCCAGTAGATCTCCATATCATCCCTGGCCATGGAATTCCAGTTATAGCAAATCGAACACAACGCAACATTAACCCCCAATACCGGGAGAGATGAAACCCCTCATATCGCTCATTGCCTCCATGTGATTCGGGACTGTAGTCAAAAGCCACCGTTTTGCACGTTCTCTTGAACATAGTAAGGTGGAAATCAAAGCACAGTGGGAATCACACAAGACTCTATGACGATCTCGGGTCTACAGACTAACTTGTACCTGTGTCACCAGAGAACTGCTATCTGACGATAGGTATAATATCATCTAGGAATTCTCGGCGAGTCCGTTCAGTGTACCCAGTCTCCATTGAGCACCCGTATACAATCTCTGATGTCAAACACCAATGGATATGGGATCATCCACCGCCCATCTACATGGGTCGAGTAGCTATACGCTAGTCTACTCTGGTATATCGATGCCCTGTCTCGATACACCCACGACTTGGAACAATTGAAGGATGTACTTATCGACTACTCTGTCCCCACTAGTATGATATGCATCATAATCCTGGTAGTCAAGTACTTATCCCAAGGGCTTTATCAACATGTAATAGAGAGATAATAAGTGTACATGTTAAGATAAAGAGCAACCAGATAGCATACTATCATGTCGAGCAAGAAAGCCCTCCTTATATATGTCCAAGCATCTACTACAATATACATCGTATGTATATTAATGGCCTATAGGGCATACATATAACTAACAACTAGATCTATAGTTTTAGATCTAGATTTGGGAAGTGTCCGAAACTGGGTACTTTGACAATATTCTAAAGGTATTTTAGAATGGATGACTCCTGGCATGTTGTTTTACCTGTAGGTGATGTAGTCACCCTCTCTAAAGGATGTCTTTCAGACTAATGGGGAGAGGGATTTACATGATTGGCATATCACTTGCTTAGGCAATTGAATCAATCATGTGATATCAAGTACCACACCAGATATTGTTTTTGCACTAGCTACAATAAGCATATATATTAATCCAATCCTGGAGAAACGTTGGGAAGCAGTTAAGAACATAAGTTGATGTTCTTAGGATATGGTAATGGAAGCTTCTTTCAGGAGACAGTTATCATTTCAGGCTTCTAAGGTGACCTTGATGACAGAGTGGCTGTCAGCGTTATAGTTTTCCCTCTTCGGAGGGGTAGTATGTTGGACAGGTAGTCCAAGCAGATACTATGGAAGGCATGGAGCGGGATGCTGATTAAATTCAATGGATGATACAGTCTAACAAGTTTGCTGGATTTCAAGTTCATTTGTGAACTGGGTCCCATCAGTTATCCAGACAAATTCTAAGACAGGTATCGCTCATTTCGGGAAATAGTATTTCTCCGCGAAGTTGAGATATATAGAGATACAGAAAGAAACACTGGAGCGGATCCACTCACTGAGGCTATTTCTCGAACGCAATAGTTTCGCAAATGGGCTTTGCGAAACTGATTTGTAGAGAAGTTGGGTGTTCGGTATCACACAGGCTGTGAGTATGCGACATCGCAATAATTGACCTTAAGTGCAAGTGGGAGATTGTTGGCTATAGTGCCCTCAATGCAATTATCATAATGGTAGTTAGGTGATTATGATGATTGAGTGAGGACCTATACCGGTAGAACAGTCTTACTCGAGATGATAGTATGCTATCTGGTTTGTCTTTATCAACATGTACATGCTTTATGTTGTATTACAGATCACTATTACATGTTGATAGAGCCCATAGGATTTATGCTTGACTACCAGCATTATGATGGCGATCATATACGTGGGAGCTAGGTGGTCTATAAGCAAATCTTTAAATGTCCCAAGTCATTGGAGTTTCGAGACTGGGCATCGATACTCCAGAGTAGACTAGTGTATACTGATCGAGACGCCGACGAGGTGCGGTGGCCAGGTCTCATAAGCCATTGGTGTTAGTTTGTTCACCTAAGATAGTATACAGGTGATCATCGCGTTATGAGTACACTGGACGGACTCGCCGGGAACATGCTAGTTAGTATTATACTTATTGTCAGATAGCAGTTCTCTGGTGGCATGTGTACAGGTTAGTCTGTCGACCTGAGATCGTCATTTGTCTCGTGTGAGTTCCCACTGTGCTTTGATTACTACCCTACCATGGGTCAAAGGAGTCATGCAAACAGGTTTTAGTTGGGTACAGTCCCGAGCCATATGGAGGTAGTAAGCAGATCGTCGGGGATTCATCTCTCCCGGTATTGGAGGTTGATGTCGCATTGTGCACGGGTGGCCAATACTGGAAATCCTCGGCCGGGGTAGCAGAGAATTACTTATTTGAATCAGTAGTTTCTCAGCTGGTGATGGGCTTCATACCGACATTAAATGCTGCGTTGTCAGGGGTCTGACTTTATCCACCCCCTTAGACACAACATGCGATACTCTTAGACGAACAGACTGGACTGCACGGACATTGTCACTGTTAGGCTCAGTAGGGGTTCAGGATGAGTTTGCTCGTCGGCCTCCCTTTCGCTCAATACCTGGGTAGCCGTTACGTACAGCTAGTGCCACTGACGTGTTTGTGGTTAAACCCACTGCCAGCGTATTAACGAGTCTTTAGAGTCCCACACAAAGGGTTTCCCTGGTTCGGGAGAAACGTTGTAGAGGACGTATAGTTTTATGGCAGGGTTCGATCATATACATGCACTTGTGCACGGATCATGAACGGACGGATAATATTAGTGGGCTTTGGTTTAAGCCGGATTCTAGTATTGTATTGTTGGATTATTTTCGTCTCATTGTAATCGTATTTTTCGAAATACGGATACGGGTATGTATATACGGATGAGGGGTATTCTTGTAATTTCATTACAAGATGCCACCTCATTTAGTTTTTAACCATTTATTTAAAATGCTTAATGAGGTGGAGGATGAGGTGGAGTTTGGCTTTAAATGAAGCATGGCACTTTTGGCGACTCATGGGGTGAGTCATATAGTGACTCATCCTACACTATTCTTGCATGCTTGATTTAAGATAAGTGTTGTGAGATATTTTCTTGACTTTGTGATTTTTCTTTAGCTGCTAGCATGCTTGCTATTCTTCACTTGATGCTTGATGCTCACAACACTAAGCCATTTTCTTTTCTTGAGTTACTTCACTCATCCTCCAATGGCTTCTTCTTCTTCCTCTACCCATCAAGTCTTATCTGTTGAGAAATATTGGGTGTTTTGAGACAAAATAATCCTACACACTCTCTACTTCATTTTGGCTATCTAGGTTAGCAAACTAGATACTCAAGTTGCCTCGGTTTTGAGGCAGGAGCCCGTATTACATACTCTCAAGGTGGATCATCTTCGATGGGGGAGACCGGAGATCAAACTTTATCAAGGAGCCTCTTGGAGCTTGGGTTGATGGTTGAAGAACGAAGGACACGGATCAACTTGGAATAACCATCTAATTCCCAGTTTACATATTGCTAGTTTAGGGTTAAGTGTAGATCCGGGTATCGGGTTGTGGTAGTGCCAGTTTATAAAATTTTTGTTCGGTATTTGGTCACGGATTGATGGCCGGGGCGCTGCCGTAACCCAAAAATCACATGTATCAACTTATTGAATCAACACTTGATTCGATAACCCGGCTATATCACATATAACCGACAGATATCATATATATCATGAGAATAGAATATAGTATCACATACACGTATTAATCTCGGTCCCGCACATATCACTTATATGCTCCTACTTCGTTTTGCCTGGGCCAGTAAACCTCTGTGTAGAACTCTAAAGACTCGTCAATACACCGACAGTAGGTGATGATCATATTAGGCACCCACAAGCCGTCAGCAGTACTAGCTGGACGTAATGGCTACCCGGATATTGAGCGATCAGAAGATCAACAATCAAGCCTGCTCACACTCCTGTAAATCCTGTCAGTAACACTACTGTACAGTTCGGTCTCTTCGTCTGATATGTCGCATATCTATTCTAGGGGTGGTAAACGTCAGACTCTAGTAACCGATAAGTCATGCCGATGTGAGGCTCATAACGGGTCGATAAACTACTAATAACACTTACTAGTAGATCTTCGAATCAGCCCTGGCTAGGGACTTCCTGTTATGGCCAATCAAGCACAGCGCAACATCAACCCCCAATACCGGGAGAGACGAATCCCCTCCTATCGCTAATTGCCTCCATTTGATTCGGGACTATACCCAAAAGCCACCGTTTTGCGCGTTCTCTCGAACGTGGTAATGTGGAAATCAAAACACAGTGGGAATCACACAAGACTATATGACGATCTTAGGACTACTGACTAACCTGTACCAGTGTCACCAGAGAACTGCTATCTGACAATAGGTATAATACCAACTAGGAGTTCTCGGTGAGTTCGTTCAGTGTACCCAGTGTCCACTGAGCACCCGTATACCATCTTTGATGTCAAACACCAAAGGATGCGGGATCATCCATCGCCCATCATATAGGTCAAGAAGCGTATACGCTAGTCTACTCTGGAATATCGATGCCCTGTCTCGATACACCCTCGACTAGGAACAATTAAAGGATGCACGTGTGGACTATCCTGGCCCCACTAGTATGATCTCCATCATAGTCCTGGTAGTCAAGTACACATCCTAAAGGCTTTATCAACATGTGAGAGTAAGACAGTATCACAATACAAGTCTACAGGTTGAGACAAAAAGCAACCAGATAGCATACTATCATGTCGAGCAAGAAAGTCCTCTCTATATATATCCAAGCATCCACTATAATATACATCATATATACAATAATGTCCTCTAGGGCATACACATAACTAACAGCTATAAAAGAAAGTCCATGGACAGGGCTAATAGGATTTACTAGTAAGAGATATCAGAAGTTTCTCGATTTGTTATAGGCTACATATCGGCATGACTTATCGAGTTATTAGGGTCTGACAATTCCACCCCCCAGACTCGATATGCGAGATATCTGACAAAGAAACCGGACTGTACGGTAAGTGTTGGTTATAGGTTCTACGGGATTTTGTAAAAGTTTACTTGTTGATCTTTATTCGTTCAATACAAAGGTAGCCGTTACTATTAGCGTTCCGAGCGCCCTGGCAGCTAAACGCGGCCGTTATAGAACGAAAAACTTTAATTTTTAAAAACATGGCGCTAGAAACGATTACCTAGAATCTAACCAAATATTAAACTAGTAAACATGAAGTGTTTAGCAACTGTGATAACTGCGTTATACCGAATGATCCGTGTCCTTCGGTCTTTTACCCTCTTCCTTAACTCCATGGGGTCTCTATGATCGAGCATGATCTCCTGTCTTTCACTGTCAAAGATTATCTACTCGAGGGATGTGATTCATGGCTCTTGCTCCATTAAAAAACGAGCAACAAAGGTGGAGGGTGTTTTTCGTCACCCCATTGAGATGGGAATACGCGCGCGCTTGTCAGGCGCATTACAGATTCCCCCTGCCTAAGGTAGGCCGGGGTTTAATGATTGTGGGGATCCGAATCTCCGGCAGCCGCGAACTAAACTGCCGTTAATTACCCCTCTCCTTTAGAGCGAGGGAAACTCCGATTGACGGGTTAAACTGGTCATGCGAACTCAATATGCAGTGTACGTGTGTTTCGTTTTGGAGGGGGGTTTAAATATATCGGGAGCCACGCAGAGTTTTTACGGGGGTCCCGCTACCCGGATAGCAGGCTGGGGGTCAAGGGGGCTAGCAGCCCCCTTCCGGGGTGCGGGGCAGCACCCTCGACTAGAAATTTTTTTCTAACGGGGACAGTGTCGTGGAGCACGTGTGTGTGTGAATATGTATACATATGTATATGTATGTGTATGTACATAAAAGAGGGGGAAAAGGCATCCAAAGGATGTGTGGGGGCAGCACCTTGGGCGTTGTGCGCCTAGGTGCTGTGCGCTCAGGCGCTAGAGTGCCATGTGTCGGCACGTGGGCGCTCTGCGCTTGAACGCTGAGTGCAAGCGCGCCACGTGTCGGCACGGGGGTGACTTGCGCTCGAGCTCCTGCGCTGGAGCGCAAGTGCGCCACGTGTCGGCACGGGGGAGAGTTGCGCCTGAGCGCTTGCGCCCACCACGTGTCGGCACGAGGGAGACTTGCGCTCGAGTGCTTGCGCATGGGTGCAAGCGCGCCACATGTCGGCATCAGGGCGACTTGCGCTCGACGCTTGCGCTTGAATGCAAGGCCGCCTCGTGTCGGCACCGGGGCGACTTGCTCTCGGGCGCTTGCGCTTGAGCCCAAGCGCGCCACGTGTCGGCACGTGGGCGACTTGTGCTCGGGCGCTTGCGCGTGTCGGCACGCGCGCCACGTGTCGGCACGCGGGCGCTCTGCGCTTGAGCGCCGGCGAGAAAAGGAGGCTTTTAGCCAAAGAAACAGAAGCTATGCTTCAGAAAGGAAATATTTGTTGTTATATATATATATATATATATATATATATATATGTTTTGGAGTTAAAACTCGTAGGATGTTTTGAAGCTGATAAAGAGGGTTCTTTTTCTTCCTCCTGTTGTTTGGCCGGATCTTGAAGATCAAGAAGTAGGAGATTTTAAAAATCACTCCTTTTTGAGATCTGATGGGAGATCTGAGTTCCCCTTTGTGGGTTTTGTGGTGGAAAACTACATAGTTTTGGAAAAGAAAGAGTAAAACTCTTGATTTAATTCGAAAGAAATGAGAAGGTTTAGAACCTTGGAGAAGGAGCAGGAGGCACAAAAAACCCTAGGTTTTTTGAGGGAATGAAAAATGTTATATTTTTTATTCATCATGTTGCCTTTTATAGGCTTACATATTTGCATGTAGTCCCTTGGGGTTCACAAAATTGCATTTTTCCTATCCCATGGCTTATGTGCCATTTCATTTTTGCATATAAGCCTTGGGCTTACAAAATATTGGTTTTATGCCCATTTTGCATACATTCATGTACAAATAATTACATAAAAAATATTTATTACATGATTTTGTTGTTGGCATGGAGGAGGCTGGCCGCGGGCTCGACTTGGGCATAGGCCCGCTTGACTTGGGCTTGGGCCCGCCTGGCTTGGGGTTGACCATGACTTTGACTCGGTCAACGGCGGTGTAAATTTTTACCCCAACAAAGTGCCCCCCATCAATAAATGCACACCGTACATTTGAGTTGTGTGCATGAAATTGATGGATCTTGAAGCTGAACTTCGAGGTGGAACATCATTCCGGAGGTGAAGCATTATCCTGGGGAGCATAATTCCCGGGGATCGGAGCATCTTTCTGATTCGCGGAGCATAATTCCGGGGTCGGAGTATCCCTCGGGGAGCATGATTCCCGGGGATCGGAGCATCATTCCGATGAGCGGAGCATCATTCCAGGGGATCGGAGCATCATTCCGAAGAGCGGAGCATTATTCCAGGGATCGGAGAATCATTCCGATGAGCGGCAGACACTTTGACCGAAACATAATTTCGATGCAGAGGTTGATTCCCAGGAGAATCGTAATTTCGACAAGGAAGGCAGATATTCGGAGGCGAAGCATTGATTTCGACATGGGATACATTCTGAGACGGAGCATGATTCCGGCGCAGAGCTTGTTGGCTGACCTGATTCCGAAACGAAGCATAATTTCAACAGGGAAGGCAGGTACACCGAGGCGAAGTATCATTTCGACATGGGGTGCATTCTGAGACGAAGCATAATTCCGACGCAGAGCTTGCTGGTTGACTTGATTCCGAGGTGGAGCATAATTCCGACAAGGAGGTCGTTGGTTGATTCCGAGCCGAAGCATAATTCCGACAGGGAAGGCTGATACACCGAGACGAAGCATCATTTCGACACGGGGTGCATATTCTGAGACGAAGCATGATTTCGACGCAGAGCTTGTTGGTTGATTTGATTCCGAGGCGGAGCATAATTCCGGCAGGGAGGGTAGATATCCCCAGGCTAAGTATGATTTCGACACGTGGTAAATTCTGGGACGGAGCATGATTCCGCCGTAGTGCTTGTTGGTTTGATTTGATTTGGATTGACATCAGCATCGCTGCACTGGAATATGGTACCAGGAGCGAATCATCATTTGTCATGAGAGGATTTGGGAATTGTTTTTTTTTGTTCGGCATCAGCATCGCTACACAGGAATATGGTACCAGGAGAGAATCATCATTTGCCACGAGTGGATTTGAGGATTTCGGTTTTGGTTTGGCATCTGCATTGCTGCACTGGAATGATGCCAGGAGCAACTCATCATTTGCCCCGGGAGGACTTGGGAGAGATTGGGATCGTTTTACGCTCGTGGATTGTATACGGATTTGCAGGATGTATGATCCAGACCGTAGGGCCATAAAAATTTCGGGACTTTGTTGGCGTCTGCATAGCTGCACTGGAATATGGTACCAGGAGCGACTCATCATTCGCCGTTGGGGTATGGATGTTGGAATTTGGTTGGCGTCTGCATCGCTGCACTAGAATATGGTACCAGGAGCGACTCATCATTCGCCATTTGGGATTTGAGTTTGGAATTTGGTTGGCGTCTGCATCGCTGCACTGGAATATGGTACCAGGAGCAACTCATCATTCGCCATTGGGGTATGGTATTTGGAATTTTATTGGCGTCTGCATCGCTGCACTGGAATATGGTACCAGGAGCGACTCATCATTCGCCATTGGGGTATGTGATTTGGAAAGCGATGGCTTAGGAGACAGATTTAGATCCCTATCGCCTAAGGCTTTTCAATTTTATGGGCCGTGAGGGTCCCATAAAAACATTTTCTCCCTGCGAGTCGTAAGGATCTCGCAGGTGTATTTTCTCCTTGGGAGTCGTAGGGACCCCTAAGTGTGTTTTTCCTTTGTGAGTCGTAAGGATCCTACGAAGGTTTGTTCTCCTCATGCATCGTGAGGACACATGAGTGGGTCCTCTCAATGGAGTATAATTCCAAAGGCGGAAACCAGCCGTGTAACTGGTGATTACGGTGGGGCATGAGTATGCTGAGAATTATTTGAGCCCGTGGATTGTATACGGTAGTCAATTTGGGGACTAACCGTAGGGCAGGGAGAGTTTTGGGAAACTGGATTTTGGTTGGCGTCTGCATCGCTGCACTAGAATATGGTACCAAGAGCGATTCATCATTCGCCATTTTTTTGTTTTTTTTTGTTTTTTTTTGTTTTACCGTAATTGCTCTATCATTTCAGCTTTTCTTATCGCGAAGATCGCGATTGCCCTATCGTTTCGGCTATTTATTCGCGGTTGCCCAATCATTTCGTCTTTATTCTCATCTTTATTTTTACTCGCTGATTTTTGTTGCGAGTTGCCCCATCATTTCGGCTTTTATTTTTTTTATTTACACATTTTTTCGTTTATTTACATTTTTTTTTACATTCCCAGTTTAACGAATTAGAGGTCGATTGTTCCCAGTTTAATGACGTGGTGGTCGATTGTTTTCATAGAAAGGCATATGTCTGAGAGAATCGGTTTCACGAAGAACTTCGGTCTCCGTTTGTATGAAATTGGCGGTTGCAGCTTGACTGTTTGTTAACACGCCTTTGGACAGTTCTATCTCTCCTGCCTTGTATTGCTTTTCGACCCAATCTTTGAAGACGAAGCAGTCCTCAATGGCATGACCTATCACTCTGTGATAGGGGCAGTATTTGGGGTCGTCGGTCTTATTCGCTTCCTGCGGTCTTTTTGACGCTGGCAGTTGTAGACCGTTCTTAAAGGCGTCTTTGAATATTTTACGGATTTTGTCCCTTCTGAAGGAATAGACCTTATCCAGCTTCTCTTTCAGTGGAGATTCTCCTCCCTCTCCGAACATTTGCTTCCGAGGCTGGTTGGCGCTAGGCCTGCTCATCCCTTGCTTATTTCGATTAGCCGAAGTGTTGAAAGATTCAGAATCATCGGAGTTTCCACCTTTGCGATTATCGTCCTTTCGGTTTCTCCAGGACCTATTGTTATTTTGGGAATCCGAGGAGGACTCCTGTTTTGAGCGCTCCAGCATCTGAACTTTCCTGGTCAACTCTTGGAATGTTTTGAGACCCGCGGTGCATAGAAACGGGGCCATCCAATTGTTGAGATTCCCGATAAGGAGACTGACAGATTGGTCCTGCTCTATTGGCGGCTCACATTTGACGGAGAGATTGCGCCATCGGGTTATAAAATCCGTGTTGCTTTCGTTGTTCTTGGGCTTGGTCCTTACGAGCTCGGCAATGGTGATCTTATCGCTGACGCTCATGAACCTTTGTCGAAACAAAGATTCCATTTGGATGAAAGTAGTAACGGAGCAATCCGGTATGCTCGCGTACCAGTCGAAAGCAACATCGGTCAAGCTATTAACGAACTGGCGGAGGAGAAGCGCATCGTTGCCCCCAGTATTCCCGCATGAGGCTTTGAAGTGGGCGATGTGCTGATTCGCATTTCCCGTCCCATCGAATCTTGCAAATTTGGGGATGACATAGCCGCTAGGAAATTCTACTAGATCATACTGAGCAGGATATGGTCTCCCACTACTGCCGATATTTTATTGCGCCTCGGCTTCGGCCACCAATGTTTTGACTTTGCTGGCAACCAAATCCATGATTTGATCTTGAGGTTAGTGGGCTACTTGTAAGTGCACGGCGGCGCCCCGGCCGTCAATCCGACGCCGGAATGCGGAAACGGTGAATAACTAAAATTTTGCGGACTTTGCAAACCGGCACCACCGCGCACTACTACCCGGGATCGTTACCATTAACTAGTCTAAGCTAACAAGAAGATGGGTTAGAGATATACCGACGATCCAAGTCCTCCGGTCTTCTCGCCATCGTCCGGATCTCCTGCGGAAACTCCGTCCGTCTCATCCTCGTCGCCGGAAGTGCACCACGTTGCCTACATCGTTTACGGGCTCCCACCTCAATGCCGAGGCAACTCGGGCACGAAGCCGGCTACTCGACGTGCCCAAGATTCGTTGTAGAATTCGTAGAGAAGGAGTCTCATTTTTGGGGTTTGTGGAATTGCCATTGGTGAAGGAAAAGAGAGCTTGAAGAGAAGTGGAAAAATGTAGCATACAAAGAAAAATGAGAGTAACATTTTTCCACACTCAAAATGAAAATCAATCCCATTCCTCTTTGAATGGCCGGCCACACCTTTCTCTTTTGTGATTGGAGAGAGAGAGTGAACAAGGTCAAGGGGGAGTGGTTGAACCATCATACAAGGGAGTGTGAAGTTATGATGTGAAGGAATGATAGCTAGGTAAGTCCAACACTCAAAACAACCATCAACAAAACCAAAGTCAATCCATCATGAGAAGGAGAAGTCAATGATGGTGCTCATCATGAAAACCATCATGATGCAACAAGATGCAAAGAACCCCCTCCACAAATGCCTATTTGCAACAATGCAAATAAACCCTCCTCCACCAAACTTCGGCCAATGAACGGAACAATCGAAATTGGCCGAAACGGAAAGCAAACTGGCAACTCCAAAAACTGGTCCTGTAATAAATTACAGGAAAACCCCGATACTGTGCATACACACCCGCATCTGTATTTCGACCGAAATACAAATGCAATGAGACAAAATCTACACTGTACTATACTAGGATCCGGCTTATACCAAAACCGGCTAGTAATATCTGTTCGATCCTGATCCGTGCAATACCGCACGTATCTGATCAAACCCTGCCATATAACCATACGGCCTATAGTACAAACTGTCCGATCCTGATCCGTGCAATACCGCACGTATCTGATCGGACCCTGCCATATCTCCATACGGCCTCTACAACCTTTCGCCCGAAAGCTGAGTAACTGAATGTGGGGGACTCTAAAGACTCGTCAACACCTTGGTTGTGGATTTAACCACTAGCACGTCAGAGGTATAAGCCAATACGTGACGGGCTACCAGGTACTGACCAAATGGGACGTCGATGAGGAAGCTCACCCCGACACCCAACTGAGCCTGTCAGTGACAATATCCGTGCAGTCCGGTCCGTTCGTCTATGAGCATCGCATGGCGGGCCTAGGGGGTTGGTAAAAGTCAGACCCCCAAAAGCGGTACAAGTCGTGTCGGAGTGTAGCCCAGAACACCCTGAGATACTACTGGAATACCTACCAGTAAATCTCCTTGCCTTGGCCAAGGACTTTGTGTAATGGCTCTCCTAGACACAGCACGACCTCACCCCCAATACCGGGAGAGACGAACCCCTGAAGATATGCTCACTGCCTCCATGTGGCTCGGGACTGTACCCAACTAAAACCTGTTTGCACGACTCCTTTGAGCCGTGGTAGGGTAGTAATCAAAGTACAGTGGGAACTCACACGAGACAAATGACGATCCCCAGGTCGATGAACTAACCTGCACACATGTCACCAGGGAACTGCCATCTGACGTCTGGTATATGACCAACTAGCATGTTCCCGGCGAGTCCTGTCCGGTGTACTCATAACCCAATGAGCACCTGTATACATCTTAGGTGATCCAACTGACACCAGTGGCTTGTGAGACCGGCCACCGCCCCTCGTCGGGGTCTCGACTGTATACACTAGTCTACTAATGGAGTATCGATGCCCAGTCTCGAAACTCCCACGACTAGGGACCTTTTAAGGATAAGCTTATAGACCCCCAGCTCCCACTTATATGATCGCCCTCATACTGCTGGTGGTCAAGCAAGAATCCTAGGGGCTCTATCAACGTGTAATAGCGACGTGTCATGTCACCTAAAGCAGTACACGATGATAAAGGTAAACCAGATAGCGTACTATCATCTCGAGTAAGACTGTCCTACCGGGATAGGTCCTCCCTCAATCATTACAATCACGTACCTGTGACCTAATAATTGACTCTGAGGGCACTATCTCCAACAATCTCCCACTTGCACTCAAGGCTAATTATTGCGATGTCGCATACTCACAGCCCGTGTGATACCGAACATCCAACTCCTCTACTAGTCAGTCTCACAAAGCTCGTTTGCGGAACTATTGCGTTCGAGGAATAGCCTCAGTGAGTGGATCCGCTTAGTTGTTTCTTTCTATGTCTCTCTATATCTCAAGTTCGCGGAGAAACCTATCTCCCGAAATGAGCAATACCTGTCTTAGAATGTGTCTGGATGTCTGATGGGACATAGCTCATAAATGAACTCCAAATCCAAACTTCTTAGACTGTATCGTCAACTGAACTTAATCAGTATCCTGCGCCATGCCACCCTCAGTATTGCCTTGGACCACCTGTCCAAAATACTGCCCCTCATCAGAAGGAAAACTATAGCTCTGACAACCTCCTTGTCGTCCATGTCACCTTGGAAGCCTGGAATGATAACTGTCTCCTGAATGAGGCTGTCGTTATCATATCCCTAGAACATCCACTTATGTTCTAAAACTGCTTCCGACTGTTTCTCCAGGATTGAATTAATATCAACTTATTGCATCTAGTGCAAGAACAACATCTGGTGTGGTACTTGACATCTCACGATTGACTCAATTGCCTGAGCAAGTGATCTGCCAATCATGCACGTCCCTCTCCCCTTTAGTCTGTAAGACATCTTTGGAGAGGGTGACTCCATTACCTGCAGGTACACTACCGTGCCAGGAGTTGTCCATCCTAAATACTCTTAGAATGCTGTCAAGTACCCTGATTGGGAAACCACCCAAATCTAGATCTAAAACCATAGATCCAGTAACCAGTATGTCAGATATAAAATCCATTTCCTTTGTGGAGAAACCACTGTGTGACGACCAAAGTATAACCGATTGTAGTATAGGAGTTTCTTTTCCTATTCTGTGTATGTCATCCAGATACCAGGACATCACACCCTACTACCTTCTCAACAGATCCATCCCCTATTCTGATGAAGTCAAACCCATGACTGTCACGTCAGAAATAGATGATCTATCTCCGCTACATCTGCTTTAGTCTATAAATAGACATAAGCTACCTATCCACCAATGCTTCCGCTGCTCCCACTGACTACGACAACCCTCTGGCAGAGTCATATACACGTACACTTCTAAAACTAGTTTTAGAACGACGCTATATTCATCCTCCCGCCGGGTCTCGTAACCTGGAACAACAGCAATGGCAATTGTGGGTAAACAAGAACTTCCCTGTCACCGTCCTTGAGGCCACCGTAGTGCCTCTCGGGTGCCTGAAGTTACCCACCTTATCTGCGGAGTGGCCAATGGAATGTCAATCCAGATTGAATCTTTAGGTTCCTTATCAAATCTTCAGTAATCGTTTGTGGTTCTGGAATCACTTCCAGTTCTACCATACTCCCACTACTGTTTTCTGAAAAAATCCATTTTTAATAAAACTGTGGCGAGTCTAGAACAATATCACTATTGTTCATCCAGATGGTAGAAAATCAACCCTCGTCATAGCCTGGGTCAACCCACAAACAGCCATTACAGAAACGTGCCTTGAGTTGTCCAGTGTCTGGTTTTAATCATAAACCGGACAACTCCCCGTACCTTAACATCGTTAAGATATGAACTGTTCTATATCCAGTATAGAAACAGAGGCACTGATTTAATTGAACCAGATTCAAATCATGCAGCTGTCCCCAGCGCATGTCAACTAAATGGAAGGAGGCCGATCAGCGTTACTCAACTTAGGAATACTTCCAATTATGAGTAACCTGAAAGAGAAGAAAGATCTCTTTATCATTACTATCAACTGAATACCATACACAAGTATCTACATCTTCGATCACTTTGAAGAATCCCGATACTTGCTACACCTGGTTCTCTACTCTATTCAAATACCTATAACTCCTCAAAACTTAGACCCTGTGTTTCTACGAAACACATGTCTAAGAACTAGAGAAGTTAAAAGTAAACAGAATATAGTATGAGGACCAACCCCTCTGTCCTGATGGACCCTGGACAACATACAATACTTTGTATAAGTCCCTTGAGTCTGATAACTCATTCACTGTGTGTCGTAGGTTGAAAACTGTACTTATGGTTAAGAAGAATTACACCGCTGTTTAATGCTACTTACCTAACTATCCACTGATATAGGTAAATGTCGTAGACATAATTTCAGAAAGGTATATCTCACTCTATGAAAATAGACGTACAGATATATCAATTTGAAATTGGTGCATAACAGCGGATATTCAAAACCAAATATTTGCCGACCGGCAAACAGCCCAGGTGATTTCCTCAAATATCACTGATTACAACGAATCCCGATATAATGAGGATAATCACCCAATTCCCAATAACTTACTCCCACTCATCATCTGTAAAACCATACAGATGTGAGAATCGTACCTGGTAAATACATACCCTGGAGTAAGTATCTAATCGGGAAATCAGTTTTCCTTTAACATTACACAGTGAAACTGAAACATTGAAATGTTCCGATGGGGTATTCTGGTATTCCTAGTAATGCCTCTTCCAGATTCACGACTGTAACCGTATAGTTCTTTGCCACCTCTCCAAATCCCTTCATATGTCTTTAGTCTTTACCTTCTGCACACCCTTTTAGGCCAAATGGTTTTCTTCCTTCCCTACCGTTCGGCACCAGCCTATGGTTTGGAAGAAGACTATCCAATAAGCATAATGGGTGTACTGTCCCAATCCTAGGAACACTCGCAATGAGAGAGGGTGAAGATAAAAGACACCTGAATAAATCTTATTCCTATTTCTCCTGGACCAGAATCCATCCCCGAACTGGAACAAGTTCCATTCGAGTTCGTATATAACCATACGATGGAGTATCCAAATGAAACTGTGGATCTTCGTAGTGATACGGAGTGTCCTGGAGAAATACAAAGGTGATGTGGGAGTGGTAACGAAATATTTGGTTTGGTCGTGAATATCTGTTGCAATTTACTTTGCCCTCTTACTAATCCCTTGCTTTGTCTGAACTTAATACCTTCTGCACACCATCGTTATGCTAATTGGTTTTCTTCATTCCCTACCGGTCGGCACCAGCCTAAGGTTTGGAAGAAGACAATCCAATTTGCGTAATAGGTGTACTACCCCTAAACCAAGGAGTACTCGTAACCTGAGAGAGGGTAAAAGGAAAAGACAACTGAATAATCCTATCCGTTTTCTCCAGAACCGGAAACCATCCTCGAATAATTCTTTCGAGTTCGTATCTAACCATACGATGGTTTTGTCCAATGGAAGTGGACGTTCGTAGTAATACGGGGTGTCCTGGAGAAAAGGGTAAAAGTAGGAGTGGCAATGAGGTCTGCAACTCTGACAATCCAAAAGCCGGTGTTTAAGAAGGTTCGGTCAACTTGGTCACTGAGTCAAAGTCTTAGGGTCGGGTCAAATGGTCGCTGCCAGAGAGAGAGAGAAAAGAAACACTCAGCGTGCACTCTAACCTAGATCAGAATGGTTACCAATTTATCTAATCAGGAAACCTCCCACTGTACCTCAAATTCTCCTCCAAACCTGAAAGAAGAATTGGTCGGGGTTGCCCGAGGAGTAAACTAACTCATCAGTGGGAATCGGGATCCAACTCTCATCGCATGATAACGTGACGGAATCCGCTCACGGTATCACACTCCAGAAGGTATGCGCATATCTGGCAAGTTTTAGTTCTTTTGAAACTCCCGATGTGATTTCTGCCCCATGCTCTTATGACCTTGGCGAAGGTCAACAAATCATAAGTCACATGTCAAGTTCTACCCGTCATTATCCAGGTTAATTTGAATCCACCCGTACAAGCCCTTGACGAAGGTCAACAAGGCTATACGACTGTCCCAAACCAACGCATCTATCTATGCAACAGAAAGGTAACAAGCAGCTACCATACACTATGCCTTGACGAAGGTCAACAAACATAGCATGAATACTACGTGCTACCCGTCTGAAACGACGGAGGGCTACGAATGGTTTCTGGCGAAAACCTTTAACGTAATGAACTTGATATCGTTGAAGGAACGGATAGCTTTTTGAAAATATAGTGACGAAAACCGTTGCTAAAGAGGTCACTCCCGGTGAAGGGATCTCGGCTCTTTCCCCGTAGAATGGGGTGCAGGATATTCCAAATGAATGCCGCGATGCAAAGCAAAAGTAATCGGCTATAGTGAAGTTAATGCCCTGACGCAAACTTCTGTCCAAGGGGTCACTCCCGGTGAAGGGATCTCGGCCCTTGCCTCATCGACTGAGGAGCAGGATATTCTAAATGAATACCGCGATGCAAAACAAAAGTGAACGTCCTTGCAATAACAGCTTTTTGAAAAGTGTTCCAACAACATCAGATTAGGTTTGTTTTTAACTTGCATTGATCCGAATCAACGCAGTCCCATCAATTGATCACACCAAAAAGAACGAAAATATACTGATGTACGTATATGCCATCCGCATTCGCCACTGGGTCCCGTCATTACCCGTTAGGTTAGCTTACTAACGACAGAGCGGGGACTGGACTAGCGCGGATGCAAAACATATACAATATCTACTAATATATATACCAATATATTATATTCGCTCAAGGCGTGAATAAAATGCAACATCACAGAAAATGAACAGCATCACAGAAACAATACAGATATCTGGGAACCCCGGGTTTCACAGAGCCGCTGAAACCCGACGTTCCCCTGGTCGTGTGGATAGCCTGTGCAATGAAATCCTAGACCCCTACGGGCACGGCAAGTCACCCGCCAAAACCTGAAGCGAGGCAGCCCCCTTCAGCGCCGTGAATGGACCACCCAGCACTTCACGGAATCCGGTAACTTGGGCACCCCTCCTGGGTCAACCTGTACCCCCTACGAGTGCGGCGAATAGCCCGCCAATCCTAGAGTGAAGCCCCCTCCGTCTCAATGCCATGAGATGCGGGCTTGTTGCCCTCCAGAACCCGGCTATCCGTGCACCCCTCCGCGGGGCAATCCTAGTACAGAAAGTAAAATATACATACAACGGGTACATCGACCGCAACCAGGTCGTGCCCCAAAATAATAATACAAACAGGCAGTGACGGCAGTCCACATGTCGGACGCTCGCCCCGCAATATCAAATGTACATAATACTACTACAACTGTACTAGCATTGCATCCAGGCTATCCCCCACGACCGATCCGCAACATCACAGCAAATACATAGAACATCAACGTGAAAGTCACGTTCGCAAATCCGTCTAACCGGGCTATAGCAGTTAGACCGGATTTACCGATCGAGTGACATTCACGGTCGCAGATATAATGTAAATACTGTGAAAAATGTGTTTAAAATATCCGATTGATCAAACTTTAACAAGTGGGCCCACAAAGAATACTGTAGCAGTCACAGAAATAATTGGCCCAATTTTAATATTCCAAAACCCATACTTTAAGCCCAGAAAACTACTGAAGAAATTTGATGCAGGGATCAGAACAGTAAGCGGCGGAAGGGCGGCGCTTAAGGAAGGTCAGGCCGTGCTTCCGCGCTTGTACTGTTGACTGACACTCTCGAATTTTCTCAGTAGCCTTGAAATCTCCAGTACATTAATATTTTACAACCTGAAAAAATTTTCGAGACCAAAAATTTTCAACAGAAAACTGATGCGACAAAATACGGGTTTTTGGACTTTTTGATCGATCGGAAATGCAAACACATTACACAAAGCTAGACTAAGTTAATGGCGAGGCTCTGATACCACTGTAAGTGCACGGCGGCGCCCCGGCCGTCAATCCGACGCCGGAATGCGGAAACGGTGAATAACTAAAATTTTGCGGACTTTGCAAACCGGCACCACCGCGCACTACTACCCGGGATCGTTACCATTAACTAGTCTAAGCTAACAAGAAGATGGGTTAGAGATATACCGACGATCCAAGTCCTCCGGTCTTCTCGCCATCGTCCGGATCTCCTGCGGAAACTCCGTCCGTCTCATCCTCGTCGCCGGAAGTGCACCACGTTGCCTACATCGTTTACGGGCTCCCACCTCAATGCCGAGGCAACTCGGGCACGAAGCCGGCTACTCGACGTGCCCAAGATTCGTTGTAGAATTCATAGAGAAGGAGTCTCATTTTTGGGGTTTGTGGAATTGCCATTGGTGAAGGAAAAGAGAGCTTGAAGAGAAGTGGAAAAATGTAGCATACAAAGAAAAATGAGAGTAACATTTTTCCACACTCAAAATGAAAATCAATCCCATTCCTCTTTGAATGGCCGGCCACACCTTTCTCTTTTGTGATTGGAGAGAGAGAGTGAACAAGGTCAAGGGGGAGTGGTTGAACCATCATACAAGGGAGTGTGAAGTTATGATGTGAAGGAATGATAGCTAGGTAAGTCCAACACTCAAAACAACCATCAACAAAACCAAAGTCAATCCATCATGAGAAGGAGAAGTCAATGATGGTGCTCATCATGAAAACCATCATGATGCAACAAGATGCAAAGAACCCCCTCCACAAATGCCTATTTGCAACAATGCAAATAAACCCTCCTCCACCAAACTTCGGCCAATGAACGGAACAATCGAAATTGGCCGAAACGGAAAGCAAACTGGCAACTCCAAAAACTGGTCCTGTAATAAATTACAGGAAAACCCCGATACTGTGCATACACACCCGCATCTGTATTTCGACCGAAATACAAATGCAATGAGACAAAATCTACACTGTACTATACTAGGATCCGGCTTATACCAAAACCGGCTAGTAATATCTGTTCGATCCTGATCCGTGCAATACCGCACGTATCTGATCAAACCCTGCCATATAACCATACGGCCTATAGTACAAACTGTCCGATCCTGATCCGTGCAATACCGCACGTATCTGATCGGACCCTGCCATATCTCCATACGGCCTCTACAACCTTTCGCCCGAAAGCTGAGTAACTGAATGTGGGGGACTCTAAAGACTCGTCAACACCTTGGTTGTGGATTTAACCACTAGCACGTCAGAGGTATAAGCCAATACGTGACGGGCTACCAGGTACTGACCAAATGGGACGTCGATGAGGAAGCTCACCCCGACACCCAACTGAGCCTGTCAGTGACAATATCCGTGCAGTCCGGTCCGTTCGTCTATGAGCATCGCATGGCGGGCCTAGGGGGTTGGTAAAAGTCAGACCCCCAAAAGCGGTACAAGTCGTGTCGGAGTGTAGCCCAGAACACCCTGAGATACTACTGGAATACCTACCAGTAAATCTCCTTGCCTTGGCCAAGGACTTTGTGTAATGGCTCTCCTAGACACAGCACGACCTCACCCCCAATACCGGGAGAGACGAACCCCTGAAGATACGCTCACTGCCTCCATGTGGCTCGGGACTGTACCCAACTAAAACCTGTTTGCACGACTCCTTTGAGCCGTGGTAGGGTAGTAATCAAAGTACAGTGGGAACTCACACGAGACAAATGACGATCCCCAGGTCGATGAACTAACCTGCACACATGTCACCAGGGAACTGCCATCTGACGTCTGGTATATGACCAACTAGCATGTTCCCGGCGAGTCCTGTCCGGTGTACTCATAACCCAATGAGCACCTGTATACATCTTAGGTGATCCAACTGACACCAGTGGCTTGTGAGACCGGCCACCGCCCCTCGTCGGGGTCTCGACTGTATACACTAGTCTACTAATGGAGTATCGATGCCCAGTCTCGAAACTCCCACGACTAGGGACCTTTTAAGGATAAGCTTATAGACCCCCAGCTCCCACTTATATGATCGCCCTCATACTGCTGGTGGTCAAGCAAGAATCCTAGGGGCTCTATCAACGTGTAATAGCGACGTGTCATGTCACCTAAAGCAGTACACGATGATAAAGGTAAACCAGATAGCATACTATCATCTCGAGTAAGACTGTCCTACCGGGATAGGTCCTCCCTCAATCATTACAATCACGTACCTGTGACCTAATAATTGACTCTGAGGGCACTATCTCCAACACTACTGTCATCGGTAGCCAAGACATTTCCCGAGATAGGATGCGACTGATTTTCATGTAGTTCGCCCACTTTTCGATTTAAGGGAATAGGCGTCGGCTGCTTTGGGACACCATTTCCAGGTTCACGAGCAGAGCCCTCTGCTAGATTAGGCGGCTGGGAGGCAAGTTGGGCCGTGAGCTGTAGGACGACATTTGTCAAGTCATCAATTTTGGAGTAGAGCTTGGTCATCTCCTCGTCTTTGTTTCTGAGCTGCTTTCGGAGCTCTTGAAGCAGCTCTTGCTCCGCGGTCCTGGGGCGGAAAGTCGGCTCTTCTTCGCTTTCCGAGCCCGACTCTTCATGGACCGAAGGGTCTTTCCGCCTATCATTCTCATCAATAGGGTTTTCATCACCCAGCAGAGGTGGCTGTTCGTGGGAAGTGGCAACCACATTCAAGCCAGATTGGATTTGAGATGTGGTGGCCCCGTCCTTGCTCTTGCTGCGCGTGCCCACTACGTAGACAGTGTGGATAACACATTCAGCCATCCCCTCATCTTCGACGGGGTAACCCTGTTCCTCGAACCTCATGAGGTTCAGCCTAGCATGAGCCCTAGCCCTTTTGTTGGCTATATATCTGAGCCTTTTCTGCCTTAGCTTCTCAATTTTAAGGGCTTGGCCGGCGTTCATTCCCTGGGAAGCTACCGTGGGTCGGTCGACGGGGAGCTTAGAGAAGACACCCGATCGAGCAGTGGTCGAGGGCACCGCTGGAGCTTGCTCGGGACGCATTGCAGCTTTGTTGGTGTTGGTGGCCTTGCCCCCAGCTGGGGCCATGGAGAGTCATTCGGAAATGGACTTGCGCTTGGGCTGAAGTGCCCTCGCGACCACCACATTTGTTCTCCTGCCTTTCGAGACCGGTTTGTCTGCCACCGGGGCTTGAGGAGCCGGGATGGTGCCAACAGGTATGAACATAATAGAGCCAAATGGTAGCAGCGGCTCCTCCTATTGTCGCCCGAGACTGGCCGGAAGGACCGTCCTGGAGTCTATCTTCATCGTGTAGGAGACAGGAGCTGAGTTCATCATCGAAGACATCGTCGGAAGGTGATTGCTTGAAAATCTGCATGAAAGAGCATTATTTTAGTATAAATAAAGGTATGTATATTGATTGAGTTCGCATGAACGTTTAACCCGAAATATGGGAGGAGAGATTTGTCCCACCGGGCGTGCCAGAATCTGTAGGGTGTTTTTCGTCACCCCATTGAGATGGGAATACGCGCGCGCTTGTCAGGCACATTACAGATTCCCCCTGCCTAAGGTAGGCCGGGGTTTAATGATTGTGGGGATCCGAATCTCCGGCAGCCACGAACTAAGCTGCCGTTAATTACCCCTCGCCTTTGGAGCTGTCATGACCCGCAGGGTACGGAACGTGACTGGCACTTAAGTTTACGAAACGTCTAAAAACGTCCGTAAAATAAATAAGCCAAAGCCCAGAAACCAAAACCAAATAAGCAAAAGAGTGAAGAAAACCCAATCAATTGAAAGCGAGTTATCAAATAAGTCATATAAAACCTTTTTTAAAAACAATATCAATTTTTCCGAAAATTTCGCAGAGTCTCCTTTGTAAATACTGGCCCCCAAAATGGGTACAACAAGAATATATATGAATCCAACAAATAAGGCATCCCCAAGCGGGAGCTAGCTCTTCGGCACAAGGCGGTCACAAATCCCACGCAATATAAAGCAACAGCATGCGAAATAATCATAAGGAACCATGAGAAAAACAGCATGTCGACTCAAGTGAGCTCGATCCCAAAATACAGCATAAAAATCCACAAACCTCACAGTCTCATCTCTAGGTCAATATACAATAATACTGGTAGATACAGTAGATGGAGTACACTAGATACAAAGAATATACAAGGTGGTACAAAAATAATAATATAACCCACCTAAGAGCAAAACCTCGAGTCCAGGCAAAAGAAGCAAGTGCGCCCGCCGCTACTGTACTGACGGAGCGGACCTACAAAAGGCTGTGGCACAACGGGGATGAGTTGCCAACTCGTGAGTAATAAATAACATCTACACAGGCTATCGAATGCATGCACACAAGCATCCTAGCATCTATAATACAGGTATGGAAGGACATAATAGCAGGTATGTATGCAATATGAATATACTAGCAGGTATGAATGCAATGTGAATCAACTCATGATCTGAATGTGTAAGTATAAGAATCATGTTTTTCCTTTAGGAAGCTCTTTTGAAATAGCAGCACAATACCACTAGAATCAACAAGAATCGGTGTCCAGTAACGACACCTCAAAACTATCACAAATCTCATATATCCATGTCATAGTATCTCTGGCCTCAGCCATCCGGCTGACCCATCTCAATATCAATATCTCATCATCTCGCGGCCACGGTCGGTATCTTCTGGATATCCGCCGTCCCAAACAGTCACCGGCAGGTAATCCGCCCCCTGCCAGGCTCATCGTCAGCACCACGAGCTTCTTGCCCCGGGGTACCTTACCGGGCCAACCATGTACCCGAGACGGTTCATCCAACTCCTCGAAACGGGTCTCGAAAACCACAGCAAACTTATGGTGGACGACACTTACATCACTAGAAAACCGAAATTTACATATTTTAAAAATATAATAAGTTTAGAAATTTTGCGGATTTCCCCCGAAATCCAGAAATATCATAAAATCTCAAGAAATCCTCATAAGTGCATATGTCAATGATAATGAATGCATATGGTATCAATAATCAAGTTGCGATGTGTGATTAATAGACTAAGCATGAAAAAATAATATGATGAGGTACATGCACATGAATAGCAATCCTACGATTTCATTTTAAAGAATTAAAGGCAATAGCACAAGTTTAAGTATCAATTATAGTAAAAGGTTTCAATTTAAAGGTTATCTAGTGTGGTGGCAGGGCAATTACCAGGGTGTGTATGTAAACATGAATAGTGCTCGTGCTGCATATAAAAACCCTGGCAATGGTGCAGGTGTCCTATAGAATGGTTTCGCATATGTATGTCAATATAAGGCATGAATGTAGCAAATAATCATACAAGTATTACACCCCTAATTACTAATATTACTAAGAATCTTTTTAAGCTACTAAAACTATCGGGCGAGTTGCGCCATCCAACGATAGTCCCCCGTAGATGTTACATCTACTCACCGGAATCCCTAGCGAGTCACGTCCAATCACCGCTTTCCCCTTTCGTGCCGCGTCTGACATCTCCGCGACCGAACCTGGAATTTACATCAATACCAAACATAAGGTTACATATCAAGAACGACGCAAAACCCAAACGAAAATACTAACGTTCACAAGCTAGGTACAACGTGCACAAGGTGCGCGGAACACACGCGAAAATCGCAAAAATTAAGTAAAACGTCGATTTGGCCGCCCGGAAAAACTAAAACCCGGACACTCAAAAATCTGCACTCACACATCCTAAATGTCATAGGATATGCCAAAAATAAAATCTAGATATCGCAATTAATTCGTCACAATATTTTTATAAAACCTAGTAAGCTAGAAATTTGCAATTTGGTGCAAATATCGAAAATTAGCGACAAACTTAACACAATCCATCACAACAATCCAAACTAACCCACTAGATAGCCACTACACTAATTTTAAACCATTAACTATGCTTCAAAACATATTTTCCACAACCAACCCTTCTCCTGATTTTTGGTAATTAGCAAAACAAGGAAAATTTGATACAAGATTAACTTGGATTAGCATAACATCAAGCCACTTAAGCAAAGTAACCTTATAGATTGGTTAAGTAAATAACTAGATTAATTAAATAGATTTAATTAACTAAATAATGGTTTCCTAACCCTAACTAAAATTCAAGACATGAACTAAAAAAAAACTAGATTCGAAATTAGCACTAAAATTAACACTAAACAACTAAATTAAAGAATTTTAACCATAGGATCTTAATTGAGTAGAAATTATACCTCAAATTTTATAGATCTAGCAAGAAGAATTTGCCTCAATGATGGCCTCATAGCACCATGATTCCAAGCAAGAGAGGCTAAGGAGAAAGAGGATGAAGAATGGGGTTTAATTTGTGAGTTTTAACTTGAAATTCGGAGCAAACTTGAAGAGTTTAACAAGAAGATGCAAAGAAAAAAAAGATGAGGGGGGGCTGCTTGAATTCGGCCAGAACAAGGGAAGGGGGATGGTGTGGGGTGTGGGAAAAAGTCATGGTCAACCCCTACCAACCCACAAAAGACCTATACCCAATTAACAATTCAAAATCCTTTAAAAAAAACTCATTCCCATACAATATAAAAAGTCAAAGGAGCATGGAATTTTTTTCCATGAGCTGTTGGAAATGTTCCGGCCTAGGGTGAGGGAAGAGTGAGAGAGAGTGCACAAAAAAATTTTTATGCAAAAAGACCCCCTACAAGTCCAAAATTGCAAGTTTAAGCTTAAATTCAATAAATTTCGTTTTCCATAATAAAAATTAGTTAAAACTTTAAATAAATTACTAAAAATTTATGTTACAACTAGATTTTAATTAACATGATTTTAAATCTTAAATTTAGCCCATTTAAATTTGTATTTATCGCTAATTTAATGTATTTTCTTACCGGCTTAAAATAATATTAAAAATTGAAAAATTAGGGAAAATTTTTAAACGACCAGAATTTCATAAGTAACTCATTTGCTACTAAAAACAAGCAATTACCTATCCAATTTAGGTATAATTAGTCCTAAACTGCAAAATAACAAAAAGACGGTTTACGGAAAAATACCGAATTTTCACCGATTTTCGGGAAAACACCAAAACGAATTTTCAAGGCGCTACAATCTTCCCCCCTTAAAGAAATTCGGTCCCCGAATTTCAAAATATAACTACGCGTACCTTCAAAGAGATGGGGATATTTCTTCCTCATCTCGCCCTCGGTCTCCTAGGTGACCTCCTCGCTGCTCGGGCCACGCCAAAGGACCTTGACAGTTGGTATAACTTTCGATCTCAACTTCTTTACCTGCCGATCCAGGATGGCCACCGGCTGCTCTGCAAAAGAAAGGTCGTGCTCTAGCTGGACTGTCGGGTGCTCAATCGCATGCGAAGGGTCGTGAAGGTACTTGCGGAGCATCGAAACATGGAAGACGGGGTGAACATCGGGAAAGCTGGGTGGAAGAGCCAAACGATATGCAACAGCGCCGACACGCTCGAGGATCTCGAAGGGACCTACGAATCTAGGGCTAAGCTTCCCCTTTCGCCCAAAACGCATCACGCCCTTCATCGGAGAGACTTTCAGAAACACATGGTCGCCAACTGTGAACTCTAATCTGCGACGGCGCCTGTCTGCATAGGATTTCTGTCTGCTCTGAGCTGCTCTCATCCGGTGTCAATCAACTGAATCTTCGCTGTCGTTTCCTCAACAAGCCGCGGCACCAAAATACTGCTCTTGCTGAGCTCTGTCCAATAGACGGGCGATCTGCATCTCCTCCCATACAATGCCTCGAAAGGTGCCATCTGAATAGTATCCTGGAAGCTGTTGTTGTAAGAGAACTCCACTAGAGGTAAATGACGATCCCAGCTACCGCTGAAGTCTAAAACTCACGCTGTGAGCATGTCCTCGAGAGTCTGAATGGTCCGCTCTGACTGTCCGTCGGTCTGCGGATGAAACGCTGTGCTGAAGCTCAAACGAGTGCCCAAAGCCTCCTGAAGTCTCTGCCAAAGTCGGCTGGTGAACTGGGTGCCTCGATCTGACACGATACAAGTCGGTACGCCATGTAGTCGCACGATCTCGTCAATGTAGAGCTGAGCATACTGAGCGAAGCTAAAAGTGGTCTTCACTGGTAGGAAGTGAGCCGCTTTCGTCAATCGATCTACGATCACCCAGATGGAGTCATACCCTCGACTGGTTCTGGGTAGACCCACAACGAAATCCATCAAAATCTGCTCCCATTTCCACTCCGGAATGGGTAACGGCTGTAGCTCTCCTACGGGCCTCTGGTGCTCGGCCTTGGCTTGCTGACATGTCAGGCATCTCGATACAAACTCCGCAATGTCCCTCTTCATCCCGTCCCACCAGTAGGTCTCTCTCATATCATGGTACATCTTGGTGGAACCGGGGTGGACACTATACACTGATCGGTGTGCCTCCTCAAGAATGTCGCGCCGCAATCCATCAGTATCTGGTACGCACAGTCTAGATCCATAGCGTAAAATCCCATGATCGTCAATCACGAACTCGGAAAATCTGCCCTGTCCCATCTATGCCATGATCTCTGAGCAACGGTCGTCACTGCGCTGTGCCTCATATATACGGTCAAGCAACTATGGGCGTGAAAGAATATGCGCGAGCTGTCCCCCTGTCTGAGTGAACTCGAACTCAACTCGGCTGTCGCATAACATCTGCCAATCTGCTGACGACTGCCTCTGCACTGCGCGCAAACACGATAGACTACCCCCGGGCCTCCTGCTCAAAGCATCTGCCACCATATTCGCCTTGCCTGGGTGATATAAGATCTCGCAGTCGTAGTCTTTCACCAACTCCATCCAACGACGCTGTCTGAGGTTCAGGTCTCGCTGCTGAAATATGTATTTTAAGCTCTTGTGGTCTGTGAATATTTGGCACGACTCGCCATATAGGTAATGTCGCCAAATCTTCAATGCAAAGACCACTGCAGTCATCTCCAAATCGTGAGTGGGGTAGTTATGTTCATGCTTCTTCAACTGCCGAGAAGCATATGCGATCACCCGGCCATGCTGCATCAATACGCATCCTAATCCCACTCGCGAAGCATCACAGTAGACCACAAATCCTCCTGATCCCGAAGGCAAAGATAATACCGGTGCCGTAGTCAAACATGTCCGCAGCTGCTGAAAACTGCGCTCGCACTCCTCTGTCCAAACGAAAGGAACTCCCTTCCGGGTCAAATCGGTCAAAGGTGCAGCTATACGGGAGAAGTCCTGAACAAAACGCCTGTAGTAGCCCGCCAGGCTTAGAAAACTACGGATCTCAGTAACCGATGTAGGTCGGGGCCACTGCTGAACAGCCTCAATCTTCTTCGGGTCCACACATATGCCGTCTCTCGTAACCACGTGACCCAAGAATCCGACGCTGTCCAGCCGGAATGCACACTTGGAGAACTTTGCGAACAGCTGGTGCTCCCTCAGATTCTGTAACGTAATCTGCAAGTGCTGCTCGAGCTCCTCTCTGCTACGGGAGTACACCAAGATATCGTCGATAAACACGGTGATGAACAAGTCAAGGTACGGCCTGAATGTACGGTTCATCAAATCCATGAATGCTGCTGGGGCGTTGGTGAGTCCGAACGACATCACCAAAAACTCGTAGTGGCCGTAGCGCGTGCGGAAAGCTGTCCTCGGTATATCCTCCTGTCGAACTCGCAGCTGATGGTATCCTGATCGCAAGTCGATCCTCGAAAAATACCCCGCACCCTGAAGCTGGTCGAACAAATCATCAATGCGTGGCAACGGATATCTGTTCCGATCGGTAACTTTGTTCAGCTGGCGGTAGTCGATACATTAGCGCAAACTTCCATCCTTCTTCTTGACAAACAGGACCGGAGCACCACACGGAGAAACACTAGGTCGAATAATCCCCTTCTCTAACAAATCCTGCAACTGATCCTTCAACTCTCGAAGCTCTGCCGGGGCCATCCGATAAGGCGGTATAGAAATAGGCCCCGAGCCGGGAATCAAATCAATGCAGAACTCAACATCGTGCTCAGGTGGTAGCCCAGGTAGCTCATCAGGGAACTCACAAACAACCGGGACCCGGTCCAATGGAACCTCTGCAGCTCGAGTATCACAAATATACGCTAAGAATCCCTGACATCCCTTCCGCAAGAGCTGACCAGCGCGAAGAGACGAAATCAAGCTGGGAAGGGTGACGCTGCGGTCTCCCTGAATAACAAGGACTGGCTCTCCCGGAAAGCTAAATATGACTGCCTTCTCACGGCAGTCCACCGAAGCATAACAAGTGGCTAGCCAATCCATGCCCAGAAGCACATCAAAGTCCAACATATCGAGGAGAATCAAATCAACTGATGAATCCCTCTCCCCGATACGAACGGAACACAATCGAAATACAAAACGAGCGACAAACGACTCGCCTACCGGAGTAACAACAACAAGCGGATGATCTGACGACGACGACTCACGGCCCAACATCGGTGCAAAGTGTGTAGAGACGTACGAATGTGTGGAACCTGGGTCGAATAATACCCGTGCGTCGAAAGAACAAACAGGCAAGGTACCTGTCACAACGGCATTGGATGCCTGCGCATCCTACGGTGTCAAAGCAAAAACTCGGGCCTGTCCTCCACCGATAGCGGGCTGACCTCGACCTCGGCCTCAGCCTCTTCATCCTCTCTGAATAGGACCGCCGCATCCACGGCCTCTGTATGCACCTAACTGGCGTGGAGCATCGCCTGTGGTAGGAAGTAGGGCTCTCTGAGGAGGGGGTGGTGATGGTGGTAGGGTCACATGCGGAACGGTCGCCGCTCCCTGTCGTCTCGCTGGGCAGTCTCTGACAAGATGGTGCGGACTCCCGCACCCAAAACGCCCTGGCGACGGCTGCTGTCCCTGGGGATATGAACCATATAACTGTCCCCGCCCAAATCCACTGCCAGGCCTATCTCTCGGAAAGAATCTGGCGCGCTGCCTCTGAGACGGTACATCGATGCGAATCCTCTTCGGCCCAGAAACGGCCGAAATCTGTGATATGCGTACCTCCATCCGCAATGCCGTATCCATAGCAGCTGAATAAATGTCGTAGTGCTGGGCGCCAATGGCAAGATATAGCTGGGCATCAAGTCCCTGTATGAACCTCTTCACTATCTTTTCTTCGGTATCCACCAAATACTGAGCATATCGGGATAACTGTGTAAACTGGATGTCATACTCAGACACCGTCATCCCAGGTGTCTTGACTAAGGCCTCGAAGCTACGAGCTCTGGCATCACGAACGCTCTCTGGGAGGAAACGAGCTAGAAAGACCGCTGTAAACTCGGCCCAAGTCATAGGCGGTAGACCTGCAGCTCGACCTCTCAAGACTGACTCCCACCATGTCTGCGCGAGACCCTCTAGTCGGAAACTCGCAAGCTCTACCCATCGATCATCCGAACATCTCAGCGAACGGCAGATCCTGGCTAAACTGTCAAGGAACTTCTGTGGGTCCTCCGCAGCCTCGATGCCGGTGAATACTGAAAGTCTCAGCCTCATGAAATCCTGTAGCGAAACCAGGATGGTCACGGTGGTAGTAGTAGGAGCAGGTATCATGGTCATCTGTGATGTAGCAGGTACGTCATCCGGCCTCGGTGTACGACTGGCTGCAACTAGGGATCCTACCATCTGACGTAGCTCCTGCATGCCCCCCATCATCTGTCGCAACTCCTCCATACCAGTCTCGAGCCTATCCATACGGCCTGGGGAAGGTGGATCGGTCTGTCCCTGCGGCATAGGCATACCACCCTGCTCAGTCCTAGTCTCGGACGAGCCAGCTCGAATCTCGTCTCGGGCGGCAGCCCTCTATGCCCTCGTAGCTTTCGGCGGCATAGTGGCTGTTACAGGAAAATGGATAGAAAGAACAGTGCAATAGAATCATAGGATACATGGAAATGAAGAAGGAATTTCAAGCAAGTATATCCTAAAGTCACTTAGGCGGAGTACCGTATCGCAAGTATGTCGCGGACATACACACGCTATGTTACCCTACTTAAGTCACTTACTCCATCTACCAAGGGTCATCCTACACTCAAAAAGGTAAAATCTATCGCTCTGATACCAACTTTGTCACGACCCGCAGGGTACAGAACGTGACTGGCACTTAAGATTACGAAACGTCTCAAAACGTCCGTAAAATAAGTAAGCCAAAGCCCAGAAACCAAAACCAAATAAGCAAAAGAGTGAAGAAAACCCAATCAATTGAAAGCGAGTTTATCAAATAAGTCATATAAAACCTTTTTTAAAAACAATATCAATTTTTCCGAAAATTTCGGCAGAGTCTCCTTCGTAAATACTGGCCCCCAAAATGGGTACAACAAGAATATATATGAATCCAACAAATAAGGCATCCCCAAGCGGGAGCTAGCACTTCGCCACAAGGCGGTCACAAATCCCACGCAATATAAAGCAACAGGATGCGAAATAATCATAAGGAAGCATGAGAAAAACAGCATGTCGACTCAAGAGAGCTCGAACCCAAAATACAGCATAAAAATCCACAAACCTCACAATCTCATCTCTAGGTCAATATACAATAATACTGGTAGATACAGTAGATGGAGTACACTAGATACAAAGAATATACAAGGTGGTTCAAAAATAATAATATAACCCACCTAAGAGCAAAACCACGAGTCCAGGCAAAAGAAGCAAGTGCGCCCGCCGCTACTGTACTGACGGAGCGGACTTGCAAAAGGCTGTGGCACAACGGGGGTGAGTTGCCAACTCGTGAGTAATAAATAACATCTACACAGGCTATCGAATGCATGCACACAAGCATCCTAGCATCTATAATACAGGTATGGAAGGACATAATAGCAGGTATGTATGCAATATGAATATACTAGCTGGTATGAATGCAATGTGAATCAACTCATGATCTGAATGTGTAAGTATAAGAATCATGTTTTTCCTTTAGGAATCTCTTTTCAAATACCAGCACAATACCACTAGAATCAACAAGAATCGGTGTCCAGCAACGACACCTCAAAACTATCAAAAATTTCATATATCCATGTCATAGTATCTCTGGCCTCAGCCATCCGGCTGACCCATCTCAATATCAATATCTCATCATCTCGCGGCCACGGTCGGTATCCTCTGGATATCCTCCGTCCCAAACAGTCACCGGTAGGTAATCCGCCCCCTGCCAGGCTCATCGTCAGCACCACAAGCTTCTTGCCCCGGGGTACCTTACCGGGCCAACCATGTACCCGAGACGGTTCATCCAACTCCTCGAAACGGGTCTCGAAAACCACAGCAAACTCATGGTGGACAACACTTACATCACTAGAAAACCACAATTTACATATTTTAAAAATATAATAAGTTTAGAAATTTTGCGGGTTTCCCCCGAAATCCAGAAATATCATAAAATCTCAAGAAATCCTCATAAGTGCATATGTCAATGATAATGAATGCATATGGTATCAATAATCATGTTGCGATGTGTGATTAATAGACTAAGCATGAACAAATAATATGATGAGGTACATGCATATGAATAGCAATCCTACGATTTCATTTTAAAGAATTAAAGACAATAACACAAGTTTAAGTATCAATTATAGTAAAAGGTTTTAATTTAAAGGTTATCTAGTGTGGTGGCAGGGCAATTACCAGGGAGTGTGGGTAAGCATGAATAGTGCTCGTGCTGCATATAAAAACCCTGGCAATGGTGCAGGTGTCCTACAGAATGGTTTCGCATATGTATGTCAATATAAGGCATGAATGTAGCAAATAATCATACAAGTATTACACCCCTAATTACTAACATTACTAAGAATCTTTTTAAGCTACTAAAACTATCGGGCGACTTACGCCATCCAACGATAGTCCCCCGTAGATGTTACAACTACTCACCGGAATCCCTAGCTAGTCACGTCCAATCACCGCTTTCCCCTTTCGTGCCGCGTCTGACGTCTCCGCGACAGAACCTGGAATTTCCATCAATACCAAACATAAGGTTACATATCAAGAACGACGCAAAACCCAAACGAAAATACTAACCTTCATAAGCTAGGTACAACGTGCACAAGGTGCGCGGAACACACGCGAAAATCTCAAAAACTAACTAAAACGTCGATTTGGCTGCCCGGAAAAACTAGAACCCGGACACTCAAAAATCTGCACTCACACATCCTAAATGTCATAGGATATGCCAAAAATATAATCTAGATATCGCAATTAATTCGTCACAATATTTTAATAAAACCTAGTAAGCCAGAAATTTGCAATTTGGTGCAAACATCTAAAATTAGCGACAAAGTTAACACAATCCAACACAACAATCCAAACTAACCCACTAGATAGCCACTACACTAATTTTAAACCATTAACTATGCTTCAAAACATATTTTCCACAACCAACCCTTCTCTTGATTTTTGGTAATTAGCAAAACAAGGAAAATTTCACACAAGATTAACTTGGATTAGCATAACATCAAGCCACTTAAGCAAAGTAACCTTATAGATTGGTTAAGTAAACAACTAGATTAATTAAATAGATTTAATTAACTAAATAGTGGTTTCCTAACCCTAACTAAAATTCAAGACATGAACTAAAAAAAAACTAGATTCGAAATTAGCACTAAAATTAACACTAAACAACTAAATTAAAGAATTTTAACCATAGGAACTTAAATGAGTAGAAATTATACCTCAAATTTTATAGATCTAGCAAGAAGAATTTGCCTCAATGATGGCCTCATAGCACCATGATTCCAAGCAAGAGAGGCTAAGGAGAAAGGGGATGAAGAATGGGGTTTAATTTGTGAGTTTTAACTTGAAATTTGGAGCAAACTTGAAGAGTTTAACAAGAAGATGCAAAGAAAAAAAAGATGAAGGGGGGGCTGCTGGAATTCGGCCAGAACAAGGGAAGGGGGATGGTGTGGGGTGTGGGAAAAATTCATGGTCAACCCCTACCAACCCACAAAAGACCCATACCCAATTAACAATTCAAAATCCTTTAAAAAAAACTCATTCCCATACAATATAAAAAGTCAAAGGATCATGGAATTTTTTTCCATGAGCTGCTGGAAATGGGCCGGCCTAGGGTGAGGGAAAAGTGAGAGAGAGTGCACAAAAAAAATTTTATGCAAAAGGACCCCCTACAAGTCCAAAATTGCAAGTTTAAGCTTAAATTCAATAAATTTCGTTTTCCATAATAAAAATTAGTTAAAACTTAAAATAAATTACTAAAAATTTATGTTTAAACTAGATTTTAATTAACATGATTTTAAAGCTTAAATTTAGCCCATTTAAATTTGTATTTATCGCTAATTTAATATATTTTCTTACCGGCTTAAAATAATATTAAAAATTGAAAAATTAGGGAAAATTTTTAAATGACCAGAATTTCATAGGTAACTCATTTGCTACTAAAAACAAGCAATTACCTATCCAATTTAGGTATAAATAGTCCTAAACTGCAAAATAACAAAAAGACGGTTTACGGAAAAATACCGAATTTTCACCGATTTTCGGGAAAACACCAAAACGAATTTTCAAGGCGCTACAGGAGCGAGGGAACCTCCGATTGACGGGTTAAACTGGTCATGCGAACTCAATATGAAGTGTACTTGTGTTTCGTTTTGGAGGGGGGTTTAAATATATCTGGGCCCACGCAGAGTTTTTACGGCGGTCCCGCTACCCGGATAGCGGGCTGGGGATCAAGGAGGCTAGCAGCCCCCTTGCGGGGTCCGGGGCAGCACCCTCGACTAGAAATTTTTTTCTAACAGGGACAGTGTCGTGGAGCACGTGTGTGTGTGAATTTGTATACATATGTATATGTATGTGTATGTACATAAAAGAGGGGGAAAAGGCATCCAAAGGATGTGTGGGTGCAGCACCTTGGGCGTTGTGTGCCTAGGTGCTATGCGCTCAGGCGCTAGAGTGCCACGTGTCGGCACGTGGGCGCTCTGCGCTGGAGCGCTGAGCGCTTGAATGCAAGTGCGCCATGTGTCGGTACGGGGGTGACTTGCGCTCGAGCGCCTGCACTTGAACGCAAGCGCGCCACGTGTTAGCACGGGGGAGACTTGCGCCTGAGCGTTTACGCTCGGGCGCAAGCACGCCGAGTGTCGGCACAGGGGGGACTTGCGCTCGAGTTCTTGCGCTCGGGCGCAAGCGCGCCACGTGTCGGCACCGGGGCGACTTGTGCTCGAGCGCTTGCGCTTGAACACAAGCGCGCCACGTGTCGGCACCGGGGCGATTTGCGCTCGAGCGCTTGCGCTTGAACACAAGCGCGCCACGTGTCGGCACCGGGGCGATTTGCGCTCGAGCACTTGCGCTTGAGCGCAAGCACGCCACGTGTCGGCACGTGGGCGACTTGCGCTCGGGCGCTTGCACTTGAGCGCAAGCGCGCCACGTGTCGGCACGCGGGCGCTCTGCGCTTGAGCGCCGACGAGAAAAGGAGGCTTTTACCCCAAGAAATAGAAGCTATGCTTCAGAAAGGAAATATTTGTTGTTATATATATATATATATGTTATGGAGTTAAAACTCCTAGGATGTTTTGAAGCTGATAAAGGGGGTTCTTCTTCTTCCTCCTGTTGTTTGGCCGGATCTTGAAGATCAAGAAGTAGGAGATCTTAAAAATCACTCATTTTTGAGATCTGATGGGATATCTGAGTTCCCCTTTGTGGGTTTTGTGGTGGAAAACTACTTAGTTTTGGAAGAGAAAGAATAAAACTCTTGATTTAATTCAAAATAAATGAGAAGGTTTAGAACCTTGGAGAAGGAGCAGGAGGCACAAAAAAACCTTAGGTTTTTTTGAGGGAATGAAAAATGTTATATTTTTTATTCATCATGTTGCCTTTTATTGGCTTACATATTTGCATGTAGCCCCTTGGGCTTCACAAAATGGCATTTTGCCTATCCCATGGCTTATGTGCCATTTCATTTTTGCACATAAGCCTTGGGCTTACAAAATATTGGTTTTATGCCCATTTTGCATAGATTCATGTATAAAAAATTACATAAAAATTATTTATTACATGATTTTATTGTTGGCATGGAGGAGACTGGCCGCGGGCTCGACTTGGGCATGGGCCCGCATGACATGGGCTTGGGCCCACCTGGCTTGGGGTTGACCATGACTTTGACTCGGTCAACGGGGGTGTAAATTTTTACCCCAAAAAAAGGCTCTAGGTTGCTAATCTAGAGTGTCTAATGATTTAAAATGGTGTTCCAGTAATTTTTCTATCTCTCTTCACCCCTGATTCTTAACTCATTAAAGTGTAGGGTAAACAGGAAGAAGGAGCTCTAGAAAATGGTGAGAGAAAAAGAATGGTGAAATGAAAATCTCATTATAAAAAAAGTAGTGCAAGCATGATTTTATCAAATGAATTTTGCAAATATAAAATCCAACCATACTTGAATAGTTTAGACAAATGAATTATAAATTTATTTGTCTACCCTATTCAACAATGCTTCATCCCATTCTCTTTCCACCTCACCCCCTCCACCTCATTTCAATTTTCTAGAAAAAAAACATGGAAATGTGGTGTCCTCCTTCAAAAATGTTTTCCGTATAAATACGGAATACACTCTACCGTATATACATACCCGTATTCATATCTAAATACGAATACCCAAAGAGTTAGAATAATACAAAGAACATAATAGTAGAATATACATATCAAAATATGTATATGTAAATTATTAAATCAACACCTGATTTTGTGGGGGTTCCTAGTGCCCTGGCCTTCAACCGCGGCCATTGCGGAACGAAAATTTTTGGTGTTTAAAAACATGGTGCTAGAAACAACTGCCTAGAATCGAAACCACACATGAAACTGTTAGTTGTATGTATGCCCTAAAGGCCATTATTGTACATGTGATGTATATTATAGTGGATACTTGGACATATATAAGGAGGACTTTCTTACTCGACATGATAGTATGATATTTGCTTACTCTTTATCTTAACATGTATACTTATACCGTCTCTTTGTTACATGTTGGTAAAGCCCTTAGGATGTGTACTTGACTTCAAGGATTATGATAGAGATCATACTAGTGGGATCAGGGTAGTCCGTAAGTACATCCTTCAATTGTTCCTAGTCGTGGGAGTATGGAGACGGGGTATCGATATTCCAGAGTAGACTAGTATATACGATTTTTGACCCTATATGGGGCGATGGTTGATCCCACAACCATTGGTGTTTTGTTAGTTATATATATGCCCTAGAGGCCATTGTTGTACATATGATGAATATTATAGTGGTTTCTTGGATATATATAGAGAGGACTTTCTTGCTCAATATGATAGTATGCTATCTGGTTTTACTATATCTTAACATGTTGACTTATATTGGTTTACTGTCTTGCTCTCACATGTTGATAAAGCCCTTAGGATATGTACTCGACTAATAGGATTATGATGTAGATCATACTAGTGGGGCCAGGGTAGTCCAAGAGTACATCTTATAACTGTTCCTAGTTGAGGGTGTATCGAAACAGGGCATCGATACACAAGATTAGATTAGCGTATAAGCATCTTGACCTATATGATGGACGATGGATGATCCCATATCCATCGGTGTTTGAAATCAAAGGTGGTGTACGGGTGCTCAGTGGAGACTAGGTACACTGAACGGACTCGCCGAGAACTCCCAGATGGAATTATATCTATCGTCAGATAGCAGTTCTATGGTGACACTGGTACATGTTATTCTGTAGACCCGAGATCGTCATAGAGTCTTGTGTGATTCCTACTGTGCTTTGATTTCCACCTTACCACGTCCAAGAGGGCGTGCAAAACGGTTACTTTTGGGTACAATCCCGAATCACATGGAGTCAATGAGCGATAGCAGGGGTTTCGTCTCTCCCGGTATTGGGGGTTGATGTTGCGATGTGTTCGATTGGCTATAACTGGAAGTCCCTGGCCAGGGCTGATATGGAGTGCTACAGATAAGAGTTATCAGTAGTTTCTCGACCCGTTATAAGCCTCACATCGACCCGACCTATCGGTTACTGGGGTCTGACGTTTACTACCCCTAGAATGAATATGCGACATATGAGACGAAGAGACCGGACTATACGGTATTGTTACTGATTGGCTCGACGGGAGTTTTGACAGCTTCGCTGGTTTTATTCTGATCGCTCAATACCCGGGTGGCCGTTATGTTCAGCTGACCACTTGCGGCTTGTGGGTGTTTGATATGATCTTCACCCACTGCTGGCGTATTGACAAGTCATAGAGTCCTACACAGGAGTTTCCTAGCTCAGGCGAAACGATGTGGTGTGCATATGAGATATGCGCGGGACCCGATTGAATGCGAGTATATGATATCGTATGTTAATCGGGCATTTTTCTATTGGTCGGGTCATATGTGATATGAAACAATTGTTAAATCAATTGTTGATTTAACATTTGACTTTTAGTTTAATTCTTTATTTAAACCCTTTTCTTTGAAGAAGATGTATGCATACATGTATGCACATATTGATGTGCATGGACACATACATACATACAAGATAGTTATCATGGTTGATGATACACTTTATGGTGGCAATGCAAGACTCACATGGTAATTAATATACATATATATTTATTTTTGAGTTAAGTTTAAAGATAATTCACTCATGGTTAAAATTTATCTTGCTTTGACCTTTTGACCATTCTTGACCTAACTTTTAACCATGAGTTAATTCTCTTTTGTCTATTTAACTCAATGTAAAATATCTAGATATTAACTAACCATGGTTTGTGGTAAGAAGGATTTAATATGATTATTTCATTCTCATCTCTTTTTATGTTCATTATTCATCACAATAGCTTTTGAGCTTAAGCTTAGCAATCATCTTCTCCTTCCTCTCTCTCTTGAGTTTTCATTTAAGTGAGTTAGTTAAAAAGAAAGGGTTTTGATTAGAGAATACAAACCACCCCATCATTCTACACACATCTAGCCCATTTGTGTTGGGTGTTTGCTACACTTCTTCCATGGATCAAGTAAAGCAAGGAGCTTTGGGCAATGAGACTTCGGGTGGATCATCGTGGACTTGGAAGGTTCCTAGCGATCCATTCCAAACTCTCAAATGTCCAAGGTGTCAACAAAGAGAGACTACAAAGGTTGTAATCTTTACTCATAGTGATAGATTGTTCTTTGTATGTGAAACAAAACTTTTTACCCTAGAAATTCTAGTTAAGATTCAAGGTTTGTTTGCTTTGCACCTCTCTAAATTTTAAAGTGTCAAGAATGATGCTACCAAACCCTAGACTAGGTGCAAGGGAAACCCAACAGTGGTATCATGGCCTAACTAGAATTTTAGACACGGTGTTAATACAATTACGAAAACGAAATCGACTCGAAATATACGGTATTATGAAACCCTTATTTTGCTCTCTGTAAATTTTGTAAAAAGTCCTTTAAAAATTTTTCAAACGGGTGCAGAATGTATTATAGGACAATATATGAACATGGGTGAAATATGGGGGATGGTGCTCTGATTTTGGCCGAGCACCAAGCTAGGTATTCCGGCCTGGCCGGCCCCCTAGCCTCCTCTGCTCCGCGTATTTCTCCTGTGCTCTATTGTCTTCATTTTGGGGTTTCTAGTATTGTTTGCTTAGCCCAATTTTCATGTGATGATTATTTTGACCTGGGGCTAATTCGTAGTGTTTTGTAGTCGTATAATTTAACACTATATTGGTAACCTTGACAATGATTAGTAGTACAAACGAATTTCGAACACCACATTTTGTACCCCGCTAAAATTTCCAAGTCTTGTGATTTTCCTTAGTTGATTGTATTCGTAAAATCGTGCAAGTCTCCCAATGGACCCTCTAGAAGAACATACTAACCTTAACTCGATTATATGCCCATGGAACTGCGATCGAACCCTAGGGTTTGCGTAGTTCCGTGGTGTCATAGGTGTGGCATTGGTTAACACCTTCTACGGCTAGTCCATGGACACTGTGGCACGGTTTTTGAGTATTTTTTGACTTTGCTCAAGTGTTGAGCTCACGGGGCAATTTGTGAGTGTATGTTGATTCGATCGAAACATTAAACATTGTCTTGATATATCTTTAATTTCATACAATATGTGGAATTCATAGAGTTAGGCACGAAATCCGCAATATGTGATATTTCGGGTTTACGATGTCTAAGATGATTTTGGATTCCAAATATTGTATCTTTTCACTTTTCTTTTCTGCGACCGTAAGTGTAGTATATGGTGTATCGCCGGCTTCGTTGCTATACATCAACGACAATCGGGATACGCATACATGCTTACGTTGATGATATAAGATATTATGTGATTCTATAATATGTTATATTGGATCGTCATGTTCTGAATACCCGGGGGTTTTATGTGAGATGAAGGTTTTTATTTTCATTCATGTAAAATTCATTGTATGTAATATTCTTTTATTGGGGCACTTCCGGGTTGAGGTTGATGTCACAATTGTATATTATTTACTTTTCCTTATTAGGATAGACCCGAAGAGGGGAGCATAAGTAATCGGGTACTAGGGTCTAGTGGGAGGCCATCTCGAGGAGTCGAGACAGGGTCTCCTTATCCTAGAATTGGTAGTGTTACTTGCCGCTCTCGTAGGGGTCTAGGGATGTGGGTTTGGCTATTCATCGAGACCGTGGAATCCGTGTTTCATACAGGCTCAAAATAAAACGTGGACCTCCTAGAATATCCAATATTTCATATGTTTCTTCTGCTGCTGATATACTGTAATGTGATCATATTATATTCGTGAGATGAATTCTTTATTATTGTATATATGATATATAATAAACGTTGCTTATGTTTTACACCCGCGCTAGTCCCGCCCCGTTATGCCGTTAGTTAAGTAACCTAGCGGTGCATAACGGGACACTGTGGCGAATGCGGATGGCCTAAGCGTATGTTGTATTTTCGTTTCTTCTGTGATACTTAGGAAGCATAAATGATAGGATTCATTAATGAGATTAATGAAAGAAAAGAAACCTAACAAATGTTGTAGAATCAAATTTATAAAAAGGGTAGCTCTAGTTTTGCTTTGCATAGTGGTATTCCTTGTAGAATATCCAGCACCATATTCGATAAGAAAAGAGCCGAGATCCCTTCACCCGGAATGACCTCTTTAGCGAAACTAGCAGATGCTACAAACTCACGGTTTAGTTTTTGATTGCTTCTATAGTTCTTGCTTTGCACAGCGGTAATTATGAAATATCCGGCACCTTATTCGATAAGGAAAGAGCCGAGGTCCCTTCACCGGGAGTGAACTCTTTAGCGAAACTAGAAAAGCCTCAAAAATACTCCTTTTCAAAATCACTTGTTTCTACAACGATATCAAGTTCATTACGTAAAAGGTTTTCTGAAAAACCTGTCGTAGCCCTCCGTCATTTAAGATAAGTACTACTTAGTATTCGTGCTACGTTTGTTGACTATGTTAAAACGTAGTTTGCGGTAGCTAATTAGTGTTTATCTGTTAAAACATGAGATGTGATTAGATTGGGGTAGTTGTACGACTTTGTTGACTATGTTAAGGGTCGTGCAGATGGGTTTAATTCAATCGGGAAATGGCGGGTTGAACTTGACTAGCAATTATGATTTGTTGACTATGTTAAGGTCATAAGTTGATTGGGGCAAAAGCAATATCAGGAATTTCAAGAGTTGAAATTTGCAATGAGATTGCATACCTCCTATGAGATAGTTGGATCCCGATACCCGCTGCGAGTTAAAGTTAGTCCTGGAAAGTTGTACACATGACAATTAGCCGATCAAGTAGATGTCTAGAAAAGTGTTAACGGGGTTATGCCTCTGAAAAAATGAGGTTTACTTTAATTAGGTCCGTGTGAAAGCACGGGGAAACTCCCTCGATATACCAACACTGGCCTGGCCAAAAGATTGGCGAACTTGTAAAGTGTAATTAATCCCGGCTAGTCTTAACTTTTAGGGTTTGAAGGAAGATTTGATAAAAAGTAGTGGGAGCTCTCCTGATTGGATAAGATAATAACCAATCTAGTCTTGCAAGAGCATATGCTAAAGTGTTTTCTTCTCTCTCTCTCTCCAGGTAGCGACCATGTCAGGCCTTAATAAAGATAATAATATGGATGTATTTACTGAACCCGTTTATTATACTGAGCAGGGGAACGTTGGTCCACTCCAACTTATAATTGTTATAAGTCCGAGCAGGGAATAGGAGAATATCCAGATTCTCACGCAGCCCAAACGAAGAAAAAGTATGCTGATGCAACTTCTTCGGGTGTGTTAGTTATCGAGAGCTGTTTCTCAGTTCACTCTACGTCCTGAGTATTAGATACCGGATCGGGATCCCACATATGTAATATGTTACATGGGCAACGAAAAGGTAGGGAACTGGGAGAGGGTGATCATTCCATAAGAGTAGGGAATGGTGCAAATGTTGCAGCCAAAGCAGTTTGCGAATATCACCTTGTGTTACCAAATGGTAATACATTGATTCTTAACGAATGCTATTACATTCCGACCCTGATATGCAATCTTATATCAGTTTCTTTATTGAGTAAAGAATAATATAATTTTGTAGTACATGATAATGTTATGAACATCTTCCTGAATCAAAAGTTGATTAGATCAGGCTCGTTAAATAATGGCATATACGTTCTGAATCAAACTACAGTCCTTAATATACAAAACACACACAAGAGGAAGAGTTCAGAAATAAATGAATCCTTCTTGTGGCATTGCAGACTAGCTCATATCAATGCGACACGACTAGCTAAGTTACATAAGGATGGATATTTGAATCCGTTCGAATTATCATCTTATGAAATTTGCCAGTCACGACTAGCTAAGTTACATAAGGAAGGTTGCTAGAGATCCGTTCCAAACTCTCAAAGGTCCAAGGAGTCACTAAAGAGAGACTACAAAGGTTGTAATCTCTACTCTTAGTGATAGATTGTTCTTTGTATGTGATAAAAAACTTGTTACCCTAGAAATTCTAGTTATGATTCATGGTTTGTTTGCTTTGCACCTCTCTAAATTTTAAAGTGGCATGAGTGACGCTACCAAACACTAGACTGGGTGCAAGGGAAACCCAACATGTTTGACATCAGAGAATGTGCACAGGTGCTCGGTGGGGACTGGGTATACTGAACAGGACTCACCGAGGTCTCCTATATGGTATTATACCTCACGTCAGATAGCAGTTCTCTGGTGACACTGGTACAGGTTATTCTGTAGACCCGAGATCGTCATAGAGTCTTGTGTGTCTCCCACTAAGCTTTGATTTCCACCCCATCACGGCTCTACTAAGCCGTGCAAATAGGTGGTTTTTGGGTACAGTCCCGAGTCATAAGGAGGCAATGAGCGATAGGAAGAGATTTCGTCTCTACCGGTATTGCGGGTTGATATTGTATTGTGCTCGATCGGCCATAATAGGAAATTCCTGGCCAGGGTTGCTGAGATTTACCTGTAAGTGCTATCAGTAGTTTTTCGAACCGTTATGATCCTCACATCGGCACAACTTATCAAGATATTAGGGTCTGGCATTTCACCACCCCTATGCTGGATATGCGACATATCATACGGACAGGCCGGACTGTACGGTAGTGTTACTTATTGGATTCACAGGAGTATGAGCAGGCCTGCTTGTTGATCTTCTGATCGCTCAATACTTAGGAGCCGTTACGTACTGCTAGTGCCGCTGACGGTTTGTAGGTTTGTGATATGATCACTGCCTACTGCTGGCGTATTGACGAGTTTTTAGAGTCCAACACAAAGGTTTCCTGGCTCAGGTGAAATGAAGTACGAGCACATATGTGATATGTGTGGGACCAAGATTAATACGTGTATATGATACCGTATTCTAATCTCGCGATATGTGATATCAGTCGGTTATATGTGATATAGTCGGGTTATCGAATCGAGTGTTGATTCGATAAGTTGATATAATTGATATTAGTCTATATATGATATAGCCGGAAGTGTTGATTTAATAATTTAATATATAATTATATATTTGTATATTAATTTACATTAACAAATATTAGCTCACTTAACATTTCTTTTTCTCACTTGTGCACATTTAATATATATATATGATATATATTATTGTGTCTTGCTTGTTTATATATCGAACATGGGTGTAAGAGACTTACACCATGACATGGATAAATTAGGGTTTTTTTTAGTTAATTAATTCAAAATTATGTTGAAATTAGTCATGGTTGGAAGCTTGGAGAAGCTTGAGCTAACCATTGACTTAGTCCATTAATTTTGTTTTACTTGAGATATTTATTAACCTAACCATTATCTTTAGCCACGGTTTAGTCTCTACATGAGTTATATATGATGTGAACTCACCCATGGTTGCTATTCTCACTCATTGATTCATATATTCATTCTCTAGACTTCATCTTCTTCTTCGTCTCCAAAAAGCTCAGGTTTTGAGGAGGTGAAGAATCCCAGTGAGACAAATACTTCTAAAGTGAGAAAAATTCCTACTTCATCAACCTACACTAGACTAGCCATTTAATATAGGCTGTTTGCTTCACTAGTTCCTAATCAGTGAAGAGGTAGCTTAGGTTAGAGTCTCCTCGACGTAGATCCTCTTCAGCCTCAAAGACTTCAAGCATTCTCTTTCATTTCGCCTTGTGGAGCCAATCTTGAGTCTGGGAGATCGCTACTTGGAGCGAAGGGACTACTACAGGAGGTATTGAAATGAAAGACCGGTATACAAAGGTTGTATTCCTTGTTCACTTAGATGTAGAGTTTTTTACATTCATAGTTTGCTCCTAACACTCTAGTTAGAACCTAGGTTAGGTTGTTTGGCACACTACAAATTTTAAAATACGGCATGTTTGATACATTGTGATACCTTTTGGTCGTGCCAAAGGTCTCAACAGAAACTAGTAAGCTACAAAGATGTTAACTACTGAGATAGATGTATTATACCGAATGATTCGTGTCCTTCGATCTTCTACCCTCTTCTTTAGCTCCTTGAGATCTCCTTGATCGAGCTTGGCCGCCGGTCTTCCTCCGTCGAAGATGATCCACCCGAGGGATGTAGCTCATGGCTCTAACTCCACACCAAAAATCTAGTAGAGCAACTAGGGACTCTAGGTTGCTAATCTAATGTTCCAAGGGATATAGTGAGTTTCTCTAAGTGTGTATTTATCTCTCTTCTATCTTTAATTCTAAACACATGAGATGGAATGGTAGAAGATGAAGAAGAAGGAAGAGCTCAAGAAAGGTAAGTGAAGAGAGATGAGAAAAAAGGTGACAGTGAAACTCATGTCAAAAATGAACCATCCAAGTGAGAGAAAAACCATGAAGCATGGTTTTGTATAACTCATTTTCCAAAAATAATATATCAACCCTGTAAGTCGATGTCGCGCACCCCACGAGTCTGCGGGAAGGAGAAAATTGCAAAAAAAAAGATTTTTACGAGCTTCGCAACACCGACTTGAACCGAGGATCGAACACAAACCCTAGCTAGCAAACTCGAAGAGGTTTAACTACTCGGATTCGAAGTTATACCTCACGATACAAGTCCTTCGGGTCTTCATCACTGTCCTCTACTCATCGTCGGCTCTAAGGATCGTAACGGATCGCGGCTACCTCGACGGCCACCTCGAGTCAAAGACAATCCACCCGAGAGTCAGTAGTCTGTGCTACTACCTCAAATCCGAGGTAATTACGGCTTCTAGTTCGCTAAACTAAATGTCCTAGAGGGTATAGAGTGTGAAGATGGAGTGCTTTGTCTCTTGGAACCCTAGGATTCTCAACATATAAGAGCTATTAGGGTTTAGAGGAAGAAGAAGGTGACTTGAGAAAATGAGAGTGTTTTGTGATAATCATTTGAAGCATTACTCATTTGTGAATAATAATGAAGCATAATAATATCTCACCAAAATATATAGCAAATATCAAGCATGCTTCACTTAATTCAATTGGTGAATCACCTCTATGAGTCATGGTTCATTTAACGTAAACATACACCTCATTTCCTTCACCTCATTTAAGATTTAATCAAAAGATAAAAACCTTAATGAATCATCTCCTTATAGAAGGTTTCCCGAAAAATTACGAGAATGCCCCTCATCCGTATATACATACCCGTATCCGTATTCCGAAGAATACGAATACAAAGAGACGAAATAAATCCATCAGTATAATACTAGGATCCGGCTTAAACCAAAACCTACTAGTATTATCTGCCCGATCGTCATACGTGCACAAGTGCACGTAAGTGATCGAAGCCCTGCCGTAAAACCATACAGCCACTACACCTTTTTCCCAGTGCAGGAAAACACTCTGTGTGGGACTCTAAAGACTCGACACTACGCTGGCAGTGGGTTTAACCACAGGCCGCAAGCGGTATTAGCTGCACGTTACGGTCCCCAGGTAGATGTCGATAAGAAGGACGATGGGCTAACTCATCCGAACTCCTACTGGGCCTGAATGTGACAATCTCTGTATAGTCCGGTCTGTTCGTCTAAGAGTATCTCATATCGGGCCTAGGGGATTGGTAAACGTCAGACCCCTAATAGTGGTATAATTCGTGTCTGAGTGTAGCCCAGAACACCATGAGAAACTACTGAAATACCTACCAGTAAATCTTACTTGCCCTGGCCAGTGACTTTGTGTAATGGCTCTCCAAACACAGCGCGATATCAACCTCCAATACCGGGATAAACGAATCCTATCTAACCGCCACTGCCTCCAAGTGCTTCGGGACTGCACCCAACTACTACCTGTTTACATGACTCCTTTAAGCCGAGGTAGGGTAGTAATCAAAGTACAGTGGGAACACACTTGAGGCGATGTAGCAGTGTCAAGTCGACGGACTAAGATATACTCATGTCACCTGGGAACTGCTACCCAACGATAGGTATAATACCCACCAACAGTTCCCAACGAGTCCAGTGTAATCATAACCTAACGAGCATCTGCATACTATCTCCAGTACGACGTACTAATGGCTGTGGGAATGACCATCTCCCCTACTGGGATGAGAAGCGTATACACTAGTCTACTCCGAAGTATCGATGCCCCATCTCGATAATCCTACGACTAGTGACCTGTATAAGGATGTGCTTGTAGATTACCCAGCCCCGACTATTGTAACTGCCAACACAACGCTGGTAATTAAGCAAAGATCCTAAGGGCTCTACTAATATGTATAAGCGATATGCTAAAGGAAACACACGCACATATCTTAGTAGAAACAAACCAAGTAGCATACTACTATTTTGAGCAAGACTGTCAATACAACTATGAATATCTCAAGCTTCCATTAAGTAATATACAAACCAGTATGATGTAATAATGGCCTCTAGGGCATATACACTAACAATCTCCCACTTGCATTAGGGCCATGTACTGGCGTATCACAGATCTAACATCTCGATCAACCGCTCGAATTGTGTCTGCGAGATGGCCTTCTTGAGTCGATCTGCAGTGTTATCTTCTGTATCTACTCTCCTCACCTCGATCTCCTGGCGATCAACGATCTCCCTGATCAGGTGATACCGCCTCAAAATGTGTCTGGACTTCTGATGGGACCTGGGTTCTTTCGCTAAAGCTATAGCGCCGTTGTTGTCGCAATACAGCAGTATTAGATCAACAATGGTTGGAACCACCTGAAGTTTAGTTAAGAACTTCCTTATCCCGATAGCTTCTTTTGCGGTATCACAAGCAGCTATGTACTCCGCTTCGAATGTCGAGTCAGCAACGGTGTCCAGCTTGGAGCTCTTCCAACAGACCGCCCCTCCATTGAGGGTAAAGACATAACCCTACATGGACTTGTAGTCATCCTTGTCACTCTGGAAGCTGGAGTCTGCAAAAGACTCGATCTGGAGGTCTTTTCCTCTATACACCAAGAACATCTCCTTAGTCCTTCTTAGGTACTTGAGAATGTTCTTTACTGCTATCAAGTGCTTCTCTCCTGGGTTCGACTGATACCGGCTTACAACGCTCAATGCGTATGCTACATCCGGTCTGGTACACAACATCGCATACATTATAGAGCCTACCGCAGAAGCGTAAGGTATAGTTGACATGCGAGCCCTTTCCAAATCAGTCTTTGGGGACATCTCTTTGGAGAGGGTGATTCCGTGAAAAGCCGGTAGATTACCATGATTTGAATCATCCATACTGAATCTTTTCAGTATGGTGTCGATGTACCTTGACTGTGAAAGTCCAACTATCCGTTTAGATCTATCACGATACATCTGGATCCCCAGAATATAGGAGGTATCACCTAGGTCCTTCATGGAGAACCTCTATGACAAGAATACTTTGACTGACAGTAGCATAGGAATGTCATTTCCTATTAAGAGAATGTCATCCACGTACAAGACGAGGAATACCACAGTTCTCCCTACAATCTTACTGTAAATGCATGGTTCATTTGGATTTTTGATAAAGTCGAATTCTTTGACCGTTTCATTAAATCAAATGTTCCAACACCGCGATACCTGCTTTAGTCCATAGATGGACTTAATCAACTTGCACACTTTACCGCTGCTCCCACTCTGAATGAAACCCTCTGGCTAATCCATATAGACACACTCTTCCAAATTACCATTTAGAAAAGCCGTCTTTACGTTCATCAGCCAGATCTCATAATCGTAGAAGGCAGCAATGGCAAGAAGGATCCGAATGGATTTAAGCGTAGCCACTGCAGAAAAGTTATCGTCGTAGTCCAAACCGGGACATTGATGAAAACCCTTTGCAACAAGTCTAGCCCTATAGGTTTCAACCTATCCATCTACACCAATCTTCTTTCTAAAGATCCATTTGCAGCCTACGGGTTTTACCCCTTCTGGAGCAATGTCTAAAGTCTATACTTTGTTGGTGTACATTGACTTCATCTAAGTCCGCAATGCATCGAGCCATTTTATCGAGTCGCCGCTCTGGATGGCTTGCTGGAAGCTTGTACGCTCATCATTATCAATGATGATCCCCGTCTATGACAAAGCCGTAGTATTTCTTGGGCGGATGAGACTGCTTACTACTTCTGCGGAGTGGCGCTGGGATGTCTGGTTCTTCTGAAACCTCTGGTTCTACCAATCATTCAGTAATAGATTGTGGGTCTGGAATTTCTTCCACTTCTATTGCCCTCCCACTTTTCTGATTTTCTAAAAATTCAGCTTCCAAGAAGTGGGGATATTGAGAAACAAAAACCTTTTGTTCCTCTGTGTAATTGAAAAGATACCCCCTGGAGTTCTTTGGGTATCCCACAAACTTACACAGTTCTGAGCGTGCCTCGAGCTTGTCCGCATGCTGCTTCTTTACAAAAGCTGGACATCCCCATATCTTAAGATACTTAAGACAGGGTTTCTTCCCACTCCACATCTGATATGGTGTGCTAGGCACAGTATTGGTTGGAACCTTGTTCAAAAGATATGAAGCCGATTCTAGTGCATATCCCCAGAAGGATCATGGTAACTCAGCCTAACTCATCATGGAACGAACCATATCCAATAGGGTTCGATTCCGCCTTTCCGATACACCGTTGTGTTGTGGTGTGTAAGGAGGAGTAAGCTGAGAGAGAATTCCATTCTCTTTTAAGTAACCCAGGAACTCGGCACATAAGTATTCACCACCTCGATCAGATCTCAGTGTCTTGATACTTTTGCCTGTTTATTTTTCCACTTCATTCTTGTATTCCCTGAATTTCTCAAAGGCCTCGGATTTATGCTTCATCAAGAAGATATGGCCATACTTAGAGAAACCATCCGTAAAAGTAATGAGATAAGAATAACCACTTCGTGCATGCGTAGACATTGGACAGTATACATCGCTGTGTATGAGTCCTAAGAGCTCGCTCGCTCTTACTCCGTGTCCAGTGAACGGAGTCTTTGTCATCTTTCCCATGAGACAAGATTCACAAGTAGCATAAGATTGATATTCAAACAGATCTAAATATCCTTCTCTATGTAACTTCTTCAACTGTGTTTCAATGATGTGACCCAGTCTATAATGCCATAAGAAAGCCTGATTTGTTTCCGGAGACTTTCTTTTAAGTGTGTTCTGGACACTGAAAACCTGAGCTTGATTTAATACGTATATTCTGTTATCGAATGTACCTGACCCAATCAAAGCTTTATTTAGGTGGATGTGGACCACATCGCTTACAAATGTAAAATCATATCCTTTCTTAGTAAGGATACAGATATGATATTGTAGGATAGACTTGGTACATACAAAAAGTTACGTAGAATCAATATCCGTCCACTTGTCAATCATAAATGATATTCCCCTACGAATTCAGCGTCTAGGCTCATTCCGTTCGCAACTCTGAGTGTCATATCACCTACCCTGATAACTCTACGGTTTTTCAAAGCCTGTAATGAATTACAGATATGAGATCCTGATCCGGTACCTAGAACCCAGGAAGTAGAGTTAATTGACATACAGTTTTCGATTATAAACACAACCGAAGTCGAAACCACAACATGCATCGGATTCTGGATTCCGGCTTTCCAAGCCCTGCAATCCTTATGCCAATGCCCTTTCCAGTGACAATAGCAACATTCCTCGTTCCTTACTGTTAACCCCGAAACTTTTGCCCTTCCCTGTCCTTCTATCTAACTGATACCTCATTTCATCTTTGTATAGGTCTTCTTCTTCTCACCCTTGGCATACGCCTTAGATGCAGAAGAGGAAGATTCCCCAATAAGCCGAGTCGGTGTCACCCTGGTTTCCTTCAGGGTGCCTCCAACTGGAAGTATAACTTTTTCCCTTGGGCAAAAGTAATTGGTAGTGACTGTAGAAATAAGTCAGCATATGACCCATTCTCCAACGTGGTCTCCAGGTCTGTGAGTTCATCAATATAGCTAGTCATTATAAGGACGTTGTTCCTCACAGATGACCCGATAGCCAACCTCGCTTGAAGTAATTCCTTCGAGGTCTTATATCTTGCGATACGAGATTGATCTCCATATAAATCTTTATTATGGAGGAAGATGGAAGCTAAGTCCACCTTCTCATGACGCCTCTGGTTTTCACCATCTACCGAGGCCAACATGAGGCACTTGGCATTCACACTGTATTTTTCCCTTGTCTTACGGATATCATTATTCATGACAGTGGAAACTCAACCTGGGACGACGGGGGCTTGAGTAGTAATGAGGTGGTCTAGCCTTTTATAGGCAATAGACATCTAGACAGGCCTTTGCCAGTCATTATAGTTAGATTCAGTCATTTTATGATCTAGATGTAACCTAGTCTTTGTCACAGGGTCGCTGCAATTAAGAGAGAGAGATGAAAACACTTATCATGATACTCTTGCAAGTAGAGATTGGTTTTTAATTTATCTAACCAGGATGGCTCCCACTGTTTCTCGAATCCTTCCTCAAACCAGAAAAGAAGAATTAGTCAGGATTGGTCTCACCGTACAATACTTGCTTAACCGTTCAGCCAGGTCAGTGTCGGTACTTCGAGGGAGGTTTCAAGATGCTTTCGTGAAGTTCCTTAATTAAATAACCTCTTTTCCCTGGGAGCGTAGCCCCGCTAACACCTTTCTAGACACCTACTTGGTTTATAGCATTGATCGTTAAGTGAAGAATCTCTCGAGGAGTAGCGGATACTCACAGTTAGATCGAGACCCAAATATCACTGTGTGATAATGCTGAAGGAATCCTACAAACATTATCAAACTCCAAATGGTATGCAGCACTAGCAAGTTTCAGTTTCTTTAGAAACTCTCAATTGGGATTTTTGCCCCATGCTCCTATGACCTTGACGAAAGTCAACAAATTATAAGTCACATGTCAAGTTCTACCCATCATTGTCCAGGATAATTTGAACCCAACCATATATACCCTTGACGAAGGTCAACAAGGTAATATGTGTAGGGTTAGCTTAGCACCTTAGCAAGGTTTTAGGCAAGCATCAACCATGCAATTTAAAAATTTTGGTGTGCTAAACAATCCAAACAAGTAATCGAACTAAAGACTTAGGGTTAAACATAATATGTAAACAACTTTACATGTAAGTGAATGCGGAATACAACCTTTGTAGACCGGTCCTTTTCTTCTGAAGCTCCGTTTAGTAGTCCCTTCGCCCCTAATATTGAACATCCGAACTCTAGTAAGGATCACTTGAAAAAATGAACAAGCTAGCTCAATGCCTTCGAAGCCGAAGATGATCTACGTCGAGGAGACTCAAGCTCATGCTACCTCTTCACTAATGGTGAGATTAGTGAAGCAAACACCCTAAACTAAATGGCTAATAGTAGAAGATGATGAAGTAAGAATTTTTCTCACTTTAGATTTGATATTCTCACAATCTATCATCACTTTCACAAAAGTTAGAAAGCTTAAAATGAGGAAGAAGAAGATGAAGCTCAAGTGATGAAAGAATGAATCATATGGTTCAAAATACAACCATGAGTGAGTATATCAACCATATACTAAATCATGTAGAGAGTTAACCATTGTGTATGGTTAATGGTTGGTTTGATAAATATCTTAAGAAGAGTGGACTAAGTCAATAGTTATCTTCAAGCTTCTCCAAGTTTCCGACCATCAAAATAGCTCCACAAATTTTTAAATACTTAGGAATAAATATTAAACCCTAACATTAACCCTAGCATGTTGTGAGTCTCATACATCCATGTTGCATGTGTAACCTTGCATGTCACAACAATATATATCACACACACACACACACACACACACACACACACACATATATATTTTGTGCATAAAGAAAACAATACATTAAACATATATCACATATATGTTAAATGTATCATAAGTGAGAATAATAAATACTTAAGTGAGCATATAATATATATATATATATATATCATTTCATCGAATCAATACTTGATCCGATAATCCGGCTATATCACATATAACCGGCCAATATCACATATGAAGAGAAAAGAATCCGGTATCACATACACGCATTAATCTCGGTCCCGCACATATCTCATATGTGATCCTAATCCGTTTTGCATGAACCAGGAAACCACTATGTTGGACTCTAAAGACTCGTCAATACGCCAACAGTAGCTGATGATCATATCAAACACCCACAAACCGCAAGCGGTCTGCTAACCGTAACGACCACCTGGGTATTGAGCGATCAGAAGATCAACAAGCAAGCCTGCTATAACTCCTGCGAACCCAATCAGTAATACTACCGTACAGTCCGGTCTCTTCGTCAGATATGTCGCATATCACAGCCTGGGGGTGGTATAACGTAAGACCCCAATAGCCAGATAAGTCATGCTGATGCAAGGTCCATAACGGTTCAAGAAACTACTGATAACACATACTAGTAAATCTCAGCAACCCTGGCCAGGAATTTCCTGTTATGGCCAATCGAGCATAGCGCAATATAACCTCCCAATACCAGGAGAGACGAAACCCCTCCTATCGCTCATTTCCTCCGTGTGACTTGGGACTGTACCCAAAAACCACCTATTTGCAAGATCTCTTGACCGTGGTATGGTGAAAATCAAAGCACAGTAGGAATCACATAAGACTCTATGACGATCTCGGGTCTACAGACTAACCTGTACCAGTGTCACCAGAGAACTGCTATCCGACGATAGGTATAATACCATCTAGGAGTTCTCGGTGAGTCCGTCCAGTGTACCATTCTCTACTGAGCACCCGTATACCTTCTCTGATGTCAAACACCAATGGATATGGGATCATTCATCGCCCATCATATGTGTTGAGAAGCGCATACGCTAGTCTACTTTCGAATATTGATGCCCTGTCTCGATACTCTCTCGACAAGGAACAATTATAGGGTGTACTTGTAGACTACCCTTAGCCCCACTAGTATGATCTTCATCATAGTCCTGGTAATCAAGCACACATCTTAAGAGCTTTGTCAAATTATGAGAGCAAGACAGCATTACCTATACAAGTCAACATATTAAGACAAAGAGCAAGCAGATAGCATACTATCATATCAAGCAAGAAAGTCCTCCCTATATTTGTCTAAGCATCCATTACAATATACATCCCATGTATAGTAATGGCCTCTAGGGCATACATATAACTAACAATCTCCCACTTGAACTAAGACCATCTGACGTAGTATCCAATACCTAACAATATAGCAGTGGTTGTAGTATCCCATACTCAACCATCCCAAAATCTCTCAAATAGTATTTGGGGAAGCAGGCCTTGGTGAGTGGATCCGCCGTGTTAACCTTAAAATCTGCTCTCCTTACCATGATCCTATGGAGATCAATCATCTCCATGATCAGGTGATACTGTCCTCAGAATATGTCTGGATCGCTGATGGGACTTGTGTTCCTAGGCCAAAACTACAACTCCATTGTTGTCACAATAAAAATTATTGGACGCTCAATGGTAGGAACCATGTTCATCTCTTGAAAAAGAAATGTCCAGACGGCCACTTTGGTAGTATCGTTGGTAGCAATGTATTTAGACTTTATCATCTAGTATGTCTCGGTATTGTAAGTGCACGGCAGTGCCCCGACCGTCATTCCGAGGCCAAAATGCGGAAACAAAACTTTTCTTAAACTTGTAAACCGGCACTACCACGCACTATAAACCCAGATCGGGCCATTAACCTAATGCTAGCAAACAAGAGAAAGGAAAGAGAGCTATACCGAGCGATCCGTGTCCTTCGGTCTTTGGCCTCTACTCCGATCTCCTCGCGGAATCTACGGTCTTCTGCTCCTCGACAGAACGGGCACCACATCGCCGGGTTCTTTTACGGGCTCCTACCTCTGGACCGAGGCAACTCGGGCACGAAGTTGGTGAGTCGACGTGCCCAAGAATACTGTAGGCTAAGTGTAGAATCTATAGTCTCAATGGGGTATGAAGTTGCCATTGATGTGGAGGTGGAAAAAAATGAACTTTGGAGATATGGAATTTTTGTGGAAAAAAGAGAAATGAGATGAAGAAATTTCCCACACAAAATGAACCTTTCCCCCACTCCCAAAAATGTGGCCAGCCCTTCTCATGGTGGAGGGAAAAAATGGAATAATAATGCAAGAGAGAAATGAGAGTGATATCAAAGAAAAAGATCACACCAATTTCAAATCCCGTCCTTTCATAATCAAATCAACTCCTTTCTCATTAATATAAACCATGATGAAAAAAATGGTATCAAATGTGCTAGAATACTCATGAAGCCCCCATTTACAAATAAACCCTTCCACAATTGCTAATTTGCACATTTGCAAATTAGCCCCTCCATCAGAAAAATCTGGCCGTGAAGGAACAAAGGAAAACTGGCCGAAACGGAATGCAAACTGGCAACTTCAAAAAACTGATCCCATAATAAATTACAGGAAAACCCCGCGACCGTATATACATTCTCGCATTTGTATTCCCACTGAATACAAATGCAATGAGACAAAATCTAGACCGTACAATACTACGATCCGGCTTAAACCAAAGCCCGCTAGTATATCCGTCCGATCATGATCCATGCAATACCGCACGTATAAGATCGAACACTGCCATATCACCATATGGCCTCTACAACATTTAGCTCGAAACTTGAGCAACTGTCTGTGGGGGACTCTAAAGACTCGTCAACACCTTGGGTGTGGATTTAACCACTAGCACGTCAGAGATATTAGCCATACGTAACGGGCTACCGGGTATTGACCAAAAGGTACGTCGATGAGTGAACTCATCCTGACACCCTACTGAGCCTGTCAGTGACAATATCTGTATAGTCCGGTCCGTTCGTCTATGAGCATCGCAAGGCGGGCCTAGGGGGTTGGTAAAAGTCAGGCCCCCAAAAGCGGTACAAGTCGTGTCGGAGTGTAGCCCATAACACCCTTTGATACTACTGGAATACCTACTAGATACAGCGAGACCTCACCCCCAATACCGGGAGAGATGAACCCCTGAAGATCCGCTCACTGCCTCCATATGGCTCGGGACTGTAACCAACTAAAACCTGTTTGCACGACTCCTTTGAGCGTGGTAGGGTAGTAATCAAAGAACAGTGTGAACTCACACGTGACAAATGACGATCTCAGGTCGATGAACTAACCTGTACACATGTCACCAGGAAACTGCTATCTGACGTCAGGTATAAGAACAACTAGCATGTTCCCGGCGAGTCCTGTCCGGTGTACTCATAACCCAATGAGCACCTGTATACATCTTAGGTGAACCAACTGACACCAGTGGCTTGTGAGACCGGCCACCGTCCCTTCTCGGGGTCTTGACTGTGTACACTAGTCTACTCTGGAGTATCGATGCCCTGTCTCGAAAACTCCCACGACTAGGGACCTTTTAAGGTTGTGCTTATAGACCCCAGCTCCCACGTATATGATCGCCCTCATACTGCTGGCAGTCAAGCAAGAATCCTAAGGGCTCTATCAACGTGCAATAGTGACTAGTAAGTGTTGGAGATAGTGCCCTCAGAGTCAATTATTGGATCACAGGCACGTGATTGCAATGATTGAGGGAGGACCTATCCCGGGACGACAGTCTTACTCGAGATGATAGTTTGCTATCTGGTTTACCTTTGTCATCGTGTACTGCTTTAGGTGACATGACATGTCGCTATTGCACGTTGATAGAGCCCCTAGGATTCTTGCTTAACTACCGGCAGTATGAGGGCGATCATATACGTGGGAGCTGGTAGTCTATAAGCACATCCTTAAAAGGTCCCTAGTCGTGGGAGTTTCGAGATAGGGCATCGATACTCCAGAGTAGACTAGTGTATACAGTCGAGACCCCGACGAGGGGCGGTGGCCGGTCTCACAGGCCACTGGTGTCAGTTGGTTCACCTAAGATGTATACAGGTGCTCATTGGGTTATGAGTACACCGGACAGGACTCGCCGGGAACATGCTAGTTGGTCTTATACCTGACGTCAGAAAGCAGTTCCCAGGTGACATGTGTACAGGTTAGTTCATCGACCTGGGGATCGTCATTTGTCTCGTGTGAGTTCCCACTGTACTTTGATTACTACCCTACCACGGCTCAAAGGAGTCGTGCAAACAGGTTTTAGTTGGGTACAGTCCCGAGCCACATGAAGGCAGTGAGCGGATCTTCGGGGGTTCGTCTCTCCCGGTATTGGGGGTGAGGTCGCGCTGTGTCTAGGAGAGCCATTACACGAAGTCCTTGGCCAAGGCAGGAGATTTGCTGGTAGGTATTCCAGTAGTATCTCAGGGTTTTCTGGGCTACACTCCGACACGACTTGTACCGCTTTTGGGGGTCTGACTTTTACCCACCCCCTAGGCCCGACATGCGATGCTCATAGACGAACGGACCGGACTGTACGGATATTGTCACTGACAGGCTCAGTAGGGTGTCAGGATGAGTTCGCTCATCGACGTCCCTTTTAGTCAATAGCTGGTGGCCCGTTACGTATTGGCTTATACCTCTGACGTGCTAGTGGTTAAATCCACAGCCATAGTATTGACGAGTCTTTAGAGTCCGCCACACTTTCAGTTACTCAGCTTTCGGGCGAAACGCTGTAGAGGCCGTATGGAGATATGGCAGGGTTCGATCAGATACGTGCGGTATTGCACGGATCGTGATCGGACGGTTTTTACTAGCCGGCTTTGGCTTAAGCCGGATCTTAGTATTTGATAATGTAGTTTTGTCTTTTTGCATTTGTATCCGGACGGAATACAGATGCGGGTGTGTATGCACAGTATCGGGGTTTTCCTGTAATTTATTACGGGACCAGTTTTCTGGAGTTGCCGGTTTGCATTCCGTTCCGGCCGGTTTTCCTTTGTTCTTTCCCGGCCGGACTTTTCCGATGGAGGGGATTATTTGCAGTTTGCAAATAATATCTTGTGGAGGGGTTCTTTGTATATTGCCATGCTCCATCCCTTGCATTAATTAAGGTAAGGTTGGGTATGGGTTTTGAATGTGAATTTTGTGTTGGAAATTGGGAATGGGGGCCGGCCACTGTTGGAATTGGAGTGTGGTTATTTAGGGCCTGTTTGGTTGCAGGATTATGGGTTTGGATTTGGATTTTGGATTGTGGAATCCTAGGATTCCACAATTTTGTGTTTGGTTGCAGGATTAGGATTTCTAGGATTCCTTTGTTTTATATGGGGGGCCCACCACAAAAGAAGGATTCATGAATCCTAAAAATTTTCATGGATTCTCAAGGATTTGGCACTATTCATTGTACTTTTAGATGGGGCCCATGCACTTTATTTATTTAACAATCATCTCTCTCTCTATCTCTCTCTAAAATCCTCAAATCCAAATCCTATTTTTTTTCCAACAACCAAACAAAGATTACAAGGATCTACAAATCCAGATCTACAAATCCAAAACCAACCAAACAACAAATTACCAAATCCAGAAATTTCAACCGTACTATTTTTGGAATCCAAATTCCATAATCCTGCAACCAAACAGCCCCTTAGTGGATTAATTTTTCCTTTAGTAAGGAATGAAATAAATGTGTGTGTGCTGGAGTATTTTTTTCCTTCATGGTGATTTTCGTGGGCCCCCCTCTTTGTGTGTGTGTGTGCACTGAAGTCTTTTATTTCCTTTGGTTTAATTCCTTCACACATCCAATTTTTAGAAAGTGAGCTTGCTTCATTTCTTTTTTGCAGAGAGCAAAAAATGGGGGTGCTGTTGGTTTTTCTGCCCGAGCCCAATTTCTTACCTTGTTCCATTTTTCCCTCTAGCATCCATGAAAATTCTTGTGCACAAAATCCCTCCAAATTGGCAACCTCCTAAACCCCAAAGAGACAGCTATTCTACTCCATTCTACAGCAAATCTTAGACGCGTCGGCTAGCCTACTTCGCGCCCGAGTTGCCTCGGTATTGAGGCGGGAGCCCGTAAAAGATGCAGGCGACGTGGTGCCCTTCCGGTGAAGAGGCGACGACCGGAGATCCCACGAGGAGATCGGAGTGGAGATGAAGACCGGAGGACTCGGATCAGTCGGTATATCTCTAACCCGTCTTTTAGTTAGCTAGATCTAGTTTAATGGCACGATCCGGGTGTTTAGTGCGCGGTGGTGCCGGTTTGCTAAGTCCGCAAAATTTAAGTATATCACCGTTTCCGCATTTGGCCGTCGGCTTGACGGCCGGGGCGCCGCCGTGCACTTACAGTGGTATCAGAGCCTCGCCATTAACTTCGTCTAGCTTCGTTTGATGTGTTTTTCAGTTCCGATCGACCAAAATTCCAAAAACCGTATTTTTCCTTCACATCAGTTTCTGTTGAAATTTTTTGAAGTCTAAAAATTTTTCAGGTTGTAGAAAATACATGTACTGGAAGTTCTAAGAGTAATGGGAAAATTCGACACAGTGATCTCTTAGCCAGAGCGCGGAACCGCGGCCAAATCCCACTTTGGGCCGCTGTTCCGCCGCAATCTGGAGAGGTCAATGGGTCAACTTTTTCCAGTGGGCTTCAGGGGAGAAAATATGTATTTTGGAACATTAATTTTGGGCCCAGAATTTCTGGATGTGCTACAGTAGTACTTGGGGCCCACTTGTTAAAATTTGATTGATCGGATATTTTAAACACATTTTTCACAGTATTTACATTATATCTGCGACCGTGAATGTCACTCGATCGGTAAATCCCGTCTAACTGCTATAGCCCGGTTAGACGGATTTGCGAACGTGACTTTCACGTTGATGTTCTATGTATTTGCTGTGATGTTGCGGATCGGTCGTGGGGATAGCCTGGATGCAATGCTAGTACTGTGTTGTTGTATTATGTACATTTGATGTTGCGGGACGAGCGTCCGACATGTGGACTGCCGTCACTGCCTGTTTGTATTATTCTTTTGGGGCACGACCTGGTTGCGGTCGATGTACCCGTTGTATGTATATTTTACTTTCTGTACTAGGGTTACCCCGCGGAGGGGTGCACGGATAGCCGGGTTCTAGAAGGCAACAAGCCCGCATCTCATGGCATTGGGACGGAGGGGGCTTCACTCCAGGATTGGCTGGCTATTCGCCGCACTCGTAGGGGGTATAGGATTTCATTGCACAGGCTATCCACACGACCAGGGGAACGTCGGGTTTCAGTAGTGGCTCTGTGAAACCCGGGGATCCCAGATATCTGTTTTGTTCTGTGATGCTGTACATTTCTGTGATGTTGCATTTTATTCACGCCTTGAGCGAAATACTATATATTGGTATATATATTAGTAGATGTTGTATATGTTTTTCATCCGCGCTAGTCCAGTCCCCGCTCTGCCGTTAGTTAGCTAACCTAACGGGTGATGACGGGACCCAGTGGCGAATGCGGATGGCATATACGTACGTCAGTATATTTTCGTTCTTTGTGGTGTGATCAATTGATGGGACTGCGTTGATTCGGATCAATGCATGTTAAAACAAACCTATTCTGATGTTGTTGGAACACTTTTCAAAAAGCTGTTATTGCAAGGACGTTCACTTTTGTTTTGCATCGTGGTATTCATTTGGAATATCCTGCTCCTCAGTCGACGAGTCAAGGGCCGAGATCCCTTCACCGGGAGTGACCCCTTGGACAGAAGTTTGCGTCAGGGCATTAACTTCACTATAGCCGATTACTTTTGCTTTGCACAGTGATATTCGGTTATGAATATCCAGCACCCCATTCTACGGGGAAAGAGCCGAGATCCCTTCACCGGGAGTGGCCTCTTTAGTAAAGGTTTTCGTCACTATATTTTCTAAAAAGCTATCCGTTCCTTCAACGATATCAAGTTCATTACGTTAAAGGTTTTCGCCAGAAACCATTCGTAGCCCTCCGTCGTTTCATATGGATAGTCAATAGTATTCAAGCTGTGTATGTTGGCCAAAGTCAAGGCACAGTGTTTGGTAGCTGTTGGGTATTCATATGCAGCATAGATAGATGCGTTGGTTTGGGACAGCCGTACTGCCATTTTGGCCAAAGTCAAGGGTAGGTACGGGTGGATTCAAATTAACCTGGAGAATGACGGGTTGAACTTGACATGTGACTTATGATATGTTGGCCAAAGTCAAGGTCATAAGAGCATGGGGTAAAAATCCACATCGGGAGTTTCAAAAGAACTGAAACTTGCCAGATATGCGCATACCTTCTGGAGTGTGATACCGTGAGCGGATTCCGTCACGTTATCATGCGATGAGAGTTGGATCCCGATTCCCACTGATGAGTTGGTTTACTCCTCGGGTGACCCCGACTAATTCTTCTTTCAGGTTTGGAGGAGAATTTGAGGTACAGTGGGAGGTTTCCAGATTAGATAAATTGGTAACCATTCTGATCTTGGTTAGAGTGCACGCTGAGTGTTTCTTTTCTCACTCTCTCTGGCAGCGACCATTGACCCGACCCAAGACTATGACTCAGTGACCAAGTTGACCGAACCTTCTTAACACTGGCTTTTGGATTATCAGAGTTGCAGACCTCATTGCCACTCCTACTTTTACCCTTTTCTCCAGGACACCCCGTATTACTAAGAACGTCCACTTCCATTGGACAAAACCATCGTATGGTTATATACGAACTCGAAGGAATTTATTCGAGGATGGTTTCCGGTTCTGGAGAAAACGGATAGGATTATTCAGTTGTCTTTTCTTTTCACCCTCTCTCAGGTTGCGAGTACTCCTTAGTTTAGGAGTAGTACACCTATTACGCAAATTGGATAGTCTTCTTCCAAACCATAGGCTGGTGCCGACCGGTAGGGAATGAAGAAAACCAGTTAGCCTAAACGGTGTACAGAAGGTATTAAGTTCAGACAAAGCAAGGGATTAGTAAGAGGGCAAAGTAAATTGCGACTGCTATTCACGACCAAACCAAGTATTTCTTCGCCAATCCTAAATCACCTTTGTATTTCTCCAGGACACTCCGTATCACTACGAAGATCCCATTTTATTGGATAATCCATCGTATGGTTATATACGAACTCGAAAGGAACTCGTTCCAGTTCGGGGATGGATCCTGGTTCAGGAGAAATAGGAATAAAGTACATTCAGGTGTCTTTTATCTTCACCTTCTCTCGCGATGCGAGTGCTCCTAGGATTAGGACAGTACACCCTTTATGCTTTTTGGATAGTCTTCTTCCAAACCATAGGCTGGTGCCGAACGGTAGGGAAGGAAGAAAACCATTTGGCCTAAAGGGGTGTACAGAAGGTAATGACTAAAGACATATAAAGGGATTTGGAGAGGTGGCAAAGAATTATAGGGTTATAGTTGTGAATCTGGAAAATGGTAGAGGCATTACTAGGAATACCAGGATACCCCATCGAAACATTTCAATGTTTCAGTTCACTGTGTACTGTTAAAAGAAAACTGATTTCCCGATTAGACACTTGCTCCAGGATATGTATTTACCAGGTTTGATTCTCACATCTGTATGGTTTTACAGATGATGAGTAGGAGTAAGTTATTGGGAATTGGGTGATCATCCTCATTATATCGGGATTCGTTGTAATCGGTGATATTTGATGAGATCACCTGGGCTGTTTGCCGGTCGGCAAATATTTGGTTTTGAATATCCGCTGTTGTGCACCAATTTCAAATTGATATATCTGTACGTCTATTTTCATAGAGTGAGATATACCTTTTGATATTATGTCGATGACATTTACCTATATCAGTGGATGGTTAGGTAAGGAGCATTAAACAGCGGTGTAATTCTTCTTAACCATAAGTACAGTTTTCAATCTACGACACACAGTGAAAAAGTTGTTAGACTCGGCGGACTTATACAGAGTATTGTATGTTGTCCAGTGTCCATTAGGACGGAGGGGTTGGTCCTCATACTATATTCTGTTTACTTTTAACTTCTCTAGTTCTTAGACATGTGTTTCGTAGAAAAACACAGGGTCTAAGTTTTGAGGAGTTATAGGTATTTGAATACAGTAGAGAACCAGGTGTAGCAAGTATCGGGATTCTTCAAGTGATCGAAGATGTAGATACTTGTGTATGGTATTCAGTTGATAGTAATGATAAAGAGAAATTGCTTCTCTTTCAGGTTACTCATAATTGGAAGCATTCCTAAGTTGAGTAACGCTGATCGGCCTCTCTCCATTTAGTTGACATGCACTGGAGACAGCTGCGTGATTTGAATCTGGTTCAATTAAATCAGTGCCTCTGGTTCTATATTGGATATAGTACTGTTCATATCTTAACATTGTTAAGGTACGGGGAGTTGTCCGGCTTATGATTAAAACCAGACTCTGGATAACTCAAGGCACGTTTCTGTAATGGCTGTTTGTGGGTTGACCCAGGCTATGACGAGGGTTGATTTTCTACCATAAGAAAGATCAATAGTGATATTGTTCTTGACTCGCCACAGTTTAATAAAAATGGATTTTTTCAAAAACAGTAGTGGGAGTATGGTAGAACTGGAAGTGATTCCAGAACCGCAAACGATTACTGAAGATTTGATAAGGAACCTAAACATTCAATCTGATTTGACATTCCATTGGCCACTCCGCAGATAAGGTGGGTAACTTCAGGCACCCGAGAGGTACTCCGGTAGCCTCAAGGACGGTGACAGGGAAGTTCTTGTTTACCCACACTTGCCATTGTTGATGTTCCAGGCTGCGAGACCCGGCAGGAGGATGAGTATAGCGTCGTTCTAAACTAGCTTTAGAAGTGCACGTCTATATGACTCTGCCAGAGGGTTGTCGTAGTCAGTGGGAGCAGCGGAAGCATTGGTGGACATCAGGCTTATGTCTATTTATAGACTAAAGCAGATATAGCGGAGATAGATCATCTATTTCTGATGTGACAGTCATAGGTTTGACGTCATCAGAATAGGGGATGGATCTGTTGAGAAGGTAGTAGGAAGTGATATTCCTATACTACGATCGGTTATACTTTGGTCGTCACACAGTGGTTTCTCCACATAGGACTTGGATATAATATCAGACATACTGGTTACTAGATCTATAGTTTTAGATCTGGATTTGGGTGGTTTCCCAATCAGGGTACTTTGACAGCATTCTAAGAGTATTTAGAATGGACGACTCCTGGCATGGTAGTGTACCTGCAGGTAATGGAGTCACCCTCTCTAAAGGTGTCTTATAGACTAAAGTAGAGAGGGATGTGCATGATTGGCAGATCACTTGCTTAGACAATTGTGTCAATCATGAGATGTCAAGTACCACACCAGATGTTGTTCTTGCACTAGATGCAATAAGTTGATATTGTTCCAATCCTGGAGAAACAGTCGGAAGCAGTTTTAGAACATAAGAGGATGTTCTAGGGATATGATAACGACAGCCTCATTTGGGAGACAGTTATCATTCCAGGCTTCCAAGGTGACCTGGACGACAAGGAGGTTGTCAGAGTTATAGTTTTCCCTCTGACGAGGGGCAGTATTTTGGACAGGTGATCCAAGGCAATACTGAAGGAGGCATGGCGCAGGATACTGATTAAGTTCAGTTGACGATACAGTCTAAGAAGTTTGGATTTGGAGTTCATTTATGAGCTTGGCCCCATCAGACATCCAGACATTCTAAGACGGGTATTGCTCATTTCGGGAGATGGCTTTCTCCGCGAACTTGAGATATAGAGAGACATAGAAAGAAACTTCAGAGCGGATCCACTCGCTGAGGCTATTCCTCGAACGCAATAGTTTCGCAAACAGGCTTTGTGCGACTGACTAGTAGAGGAGTTGGGTGTTCGGTATCACACGGGCTGTGAGTATGCGACATCGCAATAATTAGCCTTGAGTGCAAGTGGGAGATTGTTGGAGATAGTGCCCTCAGAGTCAATTATTGGATCACAGGCACGTGATTGCAATGATTGAGGGAGGACCTATCCCGGGACGACAGTCTTACTCGAGATGATAGTTTGCTATCTGGTTTACCTTTGTCATCGTGTACTGCTTTAGGTGACATGACATGTCGCTATTGCACGTTGATAGAGCCCCTAGGATTCTTGCTTAACTACCGGCAGTATGAGGGCGATCATATACGTGGGAGCTGGTAGTCTATAAGCACATCCTTAAAAGGTCCCTAGTCGTGGGAGTTTCGAGATAGGGCATCGATACTCCAGAGTAGACTAGTGTATACAGTCGAGACCCCGACGAGGGGCGGTGGCCGGTCTCACAGGCCACTGGTGTCAGTTGGTTCACCTAAGATGTATACATCTGCTCATTGGGTTATGAGTACACCGGACAGGACTCGCCGGGAACATGCTAGTTGGTCTTATACCTGACGTCAGATAGCAGTTCCCAGGTGACATGTGTACAGGTTAGTTCATCGACCTGGGGATCGTCATTTGTCTCGTGTGAGTTCCCACTGTACTTTGATTACTACCCTACCACGGCTCAAAGGAGTCGTGCAAACAGGTTTTAGTTGGGTACAGTCCCGAGCCACATGGAGGCAGTGAGCGGATCTTCGGGGCTTCGTCTCTCCCGGTATTGGGGGTGAGGTCGCGCTGTGTCTAGGAGAGCCATTACACGAAGTCCTTGGCCAAGGCAGGAGATTTGCTGGTAGGTATTCCAGTAGTATCTCAGGGTGTTCTGGGCTACATTCCGACACGACTTGTACCGATTTTGGGGGTCTGACTTTTACCCACCCCCTAGGCCCGACATGCGATGCTCATAGACGAACGGACCGGACTGTACGGATATTGTCACTGACAGGCTCAGTAGGGTGTCAGGATGAGTTCGCTCATCGACGTCCCTTTTAGTCAATAGTTGGTGGCCCGTTACGTATTGGCTTATACCTCTGACGTGCTAGTGGTTAAATCCACAGCCATAGTATTGACGAGTCTTTAGAGTCCGCCACACTTTCAGTTACTCAGCTTTCGGGCGAAACGCTGTAGAGGCCGTATGGAGATATGGCAGGGTTCGATCAGATACGTGCGGTATTGCACGGATCGTGATCGGACGGTTTTTACTAGCCGGCTTTGGCTTAAGCCGGATCTTAGTATTTGATAATGTAGTTTTGTCTTTTTGCATTTGTATCCGGACGGAATACAGATGCGGGTGTGTATGCACAGTATCGGGGTTTTCCTGTAATTTATTACGGGACCAGTTTTCTGGAGTTGCCAGTTTGCATTCCGTTCCGGCCGGTTTTCCTTTGTTCTTTCCCGGCCGGACTTTTCCGATGGAGGGGATTATTTGCAGTTTGCAAATAATATCTTGTGGAGGGGTTCTTTGTATATTGCCATGCTCCATCCCTTGCATTAATTAAGGTAAGGTTGGGTATGGGTTTTGAATGTGAATTTTGTGTTGGAAATTGGGAATGGGGGCCGGCCACTGTTGGAATTGGAGTGTGGTTATTTAGTGGATTAATTTTTCCTTTAGTAAGGAATGAAATAAATGTGTGTGTGCTGGAGTATTTTTTTCCTTCATGGTGATTTTCGTGGGCCCCCCTCTTTGTGTGTGTGTGTGCACTGAAGTCTTTTATTTCCTTTGGTTTAATTCCTTCACACATCCAATTTTTAGAATGTGAGCTTGCTTCATTTCTTTTTTGCAGAGAGCAAAAAATGGGGGTGCTGTTGGTTTTTCTGCCCGAGCCCAATTTCTTAGCTTGTTCCATTTTTCCCTTTAGCATCCATGAAAATTCTTGTGCACAAAATCCCTCCAAATTGGCAACCTCCTAAACCCCAAAGAGACAGCTATTCTACTCCATTCTACAGCAAATCTTGGACGCGTCGGCTAGCCTACTTCGCGCCCGAGTTGCCTCGGTATTGAGGCGGGAGCCCGTAAAAGATGCAGGCGACGTGGTGCCCTTCCGGTGAAGAGGCGACGACCGGAGATCCCGCGAGGAGATCGGAGTGGAGATGAAGACCGGAGGACTCGGATCAGTCGGTATATCTCTAACCCGTCTTTTAGTTAGCTAGATCTAGTTTAATGGCACGATCCGGGTGTTTAGTGCGCGGTGGTGCCGGTTTGCTAAGTCCGCAAAATTTAAGTATATCACCGTTTCCGCATTTGGCCGTCGGCTTGACGGCCGGGGCGCCGCCGTGCACTTACAGTAAGGACACCTAAAGAAGTACACGATGATAAAGATAAACCAGATAGCATACTATCATCTCGAGTAAGACTGTCCTACCGGCATATGTCCTCTCTCAATCATTGCAATCACGTGCCTGTTATCCAATAATTGACTCTGAGGCCACTATACCCAACAATCTCCCACTTGCACTCAAGGCTAATTATTGCGATGTCGCATACTCATAGCCCGTGTGATACCGAACACTCAACTTCTCTACTAATCAGTCTCACAAAACCTGTTTGCGAAACTAATGCGTTCGCGGAATAGCCTCAGTGAGTGGATCCGCTCAGATGTTTCTTTCTATGTCTCTCTTTATCTCAAGTTCGCGGAGAAAGCCATCTCCCAAAATGAGCAATACCTGTCTTAGAATATGTCTGGATATCTGATGGGACCTAGCTCATAAATGAACTCTAAATCCAAACTTCTTAGACTGTATCGTCAACTGAACTTAATCAGTATCCTGTGCCATGCCTCCCTCAGTATCCGCTTGGACCTCCTGTCCAAACTACTACCCCTCGTCAGAGGGAAAACTATAACTTTGACAGCCACTCTGTCGTCCAGGTCATCTTTGAAGCCTGGAATGATATCCGTCTCCTAAAGGAGGCTGACGTTATCATATCCCTAGAACAATAACTTATGTTCTAAAACTGCTTCCGAATGTTTCTCCTATATTGGATCAATATCAACTTATTGCACCTATTGCAAAAACAACATCTGGTGTGGTACTTGACATCTCATGATTTACTCAATTGCCTAATCAAGTGTTCTGCCAATCATATACATCCCTCTCCCCTTTAGTCTGTAAGACTCCTTTGGAGAGGGTGACTCCATCACCTGCAGGTATACCACCGTGCCAGGAGTCGTCCATTCTAAAAACTCATAGAATGCTGTCTAAGTATCCTGATTGGGAAACCAACCAAATCTAGATCTATAGATCTAGTAACCATTATTTCTTGATATTATATCCAAGTCCCATGTGGAGAAACCACTGTGTGACAACCAAAGTATAACCGATCGTAGTATAGGAATATCACTTCCTACTCTGTGTATGTCATCCAAATACCAGGAAATCACACCCTACTACCTTCTTAACAGATCCATCGCCTATTCCGATGAAGTCAAACCTATGACTGTCACAAAAGAAATAGATGATCTATCTCCGCTATATGGTCTTTAGTCTATAAATAGAAATAAGCCACTTGTCTACCATGCTTCCGCTGCTCCCATTGACTATGACAACCCTCTGGCAGAGTCATATACGCGTACACTTCTGAAGCCAGTTCAGAACGATGCTATACACATCCTCCTGCCGGGTCTCATAGTCTGGAACAACAGTAGTGTCAAGTCTGGGTAAACAAGAACCTCCCTGTCACCGTTTTTGAGCATACCGAAGTACCTCTCGAGTGCCTGAGGTTACCCACCATATCTACGGAGTGGCCAATGGAATATCAAGTCAGATTGAATCTTTAGGTTCTTATCAAATTTTCAGTAATTGTTTGCGGTTCTGGAATCACTTCCAGTTCTACCATACTCCCTCTACTATTTTCTAAAAAATTCCATTTTTATTAAAACTGTGGCGAGTCTAGAACAATATCACTATTGATCTTCCAGATGGTAGAAAGTCAACCCTCGTCATAGCTTGGGTCAACCCACAAACAGCCATTACAGAAACGTGCCTTGAGTTATCCAGAGTCTGGTTTTAAGCATAAGCTGGACAACTCCCCTTACCTTAATAATGTCAAGATATGAGCTGTTCTATATCCAATATAGAAACAGAGGCACTGATTTAATTAAACCAGATTCAAATCATGCAGCTGTCTCCAGTGCATGTCAACTAAATGAAAGGAGGTCGATCAGTACTACTCAACTTAGGAACGCTTCCAATTATGAGTAACCTGAAAGAGAAGCAAGTTCTCTTAATCATTACTATTAACTGAATACCACAAATAAGTATCTACATCTTCGATCACCTTGAAGAATCCCGATACTTGAAATACCTGGTTCTCTACTTTACTCTTACACCTATAACTTCTCAAAACTTAGACCCTGTGTTTCAACGAAACACTTATCTAAAAACTAGAGAAGTCAAAAGTAAACCGAATATAGTACGAGGACCAACCCCTCTGTCCTAATGGACACTGGACAACATACAATACTCTGTATAGTCCCCTGAGTCTAATAACTCAATCCCTGTGTGTCGTAGGTTGAAAACTGTATTTATGGTTAAGAAGTATTACATCGCTGTTCAATACTCCTTACCTAACGATTCACTGATATAGGTAAATGCCATATACATAATTTCAAAAAGGTATATCTCACTCTATAAAAATAGACGTACAGATATATCAATTTGAAATTGGTGCACAACGACGGATATTCAAAATCAAATATTTGCCGTCCGGCAAACAACCAAGGCGATTTCCTCAAACACCACTAATTACAATGAATTCCGATATAATGATGATGATCACCTAATTCCTAATAACTTACTCCCACTCATCATCTGTAAAACCATATAGATGTGAGAATCATACCTGGTAAATACATACCCTGGAGCAAGGGCTAATTAGGAAATCACTTTTCTTTTAACAGTACACAGTGAAACTGAAACATTGAAATGTTTCGTAGGGGTGTCCGGGTATTCCTAGTAATGCCTCTTCCATTATCAGATTCACAACTATAACCGTATATCTCTTTGCCATCTCTCCAAATCCCTTTATATATCTTTTAGTCATTACCTTCTGCACACCCCTTTAGGCCAAATGGTTTTCTTCCTTCCCTACCGTTCGGCACCAGCCTATGGTTTTGAAGAAGACTATACAATAAGCATAATGGTTGTACTGTCCAAATCCTATTAGCACTCGCAATGCGAGAGAAGGTGAAGATGAAAGACAACCGAATAAACCGTATTCCTATTTCTCCCGAACCAGAATCCATCCCCGAACTGGAACAAGTTCCTTTCTAGTTCGTATATAACCATACGATGGAGTATCCAATAAACTGTGGATCTTCGTAGTGATACGGAGTGTTCTGGAGAAATACAAATGTGATATAGGATTAGCAAAGAAATACTTGGTTTGGTCGTGAATAGCAGCCGCAATTTGCCTTGCCCTCTTTACTAATCCCTTTATTTGTCTTTTACTTAATACCTTCTGTACACCGTGTAGGCTAATTGGTTTTCTTCATTCCCTACCGTTCGGCACCTGCCTATGGTTTGGAAGAAGACTTTCCAATTTCCGTAATAGGTGTACCGTCCTAATCCAAGGAGCACTCGCAACCTGAGAGAAGGTAAAAGGAAAAGACAACTGAATTTTCCTATTCGTTTCCTCCAGAACCGGAAACCATCCTCGAATAAATTCCTTTGAGTTCGTATATAACCTTACGATGGTTTTATCCAATGGAAGTGGACGTTCGTAGTAATACGGGGTGTCTTGGAGAAAAGGGTAAAAGTAGGAGTGGCAATGAGGTTTGCAATTCTGACAATCCAAAAGCCAGTGTTTTAAGAAGGTTCGGTTAATTTGGTCACTGAGTCATAGTCAAGGGTCGGGTCATGGTCGCTGCCAAAGAGAGAGAGAGAGAAAAGAAACACTCAACGTGCACTCTAACCTAGATCAGAATGGTTATCACTTTATCTAATCAGGAAACCTCCCACTGTAACGTCAAATTCTCCTCCAAACCTGAAAGAAGAATTAGTCGGGATCACCCGAGGAGTAAACCAACTCATCAGTGGGAATCGGGATCCAACTATCATCGCATGATAACGTGACGGAATCCGCTCACGTTATCACACTTCAGAAGGTATGCGCATATCTGGCAAGTTCCTGTTTCTTTAGAAACTCCCGATGTGATTTTTGTCCCATGCTCTTATGACCTTGACGTAGGCCAAAATATCATAAGTCACATGTCAAGTTCTACCCGTTATTGTCCAGGTTGATTTGAACCCACCCGTATAAGCCCTTGACTTTGGCCAACAAGGCTATACGACTGTTCCAATCCAACGCATCTATCTATGCAACAGATAAATATCCGGCAGCTACCAATCACTATGTCTTGGCGTAGGTCAAAATACATAGCTTAAATACTACCGAACATTTAACTGAAATGACGGAGGGCTACGAATGGTTTTTGGCGAAAAACCTTTAACGTAATAAACTTGATATCGTTGAAGGAACTAGATAGCTTTATAAAAATATAGTGACGAAAACCTTTGCTAAAGAGGTCACTCCCGGTGAAGGGATCTCGGCTCTTTCCCCGTAGAATGAGGTGAAGGATATTCCAACTGAATACCACGATACAAAGCAAAAGTAATCGACTATAGTGAAGTTATTGCCCTGACGCAAACTTCTGTCCAAGGGGTCACTCTGGGTGAAGGGATCTCGGCCTTTGCCTTGTCGACTGAGGTGCTGGATATTCATAATCGAATACCACTGTGCAAAACAAAAGAGAACGCCCTTGCAATAACAGCTTTCTGAAAAATGTTCCAACAACATCAGAATAGATTTGTTTAGCTTGCATTGATCCGAATCAACGCAGTCCCATCAATTGATCAGACCAATAAAGAACAAAATTAATGATGTACGTATATCCCATCCGCATTCGCCACTGGGTCCCGTCATCACCCGTTAGGTTACTTAACTAACGACAGAGCGGGGACTGGACTAGCGCGGATGCAAAACATATACAACATCTACTAGTATATATATATATATCAATATATAATATTCGCTTAAGGCATGATAAAATTCAACATCACAGAAATGTAATAAGCATCACAGAACAATACAGATATCTGGGATCCCGGGGTTTCATAGAGACGCTACTGAAACCCGACATTTCCTTGGTCGTGTGGATAACTTGTGCAATGAAAACCTAGATCCCAACGGGCGCGGCAAGTTACCCGCCAAAACCTGAAGCGAGGCAGCCACCTTCAGAAATGTGAATGGACCACCCAGCACTTCACGGAATCCGGTAACTTGTGCACCCCTCCTGGGTCAACCTATACCCCCTACGGGTGCGGCGAATAGCCCTCCAATTCTAGAGTGAAACCCCCTCCGTCTCAACGCCATGAGATGCGGGCCCGTTGCCCTCTAGAACCCGGCTATCCGTGCAACCCTCCGTGGGGTAATCCTAGTATAGAAAGTAAAATAATATATACAACGGGTTCATCGACCTCAGCCCAGTCGTGCCCCAAAAGAATAATATACAAACAGGCAGTGACGGAAGTCCACATGTCGGACGCTCGACCCACAATATCAAATGTACATAAATACCCAAACTGTACTACCATTGCATCCAGGCTATCCCCACGACAAATCCACAACATCACAGCACAACACAGAACATCAACGTGAATGTCACGTTCGCAAATCCGTCTAAAAGGGCTATAGCAGTTAGACCGGATTTACCGATCAAATGACATTCACGGTCGCAGATATAATGTAAATACTGTGAAATAACTTGTTTAAAATTTTCGATCGACTAAACTTACCGAAGTGGGCCCCAAGCACAACTGTAGCACTCAAAAATAATCTGGACCCAAACAGAATATACCAAAAACCCTATTTCCATGTCAGAAGCCCACTGTAAAAATTTGGTGCTGTGAACAGTTTAAATGGCGGCGGAACCGTGGCCAATACGTGGGTTTTGCCGCGGTTCCGCGGTGGAACAGTGCCATCAAGCTACCAAATTTTCACAGAATGCATAAAAAACCCTGCACGTATTTTTACAATGTACCAAATAATTTTTTGACCACTGCAAAAATTCGACAGAAACCGTGGCATGAAAACGCGGTTTTTGGGAAATCCGTTCGATCGAACTTGTAAACACGTTAGAGCAAGCTAGACTAGGTTAATGGCGAGGCTCTGATACCAGTGTAAGTGCACGGCAGCGCCCCGGCAGTCATTCCGAAGCCAAAATGCGGAAACGAAACTTTTCTTAAACTTGTAAACCGGCACTACCGCGCACTATAAACCCGGATCGGGCCATTAACCTAATGCTAGCAAACAAGAGAAAGGAAAGAGAGCTATACCGAGCGATCCGTGTCCTTCGGTCTTCGGCCTCCACTCCGATATCCTCGCGGAATCTCCGGTCTTCAGCTCCTCATCGGAACGGGCACCACAACGCCGGGTTCTTTTACGGGCTCCCACCTCTGGACCGAGGCAACTCGGGCACGAAGTTGGCTAGCCGACGTGCCCAAGAATACTGTAGGCTAAGTGTAGAATCCATTGTCTCAATGGGGTATGAAGTTGCCATTGATGTGTAGGTGGAGAAAAATGAACTTTGGAGATATGGAATTTTTGTGGCAAGTAGAGAAATGAGATCAAGAAATTTCCCACACGATGTGAACCTCTCCTCCACTCCCAAAAATGTGGCCGGCCCTTCTCATGGTGGAGGGAAAAAATGGAATAATAATGCAAGAGAGAAATGAGAGTGATATCAAAGAAAAAGATCACATCAATTTCAAATCCCATCCTTTGATAATCAAATCAACTCATTTCTCATTAATATAAATCATGATGAGAAAAATGGAATCAAATGTGCTAGAATACTCATGAAGCCCCAATTTACAAATAAACCCTTCCACAATTGCTAATTTGCACATTTGCAAATTAGCCCCTCCATCAGAAAAATCCGGCCGTGAAGGAACAAAGGAAAACTGGCCGAAACGGAATGCAAACTGGCAACTTCAAAAAACTGATCCCATAATAAATTACAGGAAAACCCCGCGACCTTATATACATACCCGCATTTGTATTCCCACTGAATACAAATGCAATGAGACAAAATCTACACTGTATAATACTAGGATCCGGCTTAAACCAAAGCCCGCTAGTATTATCCGTCCGATCATGATCCGTGCAATACCGGACGAATAAGATCGAACCCTGTTATATCTCCATATGGCCTCTATAGCGTTTCGCTCGAAACTTGAGCAACTGGTTGTGGGGGACTCTAAAGACTCGTCAACACATTGGTTGTGGATTTAACAACTAGCACATCAGAGGTATTAGCCATATGTAACGGGCTACCAGTTGTTGACCAAAAGGGACGTCGATGAGCGAACTCATCCCGACACCCTACTGAGCCTGTCAGTGACAATATCCGTACAGTCCGGTCCGTTCGTCTATGAGCATCGCATGGCGGGCCTAGGGGGTTGGTAAAAGTCAGACCCCTAAAAGCGATACAAGTCGTGTCGGAGTGTAGCCCAGAACACCCTGAGATACTACTGGAAAACCTACCAGTAAATCTCCTGCCTTGGCCAAGGACTTCATGTAATGGCTCTCCTAGACACAGCGCGACCCACCCCCAATACCGGAAGAGACGAACCCTGAACATCCACTGACTGCCTCAATGTGGCTCGGGATTGTACCTAACTTAAACCTGTTTGCACGACTCCTTTGAGCATGGTAGGGTAGTAATCAAAGTACAGTGGGAACTCACACGAGACAAATGACGATCTCAGGTCGATAAACTAACATGTACACATGTCACCAGGGAACTGCTATCTGACCTCAGGTGTAAGACCAAGTAGCATGTTCCAGGCGAGTCCTATCCGGTGTACTCATAACCCAATGAGCACCTGTATACATCTTAGGTGAACCAAATGACACCAGTGGCTTGTGAGAACGGCCACCGCCCCTCGTCGGGGTCTCGACTGTATACACTAGTCTACTCTAGAGTATCGATGCCCTGTCTCGAAAACTCCCATGACTAGGGACCTTTTAAGGATGTGCTTATAGACCCCAGCTCCCATGTATATGATCGCCCTCATACTGCAGGCAGTCAAGCAAGAATCCTAAGGGCTCTATCAACATGCCACAGTGACTTGTAAGGTCACCTAAAGCAGTACACGATGATAAAGATAAACCAGATAGCATACTATCATCTCGAGTAAGACTGTCCTACCAGCATAGGTCCTCTCTCAATCATTGCAATCACGTGCCTGTGATCCAATAATTGACTCTGAGGGCACTATACCCAACAGGTATCTAGCGTGGAACTCATCCAACATACCATCTGATCGCACACTTTTGGCGTGTCGAATGTTCAAAGTTCGAAAGTTATAACCGCGATCAGGACGGTGTCGCTATGCAGCTAGCCGGTTGAGCACGGGTCGATCCACAGGAAGATGGTTGTATGTCCGTTCGAGTTTTAGACGAGTCAATAAAGAATGTGTATATGTTTGTTCAAATCTAACCTATGTGTTTTATATGTAAGTATAGAGTTGTTAAGAAAAAGATACGAAAGTGTAAGCTAAAGAAATCCGCACTCAAAACCTTTGAACCGAGTCTTGACCAATTGAAGCTAGAGCAATCGACAACAACGTGGATTAGGGTACTTAAGCATGGTATTCATGGAATCCGGCTTATTGACCCTTGTTCGTCCGTTCTTGTCTCTTGCTTTCGCCTCCGGCCAAACCGAACGCAACCGGTCGCGGTTAGGATTCACCGTTACCTTGGAAGGGTAGGGTGCCTAACGGAGCGCTTGCGTAACGTTTGGGCGGAGTTCAAAGGAAAATAACGAGAAAGGAAATGAGCAAAGAAACATTAACTTACAATATCGTATTTATTCTTAACAACAATAATTACAACCATTCACAAAACAAACCAAAAAGAGAGAACAAAAAGATAAACAAAGAAAAGAAAAGATTACAAGCAAGTAATTAAAGTGCATGGTAATAAATTGCAAGTAATAAAAGACAAGAATGAAAAGTGCAAGAAAGAGATAAGCAAGAAAGTAACACTAAGAACCATAGAACTCAAGACAAGCCATGGGATCAATAGCCAACCCTTAAACTTGCAAGCTCAATCAAGAGGTTGCATGATCAAGAGAAGGGTAAAGAACTCATGTGAAATGAAGCACAAAAGAGAGAACAAAATGATACAACCTCTTGAGATCAATGACCAAAACTTAAACTTGCAAGCTCACTTAAGATGTTGCAAGATCAAGTTAAGGTAGAGAGCTCAAGAGGGAAGCTAAGCAAAAAAGAATGATACAAAAACCCCCATCTTCATTTAATATCCACTCAATACTCTCACTACATTTTCATGGAGGAAAAAATGAAGAAGAAGAAGAAGAAGACTGAAAACTAACAAAAAAGAGGCTTGAAAAAAGAACACCCTTGGCTTGGCAAGTTCTGGGATATTTATAGGCAGGGAACTGGAAACCTAGGTCAAGAATATGGCTCCACATAAAATTACCAAACTGTCCCTAAAAACCCACCTTCTGAGGATCCTGTACGGCCGCGTTTACGCGGCCTAAGCATGCTTATGCCGTGGATACGCGGCCGTTTAGAGGAGTTGGCTCCTCGGATTTTGTGGGGATTCCTTGTTTGATGTTATTTGCTGTGTGGTATATGACTTTTCTCAGAAACTCTTCACATTTCTTCCCGAATTTCAGTAGATCAAATGGCGATGTGATGTGGATCTTTTGCCATAATTTCCTCGAGCTCCGCGTAGATTTCTTGGATCTTGTGCTGACATTGAGCTTTGTGCATGAAAATGACAATCGATTTGCCATTTTGTCCCTTAAACTGGTGTGTGGAAACATACGGATATAGAGCGGAGACCCGTGTTTTATCTGCTGTTGGCAGTAATCCGGAATTTGTCGTACTTTTCCATGATATTCACTGTTTAGAGCTGAGAACCAGTATCCTGTAAATATGTAGCAAACACTGATTAGAAGCACCTGCCTATAAACTGTCACGACCCGCAGGGTACGGAACGTGACTCGCTAGGGATTTCTGTGAGTAGATGTAACATCTACAGGGGACTATCGTTGGATGGCGCAAGCCGCCCGATAGTTTTAGAAACTTAAAAGATTCTTAGTGATGTTAGTAATTAGGAGTGTAATACTTGTATGATTATTTGCCACATTCATGCCCTATATTGACATACATATACGAAACTATTTTATAGGACACCTGCACCATTGCCAGGGTTTTTATATGCAGCACGAGCACTATTCATGCTTACACACACACCCTAGTAATTGCCATGCCACCACACTAGATAACCTTTAAATTGAAACCTTTTACTATAATTGATACTTAAACTCGCGCTATTTCTTTAATTCCTTAAAATGAAATCGTAGGATTGCTATTCATGTGCATGTACCTCATCATATTATTTGTTCATGCTTAGTCTATTAATCACGCATCGCAACTTGATTATTGATATCATATGCATTCATTATCATTGACATATGCACTTATGAGGATTTCTTGAGATTTTATGATATTTCTGGATTTCGGGGGAAAGCCGCAAAATTTCTAAACTTCTTATGTTTTTAAAATATGTAATTGCGGTTTTCTAGTGATGTAAAGTGTCATCCACCATGAGTTTGCTGTGGTTTTCGAGATCCGTGTCGAGGAGTGGAGGAACCGTCACGGGTACATGGTGGGCCCGGTATGGTACCCCGGGGCAAGATGAGTGTGGTGTTGACGTTGAGCCTGGCAGGGGACGGATTATCTACCGGTGACTGTTTGGCACGGAGGATATCCAGAGGATACCGACCGTGGCCGCGAGATGATGAGATTTTGATATTGAGCTGGGTCAGCCGGATGGCTGAGGCCAGAGACACCATGACATGGATATATGAGATTTGTTATAGTTTTGAGGTGTCGTTGCTGGACACAGGTTCTTGTTGATTCTATTGGTATTGTGCTGGTATTTCAAAAGAGATTCTTAAAGGGAAAAAAATGATTTCTTATACTTACACATTCAGATCACGAGTTGATTCGCATTGCATTCATACCTGCTAGTATATTCATATTGCATACCTACCTGCCATTATGTCCTGCCATACCTGTATTATAGATGCTATGATGCTTGTGTGCATGCATTCGATAGCCTGTGTAGATGTTATTTATTACTCACGAGTTGGCAACTCACCCCCGTTGTGCCACAGCCTTTTTCAGGTCCGCTCCGTCAGTACAGTAGCGGCGGGCGCACTTGCTTCTTTTGCCTGGACTCGAGGTTTTGCTCTTAGGTGGGTTATATCATTATTTTTGTACCACCTTGTATATTCTTTGTATCTAGTGTACTCCATCTACTGTTTCTATCAGTATTGTTGTATATTAACCTAGAGATGAGACTGTGAGATTTGTGGACTTTTTATGCTGTATTTTGGGGTCGAGCTCACTTGAGTCGACGTGCTGTTTTCTCATGCTCCTTTATTATTATTTTGCATGTTGTTGTTTTAAATTGCGTGGGATTTGTGACCGCCTTGTGGCGAAGAGTTAGCTCCCGCTTGGGGATGCCTTATTTGTTGGATTCATATATATTCTTGTTGTACCCATTTTGGGGGCCAGTATTTACAAAGGAGACTCTGCCGAAATTTTCGGAAAAATTTGCATTGTTTAAAAAAAGGTTTTTATATGACTTATTGATAAACTCGTTTTCAATTGATTGGGTTCTCTTCACTCTTTTGCTTATTTGGTTTTGGTTTCTGGGCTTTGGCTTACTTATTTTACGAACGCCTTGAGACGTTTCGTAAACTTAAGTGCCAGTCACGTTCCGTACCCTGCGGGTCGTGACAAAGTTGGTATCAGAGCGATAGGTTTTACCATTTTGAGTGTAGGATGACCCTTGGTAGATGGAGTAAGTGACTTAAGTAGGGTAACGTAGCGTGTGTATGTCCGCGGCATACTTGCGATACGGTACTCCGCCTAAGTGACTTTAGGATATACTTGCTTGAAAATTCCTTTTTCAATTCCGTGTATCCTATGATCCTATTGCACTGTTCTTACTATCCATTTTCCTGTAACAGCCACTATGCCGCCGAAGGCTACGAGGGCACAGAGGGCTGCCGCCCGAGACGAGATTCGAGCTGGCTCGTCCGAGACTAGGACTGAGCAGGGTGGTATGCCTACGCCGCAGGGACAGACCGATCCACCTTCCCCAGGCCGTATGGATAGGCTCGAGACTGGTATGGAGGAGTTGCGACAGATGATGGGGAGTATGCAGGAGCTACGTCAGATGGTAGGATCCCTAGTTGCAGCCAGTCGTACACCGAGGCCGGATGACGCACCTACTACATCACAGACGACCATGATACCTGCTCCTACTACTACCACCATGGCCATTCCGGTTTTGCTACTAGATTTCATGAGGCTGAGACCTCCAGTATTCACCGGCACCGAGGCAGCGGAGGACCCACAGAAGTTCCTTGACAGTTTAGCCAGGTTCTGCCATTCGCTGAGATGTTCGGATGATCGATGGGTAGAGCTTTCGAGTTTCCGACTAGAGGGTATCGCACAGACATGGTGGGAGTCAGTCTTGAGAGGTCGAGCTGCAGGTCTACCGCCTATGACTCGGGTCGAGTTTACAGCGGTCTTTCTAGCTCGTTTCCTCCCAGAGAGCGTTCGTGACGCCAGAGCTCGTAGCTTCGAGGCATTAGTCAAGCCACCTGGGATGACGGTGTCTGAGTATGACATCCTGTTTGCGCAGTTATCCCGATATGCTCCGTATTTGGTGGATACCGAAGAGAAGATGGTGAAGAGGTTCGTACAGGGACTTGATGCCCAGCTATATCTTGCCATTGGCGCCCAGCACTACGACACTTATTCAGCTGCTATGGATACGGCATTGCGGATGGAGGCACGCATATCACAGACTTCGGCCGTTTCTGGGCCGAAGAGGATTCGCAACTATGTACCGTCTCAGAGGTAGCGCGCCAGATTCTTTCCGAGAGATAGGCCTGGCAGAGGATTTGGACGGGGACAGTTATATGGTTCTTATCCCCAGGGATAGCAGCCGTCGCCAGGGTGTTTTGGGTGCGGGAGTCCACACCATCTTGTCAGAGATTGTCCAGCGAGACGACAGGGAGCAGCGACAGTTCCGCATGTGACCCTACCACCATCACCACCCCCTCCTCAGAGAGCCCTACTTCCTATCACTGGCGATGCTCCACGCCAGTTAGGTGCACCCAGAGGCCGTGGACGCGGCAGTCCTGTTCAGAGAGGACGAGGAGGCAGAGGCCGAGGTCGAGTTCAGCCCGCTATCGGTGGAGGACAGGCCCAAGTATTTGCTTTGACACCGCAGGATGCGCAGGCATCCAATGCCGTTGTGACAGGTACCTTGCCAGTTTGTTCTTTCGACGCGCGGGTATTATTTGACCCAGGTTCCACACATTCGTACGTCTCTACACACTTTGCACCGATGTTGGGCCGTGAGTCGTCGTCGTTAGATCATCCGCTTGTTGTTAGTACTCCGGTAGGCGAGTCGTTTGTCGCTCGTTTTGTTTTTTGATTGTGTTCCGTTCGTATCGGGGAGAGGGATTCATCGGTTGATTTGATTCTCCTCGATATGTTGGACTTTGACGTGCTTCTGGGCATGGATTGGCTAGCCACTTGTTATGCTTCGGTGGACTGCCGTGAGAAGGCAGTCAGATTTAGCTTTCCGGGAGAGCCAGTCCTTGTTATTCAGGGAGACCGCAGCGTCACCCTTCCCAGCTTGATTTCGTCTCTTCGCGCTGGTCAGCTCTTGCGGAAGGGATGTCAGGGATTCTTAGCGTATATTTGTGATACTCGAGCTGCAGTGGTTCCGTTGGACCGGGTCCCGGTTGTTTGTGAGTTCCCTGATGTTTTCCCTGATGAGCTACCTGGGCTACCACCTGAGCGCGACGTTGAGTTCTGCATTGATTTGATTCCCGGCTCGGGGCCAATTTCTATACCGCCTTATCGGATGGCCCCGGCAGAGCTTCGAGAGCTGAAGGATCAGTTGCAGGATTTATTAGATAAGGGGCTTATTCGACCTAGTGTTTCTCCGTGGGGTGCTCCGGTCCTGTTTGTCAAAAGAAGGATGGAAGTTTGCGCTTGTGTATCGACTACCGCCAGCTAAACAAGGTTACCGTGCGGAACAGATATCCGTTGCTGCGCATTGATGATCTGTTCGACCAGCTTCAGGGTGCGGGGTATTTTTCGAGGATCGACTTGCGATCAGGATACCATCAGCTGCGAGTTCGACAGGAGGATATACCGAGGACAGCTTTCCGCACGCGCTACGGCCACTACGAGTTTTTGGTGATGTCGTTCGGACTCACCAACGCCCCAGCAGCATTCATGGATTTGATGAACCGTACATTCAGGCCGTATCTTGACTTGTTCATCATCGTGTTTATCGACGATATCTTAGTGTACTCCCGGAGCAGAGAGGAGCACGAGCAGCACTTGCAGATTACGTTACAGACTCTGAGGGAGCACCAGCTGTTCGCAAAGTTCTCCAAGTGTGCTTTCTGGCTGGACAACGTCGGATTCTTGGGTCACGTGGTTACGAGAGACGGCATTTGTGTGGACCCGAATAAGATTGAGGCTGTTCAGCAGTGGCCCCGACCTACATCGGTTACTGAGATCCGTAGTTTTCTAGGCCTGGCGGGCTACTACAGGCGTTTTGTTCAGGACTTCTCCCGTATAGCTGCACCTTTGACCGGTTTGACCCGGAAGGGAGTTCCTTTCGTTTGGACAGAGGAGTGCGAGTGCAGTTTTCAGCAGTTACGGACTTATTTGACTACGGCGCCGGTATTATCTTTGCCTTCGGGATCTGGCGGATTTGTGGTCTACTGTGATGCTTCGCGAGTGGGATTAGGGTGCGTACTGATGCAGCATGGCCGGGTGATCGCTTATGCTTCTCGGCAGTTGAAGAAGCACGAACAGAACTACCCTACTCATGATTTGGAGATGGCTGCAGTGGTCTTTGTACTGAAGATTTGGCGACATTACCTATACGGTGAGTCGTGTCAGATATTCACTGATCACAAGATCTTAAAGTACATATTTCAGCAGCGAGACCTGAACCTCAGACAGCGTCGTTGGATGGAGTTGGTGAAAGACTACGACTGCGAGATCTTATATCACCCAGGCAAGGCGAATGTGGTGGCAGATGCGTTGAGTAGGAGGCCCGGGGGTAGTCTATCCTTTTTGCCCGCAGTGCAGAGGCAGTCGTCAGCAGATTGGCAGATTTTATGCGACAGCCGAATTGAGTTCGAGTTCACTCAGACAGGGGGACAGCTCGCGCATGTTCGTGCACGCCCACAGTTGCTTAACCGTATATATGAGGCACAGCGCAGTGACGACCGTTGCTCGGAGATCATGGCACAGATGGGACAGGGCAGATTTTCCGAGTTCGTGATTGACGATCAGGGGATTTTACGCTATGGATCTAGACTGTGCGTACCAGAAGCTGATGGATTGCGGCGCGACATTCTTGAGGAGGCACACTAATCAGTGTATAGTGTCCACCCCGGTTCCACCAAGATGTACCACGATATGAGAGAGACCTACTGGTGGGACGGGATGAAGAGGGACATTGCGGAGTTTGTATCGAGATGCCTGACTTGTCAGCAAGTCAAGGCCGAGCACTAGAGGCCCGCAGGAGAGCTGCAGCCGTTACCCATTCCGGAGTGGAAATGGGAGCAGATTTCGATGGACTTCGTTGTGGGTCTACCTAGGACCAGTCGAGGGTACGACTCCATCTGGGTGATCGTGGATAGATTGACGAAAGCGGTTCACTTCCTACCAGTAAAGATCACTTTCAGCTTCGCTCAGTATGCTCAGCTCTACATTGACGAGATCGTGCGACTACATGGCGTACTGACTTGTATCCTGTCAGATCGAGGCACTCAGTTTACCAGCCGACTATGGCAGAGACTCCAGGAGGCTTTGGGCACTCGTTTGAGCTTCAGCACAGCATTTCATCCGCAGACCGACGGACAGTCAGAGCGGACCATTCAGACTCTCGAGGACATGCTCAGAGCGTGCGTTTTAGACTTTGGCAGTAGCTGGGATCGTTATTTACCTCTAGTGGAGTTCTCCTACAACAACAGCTTCCAGGATACTATTCAGATAGAACCTTTCGAGGCATTGTATGGGAGGAGATGCAGATCGCCCGTCTGTTGGACAGAGCTCAGCGAGAGCAGTATTTTAGGGCCGCAGCTTGTTGAGGAGACGACAGCGAAGATTCAGTTGATTCGAGACCGGATGAGGGCAGCTCAGAGCAGACAGAAATCCTATGCAGACAGGCGCCGTCGCAGATTGAGGTTCGCAGTTGGCGACCATGTTTTTCTGAAAGTCTCTCCGATGAAGGGCGTGAGGCGTTTTGGGCAAAAGGGGAAGCTTAGCCCTAGATTCGTAGGTCCCTTCGAGATCCTCGAGCTTGTCGGCGCTGTTGCATATCGTTTGGCTCTTCCACCCAGCTTTCCCGATGTTCACCCCGTCTTCCATGTTTCGATGCTCCGCAAGTACCTTCACGACCCTTCGCATACGATTCAGCACCCGACAGTCCAGCTAGAGCGCGACCTTTCTTTTGCAGAGCAGCCGGTGGCCATCCTGGATCGGCAGGTGAAAAAGTTGAGATCGAAGATTATACCAACCGTCAAGGTCCTTTGGCGTAGCCCGAGCAGCGAGGAGGTTACCTGGGAGACCGAGGGCGAGATGAGGAAGAAATATCCCCATCTCTTTGAAGGTACGCGTAGTTATATTTTTAAATTCGGGGACCTAATTTCTTTAAGGGAAGAAGATTGTAGCGCCTTGAAAATTCGTTTTGGTGTTTTCCTGAAAATCGGTGAAAATTCGGTATTTTCCCGAAAACCGTCATTCTCGTTATTTTGCAGTTTAGGACTAATTATACCTAAAATGGATAGGTAATTGCTTTTTTTTAGTAGCTAATGAGTTACTTATGAAATTTTGGTCATTTAAAATTTTTTCCCTATTTTTCAATTTTTTAATATTATTTTAAGCCGGTAAGAAAATATATTAAATTAGCGATAAATACAAATTTAAATGGGCTAAAATTAAGCTTTAAAATCATGTTAATTAAAATCTAGTTGTAACATAAATTTTTAGTATTTTATCTTAAGTTTTAACAAATTTTTAAGATGGAAAACGAAATTTATTGAAATTAAGCTTAAACTTGCAATTTTGGACTTGTAGGGGGTCTTTTTGCAAAAATTTTTTTTTGCACTCTCACACACACATCCTCACATCTCCTTGGCTGTCCCAAACTGCAGAAAATTCCCCCTCTCTCTTTTGTTTTAAAAATCATTTGTTAAGGATGAATTGAGTTGAATGTGTATGTTTAAAATATTGTATGTTGAAGGTATGGTACTTTGACTTTGAGGGGGGTTGACCATGACTTTTTTCCATACACCCACACCACTCCCCTCTCCCTCCTCTGGCCAAAATCTGCAGCCCCTCCCCTCTTCATCATTTTTCTTTTCATCTTGTTCAAAAATTCATCAAGTTGCTCCAAAATTCAAGCTAAAACTCACAAATTAAAACCCCATTCTTCATCCCTTTTTCCTTCACCTCTCTTGCTTGGAATCATGGTGCTAGGAGGCCATCATTGAGGCAAATTTCTTCTTGCTAGATCCATAGGTTTGAGGTATAATTTCTACTCTTTTAATTTCTTATGGTTAGAATACTTTAATCTAGTTGCTTAGTGTTAATTTTAGTGTTAATCCTAATCTAGTTTTTTTTAGTTAATGATTGAAAATTAAACTAGGGTTTCTTGAAACCATGTTTTAGTCAATTAAGTCTTTTTAATTAACCTAGTTGTTTACTTAACCAATTTATATGGTTACTTTGCTTAAGTGGCTTCATATTAGGCTAATCTATGTTAAAGTTGTGTGAAATTTTCATTAAGGTTGCTAATTATCAAAATCAAGAAAAGGTTTGTGTATGGAATGTGGGTTTTGATGCATGGTAAAGGGGTTAATTTTATTGTAGTGGCTTTCTAATGGTTTAATTTGGATATTTGTGTGATAATGTGTGCACTTTGTCGCAAATTGTCGATGTTTGCACCAAATTTGCAAACTTCTAGCTTACTAGGTTTTTATTATATTATTGTGGCGAATTAATTGCGATATCTAGATTATATTGTTGGCTTATCCTATGACATTTAGGATGCGTGAGTGCGGATTTTTGAGTAATCGGGTTTTAGTTTTGCCGGGCGACCAAATCGGCGATTTTTGCAGTTTTTGCTATTTTCGCGTGTGTTCCGCGCACCTTGTGCACGTTGTACCTAGCTTGTGAACGTTAGTGTTTTTATTTGGGTTTTGCGTCATTCTTGATATGTAACCTTATATTTGGTATTGATGTAAATTCCAGGTTCGGTCGCGGAGACGTCAGACGCGGCTCGAAAGGGGAAAGCGGTGATCGGACGTGACTAGCTAGGGATTTCTGTGAGTAGATGTACCATCTACGGGGGACTATCGTTGGATGGCGCAAGCCGCCCGATAGTTTTAGTAACTTAAAAGATTCTTAGTGATGTTAGTAATTAGGGGTGTAATACTTGTATGCTTATTTGCCACATTCATACCCTATATTGACATACATATACGAAACCATTTTATAGGACACCTGCACCATTGCCAGGGTTTTTATATGCAGCACGAGCATTATTCATGCTTACACACACACCCTGGTAATTGCCATGCCACCACACTAGATAACCTTTAAATTGAAACCTTTTACTATAATTGATACTTAAACTCGCGCTATTTCTTTAATTCCTTAAAATAAAATCGTAGGATTGCTATTCATGTGCATGTACCTCATCATATTATTTGTTCATGCTTAGTCTATTAATCACGCATCGCAACTTGATTATTGATATCATATGCATTCATTATCATTGACATATCCACTTATGAGGATTTCTTGAGATTTTATGATATTTCTGGATTTCGGGGGAAAGCCGCAAAATTTCTAAACTTATTATGTTTTTAAAATATGTAATTGCGGTTTTCTAGTGATGTAAAGTGTCGTCCACCATGAGTTTGCTGTGGTTTTCGAGATCCGTGTCGAGGAGTAGAGGAACCGTCGCGGTTACAGGGTGGGCCCGGTATGGTACCCCGGGGCAAGATGAATGTGGTGTTGACGTTGAGCCTGGCAGGGGACGGATTACCTACCGGTGACTGTTTGGCACGGCGGATATCCAGAGGATACCGACCGTGGCCGCGAGATGATGAGATTTTGATATTGAGCTGGGTCAGCCGGATGGCTGAGGCCAGAGACACTATGACATGGATATATGAGATTTGTGATAGTTTTGAGGTGTCGTTGCTGAACACAGGTTCTTGTTGATTCTATTTGTATTGTGCTGGTATTTCAAAAGAGATTCTTAAAGGGAAAAACATGATTTCTTATACTTACACATTCAGATCACGAGTTGATTCGCATTGCATTCATACCTGCTAGTATATTCATATTGCATACCTACCTGCCATTATGTCCTGCCATACCTGTATTATAGATGCTAGGATGCTTGTATGCATGCATTCGATAGCCTGTGTGGATGTTATTTATTACTCACGAGTTGGCAACTCACCCCCATTGTGCCACAGCCTTTTTCAGGTCCGCTCCGTCAGTACAGTAGCGGCGGGCGCACTTGCTTCTTTTGCCTGGACTCGAGATTTTGCTCTTAGGTGGGTTATATCATTATTTTTGTACCACCTTGTATATTCTTTGTATCTAGTGTACTCCATCTACTGTTTCTATCAGTATTGTTGTATATTGACCTAGAGATGAGACTGTGAGATTTGTGGACTTTTTATGCTGTATTTTGGGGTCGAGCTCACTTGAGTCGACGTGCTGTTTTCTCATGCTCCTTTATTATTATTTTGCATGTTGTTGTTTTAAATTGCGTGGGATTTGTGACCGCCTTGTGGCGAAGAGCTAGCTCCCGCTTGGGGATGCCTTATTTGTTGGATTCATATATATTCTTGTTGTACCCATTTTGGGGGCCAGTATTTACAATGGAGACTCTGCCGAAATTTTCGGAAAAATTTGCATTGTTTTTAAAAAAGGTTTTTATGTGACTTATTGATAAACTCGTTTTCAATTGATTGGGTTCTCTTCACTCTTTTGCTTATTTGGTTTTGGTTTCTGGGCTTTGGCTTACTTATTTTACGGACGCCTTGAGACGTTTCGTAAACATAAGTGCCAGTCACGTTCCGTACCCTGCGGGTCGTGACAAAGTTGGTATCAGAGCGATAGGTTTTACCTTTTTGAGTGTAGGATGACCCTTGGTAGATGGAGTAAGTGACTTAAGTAGGGTAACGTAGCGTGTGTATGTCCGCGGCATACTTGCGATACGGTACTCCGCCTAAGTGACTTTAGGATATACTTGCTTGAAAATTCCTTCTTCAATTCCGTGTATCCTATGATCCTATTGCACAGTTCTTACAATCCATTTTCCTGTAACAGCCACTATGCTGCCGAAGGCTACGAGGGCACAGAGGGCTGCCGCCCGAGACGAGATTCGAGCTGGCTCGTCCGAGACTAGGACAGAGCAGGTTGGTATGCCTACGCCGCAGGGACAGACCGATCCACCTTCCCCAGGCCGTATGGATAGGCTCGAGACTAGTATGGAGGAGTTGCGACAGATGATGGGGAGTATGCAGGAGCTACGTCAGATGGTAGGATCCCTAGTTGCAGCCAGTCGTACACCGAGGCCGGATGACGCACCTACTACATCACAGACGACCATGATACCTGCTCCTACTACTACCACCATGGCCATTCCGGTTTCGCTACAGGATTCATCAGGCTGAGACCTCCAGTATTCACCGGCACCGAGGCAGCGGAGGACCCACAGACGTTCCTTGACAGTTTAGCCAGGATCTGCCGTTCGCTGAGATGTTCGGATGATCGATGGGCAGAGCTTGCGAGTTTCCGACTAGAGGGTCTCGCACAGACATGGTGGGAGTAAGTCTTGAGAGGTCGAGCTGCAGGTCTACCGCCTATGACTTGGGTCGAGTTTACAGCGGTCTTTCTAGCTCGTTTCCTCCCAGAGAGCGTTCGTGACGCCAGAGCTCGTAGCTTCGAGGCCTTAGTCAAGCCACCTGGGATGACGGTGTCTGAGTATGACATCCAGTTTACACAGTTATCCCGATATGCTCCGTATTTGGTGGATACCGAAGAGAAGATGGTGAAGAGGTTCGTACAGGGACTTGATGCCCAGCTATATCTTGCGATTGGCGCCCAGCACTACGACACTTATTCAGCTGCTATGGATACGGCATTGCGGATGGAGGCACGCATATCACAGACTTCGGCCGTTTCTGGGCCGAAGAGGATTCGCACCGATGTACCGTCTCAGAGGCAGCGCGCCAGATTCATTCCGAGAGATCGGCCTGGCAGAGGATTTGGACGGGGACAGTTATATGGTTCTTATCCTTAGGGACAGCAGCCGTCGCCAGGGTGTTTTGGGTGCGGGAGTCCACACTATCTTGTCAGAGATTGTCCGGCGAGACGACAGGGAGCAGCGACAGTTCCGCATGTGACCCTACCACCATCACCACCCCCTCCTCAGAGAGCCCTACTTCCTATCACTGGCGATGCTCCACGCCAGTTAGGTGCACCCAGAGGCCGTGGACACGGCGGTCCTGTTCAGAGAGGACGAGGAGGCAGAGGCCGAGGTCGAGGTCAGCCCGCTATCGGTGGAGGACAGGCCCGAGTATTTGCTTTGACACCGCAGGATGCGCAGGCATCCAATGCCGTTGTGACAGGTACCTTGCCAGTTTGTTCTTTCGACGCGCGGGTATTATTTGACCCAGGTTCCACACATTCGTACGTCTCTACACACTTTGCACCGATGTTGGGCCGTGAGTCTTCGTCGTTAGATCATCCGCTTGTTGTTAGTACTCCGGTAGGCGAGTCGTCTGTCGCTCGTTTTGTTTTTCGATTGTGTTCCGTTCGTATCGGGGAGAGGGATTCATCGGTTGATTTGATTCTCCTTGATATGTTGGACTTTGACGTGCTTCTGGACATGGATTGGCTAGCCACTTGTTATGCTTCGGTGGACTGCCGTGAGAAGGCAGTCAGATTTAGCTTTCCGGGATAGAATAAAACCTTCATATCTCCGCTAGAAATATTTTTTATAGAAACCTGTCTTTTGTCAAGTTTATTCTCGCACAAAGAACTGTTAGGAATTTTAACTCGGAGAGAACACTTGCTTGACTTTATTTTAATCTGGTCTTTCTAGGCATCATAACGAGCTTTGGGCCAATGCACCCAACCAGTTGGCTTTAGGGCATTAGGTGTAGAGACACCCCAGCGGACTTAATTACTCAAGTTACCTAGGCCCAAAAACAAAAGACAATTTAGCGTGAAAATCATGATGATTCAATGCGAACGGAGATATAACCGGCAGTTCAATTATTTTTTGGATAAAAGACGTGTTTTAGTGGGTTTGGTGTGTAATCATTCCAATCAAGTTCTAGATGGGTTATTTTTCAGAATCAGTTCCAATTAAGGCATCAATAACATTCCTTCATTTTCGCTTCACTTCATAAACTATTCTTGATATTACTTATTTCAGAACAAACCTATTTGATCCTCAGAAAATCATTTATCCATTTAAAAGTTTTTAGACATAATAGACTTGTCATCTAATTTCCAAAACTCACGACACGTGTCGTGTGATGTAAAGACGTATATCAGCTATAGTTAACTTCAAAGGAGAGTTATCTTTCAGGTTTTCAAAATCTAAAAATAAGATTTAGTTATTCTTATCTTATCAAACAAAACCGTCGAAATGTTGAATCTGAGTTCTCCCACTAGCTAACTTGACAGAAAAGTTTTTATGTTTTTAGAAAATTTTCTGATTTTTATGGATTTTTAAATAGGTATGCAAATGAAAAATATACAAATGAATGCGAAGGTAGAAAGCTTACCGAGCACACCCCCAAACTTAAACTTGACAGTGCCCTCACTGTCAGGCTACACCAAGAGGGTCAAAATTGTCGGCGCTTCTTAAAAACAAATCATATACAAAATAAAAAAAGGAAAACAAAAAAAATATATACAAAAAGGTTACCCTCCCAAACTTAAGTGAAACAGTGTTTCCACTGTTTAAGCGGTGAAGTTCAGGATTAGGGGGGATAGAAAACAGTTTCAAACTATACATGGCCTTACACAGGCCAAAAGTGAGCACCAACCATTCAAAGATTTTATCGCTATAATGTACAGGTTGGTGGAAGAAGGCGTAGAGAAAAGAGAGGGAGAATACGCGAGACCGTATGGAGATAGAAGTGGTATACGGTCTAGATATATGAGAAGAAAAATGGCGGATAGGAGAAAGAAGTGGAATACGAACTTGAGGATGGAAATGGAGCGAATAAATTAGCACAATTCGTGATGACCGATGTGTAAAAAGCGATTGTGCTAACCTATCAACCCGTCGAGAAATGGGGTCAAATCTCTCAAGATTCGTGAGAAACCATGGGTACGGCGAACATGGTAAACCAGACACTGGAAGTGAAAATGATACGGTTTCTTGCAATGTCGGAACAATGGAAAGGATGGAGGTAGGTGATTGAGGAAGGTTATCGGTTAAACGTTCAGGAGGGTGTACACAGTCAATGAGAGGAACAGGATGAATTGGAAAATCCGACTCATCAATTAAAACAGTTTCATCCTCAAAAATATCCTCAAAAGTCTCCTCAAAGTTAAGCACATCCATGCGTTTATCCTCAAAATCCAGACGTATATGGGGTTCAGGAAAAACATTTAATGACTCGGGATGATGAATTTGAGAGAAAAACGCAGCTAAATCTACGGGTTCATCATCCAAAATACTCCCAGCGTCAATATCCTCAATCAAGTGAAAATCTATATTCTCAGACACCTCAACAAAAGCATGGATATCAATCAATTCAGGTTCTAAGATGGAGGTGTAAAGTTCAAAAGGGTTGGGTGCGGTTTCACTCGAAAGGGACCCTTAACAATCGGGCAAATCAAACACTACAGGGTCACACAACTCATTATCTGTTCTATTTTCAATTGGTAAATCATTTGGGACACTCGATAGACTTTCAAAACAGGAGTTGTGGGATTCAAGTTGAAACGGGTAGGTTTGATTTGGAAGGGTATATGGCCTACTCTCTCTGCTCAAATTCTCAACCTGTCCTACTGCCTCTTCATACATTGGAAAATTTAGAGCTAGTTGAAAACTAGCTACTGGGTCACTAGGTTGTATGAGGGCAGCCATGGAAGCATTCAAATCCATCATCTGTTGGTATGACGCTACCCTAAAGTCTTCCAATGACTGTTCCAGGCTAGACATGGGTTGTGAAGGGGTTTCAGTAAAAGATTCAAAGTTTTTTTTCTACTGGAAACTCCCAAATGACGGTTCAGAAGCAATGTCTAGGGAAGGTGCAAAAGTTGGGTAGGACTGGTAGGAATTGAATGGCTGGACAGGGATAGGATCAACATTTGGATACAAAGGTGAATGGAATTATTGATCCCAAGAATTTGAAGTGGTGAAAGGAGTGAAAGATCGGCTATGAGATTGTTCAATACATACAGCGATGGACAAAGGACGACTTGCAAAACGGGTATCAACATAAGCGGGTGCGGGAGATTGAAAAGGTTGATACAAAGTGGAAAGAGGCGGGCAAGTGTTTGTACTAGAGGCGTCTATGCGATCTTTCAATGACATTTTGGGCATGGAGGGGTCGTTAGATGTTCGGCCAAAGCAAGAACCGTAAGAAGTAATGTCTGCTTGTGGGTAACAAAGTTTGGCAAGAGTTTTGTGAGGTGGGGTACCCATGATATGAAAAGAAAGAAAGGAAGAGAAAAGGAGGGGAAAAAATGTGATTTTTTTTATTAATATTTTAGTTATCTATTAACAAAAGATTGAAATATACACACAAAAAGAATTTGGACCGAAAACAATCACGGCACAAAAATACCACACACCTAATCGTTCTAGGGTTCACCTAGGTCAACTAGACCTGCTCCAGAACTTGATTGTCGAAGTAAAACTCTGTCGAGAAACGGGCTCAAGATACACTGATCACGAGGCCAGGTAAGTGCAGAGATAAGGGGAGGTTTTCCGATGCTTTCGCGATGGTCCTTAATTTAATAACCATTTCTCTTTTGGCGGTTTCACCGTTAACACTTTCCTAGACACCCCATAAACAATGTACCGTTAAGCGAGGTTCTAAACACGGTTAACTTCTCCTAATGAGCACGAAGTCCTTAAGGCTTAAAGTCTAATTTCTTTTAAAATTTTTGCGGGTAAACGTTATGCTCAAGTTCGTGATTTGTGGGGCCATGGAAAAGGTGATGAAATCCTATACCGTATATTCTGGGGTTCACTTGCCCTTAAGTCCGTATTAATGTATGCAATGCGCAATTCAATAAAAATTCTATAAAGAATCAAACAATCGTTTTTTAGTTTAAGCACGGTACTGCAACAAATACGGGTTAGTCAGTTTTTAGCGTTTGCTAGCGAACTTGCAAAGAATCCTGCAAAGAATAGTATATTGGATGCGTCGGATTTGAGAAGAAGGTGTTAGTAAAGTACGTACCGTTAAGTTTTTGGGTTAGGAAAGCCCCGTTGAATCAAATCAGGTAAGCTTGAAAAGTTCGCTTGCACGGGTCAAACTACCCGGATCTTTGGCACTGTACTTTGTAATCACCTTAGCCTTGAACGTACACTTTGCTCCCCACAATCGCCGTTTGCAAATCCGCAAAAATCTGCAGACTTGCTCACAAAAATTATCAAAAATAACAAAAAGATTATATATATATATATATTATTTTATAAATATATATAAAAAGAATATTAACCCGAATAACAAGAAAGAAAATACGCTACCGTCTCCTCGGCAACGGCGCCATTTGATCGCACGCTTTTGGCGTGTCGGATGTTCAAAGTTCTAAAGTTATAACCGCGATCAGGACAGTGTCGCTATGCAGCTAGCCGGTCGAGCACGGGTCGATCCACAGGGAGATGGTTGTATGTCCGTTCGAGTTTTAGACGAGTCAATAAAGAATGTGTATATGTTTGTTCAAATCTAACCTATGTGTTTTATATGCAAGTATAGAGTTGTTAAGAAAAAGATACGAAAGTGTAAGCTAAGAAAATCCGTACTCAAAAGCTTTGAGCCGAGTCTTAACCAATTGAAGCTAGAGCAATCGGCAACAACGTGGATTAGGCTACTTAAGCACAGTATTCATGGAATCCGGCTTATTGACCCTTGTCCGTCCGTTCTTGTCTCTTGCTTTCGCCTCCGGCCAAACCGAACGCAACCGGTCGCGGTTAGGAATCACCGTTACCTTGGTAGGGTAGGGTGCCTAACGGAGCGCTTACGTAACGTTTGGGCGGAGTTCAAAGGAAAATAATGGGAAAAGGAAATGAGAAAAGAAATATTAACTTACAATATCGTATTTATTCTTAACAACAATAATTACAACCATTCACAAAACGAACCAAAAAGAGAGAACAAAAAGATAAACAAAGAAAAGAAAAGATTACAAGCAAGTAATTAAAGTGCATGGTAATAAATTGCAAGTAATAAAAGACAAGAATGAAAAGTGCAAGAAAGAGATAAGCAAGAAAGTAACACTAAGAACCATAGAACTCAAGACAAGCCATGTGATCAATAGCCAACCCTTAAACTTGCAAGCTCAATCAAGAGGTTGCAAGATCAAGAGAAGGGTAAAGAACTCATGTGAAATGAAGCACAAAAGAGAGAACAAAATGATACAACCCCTTGAGATCAATGACCAAAACTTAAACTTGCAAGCTCACTTAAGATGTTGCAAGATCAAGTTAAGGTAGAGAGCTCAAGAGGGAAGCTAAGCAAAAAAGAATGATACAAAAAACCCCATCTTCATTTAATATCCACTCAATGCTCTCACTACATTACTACATTTTCATGGAGGAAAGAATGAAGAAGAAGAAGAAGAAGACTGAAAACTAACAAAAAAGCGGCTTGAAAAAAGAACACCCTTGGCTTGGCAAGTTCTGGGATATTCATAGGCAGGGATATGGAAACCTAGGGCAAGAATATGGCTCCACATAAAATTACCAAACTGTCCCTAAAAACCCACCTTCTGAGGAGCCTGTACGGCCGCGTTTACGCGGCCTAATCATGCTTATGCCGCGGAAACGCGGCCGTTTAGAGGAGTTGGCTCCTCGGATTTTGTGGGGATTCCTGGTTTGATGTTATTTGCTGTGTGGTATATGACTTTTCTCAGAAACTCTTCACATTTCTTCCAGAATTTCAGTAGATCAAAAGGTGATGTGATGTGGATCTTTTGCCATTATTTCCTCGAGCTTCGCGTAGATTTCTTGGATCTTGTGTTGACATTGAGCTTTGTGCATGAAAATGACAATCGATTTGCCATTTTGTCCCTTAAACTGGTGTGTGGCAACATACGGATAGAGAGCGGAGACCCGTGTTTTATCTGTTGTTGGCAGTAATCCGGAATTTGTCGTACTTTTCCATGATATTCACTGTTTAGAGCTGATAACCAGTATCCTGTAAATATGTAGCAAACACTGATTAAAAGCACCTGCCTATAAACAAACGAGCGTAAGAATGGGTGGTATAGAATGTAATATTCTGGTATGAACACCATCCCTCCACTGAGGGTAAAGACAATGCCTGTAACTGACTCTCAGTCGACCTTATCACTTTAGAAGCTCGAACCAAGAACTTTCTTTTAGTGCTTCTTAAGTACTTAAGAATGTCCTCCACAGCTGTCCAATGATTCTCCCAATATCCGATTGACTTATAATCACTACACCTAGTGGGTCGTCTACATCTGATCTCGTACATAACATCGCATACATGAGAGAGCCTACTGCTGAAGCATAGGATATTCCTTGCACGCGAGCTCTCTCCAAATCAGTCTTGGAGAGAGTGATCCATAAGTGGGCGAACTACCATGCTTAGAATCTTCTATATTAAACCCCTTTAGTATTGTGTTAATGTACCTGGATTTGGGACACTCCCAACATCCACTTAGATCTATCACCATAGATCATAATCCACAAGATGTAGTTGGTATCATCCAGATCTTCTACTGAGAATCCTCGTGATAAGTGGAGCTTGACTGAGTGTAGCATATGAAACCATTTCGTATCAAGAGTATGTCATCTACGTACAATACGTGGAAGACAACCTTACTCTCTACAACCTTCTTGTATATACAAGGTTCATCTACCATTTTGATGAAGTCAAACTCTTTGACTGTCACATCAAAATAGATGTTCCATCTTCACGATGCTTGTATTGATCCTAATGGACTTAAGCACAGCTTTAAAAGTCTCAACTTTTCCATCTATACCAAGAATCTTCTCAAGATCCATTTGCTCCCAATGGGTTTTACCCCTTCAGGTGTAACATTCAAAGTCTTACTTTGTTGGTGTACATGGATTCCATCTTTGTTCGCATAGGATCAATCCATTTCACAGAGTCGCCACTCGTGATGCCCTGTCTGAACCTAGTTGGGCTATCATCTACCTTGATGCAATCCTCGCTCCCACTATTACCGAGAAGATCGTAGCATCTCTTAAGTAGATGAGGAACCCTACCAGATTCGCGGAGAGGATGTGGTTCATTGGAGACTAATGAAACTTTTGGTTTCACCAAATCATTAGCTGTTAGTTTGCCCAGATGGAACACCTTCCAGTTCTACCTCATAACCACAAATTTTTTCACAAGAAATTCCTTTTCTAAAAAGGTGGCATGCTGAGAAACAAAACACCTTTTGCTCCTCAGATTGGTAGAAGATATTCCCTTACAAATATTTGGGATATCCTAACAAACTTACAGAACTGATCTTGCCTCGAGCTTGTCCGGATTCTGCCGTTCAATATAGGCCGGACAACTCATATCTTAACTCGTTTAAGACATGGTCTCTTCCCATTCCATATCTCATATGTATTAGTAGGCCTTGATTTAGATGGAACCCCATTCAATAGGTATGCAACTTCTCAAGTGCATAACCCCAAAGGAAACAGGTAACTCAGCAGTACTCATCATAAAGCGTGTCATATCTCATAGGGTGCGATACCTCCATCCCGATACACCATTGTGTTGTGGTGTATTCGAAGGAGTAAGCTGAGAGAGGATCTCATTCTTCTTTTAGAAACTCCAGGAACTCTATGTGCAAGTATTCCCCACCTCGATCACATTGAAGGACTTAATACTTCTACCCGTCTGGTTATGAAACTTCAAGCTTATATTCCTTGAATTTCTCAAAAGTTTCAGACTTGTGTTTCAACAGGAACATAAGTTCGAATCTTGAGAGATGATCAGTGAATATAATGAAGTACAAAGAACTAGCCCTGGCATTTGTAGACACAGGACCGTATACATCATCATGTATCTGTCCCAAGAGTTCACTAACTCTTTCTTTGTTTCCTGTAAACGGGGCATTGGTCATTTTACCTTTGAGACAAGACTAGCAAGTATCATAAGATGATAATTCGAACAGATTCTTATATTCATCCTTATGTAACTTAGCTGGTCGTGTCGCATTGATATGACCTAGTCTATAATGCCACAAGAATGATTCGTTCATTTTTGAACTACTCCTCTTCTATGTGTTCTATATACTTTGAACTGTGGTTTGATTTAGAACGTATATGCTATTATCTAACGTGCCTAATCGAATCAACTCTTGATTCCGAAAAATATTCATAACATTATCCTCAAATATAGAGTTATATCCTTCTTTAACTCAGTAAAGAACATGTTGTAATGTTGTATATCAGGTTCGATATATAATAACATTTGTTCAGAATCAATGTATTTAATACAAGGTGATGTCTGCCAACAGACTTGGCTGCAACAATTGCACCATTCTCTAACACTTAGAGACATATCACCTATTCCCAGTTCTCTACCACACTGTAGACCATGTAACATATTACATATTGCGGGATCCTGATCCGGTATCACATACCCAGGACGTAGTGGATACTGAGAAACAGCTCTCGGTAATGAACACACCAGAAGAAGATGCATCAACATGTACTTTCTTCGATTGGGTGGCATGGGAATCCAGATATTCCCATATTTCCTGCTCGAACTTATAACAGTTATAAGATAAAATAGAACCAATGTTTCCTAGCTCATTATAATAAGCAGGTTTGGTCAATGCATCCATATTATCTTGATTAAGGCGTGATATGGTTGCTACCAGGAGAGAGAGAGAGAGAGAAGAAAACACTCTGCGTGCGCTCTTGCAAGATTAGATTGGTTATTATTTAATCTAATCAGGATGGCTCCCACTGTTTTAGTCAAATCATCCATCAAACCCTAAAAGGTAACACTAGCTGGGATTAATTACACGCTACAAGTTCGCCAGTCTTTCGGCCATGCCAGTGTTGGTATTTTGAGGGAGGTTCCCCATGCTTTCGCACGGACTTAATTAAAATAAACCTCATTTCCCAGGAGCGTAACCCTGTTAACACCTTTCTAGACACTTACTTGATCGACTAATTGTCTTGTGTAAAACTCTCCAAGGAGTAACTCTTACTTGCAGCGGGTATGAGGATCCAACTATCTCATAGTAAATTTCAATACTTTAAATTCCCGATAATACTTTTACCCTAAGCAACTTATGACCTTAACATTGTCAACAAATCAAAAGCGCTAGCCAAGTTCAACCCGTCATTTTCCGATTGAATTAAACCCACCGGCACGACCCTTAACATAGTCAACAAAGTCATACGACTACCCCAATCCAATCACATCTCATGCTATAGCAGATAAGCACCAATTAGCTACCGCACACTATGCCTTAACATAGTCAATAAACATAGCATGAATAATAAGTAATACTTATCTGAAATGACGGAGGGCTACAACAGGTTTTTATGAAAACCTTTTGCGTAACGGACTTGATATTGTTGTAGAATCGAGTGAATTTGAAAAAAGAGTGTTTTTGAGGCTTTTACTAGTTTTGCTAAAGAGGTCACTCCCAATGAAGGGATCTCGGCTCTTTCCTTATCGAATAATGTGGAGGATATTCTACAAGGAATACCGCTATGCAATGAAAGAACTAGATCTACCAGCTTTTAAACAAGTTTCTACAACATCTTTAGGTGTCTTTTATTTCATTAAGCTCATTAATGAAGTCCCATCTGTTATGCTTCCTGAGCATCATATAAGAAATGAAAGCATCAATATTTATTATATCTCATATATATAATATAAGCATTCGTCTCAGAACATATCAAATGATCACATCACAGAATATCAGCAGCAGAAGAAAATATATGAAATATTGGATATACGAGGAATTCCGTGTTTTATTTAGGCCTGTAAAAACGAGGATTCCACGGTCGTGATGGATAGCCAAACCCACATCCTTAGACCCCTACGAGAGCAGCAAGCAACCCTACTAATTCTAGAGTTAGGAGACCCGGTCTCGACTCCTTGAGATGTTCTCCTACTGGACTCTAGAACCCGGTTACATGTGCTTCCCGCCTTTGGTCTATCCTAATGCGGAAAAGTAAATAATATGCAACAATGGTGACATCATCCTCAACCCGGAAGTGCACCAATAAAAGAATATACATACATTGAATTTTACGTGAATGAAAATGAAAAACTCTCATCTCACATAAAAAACCCCGGCTATTCAAAACACGACGATCTAATATAACATATCACAGCAACACATAATATCGCATGTGATCAACGTAAATAAATATGCGTATCCCAATTATCATTGACATACAGCATCGAAACCGGCGATACACCACTTATTAGACTTACGGTCGCAGAATAGAAATGTCAAACTACAACATTTGGAATCCACAATCACCTTAGACATCTTAAACCCAAAATATCACATACTTCGGATTTCATGCCTAACAATATAAATTCCAAATATTGTATCACAATCAAGGAAAGCTAGGCGAAGTTTAAACAATTCGATCGAATTAACGAATTCCTAAATTTCCCAGAGAGCTCAATAATTGAGCACTGTTAAGTTAACCAGAGACATACCAAAGTACCTATGGACCTACAGCTGAATGCCCGACCCAAGCCTCTTAATTGGCGCCATGGATCCGCTGCCAAAACAATCTTTTGGCCGCGGATCCACGGTCTCTTAGACAATTTAGGGTTTCGTTCTTCATGTGTGTCCATAGAATTCCCTGCATGTTTTTCTGAATATTTTTAACACGGAAAAATTCCCAGAGATGGGGTTGTTTCAGGCTTTCGGAGTTCGATCGGAATTCTAACTTCGTCTAGAAAATGCCTAATGCTCTATGTTGGATCTGATACAACTGTAGGGTTAGCTTTGCACATTAGAAAGGTTTTAGGCAAGCATCAAACATGCAATTTAAAAAAATTTCCATGCTAAACAAACCAACCAAGTAATCGAACTAGAGAGTTAGGGTTAAACATAATATGTAAACAACTTTACATCTAAGTGAATGTGGAATACAACCTTTGTAGACCGGTCCTTCACTTCTAAAGCTCTGTTTAGTAGTCCCTTCACCCTTAGTAGTGAACATCCGAACTCTAGTATGGATCACTTGAAGAAATGAACAAGCCTGCTCAATGCCTTCGAAGCCGAAGATAATCTACGTCGAGTGGACTCAAGCTCATGCTACCTCTTAATTAATGGTAAGACTAGTGAAGCGAACACCCTAAACTAAATGGCTAATATTAGAGGATGATGAAGTAGGAATTTTGCTCATATTATATTTGATTTTCTCACAATCTATCAACACTTTCACATAAGCTAGAAAGCTTAAAATGAAGAAGAAGAAGATGAAGCTCAATTGGTGAAATAATGAATCATATGGTTCAAAATGCAACCATGAGTGAGTATATCAACCATATACTAACTCATGTTGAGAGTTAACCATTGTGTATGGTTAATGGTTGGGTTGATAAATAACTTAAGAAAAACAAAAGAGTGGACTAAGTCAATGGTTATCTTCAAACTTCTCCAAGCTTCCAACAATCAAAATATCTCCACTAATTTGTAATTATTTAAGAATAAATGTTAAACCCTAACATTAACCCTGGCATGGTGTGAGTCTCATACATCCATGTTGCATGTGTAACCTTGCATGTCACACACACACACACACACACACACATATTGTGCATAAAGAATACAATACATTAAACATATATCAAATATATGTTAAATGTATCATAAGTGAGAATAATAAATACTTAAGTGAGCATATATATATATATATATATATATATATATATATATATATATATCATTTCATCGAATCAACACTTGATCCGATAACTCAGCTATATCACATAAAACCGGCCGATATCACATATCGTGAGAATAGAATGCGGTAACACATACACGTATTAATCTCGGTCCCGTACATATCTCTTATGAGATCCTACTCCGTTTCGCATGAACCAGGAAACCTCTGTGTACGACTCTAAAGACTCGTCAATACGTTGGCAGTAGGTGATGATCATATCAAACACCCACAAGCCGCAAGCAGTCTGCTAAACGTAACGAACACTTGGGTATTGAGCTATCAGAAGATCAACAAAAAAGCCTGCTATAACTCTTGCGAATCCAATCAGTAACACTACTGTACAGTCCGGTCTCTTCGTCAGATATGTCGCATATCACAGCCTGGGGGTGGTATAACGTCAGACCCCAATAGCCTGATAAGTAATGTCGATGCAAGGTCCATAACGGTTCGAGAAACTACTGATAACACTTACCAGTAAATCTCAGCAACCCTGTCCAGGGATTTCCTGTTATGGCCAATCGAGCATAGCGCAATATCAACTCCCAATACTGGGAGATACGAAACCCCTCCTATCGCTCATTGCCTCCATGTTACTCGGGACTGTACCCAAAAACCACCTTTTTGCACGATCTCTTGACTGTAGTATGGTGGAAATCAAAGCACGGTGGTAACACAAGACTCTATAACGATCTCGGGTCTACGGACTAACCTGTACCAGTGTCACCAGAGAACTGCTATCCGACGATAGGTATAATACCATCTAGGAGTTCTTGACGAGTCTGTCCAGTGTACCCAGTCTCCACTGAGCACCCGTATACCTTCTCTGATGTCAAACATCAATGGATATTGTATTATTCATCGCCCATCATATGGGTCGAGAAGCGCATACGCTAGTCTACTATGGAATATCAATACCCTGTCTCGATACTCTCTTGACTAGGAACAATTATAGGGGGTACTTATAGACTACCCTTGGCCCCACTTGTATGATCTTCATCATAGTCCTGTTAGTCAAATACACAGCCTAAGGGCTTTGTCAACGTGTGAGAGCAAGACAACATTACTTATAAAAGTCAACATGTTAAGACAAAAAGCAACCAAATTTCATACTATCATATCGAGCAAGAAAGTCCTCCCTATATATGTCCAAGCATCCACTACAATATACACCACATGTACAGTAATGGCCTTTAGGGCATACATATAACTAACAATACGACTGTCCCAAGCCAATGCATCTATGCTATATATGAACACCCAGTAGCTACCAATCACTACTCCTTAACGAAGGTCAACAAAAATAGCTTGAATATTTTTGAATATTCATATGAAATGACGGAGGGCTACGACTGGTTTTGGCGAAACTGTGAACGTAGTGAACTTAATATAATCGAAGGAACCTGATAGCTTTTAAAAGGAGTGGTTTAAGCTCCGTACTTTAAATGTCTGCTGTTTTGAAAAAACCGAGTGGTTTTAAAATTGATCCGACGATTCAACTTTGGTTTGTTTGCTTTGCATTAATATAATGTGTCCCATCAATTAGCCTACCATTGCAGAAAACAACGAAAATACAACATACGCTTATGCCATCCGCATTCACCACTGGGCCCCGTCATCACCCGTTAAGTTACTTAACTAACGACAGAGCGGGGGCTGGACTAGCGCAGATGCAAAACATAAGCAACGCCTACTAGATATCATATATAGAGATGTACATTCGTCTGACGCAATAATAGGCATTCCAAATCACAGATGAACATATTGGATATCTTAGGAAGTTCGCGTTTCGTTGAGCCTGCAACAAAAAACTAATTCCACGGTCGTGATGAATAGCCAAACCCCTCCCTAGACCCTTATGGGTGCGGCAAACTACCCGCCAAATACCCAAAGTGAAGCAATCTCTCTAAACAAAGTGAGTAGGTCAATCGGCACTTCAAAGTACCCGGTAGTTTATGCACCCCACCTTAGATCTATCTTAAGAGCAAAAACAGTAAAAAAAATAATACAACGGTGGCTACAACCTCAACCCGGATGTACCCCGTAAAATAATATTGCATCACTTTACAATTTATATCGAATGAAAGAATGAAAACCTCATCTCACATCCACGGTTATCCATCCACGATGATCCAACAAGTTCATATATACAAACCAATATAACATCATCACAGATATATACAACCCCGAGTAATCGACGTATAGCAATTAGTCGACATTTCCAAACACATATAAACATCACAGGGCTTGTAAACTAACTACGACATTAGAATTCCGCATGCAATTAGAAAACATAAACAATTTTCCATGACTTGAAAATCCAGTGAGCTAATGTTTCAAAATCGATAGTTTTGAGCCAATCCGGGAGTCGAAACGAACTTGAAACCCGTCCGAATCTTTGTGGAGGTGAAGACACATGATAAGACATCGAATGGGTGGCCTCGAGAGGGTGCCCACCCATAAGGCCACCATGAGGTGGCCCCCAAAGGAGGACAGACCCGAGAGCACCTGTTTCAGGTGCTCTCGTGTCACCAGCCCCCAAGGCCACCAATTGGTGTCTTTGGAGGATGTTCCCGGCCGTTAATCCCTCTCGGGGTGTCCCCGGGGTGCGCACGCTCCATCCCACGTCTTCTTGGTTCAAACCGTGAGCCCGCGGGGTGTGCAAATAACTCAAAATCTCACATTTGAAAACTGTTTTTATCGACAGTTTTGATCGACAAAAATGGCGGAATTCTAACATCGTTACAAGCTATCTAAGGTTTGTGAAAGGCTTTGATACCAATGTAAGTCGATGTCGTGCACCCTATGTGTCCGCAGGGAGGCAGAAATTGCAAAAAATTATTTTTACGAGCTTCGCAACACCAACTTGAACCAAGGATCGAACACAAACCCTAGCTAGCAAACTACAAGAGGTTTAACTACTCGGTTTCGAAGTTATACCTCATGATACAAGTCCTTCAAGTCATTATCGCTGTCCTCCACTCATCATCGGCTCCAAGGATCGTAACAGATCGTGGCTACCATGACGTCCTTCTCGAGTCAAAGACGATCGAACGGAGAGTCTAGAGTCCGAGCTACTACCTCAAATCCGAGGTAACTAGGGCTTCTAGTTAGCTAAACTAGAAGTCGTTGAGGGTGAAGAGTGTGAGGATAGAGTTCTTTGTATCTTGGAACCCTAGGATATTCAACACATGAGAGCTATTAGGGTTTAGAGGAAGAAGAGGATGACTTGAGAAAATGAGAGTGTTTTGTGATAATCATTAGAAGCATTACTCATTTGTGAATAATAATGAAGCATAGAAATATCTCACCAAAATATCTAGAAAATATCAAGCATGCTTCATTTAATTCAAATAGTGAATCACCTCAATGAATCATGGTTCATTTAATGTAAACATACACCTCATTTCCTCCACATCATTTAAGCTTTAATCAAAAGATAAAAACCTTAATGATTCATCTCCTTCTAGAAGCTTTCCCGACAAATTACGAGAATGCCCTTCATCCGTATATACATACCCGTATCCGTATTCCGAAAAATATGAATACAAAGAGACGAAATAAATCCATCAGTATAATACTAGGATCCGGCTTAAACCAAAGCCCACTAGTATTATCTGCCCGATCATCATACGTGCACAAGTGCACGTAAGTGATCGAAGCCCTGCCGTAAAACCATACAGCCTATACACCTTTTGCCCAGTGCAGGGAAACTCTCTGTGTGTGACTCTAAAGACTCGACACTACGCTGGCAGTGGGTTTAACCACAGGCCACAAGCGGTACTAGCTACACGTAACGGTCCCCAGGTAGATATCGAAAAGAAGGCCGATGAGCTAACTCATCCGAACTCCTACTGAGCCTGAATGTGACAATCTCTGTACAGTCCGGTCTGTTCGTCTATGAGTATCGCATATCAGGCCTAGGAGGATGGTAAACGTCAGACCCCCAATAGAGGTATAAGTCGTGTCGGAGTGTAGCCCAGAACACCCTGAGAAACTACTGGAATACCTACAGTAAATCTCACTTGCCCTTGCCAGGGACTTTGTGTAATGGCTCTCTAAACACATTGCGATATCAACCTCCAATACCGGGAGAGACAAATCCTATCTAACCGCCACTGCCTCCAAGTGCTTCGGGACTGCAACCAACTACTACCTGTTTGCATGATTCCTTTAAGCCGTGGTAGGGTAGTAATCAAAGTACAGTGGGAACACACTCGAGGCGAAGTAGCAGTGTCAAGTCTACGGACTAACCTATACTTATGTCACCTGGGAACTGCTACCCGATGATAGGTATAATACCCACCAACAGTTCCCAACGGGTCCTGTCCAGTGTACTCGTAACCTAACGAGCACCTATATACTATCTCCAGTACGATGTACTAATGGCTGTGGGACAGACCATCTCCCCTCCTGGGATGAGAAGCGTATACACTAGTCTACTCTAGATTATCGATGCCCCGTCTCGATAATCCTATGACTAGGGACCTGTATAAAGATGTGCTTGTAGATTATCCAGCCCCCACTAGTGTGACTGCCATCACAACACTGGTAATCAAGCAAAGATCATAAAGGCTATACTAATATGTATAAGCGATATGCTAAAAGAAACACATGCACATATTTTAGTTGAAACAAACAAATTAGCATATTACCATTTTGAGCAAAATTGTCAATAAAACAGTGAATATCCCAAACTTCCGTTAAGTAATATACAAGCCAGTATGATACAATAATGGCCTCTAGGGCATATACACTAACAAACCCTACTTGAATAGTTTGCACAAATGAATTAACAATTCATTTGTGAACACTAATCAAGCATGGTTATCACCATTCTCTCCTCATTATCTTTACATACCATTTCCATTTATTAAAAATAAATGTATAAACCAAAATAAGTTGTCCACTTTCTTGAATGTTTTCCGTATAAATAAGGATTGCACTAAACTGTATATATATACCCGTATTCGTATCAAAATAAGAATATCCAAAGAGATAGAATAACCAAAAGAACATAATACTAGAATAAACATATTGAAATACATATATGTAGATTATTAAATCAATACCTGATTTAATAATCCGGTTCAATTCCGAGCCGGGTAGTATTATCAACCGTCCGATCGGAACCCTGCACGTATCAAAATACGACTACTACATCATTTCGCCTGAACCAGGGAAACCCTCTATGCAGGACACTAAAGACTCGTCAATACGCTGACAGTGGGTTTAACCACAAGCACGTCAGCGGTACTAGCTGTACGTAACGACTAACCAGGTATTGACCGAAAGGAAGACTGATGACCAAACTCATCTGAACCCCCTTCTAAGCCTGTCTGTGACAATCACCGTACAGTGCGGTCTCTTCGTCTAAGAGTATGCATATCGGGTATAAGGGGTGGATAAAGTCAGACACCTACTAATGCGATATTTCTTGTCGGTGTGAAGCCCATCATCCATTGAGAAACTAATAATCCAAATCACTAATTCTCTTTTACCTTGGCTAAGGATTTTTGGTCATGGCCATCCGTGCATAGCGCGACATCAACCCCCAATACTGGGAGAGACGAATCCCCAAAAATTCGCTCACTTACTCCATGTAGCTTGGGACTGTACCCAACTAAAACCTATTTAAAAAACTCTTTTGAGCCGTGGTATGGTTGTAATCAAAGCACAGTGGTAACTCACACGAGATAAATGACGATCTCAAGTCAATAGACTAACCTGTACTCATGTAATCTGAGAACTGCTATCTGACAATAGGCATAATACCATCTAGCATGTTCCCGGCGAGTCTGTCTAGTGTAACTCATAACCTAATGAGCACCTCTATACTATTTTAGGTGACTATCTGACACCAATGGCTTGTGAGACCGGCCACTATCTCTCGTCGGGGACTCAAAAAATATAGGCTAGAGTACTCCGGAGTATTGATGCCCAGTTTCGATACTCCATCGACTATGGACATTTAAGGATGTGTTTATAGACTACATATCTCCCACGTATATGATCGTGGGTAACCTTACTAGATAGCCATGCAACATAGCCCCTGACCAAGTGACTGTAGGAGAACCCCGTCGCCAAAAGCATCCGTTCGGCTGCTCACGGCCGCGGTGTTCCGCCTTAGTGCACTTCGTCGACGGCATCAGGGGTGCGACCAAATACTAAAGTTTCCGACGATTATTCGATCAGGCTGTCGGGAATCTTGTTGAATTACCCGACTGGTTATTGAAAAGTATTTTCAATATCAAGACTAAAATGCGGGTTTTATAATTGTTAGGCATGAAATTCGGAATATAAGATATTCCGGGTTTATGATGTCTAAGGAATTCATTTTGTTAGACTTGAAATCTGAAGTATGTTATACATAGGATTTATGATGTCTGCGGTGGTTGCGGATTCCAATTGTTGTAGTTTTTCACTTTCTTTTCTGCGACCGTAACTGTAATAAGTGGTGTATCGCTGGTTTCGTTGCTATCTGTCAACGACAATTGAGATACGCATATTTACTTACGTTAATGACATGTGATGTTATGTGTTGTTGTGATATGTAATATTGGATCGTCGTGTTTTGAATAGACGGGTTTTTTTTATGTGAGATGAGAGATTTTCATTTTCATTCATGTAAAAACTTGTACGTAATATGCTTTTATTGGAAAACTTCAGGGTCAAGGATGATGTCACCGTTGATGTATATTATTTACTTTTCTGGATTAGGATAGACCCAAGGTGAGGAGCACAAGTAACCGGGTTCTAGAGTCCAGTGGGATACCATCTCGAGGATTCGAGATCGGGTCTCCTAACTCTCGAATTTGTTGGGTTTGTTGCCGCTCTCGTAGGTGTCTAGGGATGTGGGCATGGCTATTCATCACGACCGTGGAATCCGCGGTTTTTACTAGCTTAATATAAAACATGGAATTCATTGTTCATCCAATATTTCATCTGTGTTCTTCTGCTGCTGATATTCTGTTATGTAATCACTTTATATATTCAGAGACGAATGCTTATATTATATATATGATATATAGTAAATATTGTTGTTTCATTTCTTCTGTGATACTTAGGAAGCATAAATTGATGGGACTTCATTAATGAGATTAATGAAAGAAAACAAACCTAAAGATGTTACAGAATCTTGTTTTTAAAAATGGTAACTCTAGTTCTTACTTTGCATAGCGGTATTCCATGTTGAATATCCAGCACCTTATTCGATAAAGAAAGAGCCAAGATCTCTTCACCGAGAGTGACCTATTTAGCGAAACTGGCAGATGCTACAACACACTCGGTTTTCTTTTTGATTGCTTTTTTTAGTTCATGCTTTGCATAGTGGTATTTGTGAAATATCCAATACCTCATTCGATGAGGAAAGAGCCGAGATCCCTTCACCGGGAGTGACCTCTTTAGCAAAACTAGTGAAGCCCTCAAAATCACTCAATTCTACAACGATATCATATTCATTACGCAAAAGGTTTTCTTAAAAACCTGTCGTAGCCCTCGGTCATTTCAGATAAGTATTATTTAGTATTCGTGCTGCGTTATTGACCTTGTCAAGTCGTAGTGAGCAGTAGCTGATTAGTGCTTATCCGCAAAGCATATGATGAGATTGGATTAGGGTAGTCGTGCGGTCTTGTTTACCTTGTCAATGGTCGTGTGGGTGGGTTTAATTAAATCATGAAATGTACGGGTTGAACTTGGCTTGCGATTTTTGGTTTGTTGACCTTGTCAAGGTCATAGATCGCTTGGGGCAAAATATTATCGGGAATTTCAAATGTTGAAATTTGCAACGAGATTGCATACCTTCTATAAGATAGTTGGATCCCGATACCCACTGCGAGTAAAAGTTACTCCTGGGAGAGTTTTACACATTACAATTAGCCGATCAAAGTAAGTGTCTAGAAAAGTATTAACGGGGTTACGCCCCTAGGAAAATAAGCTTTATTTTAATTTGGTCCGTACAAAAGCACGGGGAACCTCCTTCAAACTACCGACACTAGCCTGGTCGAAAGATTAGCAAACTTGTAGCGTGTAATTAATCCCGGCTAATCTTACCTTTTAGGGTTTGAAGGAAGATTTGATAAAAACGGTGGGAGCCATCCTGATTTGATAAAATAATAACCAATCTGATCTAGCAAGAGCATACGATGAGTCTTTTCTTCTCTCTCTCCTGGTAGCGACAGTGGCACGCCTTAATTAAGATAATAATATAGATGTTTTGACTGAACCTGCTTATTATAGTGAGCTGGAGAACGTTGGTTCCATTCTTTCTTGTAATTGTTATAAGTCCGAGCAGGTAATAGAGAAATATCCAGAATCCTACGCGACCCAAATGAGGACTGAGCATGTTGATACGTATTCTTCGGGTGTGTTCGTTACCGAGAACTGTTTCTCAGTATCCTCTACGTCCTGGGTATGAGATACCGGATCAGGATCCGACATATGTAGGAGTTACATGGGCTATAGAAAGGTAGAGAACTGGGATTAGGTGATATGTCTCTAAGTGTTAGTGAATGGTGCAATTGTTGCAGCCAAATCAGTTGGAAAATATCACCTTGTATTACCAAATGGTAAAGACATTGATATTGAACAGATGTTATTACATAGCGAACATGATATACAACATTACATCAGTTTCTTTATTTAGTTAAAGAAAGATATAATTTTGTATTGGAGGATAATGTTGTGAACATTTTCCTTAATCAAGAGTTGATTGGATCGGGCACGTTATGTAATGGCATATACGTTCTAAATCAAATCACAGTTCAAAGTATATAGAACACACAAGAGGAGTAGTTCAGAAATGAACGAATCTTTCTTGTGGTGTTGTAGACTAGGTCATATCAATGCGACACGACTAGCTAAGTTACATAAGGATGAATATTTGAATCCGTTCAAATTTTCATTTTATAATACTTGCCAGTCTTGTCATAAAAGGTAAAAAGACCGAAACTCCGTTTACTGGAACCAGAGAAAGAGTTATTGAACTCTTGGGAGGGATACATGATGATGTATACGTTCTTATATCTATAAATGCCAGGGTTGGTTCTCTGTACTTCATTACATTCATCGACGATCTCTCAAGATTCGGACATGTGTTCCAGTTGAAACACAAGTATGAAAATTTTGAGAAATTCAAGAAATATAAGCTTGATGTTGAGAACCAGATGGGTAGAAGTATTAAAGTTCTTCGATGTGATTGAGAAAGAGAATACTTGGGAATGGAGTTCATAGATTTTCTAAACGAAGAATAGGAATCTCTCTTATCTTACTCCTTCGTATACACCACAGCATAACTGTGTATCGGGACGGAGCAATCGCACCCTATGAGATATGGTGCGCTCTATGATGAGTACTGCTGAGTTGCCTATCTCCTTTTGGTTTTATGCACTTGAGAAGCTGCATACCTATTTAATGGGGTTCCATCCAAACCAATACCTACCAGTCCATATGAGATATGGAATGGGAAGAGACCGTGTCTTAAATAAGTTAAGATAAGGGGTTGTCCGACCTATGTTGAAAAGCAAAATCCGTATAAACTCGAGGCAAGGTCAGTTCTGTATAAGTTTGTTGGATATCCCAAACATTTGCGAGGGTATATTTTCTACCACACTGAGGAGCAAAAGGTGTTTTGTTTCTCAGCATCCCAGCTTTTTACAAAAAGAATTTCTTATGATGAAATTAGAGGACATGAGGTAGAACTGGAAAGAGTTCCAGCTAGACAAACCAACAGCTGATGATTTGGTGAAACCAAAGGATTCAATAGTCTCCAATGAACCACAGCCTCTCCGCGAATCTGGTAGGGATCCTCATCCACCTGAGAGATACTACGGTTTTCTCGGTGATGGTGGGAGTGAGGATTGCATCATGGTTAGTGATGACCCAACTAGGTTCAGGCCGGCCATCACGAGTGGGGACTCTGTGTAAAGCCTGGATGCTATGCGATCAAAGATGGAATCCATGTACACCAACAAAGTATTATTTTAAATGGTGCACCTGAAGGGGTAAAACCCATTGGGAGCAAATGGATCTTGAGAAGATTCTTGGTGTAGATGGAAAAGTTGAGACTTTCAAAGCTAAACTTGTAGTAAAAGGCTATCATCTATAACCAAGTGTGGTTTATGTTGAAACCTTTTCTCCAGTATCTATGCTTAAGTTCATCAGGATTAAAGCAGGCATCGCTGAGTAGGAACATCTATTTTGATGTGGCGGTCAAAGAGTTTGACTTCATCAAAGAGGTAGATGAGCCTTGTATATACATGAAGGTTGTAGAGAGTAAGGTTGTCTTCCATGTATTGTACGTGTAGGGTTGCTAGGCACACGCACAAGGGTTTACGAGGCATCAACCATGCCCGATTAAAAAATTAGCCATGCCGAACAACCCGAAGCCGGATCTTTAAACTAGGGTTTAGGCGAAAACAAGCATGTTAAACTCTTTAACACTAAGAGAGAGGGATTACAAAATTTGTAGATCCGGTCCTTCACTTCTTAAGCTCCGTGTTAAGGTCCCTTCGCTGCGATCATCGTGTTCCGGACTCTCGAGAGGCTTCACGAAGAGAATGATGCAACCTTGCTTCTAATCTTCGATAACATAAATGATCTACCTTGAAGTTTCGTTAACACAAGCTATCACTCATGAAATGATGTGAACACCCTCATCTAAATGGCAAGGATAGATGATGATGATGATGTAGGATTTTTGCTCTCATTTATAATCTTTTTCTCACTCACTTTCATCACAAAAGAAAGCTTTTTCAAGAAGGAACTCAAGGAAGAAGAAGAATGAATATCATCATCCTTTTGTGATGAATAATGAATTATTATAGTGGTTACAAATCTAACCTAGGGTTAAGCATGAAAGAGTTAATCCTTGTAGAGAGTTAACTAGAGTTAATGGTTTGGATTGGGTTAACATAATATCTTCAAAAAATATCAAACATCCACAAAGTCAAAGCTTCATGAAGCTTCATGGATGCTTCATGCAAAAGCTAACCCTAATCCAACCCCTAACCAAGTTTAAACCCTAAACTATTGTTAAATTTGTAACCCTAACATGTAACAATATTATATATCACATATACAATATATTTTGTAACAATAGAAAATAATACAATTAACATATATCGCATATATATCAATGTATTATCCCGTGAGAAAATGAATCTTTTAGTGAGCTAATATTAGTTAATGTAATTTAATATATCATATATATTATTATACATTAAATTATCGAATCAACACTTGATCCGATAATCCGGCTATTTCATAAATAACCGACTAATACGATGACCCGGCTATATCGCATATACCCGGCCGATATCTCATATCGCGAGAATCCAATACGGTATCACATACCGCATTATCCTCGGTCCCGCACATATCATATATGTGCTCCTACTCCGTTTTGCCTGAGCCAAGAAACCTCTGTGTAGGACTCTAAAGAATCGTCAATACGCCGGCAGTAGGTGATGATCATATCAAACACTCACAAGCGGCAAGCGGTCAGCTAAACGTAACAGCCACCCAAGTATTGAGCGCTCAGAAGATCAACAAGCAAGCCTGTACATTCTCCTGTAAATCCAATCAGTAATACTCCCGTACAGTCCGGTCTCGCCGTCTGATATGTCGCATATCTCGCGTAGGGGTGGTAAACGTCAGACCCCAGTAGCTCGATAAGTTGTGTCGATATGAGGTCTATAAAAGTTCGAGAAACTACTGATAACACTTACCAGTAAATCTCAGCAACCCTGGCTAGGGATTTCCGGTTATAGCCAATCGAACACAGCACAACATCAACTCCCTATACCGGGAGAGACGAATCCCCTCCTGTCGCTCATTGCCTCCATGTGATTTGGGACTGTATCCAAAAGCCAACTTTTTGCACTCCCTGTTGAACGTGGTACGATGGAAATCAAAGCACAGTGGGAATCGTACAAGACTCTATGACGATCTCGGGTTAAGAGACTACTCTGTACCAGTGTCACCGGAGAACTGCCATCTGACGTAAGGTATAATACCATCTGGGAGTTCTCGGCGAGTCCGTCCAGTGTACCCAGTCTCCACTGAGCACCCGTACACCATCCTTGATGTCAAACACCGATGGATATGGGATCATCCATCGCCCATCATATGGGTCAAGATGCGTATACGCTAGTCTACTCTGGTGTATCGACACCCTGTCTCGATACACCCTCGACTAGGAACAGTTATAGGATGTACTCGTTGACTACCATGGCCCCACTAGTATGATCTCATCATAGTCCCAGTAGTCGAGTACATATCCTAAGGGCTTTATAAACATGTAACATAGAGACAATCAGAGTACATGTTAAGATAAAGTACAACCAGATAGCATATTATCATGTCGAGCAAGAAAGTCCTCCCTATATATGTCCAAGCATCCATTACAATATACATCGTATGTACAGTAATGGCCTCTAGGGCATACATATAACTAACAATCTCCCACTTGCACTTGGGCCATCTGTTGTGGTATCATATACCCAACAATTAGCTGCGGTTGAAGTATCTCATACTCAACCATCCCATAAAAGTCTCTACTGGGAAAAATGCCTTTGTGAGTGGATCCGGGCTGTTGTCCTCTGTGTCTACTCTCCTAACCTTGATCTTCCTGGAGATCAACCATCTCCATGAATAGGTGATACTGCCTAAGAATTATATCTGGATTTCTGATGGGATGGTAGTTCCTTGGCCAAAGCCACAACTCCATTGTCACACAATGGTAGGAACGAAGTTCATCTCATGAACTTATATATATCCAGACTGCCTTTTTGGTAGCATCCTTGCTAACGATGTATCTTGCCTTTAATCGTCTAGTAAGTCACGGTATCTAGCTTGGAACTCTTCCAACATACTGTCCCTCCACCGAGGGTAAAGACAATGCCTGCGACTGACATTCAGTCGTCCTTATCACCCTGGAACCTTTCCAGTGATTCTCCCTAGGATCGATTGATATCATCTCACTACAACTAGTGAGTATCCTAACATCCAATTAGATCTATCTCATAGATCCAAAATCCAGGATTCAGGAGGTATCACTATGATCCTATATGGAGAATCCTTGTGATAAGCGGAGATTGACCGAGCGTAGCATAGGAAACTCCTTCCCTATCAAAAGTATGTCATCCACGTACTCTACGAGGATCGCCACCATACTCCCTGCTACCTTTTTGTATATACAAGTGTCACGTCCCGAACGTACGGAACACGACCGACACTTAGGCTACGAACGTCTCAAGGCGTACGTGCTCTAAGTAAGCCGAGCCCAGAAATTCAAACCAAGAAAAGTAGTAGAGTGAAGAAAAATCCATATCAAATCAACCATTATGCAACCTAATAGACAACGCCTAAAGGCGAGGATCACAACAGAAAAGGGAACTCAAACAGTATGAAATCCACAGAAATATAACGTGCGACTCTAAGGTCGAAAGAATAAACATCACAGGTCTCTATCTCAAATAAGTACAAGTTTGGTTGATGGAACTTCTAGATACAACTGAATATAATATACAATGTATAATGATGGGTACGATAAAAATAACCCACCTACTAGCAAGTCACCTGAAAGAAGCTGTGCCCGCAAAGCCGTAATGAAACCCGTACGACAACACCTGCAGGAAACTAGGGCACAACGGGGGTGAGTTGCCAACTCGTGAGTAGAGAAAGATCTACGAACAGAAAATCGCAAGTATGACGCAATCCTAGGTCATTCGATCAATATATATAATCCTCAAAATATAACCAGCAACCTATAACAATGGCTAAGGTAAATATCTATCCCAAGTATAATCCCAAGTGCCCGTGTCAGTGCTCAGGTAGCAATATATCATATGAATGATGTAGGAATGCATGAAACAGAATGCATGTACTGAAGAAAACTGTTTTCATAAATTAGTGAGATTTCTGTACTTTTAAAATGAGGTATCATAAATGAAATCAGCATAAACAGTGCCTCGCATGGGCACAAAACATAAATCTCAATATCTCTGTATCACAACCTCTGTACCTCAATATCTCAAATCTCAATGTCTCAATCATAAAAAATCCAGGGTGCTGTCAGTCCAGATCGGCCCCTACCATCAATCTCATGACCACGACGGTATCCTCCGGAAATCCGACGTGTCGGGTAATATCACCTGTCGGTAATGCTCCACTGCCAGGCTCAACGCCATCTCCTGCGATCTTCTTGCCTCGGGATACCGCACCGGGTCCACCATGTACCCGCATTCGGTCTCGTCCGCCTCCTCGAATCGGGTTTCACATGTCGCTCTCAGCACCAAGAAAATATATGGTGGACGCACTGAAATATCATATCAAGGGTAATCGGGTTTTTTAAACAATTTCATAATCACTTTGAAATATCCACGGTTCCCAAATCCAGAAATATCATAGAAACAACATATCTCAATGCGTATAATCAGGAAGCATGATGTATGTGACATATAAATGAAATGCAAGTATAACAGTATATCATGCAACATGGAATAATAGTATGCACATACAAGGGTCATATCCTGATGCAATAATACTACTGTGTAGTGACATGGCAATTACCGATGAAGATGTGTGTGAGCTGGCAAGTAAGTGTATGTGGAATATACGCATCAACGGTAATGGTGCTGGTGTCCTAACCGCATGATATCAATAATGGAATATGAATTACAGTAAGTATGCGATGCAGAGCAACAACAATAATGTACGGGAGCTGAATACTAAGCACAAAGATAGCTAAACAGCATCTAATGTCATAAGAGTGATACAGCTATTCCAACAATATGGCTGAGCTAATAAGCTAACTGTTGGTAAGGGAAACCGCCTAATCTCTGAGTCGATATATATATATATATGTAGTCGGTGATCCCGTCTCGATAATATCTCTATAAACGGTTATCCACAAGTCAAGAGGGCGGATCAGACATCAAAACATAGCTCGTACGTAAATCCGTCGTACGGCAGCCCCAAATCTGGGTACGGGTTATAATCATTATATCATTCATCTGGTATTTTCTTTATCAAATATCATCATGTAGGTACTGACCTATGTCTAGTACAATGCTAACATCATCACTATAATCATGATTTGACTCCTGATCGTCAGTCTCGTATAAATCGATATCCTCATCACATGTCATCACAAGGAGTAAACATCGCCGAATGCGGCCTATCATAAACATCTTCTCATATCCAGTCATATCATATTCTATCTTGTATCATAATCACATGTCGATCATTTAATATATATCACTATTCCTATGACATAATTATCCCGAAATCCGCTAAAGCATCACGACGTATCTCAAATATGAATTCTACCATATCCCCGATATCATAATCTCAGATCAAAAATCATCTACTCAACTCAACCCCAAGTATCATCCTCAAATCCGTATGTGAACACATAGTCCCATACCCATGTGACCACAAAACTATATAGAATCCCATAACCACATATGAAATAAGGATGTATGCAAGTATGTATGTGTGTATATGTATGTATAGTGCACCTACTACCTAGGGTTTCGTAACCTTTCACCAATCCAACACACCAATATCCATCTTAACATTATCAATAATCCCAAACAACATATAATAATTGTTAGTGTGTATACGCATCCGTATACATCACTACGAACTGCGGGGGTGCTATACGCCATCCACCTGACTTCTTCCCGTAAATATAAATCTACTCATCTTGTTTTATGCGTGCCGGTGCCGATGTCTCCATTTGCATCTCCAACGCTTCGACGCCAAACGGGGTACCTACAAGGATATCACACGCTAAAACACATGAAAACCATATCGGAAACCAAAATGGTGCACGCTACGCCCATAGGTAAAAACCTGTGGCCTCACGTGCAAACACAACCAATGCTCACTGGTCGTTGGCGTGCAAACGCCACCCGACGGAAACGAATCATCGAATACCAAAAACCCATGCTAAACAAGACGTAAATCATGCGCCAACTCATGAAAATCAATCCAGATTTTACCCTAACTGGAATCAGTCAAGACTAGACATACCGAAGGTCAAGTTTATAGGTAAAAGAGTCGTGCACGCAAAACGAGGGGGTTTCCTACAGCTCTGGCCGCAAATTGCGGCCAGGGAGAATTTATCTACGGCCGGGAAGTGGGTCCAGGGTCTGGGGCTTTGGGTGTTAGTTCCTATCTGCCTGCACAGCCTACTGCCAAGTCAAAATTATTTTAGGAGGTTCGGGTTTATAGCAGTTTCCAGAAAGGCCACAAAGTCGACAAAATCGCTAAATTTCACCGATTCTAAACTATCTGGGATTTTGGTGAAACCTGGGATAAATCTTGTTTCAACTGGTCTTAACAGCACCTAGTAAGGTTATACCAACCTTCAAAACCATCCCTTGGCCAACTCTCACTCAAATCACTTAAAACTAGTACTAGATCACATTATAAACACTAAATTTCAGTTAAACAACTATAACTTGTAAGATAGGAATTGGGTTGTGAGATTATACCTCAAGGAAAACCTAGGATGTAGGAGAAGAGAGGATGAAGGAAGGAGTAAGGGTTGTGCTGCATGCTGAGCTGCTCCTTAGGCTGTTTTTCCTTGTTGCTGTCGCTGCATCAGGCTGCTGCTGCTGTTGTTTCTGTGTGCTGATGCAGTGCTGGGCTGTTGTGGATGTAGTTGTGTTGGTGTGTTTATGGTGTTGGGTTGTTGTTGCTGTTGGTTTCAACTGCTGCTTCTTGCAAATTTCCTTTGCATTTCTTTTTGGCTGTGTGCAGCAGCTACTGCTGTTGTTGTTTCTCGTTGGGGTATTGGTTTGTGGTGTTAAGCTATGGTGTTAAAGGCTGGTATGTGTTGTTATGATGGGGTTGCAGCTAGTGTTGCACAATTTGGGGGCTGATGTGTTACATCAGCTCTTGTTGCAGCAGTTGATGTGGCTGTTGCTTTTGTTGCTGCTGAAGGTGGCTGACGTAGCTGCTGGTGTGAGGGAATTGGGGCTGATGTCAATTGGGTGGCTGAAGTGTTGGTGTGGGTGCTGATGTTATGCTATTGGGGTTGATGTTCAGGATGGGGTTGGGCTACTGATGTAGTTTGGGCTGAAATATACTGATGGTGGCTGATGTGTTGGGGTGTTGTGTGTAAGGTGTAGGATTGATGGTGGTGTGGTGTTTGAGTGAGAGGGAGAGATGTAATAGTTATGTAAAAGTTGTGAAAAGAAATGGAGTGTGACACTTCCTAGCCACCACTCTCACTCTCTTTTAAAATTGTTGCATGACAACCATCCAATCCTCTCTCTCTCTTACCAAATGTCAACCCTAACCCTAATCACCCTTAACCAAAACCAAAACCCTAATTAACCCAATTAACCTAATCAAATGGTTAGACCACCATGGTCATCTAACATGGTCCAACCCTAGGCCACCATAAGTCCATAACATGAGACAAGTGTGGAAAATGTTATGTGCACATTTTGCATAAAAAGCCAAAAATCCAATTAGCGATTTTTAATCGTGATTAACACTAAAGTCGCATATAATCCGTCATGAAAACTGTAAAATGGCATATTTTCACAAAATAACCTATTTTAGAATTTCCATAAATTTTCTCCGGAATTTTCACCATTTAGCGATATTTAATTATACCGACTATTAAAATATTCATTAAAAATTAATATTAAATTATGAAAATTCCCAAAAATAATATTTTATTTTTTTTAAATGTTACAGTCATCTCCCCTTAAAGAAATTCAGTCCCCGAATTTAAATTTAAACTTCCAAATTCTAAAACATTTCAAAAAAATGTCCAAGTCCACGGGGCTCCGAAATCATCAATACATAGAACACACCGTAACGCAATACATGCGCATAAGTAACGAGCAGATAACTCGAAAACAAAACTCCGTCAAGATCTCGCAATGATCGGAGTCAAGCTGAAAACACGAATGCCAAATCCAAGGCAAAACCGATATGCTAGTAATCGGAACTATACATGTAAATATATGAAGGGAATGCATGCCAAAATTCTTTAAAGCCAATATGCAATGCACATAACACTGCACAGTGGCGGACGTCTCTATAAGAAAATAGCCATATACGTATATATCTTTTATTTAATATGCACGCCCCGCCGTTTTGAAAATAATTTAGAAGGGTTTCCTCGTTTTAAATGTTTCCTGTCATATCGGACACGTATGCAAATAATGAGAGCTCGGTTTTGGAAATCCCTTTGAAATCTATCAAAAGCATGCAAAACCCACTCAGGTACTGTCATCTGACCAGTCCTGCTCAGTACGAAGACAAATCGCAATATCATAAAAACGTACTGCTCCATAAGAAATCAGTCCTAAAAAGTGCATATGAAAACCCTTGTGCGTCCGGTGCGCTCGGAAATCAAAAATCCATACATGTGCCAAGCAGGTGCAAAAAAAATGACATCAAGGTGCAACGGTTGTGCACACAACATCGGTCATAGGCAACGTGCGTGCCTGACAGCAAAATCAGGTGCATCTGACATGCACGAAAAAAAATCCCGATTTAGTGCATCTGGTGTGCGCCAAATCGCATCTCATAACCTGCGCCCAACATGCGCTAAAAATCCAAATCCGGTATATCCATCATGCACGAAATCATGAAATCCAACATCAAGTGCCGAACATGCGCAAAATCCAATCGGGTGCATAAAGTGCACAAAACAAATATCGAGCATCACCATCGAAATCGAAGTCCAGTGCACCCAAGTGCACAAAATACGAAACACTGCACTGCAAGCCTATGTGAACTATACCAAGTGCAAAAACCAAATCGTGTGCGTGCATACGTGCAAAATCAACTCAACTATATGAAACCCATGAAATCATAAATATGGGAAACCAAGGCACGAAAACGATATCAAGTGCAACAACTGTGCAAAAATCGTAAATACACGGCAAGTGCCACCATGGTGCATGAAAACAAATATCATGAAACCCAATCATCAAAATCAAATCATGCGAATAAATAGCCCAACAATACTGAAAACAAGTATGGCGGAATAGTCCTGCTCAAGCGCATCCTCCAAGAATCTCTGGCAACTGTCGTGGTTACTCATAACATGCCTTGTCGACGATCCAGAAATCTGGCCTGCTGGTGTGCGTAACATGACCACTCCTGGGTCCAGGTCTTCTCATAACTTATTTCAGAAAGGTCCTTATCTTCCCTGTGGATTACCAATTCTCACGATCCATCGGCTCATCGGCCCTGTTAGATGTGCTAACGGGGACGATTCCATTTTGGCACTTCTCTGGTCATCTCTCGGTCAATCATCGGGACCACTCGAAAAGAAGCATGTCACTGGCGTCGGCCTTTGGTTCTTTGAATGCATGTGACACATCTGATCCTGGGTGCAAATATCATTAGAGCAGTGTCCTGGAAGGAATCATGCTCACGGTCTCTTTCAAGTCTCGTCTCTGCCTAACTGTCCGGAAATCATCGTCCTTTACTATATCTGTTTCTTGTTCCGGAACGGCTGCATACTCACCGCGACTGCTTCTGAAAGGTATATCCAAGTACAATGCCTCGGTTTGCGCATCGCATCTCTGATGTCGGCGGAGTGGAACGTCATCTTATCCAGATCTGGTACGAACCCCTTACTCCACTTTCCTCGAATGTCTACTGCTTCGGACTTGTCTCGTCGTGGCTGCATGGACTGAGCTCCAATGGCTATCCTCGTATCTGGAGTCTCCCGAGAAATGCATCTCACCACCTAGCATCCGAATTAAGTCGAGCAATCCGATCGATTTGTCAAAACCTCATAATCCCCCAAGAGCTCAACATCTTGGGTACAGTATAATAGTATCGAGTACATACCATAGCATCGGTGGTCCAGCCGTAGAAGGGCAAACCCAAGCCTCACTAATGGCGCCGCAGAATTGCCGCAAACCCTAAGGTTCAAAGGCTTTCACACGGTCATTAAGTCGAGTTAGGGTTTCATTCTTCTAGAGGGACCATAGAATTGCATGCATGTCTATCCGAATACTTTAAACTTGGAATAGTAGGTTTCTGACTTTCGATCGTCTCTGTCGACTCTCAACGTCTTTGCGTGAAGTCGTCTCTAGCTGGAATTAATCTATCTGATGACCTCGCATCGGGATAGCGAACGATCCACATGTCCTAGTCATTCACCCTCGGTGACTAGCGACCTTCTATAATCTCTTAGTACAATCTCGTACTGTAATAGCTCCAACATCTGGGGCAATATCTCGTCGTTCGCAGCAACAACTGGCTCACTCGTCTGCACGCTGAACAGTGCTTCAATCATCCTGAACAAGCTATACTTCAACGGTCATTAAATCTGGCTGGCCTCTCTCAGTGGCCCAATCCTCTAGTGCTGATCGACACGTCCGAGCAATCTCATACAGTGACCCATCCCACGCTCGTGGCGCGAAAACACAATCAAAAGGCACATCTCTACAATCCTGTGTCACCGGAATTACGCCCTGGTCAGTCCTCGTTCGTGACGAGCTCGTGCTGACCGCAACTCTAGTCATAGCTCTTCCTGCCCGTAATCATGGCAACAAAACCATAACCGGTACCGATGAGACTAGATCAGGAAGGGATATAATGCTGAACAAGGAAATGTACAACCTAAGGCTTCTTAAGTGGAGTGGCGTGTCGTAAATATGCCGCGGAACATACCCACGGTACGTCACTCTACTTTAGTCACCTATTCCATCAACCAAGGGTCATCCTACGCTCCGAAGGTAAAACCTAACGCTCTGATACCAACTTTGTCACGACCCGAAAGTACGGAACATGACCGGCACTTAGACTACGAACGTCTCAAGGCGTACGTGCTCTAATTAAGCCGAGCCCATAAATTCAAACCAAGAAAAGTAGTAGAGTGAAGGAAAAACCATATCAAATCAACCAGTATGCAACCTAATATACAACGCCTTAAGGCGAGGATCACAACAGAAAAGGGAACTCAAACAGTATGAAATCCACAGAAATATAACGCGCGACTCTAAGGTCGAAAGAATAAACATCACAGGTCTCTATCTCAAATAAGTACAGTTTGGTTGATGGAACTTCTAGATACAACTGAATATAATATACAATGTATAATGATGGGTACGATACAAATAACCCACCTACTAGCAAGTCACCTGAAAGAAGCTGTGCCCGCAAAGCCGTAATGAAACCCGTACGGCAACACCTGCAGGAAACTGGGGCACAACGGGGGTGAGTTGCCAACTCGTGAGTAGAGAAAGATCTACGAACAGAAAATCGCAAGTATGACGCAATCCTAGGTCATACGATCAATATATATAATCCTCAAAGTATAACCAGCAACCTATAACAATGGCTAAGGTAAATATCTATCCCAAGTATAATCCTATGTGCCCGTGTCAGTGCTCAGGTAGCAATGTATCATATGAATGATATAGGAATGCATGAAACAGAACGCATGTACTGAAGAAAACTGTTTTCATAAATTAGTGAGATTTCTGTATTTTTAAAATGAGGTATCATAAAAAAAATCAGCATAAACAGTGGCTAGCATCGGCAGAAAACATAAATCTCAATATCTCTGAATCACAACCTCTGTACCTCAATATCTCAAATCTCAATGTCTCAATCATAAAAAATCCAGGGTGCCGTCAGTCCAGATCGGCCCCTACCATCTATCTCATGACCACGACGGTATTCTCCGGAAATCCGACGTGTCGGGTAATATAACCGGTCGGTAGTGCTCCCCTGCCAGGCTCAACGCCATCTCCTGCAATCCTCTTGCACCGGGATACCGCACCGGGTCCACCATGTACCCGCATTCGGTCTCGTCCGCCTCCTCGAATCGGGTTTCACATGTCGCTCTCAACACCAAGAAAACACATGGTGGACGCACTGAAATATCATATCAAGGGTAACCGGGTTTTTTAAACAATTTCATAATCTCTTTGAAATATCCACGGTTCCCAAATCCAGAAATATCATAGAAACAACATATCTCAATGCGTATAATTAGGAAGCATGATGTATGTGACATATAAATGAAATGCAAGTATAACAGTATATCATGCAACATGGAATAATAGTATGCACATACAAGGGTCATATCCTGATGCAATAATACTACTGTATAGTGACATGGCAATTACCGATGAAGATTTTTGTGAGCTGGCAAGTAAGTGTATGTGGAACATACGCATCATCGGTAATGGTGCTGGTGTCCTAACCGCATGATATCAATAATGGAATATGAATTACAGTAAGTATGCGATGCAGAGCAACAACAATAATGTACGGGAGCTGAATACTAAGTACAAAGATAGCTAAACAGCGTCTAATGTCATAAGAGTGATACAGCTATTCCAACTATAAGGCTGAGCTAATAAGCTAACTGCAGGTTAGGGAAACCACCTAATCTCTGAGTCGATATATATATATATATATGTAGTCGGTGATCCCGTCTCGATAATATCACATCCGATACCATATCACTATAATCGGTTATCCACAAGTCAAGAGGGTGGATCAAACATCAAAACATAGCTCGTACGTAAATCCGTCATACGGCAGCCCCAAATCTGGGTACGGGTTATAATAATTATATAATTCATCTGGTATTTTCTTTATCAAATATCATCATCTGGGTACTGACCTATGTCTAGTACAATGCTACCATCATCACTATAATCATGATCTCACTCCTGATCGACAGTCTCGTATAAATCGATATCCTCATCACATGCCATCACAAGGAGTAAACATCGCCGAATGTGGCCTATCATAAACATCTTCTCATATCCTGTCATATCATATTCTATCTTGTATCATAATCACATGTCGATCATTTAATATATATCACTATTCCTATGACATCATTATCTCGAAATCCGCTAAAGCATCACGACGTATCTCAAATATGAATTCAACCATATCCCCGATATCATAATCTCGGATCAAAAATCATCGACTCAACTCAACCCCAAGTATCATCCTTAAATCCGTATGTGAACACATAGTCCCATACCCATGTGACCACAAAACTATATAGAATCCCATAACCACATATGAAATAAGGATGTATGCAAGTATGTATTTGTGTATATGTATGTATAGTGCACCTACTACCTAGGGTTTCGTAACCATTCACCAATCCAACACACCAATATCCATCTTAACATTATCAATAATCCCAAACAACATATAATAATTGTTAGTGTGTATACGCATCCGTATACATCACTACGAACCGCGGGGGTGCTATACGCCATCCACACGACTTCTCCCCGTAAATATATATCTACTCACCTTGTTTTATGCGTGCCGGTGCCGATGTCGCCATTTGCATCTCCAACGCTTCGACACCACACGGGGTACCTACATGGATATCACATGCTAAAACACATGAAAACCATATCGAAAACCAAAATGGTGCACGCTACGCCCATAGGTAAAAACCTGTGGCCTCGCGTGCAAACACAGCCAATGCTCACTGGTCGTTGGCGTTCAAACGCCACCCGACGGAAACGAACCATCGAATACCAAAAACCCATGCTAAACAAGTCGTAAATCATGCGCCAACTCATGAAAATCAACCCAGATTTTACCCTAACTGGAATCAGTCAAAACTAGACATACCCAAGGTCAAGTTTATAGGTAAAAGAGTCGTGCACGCAAAACGAGGGAGTTTCCTACAGCTCTGGCCGCAAATTGCGGCCAGGGAGAATTTATCTGCGTCCGGGAAGTGGGTCCAGGGTCTGGGGCTTTGGGTGTTGGTTCCTATCTGCCTGCACAGCCTACTGCCAAGTCAAAATTATTTTAGGAGGTCCGGGTTGATAGCAGTTTCCAGAAAGGCCACAAAGTCGACAAAATCCCTAAATTTCATCGATTCTAAACTATCTGGGATTTTGGTGAAACCTGGGATAAATCTTGTTTCAACCGGTCTTAACAGCACCTAATAAGGCTATACTAACCTTCAAAACCATCCCTTGGCCAACTCTCACTCAAATCACATAAAACTAGTACTAGATCACAATATAAACACTAAATTTCAGTTAAACAACTATAACTTGCAAGATAGGAATTGGGTTGTGAGATTATACCTCAACGAAAACCTAGGATGTAGGAGAAGAGAGGATGAAGGAAGGAGGAAGGGTTGTGCAGCATGCTGAGCTGCTCCTTGGGCTGTTTTTCCTTGTTGCTGTCGCTGCATCAGGCTGCTGCTGCTGCTGTTTTTGTGTGCTGATGCAGTGCTGCGCTGTTGTGGATGTAGTTGTGTTGGTGTGTTTATGGTGTTGGGTTGCTGTTGCTGTTGGTTTCAGCTGTTGGTTCTTGCAAATTTCCTTTGCTTTTCTTTTTGGCTGTGTGCAGCAGCTACTGCTGTTGTTGTTTCAGGTTTGGGTATTGGTTTGTGGTGTTAAGCTATGGTGTTAAAGGCTGGTATGTGTTGTTATGATGGGGTTGCAGCTGGTGTTGCACAATTTGGGGGCTGATGTGCTACATCAGCTGTTGTTGCAGCAGTTGATGAGGCAGTTGCTTTTGTTGCTGCTGAAGGTGTCTGACGTAGCTGCTGGTGTGAGGGAATTGGGGCTGATGTCAATTGGGTGGCTGAAGTGTTGGTGTGGGTGCTGATGTTATGCTATTGGGGTTGATGTTCAGGATGGGGTTGGGCTGCTGATGTAGTTTGGGCTGAAATATGCTGATGGTGGCTGATGTGTTGGGGTGTTGTGTGTAAGGTGTAGGATTGATGGTGGTGTGGTGTTTGAGTGAGAGGGAGAGATGTAATAGTTACGTAAAAGTTGTGAAAAGAAATGGAGTGTGACACTTCCTAGCCACCACTCTCACTCTCTTTTAAAATTGTTGCATGACAACCATCCAATCCTCTCTCTTTCTTACCAAATGTCAACCCTAACCCTAATCATCCTTAACCAAAACCAAAACCCTAATTAACCCAATTAACCTAATCAATTGGTTAGACCACCATGGTCATCTAACATGGTCCAACCCTAGGCCACCATAAGTCCATAACATGAGACAAGTGTGGAAAATGTTATGTGCACATTTTGCATAAAAAGCCAAAAATCCAATTAGCGATTTTTAATCGCGATTAACACTAAAGTCGCATATAATCCATCATGAAAACTGTAAAATTGCTTATTTCCACAAAATAACCTATTTTAGAATTTCTATAAATTTTCTCCGGAATTTTCACCATTTAACGATATTTAATTATACCGACTATTAAAATATTCATTAAAAATTAATATTAAATTATGAAAATTCCCAAAAATAATATTCTATTTTTTTGAAATGTTACAACAAGGTTCATCTACCATTTTGATGAAGTCAAACTCCCTGACTACCACATCAAAACAGATGTTCCAACTCCGCGATGCTTGCTTTATCACATAAAACATCTTACACACGTTTCCGCTGCTCCCACTGTCTACGAAGCACTCTGGCTGTGTACTTATAGACGCTATCTTCTAAAACATCATTTAGAAAAGCAGTCGTGACATCTAACCACCAGATATCGTAGTCATGGTATGTAGCCGTGGCAAGTAGGATCTGGATGGACTTAAGCATAGCTTTGAAAGTCTCAACTTTTCCATGTACACCATGTAATCTTCTCAAGATATACTTTCTCCTGATGGGGATTTAACCCTTCGGATAATGCAACCAAAGTCCATATTTTTTTGGTGTATAAGGATTCCATCTCAGATCACTAAGCATCCAGCCATTCTTACAGAGTCCCACTCCTGATGGCCTGCTCGAAACTAGTTGGGTCATCATCTCATGATGCAATCCTCACTCCCATTGTCATAGAGAAATCGAAGTATCTCTCAGTTGGGTGAGAAACCCTACTAGATTGGCGGAGAGGCTGAGGTTCGTTGGTTACTATTGAATCCTTTGGTTCTACCAAATCATAAGCTGCAGTTTGTATAGCTGGAAACTTTCCAATTCTACATAACAGACCTTGCCTCAAGCTTTTCCGGATTTTGCTTTTAGACATTGGCCGGACAACCCCAAATCTTAACAAACTTAAGATATGGGCTCTTCCCTTTCCATATCACATATGAAGTGGTAGACAACTGATTTGATTTGAACCCTATTCAATAGCTACGCAACTTCTCAAGTGCATAACTCCCAAAAGGAAATAGGAAACTCAGTAGTACTCATCATAGAGCACACAATATCACATAGGGTGCTATTGCTCCGCCCCGATATACCATCGTGCTATGGTGTATACGGAGGAGTAATGCTGAGAGAGAATCTCATTCTCCTTCAGAATAATCCAGGATCTCCGTGCTCAAGTATTCTCCTCCTTGATCTCATCAAAGGACATAATACTTATACCCGTATTTTGGTTCTCTACTTCTAACTTATATTCTGTGAATTTCTCAAAAGGTTCAGACTTGTGTTTTAACAGGAACATATGTCTGAATCTTGAGAGATAATCAGTGAATATAATAAAGTACAAAGAACCGGTCTTGGCATGTGTTGACTGGGGACCTTCATATATCAACATGTATTAATCCCAAGAGTTCACTAACTCTTTCTCTGTTTCCAATAAATGGAGCTGTGATATTCTTATCTCTGTGACATGACCGGCAAGTTTCACAAGATGTAAATTCAAACAATTTAAATATGCATCTATATGTAACTTCAGCTAGTCTGGTCATAATGATATGACCTAGTCTACAATACCTCAAGAAGGATTCGTTCATTTTTGAACTATTCCTCTTGTGTGTGTTCTGTATACGAAGAACTGTAGTTTGATTTAGAACGTCAATGCTTTTAGATAACGTGCCTGAACCGATCAACTCTTGATATAGGAAATGTTCAAAACATTATCCAATAATACAAAATTATATCCTTTCTTTACTAATAAAGAGACTGATGTGATATTGTATATCAGGTTCGGTATCTAATAACATTTGTTCAGAATCAATGTATTATGGTAATACAGGGTGATAGTGACCAACAGACTTGGCTGCAACACTTGCACCGTTTCTATCTCATGAAACTTATCACCCGTTCTCTGTTCTCTACCTATCTGTATCCCTTGTAACAGATTACATATGCGGGATCCTGATCCGGTATCTCATACCCAGAACGTAAGGGATACTGAGAAAACAGTTCTATGTAATGAACACACCCGAAGATGATACATCAGCATGCACATTCTTCGTTTGGGCGGCACGGGAAATCTGGTATTCCCTAATTTCCTGCTCTGTCTTATAACAATTATAAGTTGGAGCGGGACCAACGTTCCCAGCTCAGTATAACAAGCGGGTTCGGTCAATTCATCTGTTTTATTATCTTGATTAAGGCGTGATATGGTCGCTACCTGGAGAGAGAGAGAAGAAAACACTCAGCGTATGCTCTTGCAAGATTAGATTGGTTATCTAATATATCTAATCAGGATGTCTCCCACTATTTTAATCAAATCTCCCTTCAAACCCTAAAAGGAAAGACTAACCGGGATTAATTACACGGTACAAGTTCGCAAATCTTTCAGCCAGGCCAGTGTCGGTACTTTGAGGGAGGTCCCCCGTGCTTTCGCATGAACCTAATTATAGTAAACCTCGTTTTCCCAGAGGCGTAACCCCGTTAACACCTTTCTAGACACCTACTTGATCGGCTAATTGTAATGTGTAAAACTCTCCCAGGAGTAACTCTTACTCGCAGCGGGTATCGGCATCCAACTATCTCATAGAAGGTATGCAATCTCATTGCAAATTTCAACACTTGAAATTCCCAATAATATTTTACCCCTAGCGTCCTATGACCTTGACAGAGGTCAACAAACCATAGGCTGCTAGTCAAGTTCAACCCGTCATTTCCTGATTGAAGTAAACCCACCCGCACGACCCTTGACAGAGGTCAACAAGGTCGCACGACTACCCTAAATCAATCACATCATATGTTTATACAGATAAGCACTAATCAGCTACCACACACTACGCCTTGACAGAGGTCAACAAACGCAACACGAATACTAACTATTACTTATCTGAAATGACGGAGGGCTACGGCAGGTTTTTAAGAAAAACCTTTGCGTAATGAACTTGATATCGTTGAAGAATTGAGTGATTTTTAAATAGAGTGTTTTTGAGCCTTTTCTAGTTTTGCTAAAGGGGTCACTCTCGGTGAAGGGATCGTCGGCCCTTTCCTCATCGAATAAGGTGCAGGATATTTCACAAATATCGCTGTGCAAAGTAAGAACTATAGAAGCAATCAAAAGACAAACCGAGTTTGTAGCATCTGCTAGTTTCACTAAAGAGGTCACTCCCGGTGAAGGGATCTCGGCTCTTTCCTTATCGAATAAGGTGCTGGATGTTCTACAATGAACACCGCTATGCAAAGCAAGAACTAGAGCTACCAGTTTTTAAACAAGTTTCTACAACATCTTTAGGTTTCTTTTAGTTTCATTAATCTCATTAATGAAGTCCCATTTTATTATGATTCACAAGCATCATATTTGAAACGAAATCTGCAATATAACATATATCTCATATATATTATATAAACATTCGTCTCAGGCATTAATATGATTTCATCACAGAACATTGCAGCAGAAGTACATATATGAAATATTGGATATACTAGGACGTCTGTGTTTTAATACAAGCCTGTATAAAACACGGATTCTACGGTCGCGATGAATAGCCAAACCCACATCCCTAGACCCCTACGAGAGCGGCAAGCAACACTGCCAATTCTAGGGTTAGGAGACCCGGTCTCGACTCCTTGAGAAGGTCTCCCACTGGACCCTAGAACCCGGTTACTTGTGCTCTCCGCCTTGGGTCTACCTAATGCGGGAAAGTAAATAATATACAATGGTGACATCATCCTCAGCCCGGAAGTGCCCCAATAAAAGAATATTACATACAAATGAATTTTACATGAATGAAAAAGAAAAACTCTCATCTCATATAAAACCCCGGCTATTCAAAACGCGATGATCCAATATAACATATCACAGCAACACATAATATCTCATATCATCAACGTAAGCAAGTATGCGTATCCCGATTGTCGTTGATGTATAGCAACGAAGCCGGTGATACACCACATACTACGCTTACGGTCACAGAAAAGAAAGTGTAAAACTACAACAGTTGGAATCCGCAACCTCTTTAGACATCGCATGCCTAACCAAATGAATTCCTTAGACATCTCATGCTTAACAATTATAAACCCCGCATTTTAGTCTCATTATCGAAAATTCTTTTCAATATAAAGTCGGGCAATTCAACAAGATTCCCGACATCCTGATGGAATGCTCGTCGCAAAATTTAGTAGACGGCCGCACCCCTAGATGCAGTCGACGAAGTGCACTAAGGCGGAACACCGCTGCCGCGAGCACCCGAACGGATTCTTTCGGCGACGGGGTTCTCCTACAAACACTTGGTCGGGGCTATGGGGCTTGGCTATCTATTAAGTTTACCCGGCGAGTATCCGCGTACGCTACGTGATTGCGACGGACTTTTGATCACATCAAAATTCCGTGGCAACCGATCATCTGAGACTAAACTGCTAGATTTATAACATTCAAATCAGTTATCTCATAATTACATGTAGATTCCAAATATTGTATCACATTCCAGATAAATAGACAATGTTAAACTTTCCGATCGAATAATCAAATACCCAAGATTTCCCCAATATATCTCAACACTTGAAATCAGTTTAAAAACATCCATCACATGCCACAGTACCAATGGTCCAGCCGTAGAAGGGTCAAGCCAACGCCTCACATGTGGCACGCCGTACTGCCAAAAACTCTAAGGTTTAGAGGCAGTTCAAGATGGTCACATAATCGAGTTAAGGTTTGTTGTCTTCTAGAGGGTCCACCATGTTACTTGCATGACTTTACGAAAGTTTCAAACACGAGAAAAATCAAACTTTTGAAAATTTTCCGACAGGGGAAAAAGTGAGTTATTGATATCCGGTCGAACATTTTAACAGTTTCTAAAATTATCCGGAAAGACTAAACAATGTTAAATTATCCGATCGAATCAACAAGTCCCCAATATAACCCTAGAAAACTCAACACTTGAGTGGAATTAAAAAATTCCCAGAAAAAATTGCCAAGAAAGGACCTAAGAATAAATATATGAAATTACAGGGACTAATTCAAAATTTTGGCCGCGGAACCGAGCCAAACCCTTGGTTTGGCCGCGGTTCCGCGGTCAAATCAGAGAATTAAAAGTCCGTACTTCACAGTAATTCTTATTTTTAATTCATAAAAAATTATATTTTTGAAAAATATCGAGAGAAGGCTATTATCGGGGTTTTCCGGGTTCGATCGGACTTTAAACTTCGCTCAGACTTTGCCTAAAGCTCTAGCTTGGCTCTGATACCACTATAGGGTTGATAGGCACGGGCAAAAGGGTCTACGAGGTATCAACCATGCCCGATTAAAAAATTAGCCGTGCCGAACAACCCGAAGCCGGATCTTTAAACTAGGGTTTAGGCGAAAACAAGTATGTTAAACTCTTTAACACTAAGAGAGAGGGATTACAACCTTTGTAGATCCGGTCCTTCACTTCTTAAGCTCCGTGTTCAGGTCCCTTTGATGCGATCATCGTGTTCCGGACTCTCGAGAGGCTTCATGAAGAGAATGATGCAACCTTGCTTCTGATCTTCGATAACATAGATGATCTACCTTGAAGTTTCATTAACACAAGCTATCACTCATGAAATGATGTGAACACCCTCATCTAAATGGCAAGGATAGATAATGATGATGATGTAGGATTTTTGCTCTCATTTATAATCTTTTTCTCACTCACTTTCATCACAAAAGAAAGCTTTTTCAAGAAGGAGCTCAAGGAAGAAGAAGAATGAATATCATCATCCTTTTGTGATGAATAATGAATTATTGTAGTGGTTACAAATCTAACTAAGGGTTAAGCATGAAAGAGTTAACCCTTGTAAAGAGTTAACTAGAGTTAATGGTTCGGATTGGGTTAACATAATATCTTCACAAAATATCAAGCATCCACAAAGTCAAAGCTTCATGAAGCTTCATGGAAGCTTCATGCAAAAGCTAACCCTAATCCAACCCCTAACAAAGTTTAAACCCTAAACTATTGTTAAATTTGTAACCCTAACATGTTACAATATTATATATCACATATACAATATATTTTGTAACAATAGAAAATAATACAATTAACATATATCAATGTATTATCCCGTGAGAAAATGAATCTTTTTGTGAGCTAATATTAGTTAATGTAATTTAATATATGATATATATTATTATACATTAAATTATCGAATCAACACTTGATTCGATAATCCGGCTATTTCATAAATAACCTACTAGTACGATGACCCGGCTATATCGCATATACCCGGCCGATATCTCATATCGCGAGAATCCAATACGGTATCACATACCGCATTATCCTCGGTCCCGCACATATCACATATGTGCTCCTACTCCATTTTGCCTGACCCAAGAAACCTCTGTGTTGGACTCTAAAGAATCGTCAATACGCCGGCAGTAGGTGATGATCATATCAAACACCCACAAGCTGCAAGCGATCAGCTAAATGCAACAGCCACACAGGTAGTGAGCGCTCAGAAAATCAACAAGCAAGCCTATATATTCTCCTGTGAATCCAATCAGTAACACTCCCGTAAAGTCCGGTCTCGCCGTCTGATATGTCGCATATCTCGCCTAGGGGTGGTAAACGTCAGACCCCAGTAACTCGATAAGTCGTGTAGATATGAGGTCTATAACAGTTCGAGAAACTACTAATAACACTTACCAGTAAATCTCAGCAACCCTGAACAGGGATTTCCGGTTATAGCCAATCGAACACAGCACAACATCAACTCCCTATACCGGGAGCGACGAATCCCCTCCTATCGCTCATTGCCTCCATGTGATTCGGGACTGTACCCAAAAGCCACCTTTTTGCACGCCCTCTTGGACGTGGTATGATAGAAATCAAAGCACGGTGGGAATCACACAAGACTATATGACGATCTCGGGTCAACAGACTACTCTGTACCAGTGTCACCGGAGAACAGCCATCTGACGTAAGGTATAATACCATCTGGGAGTTCTCGGCGAGTCCGTCCAGTGTACCCAGTCTCCACTGAGCACCCGTACACCATCCTTAATGTCAAGCAACGATGGATATGGGATTATCCATCGCCCATCATATCGGTCAAGATGCGTATACGCTAGTCTACTCTGGTGTATCGATGCCCTGTCTAAATACACCCTCGACTAGGAACAGTTATAGGATGTACTCATAGACTACAGTGGCCCCTCTAGTATGATCTCATCATAGTCCCAGTAGCCGAGTACATATCCTAAGGCTTTATCAACATGTTACATAGAGACAATCAGAGTACTATAAGTCCATGCTACCACTTCCCCGGTTCTTTGGGGTTGCGGAAATAGTGGAAAACGATTTTTCTTTCGGTGGTAACATGGACTCAAAATACGGATCTTTATTAAACAACTACCTAACAACCTAACTTGGAGTTTTACCTACTCGGTTAGGGGGTTATACCTTACTTGAACTCCTTCATCTTCAACTCCTTGCGATGTCCGGATCGCCCTCACCTCGTCGTCTCCTCGCGCCGAAGATGGATCCACCCGAAAGCTTCTACCTTTTAGCTTCTACTTCAAACTTGAAGAAACTAGAACACTTGGCTTGCTAGGCCTTGTGAACTAGGATGAGTAGAGGAGTGTTTTGGGTTCTATCTATATGGTTCTTTCTTCTCAACACATGAGACAAGTAGAACCATGAACTAGAGAGAGAGTAAGAGGAAGAGGGAGAGCTTGAGGATGAGAGAGCTCAAAAGAGAGAAAAGCAAAATGAAAGAATGAGCAAGACTTTTTGCTCTCATGCTCTCATAATCCAAAATCATGATAACTCATAATAGTAATTGAGATTTATGTGATGGTTCAATTCAAAATGGCCATATCATTTCATGCACTCATTTTGCAAAAACAAACAAGCAAGCAAAAGTCTTTGCCATGAAATGATAGCCATTGTAATGATGGTGGTCAACTAGTCCAACCTAGTCAACCGGTCAACAAAGTCAACAAGTCAACAAAGTCAACTCTTCTTCCCAACCATGACACAATAATATTTAATTATTATTATTATTAATCATATTTCTTATTCTCATTAGGGTTTAGCAAAAGTCAATAGTCAACAACCCTAATGAGAATCCTTTGCCTCTGTCTCTCTGTCAACTGTGCATACACACCCGCATCCGCGTTCCGAGGAACACGAATACAAATGAGATAAAACCAATCCCAAAACTTACACTAGGATCTGACATAAACCAAAGCCCGCTAGTGTTAACTGTCCGGACACTAAACATGCACAAGTGCACGGATGTGACCGAACCCTGTCGCAAAACCATGCGACCTGTCGCAAAACCATGCGACCTCTACTCTTTTGCCTAAAGGCGAATAGCTCTCTGTGTGGGACTCTAAAGGCTCGACACTACGATGGCAGTGGGTTTAACCACAGACCGCAAGCGGCACTAGCTGTGCGTAACGGCCCCCAGGTAGATGCCGATAAGAAGACGGACGAGGTGAAACCCATCTGAACACCTACTGAGCCTGAATGTGACAGTCTCCGTACAGTCCGGTCTGTTCGTCTGAGAATATCGCATGGCGGGCCTAGGGGGCGGTAAACGTCAGTCCCCTAATAGCGGTACAAGTCATGTCGGAGTGTAGCCCAGAACACCCTGAGATAACACTGGAAACCTACCAGTATATCTCGCTTGCCCTGGCCAGGGACTACTTGTGTAATGGCTCTCCTAGACACAGCGCGATATCAACCCCCAATACCGGGAGAGACGAATCCTGTCTAACCGTCACTGCCTCCAAGTGCTTCGGGACTGCACCCAACTATTACCTGTTTGCACGACTCCTTTGAGCCGTGGTAGGGTAGTAATCAAAGTACAGTGGGATCACACTCGAGGCGAAGTGACAGTGTCAAGTCAGCAGACTAAGCTGTACTCATGTCACCTGGGAACTGACAACTGACAACTGACGATAGGTATAGTACCAAACAATCAGTTCCCGACGAGTCCTGTCCAGTGTACTCGTAACCTAACGAGCACCAGCATACTATCTCAAGTACGACGTACTGACAGCTGTGGGACAGACCGTCTCCCCTGCTGGGATGAGAAGCGCATACGCTAGTTTACTCCGGAGTGTCGATGCCCTGTCTCGACAGTCCTACGACTAGGGACCTGAATAAGGATGTGCTTATAGATTACCCAGCCCCCACTAGTGTGACTGCCATCACAACGCTGGTAATCAAGCAAAGATCCTAAGGGCTCTACTAATATATATAAGCGATATGCTAAAAGAAACACATGCACCTATTGATGTAGAGACAAACCAAGTAGCATACTACCATTTTGAGCAAGATTGTCTATACAAGGCGAATATCCCAAGCTTCCATTAAATAATATACAAACTAGTATGATACAGTAATCGCCTCTAGGGCGTATACACTAACAAGTACATGTTAAGATAAAGTACAACCAGATAGCATACTATCATGTCGAGCAAGAAAGTCCTCCCTATATATGTCCAAGCATCCATTACAATATACATCGTATGTACAGAAATGGCCTCTAGGGCATACATATAACTAACAGTACGTAGATGACATACACTAGATAGGAAATGGTTTCCTATACTACACTCGGTCAAGCTCCTCTTATCACGAGGATTCTCCATGAATGATCTGGATGATACCTATTACATCTTGTGGATTATGATCTATGGTGATAAATCTAAGTGGATATTGGGAGTGTCCCAAATCCAGGTACATTAACACCGTACTAAAGGGGTTTAGTATGAAAGATTATAAGCATGGTGGTTCACCCAATAACTCATGAATCACTCTCCAAAAAGATGTCTTCTAAGAATGATTTGGAGAGAGCTAGCATGCAAGGGATACCCTATGCTTCGGCAGTAGGCTCTATCAGGTATGCGATATTATATACCATACCAGATGTAGCTAACACACTAGGTGTAGAGATCAGGAATCAATCGGATCTTGGGAGAATCACTGGACAGCTGTGTAGGACAATCTTAAGTACTTGAGAAGCACGAAAGAAATGTTCTTGGGGTTTGGTAACGGTAAACTTCAGTGGGAGTCCTTTACAAATTTGAGATTCCAGAGTGATAAGGATGACTGAAAGTCAGTCACATGCTTTGTCTACACCCTCAGTAGAAGGACGGTATGTTGGATGAGTTCCAAGCTAGATACCATGGCATACTAGACAATAAAGGCTGAATACATCGCTACCAACGATACTGCCAAAGTGGGTGTCTGGATATTTCTTGTTCATGAAATGAACAAGGTTCCTACTATTGAGAGTCCAATAAATGTTATTGCGACAACAATGGAGTTGCGGCTTTGGCATTGGAACTCCGGTCCCATCAGCGATCCAGACACATTCTGAGGACAGTATCACCTGATCAGGAAGATGGTTGATCTCCAAGGGATCAAGGTAAGGAGAGTTGACGCGAAGGATAACACAACGGATCCACTCTCAAAGGCCTTTGCCAAGAGAGACATTAACGGGGCGTTGGGTATGAGATACTACAACAAATGGCCTTAGTACAAGTGGGAGATTGTTAGTTATATGTATGCCGTAGAGGCCATTATTATGCATGTGATGTATATTATAGTGGATGCTAGGACATAAATAGGGAGGAATTTCTTGCTCGACATAATAGTAGGCAATCTGGTTGCTCTTTATATTAACATGTGCACTTATTGTCTCTCTATTACATATTGATAAAGCCCTTAGGATGAGTACTTGACTGCCAGGATCATAATAGTGGGGCAGAGCTAGTCGATAAGTACGTCCTTCAAATGTTCCAAGTTGTGGGAGTATCGAGACGAGGCATAGATATTCCAGAGTAGACTAGCGTATACATTTCTCGACCCATATGATGGGCGATGGATGATCCCATATCCATTGGTGTTTGACATCAGAGATGGGATACAGGTGGTCAGTGGAGACTGGGTACACTGAACGGACTCACCGAGAACTCCTAGATGGTATTATACCTATCGTCAGATAGCAGTTCTCTGGTGACACTGGTACAGGTTAGCCTATCGACCCGAGATCGTCCTAGGGTCTTGTGTGATCCCCACCGTGCTTTGATTTCCACCTTACCACGTTCAAGAGATCGTGCAAAATGGTGATTTGTGGGTACAGTCCCGAGTCACATGGAGGCAATAAGCGATAGGAAGGGATTTCGTCTTTCCTGGTATTGGGGGTTGATGTTGCGCTATGCTCGATTGGCCATAACAGGAAATCCCTGGCCAGGGTTGCTGAGATATACTGGTAAGTGTTATCAGTAGTTTCTTGAACAGTTATGAGCCTCACATCGGTATGACTTATCAAGCTATTGGGGTCTAACGTTTTACCACCCCCAAGCTGCGATATGCGACATATCTGACGAAGAGACCGGACTGTACGGTAGTGTTACAGACTAGATTCGCAGGAGCATGAACAAGCTTGCTTGTTGATCTTCTGATCGCTCAATACACAGGTGGCCGTTACATTTTGCACACCGCTTGCAGCTTGTGGGTGGCTGATATGATCACCACCTACTGCCGGCGTATTAACGAGTCTTTAGAGTCCTGCACAGAGATTTCCTGGCTCAAGCGAAACGAAGTAGGAGCACATATGTGATATGTACGGGATCGAGATTAATACGAGTATGTGATACCGTATTCCATTCTCGCGATATGTTAGATCGGTCGGTTATATGTGATATAACCAGGTTGTCGAATCAAGTGTTTATTAGACAAATTGATACATTTGATATTAGTCGGTTGTATGTGATATAGCCGGATTATTAAATCTAGCGTTGATTTAATAATTTAATGTATAATTATATATTTGATATATTAATTTACATTAACTAATATTAGCTCACTTAATAATTTCATTTTCTCACTAGTGTACTTTAATTATATATGTGATATATATTAATGTACATTTTTTGTGTCATGCTTGATGCCACATGCTACATGGGTGTATGAGACTCACACCATACTTATGATAATGATGGGTTTTATTTATTTAAAGTAAATCAAATTAGTTGGAAATTGTCACATGGTTGAAGCATGTAGAGCCATTGACCAAGCCCACCCATTTTGTTTTACTTGAGGATATTTATTAACCCAACAATTATTATTTAGCCATGGTTTAGTCTCTATATGAGTTAGTATATGATATTAACTCACCCATGGTTTCTATTCTCAACACTTGATTCATTCTTCACTTGCTTCATTCCATGGTTGCTTCTTCTTTATCTTCTTCCTTAAGCTCTCTAGCTTCATGAGAGGTGAAGAAAAATAGTGAGAAAATAATTTCTAAAGTGAGCAAAATTCCTACTTAATCAATCTCTTCTCTAATAACCATTTAGATTGGGTTGTTTCTTCACTAGTTCATCACTTAGTGAAGAGGTATCTTGAGTTAGTGTCTCCTCGACGTAGATCATCTTCGGCCTCGAAAACTTCAAGAAAGCTTGTTCATTTCACCATGTGGAGCCTCACGAGAGTCCGGGAGATCATTACTTAGAGCGAAGGGACTACTACACGGGGCTATTGATGTGAATGACCGGTCTACAAAGGTTGTATTTCTTGTTCACTTATATGTAAAGATGTTTACATGCTTGTTCGTCTAATTCTCTAGATTAGATTCTAGCGTTAGGGCTCTTTAGTGTGTCAAATTTTTGAAAATGGCATGGTCGATGCCTACAGAAACCCTGAGGCGACACTAAGGAACCTAGCAAAAACAGCATGGCCGATACCGTCCGGAACCCCTTGGGCGTGCTAGGAACCCTACAGTGGTATCAGTGCCAAGTTAGAGCATTAGGCGTTGTTTAGGTGAAGATAGAAGTCCGAACGAACACCGAAAACCCTAAATTCACCCCCTCTCTGGAAATTTTTCAAAATGTTGGAGTTTTTCATGTTAAAAATATTCAGAAAATCATGCATGGTTTTCTATGACCCACCAGAAGAATGACCCCCTAACTCATCCTAGTGATTGCGGAACCGCAGCCAAAATATGGCTTTGGCGGCGGTTCCGCGGCGCCATTAGAGAGGCTTGGGACGGGCTTTCTACTGCTGGTCCGTGGGTACCAGTGCATTGTCTGGGTGTATTTTAACACTGCTCAAGTGTTTAGCTCTCTGGGAAATTTTGGGAATTCATTGATTCAATCGAAATGTTCAACATCGTCTAGCTATCTATGAAATGTGATACAATATTTGGAATCTACAATAATCGGTTTTGTGAAAACTGGTTTGAATTTTGAAAACCTAGCAGTTTCGTCTCATTTGATCGGTTGCCGCGGAATTTTGATTCGGATCAAATCTCCATCGCAATCATGTTACATTCGCGGATACTCGCCGAGTAACATTACTAGATAGCCACGCCCCATAGCCCTGACCAAGTGACTGTAGGAGAACACCATTGCTAATAGTATCCGTTCGGGTGCTTGCGGCCGCGGTATTCCACTTAAGTGCACTTTGTCGACGGCATCGGGGGTACGACCGTCTACTAAAGTTTCAGACGAGCATTCGATCAGGATGTTGGGAATCTTGTTGAATTGCCCAACCTGTTATTGGAAAGTGTTTTCGATAACGAGACTAAAATGCGGAGTTTATAATTGTTACTCATTAAATTCAGAATATGAGATATTCCGGGTTTATGATGTATAAGAAATTCTTTTGGTTATGCATGAAATCCGAAGTATGTGATACCTTGGGTTTATGATGTCTAATGAGGTTGCAAATTCCAACTGTTGTAGTTTTTCATTTTCTTTTATGCAACCGTAAGTGCAATATATGGGATATCGCCGGTTTCGTTACTATATGTCAACGACAATTGGGATATGCATATTTACTTACGTTGATGACATGTGATGTTATGTGTTGCTGTGATATATTATATTGGATCGTCGTGTTTGAATAGCTGGGGGTTTTATGCAAGATGAGTGTTTTTCATTTTCATTCATGTAAAATTCAATGTATGTAATATTCTTTTATTAGGACACTTTCGGGTCGAGGATGATGTCACCATTGTTGTATATTATTTACATTTCCGCATTAGGCTAGACCCAAGGAGGAGAGCACAAGTAACCGGGTTCTAGGGTCCAGTAGGAGACCATCTCGAGGAGTCGAGACCGGGTCTCCAAACCCTAGAATTGATAGGGTTGCTTGCCACTCTCCTAAAGCTCTAGGGTATGGGTTTGGCTATTCATCACAAACGTGGAATCCATGTTTTTTACTGGCTTAATTTAAAACACGAAAATCCTAGTATATCCAATATTTCATATGCTCACTTCTGCTGCTGATATTCTGTGATGTGATCACTATTCTGAGACAAATGGTATATTACATATATGATATATAATAAACGTTGCTTATGTTTTGCATCCGCGCTAGTCCCGTCCCGTTATGCCGTTAGTTAAGTAACCTAACGGTGCATAATGGGACACTGTGGAGAATACGGATGGCATAAGCGTACGTTATATTTTAGTTTCTTTATCTGTGATGCTTAGGAAGCATAAATAATGGGACTTCATTAATGTGATTAATGAAAAGAAAAGAAACCTAATGATGTTGTGGAATCGAATTTCAAAAAGGGTAGCTCTAGTTCTTGCTTTGCATAGTGGTATTCCTTGATGAATATCCAGCACCTTATTCGATAAGGAAAGAGCCGAGATCTCTTCACCGGGAGTGACTTCTTTAGTGAAACTAGCAGATGCTACAACCCTCTCGGTTTTGTTTTTGATTGCTTTTTTAGTTCTTGCTTTGCATAGTGGTATTCCTTGATGAATATACAGCACCTTATTTGATAAGGAAAGAGCCGAGATCCGTTCACCGTGAGTGATCTCTATAGAAAAACTAGTAAAATCCTCAAAAACACTCGTTTTAAAAATAATTCAATTCTACAACGATATCAAGTTCATTACGCAAAAGGTTTCTTAAAAACCTGTCGTGGCCCTCCGTCATTTCAGATAGGTGATATTTAGTTTTTGTGCTACGTTTGTTGACCATATCCAAGGCGTAGTGTACGGTAGCTAATTTGCTCTTATCTACAAGCTTATGATTCGATTGGATTAGGATAGTCATATGGCTTTGTTGACCATAGCCAAGGGTCGTACGGGTGGGTTTAATTCAATCATGAAATGATGGGTTGAACTTGGCTAGCACATATGATTTGTTAACCATAGCCAAGGTCATAAGCTGCTAGGGGAAAAATATTATCGGGGATTTCAAATGTTGAAATTTGCAATGAGATTGCATACCTTTTATGAGATAGTTGGATCCCGATACCCGCTGCGAGTAATTGTTACTCCTGGTAGAGTTTTGCACTTTATAATTAGCTAACCCATTAGGTGTCTAGAAAGGTGTCAACGAGGTTATACCTCTGGGAAAACAAGCTTTACTTTATTTGGGACCGTACGAAAGAACGCGGGAACCTCCCTCAAAGTACTGACACCAGCCTGGCTGAACGGTTAGCGAACTTGTACGGTGTAATTAATCCAGGCTAGTCTTTCCTTTTAGGGTTAGAAATATGATTTGATAAAAATAGTAGGAGCTATCCTGATTAGATAAAATATATAACCAATCTGATCTTGCAAGAGCTTAATCAGAGTGTTTTCTTCTCTCTCTCTCTTGGTAGAGACAGTGACATGCCTTAATCAAAATAATAATATGGATGTATTGACCGAACCTGCTTATTGTACTGAGTTGGGGAACGTTGGTTCCGCTCTATCTTATAATTGTTATAAGTCTGAGCAAAAAATAGGGTAATATCGGGATTCCCATGCCACCCGATCGAAGAAACAGCATGTTGATGCGTATTCTTCGGATGTGTTCATTACCGAGAGCTGTTTCTGAGTATACTCTACATCCTGGGTATCGAATACCGGATCAGGATCCCATATATGTAATCTGTTACATGGGTTATAGAAAGGTAGAGAACCGAGAACAGGTGATAGTGCAATTGTTGCAGCCAAATCAGTTGGCAAATATCACTTTGTATTACCGAATGATAATACATTGATTGTGAACGAATGTTATTACATACCGAACCTGATATACAACATTACTTCAGTTTCTTTATTAAGATAAAAAAGGATATAATTTTTTATTGCAGGTAATGTTGTGAACATTTTCTTGAATCAAGAGTTGATTGGATCAGGCACGTTATATAATAACATGTACATTCTAAATCAAATTATAGTTCTAAGTATACAGAACACACATAAGAGAAAGAGTTCAAAAATGAACCAATCCCTCTTATGGCATTGTAGACTAGGTCATATCAATGAAACATGACTAACTAAGGTACATAAGGATGGATATTTAAATCCGTTCGAATTTTCCTCTTATGAAACTTGTCAGTAATGTCTCAAAGGTAAAATGACCAAAACCCCATTTACTGGAAACGGATATAGAGTTGCTGAACCTTGGAACTGATACATAATGATATATACGGTCCCATGTCTACACATGCCAGGGATGGTTCCTGAAACTTTATTAAATTCACTGAGGATCTTTCAAGATTCGAACATGTGTTCCTGTTGAAAAACAAGTATGATGTTTTTGAGAAATTCAAAGAATATAAGCATGAAGGTGAGAACCAGACGGGTACAAGTATTTAAGTCCTTTAATGTGACCGGGGAGGTGAATACTTAAACATGGAATTTCTGGATTATCTAATAGAGAATGAGATTTTCTCTCATCTTACTCCTCCGGATACACCACAGCACAACAGTATATCAGGACAGAGGAATCGCACCCTATGAGATATGGTGCAGTACTGCTGAGTTGCCTATTTCCTTTTGGAGTTATGCACTTGTGAAGCTACATACCCATTGAATAGGGTTCCGACCAAATCAGAGCCTACCACTCTATATGTGATATAGTGTGGGAAGAGAGCATGTCTTAAAGGTGTTAAGATATGGGGTTGTCCGGCCTATATTGAAAGGCAAAATCCAGAAAAACTCGAGGTAAAGTAAGTTCTGTAAGTTTGTTAGATATCCCAAACATTTGCGAGGGAATATCTTCTACCAAACCGAGGAACAAAAGGTGTTTTGTTTCTCAACATGCCACCCTTTTTAGAAAAAAAAGGAATTTATTCAAAACCAAATTACTGGTCATGAGGTAGAACTAAAATGTTTCCAGCTATACAAACTACAACAGATGATTTAGTGAAACCAAAGAATTCAATAGTCTCCGATAAACCTCAGCCTCTCCAAGAATCCAGTTGGGTTCCTCATCCACCTGAGAGATACTGCGGTTTTCTCAATGATAGTGGGAGCGAGGATTGTATCATGGTTGATGATGACCAAACTAGATTCAGGCAGGCCATCACGAGTAGGGACTCTTTGAAATGGCTGGATGCAGTGCAATCTGAGATGGAATCGATGTACACCAACAAAATATGACTTTGCATGTTGCTCCAAAAGGGGTAAAACCCAGCAGGAGCAAGTTGATCTTTGAGAAAGATACTTAGTGTATATAGAAAAGTTGAGATTTTCAAAGCTAGACTTGTAGTAAATGGTTTTCATCATAAAACCAAGTGTGGATTATGATGAAATCTTTTCTCCAGTGGCCATGCTTAAGTCCATCCGGGTTGAAGCAGGCATCGCGGAGTTTGAACATCTATTTTATTGTAGCGGTCAATGAATTTGACTTCGTCAAAACATTAGATGAACCATGTATATACATGAAGGCTGTAGAGAGTAAGACTGCCTTTCTCATATTGTACGAAGATGACATACTCTTGATAGGAAATGGGTTTCCTATGCTACACTCGGTCATGCTTCACTTATCATAAGGATTCTCCTGGGTAGATCTAGGTAATTCCTACTGCATCTTCGGGATTAAGATCTATAGAGATAGATATAAACGGATTTTGGGAGTGTTCCAAATCCAGGTACATTAACACCATAATAAAGGGGTTTAGTATGGAAGATTCTACACGTGGTGGTTCGCCCACTTGCTCAGGAATCACTCTCTCTAAAAAGATGTCTTTCAAGACTGATTTGGAGAGAGCTCGCATGTAAGGGATACCCTATACTTCGGCAGTAGGCTCTATCATGTAAGTGATGTTATGTACCAAACTAGATATAGCTAACTCACTAGGAGTAGTGATCAGGAATCAATCGGATCTTGGGAGAATCACTGGATAGCTATGAAGCACTAAAGAAGTGTTCTTGGTGTTTGGTAACGGTAAACTCAAGTGGGAGACCTTTACCAATTCGAGCTTTCAGAAGTGATAATGTCGACTGAAAGTTAGTCTTGGGCTATGCCTTTTATCCTCAGTGGAGGGACAGTATGTTGGAAGAGTTCCAAGCTAGATATCGTGACAAACTAGAGGATAAAGGCTAAATACATCGCTACCAACGATGCTACCAAAGAGGATGTCTGGATATTTCTTGTTCATGAGATAAACATCGTTCCTTCATTGTGGTGATGATGGAGTTGTGGCTTTGGCTTAGGAACCCCAGTCCCATCAGCGATCCACACATATTCTGAGGCAGTATCACCTGATCAGGGAGATGGTTTATCTCCAAGGGATCGAGGTCAGGAGAGTTGACGCGAAGAATAACACGGCGGATCAACTCACAAATTCCTTTCCCAAAAGAGACCTTCAGGGGACGTTGGTTATGAGATACTACAACAACTGGCCTTAGTGCAAGTTGGAGATTATTAGTTGTATGTATGGCCTAGAGGCCATTATTGTACATGTGGTGTATATTATAGTGGATTCTTGAATGTATATAGGGAGGACTTTCTTTTTCGACATGATAGTATGCTATCTGGTTACTCTTTATCATAACATGTACACTTACTATCTCTATGTTACATGTTGATAAAGCCCTTAGGATGTATACCTGATTACCAGGACTATGATGTAGATCATACAAGTGGGGTCCGGGTAGTCCGTAAGTACATCCTTTAATTGTTCCTAGTCGTGGGACTATCAAGACGGGGCATCGATATTCCAGAGAAGACTAGTGTGTACGATTCTGGACCCTGTATGGGGCGATGGTTGATCCCACAACCATTGGTGTTTGACAACAGAGAATGTGCACAGGTGCTCAGTGGAGACTGGGTAGACTGAACAGGACTCACCGTGAACTCCTGGATGGTATTATACCTCACGTCATATAGCAGTTCCCTGGTTACACTAGTACAGGTTAGTCTGTAGACCCGAGATCGTCATAGAGTCTTGTGTGATTCCCACTGTGCCTTGATTTCCAACTTACCACACTGAAGAGGAGATGTGCAAAATGGTGGTTTTTGGGAACAGTCTCGAGTCACATGGAGACAACGAGTGATAGGAGGGGATTTCGTCTCTCCCGGTATTGGGGGTTGATATTGTGCTGTGCTCAATTGGCAATAACAGTAAGTCCCTAGCTAGGGCTGATACTGATATTTACCGATAAGTGTTATCGGTAGTTTCTCGACCCGTTATGATTCTCACATCGATACGACTTATCAGGCCATTGGGGTCTAACTTTTACCAACCCCACGCTAGATATGCGACATATCAGACGAAGAGACCGGACTGTACGAAAGTGTTACTTATTGGATTCACAAGAGTATGAGCATGCATGATTGTTGATCTTCTGATCGTTCAATACCCGGGTGGCCGTTACGTGCAGCTAGTACTGCTGATGGCTTGTGGGTGACTGATATGATCATCACCTACTGCCGACGTATTGATGAGTCTTTACAGTCCTACACAGAGGTTTCCTGTCTCGGGAGAAACAAAGTAGAAGCACATATGTGATATGTGCGGGACCAAGATTAATACGTGTATGTGATACCGTATTCTATTCTCGCGATATATGATATCGGTCGGTTATATGTGATATAACCTGGTTATCGAATCAAGTGTTGGTTCGATAAGATGATTCAAATGATATTAGTCTGTTGTATGTGATATAGCTTGATTATTAAATCAAATGTTGATTTAATAATTTAATGTATAATTATATATTTGATATATTAACATACATTACCTAATATTAGCTCATATAAGAATTTCTTTATCTCATTAGAATACATTTCATATATATGTGATATATGTTAATTGTATATGTTTCTTTTTCTGCCATGCTTGATGACACGTGATACTTGGGTGTATGAGACTTACACCATTCCATGAGATAATTGGGGTTTTGTAGGGTTGCGTAACACCACCATAAGGTTTAGGAAGGCATCACACATGCCATATTGAAATTTTTTGGGGTGCTATGAAACCCTAACCAAAATCTTAACTAGAGAATTAGGGTTAACTTTGCATGTAAACAACTTTACATCTAAGAGAGAGGGATTACAACCTTTGTAGTCCGTTCCTTCACTTCATAAGCTTCGAGTAGTAGTCCCTTCGCCGTGATCCATGAACTCCCGGACTCTAGAGAGGCTCTACAAGTCGAATAATCCATACTTGCTTGAAGACTTCGAAATCAAAGATGATATACTTCGAGGAACTACAAACTCAAGCTATGACTTCACTAATTATGAATTAGTGAAGCTAACACAGTAATCTATATGGCTAGTATAGAAGAGGATGATGAAGTAAGAATTTTTCTCACTTTATTATTTAATTACTCACTATTTTCTTCTTGATCTCAAAAGCTAGAAAGCAAAAATGAGAATGAGGAAGAAGAAGAAATATGATTGAGAGTGAGGTTAGGAATGCAACCATGGGTCAAATATATCATCTTTAACCATTGTAGAGAGTTATCCATGGCTATGTGTCATGCTTAGGTTAGAAATATCTAGGGAAAAAAAGGGTGGACTTGGTCAATGGTAATCTACAAGCTTCATGAAGCTTCATCCATGACTCATTTCCACAATTTGAATTACTTAGATATTTAAACACAAACATTACATAAAGCATGGTATAATTCTCATACATACATGTTGCATGTATAACCTAGCATGCTACAATATTATATAACACATATATAATATTTATGTAACAAAAGAAAACAATATAATAAACATATATCACATATATGTTAAATGTATTATAAGTGAGAATAATAAATACTTAAGTGAGCATATAATATATATATAAATATATATATATATATATCATTTTATCGAATCAACACTTGATCCAATAACCCAGCTATATAACATATAACCGGCCGATATCATATATCGCGAGAATAGAATATGGTATCACATATCGTATTAATCTCAGTCCCCGCACATATCACATATGTGCTTCTACTCCGTTTCGCCAGAGCCAGGAAAACTCTGTGTAGGACTCTAAAGACTCGTTAATACGCCGGCAGTAAGTGATGATCATATCAAACACCCACAAGCTGCAAGCAGTCAGCTAAACGTAACAGCCACCCGGGTATTGATCGACCAGAAGATAACCAAGCAACCCTGTACATACTCCTGCGAATCCAATCGGTAACATTACCGTACAGTCCGGTCTCTTCGTCTGATATGTCGCATAACCAGTCTAAGGGTGGTAAACGACAGACCCTAGTAACCGATAAGTCGTGTCGATGTGAGGCTCATAACGGGTTGAGAAACTACTGATAACTCTTAGCAGTAAATCTCCATATCAGCCCTGGCCAGGGACTTCCAGTTATAGCCAATCGAACACAGCGCAACATCAACTCCAATACCGGGAGTGATGAAACCCCTCCCATCGCTCATTGCCTCCATATGATTCGGGACTTTACTCAAAAGCCACCGTTTTGCACGCCCTCTTGGACGTGGTAAGGAAGAAATCAAAGCACAGTGGGAATCACACAAGACTCTATAACGATCTCGGGTCTACAGACTAACCTGTACCAGTGTCACCGGAGAACTGCTATCTGACGATAGGTATAATACCATCTAGGAGTTCTCGGGGAGTCCGTTTAGTGTACCCAGTCTCCACTGAGCACCCGTACACCATCTTTGATGTCCAACACCAATGGATATGGGATCATCCATCGCCCATCATATGGGTCAAGATGCGTGTACGCTAGTCTACTCTGGAGTATCGATTCCCTGTCTCGATACACCCTCGACTAGGAATAGTTATAGGATGTACTCGTGAACTACCCTGGCCCCACTAGTACGATCTCATCATAGTCGTAGTAGTCGAGTATAGATCCTAAATGCTTTATCAACATGTGAGAGCAAGACAGTAAACTAATACAAGTCAACATATTAAGACAAGTGAAACCAGATAGCATACTATTATGTCGAGTAAGAAAGTCCTCTCTATATATATCTAAGCATCAATTATAATATACATCATATGTACAAAAATGGCCTCTAGGGCATATACATAACTAACAATCTCCCACTTGTACTAAGGCCAGCTGTTGGAGTATCTCATAGCCAACAACCCGAAGAGTCTCTCAAAATGTATCTGGGGTATGGCCTTTGTTAGTGGATCCGCAGTGTTGTCCTTCGTATCAACTCTCCTGAACTCGATCTCCCGGCGCTCAACTAGCTCCCGGATCAGGTGATACCGCCTCAGAATATGCCTGGATCGCTGATGGGACCGGGGTTCCTTGGCCAAAGCCACAGTTCCATTGTTATCATAATACAGAGTTATTGGATGCTCAATGGACGGAACCACACCAAGTTCAGTGATGAACTTCTTCATCCAGATAGCCTCTTTGGTAGCATCGTTGGCAGCAATGTATTCAGCCTCTATCGTCGGGTCTGTCACGGTTTCCTGTTTTGAACTCTTCCAACAAACCGCCCCTCCATTTAGGGTAAAGACAAATCCCGAGTGCGACTTAGAGTCGTCCTTATCACTTTGGAAGCTCGAATCGGTAAAGGATTCCACTTGGAGTTCTCCGTTACCATACACCAAGAACATCTCTTTAGTCCTTCTCAAGTACTTGAGAATGTTCATCACAGTTGTCCAGTGATTCTCTCCAGGATCTGCTTGATACCTACTCACTATACTTAGTGAGTATGCTACATCGGGTCTGGTACATAGCATCGGGTACATGATAGAGCCTACTGCCGAAGCATAGGGTATACCTTGCATGCGAGTTCTCTCCAAATCAGTCTTAGAAGACATCTCTTTGGAGAGAGTGAGTCCAGAGATCGTGGGTAAGTTCCCACGCTTGGATTCTTCCATACTAAACCTCTTTAGTATGGTGTCAATATACCTAGATTGGGACAATCCCAGTATCCTTCTAGATCTATATCTATAGATCTTAATTCCCAAAATGCATGAGGCATCACCTAGATCTTTCAATAAGAATCTTTGTGATAAGAAGAGCTTGACCGAGTGCAGCATAGAACATCATTTTTTATCAAGAGTATGTCATCCATGTACAATACGAGGAAGACAAGCTTACTCTCTGCAACCTTCTTGTATATATAAGGTTCATCTATGTTCTTGTTGAAGTCAAACTCTTTGACTACAACATCAAAACAGATGTTCTAATTCCGCGATGCCTGCTTCAACTCATAGATGGATCTAAGCAGCTTGCACACCTTTCCGCTGCTCCCTCTGTCTATGAAGCCATCTGGCTGAGTCATATACACGTACTCTTCCAAATCACCATTTAGAAAGGTGGTCTTAACATCCATTTTACATATTTCGTAGTCATAGTATGCAGCAATGGCAAGTAAGATCCGGATGGACTTAAGTATAGTCACTGGAGAAAAAGTTTCGTCATAATCCACACCTGGTCGTTGACGAAAACCCTTTGCAACAAGTCTAGCTTTGTAAGTCTCAACTTTTCCATCTACACCAAGTTTCTTTTTAAAGATCCATTTGCTCCCAATGGGTTTTACCCCTTCAGGAGCAACTTCCAAAGTCCATACTTTGTTGGTGTACATGGATTCCATCTCAGATCGCAATGCATCCAGCCATTTCACAGAGTCCGCACTTGTGATGGCCTGCTAGAAGCTAGTCGGGTCATCATCTTCCATGATGCAATCCTTGCTCCCACCATCAATGAGAAAACCGTAGTATCTCTCAGGTGGATGAGGAACCCTACTAGATCGGCGGAGATGATGAGGTTCGTCGGGAACTACTGAATCTTCTGGTTCCACTAAATTTTCAGTTGCAGTTTGTGTTGTTGGAGCTTCTTCAAGCTTTACCTCTTTGCAACTAATTTCTTTAACAAGAAATTCCTTTTCTAAAAAGAAGGCTGGCTGAGCAATAAACACTTTTTGCTCCTCACTGTGGTAGAAAAATATGCATATGAATTCTTTGGATATCCCACAAACTTGTAGAGAACTGAACGTACCTCGAGTTTGTCCGGATTTTGTCTTTTGACATTGGCCGGACAACCACATATCTTAACTCATTTAAAATACGGTCTCTTCTCACTCCATATATCATATGGTGTAGTAGGTACAGATTTAGATGGAACTTCATTCAGTAGGTATGCTGCTGTCTCGAGCGCATAACCCCAAAAGGAAATAGGCAATTCAGTGGAGCTCATCATAGAGCGCACCATATATAATAGGGGGCGATTTCTTCGTTTCGATACACCGTTGTGCTGTGTTGTATAGGGTGGAGTAAGCTGAGAGAGAATCCCATTCTCTTTTAGATAGTCCAGGAACTCATTGCTCAAGTATTCTCCTTCTCGATCAGATCGAAGGATTTTAATACTTTTACCCGTTTGGTTCTCTACTTCGTGTTTATATTCTTTGAATTTCTCAAAAGCTTCAGAGTTGTGTTTCAACAGGAACACATGTCCGTACCTTGAGAGATCGTCAGTGAATGTAATGAAGTACGAAGAACCATTCCTGGCATGTGTAGACATGGGACCGCATACATCACTATGTATCGTTCCCAAGAGTTCTGTAACTCTTTCTCCATGTCCACTAAACGGAGTTTTGGTCATTTTTCCTTTGAGACATGAATGACAAGTTTCATAAGATGATAATTCGAACGGATTTAAATATCCATCTCTATGTAACTTAGCAAGTCGTGTCGCATTGATATGACCAATTCTACAATGCCACAAGAAAGATTCGTTCATTTCTGAACTTTTCCTCTTATGTGTGTTCTGTATATTAAGAACTGTGTTTTGATTTAGAACATATATGCCATTGATCATCTCATAAAACTGCATTTTATTACCACTCATTCGTTATCTATTTTGCTATATTTCGGTACTATTAATCAGTGTCTGCTCAGTTAATACAGTTTACAAGTATTCGTGATACATTACTGAAAACATACCCAAAACACGGATACGACGTTTGGAAGCCGAAATGCAAGCAGACCAGAAAATCTACCGATGTCCCTTGAGCTTTTTTGGAAATAATACATGTGTACACACTTTTTGTGTAGAATTGGTCCAACACACAAAGGTGCACTTAGCTAGGTGCAGCCATGATGGGATGAGTTGAGCAAAAGAGTTTTTCTTGGTGTGTTGTGCATTAAATGAGCATTCAATGCTTAAGATCTTGATGTGATTCAAAGCATCTTGTTCCCTCCAAAAATCTGAAGATGAGCCAGGTTAAATTTAACCAAGCAAACAACACCAGAGGGATCTATAAGAGCTGATATGACCCCACACCAGACCCGACCCCCTATGGCCGGATTATGGCCGGCGGCCACCCAGCAAACTCCGGTGAGGCCGGCCCCCATGCTCCAGTGGGCCCCATTTTCTTTTTGTCTCTCCCTTGCTGCCTAGTCACCTTATTTTTATTGTTTGTTTAATCTATTTTGGAACCTATAAATACCAGGGCAGTGGGCAAGATAGAGGGTACTACTTTTTGTGAGAGAAAAGAATTGTGAGATTGTAATTATTGGTTCTAGTGAGTTTAGTGTGAAATCCTTTTCTTTCTTTTGTCTTGCAACTTCTTTTGAGCTTACAAGATTAGATTTTGGCATTTGATTTCACTTGTCTTGTACTTGGAACCGTTTGTAATCAAGCTTCATTTTATATAAAGTATTTCTTGTATATCTTCTCTTCTTCTCTTTTCATTTTGTTGTCAATTAATTATATGATGTGTGAGTAGTTGTTTTCTAAGCAATGGTGAGGTAGGTTGTTGACTGACTTTACTTCCAACCCTTCCCTTTTGATTCTTGCACTTTACATCTTCTTTTCTTAATATGCAATTTTATTATGTTTTGCATGATATGGTATATCGTTTTCAATGGTTGCAAATCAACCAAAACGTATATCTTATTCTTTCTTCACATTTCATTATTGCTATATTATGAATGGAAATTGAAATGAATACGGAATTTAGTTAAGTGTCGCATTTCGCAAGATAGAATATATAGCACATTTGCATATATCCTATACTTGCCAATCTCACTTAACTAGCTCCGTATACATTTCATTCTCTTCTTCATGTTTTTAGTTTCCATTTTACTCAATCTTGATATCGTATTCTATTTCGAAGCATGTTCGGATAGATACAGTATACTTTTGCAATTCTAATGGAAACTAAACACTTGAAGCTCAGATCAAAATGGAACATTGGAGGTAAATGTCTTATTTCACTAATACCAAACCATTAGCCTAGGTTTTCCTTCACACCTGTCTTCTTTTAAAATCTTGCATTTTGTGACAAACTCAACATCCAACCTTTGCTTATAACTCAAATTGATGTCGTGATACCCACTCCTTGTGGTTCGACCCGTACTTGCCGGCTTGCTTCAATGCACCGTGCACTTGCGGTGTTTTAAAACTCGAGCCTGACATCGTGCACCTTTTTAAACAAACGAAACAAACATATCTTAATAACAACATAATTTAACATATTGCACGACAACATGAGAAATCGAACACGTTTTTGGCGTCGTTGCCGGGGAGTGGCAACATCACTAAGCATTTTGAGTCATCTTTGTAGATAAACTCCAAAACAAAACCAAAATAAAAATTCCTTGTTACATTGTATATCCTATTCTGTTAGTTATGTATATGCCCTAGAGGCCATTGTTGTACATATGATGTATATTATGATGGATGCTTGGATATATAAAGAGAGGACTTTCTTGCTCGTCATGATAGTATGCTATTTGGTTTCACTTTATCTTAACTTGTTGACTTGTACTGGTTTACTGTCTTTCTCTCACATGTTGATAAAGCCCTTAGGATCTGTACTCGACTACTGGGATTATGATGAGATCATACTAGTGGGGCCAAGGTAGTCGATGAGTGCATCCTATAAATGTTCCTAGTCGAAGGTATATCGAGACGGGGCATCGATACACCAGAGTAGACTAGCGTATACGCATCTTGACCCATATGATGGGCGATGGATGATCCTATATCCATCGGTGTTTGACATCAAGGATGGTGTACGGGTGCTCAGTGGAGACTGGGTACACTGGATGGACTCGCCGAGAACTCCCAGATGGTGATATACCACACGTCAGATGGAAGTTCTCCGGTGACACTGATACAGGGTAGTCTGTAGACCCGAGATCGTCATAGAGTCTTGTGTGATTCCAACTGTGCTTTGATTTCCACCTTACCATGTCCAAGAGGGCGTGCAAAACGGTGGCTTTTGGGTACAGTCCCGAATCACATGGAGGCAATGAGCGATATGTGAGGATTCGTCTCTCTCGGTATAGGGAGTTGATGTTGTGCTGTGTTCGATTGGCTATAACTGGAAGTCCCTGGCCAGGGCTGATATAGAGATATACTGGTAAGTGTTACCAGTAGTTTCTCGACCTGTTATGAGCCTCACATCGACATGACTTATCGGTTACTGGGGTCTGACGTATACCACCCCTAGATTTGATATGTGACATATCAGATGAACAAACCGGACTGTACGGGAGTGTTACTGATTGGATTCACAGGAGAGCGGACAGGCAAGCTTGTTGATCTTCTGATCGCTCAATACTTGGGTGGCTGTTACGTTTAGCTGACCGCTTGCAGCTTGTGGGTGTTTGATATGATCATCATGTTAGTTATGTGTATGCCCTAGAGGCCATTACTATACATGTGTTGTATATTGTAGTGGATGCTTGGACATATATAGGGAGGACTTTCTTGCTCGACATGATAGTATGCTATCTGGTTACTCTTTACCTTAACGTGTATACAGATTGTCTCTCTGTTACATGTTGGTAAAGCCCTTAGGATGTGTACTTGACTACCTGGACTGTGATGCGGATCATACTAGTGGGGACATGGTAGTCCATAAGTACATCCTTCAAGGTCCCTAGTCGTGGGTGTATCGAGACGGGGCATCGATATACCAGAGTAGACTAGTGTATGCCTTCTCGACGCATACAGATGGGCGATGGATGATCCCACATCCATTGGTGTTTGACATCAGAGATGATATATGGGTGCACAGTGGAGACTTGGTACACTGGACGGACTCGCCGAGAACTCCCAGATGGTATTATACCTTAAGTCAGATGGCAGTTCTCTGGTGACACTGGTACAGGTTATTCTGTAGACCCGAGATCGTCATAGAGTCTTGTGTGATTCCCACTGTACTTTGATTTTCACCTTACCACGTCCAAGAGGGCGTGCAAAACGGTGGTTTTTGGGTACAGTCCCGAGTCACATGGAGGCAATGAGCAATAAGAGGTGTTTCGTCTCTCCCGATATTGGGGGTTGATGTTGCGCTATGCTCTATTGGCCATAACAGGGAAGTCCCTGGCCAAAGCTGGTTTAGAGATATACTGGTAAGTGTTACCAGTAGTTTCTCGACCCGTTATGATCCTCATATCGGCATGACTTATCGGTTATTGGGGTCTGACGTTTACCACCCCTAGACTTGATATGCGACATATCAGACGAGGAGACCGGATTGTGCGGTAGTGTCACTGTCAGGCTTCTTGCAGGAGTTGTAGCGGGCTTGCTTGCTGATCTTTTGATCGCTCAATACCCGGGTAGCCGTTACGTCCAGCTAGTACCGCTGACGGCTTGTGTGTGTTTGATATGATCATCACCTACTGCCGGCGTATTGACGAGTCTTTAGAGTCCTGCATAGAGGTTATACTGGCTCAGGCAAAACGAGATAGGAGCAATATGTGATATGTGCGGGACCGAGAATGATACAAGTATGTGTACCGTATTCTATTCTCGCGATGATTGTATCGATTGGTTGTATGCGATATAACCTAGTTATCGAATCAAGGATTGATTCGATAAGTCGATACATTGATATTAGTCGGTTATATGCGATATGTCCGGATAGTTAAATCAAGTGTTGAATTAATGATTTAATGTATAATTATATATTTGATATATTACTTTACATTAACTAGTATTGGTTCACTTAAGATTGATTTTCTTCCTTGATGTGCATAAGTTGTATATATGATATATTTTTGTGCACAAGATTGTATCATGTTTGATAATACATGCAAACTTGGGTGTGTATGCTTTAAACCATAGTCTAGGTTAATGGTTAAGGTTTTATTTATTTATTTATTTATTTAATTTTGGAAAAACTAAATGGTGGCTTTTTTGTTTCATTGCTAGAAGCTTCATGAAGCATGCTAGCATCTTTGAAAAAGTCTTGCCATTTTGTTTTATCCTTAACCTAACCATCAACCTAAACCTTAGTTTATTCTTTATACGAGTTAACCTCATCCATGGTTGCATTATGATAAGTCTTCACTTGATTTTCTATTATGGTATTATTCTTTCATTCTTTTCTTTTCTTCTTCTTCTTCTTCTTGAAGAAAAAGAGATAGCTTGCTAGAAAATTTCAAGTGAAGATTTAGAGTGAGAAATCAAAATCTAAAAATTACCCACTTCCTATCTCACCATCCTCTACTAGACTAGCACTTTAGTTTAGGGTGTTTGCTTCACTAATTCTATGGTTAGTGAGGTAGAAGCTTGAGTCCGTATTCACTCGACGTAGATCATCTTCGGCACCGAAGACTTCAAGCGATCCCGTTGCAATTTCTTCATGGAGCCGTCCGAGAGTCCGTGAGTTGGTTGATCGCAGCGAAGGGACGTCGTCACGAAGCTATGGAAGTGGAGGACCGGATCTACAAAGCTTGTAGTCCCTTTCCTGTAGTGTAAATGTGATTTACTAGCTTTATGTTTCGCCTAATCTCTAGTTAACGATCTTGCTTCGGGTTGTTAGGCACCTAAAAATTTAAATCCGGCATGGTCGATGCCTTGTTGAGCCTCCTTAGTGTGCCTAGTAACCCTATAGTGGTATCAGAGCCTAGCTAGAGCATTAGGCGATGTGTTAACGAAGTTAAAACCCCGATCGAACCCAAATACGACATTTCAAACCCCTCTCTGTACATTTTTTAAAATCTGGGTTTTTCCAGAATTAAAAATGCCTAAAAAATTCAGCAGGGTTTTCTAAGAATTACGATGCAAATTTGGTGACGTCATCTTTACGGATGGCCGCGGAACCGCGGCAATTGCCTGCTTGTGCCGCCGATCCGCGGCCGTACAGTGAGTGTATGTTTTTATTTTTGCACCGTAATTCTTGTCTCTGTTCTTACTATTTTATGGGTATTTTTAATCTGACTTAAGTGTTGAGTATTCTGGGGTATATTTTGTAACCGTCGATTCGATCAGAGAATTTAATTTTGTTATGTGTTTTCCGGATATTTAGTAAGTGTTAAAAAGTTCGAGCGGTTGTCAATATCTCGCTTTTTCCCGACCCGGAAAATTTCCAAGTGTTGGATTTTTCAGTTGTTTAAGAACGTTTAGATCGTGCAAGTTACGCGATGGACCCTCAAGAAGACAACAAACCTTAACTCGATTATGTGACCGTCTTGAACTACCCTTTGAACCTTAGGGTTTGGGACAATACGGCGTGCCACATGTGAGGCGTTGGCTTGACCCTTCTACAGCTGGACCGTTGGTACTGTGGCATGTGATGGATGTTTTTAAACCCCCCTCAAGTGTTGAGAACCAATTGGGAAAACTTGGGTGTTTGATTTTTCGTTCAAAAAGTTTAACATTTTCTATTTATCTGGAATGTGATACAATATTTGGAATTCACAAGTAGTTATGAGATAACTAATATGAATGTTATAAACATAGAACTTTAGTCTCAAATGATCGGTTGCCACGGAATTTTGATGCGATCAAAAGTCTGTCGCAATCACGTAGCGTACGCGGATACTCGCCGGATAAACTTAATAGACAGCTACACCCCTTAGCCCCGACCAAGTGACTGTAGAAGAACCCCGTCGCCGAAACCATCCGTTCGGGTGCTCGCGGTAGTGGTGTTCCGCCTTGGTGCACTTCGTCGACGGTATCGGGGGTGCGGCCGCCTACTAAAGTTTGCGACGAGCATTCGATAAGGATGTCGGGAATCCTGTTGAATTGCCCGACTTGATATTGAAAAGTGTTTTCGGTATGGAGACTAAAATGCGGGGTCTATAACTGTTAGGCATTCGAAGTCTAAGGAGGTTGCGGATTCCAACTGTTGTAGTTTTACACTTTCTTTTCTGTGACCGTAAGTGTAATATGTGATATCGCCGGTTTCGTTGCTATATGTCAACGACAATTGGGATGCGCATATTTACTTACGTTGATGACATGTGATGTTATGTGTTGCTCGATATATTATATTAGATCGTCGCGTTTTGAATAGTCGGGGGTTTTTATGTGAGATGAGAGTTTTTATTTTCATTCATGTAAATTTATTTGTATGTAATATTCTTTTATTGGGACACTTCCAGGTTGCGGAAGATGTCACCTTTTGTATATTATTTACTTTTCCGCACTAGGATAGACCCAAGGAGGGGAGCACAAGTAACCGGGTTCTAGAGTCCAGTGGGAGACCAACTCGAGCAGTCGAGTCCGGGTCTCCTAACTCTAGAATTGGTAGGGTTGCTTGCCGCTCTCGTAGGGGTCTGCGGGTGTGGGTTTTGCTATTCATCGCGACCGTGGAATCCGTGTTTTATACTGGCTCGTATTGAAAACACGGACGTCCTAGTATATCCAATATTTCATATGTTTCTTCTACTGCGATATCTGTGATGTGATCATTCGATATGCTGTGATGGATACTGTATATAGTATATATGATATATTATATAGACGTTACTTATATTTTACTCCCGCGCTAGCCCTGCCCCGCTCTGCCGTTAGTCACCTAACCTAACGGTGCACGAGGGGACATCGAGGCGAACACGGATGGCATAAGTGTACGTCGTATTTATCTGTGATGTTTAGGCGACTTCATTAATGTGATTAATGAAGAAAAGAAACCTAAAAGATGTTGTGGAATCGAATTTTTAAAAACAGGTAACTACAGTTCTTGCTTTGCATCGCGGTGTTCCTTGTAGAACATCCTGCACCTTATTCGATAAGGAAAGGGCCGAGATCCTTTCACTGGGAGTGACCCCTTTAGCAATGACTGGCAGATGCTACACCCCTTGGTTTGTCTTTTGATTGCTCCTATAGTTGTTGCTTTGCACAGCGGTATATATGATATATCCTGCACCTTATTCGATGAGGAAAGGGCCGACGATCCCTTCACCTGGAATGACCACTTTAGGGAAACTAGAAAATCCTTAAAAACACTCCATTTCAAAATCATTTGATTCTACAACGATATCAAGTTCATTACGCAATAGGTTTTCTGAAAAACCTGTCGTAGCCCTCTGTCATTTCAGATAAGTAGTAGTTAGTATTCGTGCTGCGTTTGTTGGCCTTTGTCAAGGCGCAGTGTGCGGTAGCTGACTGGTTCTTATCTGCTTATGCATATGATGCAGATTGGGTTAGGGTAGTCGTGCAACCTTGTTGCCTTTGTCAAGGGTCGTGCGGGTAGGTTTAATTCAATCAGGAAATGACGGGTTGAACTTGACTAGCATCCTATGGTTTGTTGGCCTTTGTCAAGGTCATAGGAGGTTAGGGGAAAAATTATCGGGAATTTCAAGTGTTGAAATTTGCAATGAGATTGCATACCATCTATGAGATAGTTGGATCCCGATACCCACTACGAGTAATTTTTACTCCTGGGAGAGTTTTACACATTACAATTAGCCGATCAAGTAGGTGTCAACGGGGTTACGCCTCTGGGAAAACGAGGTTTACATTAATTAGGTTCGTGTGAAAGCACGAGGGACCACCCTTAAAGTACCGACACTGGCCTGGCTGAAAAATTAGCGAACTTGTAGCGTGTAATTAATCCCGGCTAGCCTTTCCTTTTAGGCTTTGAAGGAAGATTTGATAAAAACAGTGGGAGCCATCCTGATTAGATAAAATAATAACCAATCTATTCTTGCAAGAGCGCACGAAGAGTGTTTTCTTCTCTCTCTCTCTAGGTAGCGACCATATCACGCCTAAATCAAGATAATAATACGGATATTTGACCGAACCAGCTTGTTATACTGAGCTGGGGAACGTTGGTCCCGCTCCAACTTATAATTGTTATAAGACAGAGCAAGAAATTGGGGATTACCATAATTCCCGTGCCGCCCAAACGAAGAAAGTGCATACTGATGCATCATCTTCGGCTGTGTTCATTACAGAGAACAGTTTCTCAATGTCCTTTACGTCCTGGGTATATGATACCGGATCAGGATCCCGCATATGTAATCTGTTACATGGGCTACAGATAGGTAAAGAACCGAGAACGGGTGATAAGTTTCATGAGAAAGAAAACGGTGCAAATGTTGCAGCCAAGTCTGTTGATCACTATCACCCTGTATTACCAGAATACATTGATTCTGAACAAATGTTATTAGATACCGAACCTGATGTACAAAATCATATCAGTCTTTTTATCAGTAAAGAAAAGATATAATTTTGTATTGTTGGATAATGTTTTGAACATTTTCTATATCAAAAGTTGATCGGTTCAGGTACGTTATCTAAAAGTATTGACGTTCTAAATCAAACTACAGTTCTTAGTATACAGAACACACACAAGAGGAAGAGTTCAGAAATGAACGGATCCTTCTTTAGGCATTGTAGACTAGGTCATATCAATGCGACCCGACTAGCTGAAGTTACATGCAGATGCATATTTAAATCAGTTTGAATTTACATCTTGTGAAACTTGCCAGTCATGTCACAAAGATATAATGACACCAGCTCTGTTTGTTGGAAACAAAGAAAGAGTTAGTGAACTTTTGGGATTGATACATGCTGATGTATCACAGGTCCCCTGTCTATACATGCCAAGACCGGTTATTTGTACTTCATTACATTCTCTGATGATCTCTCAGGATTCAGACATATGTTTCTGTTGAAACACAAGTCCGAACCTTTTGAGATATTCACGGAATATAAGTTAGAAGTAGAGAACCAAAACGGGTATAAGTATTATGTCCTTTGATGTGATCAAGGAGGAGAATACTTGAGCACGGAATTCCTGGACTATTCTAAAGGAGAATGAGATTCTCTCTCAGCATTACTCCTCCGTATACACCATAGTACGATGGTATATCGGGACGGAGCAATAACACCCTATATGATATGGTGTTCTCTATGATGAGTACTACTGAGTTTCCTATTTCCTTTTGGGAGTTATGCACTTATGAAGTTGCATACCTATTGAATAGGGTTCAAATCAAATATGATGCCTACCACTTCATATGTGATATGGAATGAGAAGAGCCCATATCTTAAGTCAGTTAAGATTTGGGGTTGTCCAGCCTATGTCTAAAAGCATAATCTGGACAAGCTCGAGGCAAAGTAAGATCTGTGGAAGTTTGTTGGATATCACAAGCATTAGCAAGGGAATATCTTTTACCAAACCAAGGAACAAAAATGTTTTGTTTCTCAACATGCCACCTTTGTGAAAGGGAATTTCTTGAGAAGAAATTAGTGGTCATGAGGTAGAACTGGAAAAGGTTCCAGCTATACAAATTACAGCAGATGATTTGGTAGAACCAAAGGATTCAGTAGAATCCAACGAACCTCAGCCTCTCCGCCGATCTAGTAGGGTTCCTCACCCACCTGATAGATACTTCGGTTTCTCTATGACAGTGGGAGTGAGGATTGCATCCTGAGATGATGACCTAACTAGTTTCGAGCTGGCCATCAGGAGTAGGACTCTGTAAGAATGGCTGGATGCTTAGTGATCTGAGATAGAATCCTTATACACAAACAAAGTATGGACTTTGGTTGCTTTATCTGAAGGGTTAAATCGCCATCAGGAGCAAGTATATCTTGAGAAGATTACTTGGTGTACATGGAAAAGTTGAGACTTTCAAAGCTAGACTTGTTAAAGGTTTGCATCATTAACCAGGTATGGATTATGTTGAAACCTTTTCTAAGTAGCTATGCTTAAGTCCATCCAGATCCTACTTGCCACGGCTACATACCATGACTACGATATCTGGTGGTTGGGTGTCATGACAGCTTTTCTAAATGATGTTTTAGATGAGAGCGCCTATAAGTACACAGCCAGAGGGCTACGTAGACAGTGGGAGCAGCGGAAACGTGTACAAGATGTTTTATAGGATAAAGCAGGCATCGCGGAGATGGAACATCTGTTTTGATGTGGTAGTCAAAGAGTTTGACTTCATCAAAATTGTAGATGAACCTTGTATATACAAAATGGTAGTAGGGAGTATGGTACTGATCCTCGTAAAGTACGTGGATGACATACTCTTGATGGGGAAAGAGTTTCTTATGCTGCGCTCGGTCAATCTCCGCCTATCACAAGGATTCTCCATATAGGATCAAAGTGATACCCCCTAAATCCTAAGTTTTGGATCTATGAGATAGATCTAACTGGATGTTAGGATTCTCACTAGTTATACTAAGATGGTATCAGTTGATCCTGGGGAGAATCACTGGAAAGGTTCCAGGGTGATAAGGACGACTGAATGTCAGTCACAGGCATTGTTTTTACCCTAAGTGGAGGGACGGTATGTTGGAAGAGTTCCAAGCAAGATACCGTGACAAACTAGACGAGTAAAGGCAAGATACATCGTTACCAAAGATGCTACCAAAGAGGTAATCTGGATATTTGTATAAGTTCATGAGATGAACTTCGTTCCTACCATTGTGTGACAATGGAGTTGTGGCTTATGCCTGGGAACGCCCGTCCCATCAGTGATCCAGATATAATTCATAAGCAGTGTCACCTGATCATGGAGATGGTTAATCTCCAGGGGATCGAGCTCAGGAGAGTAGACTCAGAGGACAACACGGCGGATCCACTCACAAAGGCTTTTTCTCAGAGAGAGACTTTGATGGGATGGTTGAGTATGAGATACTACAACCACTGTTATCAGATGGCCCCAGTGCAAGTGGGAGATTGTTAGTTATATGTATGCCCTAGAGGACATTACTATACATGTGTTGTATATTGTAGTGGATGCTTGGACATATATAGGGAGGACTTTCTTGCTCGACATGATAGTATGCTATCTGGTTACTCTTTACCTTAACGTGTATGCTGATTGTCTCTCTGTTACATGTTGATAAAGCCCTTAGGATGTGTACTTGACTACCTGGACTGTGATGCAGATCATACTAGTGGGGACATGGTAGTCCATAAGTACATCCTTCAAGGTCCCTAGTCGTGGGTATATCGAGACGGGGCATCGATATACCAGAGTAGACTAGCGTATGCCTTCTCAACCCATACAAATGGGCGATGGATGATCCAACATCCATTGGTGTTTGACATCAGAGATGATATACGGGTGCTCAGTGGAGACTGGGTACACTGGACGGACTCCCCGAGAACTCCCAGATGGTATTATACCTTATGTCAGATGGCGGTTCTCTGGTGACACTGGTACAGGTTAGTCCGTAGACCCGAGATCGTCATAGAGTCTTGTGTGATTCCCACTATGCTTTGATTTCCACCTTACCACGTCCAAGAGAGCGTGCAAAACGGTGGTTTTTGGGTACAGTCCCGAGTCACATGGAGGCAATGAGCGATAGGAGGGGTTTCGTCTCTCCCGGTATTGGGGGTTAATGTTACGCTATGCTCGATTGGCCATAACAGGAAAGTCCCTGGCCAGGGCTGGTTTATAGATATACTGGTAAGTGTTAAAAGTAGTTTCTCGACCCGTTATAAGCCTCATATCGGCATGACTTATCGGTTATTGGGGTCTGACGTTTACCAACCCTAGACTTGATATGCAACATATCAGACGAGGAGACCGGACTGTACAATAGTGTCACTGTCAGGCTTCTTTCAGGAGTTGGAGCGGGCTTGCTTACTGATCTTCTGATCGCTCAACACCCGGGTAGCCGTTACGTCCAGCTGGTACCGCTGATGGCTTGTGGATGTTTGATATGATCATCACCTATTGCCGGCGTATTGACGAGTCTTTAGAGTCTTACATAGAGGTTGTACTGGCTCAGGCAAAACGAGATAGGAGCGCATATGTGATATGTGCGGGACGGAGAATGATACTAGTATGTGATACCGTATTCTATTCTCGCGATGATTGTATCGATTGGTTGTATGCGATATAACCTAGTTATCGAATCAAGGATTGATTCGATAAGTCGATACATTGATATTAGTCGGTTATATGCGATATGACCGGATCGTTAAATCAAGTGTAGATTTAATGATTTAATGTATAATTATATATTTGATATATTATTTTACATTAACTAGTATTGGTTCACTTAAGATTGATTTTCTCCCTTGATGTGCACAAGTTGTATATGTGATATATTTTTGTGCACAAGATTGTATCATGTTTGATGATACATGCAAACTTGGGTGTGTATGCTTTAAACCATAGTTTAGGCTAATGGTTAAGGTTTTATTTATTTATTTAATTTTGGAAAAACTAAATGGTGGCTTTTTTGTTTCATTGCTAGAATCTTCATGAAGCATGCTAGCATCTTTGAAAAAGTCTTGCCATTTTATTTTATCCTTAACCTAACCATCAAGCTAAACCCTAGTTTATTCTCTACATGAGTTAACCTCACCCATGGTTGCATTATGATAAGTCTTCACTTGATTTTCTATTATGGTATTATTCTTTCATTCTTTTCTTTTCTTCTTCTTCTTCTTCTTCTTGAAGAAAAAGAGATAGCTTGCTAGAAAATTTCAAGTGAAGATTTAGAGTGAGAAATCAAAATCTAAAGAGTACCCACTTCCTATCACACCATCCTCTGCTAGACTAGCACTTTAGTTTAGGGTGTTTGCTTCACTAATTCTATGGTTAGTGAGGTAGAAGCTTGAGTCCGTATTCCATCGACGTAGATCATCTTCGGCACCGAAGACTTCAAGCGATCCCGTTGCAATTTCCACATGGAGCCGTCCGAGAGTCCGGGAGTTGGTTGATCGCAGCAAAGGGACGTCGTCACGGAGCTATGGAAGTGGAGGACCGGATCTACAAAGGTTGTAGTCCCTTTTCTTTAGTGTAAATGTGATTTACTAGCTTTATGTTTCGCCTAATCTCTAGTAAACGATCTTGCTTCGGGTTGTTAGGCACCTAAATATTTTAATCCGGCATGGTCGATGCCTTGTTGAGTCTCCTTAGTGTGCCTAGTAACCCTACACATCACCTGCTACCGGCGTATTGACGATTCTTTAGAGTCCTACACAGAGGTTTCTTGGCTCAGGCAAAACGCAGTAGATGCACATATGTGATATGTGCAGGACCGAGGATAATGCGATATGAGATACCGTATTATATTCTCGCGATATTTAGATATGAATTGGGACATCGGATCAAATGTTGATTCGATGAATCGGTACATGATATATTAGTCGGTTATATTCGATATAGCCGGATCATCGGATCAAGTGTTGATTCGATGATTTAATGTATAATGATATATATGATATATTGTATTACATTATCTAATATTGGCTTGCTTTATTATTTCATTTTCTCACCGGATTAATACATTGATATATATGCGATATATGTTAATTGTATTATTTTCTTTTGTTGCAAATATATAATATATATGTGATATATATTATTGTGACATGATATGATTTATTATAAAACATGTTTAGAGATGATAAAAAGGGATTAGGCTTTGATTAGGGTTAGGTTCTTCTTGCACCATCTAGAAGCTTTGCTTTTGTCTTGGTTAAGATATTATGGTTGATATTTATCCATGACTCATTTCTAACCTAACCAAACCCTAGCCCTAGTTTATTCTCTACAAAGGTTAAGCCTCTCATCCTTGACCATGGTTCTATAATAAATCATATATTCTTATCTACTATTCATCACAAAAGGAATTATCTCATTATTCTTCATCTTCCTCTCTCTTGAGTTTTAGAAAGAGCTCACTTGTGATTTCTTTTGTGATGATTTCTTATGAGAAATGATATAAAAAGAAAGCATAGATACTACTCCATCATCCTCATCTAATCTAGCCTGTTAGATTAGGGTGTTCACCTTATTAGAGTGAGAGAGCTTGAGATATTGCAACTTCGACGTAGATCATCGGAGAAAAGGAATACGACAAGCTATCATGGATCGTTCGAGTCGTGGAGCCTCTCTTGAGTCCGGGAGATCGTGCATCGCGGCGAAGGGACTTCTACTCGGAGCTTGTGAAGCGAAAGAGCGGACTACAAAGGTTGTAATCTCTCACACTTAGTAGTTAAGATGTTTACTTGCATGTTAAACCCTAATAATCTAGCAACTATCCCGGCTTTGGGTTGTTCGGCACGTCTAAAATTTTATTCGGGCATGTTTGATGGCTTATGAACCTTCACAAGAGTGCCTAGGAACCCTACAATGGTATCAGAGCCTATCTAAAGCATTAGGCGACGAGTTTACGAAGTTAAAACTCCGAACGAACCCCGATACGACGAAACGGACCCCTCTCTGTACAATTTTTAAAAACTGTGATTTTTCTGAATTAAAAATACATAAAAATATCAGCAGGTAAATTCAAGAATATGTGTGAAAAACGATGACGTCAACGCTATAGAGCGCCGTGGAACCGCGGCCGTACCTTGCTTGGGCCGCGGATCCGCGGCACTACTGTTGGATGAGACACTTCTGTTTTCACAGTAATTCTTTTTGCTGCTTGTATATTTTCAGGGTATTTTTTATTCTGACTGAAGTGTTGAATATTATGGGGTTTATTTTGTAATCGTAAATTCGATCGGAATATTTAAATTCGTTTTTATTTTCGGATATTTAGAAACTGTTAAAATATTCGAACGGATATCATAAACTCAATTTTTCCCGGCACGAAAAACATTCAAGTGTTGAATTTTTCTCGGGTATAAATCTTTCGGAAAAACGTGCATGTGACGCGATGGACCCTCTAGAAGACAACAAACCTTAACTCGATTATGTGACCGTCTTGAACTGCCTTTTGAACCTTCGGGTTTGGGGCAGTACGGCGTGCCACATGTGAGGCGTTGGCTTGGCCCTTCTACGGCTGGACCGTTGCTACTGTGACGTATTCTGGAACTTTTGAACTCCGCTCAAGTGTTGGGCTATTTTGGAAATCTTGGGTAATTTATTATTCGATCGGAAAGTTTAATACTGTCTATTTATCTCGAATGTGATACAATATGTGGAATTCATAGAGTTAGGCATGAAATGCGAAGTATGTGATATTTCGAATTTACGATGTCTAAAGTGATTGTGGATTCCAAATATTGTAATTTTACAATTTCTTTTCTGTGACCGTAAGTGTAGTATGTAGTTGTATTGCCGGTTTTCGTTGCTATACGACAACGACGATCGGTGTATGCATACTTACTTACGTTGATGATATGTGATATTATGTGTTGCTGTGATATGTTATATTGGATCGTCGCGTTCTGAATAGCCGGGGTTCTTATGTGAGATGAGGGTTTTTATTTTCATTCATGTAAAATTCATTTGTATGTAATATTCTTTTATTGGGGCACTTCCGGGATGAGGTTGATGTCACCCTTGTATATTATTTACTTTTTCGCATTAGGTAGACCCAAGGAGGGGAGCACAAGTAACCGGGTTCTAGGGTCTAATGGGAGGCCATCTCGAGGAGTCGAGACAGGGTCTCCTAACCCTAGAATTGGCAGTGTTACTTGCCGCTCTCGTAGGGGTCTAGGGATGTGGGTTTGGATGTTCATCGCGACCGTAGAATCCGTGTTTTAAACAGGTTCGTATTGAAAACACGGACGTCCTAGTATATCCAATATTTCATATATGTTCTTCTGCTGCAATGTTCTATGATGAGATCATATTACTGCCTGAGACGAATGGTTATACTATATATATATGCTGATATATAAATATTACGGCTCTCGTTTTTCCTATGATGCTTAGGAAGCATAAGCTGATGGGATTTTACTAATGAGATTAATAAAAAGAAAAGAAACCAAAAAGATGTTGTAGAATCAAAACTTTATAAAAATGGTAGCTACAGTTTTTCTTTCCATAGCGGTATATATGATATACCCTGCACCTTATTCGATGAGGAAAGATCCGAGATCCCTTCACCGGGAGTGACCTCTTTAGCGAAACTGGCAGATGCTACAAAACTCAGTTTGTCTTTTGATTGCTTTTAGAGTTTTGCTTTGCATAGCGGTATATATGATATGCCCTGCACCTTATTCGATGAGGAAAGAGCCAAGATCCCTTCACCGGGAGTGACCTCTTTAGCAAAACTAATGAAAGCCTCAAAAACACTCCATTTCAAAATTTCACATGATTCTACGACGATATAAAGTTCATTACGCTCATAGTTTTCTGAAAAATCTGCGTAGCCCTCCGTCATTTCAGATAGATATTATTTAGTATTCGTGCGATGTTTGTTGACTTAGTCAAGTCGTAGTGTACGGTAGCTAAATACTGCTTATCTGCTAAAACATGAGATGTGATTGGATTAGGGTATTCGCACGGCCTTGTTGACTCAGTCAAGGGTCGTACGGGTGGGTTTAATTCAATCGGGAAATGTACGGGTTGAACTTGACTTGAGATTTATGGTTTGTTGACTTAGTCAAGGTCATAGATCGCTAAGGGCAAAATATTATCGGGAATTTCAAGTGTTGAAATTTGCAATAAGATTGCATACCTCCTATGAGATAGTTGGATCCCGATACCCACTGCGAGTAAGAGTTACTCCTGGGAGAGTTTTACACAAGACAATTAGCCGATCAAGTAGGTGTCTAGAAAAGTGTTAACGGGGTTACGCCTCTTGGAAAACGAGGTTTACTTTAATTAGGTCCGTGCGAAAGCACGGGGAACCTCCCTTAAGTACCGACACCGATCTGGCTGAAAGATTGACGAAATTGTAGGGTGTAATTAATCCCGGCTAATCTTACCTTTTAGGGTTTGAAGGAAGATTTGATAAAAACAGTGGGAGACATCCTGATTAGATAAGATAATAACCAATCTAATCTTGCAAGAGCATATGCTAAAGTGTTTTCTTCTCTCTCTCTCTCCAGGTAGCGACCATGTCAGGCCATAATCAAGATAATAATATGGATGTATTGACTAAACCCGCTTATTATACTGAGCAGGGGAACGTTTGACCAGTTCTTTCTTATAAGAGTTATAAGACTGAACAGGGAATAGGAGAATATCTGATTCTCAAGCCGTCCAAAAGAACATGCATGTTGATGCATCTTCTTCAGGTGTATTAGTTATTGAGAACTGTTTCTTAGTTTACCCTACGTCCTGAGTATTAGATACCGGATCAGGATCCTATATATGTAAATTGTTACATGGGCTACGAAAAGCTAGAGAACTGGGAAAAGGTGATCATTCCGTTCAAGTAGGTAATGGGGCAAATGTTGCAGCTAAAGCAGTTGGCGAATATCACCTAATATTACCAAGGGGTGATACACTGATTCTAAATGAGTGTTATTATATACCGAACATGGTGTGCAACATTATATCAGTTTCTTTATTAAGTAAAGAAGGATATAAATTTGTAGTAAAGGATAATGTTATAAACATATTCCTAGATCAAAAGTTGATTGCATCAGGCTCGTTACATAATGGCATATTCATTCTAAATCAAAATACAGTCCTCAATATACAAAACACACACAAGAGAAAAAGTTCAGAAAAGAACGAATCCTTTTTGTGGCATTGTAGACTTGGTCTTATCAATGAGACACGGCTAGCTAAGTGTTCATACCAGAATATTGCATTTTATACAGCCCATTCTTACGCTCGTTTGATTATAGGCAGGTGCTTTTAATCAGTGTTTGCTACATAATTACAGGATACTGGTCTCAGCTCTAAACAGTGAATATCATGGAAAAGTATGACAAATTCCGGATTACTGCCAACAACAGATAAAATACGGGTCTCCGCTCTCTATCCGTATGTTGCCACACACCAGTTTAAGGGGAAAAATGGCAAATCGATTGTCATTTTCATGCACAAAGCTCAATGTTAACACAAGATCCAAGAAATCTACGCGGAGCTCGAGGAAATCATGGCAAAAGATCCACATCACATCAACTTTTGTTCTATTGAAATTCTGGAAGAATTGTGAAGAGATTGTGAGAAAAGTACTATACCACACTGAAGAGGACCACAAACTAGGGGATACGAAAAAATATGAAGGCACAATCCTTCTAAAGGGCCGCGGAGCCGCGGCATAAGCGCGCTTAGGCCATGGATCCGCGGCCATGTCGGCTCCTCAATTGATGAAATTTTAGGGGTATATTGGTAATTTTATATAGATTCAGAATATTGCCCTAGGTTTTCAGTTTACTGCCTATAAATATCCCAGAACTTGCCAAGCTAAAGATGTTCATTCTTATGCCCACTTCTTATTAGTTTTTAGTTTTCTTCTTCATTCTTTTCTCCATGAAATTGTTGTGAGAGCTTTTGAGTGGATGTTAAATGAGAATGAGGGTTATTTTGTATCATTCTTTTTGCTTAGCTTCCCCCTTGAGCTCTCTACCTTAACTTGATCTTGCAACCTCTTAAGTGAGCTTGCAAGTTTAAACTTTGGTCATTGATCTCAAGGGGTTGTATCAGTTTGTTCTCTCTGTTGTGCTTCATTCTCCATTAGTTCTTTACCTTTTCTTGATCTTGCAACCTCTGAAGTGAGCTTGTAAGTTTAAGATTTGGTTATTGAACCCATGTCTTGTTTTGGGTTCTATGGTTCCTAGTTTTATTTTCTTGCTTATTTCTTTCTTGCTTTTTATTACCTTGCTTTATTTTCATGCACTTAAATTCCATGCACTTTTAATTACTTGCTTGTAATCTTTTCTTTTCTTTGTTTATCTTTTCTTTTGCTCTATTTGGTTTGTTTTGTGAATGGTTGTAATTATTGTTGTTAAGAATAAATACAATATTGTAAGTTAATGTTTCTTTGCTCATTTCCTTTTCCCGTTATTTTCCTTTGAACTCCGCCCAAATGTTACGCAAGCGCTCCGTTAGGCACCCTACCCTACCAAGGTAACGGTAATTCCTAACCGCGACCGGTTGCGTTCGGTTTGGCCGTAGGCGAAAGCAAGAGACAAGAAAGGACGGACAAGGGTCAATAAGCCGGATTCCACGAATACCGTGCTTAAGTACCCTAATCCACGTTGTTGCCGATTGCTCTAGCTTTAATTGGTCAAGACTCGGCTCAAAGGTTTTGAGTGCGGATTTCCTTAGCTTACACTTTCGTATCTTTTTCTTAACAACTTTATACTTGCATATAAACACATAGGTTAGATTTGAAAAAACATATACATATTCTTTATTGACTCGTCTAAAACTCGAACGGACATACAACCATCTCCCTGTGGATCGACCCGTGCTCAACCGGCTAGCTGCAAAGCGACACCGTCCTTATCACGGTTATAGCTTTAGAACTTTGAACATCGGACACGCCAAAAGCGTGCGATCACTAAGTTACATAAAAATGGATATTTGAATTCATTCGAATTATCATCTTATGACACTTGCCATTCATGTCTCAAAGGAAAAATGACCAAAGCTCTGTTTAGTGGACACGGAGAAAGAGTTACGGGACTCTTAGGACCGGTACATAGTGATGTATGCGGTCCCATGTCTACACACGGCAGGAACGGTTCTTCCTACTTCATTACATTCACTGACGATCTCTCTAGATACGGGCATGTGTTCCTGTTGAAATACAAGTATGAAGCTTTTGAGAAATTCTGAGAATATAAGCACGAAGTAGAGAACCAAACGGATAAAAGTATTAAGATCCTTCGATCTGATCAAGGAGGAGAATACTTGAGCAATGATTTTCTGGATTATCTAAAAGAGAATAGGATTCTCTCTCAGCTTACTCCTCCTTATACACCACAGCACAACGGTGTATCGGAACGGAGGAATCGGACCCTATTAGATATGGCGCGCTCTATGATGAGCGAAGCTGAGTTACCTATTTCCTTCTGGGGGTATGCGCTTGAGACAGCCATATACATATTGAATTTAGTTCCGTCTAAATCTGTACCTACCACACCATATGAGATATGGAGTTAGAAGAGACCATATTTTAAACGAGTTAAGATATGCGGTTGTCCGGCCTATGTCAAAAAGAAAAATCCAGACAAACTTGAGGCACGATCAGTTCTTTGCAAATTTGTGGGATATCCAAAGAATTCTCAAGAAATTTTTTTCTGCCACGCTGAGGAACAAAAAGTGTTTGTTGCTCAACATGCCACCTTTTTGGAAAAGGAATTTCTTGCAAAAGAAATTAGTGGCAAAGAGGTAGAGCTGGAAGAGGTTCCAGCACCACAAACTACAACTGATGATTTGTTGGAACCAGAAGATTCAGTAGTACCCGACGAACCCCTGCCTCTCCGCCGATCTAGTAAGGTTTCTCGTCCACCTGAGAGATACTACGGTTTTCTCATTGATGGTGGAAGCGAGAATTGCATCATGGAAGATGATGACCCAACTAGTTTCGAGCAGGCCATCACGAGTGGTGACTCTGTGAAATGGCTGGATGCAATGCGATCTGAGATGGAATCCATGTACACCAATAAAGTATGGATTTTGGAAAATGCTCCTAAAGGGCTAAAACCCATTGGGAGCAAGTGGATTTTTAAAAAGAAATTTGGTGTAGATGTAAAAGTTGAGACTTTCAAAGCAAGAATTGTAGCAAAGGGTTTTCGTCAATGACCAGGTGTGGATTATGATGAAACCTTTTCTCCAGTGGCTCTGCTTAAGTCCATCCGGATCCTACTTGCCATTGCTGCATACCAAGACAACGAAATCTGGCAAATGGATGTTAAGACCGCCTTTCTAAATGGTGATTTAGAAGAGTGCATGTACATGACTCAGCCAGAGTGCTTCGTTGATAGTGGGAGCAGCGGAAAGGTGTGCAAGCTGCTTAAATCCATTTATGGGTCGAAGCAAGTATCGCGGAGTAGGAACATCTGTTTTGATGTTGTAGTCAAAGAGTTTAACTTCATCAAAAACATAGATGAACCTTGTATCTATAAGAAGGTAGCAGAGAGTAAGGTTGTCTTCCTCGTATTGTACGTGGATGACATACTCTTGATAGGAAATGATATTCCTATGCTGCAATCAGTCAAGCTCTTCTTATCACAAAGATTCTCAATAAATGATCTAGGTGATGCCTCCTGCATATTGGGGATTAGGATCTATAGAGATAGATACAAATGGATACTTGGATTGTCCCAATCCAGCTATATTTATACCATACTAAAGAGGTTTAGTATGGAAGAATCCAAGCGTGGGAACCAACCCATGATCTCTGGACTCACTCTCTCCAAAGAGATGTCCCCCAAGACTAATTTGGAGAGAGCTCGCATGCAAGGGATACCCTATGCTTCGGCAGTAGGCTCTATCATGTATGCGATGCTATGTACCAGACCCGATGTAGCATACTCACTAAGTGTAGTGAGTCGGTATCAGGCAGATCCTGGAGAGAGTCACTGGACAGCTGTGAAGAACATTCTCAAGTACTTGCGAAGGACTAGAGACATGTTCTTGGTGTATGGTAACGGAGAACTCCGGGTGGAGTCCTTTACCGATTCCATCGTCCAAAGTGATAAGGACGACTCTAAGTCGCACTCGGGATTTGTCTTTACCCTCAATGGAGGGGCGGTATGTTGGAAGAGTTCCAAACGGGATACCGTTGCAGACTCGATGATGGAGGCTGAATACATCACTGCCAACGATGCTGCCAAATAGGCTGTCTGGATGAAAAAGTTCATTAGTGAACATGGTGTGGTTCCATCCATTAATCATCCAATAGCTACGTATTGCGATAACAATGGAGCTGTGGCTTTGGCCAAGGAACCCAGGTCCCATCAGAAGTCCAGACATATTCTGAGGCGGTATCACCTGATCAGGGAGATAGTTGATCGCCGGGAGATCGAGGTCAGGAGAGTAGATACGAAGGACAACACTGCGGATCCACTCACGAAGGCCATTTCCCAGATACAGTTTGAGAGATTATTCGGGATGCTAGGTATGAGATACTACAGCAGCTGGCCTTAGTGCAAGTGGGAGATTGTTAGTTATGTATATGCCCTAGAGGCCATTGTTGTACATATGATGTATATTATGATGGATGCTTGGATATATACAGAGAGGACTTTCTTGCTCGTCCTGATAGTATGCTATTTGGTTTCACTTTATCTTAACATGTTGACTTGTACTGGTTTACTGTCTTTCTCTCACATTTTGATAAAGCCTTTAGGATCTGTACTCGACTACTGGGATTATGATGAGATCATACTAGTGGGGCCAAGGTAGTCGATGAGTACATCCTATAAATGTTCCTAGTTGAGGGTATATCGAGACGGGGCATCGATACACCACAGTAGACTAGCGTATACGCATCTTAACCCATATGATGGGCGATGGATGATCCCATATCCATCGGTGTTTGACATCAAGGATGGTGTACGGGTGCTCAGTGGAGACTGGGTACAATGGACAGACTCGCCGAGAACTCCCAGATGGTGATATACCATACGTCAGATGGCAATTCTCTGGTGACACTGGTACAGGGTAGTCTGTAGACCCGAGATCGTTATAGAGTCTTGTGTGATTCCTACTGTACTTTGATTTCCACCTTACCACGTCCAAGAGGGCGTGCAAAACGGTGGCTTTTGGGTACAGTCCCGAATCACATGGAGGCAATGAGCGATAGGAGGGGATTCGTCTCTCCCGGTATAGGGAGTTGATGTTGAGCTGTGTTCGATTGGCTATAATTGGAAGTCCCTGTCCAGGGTTGATATAGAGATATACTGGTAAGTGTTACCAGTAGTTTCTCGACCTGTTATGAGCCTCACATCGACACGACTTATCGGTTACTGGTGTCTGACTTATACCACCCCTAGACTTGATATGCGACATATCAGACGAACAGACCGGACTGTACGGGACTGTTACTGATTGGATTCACAGGAGAACGGACAAGCTAGCTTGTTGATCTTCTGATCGCTCAATACCTGGGTGGCTGTTACGTTTAGCTGACCGCTTGCAGCTTGTGAGTGTTTGATATGATCATCACCTGCTACCGGCGTATTGACGATTCTTTAGAATCCTACACAGAGGTTTCTTGGCTCAGACAAAACGGAGTAGAGGCATATATGTGATATGTGCAGGACCGAGGATAATGCGATATGAGATACCGTATTATATTCTCGCGATATTTAGATATGAACCGGGACATCGGATCAAGTGTTGATTCGTTGAATCGGTACATGATATATTAGTCGGTTATATTCGATATAGCCGGATCATCGGATCAAGTGTTGATTCGATTATTTAATGTATAATGATATATATGATATATTGTATTACATTATCTAATATTGGCTCGCTTTATTATTTCATTTTCTCACCGGATTAATACATTGATATATATGCGATATATGTTAATTGTATTATTTTCTTTTGTTGCAAATATATAATATATATGTGATATATATTATTGTGACATGATATGATTTATTATAAAACATGTTTAGAGATGATAAAAAGGGATTAGGGTTTGATTAGGGTTAACTTCTTCTTGCACCATCTAGAAGCTTTGCTTTTGTCTTGGTTAAGATATTATGGTTGATATTTATCCATGACTCATTTCTAACCTAACCAAAGCCTAGCCCTAGTTTATTCTCTACAAAGGTTAAGCCTCTCATCCTTGATCATGGTTCTATAATAAATCATATATTCTTATCTACTATTCATCACAAAAGGAATTATCATATTATTCTTCATCTTCTTCTCTCTTGAGTTTTAGAAAGAGCTCACTTGTGATGATTTCTTGTGAGAAAATGATATAAAAAGAAAGCATAAATACTACTCCATCATCCTCATCTAATCTAGCCCATTAGATTAGGGTGTTCACCTTATTAGAGTGAGAGAGCTTGAGCAATTGCAACTTCGACGTAGATCATCGGAGAAAAGGAATACGACAAGCTATCATGGATCGTTCGAGTCGTGGAGCCTCTCTTGAGTCCGGGAGATCGTGGATCGCGGCGAAGAGACATCTACTCGGAGCTTGTGAAGCGAAAGAGCGGACTACAAAGGTTGTAATCCCTCACACTTAGTAGTAAAGATGTTTATTTGCATGTTAAACCCTAATAATCTAGCAAAGATCCCGGCTTTAGGTTGTTCGGCACGTCTAAAATTTTATTCGGGTTTGTTTGATGCCTTATGAACCTTCACAAGAGTGCCTAGGAACCCTACATATTCTACATTATGCTCTTTGTTTTGACAACCTGCTATCCTTCTTTGAGAAATTTGAAGAATTAAATAAGACCAACAGGACAAATAATTATCCAGGAGAATCCACAAGCAATACGAGCATATAATTCCTAAGACCGACCGGCCACTTATTGCTAATTTCAGGCGTCGCCGACCCCTTTGGGGTATTTTTGAAATTTTCTGGTTGTGGTATCTCCAGTGCACTATTGGTACTCTGTTGGTATTGTTTAATTTTTGTAATTTTTATTATGCGGGTAATTGGCCACATATATCGCTTTTCGTACTAAAATCGCTATTCTTTGCGACATTTTCAGATTCCAGGAATTTGCGGATAGCGATGGTTCTAGGAAAAGGGTGCGCTCTAAACTAAGGTGATAACGGAACACAATGCCAAAGATCCAGGTAGATTGACCCGCACAAGCGAACCTTTCAACCCACGTGGATTCAAGTCAACAGGGGTTTCTTAACCCAAAAACCCTACGGTACGTATTCCTTAATCACCTTTTTCTCAAAATCCTAACGCATGCACTACTCTATCTTTACAGGATTCTTTGCAAGCATATTGCTAAAAAAAGAACTAACCCGTATTTTTTGCAGCGCCGCATTTGAACATAAACTAAAAAATGATTGTTTGATGCTTTGAACAACTTTTTCATTGTATTGCGCATTGCATACCTTTAATACGGACTTAAGGGCAAAGAACCCCAACAAGATACGGTAAGGGATTTCATCCCCCTTCTCCGTGGCCCACAAACCATAAAGAACAAGCATTTTTCAAACCCTCATTAAATTAAAAGAAATTAGACTTTCAGCCCTAAGGACTTCGCGCTCACTAGGGAAAGTTAAGTGTATTTCGAACACCGCCCATCGGTACATTGTTCAAGAAGTGTCTAGAAAAGTGTGAAGGCGCAACCGCCGAAAGAGAGAAGGTTTTGTAACTAAGGAACCTCGCGAAAGCGAGGAAAAACCTCCCTTCCTCTCTGCACTTACCTGGCTTCTCGATCAGTCTATCTTGGGCCCATTTCGCGGTACATTTTTTCTTCACAAGGCAAGTTTTTTTTTGAGCAAGTCCAGTTGACCTAGGTGACCCTAGACCGATTAGGTGTATGCAGTGTGTCTTGTTTGTATTCTTGTTACACCTTTTCATTTTTTTTGGTTGTGAAAATTTTGTTAAACACACTTTTTCTTCTACTTCCTCAGTCTTTCCTTACCACTTCCAGATAGTGCATGTCAGCTTGGACTAGAGATTCACAATCTCGATTAGTCCGGTTTGTACCTGTGCCTTCTGACTCTTCTACTCCTTCTGATTCTTCTGAACCCTTCGAGACCATCTTTCCTTCTGCCTCATCAGAGTCGTCCGATTCCACACTTTCACTTTCTTCTCCTACACCACCAGCAATCACGGAGCAAACAATCATTGAGCAACAGGAGGCAGCGTTACAGGACAGATGTTACCCACACCGTTCATCCCTTCCTTCATGCATAGTCTTGCCTACCATTGCGGCAAACAACTATGAGATCAAGCCGCAATTCATACTACTACTCCCCAAATTCCACGAACTCGAGTCCGAAGATGCTTACCTTTTGATCAGTGAATTTGAAGGAGTATGTGTGATGATGAAGATTCACGGAGTGGGAGAGGATGTCGTTAAGCTCAAATTCATTCCCTTTGCGCTTAAGGATAATGCGAAAAGTTGGTTAAACAGTTTGCCAGCTAGATCAATCACGACTTGGGATGACTTTGTGAAGGTTTTCTAAAATTTTTTTACCCTATTCATAAAACCGTGCGAATTCGCAATGAACTCCACAATTTCAAACAAAAACAGGGTGAAATATTTTGGAAATGCTTAAAGAGGTTTAAAGACATCTTGATCAAGTGTCCCCATCATAGGTTAAAACAGTGGAGGTTATGTCAGATTATCTATGAATGGTTAGACTCTAGTTCCCGCATGATGCTAGAATCATGTGCCGGTGCAAATTCCTGAGCTATGGTGCTAAGGACGCTTGGAACTTTTTAGAGGAACTGGCTGACAAAACCATCCAATTGGAGAGTGTGAGTGAGAAACCATCTGTAACTAGGAGTGGTGCACACATAGTTGACACCTCTATAGCTGCCGAAGCCAAAATCGCCGCTCATGTACGGCGAATGGAAGCTTTTGAGGTCAAAAATTCACCGCTACCAGTCAATCACATTTCTCCGACTTTGTGCGCTAACTGTCAGCATCCTAGCCACATCACGGAAGAATGTCCATTTCTCGTTGGGTCCCAGGGAACTGAAAACGTTAAGGCGCTGTATCAAAACCAGCGTCCCAGGAACTACCCCTTCGCACCAACGTACAACCCTGGTTGGAAGAATCATCCTAATTTTTCTTGGAACCAGGCCCCTTTTCAAAACAACAATTCAAACCCGTCTTTCCAACAATTTCAAAATTCAAATTTTCAAAACTAAAAATTGGGATATTCAGCTAACCAGCCCCAGCAACCCCAACAGGCGAATTGGCACAACCCAACCTTTACATCCCCTGGGTTCGCCCAAGACGACAAAAGGATGACATCCATCGAAAAAGGGTTGGAAGCTTTGATTAAAACTTCTGCGCAGACTTCATCTAGTCTAGCTACCTTTATGCAAACATCCGGTCAATTGCATAGCGCTAACACTCAAGAAATAGCCAGATTAGAAATCCAAATCAGTCAACTGGCTACAGCAGTAAATGAACGTGAGAAGGGAACATTTCCCTCACAACCCGTGATGAACCCAAGAGAGCAGAGAAACAACAACACTCATGTTGGTCAGACGAACAATATTAAGAATGCGAACGCCGTCATCGTCCTCAGATCAGGACGAACGTTTGACAATAAGGTTATCAACCCCTGCGACTCATCCAAGCGTGTGGTTGTCAGTTTACCAACACGTAGTCTATCTTCTGTCCCTCATTGTGATCCATCGTCATCTTCATCACCTTCTTCTTCTTCTTCTCCAGCTTCTTCTTCATCGTCTGCCGCACATCCTTCAAAGCAACTTGAGAATTTGCCACACGACCAAACTGATGATCCAGCAAGAACATTCCCATCTTCTGCAACTATTCCATTTACAGCTTCTCCAAACTCAGTATTTGGACCTAAGGCTCCCTATCTTAAAAGGTTGAAATCAAAGAAGCCTTCTGCAAACATGGAAAAGATGTTAGAGGTTTTTAAACGATGTGAGGTCAACATTCCTTTGTTGGACGTCGTCCAATAAGTTCCGGCATACGCAAAATTTCTGAAGGACTTGTGCACCCAAAAACAACGCACAAACGTCCCCAAAACCGTCTTGTTGGCCTCCACTCTGAGCGTTGTTTTGTCCAAGTCCATTCCTGTGAAATATAAGGACCCAGGCTGTCCTACTATTTCTTGCACCATTGGGGAAAAACAAATTAACAGGGCCTTGTTAGACTTAGGGGCAAGTGTGAATCTCCTCCCCTACTCAGTTTAAATAACTGGAAATGGGAGAACTCAAGCCGACCAGAGTGACTCTGCAACTGGCAGATCGTCCGACAGAAGTACCGAGGAGAGAAATTGATGATGTTCTAATCAAGGTCGGGGAATTCATATTCCCCATAGACTTCATTATGTTGGAGACTGAGCCCGTCACCAATCCCAGTGGTCAAATTCCTATCATACTGGGATGGCCTTTCCTAGCCACATCCAACACATTGATAAACTGTCGTAATGGGTCCTTGAAACTTTCTTTTGGGAACATGACAGTGGACCTCAACATTTTTACGCTAGGAAACAAGGCGAGTGAGAAACACGATGATACTTTTAAGGTCAACGCTGTATACGATATGTCTGAGGAGGGGACATTTGACTTCAAAAATGAGTGTCTGGAGGAGACTTTTGAAGAACTGTTTTATGAGGAGCTTCTTTTCCTTGAGAAGCTAAATCCTGAACAGGAGTCCTACGCACATTGGGGGCCCCAATTTGAACCTCTTCGCAATGAACCAGCCCCTTGTCACAACCTAAAATTTGGCCCGTAACCGGCACTTAAACTACGTAACGTCTATAGGCGTACGCAACTCAAGTTAGCCGAAAACCCAGAAATCTAAACCACCGAAAACTGGATCAACGGAGAAAAACATAGATTTAACACTTTGAAAATCACAAGTAAAATTTCTAACTCTAGTTTTCTTTCTTGAAAATTTCGGCAGCACCTCCTTTGTAAAAACCAACCCCGAAAACGGGTACAACACACATAATATATAAAGCATCCTAATTGGGAGCAAAATCACGCCCAACGGCAGAGACAATCCCCACAACAAGTATACGAGGCCGAAGCGAAGAAATATAAAATGAAACTCTATAAAGAGGTAAAACTTTCCAACATAACCGGCTCCCACGAGCACGGCACCCGAAGTCACCAAAATATACAACACAGAGTACTCACAAGTCGTCTCTAAGACATATAAAAACAGTGGAAGATCGAGAATACTAGATTTAACAAAAAGATATACAATATACAAGCAGATAACCGCAAACCCACCTAAAAGCAAAGGCCTCACTGCCAAACGTAGCGGTATCCGCAAAAGTAAAGATGATAAGACACCCTGCCGCGACTACTCAGAAGGAAAGTCTTGCAAAACCCTGTGGCACAACGAGGGTGAGTTGCCAACTCATGAATAGTAAATAACATCATACTGAAATCGCAAGTATGCACTAACAGCAATGGTCAACAGCTGGTAAGCTGGTAGCATGAGTATGACAATATAAATATCCGACTATCATGATCAAGGTACATCACCAGGTACTATATCTACATGAATAATTGCATATCTACTGAGTATTGAGTGCGGGATAATAAATAATATCATGCACAAATCATAAGCATGAAAAAAAAATACGGTGTAACTCCACAACACCCCAAATCCTAAAATACTCAGATCGGCCATCAAATCCTGTACGTCTCATGGAACCTGAGTGTCAAACATCGACACTCTAAAATATCATGAAATCCAGTGCCTAACATCGACACGTGAATACTCGTATCCATACGTTCCTCAAAACCCAACTATCCTACTTCGACACTTGTGTTCCACTTATCGGTCTTTCTGATATCCATACGTTCCTCGAAACCCAAGTATCCCACCTCGACACTTGTGATTCCACGTATCGGTTCTTACAAATCCAAATATCTCTCGAAATATAAGTGCCTAACATCGACACTTGAAATTCCCATATCGCATGAAAACATATCTCAAATGCATAAATCTATGTAAAATAGCATATGCAACATAAAACATCAATATGAGCATATCACAGAAAAGTCCGCTATTTAATGTATCAAGTCATTAAATATATCTCACGGTTCCCAAAATCCAAATCCAAAATACATATTTATACAGCGTCCCTTTCCACCGATATATATGTTATAAAACTGATCATGTAACAATAGCAAAGTATATGTGCGAGCATGTAGGTATAGTATGGCATATATATAAGCATGTAGGTATACAGGTATGCTATATGTCATATGCGCAGCCGCAAAAGTATAACTGTTTCAATGTCGTTAACCAATAGAAAGGTATATCAATGAGCATTTGTGTTGTGCGTATCATGGCAATTACCGACAGTTTGTGTGCAGCATATCCTTAGTGCTCGTGCAATATGGACTGTCAATAATAGTGCAGTGTACAATATATACAGTATCAGGCACAACAAGTAACTATATGCAATGTGAATTATGCAATATCTCTATATAAGCACATAAACATACGGCTAATATTATATCATATCTATCCCCGACGCTTAGCGCCATACGGGCGATTTCCCCATAGATGTTAAATCTACTCACCAATGGTCTCCAGTTATGAAAATCCGACCACCTGCATCCCCTTGTTCGCAGCATCCAAACTCCCCGCTTGCGACGCTATATTTTCACAAACACAAGAAATAATGCGAACATCTCAGAATCGACCAATATAACGTAAAACTACGTATTAAATAACGCACCTACACTAAATTAACTCACTAGTGTCCGTCTAGTGGCTAACGTGCGTCACGATACCACAAAACCTACCCAAGCACTGCAGCTGAACCGGATCACGATTCGTGTCGCAAAACGTAACACGCGGACTCGAAACACTAGATTATAGGTAAACGATCCCAGATTTTGCATACTGCAATTACTAAAAAGGTAAACAGTACCAAACACCCTTATTCAACAATAGACAACTACCCACGGAAGACCAACCCCATACCACTCCTACGAAATCGGCATCGCCGGATTTCGCCTTAGGGTCACCGGCCCCGGCCGGTGAGGTGGTCCCCGTCTCTCAGGTGGTGTCTCAGGTTCACTAGTACATCTCAATAATTTTGTTTAGTCAACCACTAAATTCTGCAGGTCACAACAGATATAAAAGCTCTAAAAAGACTTTAAAACCCCGATATCGCACTAATCGATATAAAAAGCGTTCTACACTACAACCAAAGAGCAAAACAATATACAAACTCCAAATTAACAGAGTAGGGATTATACCTAACAATTTTGCTCACAAGATCCAAGCTTTCCCTAGCTCCAAGTGATCCAAGAGCAAAAATCAAGACTTTTTGGTATTTTTGTGATATATTTGGGATTTTTGGAGAAGTTTTGAGTTAGGATTGAAGAGAAATGAAAAGAAAAAGATTAAGGGCAGTTGACGGAGAGAGGATCTCGGCCAAGGGGAGGAAGGGAGAGTTTGTTGATGGATTTCCTAGCAATTACCAATATTAAATGCAATTAAATGCATTCACATACACATATGCACACATGCATGCACCTCCCTCTTTCTTTTCTTTTTCTTTAACTCTTAATCCCTAAAACCCAAAAAATATCTAGATATGAAGAGAAGGGTGAATTACTCAAACGTAATAGTTGAAAAGATCGCTTTATAGAAATTTCCCAAAATATGAATACCGTATTAAAATAATATTAAAATTGGAAAAAATTCTAATTGAACCAAAACGTCCCATATACCCCCAAATCTTGCACACTAGCTTTATTTTATCTAAACTATATGCTGGCAAGTCGTTATGGTCGTTTGATCACAGTCCGGTTAAAACGGAAAATACCGACAAACTTATCCTAAAACGGACAAATTCGCATAACGATTTCTAAAACGTTACAATCACCCCCTTATAGAAATTCGGTCCCCGAATTAAAATTTCATACTAAGCGCACCTTCAAAGAGATGAGGGAATTTCTTCTGCATCTCGCTCTCGGCCTCCCAAGTGATCTCCTCACTAGTAGGGCTACGCCATAGAACCTTCACAGACGGCAAGACCTTTGACCGAAATTCCTTCACCTGCCGATCCAAAATAATTACCGGCTGCTCGGTGAACGAAAGATCGCGCTCAAGCTGAACGGTCTCATGCTGAATCATGTAAGAAGGACCATGAAGATATCTACGAAGCATCGACACATGAAAAACGGGGTGAACATCCAGAAAACTAGGCTGGAGCGCCAAACGATAAGTAACTGAACCTACTCGCTCAAGGATCTCGAAAGGACGTATAAATCTGGGGCTGAGCTTCCCCCTCTTCCCAAATCGCATAACGCCCTTTATCGGAGATATCCTCATGAATTCATGATCCCCCACTGCGAACTCAAGTCCGCGACGACGACGGTCGGCATAAGACTTCTGTCTGCACGGGGCTGCTCTCATCCTGTCCTGAATCAGCTGGATCTTCTCCGTAGTCTCCTGAACTAGCTGGGGTCCCAAAACTAGACTCTCACTAAGCTCGATCCAACAGACTGGCGATCGACACTTCCTACCATATAAAGCCTCAAAAGGTGCCATCTGAATAGTCTCCTGAAAGCTGTTGTTGTAGGAGAACTCAATCAACGGTAAGTGATGATCCCAACTGCCACCAAAATAAAGCACACATGCACGGAGCATACCCTCCAGAGTCTGAATAGTCCGCTCCTACTGATTATCAATCTGCGGATGAAAAGCGGTGCTAAAACTAAACCGGGTACTCAAAGCTTCCTGAAGCTTCTACCAAAGACGGCTAGTAAACTGGGTACCTCTTTTGGATACTATGCATATGGGAACACCATACAAATGCACAATCTCATCTATATACAGCTGCGCATACTGAGCATACCCGAAAGTGGCCTTCACTGGAAGCAAGTGAGCCGCTTTCGTCAACCGGTCAATAATCACCTAGATGGAGTCATACCCTCTACTGGTCCTGGGTAGACCCACAATGAAGTCCATGGAAATCTGCTCCCATTTCCACTACGAAATGGGTAAAGGCTGCAACTCTCCAGCTGGTCTCTGATGCTCAGCCTTGACGTGCTGACAAGTCAGGCACCTCGAAACGAAGTCCGAAATATCGCGTTTCATCCCTTCTCACCAGTAAAAGTCTGTCACGGTACATCTTGGTGGAACCTGGATGAACGCTAAAGGCCGACTGATGTGCCTGCTCTAGGATCGCGCGTTTTAACCCATCATCATCTGGTGAACACAAGCGAGTCCCACATCGTAGCACACCCTGGTCATTAATCATGAAATCCAGAACTGTACCCTATCGAACAAGCTCAAGAATCTCGGACAAACGGACATTACTGGGTTGCGCCTCACGGATACGATCAAATAGTAGTGAACGAGTGCGGACATGAGCAAGCTTTCCCCCAGCGGAAGTAAACTCGAACTGCACTCTACTATCACACAAGAGCTGCCAATCTGCAGAAGACTGACGCTGAACTGCGCTTAACTGGGACAAGCTACCACCGAGCTTACGACTCAAAGCATCAGCTACCACATTCGTCTTGCCCGGGTGATAAAGGATCTCACAATCATAATCCTTCACTAGCTCCATCCATCGGCGCTGTCTCAGGTTCAGATCCCGCTGCTGGGAGATATACTTCAAACTCTTGTGATCTGTGAAGATCTGACATGACTTTCCGTACAAATAGTGTCTCCAAATCATCAACGCAAAGACCACCGCGGCCATCTCAAGATCGTCAGTGGGGTAATTCTGCTCGTGCTTCTTTAGCTGCCTAGAAGCATACGCAATCACCCTGTCATGCTGCATCAAAACACAGTCGAGCCCCACTCTAGAAGCATCACAATAAACAACATAGCCGCCTAATCCAGAAGGTAAAGAAAGAACTGGTTCCGTCGTCAACCGAGTCTTCAACAGCTGAAAACCCTGCTCGCTCGCATCAGTCCAAAGAAAAGGAACTCCTTTCCGGGTCAGTCCAGTCAGCGGTGCAATGATACTCGAGAAATCCTGCACAAAACGGTGATAATAACCAGCTAAGCCCAAAAATCTGCGGACCTCAGTCACCGATACAGGTCTGGGCCAAAGCTGTACAGCCTCGATCTTCCTCGGGTCCACAAGAATACCATCACCAGTCACCACATGACCCAGGAAGTTAACTCTATCAAGCCAAAATGCGCACTTTGAGAATTTAGCATACAGCTGGTGCTCTCTCAATATCTGGAAAGTAATCCTCAAGTGCTGCTCATGCTCCTCACGACTCTTAGAGTAGACCAGTATGTCATCAATAAACACTATAATAAACTTGTCAAGGAACGACTTGAAAATCCGGTTCATCAGATCCATGAATGCTGCTGGCGCATTGGTGAGTCCGAACGACATCACAAAAAACTCATAATGCCCATAGCGCGTACGAAAAGCAGTCTTCGGAATGTCATCATTCCGAACCCGCAACTAATGATAACCCAAAAGCAAATCAATCTTAGAAAAATGTCTCGCACCCTGGAGCTGATCAAATAAATCGTCAAAGCGGGGTAAAGGATACCTGTTCCGCACCGTAACTCGGTTCAACTGACGATAATCCACACATAACCTCAAACTGCCGTCCTTCTTCTTGACAAACTGAACAGGAGCTCCCCACGGCGAAACACTCGGACGCACAAGTCCCAAATCAAGCAACTCTTGCAATTGATCTTTAAGCTCTCTAAGCTCCGCCGGAGCCATCCGATAAGGCGGTATGGAAATAGGCTCCGTACCAGGAATCAGATCAATGCAGAACTCAATATCGTGCTCTGGCGGCAACCCAGGTAACTCATCGGGAAAGACATCGGGAAACTCTCGCACGATAGAAACTAGGTCCAACGACTCCACTATGGCTCCAGTATCATGAATGAATGCCAAGAATCCCCGACATCCCCTCCTCAAAAGCCGACTAGCGCACAGAACAGAAATCAAACTGTGAGGGGCGGCACCACGGTCCCCCTGCACAACAAACACTGTCTCGCCGGGAAAACAAAACTTAACTGTCTTCTCGCAGCAGTCCACTGACGCGTAGCAAGTAGCTATCCAGTCCATGCCTAACAGAACATCGAAGTCCAACATCTCCAGAAGGATCAAGTTAACGGGCAAAACTCTGTCCCCTAAACGGACAGCACACGACCGGAACACGTGTCGTGTAACAAACGACTCTCCTACAGGAGTAGCCACGACCAGCGGCTGATCTAGCCAACAAGACTCACGGCCTAACCTTGGCACGAAGTGCGTAGAAACATACGAATGCGTAGATCCCGGATCAAAAAGAACATGTGCATCATAAGAACATACAGAAAGGGTACCTGAAACCACAGCATTGGACGCCTGAGCATCCCGGTGAGTCAATGCAAACACCCGAGCCTTCCCTCTACTGGCAACTGGCTGACCTCCGCCTCTACCACCTCGCCCTCTAAGCACAAAACCACCGTGACCCCGACCTCTCTGCACAAGGGTCTGACGCGGAACAACAACCGGCATAAGGGGCAACGCCCTCTGAGGTGGAGAAGGTGGTAAGATAACCTTCAGTACAGCTGCCTCGCTCATACATGGCTCAGCACAATCTTGAACCCGATGACCCATACTCCCGCACCGGTAACACCCAGATACAAACTGCCGACCCTCCTGAGGGTAAGAGCTAAAAAGCCGACCTCGTCCCGAACCTCCACTATCTGAACGGGAACTGTCACGACGTCCGAACGCCCGCCTCTCTGCCGGATCACCAGTACGAACGCTCTTCGGTTCCGGAGCAACTGACGATTCAGAAAGACGCTTCTCTACCAATAAGGCTGCATCCACCGCTACTGCATATGTGTCGCAATGCTGAATGCTGATGGCTAGGAACAACTGGGTAAGCAGGCCTCGAACAAACCACTTCACCCTCATCTCCTCAGTCGCCACCAAGTATGGAGCATACACTGACAGCTCGGTAAATAATACGTCATACTCCGACACCGTCATCCCCGGCGTCTGGTGTAACAACTCAAATCTACGTGCTCGCGCATCCCTGACGCTCGGTGGAAGAAAACGGGCGAGAAATATCGTCACAAACTCGGCCCAGGTCATAGGAGCAAGACCCGCGGCTCTACCCCTCTCTAACGACTCACACCAATTCTGGAGCAGACCCTCCAGACGAAAACTGGCATACTCCACCCATCTTTCATCGGAGCATCGGATTGATTGATAAATCCTGGCCATCCGGTCGATAAACGACTGAAGATCTTCAGTAGTATCTGTGCCAGTGAACACCGGAGGCCTCAGCCTCATGAACTCCGTCAGTGACACGGTAATAACCTCCGGAGCTGTAACTGCGGCTGCCGAAACTGTAGGTACCATCGTGGTCCCTGCAGCGGGTGGAACAACTGCCTGCCCCTGCGCTCGGATGGTCTCTACCGAAGTCCCCACTATCTGGCGTAGATCCTGCATACCAGCCCCAATCATAGCAATATGCTCCGATACAACAGGCGTACCGCCCTGGTCAGTCCTCACCTCAAGCGAGTCAACTCGGACCTCGGACCTCGCGGCCGCTCTCTGTGCCCTCGTACTTTTCGGCGGCATATAGGCTGGAAATTGAAACAAGATTCGATAAGGAAACAGGAATCGAATCACAAGGATGTATATCAATCACGGATGGAATTTCAATCAATAAGTCCTAAGGTCACTTAGGCGGAGTACCGTGTCGTAAGTATGCCGCGGAACATACACACGCTACGTCACTCTGCTTAAGCTACCTACTCCATCATACCAAGGTCATCCTACACTCCGAAAGGTAAAACCTAACGCTCTGATACCAACTTTGTCACGACCCAAAATTTGTCCCATAACCGGCACTTAAACTACGTAACGTCTACAGGCGTACGCAACTCAAGTAAGCCGAAAACCCAGAAATCTAAACCACCCAAAACAGGATCAACGGAGAAAAACAAAGTTTTAACACTTTGAAAATCACAAGTAAAATCTCTAACTCTAGTTTTCTTTCTTGAAAATTTCGGCGGCACCTCATTTGCAAACACCAGCCCCGAAAACGGGTACAACACAGATAATATATAAAGCATCCCAATTGCGAGCAAAATCACGCCCAACGGCGGAGATAATCACCACAATAACTATACGACGCCGAAGCGAAGAAATATCAAAGGAAACTGAATAAAGAGGTAAAACTTTCCAACATAACCGGCTCCCACGAGCACGACACCCAAAGTCACCAAAATATATAACACAGAGTCCTCACAAGTCGTCTCTAAAACATACACAAATAGTGGTAGATGGAGAATACTGGATCCAACAAAAAGATATACAATATACAAGCAGATAACCGCAAACCCACCTAAAAGCAAAGGCCTCACTGCCAAACGTAGTGGTATCCGCAAAAGTAGAGATGACAAGATACCCTGCCGCGACTACTCAGAGGGAAAGTCCTGCAAAACCCTGTGGCACAACAGGGGTGAGTTGCCAACTCGTGAATAGTAAATAACATCATACTGAAATTGCAAGTATGCACTAACAGTAATGATCAATAGCAGGTAAGCAGGTAGCATGAGTATGACAATATAAATATGCGACTATCATGATCAAGGTACATCACCAAGTACTATATCTACATGAATAAGTGCATATCAACTGAGTACTGAGTACGGGATAATAAATAATCTCATGCACAAATCATAAGCATGAAAAAAAACACGGTGTAACGCCACAACACCCCAAATCCCAAAATACTCAGATCGACCCTCAGATCGGCCCTCAAATCATATACGTCTCATGGAACCTGAGTGTCAAGCATCAACACTCTAAAATATCATGAAATCCAGTGCCTAACATCGATACGTAAATACTCGTATCCATACGTTCCTCGAAACCCAAGTATCCCACTTCGACACTTGTGTTCTACGTATCGGTCTTTTTGATATCCATACGTTCCTCGAAACCCAAGTATCCTACCTCGACACTTGTGATACCACGTATTGGTTCATCCAAATCCATATATCTCTCAAAATATAAGTGCCTAACATCGACACTTGAAATTCCCATATCGCATGAAAACATATCTCAAATGCGTAAATCCATGTAAAATAGCATATGTAACATAAAACATCAATATGAGCATATCACGGAAAAGTCCGCTATTTAATGCATCAAGTCTTAAATATATCTCGCGGTTCCCAAAATCCAAATCCAAAATACATATATATAGAGCGTCCCATTCCACCGATATATATGTTATAAAACTGATCATGTAACAATAGCAAAGTATATGTGCGAGCATGTAGGTATAGTATGGCATATATATAAGCATGTAGGTATACAGGTATACTATATGTCATATGCGCTGTCGCACAAGTATAACTGCTTCAATGTCGCTAACCAATAGCAAGGTATATCAATGAGCATTTGTGTTTTACGTATCATGGCAATTACGGACAGTGTGTGTGCAACATATCATTGGAGCTCGTGCAACATGGACTGTCAATAATAGTGCAGTGTACAATATATATTGTATCAGGCACAACAAGTAATTATATGCAATGTGAATTATGCAATATCTCTATATAAGCACAAAAACATACGGCTAATATCATATCATATCTAGCCCCGACGCTTAGCGCCATACAGGCGATATCCCCGTAGATGTTAAATCTACTCACCAATGGTCACCAGCGATGAAAATCCGACCACCTGCATCCCCTTGTTCGCAGCGTCCGAAATCTCCTCTTGCGACGCTATACTTTCACAAACATAAGAAATAATGCGAACATCTCAGAATCGACCAATATAACGTAAAACTACGTATTAAATAATGCACCAACACTAAACTAACTCACTAGTGTCCATCTAGTGGCTAACGTGCGTCACAATACCACAAAACCTGCCCAAGCACAACAGCTGCACCAGATCACCATTCGTGTCGCAAAACGTAACATGCGGACTCAAAACACTGATTATAGGAAAACGATCCCAGATTTTGCATACTGCAATTACTAGAAAAGTAAACAGTACCAAACACCCCTATCCAACTGTTAGTTATATGTATGCCCTAGAGGCCATTACTGTACATTGGATGTATATTGTAGTGGATGCTGGGACATATATAGGGAGGACTTTCTTTCTCGACATGATAGTATGCTATCTGGTTGCTCTTTACCTTAACGTGTACACTGATTGTCTCTCTGTTACATGTTGGTAAAGCCCTTAGGATGTGTACTTGACTACCTGGACTATGATGCGGATCATACTAGTGGGGACATGCTAGTCCATAAGTACATCCTTCAAAGTCCCTAGTCGTGGGTGTATCGAGACGGGGCATCGATATACCAGAGTAGACTAGCGTATACCTTCTCGACCCATACAGATAGGCGATGGATGATCCCATATCCATTGGTGTTTGACATCAGAGATGATATACGGGTGCTCAGTGGAGACTGGGTACACTGAACGGACTCGCCGAGAACTCCCAGATGGTATTATACCTTACGTCAGATGGCAGTTCTCTGGTGACACTGGTACAGAGTAGTCTGTTGACTCGAGATCGTCATAGAGTCTTGTGTGGTTCCCACTGTGCTTTGATTTCCACCTTACCACGTCCAAGAGGGCGTGCAAAACGGTGGTTTTTGGGTACAGTCCCGAATCACATGGAGGCAATGAGCGATAGGAGGGGATTCGTCTCTCCCGGTATAGGGAGTTGATGTTGCGCTGTGTTCGATTGGCTATAACCGGAAATCCCTGGCCAGGGTTGCTGAGATTTACTGGTAAGTGTTACCAGTAGTTTCTCGAATTGTTATAGACCTCATATCGACACGACTTGTCAAGCTATTGGGGTCTGACGTTTACCACCCCTAGGCGAGATATGCGACATATCAGACGAACAGACCGGACTGTATGGTAAGTGTTACTGGTTGGATTCACAGGAGTATGAGCGGGCTTGCTTGTCGATCTTCTGATCGCTCAATACCCGGGTGGCCGTTACGTTTAGCAGACCGCTTGCGGCTTGTGGATGCTTGATATGATCATCATCTGCTGCCGGCGTATTGACGAGTCTTTAGAGTCCTACACAGAGGTTTCCTGGCTCAAGCGAAACGAAATAGGAGCGCATATGAGATATGTGCGGGACCCAAAATAATGCGTGTATGTGATACCGTATTCTATTCTCGCGATGAATGTATCGATATGGTTGTATGCAATATAACCTAATTATCGAATCAAGGATTGATTCGATAAGACGATACACAGGATATTAGTCGGTCACATGCGATATGACCGGATCGTTAAATCAAGTGTTGATTTAATGCATAATTATATATTTGATATATTACTTTGCATTAACTAGTATTGGTTCACTTTAAATGGTTTTTCTCACTTGTTTGTGCACATTGTATATGTGATATATTTTTGTGCACAAGTTTGTATCATGTTTGATGATGCATGCTAACTTGGCTTTGTGTAAAGATTAAACCATGGTTATATGAATGGTTAGGGTTTTGTTTTCTTATTCGTTTATTTATTTATTTATTCTTTTTGGAAAATAAATGGCATAAAGAGAAAATGGTGGCTTTCTTTGTTTGCATCTTGAAGCTTCATGAAGCTTTGACTAAGTGACCATTTTGTCTCATGCTTAACCCTAACCACTCCACTTAACCCTAGTAGATTCTCTACACTTGACCATGGTTGTATTATGATAAGTATTGATTTTCTTTTCTATTCAAAATTAACTTATCATATTATTGATCATCTTCTTCTTCTTCTTCACATGAAGAAAAGCTTGCTATCAATAATGGCAACTTGAGAAAATGAGTGAGAAATCCAATTCTAAAGTGAACCCACTTCCTATTTCTTCATCCTCTACCACTTGCCAAGTAGTATAGGGTGTTTTTTTCACAAGTTTCATGACTTGGTGAAGTGGAAGCTTGATCTTGTGATGCCTCGACGTAGATCATCTTCGGCATCGTAGTCGATGACCTAGCCCGCCCATTTCTCCGATGAAGCCAACGCTAGAGCCCGGGATTTGATTTGGACAGCAAGGGGACTTCATCACGGAGCTATGGAGGTGGAGCACCGGATCTACAAAGGTTGTATTTCCGTTCACTTAGAGTAAAGTCGTTTACTTGTATTTGTTTCGCCTAAAATTCTAGTTAACGATCCGTATTAGGGTTTCTCGGCACTTGTAAAATTTGAAATTGGCATGGTTGATGCCTTGTGAGACCTCATTAGCATGCCTAGGAACCCTACAGTGGTATCAGAGCCTAGCTAGAGCCATAGGCGATGCGTAGACGAAGTTTGAAACCCGAACGAACCCGAAACCCTAAATTTTCACGCTCTCTGGACTTTTTTAAAAAACTGGGTTTTTTCCAGATTAAAAATGCTTAAAAAATTCAGCAGGAAGTTCTAAGAATTACGGTGCAAAATTGGCCAAAAGATACCTCTAAACTGCGGCGGAACAGCGGCATAAGCCTAGCTTATGCGGCGGTTCCGCGGCCCTTTGATGACGTCAGCCTTCCTCATTTGCAGAGTAATTCATGTTTTCAGGTGCTGAGTTTTCTGAGAATTTTTAATTTGAACTCAAGAGTTGAGTTTTCTGGGTTGTATTGGGAGTTCGTAGATTCGATCGGATTATCAAGCTTTGTCTATGTGGCTTTCCGGATATTTTAGAATTTGTTAAAAAGTTCGACCGGATATAAATACCAATTTTTCCCCTGCTGGAAAATTTCCAAGTGTTGGATTTTTCCGAGGTTTAAAGACGTTCTAAGTAGTCCAAGTAACGCGATGGTCCCTCTAGAAGACAACAAACCTTAACTCGATTATGTGACCGTCTTGAACTGCCCTTTGAACCTTAGGGTTTGGGGCAGTACGGCGTGCCACATGTGAGGCGTTGGCTTGACCCTTCTACGGCTGGACCGTTGGTACTGAGGCACGAAGTGAATGTTTTTGAACTTATTTCATGTGATGATCTGTTTCGGGAAAACTTGGGTATTCGATTGATCGATCGGAAAGTTTAACATTTTCTATTTATCTGGAATGTGATACAATATTTGGAATTCACAATTAGTTATGAGATAACTGAATGAATGTTATAAACATAGCAGTTTAGTCTCACTTGATCGGTTGCCACGGAATTTTGATGTGATCAAAAGTCCGTCGCAATCACGTAGCGTACGCGGATATTCGCCGATAAACTTAATAGACAGCTACACCCCTTAGCCCCGACCAAGTGACTGTAGGAGAACCCCGTCGCCGAAAGCATCCGTTCGGGTGCTCGCGGTAGCGGTGTTCCGCCTTGGTGCACTTCGTCGACGGTATCGGGGGTGCGGCCGTATACTGGAATTTGCGACGAGCATTCGATCGGGATGTCGGGAATCTTGTTGAATTGCCCGACTTGATATTGAAAAGTGTTTTCGATTTTGAGACTAAAATGCGGGGTTTATAATGGTTAGGCATGCGATGTCTAAGGAATTCATTTGATTTGGCATGTGATGTCAAAAGTGGTTGCGGATTCCAACTGTTGTAGTTTTACACTTTCTTTTCTGTGACTGTAAGTGTAATATGTGATATCGCCGGTTTCGTTGCTATATGTCAACGACAATTGGGATGCGCATATTTACTTACGTTGATGACATGTGATGTTATGTGTTGCTGGATATGTTATATTGGATCGTCGTGTTTGATTAGCCGGGGGTTTTTATGTGAGATGAGTGTTTTTCATTTTCATTCATGTAAAAACTTGTATGTAATAATCTTTTATTGGGACACTTCCTGGTTGCGGAAGATGTCACCGTTTGTATATTATTTACTTTTCCGCACTAGGATAGACCCAAGGAGGGGAGCACAAGTAACCGGGTTCTGGAGTCCAGTGGGAGACCAACTCGAGGAGTCGAGTCCGGGTCTCCTAACTCTAGAATTGGTAGGGTTGCCTGCCGCTCTCGTAGGAGTCTAGGGTTGTGGGTTTGGCTATTCATCACGACCGTGGAATCCGTGTTTTATACTGGCTCGTATTGAAAACAAGGACGTCCTAGTATATCCAATATTTCATATGTTTCTTCTGCTGCGATATCTGTGATGTGATCATGTGATATGTTCCGTGATGGATACTATATATAGTATATATGTTATATTATATAGGCGTTACTTATGTTTTACACCCGTTCTATCCCTGCCCCGCTCTGCCATTAGTTACCTAACCTAACGGTGCATGAGGGGACATCGAGGCGAATGCGGATGGCATAAGTGTACGTCGTATTTATCTGTGATGTTTAGGTATTTAAATGATGGGACTTCATTAATGTGATTAATGAAATAAAAGAAACCTAAGATGTTGTAGAATCGAATTTCAAAATAAAAAGGGTAGCTACAGTTCTTGCTTTGTACAGAGGTATATGTGATATATCCTGCACCTTATTCGATGAGGAAAGGACCGAGATCCCTTCACCGGGAGTGACTCCTTTAGCAATAACTGGCAGATGCTACACACTCAGTTTGTCTTTTGATTGCTTTTAAGAGTTTTTGCTTTGCACAGTGATATATATGATATATCCCGCACCTCATTCGACGAGGAAAGGGCCGACGATCCCTTCACCGGGAGTGACCCCTTTAGCAAAACTAGAAAAGCCTAAAAAACACTCCATTTTAAAATCATTTGATTCTGCAACGATATCAAGTTCATTACGCAATAGGTTTTCAGAAAAACCTGACGTAGCCCTCTGTCATTTCAGATAAGTGGTAGTTAGTATTCGTGCTACGTTTGTTGGCCTGCGTCAAGGCGTAGTGTGCGGTAGCTAACTAGTATTTATCTGCTTATGCATATGATGCAGATTGGATTAGGGTAGTCGTGCGACTTTGTTGGCCTGCGTCAAGGGTCGTGAGGGTGGGTTTAATTCAATCAGGAAATGACGGGTTGAACTTGACTAGCGCACTATGGTTTGTTGGCCTGCGTCAAGGTCATAGGACGCTAGGGGCAAAATATTATCGGGAATTTCAAGTGTTGAAATATGCAATGAGATTGCAAACCTTCTATGAGATAGTTGGATCCCGATACCCACTGCGAGTAATTGTTACTCCTGGGAGAGTTTTACACATTACAATTAGCCGATCAAGTAGGTGTCTAGAAAGGTGTCAACGGGGTTACGCCTCTGGGAAAACGAGGTTTACTGTAATTAGGTTCGTGCGAAAGCACGGGGGACCTCCCTCAAAGTACCGACACTGGCCTGGCTAAAAGATTGGCGAACTTGTAGTGTGTAATTAATCCCGGGTAGTCTTTCCTTTTAGGGTTTGAAGGAAGATTTGATAAAAAGCAGTGGGAGCCATCCTGATTAGATAAAATAATAACCAATCTATTCTTGCAAGAGCGCAGGGTGAGTGTTTTCTTCTCTCTCTCTCCAGGTAGCGACCATATCACGCCTTAATCAAGATAATAATACGGAAGTATTGACCGAACCCACTTGTTATACTGAGCTGGGGAACGTTGGTCCCGCTCCAACTTATAATTGTTATAAGACAGAGCAGGAAATTGGGGATTACCAGAATTCCCATGCCGCCCAAACGAAGAGAGTGCATGATGATGCATCATCTTCGGGTGTGTTCGTTACAGAGAACTGTTTCTCAGTATCCTTTACGTCCTGAGTATGTGATACCAGATAAGGATCCCAGATATGTATCTGTTACATAGGGCTACAGAAAGGTAGAAAAAACGAGAACGGGTGATAAGTTTCATGAGGCAGAAAACGGGGCAAGAGTTGCAGCCAAGTCTGTTGGTCACTGTCACCCTATATTACCAATACATTGATTCTGAATGAATGTTATTAGATACCGAACCTGATATACAAAATCATATCAGTCTCTTTATCAGTAAAGAAATGATAAAATTTTGTATTGTTGGATAATGTTTTGATCATTTCCTATATCAAAAGTTGATCGGTTCAGGCACGTTATCTAAAAGCATTGATGTTCTAAATCAAACTACAGTTCTTTAGTATACGGAACACACACAAGAGGAAGAGTTCAGAAATGAACGAATCCTTCTTGAGGTATTTTAGACTAGGTCATATCAATGCGACCCGACTAGCTAAGTTGCACAAAGATGCATATTTAAATCAGTTTGAATTTACATCCTGTGAAACTTACCAGTCATGTCACAGAGATAAAATGACCATAGCTCCGTTTACTGGAAACAGAGAAAGAGTTAGTAAACTCTTGGGACGATAAATGTTGATGTATGTAGGTCCCCTGTCTACATATGCCAAGACCGGTTCTTTGTACTTCATTACATTCTCTGATGATCTTTCGAGATTCAGACCTATGTTCCTGTTGAAACACAAGTCCGAACCTTTTGAGATATTCACAGAATATAAGTTGGAAGTAAAGAACCAAATACGGGTAAAAGTATTATGTCCTATGATGAGATCAAGGAGGAGAATACTTGAGCACGGAATTTCTGGACTATTCTAAAGGAGAATGAGATTCTCTCTCAGCATTACTCCTCCGTATACACCATAGCACAATGGTATATCGGGGCGGAGCAATATCACCCTATGTAATATGGTGTGCTCTATGATGAGTACTACTGAGTTTCCTATTTCCTTTTGGGAGATATTGATTGGTAGAGATTCTGCGTGTTCAAGTTTTAGTTAAATACCGCAATCAAGACGGTTTCGCTTGTAGCTAGCCGGTTGAGTACGGGTCGTCCGCAGGGAGATGGGAATCTTTTTCTATGTGCTTTAACGAGTTAAGTCCAGTTTTCCAGATTTATTTGTGATTATCTAAGTGTTAAAATGATATGTAAAGAGAGCTTGTTAGGGTTAGGATTAGGTTAGTTTGAGTTAGGAGTCCCTCACTTCTTTCATTGCCACTCTTAATATCGGTATTACGGTAATCGGCAACAACGGGGATTAACACGACTAGGAAGGAACTTGCGAGTATAAGCTAGGCTTTCCAACGCTTAAGTTCTTCCTTTTGGTGCTTGACCGTCCGTTCTTGGCTCTTAGCCATAACCTCTGGTTAATTCAACCACAACCGGTCTCACTACGGAATCACCGCTATCATGTAGGATAGGGTGCCGTAAGGAGCGGATTGTGGTTCAATTAACGGGAGTCGATTTAAGATGTTGGGTAAGGAAAGAGTGAGAGAGATTTCCTTCTCTCAAACTTCCCTTATCCTACCCTAACAAGTATGAAACTACTCACACATCATAATGAAAAGAAAACAAAACAAATGAGGAAGATAGAAAGAAGGAGATTAGAAGATAACAACTAGCCATTTGCGACCTCACCTTGGCAAGGATCAAGCGTAAGCATCATGGTTGTTTTAAGGATAAAGAAAAAGAGAAAGAAAGAAACAACAAGAAATAACAACAACTAAGTTATCAAATGAAAATTACAACAATTAACAAGTTAACTAAAGAACAAGACAAGCATGATAAGTAAATGGTTCTTCTTTATTCATCATTCTTCACTCACAAAAGCTCACTACAAGATTTTCATTGGAGAAGAGATGAGAAGAGGAAGAAGAAACAAGTATTCTAAACCTAGAAAAATACAAGATTATGCACCCTTGGCTTCACAAGGTTCTGGGGTATTTATAGGCTGGAAAATGAAAACCTAGGGCAACATTCAGAACTAAAATGGAAAGACCAAAATACCCACAAAAATTGGTCAACTGCCGCCACTATACGGCCGCGGATCCGCGGCCTAAGCATGCTTAGGCCGCGGAACCGCGGCCATATAGAGGACTTAGGTCTTGAGATTTTGTGGATTTTCCTGGTTCTGTGGGCCCTTTATTCTGGTATATATTTTTTCTCAGATTTTCTTCACGATTTTTCCAGAATTTCAGTTGAGCAAAAGGAGATTTGATGTGGATCTTTTTGTCATGATTTCCTCGAGCTCCGTGTAGATTTCTTGGAACTTGTGCTGCCATTGAGCCTTGTGCATGAAAACGACATTCGATTTGCCATTTTGTCTCTTAAACTGGTGTGTGGCAACAGACGGATAAAGAGCGGAGATCCGTGTTTTTATCTTTGGTTGGCAGGAACCCGAGTTTTGTCGTGTTTTCCATGGATTTCACCGTTTTAGAGCCGAGAACTTGTATCCTACAATTGACTAGCAAACACGGCTCAAGAGTATCTACCGATATGCAATGTGATAAAAATTGGGCGGTATGAAAATGCAAAAATCTGATATGAACAAATACCTCCAAACTTATCATTTTCTTGTCCCGAGCAAAGCCAATTTATTCACAAAAAATTTCCTAACCTCACTTTCGCAGGGAACGCGATTGCACTGAGCATGTGCAACAAGCCGTTAAACCTCTAGGTGTCCCTAGTAGGAGGAGTGTTGTCTCCTGAGGGTTTTCAGCGGATACTACCCACAAAATCCGGTCAAGCTAGTTTTGCAAAATGACTATGATTCAAACCCTAAAGTTTTGTTTCAGAAAATAACAATTCTATTATCCTAAGTCTAGACCATCGAACCTTTATTTTTCACACCTCGCTTCTTATTTAACTACAGATTTTATATGTCTTTACGTGCAGTGCAAATAGTGTCGTTAAGTTTCCAGAAGGATCGATTTACGTCATCATGTCACACAATAAAACCCAGCTAAAATTTTTGAAAGGATCACATAAGTTTTATAAAGAGTTAAGCATTTTTCAAGTTTCGTTTTCTAGTAAAGTTTCAACTTTAGAATTTCTATCTTCCTTAACAGGAAACTAGGTCTTATTTTTCACTCCACATTTTTCTTGTTTTCATTTCATACACACCTCTGTGAACGTGCAATAGTCTTTATCATAGAATAAAACCTTCATATCTCCGCTAAATTTTTTTATAAAAGCCTGTCTTTTATCAAGATTATTCTCACACAAAGAACCGTTAGGAATTTTAACTCGGAGAGAACACTTGCTTGACTTTGTTTTCATCTGGACTTTCTAGGCTTCTTAGCGAGCTTTGGCCAATGCACCCAAACCAGTTGGCTTTAGGGCATTAGGTGTAGAAACACCCCAGCGGACTTAATTACTCAAGTTACCTAGGTCCACAAACAAAAGACAGTTTGGCGTGAAAATCATGATGATTTAATACGAACGGAGATATAGCCGGCAGTTCAATTATTTTTTTGGATAAAAGACGTGTTTAGTGGGTTTTGGTGTGTAATAATTCCAATCATGTTCCAGATGGGTTATTTTTCAGACTTAGTTCCAATTAAGGCATCAATAACATTCCTTCATATTCACTCACTTCATAAACTATTCTTGATATTACTTATTTCCGAACAAACCTATTTGATTCTCAAAAAATCATTTATCCGTTTAAAAGTTTTAGACATAAAAAGACTTGTCATCTAATTCCCAAAAACTCACGACACGTGTAGTGTGATGTAAAGACGTATATCGGCTATAGTTAACTTCAAAGGAGAGTTATCTTTCAGGTTTTCAAAATCTAAAGATAAGATTTAGTTATTTTTATTTTATCAAAAAAAAACCGTCGAAATGTTGAATCAGAGTCCTCCCACTAGCTAACTTGACAAAAAAGTTTTTATATTTTTAGAAAATTTTCAAATTTTTATGGATTTTATGGATTTTAATATGCAGATGCAGAATATACATATGAATGTGAAGGTAAGAAATGCGTACCGAGCGTACCCCCAAACTTAAACTGGACAGTGTCCTCACTGTCATTGCATGAAGAGATCATTTGAAGGGTCAAAATTGTCGGTTAGATATACACAAAATTTTTATTTTATATTTTTATATTTTATATTTTGTTTTTGTTTTTAAAGAAAAGAAAAAGAAAAAGAATATCCACAAATATATACAAAATGGTATATACATACCCCCAAATTTATTTGGAGCAGTGTCCACTGTTCTTGGCTGGATAACCGAAGTTTGGAGGTAGGCAGAGGAAGATTATGCAGGGTAAACCGGCTCCTGTAAGAACATGAGCTCCTCTGTTGGTTCGGCGCTAAGGTACGGTTTAAGTCGGTGTCCGTTCACTTTGAAAAATGAACCGTCCTTTGGATTTTCCAAATCCACAGCGCCATGCGGATACACATTCCGCACAAAATACGGCCCTTTCCAGCGAGATCTGAGCTTTCCTGGATGGAAGTGAAGTCGGGTGTCGTAAAGCAGTACCTGCTCACCAGGTACGAAAGTTTTGCGCAAAAGGTGTTTATCGTGAAACACCTTCGTTTGGTTCTTAACGACAACCGCGTTATCGTAAGCCTCATCCCTAAGCTCGCTCAATTCGTTCAACTGCAGCTTCCGATGGCTGCCCGCATCTTCGAGAGACAGATTCAGCTCCTTTATCGCCCAAAATGCGCGATGCTCTATTTCGACAGGTAGGTGGCAGGCTTTTCCGTACACAAGCCGAAAGGGAGACATGCCAAGGTCTGTCTTATAAGCGGTTCGAAATGCCCAAATGGCATCAGTGAGTTTCAGCGACCAATCTTTTCGGTTCTTGGAAACCGTCTTCTCCAGTATCTGCTTGATTTGCCGATTTGAAACTTCGGCCTGCCCGCAGGTTTGGGGATGGTAGGGCGTAGAGAGCTTATGATTAATGGAATATTTCCGCATCAAGGCCTCGAAAGTCTTGTTGCAGAAATGACTTCCATTGTCGCTAATGATCGCTCGGGGGTGCCCAAAACGGGAGAAAATGTTTTCTTTAAGAAACCTAACGACAACCTTGTTGTCGTTAGTCCGGCTGGGCACAGCCTCGACCCATTTAGAGACGTAATCAACAGCGAGAAGGATGTACAAGTTCCCAAAAGAGCTGGGAAACGGCCCCATGAAATCTATCCCCCAAATATCGAAATCTCCATAACCAAGATCGGTTGGAGCGGCATCTCGTTCCTCCGGGATATCCGGCCTAAGTGTTGGCACCGGGAGCAAGTCTTGCAATAGTCATGAGCGTCTTTGAAAAGTTGTGGCCAGTAGAAACCACATTGCAAGATCTTCTCAGCTATCTATCTGGGGCCAAAATGCCCGCCACACCGCTTGATCGTGGCAAAATGACAGCACACTCTTGAATTCCTCGTCAGGGACACACCGACGAATAATCTGGTCGGGACAGTACTTTAACAAATAGGGTTCGTCCCAGTAAAAGTGTTTTACTTGGGATAAGAAGCGAAGTCTGTCCTGACTTGACCATTCAGTCGGTAGTAATCCCGTGGCCAAATAGTTCACAATATCTGCGAACCAGGGTTCGCAAGATACTGTCAAGAGCTGTTCATCCGGGAAAACGTCGTTGATCGGAATTGGAAGCGAAGGCGAAGAAGGAAGTCGTGAGAGATGGTCGGCAACTACGTTTTCACATACTCGTTTGTCCTTAATGACAAGGTCACATTCTTGAAGCAAGAGGATCCAACGTATTAACCGAGATTTTGCATCTTTCTTCGCAAAAAGATGGCGCAGAGAAGAATGGTCTGTGTAGACAATGACTGGAGAGCCGATGAGGTAGGGCCTGAACTTTTCTAAAGCAAATACAACAGCCAAGAATTCCTTCTCAGTTGTTGTATAATTGAGTTGGGCGTCGTTCAGGGTTCGGCTCGCATAATAGATTACGTGCGGCATCTTGTTGATGTGTTGTCCAAGGACAGCACCAATGGCAAAGTCGGATGCATCGCACATAATCTCAAATGGGTGCGTCCAGTCAGGTGAAGAAAGAACGGGAGCAGAAGTGAGTGAGCGTTTCAATGACTCGAATGCAGTCACACAGCTCGAGTTGAAGTCGAATGGCGTATCCTTGGCCAGTAAAAGAGTCAAGGGCCTAGCAATCTTGCTAAAGTCCTTGATGAACCGTCTAAAGAAACGGGCATTGTAGGGTTCCTAGGCACACTATAGAGGTCTCATAAGGCATCAACCATGCCAATTTCAAATTTTATGGGTGCCGAGAAACCCTAATACGGATCGTTGACTAGAAATTTAGGCGATAAACGAAACTAGTTAACATCTTAACTAAAGGAGAGAGGCTACAACCTTTGTAGATCCGGTTCTCCACTTCCTTAGCTCTACGTAGGCGTCCTCTCGCTGTCCATCTCGAATCCCGAACTCAAACGTCGGCTTCATCGGAGAATTGGGCGGACTAGGTCGTCGGCTTCGTGCCGAAGATGATCTACGTCGAGGTTTCACAAGTTCAAGCTCCGACTTCACCAAGTTGTGAAACTTGTGAATAAAACACCCAAAAAAACTTGGCAAGAGGTAGAGGATGAAGAAATAGGAGGTGGGTTCACTTTAGAATTGGATTTTTCACACTTTTGCTCAAGATGCCATTGTTGAAGACAAGGTTTTTCTTGAAGAAGAAGAAGGAGAGCAAGAAAGAATATGATAAGTTTCTTATTTTAAAAAGAAACTAATATGAATACTTATCATATACTAACCATGGTCAAGTGTAGAGATTAAACTAAGGTTAGTTAGAATGGTTAGGGTTAAGGATGAGATAAGGATGGTGGACTTTGTCAAAACTTCAAGAAGCTTCAACATAGAAACAAAATAAGCCACCATTCTTAATAATATCCAAAATGAATAAATAAATAAATAACTAAGTAAATAATCAAAACCCTAACCATTCATATAACCATGGTTCAATCTTTACACAAACCCAAGTGAGCAAGTATCATCAAACATGATACAAACAAGTGCACAAAAAATATATCACATATACAATGTGCATCAAGTGAGAAAATCCTTTTAAAATGAACCAATACTAGTTAATGCAAAGCAATATATCAAATATATAATTATACATTAAATCATTAAATCAACATTTGATTTAACGATCCGGTCATATCGCATATAACCGACTAGTATCCAATGTATCGGCTTATCGAATCAATCCTTGATTCGATATCTAGGTTATATCGCATATAATCAATCGATACATTCATCGCGAGAATGAAATACGGTATCACATACACGCATTATTCTCGCTCCCGCACATATCTCATATGCGCTCCTATTTCGTTTCGCTTGAGCCAGGAAACCTCTGTGTAGGACTCTAAAGACTCGTCAATACGCCGGTAGCAGATCATGATCATATCAAGCACCCACAAGCCGCAAGCGGTCTGCTAAACGTAACGGCCACCCGGGTATTGAGCGATCAGAAGATCGACGAGCAAGCCCGCTCACACTCCTGTGAATCCAACCAGTAACACTTACCGTACAGTCCGGTCTGTTCGTCTGATATGTCGCATATCAAGTCTAGGGGTGGTGAACGTCAGACCCCAATAACCGATAAGTCGTGCTGATGTGAGGCTCATAACGGGTCGAGAAACTACTGGTAACACTTACCAGCAAATCTCTGATCAGCCCTGGCTAGGGACTTCCCTGTTACGGCCAATCGAGCACAGTGCGACATCAACCCCCAATACCGGGGAGAGACAAAACCCCTCCTATCGCTCATTGCCTCCATGTGACTCGGGACTGTACCCAAAGACCACCATTTTGCACGCCCTCATGGACGTGGTAAGGTGGAGATCAAAGCACAGTGGGAATCACACAAGACTCTATGACGATCTCGGGTCTACAGACTAACCTGTACAAGTGTCACCTGAGAACTGCCATCTAACGTGAGGTATAATACCATCTGGGAGTTCTCGGCGAGTTCCGTCCAGTGTACCCAGTCTCCACTGAGCACCCGTATACCATCTCTGATGTCAAACACAAATGGATATGGGATCATCCATCGCCCATCTCATGGGTCGAGAAGCGTATACGCTAGTCTATACTGGTATATCGATGCCCTGTCTCGATACACCCACGACTAGGGACCTTGAAGGATGTACTTATAGACTACCATGTCCCCCACTAGTATGATCTGCATCATAGTCCAGGTAGTCAAGTACACATCCTAAGGGCTTTACCAACATGTAACTATAAGACAGTATAAAGAGACTAGTGTACATGCTAAGATAAAGAGTAACCAGATAGCATACTATCATATCGAGCAAGAAAGTCATCTCTATATATATCCAAGCATCCAATATAATATACATTATCTGTACAATACTGGCCTCTAGGGTATACATATAACTAACAGGCATGGCCAAGGAAGGCTCGGATATCTCTGACGCATCGGGGAGGAGGGAGATTGGAAATGACCTCAATATTCGCTTTGTCAACCTCTATGCCATTTTACGAGATGATATGTCCTAAGACAATACCTTCGCGCACCATGAAGTGGCACTTCTCCCAATTCAAAGTGAGATTCTTGTCCTTACATCGGGTAAGGACAGCGTCAAGATGCAGCAAACACTCGTTGAAGGAATCGCCGAAAATGGAGAAATCATTCCATGAAAATCTCCAGAAATTTTTCCACCATGTCTGAGAAGATTCCCATCATACACCGCTGGAAGGTAGCGGGCGCATTGCATAACCCAAAGGGCATGCGTCGATATGCAAACGTGCCGAAAGGACAAGTGAAAGTGGTCTTGTCCTGGTCTTTTCCGCCGATGGGAATTTGATTATAGCCGGGAGTAGCCATCAAGAAAACAGTAGTACTCGTGTCCGGCCAATCGTTCAAGCATCTGGTCAATGAAAGGTAGCGGAAAGTGGTCTTTCCGCTTTGCGGCATTGAGTTTTCTGTAATCAATGCATACTCGCCACACAGTTTGGGTGCGAGTAGGGATTAACTCGTTCGCCTCGTTGGTTATGACCGTGATGCCCGACTTCTTGGGGAAAAACATGAATGGGGCTCACCCACTGGCTATCAGAGATAGGGTAAATGATACCACTATCTAGGCATTTTACGATCTCCTTCTTCACAGCCTCTTTCATGACTGGATTGAGCCGTCTTTGTGGATCCTGGGCTGGGTTTGGCATCATCCATCAGATGAATGTGATGCTCAACGATCAAGGGACTAATCCCCTTGATGTCCCGCCATGGACCAGGCAAAAGCTTGCCTGTTGCTGTGCAAGACCGTGAGAAGGGCTTTCTCTTTGCTCTGGAGCTAGAGAAGCCGAGATGATGACAGGGAGGGTCTCGTTCTCACCTAAGTAAGCGTACTTAAGGTGAGACGGCAAATGCTTGAGTTCGAACGTTGGAGGTGAAAACGATTGAAGGCAAGATTGGTGCAGAGGTCTCGAACTCAAAGGACTCCAGCAAAGGTTCAAAACGAGTGTAGGCGACCGAGTTGGATGGTTCAGGTAACTCATCCGGAAATTTGAAGGATTCAAACTCGGGTGGTGAGCGGCTAAGATCGTTGGAGAACGTGAAACACTCGTAGTCGTTGTCGGGCGCAGAAACAGCAGCAGGTTCGAGGAGGAACGCACTAGTGGCATTAAGATTATCATGATCAAACAGAAACTCCTCGAATTCACATTCTTCTGGGGTGATCTCCTGGATCGAGCAGACGTCCAGTATATGAGCATTAGGTTCGGCGTGCTGATTCCCCAACCTAAAAATGTTGAGTTCAATTGTCATGTTTCCAAAAGAGAGGTTCATCGAACCATTGCGACAATTGATCACAGCATTTGAGGTTGCAAGGAATGGGCGACCGAGTATCACCGGAATTTGATTCCGGGGGTTAGCTACAGGCTGTGTGTCTAATACAATGAAGTCAACGGGGAATATGAAGTCCCCGACTTTGATTAACACATCCTCTAGCTCACCCCTAGGATGGGTGATCGATCGGTCGGCCATTTGGAGAGTGCAGTGCGTGGGTTTCAGCTCTCCTACACCTAATTGCTCGTATACTGAGTACGGAAGCAGGTTAACACTGGCACCAAGATCTAATAGTGAGCGGTTGATGTTCTTGTCCCCAATGGTAATAGAAATCGTAGGACAGCCAGGGTCCTTCCATTTTTGTGGTAAAGATTGGGTAAGGGCATCACTCACAGCACCAGCCAAGAAAACTTTCTTGGGTATCTGAGACTTCCTCTTTTTTGTGCACAAGTCCTTTAAGATTTTCGCGTAGGACGGGACTTGTTGGACATCATCTAAAAGAGGAATGTTAATGTTAACCTGCTTAAATAACTCCAGAATCTTCTCCATTTGAGGATTTTGTTTATTAGACCTCAACCGGTTTGGAAATGGGACGTTTTTAAAATTGGTTGAGTCTAATGCTTGTGGAGGAGATTGTGGAGTAGGAACGGATCCCAGAACAGGTGTTTTCGTGGAGTGAGAAGTGGGTCCGTTCAGAGCAGAAGAAGAAGAAGAAGGAGAGCCTTTCGAAGAATGGAGAATAGGCTCAGAAGACGAAGAAGCAGGAGAAGAAGAAGAAGAAGAAGCGGCCGGGGTGTCATCGTTGATCCGTGTGCCAATGTTGTTTTGCAGAATCCTTCCCGATCTCAATGTGGTCACGGCACTCACATTATGATTCTTTTGTTCAAGAGCAACATGTACATTCTGTGGGTGACCGGGATTTGGGAGTGGTTGGGACGGGAGCTTCCCCTTCTCTCGCTCGCTTAAGGCCGCATTCAGTTGTGCAATCTGGGCCTCGATGGTCTTGATGCTTTGTCCGTGAGCGGCAGTGTGTTGCACTAAGGAATGAATGGAAGACTGGATGTTGGCGGTGGATTGAGTCGATTGTTTAACGAACGCCTCCAGACTTCGTTCGAGCGAGGAAACCTTATCGTTGTTTAACGGAACAAAGTTGTTTGGTGGAAAAGAATTGTTGGGTGCAAAGTTGTTTGTCTGATTTTGAAAAGGTTGGGGTTGGAAGGGCTGCTGAAATTGAGTTTGTTGTTGCGGCGGAGGGGGCCTTTGGAAATTGTTGCCTTGGAATTGATTCTGATTCTGATTCCAGGCGAAATTGGGGTGGTTCCTCCAACCGGGATTGTAGGTGGAAGAGTATGGATCATTCCTCGGTCTTTGCTGGAATGCAGCATTAACCTGATCCTGTCCTTGCGATGATGGATTGTAAGGACACTCTTCGGTCAAGTGAGAAGGATCGGAAAAACAAGCGCAAATGGTACGAAGGGGGAGAACAGGGGTAGGAGCAGGTGAAGAAAATTTGCTCTCTATCGCTTCAAGCTTTCTCGTTATTGCAGCCATTTCAGCTTTCATTGCAATAGAGACATCAAGTTGGTGAATTCCTACCCTAGACTGACCGGTAGAAGTGGAGGTAGAAGAAGAAGAAGTCGGTCTGGTGCTCTCCCATTGTAGCGTTTGCTCCGTAAGGTCGTCAAAGAACTGCCACGCTTCCTCGTCAGATTTCGATAGGAAGTGGCCCTGACAGATCGTTTCCAACAACTGCTTCGTTGCTGGGTTCAGGCCCTCGTATAAGGTTTGGCAAAGTTGCCATTTCTCTATACCGTGGTGAGGACACTGAACAAGAAGGTCTTTGTACCGGTTAAAGCACTTCCAGAAGGGTTCAGAAGGAAGCTGAGAGAATTGGTTGATTTCATTGCGAATCCTTACGGTTTTATGATTCGGATAAAATTTCTTTAGAAACACTTTTACAAACTCGTCCCAACTGGTTATGGAATAGGAAGCGGTGCTATACAGCCGTTTTTCAGCAAGATCGCATAAAGTGAACGGAATGACCCGTAGGCGTATAGCATCGTCCGACAGTTGGGTAGTTTTCATCATGGCACAAACGTTTTGAAATTTATTTATGAAGATATAGGCATCTTCAGATTCAAGCTCATGAAATCGTGGAAGCATGTTGATGAAGTGGGGCTTAATTTCAAAATTATCCCCATTGGCCGGTGGAAGAGAAAGACAGGTGGGAAGTGCAGAACGGGTGAGATAGAAACGATCCTGGAGCGCAATTCGCTGCGGCGCTACAACAGGCGGTGGTGGTGGGTTATTGGTCTCCGTAGGAGGTGGAGCCAATCCAGGGGTAGTCAAAGAGATGTTCGGATTAAATCCTGACATCGCGGAAGAAGAGGTTGGTGATGGTGAAGGTGAAGATGTATGAACAGAATTCCGGTCAACGTCGGAGTTGGCCGGCAAAAGTAAAGGTGAAAGAGGAGTGGACGGAGTTTCGACGTCTGAGTCGATCGCGTAGTCGGTAGCGACTAACGTAACGCGGACTAGGCGGGCGCTAGTGTCCCGATTCCAAGCGGACATACAGTAAACGAGTTTAGTATAGTCAAAGCGGAGAAGGTGAGGGTAAGAAAACGTCAATGGAGAAAGGCGATGGGTGGTGGGTGAAAAATGGATTTTGGCGACAAAGGGCAAGTTTTTATAAAAGTTTTTGATTTTTTCCTTTTTTTTTTAGAAAGAGCTTTACAGAAATATGTACGGACTTACGGCTTTAAGCAATCACAAACAAGATATGCACAATCACACCTAGATCTAGGGTCACCTAGGTCAACTAGACAGCTCCTAACTGTTCCAAAGAACTAGAAACAGGACCTCAAACCGCCTCTTCTCCGCCAATTGCGGCCAGATAAGTGGGAGGTTGTCCAACGCTTTCGTGAAGTTCCTTAATTAAATAACCACTTGCCTTCGTCACACTTGCCTAGACACCGCAAAGTCAGGATAGGATAAACGGCCGATGCCTGTAATTAGTCCTCTGTCCTATTGAGCGCGAAGTCCTTAGGGCTGAGTCTAGTATTTTTTAATTAATAATGGTCAATGCATATGCTTTTTGTGATTTCTGGGGTCCTGGGAAGGGTGATGAAATCCCCACCCAATCTGAATTGGTTTCAAGCCCCTTAAGTCCGTATTAATAAATGCAAAGCAGTAACAAATCAACTGCAAACAATTTTTATTTTAGCGCGGCGCAAAGAATCCTGCACAAGAACAGTTTATTGGAAGGGGGAAGAGAATTTGTGCAAAGAATGCTGCAGAAAACACAGTTTATTGGAGTCCAGAGGAGTGGGAGAGAAGAGAGAAACACTTACAGGGATCTTGAGATGAAGAGGGCACGAAGTGGCCGCGGTTCCGCGGCCTAAGCCTTCTTATGCCGCGGTTCCGCGGCTGGAACAGGGACTTGGGCCTTCAATTTTTGTGTGGGTGCTGGTCTGGGTCTCCTCTGCTTGTCTGGAGCTACTGAAATTGGATTTGCTCACTGGAACTTCTCCAGAATCTTACAGTAGACCTATTGCTTCGTTTCAATCCGTCGCGGTGTAGCCGCGAGATGTGGGTCTATCTTCCCACGTCTTTGGCACTGTACTTGAACTCCGTATATCCCACTTCTTTGGTACTGAACTCCAAACTTCGTATTATCCTGCACACTAGCACAAAAACTAATCAAAAATAACAAGATGGTTTTTGTTTACAAAGTATATATTTTTTTTGGTTATATTTATATTCACAAGTTAACCCGAAATTACACAAGGAAATAAACTACCGTCTCCCCGGCAACGGCGCCATTTGATTGGTAGAGATTCTGCGTGTTCAAGTTTTAGTTAAATACCGCAATCAAGACGGTTTCGCTTGTAGTTAGCCGGTTGAGTACGGGTCGTCCGCAGGAAGATGGGAATCTTTTTCTATGTGCTTTAACGAGTTAAGTCCAGTTTTCCAGATTTGTTTGTGATTATCTAAGTGTTAAAATGATATGTAAAGAGAGCTTGTTAGGGTTAGGATTAGGTTAGTTTGAGTTAGGAGTCCCTCACTTCTTTCACTGCCACTCTTAATATCGGTGTTACGGTAATCGGCAACAACGGGGATTAACACGACTAGGAAGGAACTTGCGAGTATAAGCTAGGATTTCCAACGCTTAAGTTCTTCCTTTTGGTGCTTGTCCGTCCGTTCTTGGCTCTTAGCCATAACCTCCGGTTAATTCAACCACAACCGGTCTCACTACGGAATCACCGCTATCATGTAGGATAGGGTGCCGTAAGGAGCGGATTGTGGTTCAATTAACGGGAGTCGATTTAAGATGTTGGGCAAGGAAAGAGTGAGAGAGATTTCCTTCTCTCAAACTTCCCTTATCCTACCTTAACAAGTATGAAACTACTCACACATCATAATGAGAAGAAAACAAAACAAAAGAGGAAGATAGAAAGAAGGAGATTAGAAGATAACAACTAGCAATTTGCGACCTCACCTTGGCAAGGATCAAGCGTAAGCATCATGGTTGTTTTAAGGATAAAGAAAAAGAGAAAGAAAGAAACTACAAGAAATAACAACAACTAAGTTATCAAATGAAAATTACAACAATTAACAAGTTAACTAAAGAACAAGACAAGAATGATAAGTAAATGGTTCTTCTTTATTCATCATTCTTCACTCACAAAAGCTCACTACAAGATTTTCAATGGAGAAGAGATGAGAAGAGGAAGAAGAAACAAGTATTCTAAACCTAGAAAAATACAAGATTATGCACCCTTGGCTTCACAAGGTTCTGGGGTATTTATAGGCTGGAAAATGAAAACCTAGGGCAACATTCAGAACTAAAATGGAAAGACCAAAATACCCATAAAAATTGGTCAACTGCCGCCACTATACGGCCGCGGAACAGCGGCCATATAGAAGACTTAGGTCTTGAGATTTTGTGGATTTTCCTGGTTCTGTGGGCCCTTTATTCCGGTATATATCTTTTCTCAGATTTTCTTCATGATTTTTCCAGAATTTCAGTTGAGCAAAAGGTGATTTGATGTGTATCTTTTGGTCATGATTTTCTCGAGCTCCGTGTAGCTTTCTTGGATCTTGTGCTGCCATTGAGCCTTGTGCATGAAAACGACATTCGATTTGCCATTTTGTCTCTTAAACTGGTGTGTGGCAACAGACGGATAAAGAGCGGAGATCCGTGTTTTATCTGTGGTTGGCAGGAACCCAGGTTTTGTCGTGTTTTTAGAGCCGAGAACCTGTATCCTGCAATTGACTATCAAACACGGTTCAAGAGTATCTACCGATATGCAATGTGATAAAAATTGGGCGGTATGAAAATGCAAAAAGTTGATATGAACAGTTATGCACTTGAGAAGCTGCATACCTATTGAATAGGGTTCAAATCAAATCAGTTGCCTACCACTTCATATTTGATATGATAAGGGAAGAGCCCATCTCTTAAGTTAGTTAAGATTTGGGGTTGTCCAGCCTATGTCTGAAAAGAAAAATCCGGACAAGCTCGAGGCAAGATCTGTTATGTAGAACTGGAAATGTTCCAGCTATACAAACAACAGCAGATGATTTGGTAGAACCAAAGGATTCAGTATATTCCAACGAACCTCAGCCTCTCCGCCGATCTAGTAGGGTTTCTCACCCACCTGAGAGATACTTCGGTTTCTCGATGACAGTGGGAGCGACGATTGCATCATGAGATGATGACCCAACTAGTTTCGAGCTGGCCATCAGGAGTGGGACTCTGTAAGAATGGCTGGATGCTTAGTGATCTGAGATGGAATCCATGTACACCAATAAAGTATGGACTTTGGTTGCTATATCTGAAGGGTTAAATCCCCATCAGGAGCAAGTATATCTTGAGAAGATTACTTGGTGTAGGTGGAAAAGTTGAGACTTTCAAAGCAAGACTTGTTAAAGGCTTTCGTCATCAACCAGGCGTGGATAATGATGAAACCTTTTCCAGTGCCTATGCTTAAGTCCATCCGGATCCTACTTGCCACGGCTACATACCATGACTACGATATCTGGCGGTTGGGTGTCATGACTGCTTTTCTAAATATTGATTTAGAAGAGTGCGTCTGTAAGTACACATCCAGAGGGCTTCGTAGACAATGGGAGCAGCGGAAACGTGTGCAAGATGTTTTATAGGATAAAGCAGGCATCGCGGAGTTGGAACGTCTGTTTTGATGAAGTAGTCAAAGAGTTTGACATCATCAAAATGGTAGATGAACCTTGTATAAACAAAAAGGTAGTAGGGAGTATAGTGACGATCCTCGTAGAGTACGTGGATGACATGCTCTTGATAGGGAAGCAGTTTCCTATGCTACGCTCGATCAATCTCCGCTTATCACAATAATTCTCCATATAGGATCAAAGTTATACCTCCTAAATCCTGTGTTTTTTGGATCTATGAGATAGATCTAATTGGATGTTAGGATTCTCACTAGTTGTAGTGAGATGGTATCAATCGATCCTGGGGAGATTCACTGGAAGGGTTCCAGGGTGATAATGATGACTGAATGTCAGTCGCAGGCATTGTCTTTACCCTCAGTAAAGGGACGGTATGTTGGAAGAGTTCCAAGCTAGATACCGTGGCATACTAGACGATTAAGGCTGGATACATCGCTACTTAAGATGCTACCAAAGAGGCAGTCTGGGTGTATATTAGTTCATGAGATGAACTTTGTTCCTTCCATTGTGTGACAATGGAGTTGTGTCTTATGCCAAGGAACGCCGGTCCCATCAGTGATCCAGACATATTCTAAGGCAGTGTCACCTGATCATGGAGATGGTTGATCCCCAGGGTGATCGAGGTTAGGAGAGTAGAATCAGAGGACAACACGGCGGATCCACTCACAAAGGCCTTATCCCAGAGAGAGGCTATTATGGGATTGTTGAGTATGAGATACTACAACCACTGCTATTAGATGGCCCTAGTGCAAGTAGGAGATTGTTAATAATATGTATGCCCTAGAGGCCATTACTGTATATTGGATGTATATTGTAGTGGATGCTGGGACATATATAGGGTGGACTTTCTTGCTCAACATGATAGTATGCTATCTGGTTGCTCTTTACCTTAACGTGTACACTAATTGTCTCTCTGTTACATGTTGGTAAATCCCTTAGGATGTGTACTTGACTACCTGGACTATGATGCGGATCATACTAGTAGGGACATGGTAGTCCATAAGTACATCCTTCAAAGTCCCTAGTCGTGGGTGTATCGAGACGGGGCATCGATATACCAGAGTAGACTAGCGTATACCTTCTCGACCCATACAGATGGGCGATGGATGATCCCATATCCATTGGTGTTTGACATCAGAGATGATATACGGGTGCTCAGTGAAGACTGGGTACACTGAACGGACTCGCCGAGAACTCCCAGATGGTATTATACCTTACGTCAGATGGCAGTTCTCTGGTGACACTGGTACAGAGTAGTCTGTTGACTCGAGATCGTCATAGAGTCTTGTGTGATTCCCACTGTGCTTTGATTTCCACCTTACCACGTCCAAGAGGGCGTGCAAAACGATGGTTTTTGGGTATAGTCCCGAATCACATGGAGGCAATGAGCGATAGGAGGGGATTCGTCTCTCCCGGTATAGGGAGTTGATGTTGCGCTGTGTTCTATTGGCTATAACCGGAAATCCCTGGCCAGGGTTGCTGAGATTTACTGGTAAGTGTTACCAGTAGTGTCTCGAATTGTTATAGACCTCATATCGACACGACTTGTCAAGCTATTGGGGTCTGACGTTTACCACCCCTAGGCGAGATATGCGACATATCAGACGAACAGACCGGACTGTACGGTAAGTGTTACTGGTTGGATTCACAGGAGTATGAGCGGGCTTGCTCGTCGATCTTCTGATCGCTCAATACCCGGGTGGCCGTTACGTTTAGCAGACCGCTTGCGGCTTGTGGATGCTTGATATGATCATCATCTGCTGCCGGCGTATTGACGAGTCTTTAGAGTCCTACACAGAGGTTTCCTGGCTCAAGCGAAACGAAATAGGAGCGCATATGAGATATGTGCGGGACCGAGAATAATGTGTGTATGTGATACCGTATTCTATTCTCGCGATGAATGTATCGATATGGTTGTATGCGATATAACCTAATTATCGAATCAAGGATTGATTCGATAAGACGATACACAGGATATTAGTCGGTCACATGCGATATGACCGGATCGTTAAATCAAGTGTTGATTTAATGATTTAATGCATAATTATATATTTGATATATTACTTTGCATTAACTAGTATTGGTTCACTTTAAATGGTTTTTCTCACTTGTTTGTGCACATTGTATATGTGATATATTTTTGTGCACAAGTTTGTATCATGTTTGATGATGCATGCTAACTTGGCTTTGTGTAAAGATTAAACCATGGTTAGGGTTTTGTTTTCTTATTCATTTATTTATTTATTTATTCTTTTTGGAAAATAAATGGCATAAAGAGAAAATGGTGGCTTTCTTTGTTTGCATCTTGAAGCTTCATGAAGCTTTGACTAAGTGACCATTTTGTCTCATGCTTAACCCTAACCACTCCACTTAACCCTAGTAGATTCTCTACACTTGACCATGGTTGTATTATGATAAGTATTGATTTTCTTTTCTGTTCAAAATTAACTTATCATATTATTGATCATCTTCTTCTTCTTCTTCACATGAAGAAAGCTTGCTATCAACAATGGCAACTTGAGAACATGAGTGAGAAATCCAATTCTAAAGTGAACCCACTTCCTATTTCTTCATCCTCTACCACTTGCCAAGTAGTATAGGGTGTTTTCTTCACAAGTTTCATGACTTGGTGAAGTGGAAGCTTGATCTTGTGATGCCTCGACGTAGATCATCTTCGGCATTGTAGTCGATGACCTAGCCCGCCCATTTCTCCGATGAAGCCAACGCTAGAGCCCGGGATTTGATTTGGACAGCAAGGGGACTTCATCACGGAGCTATGGAGGTGGAGCACCGGATCTACAAAGGTTGTATTTCCGTTCACTTAGAGTAAAATCGTTTACTTGTATTTGTTTCGCCTAAAATTCTAGTTAACGATCCGTATTAGGGTTTCTCGGCAGTCGTAAAATTTGAAATTGGCATGGTTGATGTCTTGTGAGACCTCATTAGGGTGCCTAGGAACCCTACACCAACAACAGACAATTACCCACAGAAGACCAACCCCATCCCCCTCCTACTAAACCGGCGTCGCCGGATTTCGCCTTAGGGTCGCCGGCCCGGCCGGTGATGTGGTCCCCGTCTCTCAGGTGGTGTCTCAGGTTCACTAGTACATCTCTATAATTTCGTTTGGTCAACCACTAAATTCTCCAGGTCACAGCAGATATAAAAGCTCTAAAATGACTTTAAAAACCCGATATCACACTAATCGATATAAAATGCGTTCTACGCTACAACCAACGAGCAAAAGAACATACAAACTCCTAATTAATAGAGTAGGGATTATACCTAACAATTTTGCTCACAAGATCCATGCTTTCCCTAGCTCCAAGTGATCCAAGAGCAAAAATCAAGAATTTTTGGTATTTTTGTGATATATTTGGGATTTTTGGAGAAGTTTTGAGTTAGGATTGAAAAGAAATGAAAAGAAAAAGATTAAGGGTAGTAGAGGGAGAGAGGATCTCGGCCAAGGGGAGGAAGGGTGAATTTAGTGAGGGATTTCCAAGCAATTACCAACATTAAATGCAATTAAGTGCGTTCACATACACATATGCACACATGCATGCACCTCTCTCTTTCTTTTATTTTTCTTTAACTCTTAATCCCTAAAACCCAACAAATATCTAGATATGAAGAGAAGGGTGAATTACTCAAACATAATAGATGAAAAAATCGCTTTATAGAAATTTCCTAAAATGTGGATACTGCATTAAAATAATATTAAAATTGGGAAAAATTCTAATTGAACCAAAACGTCCCATATACCCCCAAAGCTTGCGCACTAGCTTTATTTTAGCTAAACTAGGTGCTGGGAAGTCGATATAGTCGTTTGATCACAGTCGGGTTAAAACGGAAAATACCGGCAAACTTACCCTAAAACGGACAAATTCGCATAACGATATCTAAAACGTTACACCCCTGAAGTGCGACCATCTGTGGAGGAGCTACCGAAACTTGACCTCAAATTTCTTCCTGACCACCTCAAGTATGCGTACTTGGGAAATAATGAAACGCTTCCAGAAATAATTGCAACCGACCTTGCGCCTGAGCAAGAGTCGGCCCTCATGGATGTTCTGAGAAAGAACATGGAAGCGATTGGGTGGTCAATAGCTGATATCAAAGGAATCAGCCATGCTATCTGTCAGCACAGAATCCATATGACTGATGATTCCAAACCCTTCAAGGATCCTCAACGCCGACTTTACCCGTTAATGAAAGAAGCGGTAAGGAATGAAATGCTAAAGTGTCTAGACAATGGGATCATCTATCCCATATCTGATAGCAAATGGGTAACCCCCATTCATGTGGTACCAAAGAAATCGGGACTCACAGTCATCACGAATAAAGCAAATGGGCTAATCCCAACCCGCACACAAACGGGATGGATTGTCTGTATCGATTACAGAAAGCTCAACGCAGCAATTCGCAAGGATCATTTCCCGCTGCCCTTCATTGATCAAATGCTTGAACGCTTAGCTGGACATGCCTACTACTGTTTTTTAGATGGGTATTCCGGCTACAATCAAATCCCGATTGATCCGGAGGATCAAGACAAAACAACCTTCACTTGTCCTTTTGGTGCCTTCGCCTACCGCCGCATGCCCTTTGGGTTGTGCAATGCACCCACAACATTTCAGCGGTGCATGATAAGCATCTTCTCTAATATGGTAGAGCGATTTTTAGAGGTTTTCATGGATGATTTCTCCGTCTATGGAGATTCATTTTCTGAGTGTTTGAGGCATCTGAAGCTAGTAATGCTACGATGCAAAGAAAAACACCTCACACTCAACTGGGAGAAGTGTCATTTTATGGTTAAACATGGCATCGTGCTAGGCCATATCATTTCTGAAAAAGGAACTGAATTCGATAGGGCAAAAATCGACGTTATCTCAAGCCTCCCACCTCTACGGACTGTCCATGACATTAGGGCATTCTTATGCCACGCAGGGTTTTACAGGCGTTTCATCAAGGATTTTAGCAAACTGGCTAGACCCTTGACTTCTTTGCTGGCCAAAGAAGAACACTTTGATTTCAACTCTGAGTGCCTTCACGCGTTCAAGCTTCTAAAGTCGGAATTCACTTCTGCTCTGATTTTAAGAGCACCAGACTGGAGCGAACCATTTGAACTAATGTGCGACGCTTCTGACTTTGCAATAGGAGCTGTCTTAGGACAGCGATTTGAAAAGAAGCCGCATGTTATTCATTATGCGAGCAGGACGTTGAATGACGCACAGCTAAATTACACCACGACTGAAAAAGAACTCCTAGCTGTTGTGTTCGCACTTGAGAAATTCCGTCCCTACTTGATCGGAACCCACGCCACTATTTACATAGATCATTCTGCGCTTAAACACCTCTTTGCAAAAAAGGATGCCAAGGCCGGATTGATACGTTGGATCCTCCTTCTTCAGGAATTTGACTTAACCATCAAAGATAAGAAGGGGACCGACAAAGTTGTAGCCGATCACCTGCCTCACATACCAAATGCACCAAATGAGGAAGTTCCAATCAATGACCATTTTCCGGACGAACAACTTCTCTCCGTATCAAGCGACCCATGGTTCGCTGATATCGTGAACTTCCTAGACACCGGAGAAACACCATCTTTTTGGACGAATCAGGACAAGTATAAATTTCTCTCCCAGGTCAAATTCTTTTACTGGGATGAACCATACCTGTTCAAATACTGTCCTGATCAGATCATTAGATGGTGCATCTCTAACTCTGAGACAAGAAGTGTTTCGTCCTTCTTCCATGACCAAGCCTGCGGGGGCCATTTCGGACCATAAAAAACGACTGAAAAGGTTTTGCAGAGCGACTTCTACTGGCCGACGCTTTTCAAGGATGCTTTCGAATACTGCAAAACCCGCAACTGATGCCAACACATGTGCAAGATTGGAAAACGGAATCAAATGCCCTACAGTCCATTCTGATTGTAGAAATTTTTGATGTCTGGGGCATCGATTTCATGCGGCCATTCCCAAACTCTTTTTGGAGTTTGTACATTTGTTGGCTGTGGACTATGTGTCCAAATGGGTGGAGGCCATCCCTTGTCGAACCAACGACAACAAGGTTGTCGTAAAATTTTTAAAAGAAAACATCTTTTCACGGTTTGGTACGCCTCGCACCATCATTAGTGATAATGGGACGCATTTTTGCAACCGATCTTTTGAACCACTAATGAAGAAGTATTCCATCAGCCACAAATTGTCAACGCCCTATCATCCTCAAACTTGCTGTCAGGTTGAAGTCTCCAACAAACAAATTAAACAGATTTTGGAAAAGACTGTCAACAATAACCGCAAGGATTGGTCGTTGAAGTTGAGTGACGCGCTCTGGGCATTCCGCACTGCCTTCAAAACGAACCTAGGTATGTCCCCATACTGACTTATCTTTGGAAAGGCGTGTCACTTGCCTGTTGAACTAGAGAACCGTGTGTTCTGGGCGATCAAACAGCTCAATGTCAACCTAGAAAACGCCGGTGAGGCAAGAAGGCTTCAACTAAATGAACTTGACGAGATACGCAATGATGCGTACGAGAATGCCAAACTTTACAAGGACAAAACAAAGGTTTTTCATGACAATGAGATTCTCCGGAAGACATTCACCAAGGGGCAAAAGGTTCTGCTCTTTGACTCCCGACTTCATTTGTTTCCGGGAAAGTTAAAATCACGCTGGAAAGGTCCTTTTTTTGTGCGCACTGTCTTTCCGCATGGTGCTGTTGAGATTGAAGATCAGCAATCTGGCAATATTTTCAAAGTCAATGGCCAACGTCTCAAGCCGTTTTTAGAATTGCCTGCGGAAATTGGGGAGCTCATGTTTTTACATGAGCCGTGTTATGTTGATTAAATCCCTTCCCCTACAATTTTGTATATACAAATTGTTTTTCTTTTTCCTCAAACATTTTTGTTGACTCGGGTATATAGCATAACAATGAGGACATTGTCAAATTCAAGTTTGGGGGTATGCTTGGTAAGCGTTCCTCCTTCACTGTCTGTTGTATATTCTGCATGTATATATTCTGCAACTTGTAAAATATATATATATATATATATATAAAAATCAAAATTTTTTCTCTAAAATATAAAAACTTTGTTGTCAAGTAAGCTAATAGGATAACTGAAATTGTTTTCCGAAAGTTTGGTTGATACGTTAGAAATAACTATATCCTAGGCATAGGAATTGAAAACCTTAAAAATAACCTTCCAGCTGTTTAAACTTGGTAAATATACGTCCTTACAGTTTTTTGGGAAATAAGTAATCTTGAGTTCAGTTCTTTAGTTAAGTCAAGATGAAGGGAAAGTATTGAAATTTTACTGAAAGATAAGTCTGAAAAATAGTTTCTGTTCTTGAGTCCAAATTTAGAAAGTATATATCCTACAAACTACACATACACGCACCTTGAAACTTGGTATAGTAGAGGATACCTAGAAATGCTCCTGCCTGAAAACCTAGTATGAAAGAAAAATCGGTATTTAAAGCTAAACACCAAAAAGAGCATCATTGAAAAATATATCCGGTCTTGAAAAGAAAAAAGAAAATAATAATAATAATAATAATGTCAAGACCTGGAGACTGCTATTTACGCTTTAAGCTCATACATTCAGTAATCGGCTATTGGTGGCTCAAGAAGCATTAATGGTTGCATGAAAGGTGTATGAGCAACACCGTCCATCCATTAATGAAAAGAAGTAGTATTAGGTATTAAGGAAAGGGTACTATAGCTTGAATTGAATTCTTAAGTGTAGGGGTGCAAATGTACACACACGTAGGGGTATACAATCGATATTTGGAGAAAAGATAAAAACGAAGAATAAGACTTATGTTTCTGTAAAGTTGATAAAAATTTCTGACTTCAGACCGCACTTTTAGAAGGAAAACTTAGGAGTTACCGACATGTTTCTAAACTGTAAATACATATGGGATCTGGGGTTAAATAGATAGGAGGCGAGAACATAAGGGTTGAATATTTCTTACTTAAGATAATAGAATCTCTAACGTAGATACTAAGCTGTAGGAGTAGAATTGACGTTAACTTATGAAATTTGCTTGACTGGATTTTGTGGGTGTAATCCGCTAAAAACCCTTAGGAGACAATACTCCTCCTACTAGGGACACCTAGAGGTTTAACGGCTTATTGCACATGCTCAGTGCAATCGCATTCCCTGCGAAAGTGAGGTTAGGATTTTTTTTGTATTGCCCGGGACGAGCAATAGATAAGTTTGGGGGTATTTGATCATCTCATAAAACTGCATTTTATTACCACTCATTCGTTATCTATTTTGCTATATTTCGGTACTATTAATCAGTGTCTGCTCAGTTAATACAGTTTACAGGTATTCGTGATACATTACTGAAAACATACCCAAAAACACGGATACGATGTTTGGGAGCCAACATGCAAGCAAACCAGAAAATCTACCGATGTCCCGTGAGCTCTTTTGGAAATAATACATGTGTACAAACTTTTTGTGTAGAATTGGTCCAACACACAAAGGCGCACTTGGCTTGGGGCAGCCATGATGGGAAGAGTTGAGCAAAAGAGCTTTTCTGTGTGTGATGTGCATTAAATGAGCATTTAATGCTTAAGATCTTGATGTGATTCAAAGCATCTTGTTCCCTCCAAAAATCTGAAGATGAGCCATGTTAAATTTAACCAAGCAAACAACACCAGAGGGACCTATGAGAGCTGATATGACCCCACACCAGACCCGACCCCCTATGGCCGGATTTTGGCCGACGGCTACCCAGCAAACTCCGGCGAGGCCGGCCCCCCATGCTCCAGTAAGCCCCATTTTCTTTTTGCCTCTCCCTTGCTGTCTAGTCACCTTATTTTTATTGTTTGTTTAATCTGTTTTGGAACCTATAAATACCAGGGCAGTGGGCAAGATAGAGGGTGTTCCCCTCCGAACGGCGGCCTGGACTTTAGGACGTTTGTGCCTGAGATTCGGGGCAGATGCTATTTAGTTTTATCCGTCTATCTCTCCGAAGATACCAAGTTGATTTATGGCACCGTGTATCGGAGGTTTAGACGGATGCGGCCGATGTAGCAGACTTCGTCAGATTCCCCCTCAGGATGAGGGGTTTTTGATTATGGGGACGCTCTTCCCTGCAGGCGCAAGCCCCTGCAGTTAATTACGCTACCGCATCGCGGTAACAACTTTCTCCTTCTCCAGAATTTCACTTCGTGTCGTGTGTGTTCATTTTGTTTGTGGTTGCCCGTGGATTGTATACGGAGACTGAGTAATGCCGTCGCCCGTAGGACGTGGATTAGTCCAAATCCGTATTCACTTAGATTTGGGTTTGGTGTTTTCAGTTTAAGAATGCATTAGTCGCGTTGCGGCTAAGATCAACTTAAACCTTCTTTAAGGATACGTTAGTCCTGTTTTAGACTAAGATCAACTCAACGTAGTGATTAATTTAATATATGGCCATCGGGACTCGTCACCTCTCTGACGTCGTTGAAGGATTACAACGACATGTATCAAAGGAGCTCGGAGATGTACCCTCGAACCAGAGTTGATTTGGAGTTTTATAATCCATTTGAATATTAAGGATACGTTAGCCGTGTTTGGGGCTAAGATCAACTTAAACGTTTGTTAAGGATACGTTAGTCCAGTTTGAGACTAAGATCAACTTAACGGGACCGTTTAGATCCGACAAAAGAGCATTTGGGCTCTATTGTGCCAGTTTAGGGACGTGGTGGTCCGATATTAGTTTAGGGACGTTTCGGTCCGATGTTAGTTTAGGGACGTTTCGGTCCGATGTTAGTTTAGGGACGTTTCAGTCCACGAGTTTAAGGACCCCGCAGTCCATAGCGATGTGTGGTCGTTGGGACCCGTCACCTCTTTGACGTCGTTGAGGAATTACAACGATGGATATCAAAGGAGTTCGGAGATGTACCCTCGAACCGGTTGTGAATTGATTCAGGAGAGCCATTTTGCTCAATCAATTAGATTTAAGGACTTATGGCCACGATTTGGTTAAGTCCAATTTTTATTTATTTTGGGCTTTGCTCAAATAGAATATTAATTCAAATAGGGCTCTGCCCTTTTATTGCTTTGCAATTTGATTTGGGCCAGGCCCTTTAAATAATGCATTGCATTTGTGCAGAGCATCAAGAATCTTTTAGATTCAAGGGAAGGAGTGCAGAGCACTTTTAAATTTCTTGATCTAAATTCAGATCAGAGAAAAGAAAAGAAAGAAATCTTTTCTTTCTTTCTGTTTCAGAGAACCAGAGGTTCATAGCAAGTGCAAGGCACTATTTTTATTATTTTTATTTATTTATTTATCTATTGGAGATCACTGATCTTATTTTCTAGATCAATGATCTATTCTTTAAGAGAATTTTCTCTTATCTCAAAGGTTTTTACCTTCTTTTTGTGTTCTCCAGAAAATCTCCAAAGTTCTCTTCTCTTTTTTTTTATCCAATTCTCTCTCTCTTTGAAATGGGGTCTGGGGTCCTTTTTATAGTGCTCAAAGATCAGTTAAATTTGTTAAAAAGATCTTTTCTGAGTGATTCGGGGAATTTTCCCCACCGTTGGATCTTTGATCCAAAGGCCCCTGTTTTACAGAAGAAATCTTCTTGTTTAAACAAGAACAGAAAAAAAATCCTTAAATCTTCACTCTGTTGTTGCGCAACTCACCAGCGTGTGACACGTGTCGCGCAGTTAAGCGCTTGCGCAACTGCGCAGACACGTGTCGCTCAACGGTGCACTTACGCAACAGTGTTTGCGCAACTGCGCAGATACGTGTCTCGCAGCGGTGCGCTTGCGCAGTTGTGCTTGCGCAACTGCGCAGACACGTGGCGCACTGTGGTGCATTTGCGCAACAGCGTTTGCGCAACTGCGCAGACACGTGTCGCGCAGAGGTGCGTTTGCGCAGTTGTGCTTGCGCTACTGCGCAGACACGTGTCACGCTGCAGTGCACTTGCGCAACAGTGTTTGCGCAACTGCGCAGACACGTGTCTCGCAGCGGTGCGCTTGCGCAGTTGTGCTTGCGCAACTGCGCAGACACGTGGCGCACTGTGGTGCATTTGCGCAACAGCGTTTGTGAAACTGTGCAGACACGTGTCGCGCAGCGGTGCGCTTGCGCAACTGCGCAGACACGTGGCGCGCTGTGGTGCACTTGCGCAACAGCGTTTGCGCAACTGCGCAAACACGGGTCGCGCAGCGGTGCGCTTGCGCAGTTGAGCGTTGCTTTTGCTTTTTAAAGAGCCTTGCTCTGATTGGACGCACTGCCTTGGGCGTTGTGCTGCCGTGTCAATTTCTGACAAGTGGCGCGTTGCGCGCAGCGCACGGGAACTGAAGCGTTGCTTCAAAATTTGAATTTTCGAAATTTAAGCAGAGCCTTGCTCTGATTGGGGGAACAAATGCCCCCCACCGTTGCGCTCACGTGGCGCGCACGTGAGTGCAGCGGTGGCAAGATCCCAACCATTGGATCATGGGGGTCAGTTGAAAAGACGCAGGCGTCTATAAATAGGACCCTTGGTCCTTAGTAATTCTTTTACCATTTTCAAGAATTTGAATTTCAGAGCCTTGCTCTTGCTTAAGAACTTTCAGAGCCTTGCTCTTGTACTTTCCCAAGAACTTTAAAGTTCAGCATTTAGAATCACTCTAGGTAAAAAATTTAAATTAACAGAGCCTTGCTCTTGTAGATCTTTGATCTAAGAAAAACTCCTTTGGGGTTTCTTCAACAGAGCCTTGCTCTCATAGATCTTTGATCTAAAGAAAACCCCTTTGGGGTTTCTTCAACAGAGCCTTGCTCTCGAAAATTTACAGAGATCTTGTTCCTGGGTTTTAACCCATGAACAGAGCCCTGCTCATAGATCAAATAGAGAACTCCTAAAAGTTTTCATGGTTCTTTAAGATCCCAAAAATTTTAATTCTTAGGAGTTATAATTTTTCATTACTACTACAGAGCTAGGCTCTTTTTAAGAAGTTTTATTCCTTTGAGACCAGAGTTTGACAAATGTCACTCTGTGATAGAGCTTTGCTCTAAAAAGAGGAGATTTTCTCCTTGTCTCTAGGGATTTCCTCCCAATAGGGATATTCTTTTGGGGGTCTTTTTTATTGACTGACAGTCTCATCCAATGATGGGACTGTCTTATCAAATGATGCGCCGTCATCTAGATTTTATGGGTCCCCCTTTGGTCCCCTACTCACTGCACTGTAGTGTGATGTAGGACTTTGACATGTGAAGCATTGGAACGCTAACGGTTATATATTTTTTCTTTTTCTACAGGGAACATGTCTGAAGATTTGTCTTTCCCTTTTGTTCGCTCAGAAGGAGGGTTCCCGCATTCGCCAGTGGACCGGGTGGTGTTTGCTCTGATAAAAAATCACGATCCTGAGTGCAAGAGACTTCACTTATGGGGAAGGTGGTACAGCCAGATTATCCAAGGCCGTCGCAGCTTTAGCTCCGCCTCACCCTCCGAGCCCATAGTTACGATTCCTTATGCGGACAAGCCCCCGGTGGAGTATGCCGTGGAGGTTAAAAATTGGAATTCTGACGATCTCCTCCAGCCTGCCATTGGTGCCATCCCAGTGCAGCCGCCGCCGGCGATAGACATCTTGGGGAGGCGAATCTGTCAGGGTGAAGCACGCCCTTGGGGACAGGCTTATAATATTGGACTGATCCCGCGACCGCTTGCCGGATACCTGCAATGGGCCCGGTACATCTTATCGGCGAAAAGGACTCATCTAATGAAGATTGGTTTATATTCGGCCGTCTACGTTTCGCTTTTCGAGTATCCCTCTCCTCCGACGTGGTGGATAAAGGCCTTTATTGAACAATGGAATATCCCTACCCACACCTTCTTGACAGCGGATAGGGAAGTCTCCATCTCTTTGGAAGAATTTGTTGAGATTTCAGGTCTCCCAGTGAGGGGGGAGCACTACGAAGAGCTGCTTCCTCCTGATGAGTACGTTTTTGCCACCAAGCAGGTTGTATTTGACTTAACTCCGGAAAATGCCATTCAGCATCAGCACCCGGGCTTGGTGAAGGTGTTGGAGATTTATGAGGAACTCCATTTGGAATCGGGCGACCGGGGCGTCAGTTTCGCGGATTTCATCACTCGTTTTATCCGCCCGGAGTTCCTATCAGAGCAGGGCGAGAAGTTTGCTCAGCTTGCTGACCCCTTTGGTTTCGGCTTGGACCGCCGACCTTCATCGGAAATTGAGCAGCGGGATTTTTATCTCCCCGGCACTGCCAGTGTCCCTTTCTCAGAGATCGCCGTTCCTGGCATGGACGAGGAGACTTTTTTCATAGGGTTCTTGGGTCTATGGCTATGCAGCTTCGCGCTTCCCATGCATCCACGCCTTATGCGGTCCTCCGTCTTTTACCCGGCGCATCGAATGGCGGCTGGTTTGCAGCTATCGGTAGGGATTGCCGGGCTGGCTTACCTTTATAATGGACTTAGCGTAGCGGCGGACGCTAATGAGCCTGGGGTACAGCCTGCTAACTTTCCGATGCACAACTTCACTTCTTGGATGGAGCTGCATGTCCGAGGGGTGTTTGGTGCCCATAAGACTCCTCCATTCTTTGAGAAATACGAACTCCCAAGAATCATGCGGTTGATCGGGGCTTCAATTGTGGTTGCACCTCCGCGGGAGTCTAGGGGACTGCTCCTGCGTTCACATCTAGTCGGAGCGAAGACCTCTTTTGTGGATAAGGTCATCACCATAGGCTCCGAGACCGCTAAGTCAGTGGTGTCGCTGCATGACGACTTTAAGGGCGGGGTTTCTGTACTGAAGGCTCGGGAAATCCTTCACCTTTACTCCATTCGGCCGGGCTATCTAGTGTTTAGGCAGAATAAGACAGCCTTGTTCATGAGATATAACCCGCACCGATTTGCCCGGCAGTCAAGTTACAACCAAGGGGTCCCGTTGGAAGCTTTCTTGGAAACGCCCGTGGTCGGCCCAGAGGGGATAAAGAATGCGATGCATCATTTTACATGGCTTAACACAGGTTCCTATTTCTTCATTAGCGAACCTAGCTGTACCCCTAAGATGCTTAATTCATATGTGGCCTGGTATGCGCACGTGATGGGCCCAATTATCTTAACGGAGAAGCGCTTGCTGGTTGACCGTAGGGGTGCGCCTCCTGGTGGTGATCGCAAGGCTCCCTTGCAGCTAAGGCTCCCGGTCGTCCCTTCGCTAAAAGATGCCGGAGCTGACCGACCACGCGTGTTGAGCCCCCCGCGTGGATTGCCACTGCCTACTACGGTGGATGCTCCCCCAGCACCCCGTGCTCCTCCAAAGCCGGTTAAAGTGGTATCGCCCGGGTCTGGCGCAGGAGCGGATATCGGGACTCGCCGTCCCAAAGTGGCTGCCAAGCGTAAGGCTACTCCGAGTGGATTTAAAGCTGGTGGGCAAAAGAAGAAGAAGTCCACTCTATCCCTCGACGCGATCCTTAACTTAAAGCCTGCGGGTCCTCCCGCCGAGGCTATATGTGAGTACGGCAGCAATGAGGGTTTCATGGTAGACCCTGAGGACACCAATTTAGCTGCCGCCATTGCAGCTTCGGAGCGATCGGCGAGGCTTGAAGCGATGTTAAGTAAACTCGCTGAGTCCGGTAATCATCAGACGCTTTATTTGTCGTTTTATCGCACTTTGTATTATTATATTTAACTAACATTTGCTCCATTTTCAACAGGTGTTTCCACTGAAGAGGCTATTGCTGCATCCTTGAAAACCTTCCAGGAGGAGGAGGAGAAGCGTGCCCTAGCAGGCGTTGGTATGTTTCACCCCTTTCTCTTTCATAAGGAAAGTTTGTTGTCTCTCTATGATATTCAACCTGACTTTCTTTTGTCTCTTTGCAGGGGTTGTATTAATTGACGCGGGGGTCCTTCCCGAGTCTGTAACTGAGGTCCCGTCTTCGTCAAAGTTGCCGCAAGAGCCTCGGCTTGACAAAACGATGAAGGTTGCCCTGAAAAATTTGGAGGCATCCCTATTCACGGACGAGGACGCCTCAGTTAGTGAAGCCTTAGTGGTATCCGTCTCAACGGCTCGGGAGAATCGAAAGCGGTTGAGACGCGAAGCAAAGGCGCGTAGAGCTGCTTTGGCCGCGGGAGCGGGTCCCAGTACCATTCCTCGCGCTGACACTCCTTCTGGAGAGGCCCCTGTCGCCCTGTCTACTGCTTATAGGCAAGTGGCGCACGCGGCCCGAAGTGCAAATAATAAATCCCCTTCAGGTAGCATCTCTTTCAGAACCTTGTTGTAAGAATTATTATAAAGCCATTGGCTCATATGCATTCCATCTTGCAGGACCAAGTCTGACTGAGGGGGAGGCGGAGACCGTCGGACCCCAGGAAACGGCGGAAGCGGCGCCTGCCGATCCTGAGCCGATGGTGGGCACCGTCGTCGGGGCCACGGTGCCTGAAACAGAAGTTGAAGGATCCGCCGCCGAGAAGGTCATTGATGCCGCGTCTGAAGTGGCGGCAGATGAGATGACTGTCGAGCCGAAGGCAGTAGAAGTCGAAGCACTTGAGGCTGGAGCCGTCACGGTGCCGATGGACGAGACAATCGTGACCGCAGAAACCGAGGGAGTATCGGGTGAGGCGGCCACGATTCCTGAGGAGGAGCGAACCGCTCTTTCTCAGGAATCTGGTAATACTCCGATCATAGCCCTCCCCGCGTATGGTTCCTTGCCGTCTCCCGGGCTCGCGAGCACAACAACGGTTCCCATCGAGTCGGGTGATGAGGCTACGGGCGGTGGTCTCATGTCGATGGATGAGGGGATTGCTTCAGTTTTTGCTGGTAGCTCGTCAGGTAAAATTTTTTGTCACCAGCGTTCCCCCCTTTTTTATATATCTTGCGATCTCTTCTAACAAGCTTGTCTTTGCAGGTGCGGCCAGTGCCGATGCTCCTTTGCTCGAGGGGGCACCATCGACTACTGCTTTGGCGGTGGTCACTTCCCCGTCTTCCCTCATGCCATCGCGGATGTTGGAAGGTATGGATTTGCGACTCACAAGTTAATCTTTTAAACGTGTAGTTCATGGACTAACGCCATACCACCGCATCTTTTTAGGAGTGCTCTTTGATCATCTATATCAAGTGTTGCTCCCACACTTCTCCTTCCCATTCGAACTTGCTTCTCCCTCTAGTGGCGCTGGTGAGTGTACGTTCACTACAATATCTTTGTTCATCCCCTTTTTTCTAGCAATTGAACGATTTCTGACTTTTCCCTTTCTTTATTGCAGTGCCACAAATCGAAGGAGGGGATGCAAGACCTGCCGCGTTACCGGCCCTTCCGGCTTTGCCGTCTGTTGCTGCTGGTATAGCAAATTCCTTTTTTGGTAACCCTTAAACATCTCTTGAACCATCGTTTAACCATGTTTTGTTTTGCAGCTATTGTTCCGGCTTCGGTCCCTTTTGAGTCTCGCGTCCTTCCACCGGCAGGCCCTTTCTTGAGACGCCCGTCTTCAAAGGGTGCTGTGATGAGTTTGGGCATGCTGAGCGGGTACATCGAAGAGCTCAACATGGATGCTCTCCCTTCTGCCGTAGATTTCGCTGTGGAGGTTAATCCAATGTTGGCGGCGCTCGTAAATTTTCATAACGAAGGCGTCGTCGGATCTTGGGTTAATCACTGCAGGGAGATCGAGGCCTGTCTATACCGGCTGGAGTCGACGCGCCCTTCTCCCGAAGTTTTAGCCCTGAGCACCCAACGCACAACTTGGCTCGAGCAAAGCATTTCGCACTCCCGCCACTTGGAGCAAGAAGCAGCTTTAAGACTAAGGGAATGCCAAAAGACCTCGAACGAAACGGCCCATCTGCGCGCTGAGGTTGAGGCAAATGCTGCCCAAGTGAAGACTATCTTTGAGGGTCTCTTGGAGCGCATCTCCCATGGGCGAAACATGAAGCGGAAGCTTGACGTAGCTGAGCGTAATATCCCAAGTCGGGAAGCTGCCTATCAGGTCGTCAGGGAGCAGCTTGCGTCGGTCTTGCAGCAACGAGCCCAAGTGGAGGCAGAGCTGGCGATGGTAGCTGACCAAGAGAAGGCATGGAAGGACATATGCGAGCAGTTGCTACACCTATGCAAGACGCTTCCTTCCCAATAATTCTCCTTGTATCATTTGTCTTTGTAAAGTATATGTATATATTTTTTTATTCTTTAGCATAATGTATCCTGTACTCGATCGATATTTCTGAATAAAAGATGCACATTTTTGTAATGTCTTGTGTCATTTCTCCGTCTTTTCTTTCTTTTATTATCGGTATGCCACCTTAGTAACCATGATTGACGGATGATTAGGCCGAGTATCCCTGACCTTCTTAAGAAATAGCGATGGCTTAGGCCGCGGGTTCAGATCTGCTGCCTAAGACTTTTCAGTTCTATGAGCCGTGAGGGTCTCATAGAGGCTTTTCTCCCTACGGATCGAGAGGATCTCATAGGTGGATTTTCTCCTTAGGAATCATGAGGATTCCTAAGTGTGGTTTTCTCTTATAAGTCGTAAGGATCTTATAAGAGAATTTTCCCTCTTACGAATCGAGAGGATCCGTAAGTGGTTGTTTCCCTCCTCGTCGAAATTCGACTTTGGAGAGTGAGACCCGTGAATAGTATGCAAGAGACCAGTTTGGATTGACTTGCAGGGCCCCATTGCTCAAAAAGCAAGCTTTTCAATCCTTGCTGTCTGAGACTTCTTCTTACAAATTGGGACGAATCGGGAATTTGCTCATGGAGAGAGTGATGGCTCTGCGAGTTGACATGAGTTAGGAGGCTCTCATCACGGAGTGTTTGTATCCGTGAGTCGAGGAGTTTGCTAGGGATTATTTGTTTCCCGAGCACCAAGGATTATTTGTTTTCTTGGGGTTTGAAATGAGTCGAGGATTCCCACTGAGGCGCTGGTGGCTCTGCGGGTCGACGCGGATCAGGAGGCTCTCGTCAAGGAGTGTTTGTATCCGTGAGTCGAGGAGTTTGCTAGGGATTATTTGTTTCCCAAGCGCCAAGGATTATTTGTTTCCTTGGGGTTTGAAACGAGTCGAGGATTCCTACGGAGGCACTGGTGGCTCTGCGGGTCGACGCGGATCAGGAGGCTCTCGTCAAGGAGTGTTTGTATCCGTGAGTCAAGGAATCTGCTGGGATTATTTGTTTCCCATGCGCCAAGGATTATTTGTTTCCTTGGGGTTTGAAACGAGTCGAGGGTTCCCATAGAGGCTCTGGTGGCTCTGCAGGTCGACGCGGATCAGAAGGCTCTCGTCAAGGAGTGTTTGTATCCGTGAGTCGAGGAATTTTTCTAGGGATTATTTGTTTCCCATGCGCCAAGGATTATTTGTTTCCTTGGGGTTTGAAACGAGTCGAGGATTCATACGGAGGCACTGGTGGCTCTGCGGGTCGACGCGGATCAGGAGGCTCTCGTCAAGGAGTGTTTGTATCCGTGAGTCGAGGAATCTGCTGGGATTATTTGTTTCCCATGCGCCAAGGATTATTTGTTTCCTTGGGGTTTGAAACGAGTCGAGGGTTCCCATAGAGGCTCTGGTGGCTCTGCAGGTCGACGCGGATCAGAAGGCTCTCGTCAAGGAGTGTTTGTATCCGTGAGTCGAGGAATTTTTCTAGGGATTATTTGTTTCCCATGCGCCAAGGATTATTTGTTTCCTTGGGGTTTGAAACGAGTCGAGGGTTCCCATAGAGGCTCTGGTGGCTCTGCAGGTCGACGCGGATCAGAAGGCTCTCGTCAAGAAGTGTTTGTATCCGTGAGTCGAGGAATTTTGCTGAAGATATTGATTTCTTCGGAGTTGGACTGAACTGTCGAGATTTGGCTTCGTCTTCTGGCGGAGCCTGTTGGGAAAGTATGGTTCCCTCTTTGTTTACGCCCTTGGATTGTATACAGGGATCGATGTGGTCTTAACTGTAGGGCCAAAGTTTTATCATCATTTTTTTTATCTTATTTCCGCGATGCTCTATTATTTCAGCTTTTATATCGCGAAGGTCGCGATTGCCCAATCATTTCGGCTATTTCTCGCGGTGCCCAATCATTTCGGCTATTTATTTCATTTTTACTCGCTTCTTTTTATTGCGAGTCGCCCAATCATTTCGGCTATTTTACATGCATACATTTTACTTGCTGCTTTTTATTGCAAGTTGCCCTATCATTTCAGCTATTTCGTATGCATGAGCGGCCTACTGGCTTTCGCCGTAAACCTGAAATTGGACACCGATTTCGGCATCAGCATCGCTACAACTGGGATATTGCCAGGAGCGAATCATCATCTGCCTCTGTCGTTGTCGAACGAAGGTGGCTTAGCGACCAGGGTTAGGGTCCTGTCGACTAAGGCTTTGACTTCATGAGCCGTAAGGGTCTCATAAAGGTATTTCTCCCTACAAGTCGTGGGGATCTTGTAGGTGTATTTTCTCCTTAGGAGTCGTGAGGATCCCTAAGTGTTTGTTTCTCTGTAAGTCGTAAGGATCCTACAGGAGGGCTTTCTCCTTGTAAGTCGAGAGGATTTACAAGGGTTGTTTACCATGCGAACGTATTCCCAGTTACGGATGAAATTTGGCTAGGGAAATGTTTATTCACGCCCGTGGATTGTATACAAGGGTCAATATTGAACCACTTGTAGGGAAATATTGGAAGTTTGTGGGGGTTTGCTTAAGCACAGGTTTAGGTCTCTGTGACTTAAGACTTTCAAATCCTATGAGCCGTGAGGGTCCCATAAGAGAGTTCTCCTTACGAGTCGTGAGGATCTCGCAAGTGTATTTTCTCCTTAGGAATCGTGGGGATCCCTAAGTGTGTTGCTCCTTTGTGAGTCGTAAGGATCTCACGCAGGTGGTTCTCCTTACAAGGTCAAGAGGACTCTATAAGGGTTCTTTAACGAAGTTGTGCCCTTTCGGGTTTTCACAAACATTCGCCGGTAGTCCTGCTGTTTTTACTCACGGAGCCCTTTCGGGTTTTCATCCGTGCCCATTTTGCTTATGGACATACCTTTTTTTTATTTTTATTTTCTTTTTCTCTTTTTTTTTACGAGGTCGCGCCCTTTCGGGTTTTCACGAACACTCGCCGGCAGCCCTGCTGTTTTTACTCACGGAGCCCTTTCGGGTTTTCATCCGTGCCCTTTTTGCTTATGGACATACCGTTTATTTTATTTTATTTTTATATGTTTTTTTATTTTTTTTTTATATCTCGTCAGCCTAAGGATGCTGCGGTATTAGTTTAAAGATGTTTCGGTCTATTATTAGTTTAAGGACATTTCGGTCCATTGTTAGTTTAGGGACATTTCGGTCCGCTGTTAGTTTAAGGACATTTCGGTCCGCTATTGAGAAGTTGGCTACTGCTTATAGAACTTGAGCTTAGGAAGATAGCGAGCGGACATAGTCGTTGTCATCTATCGTTGACCTAGGCTGTGGCTCATTAAGCGTAGTATTTCTTTAGGAAGCGACCGTTTATCGGCCTGAAAGGCCTTTCACCATGCATGTCCATAAGTAGATAGGCCCCACCCTCGTAAACTTTATCTATGATGTACGGGCCTTCATAGTTCGGCTCGAATTTTCCCCGCTTGGCGCGATTGGGGATCATAGGCCTTTTAACCACTGGCACGAGTTCGCCTTGGTAGAATGCCCTCGGTCGGGTCAATCTTTCGTATGAGCGCATCATCTTTGCTTTATAAGCTTCCAGATTTTGTTGCGCTATGAGCCTAGTTTCATCAAGGGCGTCAAGCTCCTCAAGCCGAAGGTGAGCATTTTCTTCGTCCGTTAGCTCGTGGTGAACTGCCACTCGTAGAGAGGGTAACTCTATCTCGAGAGGGAGTACTGCTTCCGTACCGAACACCAACGCGTATGGCGTTGTGTTTGTGGCTGTCTTGAACGTAGTTCGATACGCCCAAAGAGCTTCTTACAGTCTCTCATGCCAGTCTTTCTTATTTCGGGACACTGTTTTCTTTATAATTTTCGTCAAGGTCTTGTTGAAGGCCTCGGCGAGACCGTTAGCTCGTGGATTATAGACTGAGGAATATCTCCAGTCTATGTTATGCTGCTGTGCGAAGCGGCTGATTTTATGACTTCGGTAAGCTGGCCCGTTATCGGAGATGATCCGCCTCGGAGTTCCAAACCGATATATGACGTGCGTTTTGAAGAAATGGAGGATATTCCCCGTCTTCACTTCTCTCAACGGTACTGCTTCTGCCCACTTAGAGAAGTAGTCAGTCGTCGCTAGGATGAAACGATGTCCTTTAGACGATGCTGGCTCGATGGGGCCGAGTATATCAGTCCCCCACATTTCGAATGGCCAGCTAGCTACCGTTGGATGCAGCGGATTTGGGTGCTGGTGGATGAAGTCCCCATGAATCTGGCATGAGTGACATTGCTTCGCATATTCGATGCAGTCTTGAATCATCGTGGGCCAGTAATAGCCCATCCGTTTGATCTTCAACTTCATCTTTGGACCTGCTTGGTGAGAACCGCAGATTTTGTCATGAATTTCCTGAACGACTCTTTCCGATTCGTCCGGTCCTAAGCATCTCAGCCACAGAGAATCGAATGACCTCTTGTAGAGAGTATCATTGACGAAGGCGAAGGACAGAGCTCGTTTTATGAGTTGATGTCTTGCGGACGCATCTTCAGGCATTTGGTGGGACTTGAAGTAGTCTATAAAGACTTCCCTCCAATCCTCAACCTTCTCATGTTCTTTTATTTGCAAGGTCGCTTGTTCAGTCACTCCCTTCTCTTCGGGTGATTCCGAAGGTATTTCTGCGGGGGCGAGCACCTGACGACTTTGTACCATGATTCTAACGTCATCGAGGTTCTCGTCAGCCATTTCTTTAGCGAGTTTGGCCAACGCGTCCGCTTTGCTGTTATCCGCGCGTGGTATGCTCTCCAAAGTATAGGAGGGAATTTGGGTTAGCAGTTGTTGCACCTTTTCACCGTATTTTACTAACTCCGGTTTGCATGTTTGGTAATCGCCGTTTACTTGACTAACGACCAGTTGCGAATCTCCGTATATGAGGAGGTTTTCAATTCCCATGTCAATGGCGATCTCGAGGCCCGCTATCAGAGCTTCATATTCGGCTTCGTTGTTTGTCCTCGGTTCCGTCAGGGAGAACGCGTAGCGTATTATCCCTCCTTGTGGAGTTATAAAGATGAGTCCTACCCCCGATTTGATTATAGGGGTACTTTGTTTGCGTTTCTTCACGGAAGATGCTCCGTCAAAATAAAGCTCCCATCGGGTATTATCACCATCGATCGCATCAAACGCATGATCGTCTGGAAGATCGCAGTTTAAAGGAGAGTCAGCTGGTATTGGGTGCTCAGCAAGGAAGTCGTCTATGGCCTGACCCTTCTCTGCCTTGAGGGGTCGATATGTTATCGAGAACTCCATTAAGAGCAGAGCCCATTTAGCGAGTCGTCCTGTCAAGATGGCCTTTGACATTAAATATTTGAGAGGGTCCACTTTTGAAATGAGATGGACTTCGTGCGCTAATGCGTAATGTCTAAGCTTTGTTATTGCGAAGATCAATGCCAGGCAGTGTTTTTCAATGGGGGAGTAATTGCTTTCTGCCCCCAGCAGAACCCGACTTAAGTAGTAGAGTGCTCTTTCTTTCCCCTGGTCATTCTTCTGTGCCCATAATGCACCTAAAGAACCTTCAAGGGCGGTCGTGTAAAGAATGAGAGGCTTTCCCTTAACTGGAGCAGCCAACACCGGAGGGTTTTGCAGATACTGCTTGATCTCATCCAATGCAGCTTGGCATTTGTGCTCCCAAACGAATGGGGTTCCCTTCTTCATTAGGTGACTGTAAGGACGACACTTTCCTGAAAGATTAGCGATAAACCGTCGAATGAATGCAAGCTTTCCTTGGAGAGATCGCAACTGTTTAAGAGTTCTTGGCGGAGGCATTTCCATGATCGCCTTGATCTTTGATGGATCTATCTCAATACCTCGGTGCCGGACGATGAATCCAAGGAATTTGCCCGAGGAAACTCCGAATGCACACTTGAGCGGGTTCATCTTCAAGTTGTATTGTCGAAGGCGTTGAAACACGGTCTTCAAATGCTCGAGGTGTTCTTCGTATGATTTGCTTTTAACCACGAGATTGTCGATATAGCATTCGACGATTTCATGAATAAGGTCGTCGAAGATCTTTGTCATGGCCCTCTGATAAGTAGCACCGGCGTTCTTTAAACCGAAGGGCATCACTTTATAACAGAATATACCTAGAGGGGTCCTGAAGGCCGTATGCATCTGATCTTCAGGATGCATTTTTATCTGGTTATACCCCGATGAGCCGTCCATGAAGGAGAAAACTTCATGAGTGGATGTGTTGTCTATCATCAGTTCGGTGACTGGCACTGGGAAATCATCTTTTGGGCAGGCTTTATTAAGATCCCGAAAATCCACGCATATGCGCACCTTCCCATTTTTCTTCATCACCGGGACGATGTTAGCGATCCATTCAGGGTATTGAACTTCATGGATAAAGCCGGAGTCTATCAGCTTTTTGACTTCCGCGTTGATGCTCATTTCGAGCTCAAGCCGCATTCTTCTCGGCGCTTGTTTGACCGGCTTGACACTCGGGGATATTGTTAGTCTATGTACAGCGACTTCTGGATCTAGTCCTGGCATCTCGGAATAGTTCCATGCGAAGCAATCTTTATGCTGTACAAGGACGTCCTTTAACGCGGCCACCTTTTCCTCGGACAGCAGTTCGCTGACGAATGTTGGTCGCGGATCGTTTATCGTCCCCAACTCAATTTTCTTGAGGTTATCCGCAGTGGTATGTATGCCGTCCTCTAGTTCTTTCGGAGCTGGGGGAAATTCTGAGATCACCTCATCATTGCTGTTTTCAAAGCACCAGGGAAGGCTGTCCACATTCTCGGACACTTCTTTTAATATCGTTATCATACGACAGGTGCGAATTTTCTGCCAATCCCAATGTGGAACTGGTTCTTCTTTCGTGGCTTTAGGCTCGTGCTTTTGTGGTGGTGCTACCCTCCAGTTGTCAGACAACGCGAATTTGCCAAGCTGATATTGGTCCTCAACCCAATTCTTAAAGGTGAAACAATCTTCAAGCGGATGCCCTACTACTCGATGGTAAGAGCAATAATTTGGGTTGGAGACTTCGCCTGCTTGCTCAGGGTGTTTAGACTCTGGCAGTGTAAGCATTTGATGTTTTAGAGCAAGATCAAGTATTTTCCTTGTTTTGCTCCGAGGAAACGAGTATGCTCGACCCATTTTCTTCATGAGGGCTAGGTCAATAACGCTCGACCCTCGGATGCGTGGCTTCTTAGCTCTGCTTTGTGGTTGTTGAGCGCCTTTCTTGCCTTTCGACTTGTTTTTGCCTCCGCGTCGAGCCCTTTTTGTATCTGGTTGGTACGGGGCAGCATCTTCGTTCTTTACTGCCTGTTGAAGGAGGCGCTGTGTCTTGGCTTTCTCATAGATTGCCATTTCACGATTGTGATCATCTCGGGCTTTTTGACTCGCATCCCTTATAAGTTTGCTCACCTGGTCTTCAAATGATGGACTGGGCGGTTTTGTATCAGGAACTTTTGCTGGTTCAGGATTAGCGTCCTCCCATTGAGCGTCCGCTTCTTCATCGAAGTCATACATGACATAACAGCTGTCTACTGGCTCCCTTTTCTTTGACCGGATGTACCCGAGCCCTTTTGTTTCTATTCTCCCGTTAGGCAATTTGCATTGAGTCCCGGGAACGTTCCATACTTTGTCATAGAATTTGGCCTTTCTAACGGTTTGTTCGAAAGGTATTCCCTGGCGTTTCAGCAGTTTCCTCAAACCTTTGGTATAATATCTGGGAAGACGGATGGGCTGATGCCTGTCGAGTGTGGGATCCGCGCCATGCCAAATTTCTTTTTCCACCTTGTTTTCTTCAGAACGGTAGAATAGGATTGCCTTCTCGCCTTTTCGTCCGGGAGGAATATAGAATGTGTGCAATTCTTCTACGCTGTTGGCGTTGAGTGCATCCAGTTCTTTGTAATGTTCAAGCGGCACCATGGTTATCTGCACACTTCGCTCTTCATCAGCAGAAGCTCGTATTGACAGCCGAGCAGGGAATACAGCGTGAACTTCATCCTCTGAATCACTGCCGAAGATTAATGAAGGAACGGATGGTCCTGGCCTGGTAGACTGGGATGGACCTGAATAAATTATATCCTCCTCCTCCTCGGTGTCACTGCCGAAGACAGGGATGGTGGCGTTAGTTTTGTTCTCCGGTTTGTGACACCTTTCCGTGTCTTCGAAACTCGGTAAGAAGTACTTGGCATCTTCATACTTGCGAACTTCGTTCACGGAAAACGGATTCAACTCTCCCGCCACAGTGTACTCAAGGCCATCCCTAGAATACTTCATGCACTGATGCTGTGTAGAAGGGATGATATTGTACTCGTGTAGCCATGGTCGGCCGAGTAGAGCATTGTAGCACGTCTTGGCGTTTATAACATGGAATTTGATGTCTGTGACAAGCAACCCGAAGCGTAGCGTCAATATCACAGATCCAAGTGTTTTTGATGATTAAGAGTCGAATCCGGAGATAGTGATTTTGTCTCGGGCAATGTGTTGGACACTCATGCAAATCTCCTTTAACACTCACACATTGAGTAAATTGACAGACGATCCGTTATCGACCAAGATTTTTCCTATCTTTATGTCATGGCAGTATCCTGAGACATAAAGGGGGCGATTGTGTTCACACGTCCCGAGGAGAAGGTCTTCATCACCAAAAGCAACGTCGGCTGTGTGCACTTCCTCTAATTCGTCTTTCATCTTTTCTTCGGCTAGAAAGGCTTGGAACTGATCCGGCTCTTGTAGGGCCTTAATTAAAGAATCCCTCGCCTCTTTTGATAGTAATAGGGCATCGAGAATGCTGAGTTGTGAGGGTAGCTTCCTCAGATGCGCTAAGACATTGTAATCTACTCTATTCCTCTTTGGGGGATTCTTGGCGGTTAACTCTTCCGCGACTCGGTCATCCAAGGAGATATCTTCAGAGACCTTCTCTTTCCCTTTGTCTTTTCTGTTCAAGGGTCCGAGGTTCTTTTCGGGTAATGTTCGATTGCGCAGCTTTATATTCTCGCAGGCCTTCGGTTCTTCTTCTTTTCCCGTAGTGGATTCTTTGAAGAGGGGGCCAAGTTCTAGTTCCTCATCAGAGTCGCTCCCAAATGTAAGCACTTGTGACCCGGCAGTGTTAACCATGTGACAATTGCCGGCAGTTCTTTCAAGTTCTTCAGTCGTACTTCTTTGCTCTCGGCGAATTTTACGTTTTTCCCGTTTAAAGCGTTGTCGATTAGCGACGTATCCTTGCCACCATCCATTGAAAGCCTTGCACTCTTGGGTAGGATGCGAGACCTTCTGATGATATAAGCAATAAGAGGGGTGCATTTCTACCACACCAGTAATTTTTCCTTCAGAGGATGGTAGCTTCATGCCCATTGATATGGCCTTAGCAAACCTCTTTTTTATCTTGAATTGGCTTTTGTCAGCGGTGGAGGCATCTTGCTCCAGCGGGATCATCTCAGCTCTTTCATCAAGTCGCTGGCGCTTGGCCCTTTCGAATATAGCCGTCTCGCGTTCTCGATCAGCTTTACTTTTCAATCGAGCTTCATTAAGAAACGCGCCAATCATCTCAACTGATAACCCCGGAGCTCTTGATTCGGCATTTGCCCCCAGCGTTTCAGTGCCAGAGGTCTCTTCATCATTCGTGACCGAATGAGAGATCATATGACAGCTCGCCACATACTCCTCGGATTCGTCCGATGAACTTTCTCCCTCATCTTCCTTTTGAAAGACGTGATCAAGGAAATCTTGGAGCGTAATGGGAGTCCGCGCCTTTTGGTTATATTCATCCAGCGCGTCGATCTGCTTTTGTAGGTCCGTGCGCTTGTCGCCAGGCTTCACGGGCTTCTTAGATTTCTTCTTCTTCTTTTTCGAAGATTTTGACGGCTGGCTATGAACGCTTGAACCACCACCATCAGTCTTCGGAGTCAGTCGTGGCTTCAACATCCCCTCAATAACCTGCGGTTCCAAGGGGTTCATCCACTTGACCGCTAGACAGGTCTGAAGATTGTTTAGCATCCTCTTTGTCTTGGCTGATAATACAACCTCCCAAGGAGCTTCCTCTATGACGGAGCATATTGCCCCTGGCGTATTCGTTCCCTTAGAAGTGTGGGGCTGCGGGGGATTCACCTTCCATTTGTCAGATAGCGCAAATTTGCCCTGACGGTACTGGTTCTCAAGCCAATTCTTGAAAACGTAGCAATCCTCGATGGGATGGCCTAGCACTCGATGGTAAGGGCAATAATTGGGCTCGTTGACGTCGTTCGGTTGCAACGGTCGTTTTGGATCTGGAAGATTTATGAGTCTATTGCGCAACGCCAGCTCGAATAGCCTCCTCATTTTATCGCGGGGGAAGGAGTAAGGACGTCCCATTCTGTTCTCAAGGGGTACGTATGGGCGTGTACTGTTTGGACGAGCAACCGGTTTCGAGTCGCTCGGTTGTTGTTGGGCATTAGCGACAATGATCGCTTTTCCCTTTCCTTTGTCGTTTCGGGAGTCCGGCTTCGGGAGACGGGGTTTATGGCCCATCTGGTCCATCTGCGCTAGTTTGTAGATCAAAGCCTGGAAGGTAGTCGGCTTGAAGAACATCATGAACTGCGAGATGGTTGCCTGTGGATCAAGGGTTCCAACAAACATCCCCACCGCTGGAGCTTCTTCTATGCGCTGTTCGCACTTCGACCATAGATTTCGCCACCGTATAGCGTACTGAACCCATGTCTCACCGGGTTTTACCCTGGCATTAATCAGTGCCGTCATCGGGGTACGCTCACTGGCACTTGCAAAACGTTGGGTGAAGTGCAGCTCCATCTCCGCAAAGGTTTTAATAGAGTCGTTGGGAAGCTCAGAATACCATTCAAACGCCATATCTGATAAGCTTCCAACAAACTGGCGAAGCAAAAGTTTGTCGTCGCCGCCGGTGTTACCGCAAAGAGCCCTGAACTGGGCAACATGTTGATGGGGATTGCCGGTCCCTTTGTAGACATGAAACTTGGGAATTGTGTAACCCGGCGGGTACTTGATTTGGTCATACCAGCCTGGATACGGTCGTCCCGTTTTTACGACGTGGCCGGCTGCTTCGGCCACGTGATGAACCTTTATTTGCTGGGCTATATATTCGTCCAGATCAGTCTTAGAGATTGTATCCTCTTTAGCCGTTAATAGAGCCGGTGGCGGATTTGATGCCTCTCCCCTATCGTCTTCAAGAATGATCGGGAGATCTCCAGCAGGTGGATCCTGTTGAATCATCATACCCACCATATCCTGGAACAGGAGGGCCATCCGCTGTATGTTGGCTGCTTGTTCAGCAGCCTCTCTGTCCCTCTTTTCCAGTACTCGGCGAAGGAACTCAGCGTCGGTCTCTTCCTCCTGGCGCTCATCTAAAGACGTCTCAGGGTTCTCTTTCGGCCCAGTGAGCGCAGCCATTGTGGTCATCATCTGCTGGAGCTTTTGTTGTTTCTCCTGAGCCTTGGTCACTGATCGGGTAAGCGGTCGGTGACCCGTAGCAGTACGACTTTCTTCCTTTCCAGAAGCTATATAAACCGTATGAACAATTATGCCCCCTGACTTAGGGCGTTTAGGTTCACTGCTTTTAAACTTTGCTGGTGACGCGGGAGTTTTCTCTGGCTTCCTTCTTTTGTGGGCCAACTAGGTCAAAGGAGCCGCTGGAGTGGGCATCCTAGCAACCGTTGCCCCCTGCTGTTTAACGGGGCGGGTTTTGTCCTTTTCGACCTTTGCCTTTTTCTGGCGATGAAAGTGATCTGGGTCAATCACAGAGTCTTGAACCCTCCGCCAAACCTTGTATATCTTTGACGATAGCCGTTGAGGGGGCTGTTCTTGTTTTGTTTCTGGAACTCTCTCCGCAGGTGGAGGAGATCTTTTCAAGGTAGCGGTTGGAGAATTCTTACACACTCTCCTCAGTAGTTTAAAGCTGTTCCCAGTTGGAACAGCAGCGTTGACTTCCACCATTGGAGCGGGTGGAGTTATCCCTGAGGGGGAGTTGCCCCCTGCTTTCCTCACTCGTCGCCAATGGCGACGTCGCGCACGACGAGCCGTTGGGACTGGCTCGGAAATCGAGATGGTTTCTTTTTGCCCCCTGTTTGAGTGTGGGGTAATTGCTGATGTCAGCCTGTCGAAGACTGATGCCTTTTGACCAGCTGGGGGAGGAGTGGGAACCGTCAATCTTGTGAAGACCGACTCTCTGATTGGAGAGGCCGCTTTAACGACTTCCGAAGCAGCGGCCGTTGCCTTCTTTGGGACGGCCACTTTATAGTTCTGACCTAGCCTGGTGAAAACGGAGGCTGTCGGTTTAGTAGCGGGGGACCCGTTGACAGAGGCTGTCGAAACAGTGAGCCGGTTGAAGACCGACTTTTTACCCACTTCCGGCGCAGGTATTGGTGCAGAAAAGCTTGCAGGTGGGATCATAGTCCCGAAGAACAAGCCGGTGGTGGCTTGGGTCACCTGGTTTACCGGCAGAGTAAGGAAGGAAGTCGCTTGGGGCCCATATGCTACGCCTCCTGGTGAGGTGGAGCGTCCGTTGCAGCGGCATTTCGAGCAGTTGGTACAGCTAGAGGCCATTGAATCTTGAATTCTGCGCCAGGTAAAAGACCAAATCTTAGTAACTTGAAATCCGAAGACAACCATTTAACGAACCGCGATTGGTTCGCGAAGACGACACACGAAGTGTGGAGTGGAAAGAGGAAGAGGTCCCACCGGGCGTGCCAGAATCTGTTCCCCTCCGAACGGCGGCCTGGACTTTAGGACGTTTGTGCCTGAGATTCGGGGCAGATGCTATTTGGTTTTATCCGTCTATCTCTCCGAAGACGCCAAGTTGATTTATGGCACCGTGTATCGGAGGTTTAGACGGATGCGGCCGATGTAGCAGACTTCGTCAGATTCCCCCTCAGGATGAGGGGTTTTTGATTATGGGGACGCTCTTCCCTGCAGGCGCAAGCCCCTGCAGTTAATTACGCTACCGCCTCGCGGTAACAACTTTCTGCTTCTCCAGAATTTCACTTCGTGTCGCGTGTGTTCATTTTGTTTGTGGTTGCCCGTGGATTGTATACGGAGACTGAGTAATGCCGTCGCCCGTAGGACGTGGATTAGTCCAAATCCGTATTTACTTAGATTTGGGTTTGGTGTTTTCAGTTTAAGGATGCATTAGTCGCGTTGCGGCTAAGATCAACATAAACTTTCGTCAAGGATACGTTAGTCCTGTTTTAGACTAAGATCAACTCAACGTAGTGATTAATTTAATGTATGGCCATCGGGACTCGTCACCTCTCTGACGTCGTTGAAGAATTACAACGACATGTATCAAAGGAGCTCGGAGATGTACCCTCGAACCAGAGTTGATTGGGAGTTTTATAATCCATTTGAATATTAAGGATACGTTAGCCGTGTTTGGGGCTAAGATCAACTTAAACGTTTGTTAAGGATACGTTAGTCCAGCTTGAGACTAAGATCAACTTAACGGGACCGTTTAGATCCGATAAAAGAGCATTTGGGCTATATTGTGCCAGTTTAGGGACGTGGTGGTCCGATATTAGTTTAGGGACGTTTCGGTCCGATATTAGTTTTAGGGACGTTTCGGTCCGATGTTAGTTTAGGGACGTTTCGGTCCACGAGTTTAAGGACCCCGCAGTCCATAGCGATGTGTGGTCGTTGGGACCCGTCACCTCTTTGACATCGTTGAGGAATTACAACGATGGATATCAAAGGAGTTCGGAGATATACCCTCGAACCGGTTGTGAATTGATTCAGGAGAGCCATTTTGCTCAATCAATTTGATTTAAGGACTTATGGCCACGATTGGGTTAAGTCCAATTTTTATTTATTTTGGGCTTTGCTCAAATAGAATATTAATTCAAATAGGGCTGTGCCCTTTTATTGCTTTGCAATTTGATTTGGGCCAGGCCCTTTAAATAATGCATTGCATTTGTGCAGAGCATCAAGAATCTTTTAGATTCAAGGGAAGGAGTGCAGAGCACTTTTAAATTTCTTGATCTAAATTCAGATCAGAGAAAAGAAAAGAAAGAAATCTTTTCTTTCTTTCTGTTTCAGAGAACCAGAGGTTCATAGCAAGTGCAAGGCACTATTTTTATTATTTTTATTTATTTATTTATCTATTGGACATCACTGATCTTATTTTCTAGATCAATGATCTATTCTTTAAGAGAATTTTCTCTTATCTCAAAGGTTTTTACCTTCTTTTTGTGTTCTCCAGAAAATCTCCAGAGTTCTCTTCTCTTCTTTTTTTATCCAATTCTCTCTCTCTTTGAAATGGGGTCTGGGGTCCTTTTTATAGTGCTCAAAGATCAGTTAAATTTGTTAAAAAGATCTTTTCTGAGTGATTCGGGGAATTTTCCCCACCGTTGGATCTTTGATCCAAAGGCCCCTGTTTTACAGAAGAAATCTTCTTGTTTAAACAAGAACAGAAAAAATATCCTTAAATCTTCACTCTGTTGTTGCGCAACTCACCAGCGTGTGACACGTGTCGCGCAGTTAAGCGCTTGCGCAACTGCGCAGACACGTGTCTCGCAGCGGTGCGCTTGCGCAACAGTGTTTGCGCAACTGCGCAGACACGTGTCTCGCAGCGGTGCGCTTGCGCAGTTGTGCTTGCGCAACTGCGCAGACACGTGGCGCACTGTGGTGCATTTGCGCAACAGCGTTTGCGCAACTGCGCAGACACGTGTCGCGCAGAGGTGCGTTTGCGCAGTTGTGCTTGCGCTACTGCGCAGACACGTGTCACGCTGCAGTGCATTTGCGCAACAGTGTTTGCGCAACTGTGCAGACACGTGTCTCGCAGCGGTGCGCTTGCACAGTTGTGCTTGCGCAACTGCGCAGACACGTGGCGCACACCGTGGTGCATTTGCGCAACAGCGTTTGCGCAACTGCGCAGACACGTGTCGTGCACCGGTGCGCTTGCGCAACAGCGTTTGCGCAACTGCGCAGACACGTGTCGCGCAGCGGTGCGCTTGCGCAGTTGAGCGTTGCTTTTGCTTTTTAAAGAGCCTTGCTCTGATTGGACGCACTGCCTTGGGCGTTGTGCTGCCGTGTCAACTTCTGACACGTGGCGCGTTGCGCGCAGCGCACGGGAACTGAAGCGTTGCTTCAAAATTTGAATTTTCGAAATTTAAGCAGAGCCTTGCTCTGATTGGGGGAACAGAGGGTACTACTTTTTGTGAGAGAAAAGAATTGTGAGATTGTAATTATCGCTTCTAGTGAGTTTAGTGTGAAATCCTTGTCTTTCTCTGGTCTTGCAACTTCTTTTGAGCTTGCAAGATTAGATTTTGGCAATTGATTTCATTTGTCTTGTACTTGGTACCGTTTGTAATCATGCTTCTTTTTATATAAAGTATTTCTTGTATATCTTCTCTTCTTCTCTTTTCTTTTTATTTTCAATTAATTATATGATGTGTGAGTGGTTGTTTTCTAAGCTATGGTGATGTAGGTTGTGGAATGACTTTACTTCCAACCCCTCCCTTTTGATTCTTGCACTTTACATCTTCTTTTCTTAATATACAATTTTATTATGTTTTGCTTGATATGGTATATCGTTTTCAATGGTTGCAAATCAACCTAAACGTATATCTTATTATTTCTTCACATTTCTTTATTGCTATATTATGAATGGAAATTGAAATGAATACGGAATTTTGTTAAGTGTCGCATTTCGCTAGATAGAATATATAGCACATTTGCATATATCCTATATTTGCCAACCTCACGTAACTAGCTCCATATGCATTTCATTCTCTTCTTCAAGTTTTTAGTTTCCATCCTACTCAATCTTGATATCGTATTCTATTTCGAAGCATGTTCGGATACATACGGTATGCTTTTGCAATTCTAATGGAAACTAAACACTTGAAGCTCGGATCAAAATGGAACGTTGGAGGTAAATGTCTTATTTCACTAATACCAAACCATTAGCCTAGGTTTTCCTTCACACCTGTCTTCTTTTAAAATCTTGCATTTTGTGACAAACTCATCATCCAACCTTTGCTTAAAACTCAAATTGATGTCGTGATACCCACTCCTTGTGGTTCGACCCGTACTTGTCGGATTGCTTCAACGCACCGTGCACTTGTGGTATTTTAAAACTCGAGTCTGACATCGTGCACCTTTTTAAACAAACGAAACAGACATATCCTAATAACAACATAATTTAACATATTGCACGACAACGTGAGAAATCAAACAGCCATTATGTAACAAGCCTGATACAATCAACTTTTGATTCAGAAGATGTTCATAACATCTTCCTGTACTACAAAATTATATCCTTCTTTTCTTAATAAAGAAACTTATATAACATTGCATATCAGGGTCGGTATGTAATAGCATTCGTTCAGAATCAATGTATTGCTATTTGGTAATATAAGGTGATATTCGCCTACTGCTTTGGCTGCAACATCTGCATCATTCCCTACTCTTACGGAATGATCATCCTCTCCCAGTTCCCTACCTTTTCGTAGCCCATGTAACATATTACATATATGAGATCCCGATCCAGTATCTAATACCCAGGACGTAGAGTGAACTGAGAAACTGTTCTCGATAACTAACACACCTGAAGAAGATGCATCAACATGCTTATTCTTTTGGGTGGCGTGAGAATCCAGATATTCCCCTATTCCCTGGTCGGACTTATAACAATTATAAGTGGGAGCGGGACTAGCGTTCCTCTGCTCTTTATAATAAGCGGGTTCGGTCAATACATCCATATTATTATCTTGATTAAGGCCCGACATGGTCGCTACCTTGAGAGAGAAAAAAACACTTTAGTGTGCTCTCTTGCAAGATTAGATTGGTTATTATCTTATCTAATCAGGATGGCTCCCACTGTTTTAATCAAATCTTATTTCAAACGCTAAAAGGTAAGATTAGCCGGGATTAATTGCACCTTACAAGTTCGTCAATCTTTCAGCCAGATCAGTGTTGGTACTTTGAGGGAGGTTCCCCATGCTTTCGCACGGACCAAATTAGAATTAACCTTGTTTTCCCAGAGGCATAACCCCGTTAACACCTTTCTAGACACCTACTTGATCGGCTAATTATCATGTGTAAAATTCTTTCAGGAGTAACTCTTACTCGTAGTGGGTATCGAGATCCATTTATCTCATAGAAGGTATACAATCATATTGCAAATTTCAACGCTTGAAATTACCGATAATTATTCTTGCCCTTAGCGATCTATGACCTTGACAAGGACAACAAACCATAGACGCAAGTCAAGTTCAACCCGTCAATTCCCGATTGAATTAAAGCCACCCGCACGACCCTTGACAAGGTCAACAAGGCAGTATGACTACCCTAATCCAATCGCATCTCATGATTGAGTAGATAAATACTAATTAGCTACCGTACACTACGCCTTGACAAGGTCAACAAACGCAGCACGAATACCAAGTAGGATTTATCTAAAATGACGGAGGGATACGACTGGTTTTTATGAAAACCTTTTGCGTAATAAACTAGATATCATTGTAGAAACAAGTGATTTTTGAAAAGGAGTGTTTTTGAGGCTTTTACTAGCTCCGCTAAAATGGTCACTCCCGGTGCAGGGATCTCGGCTCTTTCCCTATAGAATAAGGTGCAGGGTATATCATATCTACCGCTATGCAAAGCAAGAACTATAGAAGAAATCAAAAACTAAACCGTGAGTTTGTAGCATCTGCCAGTTTTGCTAAAGAGGTCACTCCCGGTGAAGGGATCTCGGCTCTTTTCTCATCGAATAAGGTGCATGGTATATCGTATATACCACTATGCAAAGCAAAAACTGTAGCTACCCTTTTTAAAAATTTGATTCTACAACATCTTTTAGGTTTCTTTTCTTTCCATTAATCTCATTAATGAAATCTCATCATTTAAGCTTCCTAAGCATCACAGAAGAAACGAAAGCAGGAATATTTATATCATATATATAGTATAAGCATTCGTCTCAGGCAGTAATATAATATCATCACAAAACATTGCAGCAGAAGTCAACATATGAATTATTGAATCTACTAGGACGTCCGTGTTTTATTTTGAGCCTGTAGAAAATACGGATTCCACAGTCACGATGAATAGCCAAACCCACATCCCTAGACCCCTATGAGAGCGGCAGGTAACCTTGCTAATTCTAGGGTTAGGAGACCCGGCCTCGACTCCTCGAGACGGCCTCCCACTAGAATCTAGAACCCGGTTACTTGTGCTCTTCGCCTTGTGTCTATCCTAATGCGGAAAAAGTAAATAATATACAATGGTGACATCATCCTCAACCCGGAAGTGCCCCAATAAAAGAATATTACATACAAATGAATTTTACCTGAATTGAAAAGAAAACTCTCATCTCACATAAAAACCCCGGCTATTCAAAACACAACGATCCAATATAACATATCACAGCAACACATAATCATCACAGATAACTAGGTGAAGTTAGATAATTCGATAAATACAACGAATTCCCAAAAAATCCCAGAGAGCTCAACACTTAAGCACAGTTAAAATTAACCAGAGACATACCATAGTACCTACGGACCAACAGCTTAATGGCTGACCCAAGCCTCTCAACTGGCGCTGCGGATCAGGCCCCAAAAATAGGTTTTGGCCATTGATCCATGATCACTTAGACGAGTTAGGGTTTCATACTTCAGGTGTGTCCATAGAATTTCCTGCATGATTTTTTGAGTATTTTTAACATGGAAAAATTCAACTTTTTGAAAAATTTCCAGAAAAGGGGTCGTTCCGGGGTTCGATCGGACTTCTAACTTCGTCTAGACATCGCCTAATGCTCTAGCTTGGCTTTGATACCACTGAAGATTTCCATAACACCACCATAAGGTTTAGGAAGGCATCACACATACTATATTGAAAATTTTTGGGGTGCCATGAAACCCTAACCAAGATCTTAACTAGAGAATTAGGATTAACTTTGCATGTAAACAACTTTACATCTAAGAGAGAGGGATTACAAGCTTTGTAGTCTGTTCCTTCAGTTCATAAGCTCCGAGTAGTAGTCTCTTCGCCGCAATCCATGAACTCCCGGACTCTAGAGAGGCTCCACAAGTCGAATGATCCATGCTTGATTGAAAACTTCGAAATCCAAGATAATCTACTTCGAGGAAACACGAACTCAAGCTATGACCTCACTGATTGTGAATTAGTGAAGCTAACACACTAATCTATATGGCTAGTATAGAAGAGGATGATGAAGTAGAAATTTTGCTCACTTTACTATTTAATTACTCACTATTTTCTTCTTGATCTCAGAAGCTAGAAAGCAAAAATGAGAATGAGGAAGAAGAAGAAGAATGAATGAGTGTGAGGTTAGAAATGCAGCCATGGGTCATGTATGTCATCATTAACCATTGTAGAAAGTTAACCATGGCTATGTGTCATGGTTGGGTTAGAAATATCTAGGGTAAAACAAAAAGGGTGGACTTGGTAAATGGTAATCTACAAGCTTCATGAAGCTTCATCCATGACTCATTTCCACAATTTGAATTACTTAGATATTTAAACCCAAACATTACATATAGCATGGTATAATTCTCTTACATACATGTTGCATGTATAACCTAGCATGCAACAATATTATAAATCTCATATATAATATTTATGTAACAAAAGAAAACAATACAATAAACATATATGTTAAATGTATTATAAGTGAGAATAATAAATACTTAAGTGAGCATATAATATATATAAATAAATATATATATCATTTTATCGAATCAACACTTGATCCAATAACCCGGCTATATCACATATAACCGGCCGATATCATATATCGCGAGAATAGAATATGGTATCACATATCGTATTAATGTCGGTCCCCACACATATCACATATGTGCTTCTACTCCATTTCGCCTGAGCCAGGAAACCCTGTGTAGGACTCTAAAGGCTCGTCAAAACGCCGGCAGTAAGTGATGATCATATCAAACACCCACAAGCTGCAAGCGATCAGCTAAATGTAACAGACACCCGGGTATTGATCGACCAAAAGATCAACAAGCAAGCCTGTACATACTCCTGTGAATCCAATCAGTAACATTACCGTATAGTCCGGTCTCTTCGTCTGATATGTCGTATATCCAGTCTAGGGGTGGTAAACGTCAAACGCTACCAACCGATAAGTCGTATCGATGTGAGGCTCATAACAGGTCAAGAAACTACAGATAAATATTACCTGTAAATCTCCATATCAGCCCTGGTCAGGGACTTCCACTTATAGCCAATCGAACACAACGCAACATCAACTCCCAATACCGGGAGAGACGAAACCCCTCGTATCGCTCTTTGCTTCCATGTGATTCGGGATTGTAGCCAAAAGCCACCGTTTTGCACGCCCACTTGGACGTGGTAAGGTGGAAATCAAAGCATAGTGGGAATCACACAAGACTCTATGACGATCTCGGGTCTACAGACTAACTTGTACCAGTGTCACCGAGAACTGCTATCTGACGATAGGTATAATACCATCTAGGAGTTCTCGGCGAGCCCATTCAGTATACCCAGTCTCCACTGAGCACCCGTACACCATCTTTGATGTCCAACACCAATGGATATGGGATCATCTATCGCCCATCATATGGGTCAAGATGCGTGTACGCTAGTCTACTCTGGAGTATCGATGCCCTGTCTCGATACACCCTCGACTAGAAACAGTTATAGGATGTACTCATGGACTACCATGGCCCCACCGGTATGATCTCATCATAGTCCTAGTAGTTGAGTACAGATCCTAAGGGCTTTATCAACAAGTGAGAGCAAGACAGTAAACTAATACAAGTCAACATGTTAAGACAAAGTGAAACCAGATGGCATACTATCATGTCGAGCAAGAAAGTCCTCTCTATATATATCCAAGCATCCATTATAATATACATCATATGTACAACAATGGCCTCTAGGACATATACATAACTAACAGGTTTTACTTATTTTGAGTAAATACAAAATTAGTTGGAATTTTGTCATGGTTGGAAGCTTGGAGAAGCTTAAGGCATCTTTGACTTAGTCCACTAATTTTGTCTCACTTAAGATATTTATTAACCCAACCATGATCTTTAGCCATGGTTTAGTCTCTGCATTAGTTAGTATATGATATTAACTCATCCATGGTTGCTATTCTCACTCATGAGAATCATTCTATTCTCTATACTACATCTTCTTCTTCATCTCTAAGAGCTCTTTAGGTTTTGAGGAGGCGAAGAAAATTAGTGAGATAAATATTTCTAAAGTGAGCAAAATTTCTACTTCATCAACCTACACTTGATTATCCATTTAGTTTAGGTTGTTTGCTTCACTAATTCTGAATGAGTGAAGAGGTAGCTTGGGTTGGTGTCTCCTCGACGTAGATCATTTTCGGCCTCAAAGACTTCAAGAAAGCTTATTCCTTTCATCTTGTGGAGCCAAACTTGAGTCCAGGAGATCACTACTTGGTGCGAAGGGACTACTACATGGAGCTAATGAAGTGAAGGACCGGTCTACAAAGGTTGTATTCATATTCACTTAGTGTAAAGTTGTTTACATTTCTAGCATAACCCTAATTCTCTAGTTTAAGATCATGATGTTAGGGTTCTTTAGCCTGTTGTTTTTTGTAAAACGGCATGGCCCATGCCGTCCGAAACCCCTTGGGCGTGCTAGGGAACCCTACATAATGTTGCTTGGCCTCCTTCCATTCAGTTGATATGCACTGGAAATGGCTGCATGTATTTTGAATCTGGTTCCAATTAAATTAGTGCCTTTGTTTCTATAGTGGATATAGAATGGATTCATATCTGAACGATGTTAAGGTATATAGAGTTTTCCGGCTTATGCTTAAAACAAGACTCTTGATAAACTCAACGCACGTTTCAGTAATGGCAGTTTATGGGTTTTCCCAGGCTTTGACGAGGATTAACATTCTACCATTTTGGAAGTTCAATAGTTATATTGTTCTTGAGTCGCCACCAGTTATAGTAAAATGAATTTTTTTCAGAAAACATGAGTGGGGGTATGGTAGAACTAGAAGTTATTTCAGAACAATAAACGATTACTGAAAATATAGAACCTAAAAATTTAATTTGATTCGACAATCCATTAGCCACTCCGCAGATTTGGTGGGTAAACTCAGGCACCAGAAAGGTACTTTGGTCTCCTCAAAGACGGTGACAGGGATGTTCTTATTTACCCAAACTTGCCACTACTGCTATTTTAGAATATGAGATCTGGCAGGAGGATGAGTATAACGTCGTTCTAAACAAGCTTTAGAAGCATATGTGTATATGAATCCACCAGAGGGTTGTTGTAGTCAGTGGGAGTAGCGGAAGCATAGTGGGCAAGTGGCTTATATCTATTTATAGACTAAAACTGGTATAGAGGAGATAGATCGTCAATTTTTGATGTGGCAGTCATAGAGTTTGACTTCATCAGAATAACAGATGGATCTTGTAAGAAGATAGTAGGGAGTGATGTCCTGGTATTCGGATGACATGCACTTAATAGGAAGTGATATTCCTATACTACGATCGGTTATGCTGTGGTTGTCACAAGGTGTTTCTCCGCATAAGATTTGGATAAAATATGAGATATTCTGACGACTAGATCTATGGTTTTGGATCTAGATTTGGGATGTGTCCGAATTTGGTTACTTTGACACTATTCTAAAGTGTTTTAGAATGGACAACTCCTGGCATGGTGGTGTACCCATAAGTGAAGGAGTCACCCTCTCTAAAAAGATGTCTTCTAGACTGATGAGGAGAGGGATTTGCATGATTGACATATCACTTGCTTAGGCAATTGAGTCAATCATGAAATGTCAAGTACCACACGAGATATTAATTTTGCACTAGCTGCATTAAGCAAATATATTAATCCAATCATGGAGAAAGGTTGGGAAGCAGTCATGAACATAAGTAGATGTTCTTGGTATATGGTAATGGCGGCCTCCTTCGGGAGGCGGTTATCATTTTAGCCTTCCAAGATGACCTGAATGTCAGAGTGACCGTCAGAGCTATAGTTTTCCCTCTTTTTGAGGGGCAGTATGTTGGACAGGTGGTCCAAGCAGATACTGAGGAAAGCATGACACAGGATACTGATTAAATTCAGTAGATGATACAGTCTAAGAAGTTTGTTGAATTTGGAGTTCATTTATGAACTAGGCCCCATCATACATCCAAACAAATTCTAAGACAGGTATCATTCATTTTGGGAGATAGTATTTCTCCGCGCAATTGAGAAATAGAGAGACAAATAAAGAAATATTCGAGCGGATCCACTCACTGAGGCTATTTCTCAAACGCAATAGTTTTGGAAATAGGCTTTGCGAGACTGGCTAGTAGAGAAGTTGGGTGTTCGGTATCACATGGGCTGTAAGTATGCGACACCGCAAAAATTAGCCCTATGTGCAAGTAGGAGATTGTTGGCTATAGTACTCTCAAGTCAATTATTGAATCGCATGCACGTGATTATGATATGATTGAGGGAAGACCTATACTGGTGGAACAGTCTCACTCGAAATGATAGTATGCTATCTGGTTTGTTTTTATCATCATGTACAGCATTAGGTGGCATTACAGATCACTATTACATGTTGATAGAGCCTATAGGATTCTTGCTTGCCTACCAGCATTATGATGGCGATCTTATACATTGGAGCTTTGTGGTCTATAATCACATCCTCAAATGTCCCTAGTCATTGGAGTATCTAGACTGGGCATCGATACTCCGGAATAGACTAGTATATACTTATCGAGACCCTGACAAGGTGCAGTGGCCGGTCTCACAGGCCATTGGTGTCAGTTAGTCACCTATGATAGTATACAGGTGCTCATTGGGTTATGAGTACACAGGACGGACTCGTCGGGAACATGCTAGTTAGTATTATACCTATTGTTAGATAGCAGTTCCCTAGTGACATGAGTACATGTTACTCTGTCGACCTGAGATTGTCATTTGTCTCTTGTGAGTTCCCACTGTGCTTTGATTACTACCCTACCATGGCTCAAAAGAGTCGTACAAACAGATTTTAGTTGGGTACAGTCTTGAGCCACATGGAGGCATTGAGCGGATCGTCGTGGATTTGTCTCTCCCGGTATTGGTGATTGATGTCGCGTAGTGCACGGGTAAACATCACTATAAATCCTTGGTCAAGGTGGACGAGAATTACTGATTTGGATTAGTATTTTCCCAGTGGGTGATAGGCTTCATACCGACAAGAAATATCGCGTTATTAGGGGTCTGAGTTTATCCACCCTCTAAACTCGATATGCGATACTCTTAAACGAACAGGCCGGACTGTATGGAGATTGTGACGGTCAACCTCAATAGGGTTTTTATGAGTTTGCTCGTCAGCCTTCCTTTCGCTCAAAACCTGGGTAGCCATTAGTACAGCTAATGTCGCTGACGTGTTTGTGGTTAAACCCACTGTCAGCCTCTTGACGAGTCTTTAAAGTCCCACAAAGAGGGTTTTCATGGTTCAGGCGATATGGTGTAGATGACGTATTTTGGTATATACAGGTGTCCGATAGAATATGTGTACAGGCTACACAGACTTTAATCGGACTGTTGATAGAACTATCGGCTTAGGATTAAGCCAGATTATTAAATCAGGTTTTAATTTAAAAATTTATATATATATTTTTATATATGTATTCTAGTAATATTGTTCACTATTCATTTTCTCTCTTGGCTCTTCGTATTTTTGTATGAATACGTGTATATATATTTTGATACGTATACTAGGTTGTAATCCGTATTTATACGGAATAGCTTCTAGAAGATTGGAAACCACATTATATGATTTCCTTTTTAGAAAATCATTTTGGAAATGAGGTGGAAGGGATGAGGTGGCATGGGCATGGTGAGGCATGTAGAGAGTTATGGGTTTGATTTGTTTATTATAAAATGGGTGATATTTTGAATGCATGGTTAAAAATGAGTTAGCCGTATATTCTCTACATCCCATCCATCTTCTTCTTCTTGATTTTTCATTCACTCACACTCTTGAGAGACTTAGCCTTTTCTCCATGGTTGCTCATGCCATTGTTTTCCTCACCTCTTTCTTCTTCTTCTTGAGTTTCTCTTTTGAGCATTAGTGATGAGAGAAAATTATAGTGAGATAATCCTATACCTTCACTCTCCATTTTTAGCAACCTTGGTGGGTCGGTTGGTCCGCTAGGAGAACCTGGAGCCTGCAACGTTTCCCTTGGGTTGTCAACATCGATAGAGGAAGACCGGCAACCCAATTCGATCCGCGATTCCTAAGAGCTTGAGAAATAGTAGAAGACAGATGGACACGATCCCTTTGGTATAATCATTCTAACTTAGTAGTTTAGTTCTTTTAGTTTTGCTAGATATAGGTTTATGGTTTCGATCTTGAGAGTGTTTTGTTTGCGCTAAAATTTTAAACCTCAGTTTTTGTTCCGCATCAGCCACGGATGATGGCTAGGGTACAGGCGGAAACCCAACAGTGAATGCGGATGGTATAAGAGTACGTTGAATTTTCGTTTCTTTTATCAATCATAGGATTAAGTTATTGGACAACATTAACTAATTAATGCAAAGAAAATAAATCAAAACTGAATCGTTGGAACAGTTTCAAAACAACTCGGTTTTTTTCAAAAAGAAACTTTTAAATACGGAGCCTAAACCACTCCTTTAAAAGCTATCATGGTTCCTTCGATTATATCAAGTTCATTACGTTCACGGTTTTGCCAAAATAATTCGTAGACCTCCATCATTTCAAATGGATATTCAGTAGAATTCAAGCTAAGTATTTTGACCTTCACCAAGGCATAATGGTTGGTAGCTGCTGAATATTCATCTGTTGCGTAGATAGATGCGTTGGTTTAGGACAATCGTGCTACTATTTTGGCCTTCGTCAAGGGTATGTACGGGTGGGTTCAAATTAATCTGGACAATGACGGGTAGAACACGACTTGCGACTTATGATATGTTGGCCTCCGTCAAGGTCATAAGTGCTTGGGGCAAAAATCCACATCGGGAGTTTCTAAGGAAATTGAAACTTTCTCGGGTTGCATAGCATTTAGAGTGTGATGATTTTGGTAGGATTCCTTCAAGGTTGTCACACGATGATATTTGGATCCCGATCCTACTGTGAGTATCTGCTACTTGTCGTGATAGTTTTCACTAAACAATCAATACAATAAACAAAGTAGGTGTCTAGAACGGTGTTAGTGGGGCTACGTCTATAAGGAAAAGAAGTTATTTAATTAAGAAACTTCACGTAAGCGTTGTAAAACATCCCTCGAAGTACCGACATTAGCCTGACCGAAAGGTTAAGCGAGAATTGTAAAGTATGATTAATCGCGACTAATTCTTCTTTTATGGTTTGTAGAAGGATTTGAGAAACAGAAGGAGCCATCCTGTTTAGATATACTAATAACCAATCTAAACTTTCAAGGGCATATTGCTGAGTGTTCTTCTTTCTCTCCTATTAGTAGCGACCACTATGTGTAACGCTTTAAAAAAAATATAGGTTAATTGTTTGATAATTAGTAATACTACATGTGTTTTCCGTAAAAGCTAGTCATTCTTGGTCGGCAGGTAAAGAAACTGAGGTCCAAGGTCATACTGTCCATAAAGGTTCTTTGGCATAGCACAAACAGCAAAGTGGTCACCTGGGAAATCGAAGACGAGATCCGGAAGAAGTTTCCCCATCTTTTCAAAGGTACGTGTAGCAAGATTTTTAAATTCGGGGACCGAATTACTTTAAGGGGGGATGATTTTAACGCATTGAAAATCGTTTATGTTAATTGTTTGATAATTAGTAATACTACACGTGTTTTCTGTAAAACCAAGTTATAATTATTTTTCCATATAAACTTAATTATACCTATTTTAATTATGTAATTGCTTATGTATAAGTGCTTAAGTAGTTATTTATTTAATTGCTAGTTTACTTAATTATTTTCCTTATTTAATTATTTTAATCTTGCACTTACACACTAAATTAGTGTAGATTATAAATTAGTATGGGTTATTACATGTTTGTGCACCATGACACACTTAAACTCAAATGTAACATGTTGTTTTTAAAAGAGAAATGAAAAGAAAAGAGGTTCTAGTTTTGTTTTTTTAAAGGAATAAAATTAAAGAAAATGAAAAATGAATAGATAATTGAAGTATGGTGCATTTATTGAAGCAATGGTTGTATGAATGCTTTGTTTTCCTCACTCACTCACCCTCACTCTCCCCCCCATGTCTTGGCTGCAGCTGCCCTCCTCTCATCTCCATTCTTTTTTCATTCAACAACACATCTCCTCATTTACAATATCCACAAAAATCAACACTAAATTCTTCTAAAATCATCACAAAAAAATTCCTTTGCCAAAACTAAGCATTGTTCTTCAAGAAAGTTGGCATTTTGGGTGGTAAAAGCTAGCAAGTGAGATCTTTCCAAAATCTTTTTGAGGTATAAAACCCAATCCTAGTTGGTTTTGTAAATCCTTGCTTTAATCTAATTTTTATTAGGTGTTAATGTAGTTTTAATGCAATATTAGAATATTAAAGAGAAGGGTTTGGGTTAAGTTAAGCTTTTTATCACTTAATTAGGGTAGTTAAGTGCAGTTTAACATCTAATGGCTTTGTAAATCTAATCTAGTTGTTACTTTACTAATATTGCTTTTAATTATTTTAATTAGGAGTTTATGCAATTTAATTGCATGTTTAGTGTGTTTAAATGAGATTAGTTTTAATTAGTGTTGCATGGCTTGATAAGGATATTTAAGTGTGATTAGTGGCTACTAGACTTACTAATCCACCTAGTTTTGCACTAAAATAGCTTAATGTTGCTTACTAGGTTTTTAAAAGAAGATGTTTTAATTAAGTTTTGGATTGTGATTTGATCTACAACCTTTTTCCTAAATTAGTTGGTGTGATTAAAAATTTTAGATTCTAGGTTTGGTGTTTACAATGAATAGCAACCCCTTGTTGTGGTTTGGTGCGATGTCGCACACGTTTTGTGCACCAAGTGCACGCGCGTCTAGCTAGTGCGCGTTGGTTGCTTCGTATCATTTTGTGTCAGTGTCTGTTTAAATGTCTATCTTCATATATAATATTTGTGAGATTATAAGATCATTCGCGGAGACGTCGGACGCGGCAAGGAAAGGCAAGGCAGTGATCGGATCCGATTAGCCGAGGCGTTCCGGTGAGTAGATATACACATTTACGGGGAAATCACTTGGATGGCGTAAAGCGCCCAATAGTTAGGATTTAGTTATTATTCTTGTGGTCGCATGCGTATATCATATTCATGTAGAATTGCATCTCCATATACATCGATGTTATTACCTAGGACACTTGCATTATTACCAATGGTTCATGCCGCACGTGCATTATCTTATGCAGACACATATGCCATTGGTAACTGCTAATTCACGGTACACTTAGAACTTACTTAATAATCGATACCTGTGGATTTGCATCATGCATGAAATGTAGTCTTCTAGTCGTATATTTTATCGCATCAGGATGGATATGTAGTTTCCTATTCATAGACCTCATTGTATCATCATTCATAAATAGTCTTCCAAACGTAACGTACATCGCATTGCATCATGTTGATGTGAAGGAAATTTATAGTTATCGACATATTTATATATTGTGATTTTCTTGGATAATTCCGTATTCATGAGATTTCTGGATTTGGGGAAAACCGCAAAAGAATTTCATAAACTTATTCTCATTTAAAAATAGAAATTTGCGGTTTTCTCGTGATATGATTTGTGTGGCGTCCACCATGAGTTTTCTCGGTGTAACATTTTAGAAATCGTTTAGGCAAATTTTCCGTTAATAGATAAATAAGTTTTGTTTTCCGTAAAAATCCAGAAGTGATCATTTTTTAGTATAGACTTAACTGCACCTAGTTTAACTTGGAAATTGCTAGTTTGTGGTTTTTAGTTGTCACTTGAAAACTTTGGTTCACTTTAATATTTTTCCTTAATTAAAATATTATTATAATATTTTAATTATGCACATAATTAGTGGTAATTACTATTTTGATTTGCTTAATTACGCTAATGTGAATCCATACAAACTTAATCACAAGATTAAGCAACATTGACTGCTTTGAAAATATCTTGGAAAATATTTAGATATTTTGAAGGTTAATGAAGTTTTTAATTAAAAGATTAATAGATGGAATAAACTAAGTGAGCTTTAATATGTTTTAACCTTAGATTTTTCCACACTTCCAAAACATTCTCATTTCTTCAAGGTTGGCCGACCCCCCCGGCTGCCCCATTTCTTTCTCACTCCATTTTCACTTCTTCAAGCTAAAAAATCATTAAATAATCCAACAAATTCAAATACAAATCCATACCCATTATTCTTTAGCCTAATCTTGCATGGATCTTCATGAAAGTTAGCATTTTGGAGGATATTTTGGAAATCTTTTTGCAAGTTTGTCAATCAAGTGGATGTATAAAATTCAAACCCTAAACTTTAGTTTTTGTTTAAATACTTTATGCTACCTTATTAGATGTTTAAATAAGACTTTAATTAGCATGTTTAGAAATTCAAGAAAGGGTTATGAAGATCAAGTTAGGGTTTTGATTGTTGTAATGGTTAAGTGAGTGGTTTAGACTTGGAAAACATAACCTAGATGTGAGAAAATTATTTGTTATTTTCCTAAACGTCTAATTAAGCATAAGTGCAAACTAAATTTTTACAAAATCTTATACGGGTGAGATTAAAATTGTATTAAAGGTTTGTGTGGTTTAATTAAACTCTTATGTGATGATTGTGATCGCTAGATTTGGTTAAACTTTTTGATTTGGGCTAAAATGATTAAAAGTGCTTACTGGGTTTTCGGATAAATTAAGCGTGGATTTCTATTGATTTTGTGATATTATATATATTAGTTTCCATGATATAAAATGTGTTGTGATTGCTCGATCGGAACGATCAGGGTCTAGGCTTGGTGATTATGTCGTTTTCAGTTCCTAGCTAGGGTTGTGCCGATATCGTACGTGTTTTGTTCACTAAGTGCACAGTGTATTTATCTTGTTGACGTTATCCTTGCGTTTCGTTGTTTTTGTGTCGGCGCCGGATATTTAGTCTTATATGTTGTGTTTGTGAAATTTTAGGATCGCGAGCAGAGACTTCGGATGCTTTGAAGAAAGGGAAAAAGGTGGTCGGATTTACTTAGCTCGAGATCATCGGTGAGTAGATTTAACAACTACAGGGGAATCTCGCACATGGCGTTTTTCGTCTGGGCTAGATTAAATGACATGATTAATAGTTACAAGTATATGGACATTGATTGTGTATGGGTACCATTGTAGCATACCTCATTTGCCTATTGCATATGGACATAGTATTAATAAGACACAACACTATTATTGACGTTTCATGTTGCATGTGTACAAATTGCATGCTACACCCACACCGTCGGTAATTGCCATGACACGCACAACACCTATACATACGTGATGTTGTATTTGGTTAGGTGCATTGGGACATGATCCTTATTTCCATTGTGCATATGAGATTGTCACGACCCGAAGTTTGGCCCGTGACCGGCACTTAACCACGTAACGTCTACAGGCGTAACGCGACTAAGTGAACCGAAAACCCAGAAATCAAACCAGTGAAAGTATAGAGTGTTATAAGTTTTAAATGGAAGCACTTACTAACATGATAAGAAATCTAAGTAAACAATCACCAAGATAGTAATATACGACGCCGTAGCGAAGATCAAGATCCACAAGTGGGAACAACACAGATAGGATAACTGCAAGTACAGTCGGCTCACAACGAGCTCGACACCAGAATACAAATAAAATACATCATCGTCCTCACACTGCCTCTAAGTCAAATACATACATGGTAGATGGAGAATACTAGATACATCAATGTACATACTGAAAGATAAACAGATACCGCGCAAAACCCACCTATCAGCAAAAGAGCTAGTACACCAACTATGGGGGTATCTGTATCAAAAAATGCAACCGCAGCCTACCGCGACTACTCCGAAGGGCAACCTGCAAACGCTGTGGCACAATGGGGGTGAGTTGCCCACTCGTGAATAGAGATAACATATAAAGGTAATCGTAAGCATGCACGTACTGCGCTACTCTATCATATGCCAACAGATGATATCAATGTGTGATAAGCAGTATGTGCAATAATCATGCAAATGCTCTATCAGGTAATGTAACTACAGGATGAGGTACAATGCTCTATCAGGTAATGTAACTACAGGATGAGGTACAATAGTAAATGCTGAGCAGGGGCAATATAGTATCTACACGGAATGTCAACGTGGAATATATAATCGGTGTCCCTCAATGCACCCAGATCCCCCAAATAGCTCAGGCGCCGGCACTCTCATCGGCCCTCAAATCCTGTATATCTCTGAGAATCCCGAGTGCCCAACATCGGCACCCAAATATCATAAATGTTAGTTGTATGTATGCCCTAGAGGCCATTACTGTACATTGGATGTATATTGTAGTGGATGCTGGGACATATATAGGTAGGATTTTCTTGCTCAACATGATAGTACGCTATTTGGTTGCTCTTTATCTTAACATGTATACTCTCTGTCTCTCTGATTACATGTTGATAAAGCCCTTAGGATGTGTACTCGACTTCCAGGACTATGATGAAGATCATACTAGTGGGGCATGGGTAGTCAATGAGTACATCCTTCATTGTTCCTAATCGTGGGAATATCGAGACGGGGCATCGATATTCCAGAGTAGACTAGCGTATATCTTCTCGACCCATGTGATGGGTGATGGATGATCCCATATCCATTGGTGTTTGACATCGGAGATGGTATGCGGGTGCTCAGTGGAGACTGGGTACACTGAACGGACTTGCCGAGAACTCCCAGATGGTATTATACCTCACGTCAGATGGCAGTTCTCTGGTGACAATGGTACAGCTTAGTCTGTTGACCCGAGATCGTCATAGAGTCTTGTGTGTCTCCCACTGTGCTTTGATTTCCACCCTACCACGGCTATACTGAGTCGTGCAAACAGGTGGTTTTTGGGTACAGTCCCGATTCACATGGAGGCAATGAGCGATAGGAGGGGATTCGTCTCTCCCGGTATTGGGGGTTGATGTTGCGCTATGCTCGACTGGCCATAACAGGAAATCCCTGGCCAGGGTTGCAGTGACCTACTGGTAAGTGTTATCAGTAGTTTCACACATGTCATGGACTTCACGTCGGCATGACTTATCGAGCTACTGGGGTCTGACGTTTACCACCCCTAGGCGAGATAAGCGACATATCAGACGAACAGACCGGACTGTACGGTAAGTGTTACTGGTTGGATTCACAGGAGTGTGAGCGGGCTTGCTCGTCGATCTTCTGATCGCTCAATACCTGGGTGGCCGTTACGTTTAGCAGACCGCTTGCGGCTTGTGGGTGTTTGAGATGATCATCATCTGCTGCCGGCGTATTGACGAGTCTTTAGAGTCCTACACAGAGGTTTCCTAGCTCAAGCGAAACGAAATAGGAGCGCATATGAGATATGTGCGGGACCGAGAATAATGCGTGTATGTGATACCGTATTTCATTCTCGCGATGAATGTATCGATTAGGTTATATACGATATAACCTAGTTATCGAATCAAGGATTGATTCGATAAACCGATACATTGAATATTAGTCAGTTATATGCGATATGACCGGATTATTGAGTCAAGTGTTGATTTAATGATTTAATGTATAATTATATATTTGATATATTACTTTGCATTAACTAGTATTGGTTCACTTTAAATGGATTTACTCACTTGAAATGCACATTGTATATGTGATATATTTTTTTGTGCACATGATTGTATCATGTTTGATGATGCATTCTAGCTTGGTTTTGTGTAAAGAATTAAACCATGGTTAGTTAGTGGTTAGGGTTTCATTTCATTTACTTATTCATTTATCTATTTATTTATTTTATTTATTTCATTTGAAAAGATAAAGAGAAAAGAATGGTTGCTTGTTTTGTTTTTTTCTTTGAAGCTTCTTAAAGCTTTGAACAAGTCCACCATTCTTGTCTCTTCCTTAACCCTAACCATTCAAGTTAACCATGGTCCATTTTCTACAATTAACCAAGGGTTAATATATGATAAGTATTGATTTATTTATCTAATTATTCAACACTTATCACATCTTCTTCTTCTTCATCTTCTTCTTCCATGAAGAAAAGCTTGCTACATCAATGGCAAGTGATGAAAACAAGTGAGAAATCCAATTCTAAAGTGAACCCACTTCCTATTTCTTCATCCTCTACCTCTTGCCAAGTAGTATAAGGTGTTTTCTTCATAAGTTTCATGACTTAGTGAAGTGGGAGCTTGATCTAGTGATGCCTCGACGTAGATCATCTTCGGCATCGAAGCCGACGACAAAGCCCGCTCATTTCTTCGATGAAGCCGATGCTAGAGTCCGGATTCCGATTTGGACAGCGGAGGGACATCATCGTGGAGATTAGGAAGTGGTGGACCGGATCTACAAAGGTTGTAGTCACTTTCCTTTAGCATTTAATTCGTTTACATGCTTGCATCGCCTATATATCTAGTTGACGATCCGTATTAGGGTTTGTAGGCACCCGTAAAATTTTAATTGGCCATGTTTGATCACTTGTGAGACTTCATTAGTGTGCCTAGGTGTTAGTTATGTATATGCCCTAGAGGCCATTGTTGTACATATGATGTATATTATAATGGATGCTTGGATATATATAGAGATGACTTTCTTGCTCGTCATGATAGTATGCTATTTGGTTTCACTTTATCTTAACATGTTGACTTGTATTGGTTTACTGTTTTACTCTCACATGTTGATAAAGCCCTTAGGATCTGTACTCGACTACTGAGACTATGATGAGATCATACTAGTGGGGCCGCGGTAGTCGATGAGTACATCCTATAACTGTTCCTAGTCGAGGGTATATCGAGACAGGGCATCGATACACCAGAGTAGACTAGCGTATACGCATCTTGACCCATATGATGGGCGATGGATGATCCCATATCCATCGGTGTTAGACATCAGAGATGGTGTACGGGTGCTCAGTGGAGACTGGGTACACTGGACGGACTCGCCGAGAACTCCCAGATGGTGCTATACCACACGTCAGATGGCAGTTCTCCGGTGACACTGGTACAGGGTAGTCTGTAGACCCGAGATCGTCATAGAGTCTTGTGTGATTCCCACTGTGCTTTGATTTCCACCTTACCACGTCCAAGAGGGCGTGCAAAACGGTGGCTTTTGGGTACAGTCCCGAATCACATGGAGGCAATGAGCGATAGGAGGGGATTCGTCTCTCCCGGTATAGGGAGTTGATGTTGTGCTGTGTTCGATTGGCTATAACTGGAAGTCCCTGGCCAGGCTGATATAGAGATTTACTGGTAAGTGTTACTAGTAGTTTCTCGACCCGTTATGAGCCACACATCGACACGACTTATCGGTTACTGGGGTCTGACGTATACCACCCCTAGACTTGATATGCGACATATCAGACGAACAGACCGGACTGTACGGGAGTGTTACTGGTTGGATTCACAGGAGAACGCACAGGCTAGCTTGTTGATCTTCTGATCGCTCAATACCTGGGTGGCTGTTACGTTTAGCTGACCGCTTGCAGCTTGTGGGTGTTTGATATGATCATCACCTGCTACCGGCGTATTGACGATTCTTTAGAGTCCTACACAGAGGTTTCTTGGCTCAGGCGAAACGGAGTAGTGGCGCATATGTGATATGCGCAGGAGCGAGAATAATGCGATATGAGATACCGTATTATATTCTCGCGGTATTTAGATATGAATCGGGACATTGGATCAAGTGTTGATTCGATGAATCGGTACATGATATATTAGTCGGTTATATTCGATATAGCCGGATCGTTGGATCAAGTGTTGATTCGATGATTTAATGTATAATAATATATATGATATATTATTACATTATCTAATATTGGATCACTTTATTATTTCATTTTCTCAGTGGATGATACATTGATATATATGCGATATATGTTAATTGTATTATTTTCTTTTGTTGCAAATATATAATATATATGTGATATATATTATTGTGACATGATATGATTAATTGTTAAACATGTTTAAGGATGATTAATTGAGGTTAGGGTTTGATTTGGGTTTGTAGCTTCATGCACATTCTAGAAGCTTTATTCTTTTGTCATGGTTAAGATATTTGTTGATGACACATTCTTAACTCAACCAAACCCTAAACCTAGTTTATTCTCTACTCATTTTTAGCCACTCATCCTTGACCATGGTTAATAATTCAATCATATGGTTTATATTCTATTCATCACAAAAGGATTTATCTAAGGATTATATTTTCCATTAGCTTCTTCTTCTCTCTTGATAAGCTCTCTTCAAAATCCTAAAGTGATGAAAAAAATTGAGAAAATGATTTTAAAAAGAAAGCAAAATCACTACTCTCTCATCCTCATCTCATCTAGCCCATGGGATTAGTGTGTTCTACTCTTTTGAGTGAGAAAGCTTGAGTCGAAGCAACTTCAAGGTAGATCATCGGAGATTTGGAATACTTCGAGCTAGCATGGATCGTTCGAGTCGTGGAGCCTCTCATGAGTCCGGGAGATCGTGGATCGCGGCAAAGGGACTTCTACTTGGAGCTTGTGAAGTGAAGGAGCGGACTACAAAGGTTGTAATCCCTCACACTTAGATAAAAGTTATCATCATGCATATTAAGCCCTAATAATCTAGCAAAGATCCTGGCTTTGGGTTGTTCGGCACGTCTAAATTTTAATCCGGGCATGTTTGATGCCTTTTGAACCTTCACAAGAGTGCCTAGGAACCCTACAGTGGTATCAGAGCCTAGCTAGAGCATTAGGCGATGTGTTTACGAAGTTAAAACTCCGATCGAACCCGAAACGACGAAACTAGACCCCTCTCTGGAAATTTTCTAAATTTTGGGATATTTCAGAATTAAAAATATGTAAAAAAATCAGCAAGGAATTCTAAGAATTACCATGAAGCACGTGCCCACAATTCCACCAACGGAGTGCGGAACCGCGGCAAGAACATGGTTGTCGCGGCAGTTCCGCGGCCTGACTGTAGGATTGGGACACGTGGCTTCGTGGTATTGACCGTAGGTACTTGCTGACTATTCTGGGTATTTTTAATCTGTTCCAGGTGTTTAAAATTCTGGGGTTTGTTTTGTAATAGTAGACTCGATCGGAAATTTTAAATTCGTATTTTTTCCGGATATTTAGAAACTGTTAAACTATTTGAACGGATATCATTAACTTACTGTTTCCCGGTACGGCAAATTTTCAAGTGTTGAAATTTATTCGGGTTTAAATCTTTCGGAAAATTGTACAAGTTAAGCGGTGGACCCTCTAGAAGACAACAAACCTTAACTCGATTATGTGACCGTCTTGAACTGCCTTTTGAACCTTCGGGTTTGGGGCAGTACGGCGTGCCACATGTGAGGCGTTGGCTTGACCCTTCTACGGCTGGATCACCGGTACTGTGACATATTCTGGGATTATTTGAACCCCGCTCAAGAGTTGAGCAGTTTAGGAAATTTTGGGTGTTTGATTATCCGTTCGAAAAGTTTAATACTGTTTATTTATCTGGATTGTGATACAATATGTGGAATTCATAGAGTTAGGCATGAAATACGGAGTATGTGATATTTCGGATTTACGATGTCTAAAGTGATTGTGGATTCCAAATATTGTAGTTTTACACTTTCTTTTCTGTGACCGTAAGTGTAATATGTGATATCGCCGGTTTCGTTGCTATATGATTCAACGACAATTGGGATGCGCATATTTACTTACGTTGATGATATGTGATATTATGTGTTGCTGTGATATGTTATATTGGATCGTCGCGTTCTGAATAGCCGGGGGTTTTATGTGAGATGAGGGTTTTTATTTTCATTCATGTAAAATTCATTTGTAATGTAATATTCTTTTATTTGGGGCACTTCCTGGTTGCGGTTGATGTCACCAGTGAATATTATTTACTTTTCCGCATTAGGTAGACCCAAGGAGGAGAGCACAAGTAACCGGGTTCTAGGGTCCAGTGGGAGGCCATCTCGAGGAGTCGAGACCGGGTCTCCTAACCCTAGAATTGGCAGTGTTACTTGCCACTCTCGTAGGGGTCTTGGGATGTGGGTTTGGCTATTCGTCGCGACCGTGGAATCCGTGTTTTATACAGGCTCGTATTGAAAACACGGACGTCCTAGTATATCCAATATTTCATATATGTTCTTCTGCTGCAATGTTCTGTGATGAGATCATATTACTGCCTGAGACGAATGCTTATACTATATATATATGCTGATATATAAATATTACTGCTTTCGTTTCTTCTGTGATGCTTAGGAAGCATAAGCTGATGGGATTTTTATTAATGAGATTAATAAAAGAAAAGAAACCTAAAGATGTTGTAGAATCAAAAACTTTATAAAAAGGGTAGCTACAGTTTTACTTTGCACAGTGATATATACGATATATCCTGCACCTTATTCGATGAGGAAAGGACCGAGATCCCTTCACCGGGAGTGACTCCTTTAGCAAAACTGGCAGATGCTACAAAACGCGGTTTGTCTTTTGATTGCTTTTAGTGTTTTGCTTTGCACAGCGGTATATATGATATATCCTGCACCTTATTCGATAAGGAAAGGGCCGACGATCCCTTCACCGGGAGTGACCCCTTTAGAGAAACTAAGAAAAGCCTCGAGAACACTCCTTTTCAAAAACTTCACTCGATTCTACGACGATATCAAGTTCATTACGCAAAGGGTTTTCTGAAAAACCTGCGTAGCCCTCCGTCATTTCAGATAAGTACTTCTTAGTATTCGTGCTGCGTTTGTTGACCATGTTAAGGCGTAGTGTACGGTAGCTAATTAATACTTATCTGCTAAAACATGAGATGTGATTGGATTAGGGTATTCGTACGACTTTGTTGACCATGTTAAGGGTAGTACGGGTGGGTTTAATTCAATCGGGAAATGACGGGTTGAACTTGGCTAGCGCTTATGATTTGTTGACCATGTTAGGGTCATGAGTTGCTAGGGGTAAAAGTATTATCGGGAATTTCAAGTGTTGAAATTTGCAATGAGATTGCATACCTCCTATGAGATAATTGGATCCCGATACCCACTGCGAGTAAGAGTTACTCCTGGGAGAGTTTTACACAAAACAATTAGCCGATCAAGTAGGTGTCTAGAAAAGTGTTAATGAGGTTACGCCTCTGGGAAAACGAGGTTTACATTAATTAGGTCCGTGCGAGAGCACGGGGAACCTCCCTCAAAGTACCGACACTGATCTGGCTGAAAGATTGACGAAATTATAGGGTGTAATTAATCCCGGCTAATCTTACCTTTTAGGGTTTTAAGGGAGATTTGATAAAAACGCTGGGAGACATCCTGATTAGATAAGATAATAACCAATCTAATCTTGCAAGAGCATACGCTAAAGTGTTTTCTTCTCTCTCTCTCCAGGTAGCGACCATTTCAGGCCATAATCAAGATAATAATATGGATGTATTGACTAAACCTAATTTTTGTACTGAGCAAGGGAACGTTGGACCCGTTCTTTCTTATAAGAGTTATAAGACTGAACAGGAAACAGGAGAATATCTGGATTCTCACGCCGCCCAAAAGAACATGCATGTTGATGCATCTTCTTCGGGTGTGTTAGTTATTGAAAACTGTTTCTCAGTTCACCCTACGTTCTGGGTATTAGATACCGGATCAGGATCCCACATATGTAAACAATTACATGGGCTACGTAAAGGTAGAGAACTGGGAAAAGGTGATCATTCCGTTCAAGTAGGGAACGGTGCAAGTATTGTAGCCAAAGCAGTTGGCGAATATCACCTTGTATTGCCAAGTTGTAATACACTGATTCTAAATGAGTGCTATTATATACCGAACATGATGTGCAATATTATATCAGTTTCTTTATTGAGTAAAGAGGGATATAATTTTGTAGTACAGGATAATGTTATGAACATATTCCTAGATCAAAAGTTGATTGCATCAGGCTCGTTACATAATGGCATATTCATTCTAAATCAGAATACAGTCCTAAATATCCAAAACACACACAAGAGGAAAAGTTCAGACATGAACGAATCCTTCTTGTGGTATTGTAGACTTGGTCATATCAATGCGACACGACTGGCTAAGTTACATAAAAATGGTTATTTGAATCCGTTCGAATTATCATCTTATGATACTTGCCATTCATGTCTCAAAGGAAAAATGACCAAAGCTCCGTTTAGTGGACACGGAGAAAGAGTTACTGAACTCTTAGGACTGATACATAGTGATGTATGCGGTCCCATGTCTACGAATGCCAGAAACGGTTCTTCCTACTTCATTACATTCACTGACGATCTCTCCAGATACGGACATGTGTTATTGTTGAAACACAAGTCTGAGGCTTTTGAGAAATTCAGAGAATATAAGCACGAAGTAGAGAATCAAACGGGCAAAAGTATTAAGATTCTTCAATCTGATCGAGGAGGTGAATACTTAAGCAATGAGTTCCTAGATTATCTAAAAGAGAATGGGATTCTCTCTCAGCTTACTCCTCCTTATACACCACAGCACAACGGTGTATCGGAGCGGAGGAATCGCACCCTATTAGATATGGTGCGCTCTATGATGAGTACAGCTGAGTTACCTATTTCCTTCTGGGGGTATGCACTTGAGACAGCAGCATACATATTGAATCAAGTTCCGTCTAAATCAGTGCCTACAACCCCATATGAGATATGGAGGGGAATGAGACCATATTTTAAACGGTTTAAGATATGGGGTTCTCCGGCCTATGTCAAAAGACAAAATCCAGACAAACTCGAGGCACGATCAGTTCTTTGCAAATTTGTGGGATATCCTAAGAATTCTCAAGGATATATTTTCTATCACGCTGAGGAACAAAAAGTGTTTGTTTCTCAATATGCCACCTTTTTAGAAAAGGAATTTCTTGCAAAAGAAATTAGTGGCAAAGAGGTAGAGCTGGAAGAGGTTCCAGAAACACAAATTACAACTGAAGATTTAGTGGAACCAGAGGATTCAGTAGTAGCCGACGAACCCCAGCCTCTCCGCCGATCTAGTAGGGTTTCTCGTCCACCTGAGAGATACTACGGTTTTCTCATTGATGGTGGAAGCGAGGATTGCATCATGGATGATGATGAACCGACTAGTTTCGAGCAGGCCATCACGAGTGGTGACTCTGTGAAATGGCTGGATGCAATGCGATCTGAGATGGAATCCATGTACACCAACAAAGTATGGACTTTGGAAAATGCTCCTGAAGGGGTAAAACCCATTGGGAGCAAGTGGATCTTTAAAAAGAAATTTGGTGTGGATGGAAAAGTTGAGACTTTCAAAGCTAGACTTGTAGCAAAGGGTTTTCGTCAACGACCAGGTGTGGATTATGACGAAACCTTTTCTCCAGTGGCTATGCTTAAGTCCATCCGAATCTTACTTGCCATTGCTGCATACCATGACTACGAGATCTGGCAAATGGATGTTAAGACCGCCTTTCTAAACGGTGATTTAGAAGAGAGCGTGTACATGACTCAGCCAGAGGGCTTCGTAGATAGTGGGAGCAGCGGAAAGGTGTGCAAGCTGCTTAAATCCATTTATGGGTTAAAGCAAGCATCGCGGAGTTGGAACATCTGTTTTGATGTTGTAGTCAAAGAGTTTGACTTCATCAAAAATATAGATGAACCTTGTATCTATAAGAAGGTAGCAGAGGGTAAGGTTGTCTTCCTCGTATTGTACGTGGATGACATACTCTTGATAGGAAATGATATTCCTATGCTGCAATCAGTCAAGCTCTTCTTATCACAGAGATTCTCAATGAAAGATCTAGGTGATGCCTCCTGCATATTGTGAATCATGATCTATAGAGATAGATCTAAACGGATACTGGGATTGTCCCAATCCAGGTACATTGACACCATACTAAAGAGGTTTAGTATGGAAGAATCCAAGCGTGGGAACCAACCCACGATCTCTGGACTCACTCTCTCCAAAGAGATGTCTCCCAAGACGGATTTGGAGAGAGCTCGCATGCAAGAGATACCCTATGCTTCGGCAGTAGGCTCTATCATGTATGCGATGCTATGTACCAGACCCGATGTAGCATACTCACTAAGTGTAGTGAGTCGGTATCAAGCAGATCCTGGAGAGAGTCACTGGACAGCTGTGAAGAACATTCTCAAGTACTTGCGAAGGACTAAGGAGATGTTCTTGGTGTATGGTAATGGAGAACTCCAAGTGGAGTCCTTTACCGATTCCAGCTTCCAAAGTGATAAGGACGACTCTAAGTCGCATTCGGGTTTTGTCTTTACCCTCAATGGAGGGGCGGTATGTTGGAAGAGTTCTAAACAGGATACCGTTGCAGACTCGACGATGGAGGCTGAATACATCGCTGCCAACGATGCTGCCAAAGAGGCTGTCAGGATCAAGAAGTTCATTAGTGAACTTGGTGTGGTTCCATCCATTGAGCATCCAATACCTCTGTATTGCGATAACAATGGAGCTGTGGCGTTAGCCAAGGAACCCAGGTCCCATCAGAAGTCCAGACATATTCTGAGGCGGTATCACCTGATCAGGGAGATAGTTGATCGCCGGGAGATCGAGGTCAGGAGAGTAGATACGAAGGACAACACTGCGGATCCATTCACGAAGGCTATTCCCCAGATACAGTTTGAGAGATTATTAGGGATGCTAGGTATGAGATACTACAGCAGCTGGCCTTAGTGCAAGTGGGAGATTGTTAGTTATGTATATGCCCTAGAGGCCATTGTTGTACATATGATGTATATTATATTGGATGCTTGGATATATATAGAGATGACTTTCTTGCTCGTCATGATAGTATGCTATTTGGTTTCACTTTATCTTAACATGTTGACTTGTATTGGTTTACTGTTTTACTCTCACATGTTGATAAAGCCCTTAGGATCTGTACTCGATTACTGGGACTATGATGAGATCATACTAGTGGGGCCGCGGTAGTCGATGAGTACATCCTATAACTGTTCCTAGTCGAGGGTATATCGAGACAGGGCATCGATACACCAGAGTAGACTAGCGTATACGCATCTTGACCCATATGATGGGCGATGGATGATCCCATATCCATCGGTGTTAGACATCAGAGATGGTGTACGGGTGCTCAGTGGAGACTGGGTACACTGGACGGACTCGCCGAGAACTCCCAGATGGTGCTATACCACACGTCAGATGGCAGTTCTCCGGTGACACTGGTACAGGGTAGTCTGTAGACCCGAGATCGTCATTGAGTCTTGTGTGATTCCCACTGTGCTTTGATTTCCACCTTACCACGTCCAAGAGGGCGTGCAAAACGGTGGCTTTTGGGTACAGTCCCGAATCACATGGAGGCAATGAGCGATAGGAGGGGATTCGTCTCTCCCGGTATAGGGAGTTGATGTTGTGCTGTGTTCGATTGGCTATAACTGGAAGTCCCTGGCCAGGGCTGATATAGAGATTTACTGGTAAGTGTTACTAGTAGTTTCTCGACCCGTTATGAGCCACACATCGACACGACTTATCGGTTACTGGGGTCTGACGTATACCACCCCTAGACTTTATATGCGACATATCAGACGAACAGACCGGACTGTACGGGAGTGTTACTGGTTGGATTCACAGGAGAACGCACAGGCTAGCTTGTTGATCTTCTGATCGCTCAATACCTGGGTGGCTGTTACGTTTAGCTGACCGCTTGCAGCTTGTGGGTGTTTGATATGATCATCACCTGCTACCGGCGTATTGACGATTCTTTAGAGTCCTACACAGAGGTTTCTTGGCTCAGGCGAAACGGAGTAGTGGCGCATATGTGATATGCGCAGGAGCGAAAATAATGCGATATGAGATACCGTATTATATTCTCGCGATATTTAGATATGAATCGGGACATTGGATCAAGTGTTGATTCGATGAATCGGTACATGATATATTAGTCGGTTATATTCGATATAGCCGGATCGTCGGATCAAGTGTTGATTCGATGATTTAATGTATAATAATATATATGATATATTATTACATTATCTAATATTGGCTCACTTTATTATTTCATTTTCTCAGTGGATGATACATTGATATATATGCGATATATGTTAATTGTATTATTTTCTTTTGTTGCAAATATATAATATATATGTGATATATATTATTGTGACATGATATGATTAATTGTTAAACATGTTTAAGGATGATTAATTGAGGTTAGGGTTTGATTTGGGTTAGTAGCTTCATGCACATTCTAGAAGCTTTATTCTTTTGTCATGGTTAAGATATTTGTTGATGACACTACTACAAAGAAGGGTTGCCCCTATGGATTTATCGGTAGGGGCAACCCACTGCCCCTACGGATATATACGTAGGGGCAAAAAATACCCCGTAGGTGCAAAGGCCGCAGGTGCAAGTTGAGTCCCTGAACTTGCCCCTACGGACAAATTTAAGCCCCTACGGATATAACAGTAGGTGTTATTGCCCCTACGGAGAACCCCGTAGGGGTAATAAAATCATATATGTAATTTTTTTTTTGAATATATTGTATATACCTACGGATATACCCGTAGGTCCTGTTTAGACCCCTACGGATATATCCGTAGGGGATATAATGTAGCCCCTACGGAGACATCCGTAGGGGCTACTCCCAACACCCTGCACTGAGATCGGGGGGAAAATATCAGGAAACCTGATAATTTTCGCCTACGGATAAATTCGTAGGGGATAAACAGTTGCCCCTACGGACATATCCGTAGGGGTACTCCCAACACCCTGCACTGATATCAGGTGGGAAAATATCAGGTTTCCTGATAGTTTGCCCCTACGGATATGCCCGTAGGGGCAACATATATAACTACGGCTTAATCCGTAGGTACATATTGTCTGTATTTTTTTTTAAAAAAATGGGCTGCTAGATTTTTTCCCGCCCTGTGCACAATAATGTATACATCAATCAAATCATATATTGCAGTATTCATAATCACATCTCACGCATATATATAATATACAAAAGAAACACAAAAACTGAATATGATATAAATACAAACCAATATCAATATCGTTTCAAAATGTAGTACAATGTGTATGATATAAATAAATACATGTTTCAAAAAAAAAGAACCAAAAATCTACCCTAGCTCGGTCCAGCTCGGTCCTGCTCCTCGGTCAATAAACTCTGCAATTCGTCGCGAGCGGGAGTCTAAGTGGGCGGTGGAGCTACATGAGCTGTCTGCGGAACCGCAGCCGAAGGAGATGCGTGTGGAGGCTCGGCCGATCTACCCTGTCGCGTCTGGATATAACGTGTGTAAGATGCGTGTAAGAACTGTTTATTATTCGAATTCGTTTCATTATTAAGTTATTTCGAAACCCTGTTTGGATATCTAGTTTGGAAAAGCGTTGTTTATTTCAATTACATATGTATGTATGATTAATAAAACATAAGTCTACAACCAAATAAGCTCAGGCTATATACTGATATTGGATATGTTGATATCTATAATATGACATTATATTTTACTATTAAGTAGTATACATACCAGCATTTCATTCAACTCCTGAACGGTGGCCTTCAAGCTCTCCTGTTCCTGCTGGATACGTCGCTAACTGGAGACGGAGGAAGTAACCACCGGGGTGGAGTCCAACCTCATATGGGCCCTGCTAGAGCCTAGTCCTCGGCCTATCTCCAAACCTCCGTGGTGCCGTCCGTGTGCGGCGTCCAGGACTGGGGTCAGCAGCCTCGAATGTTGCCTTCCCCCTAGCAGCTGTCAGAACATTATATTTAGCACATACTGGTCTATAAAATTGACAAGAAATACCAAAATCATCAAATTCAAAGCCTTATCTACAGAGATAGAAGATGTGCTCCTCTGGTATCTGCATGTATCAAAATTTGAATAATATTAATTAATTTCAGTACATACATACTAACAAGGTAAACTCGCATATAGCGCTGCTTACACATATGACAGGGAGTGAACAAGCTCTTGTAGATCATCAGGCGCAAATCTAATCTCATCAAGCAGCCCATGATAATGAGTTGGACGACTAAGAGCAAAAGAAATGTGTGTATATTTATGATATAGCATTCTAAATCAATATACATGCCCTATATAATATATAAACATACCTGGAGGAACGGGAGTGGCCTCTGTCCCTGATATGGACGCATCACCAACAACTAGACAATCAAACATTGACAATATAAGTAATTTTGACATAAACAGGCATGGATATCTATAATATTACATTCAAAATGGATATTAGAGAGCGCACCTGCAGTGAGAAGTGGTAAAAGTATCACCCAACTAGGGTGTAATTTACAGAATCAGTTGAGACTCTTAAAAGTCATAGAAGAACCCGACCTGCACAAATCTGATGTATGCTTTCCATTGGACACTAAGAAGTCTCTAAAGGGAAAAGCCTATGTGAAAGCCATCATTAGTTCATATCAGAAGATTGATGCTGAAACAGAGAACGAGAAATGTCATTTTTTTCTTCTTCCGCCACATTACTGTCTTCTCCTTCTGCCACATTACTGTCTTCTCCTTCTTATTATGTGCGCGTGCAAATTCAATGACTATATTGAGAATATGGATTAATAGTGGGTAGGAAAAGTATTTCTCAAATGGCTTTTGCGTCTTAAAACCATAAACTACTAAGTAATGGCATACATAATTTTTTTAGTATAAAGGTTGTTATTTTAAGTTTTCCCTTATAGAGATATGATCTAACTGCATCTATCAACTATAAGTGTGCAGAAAATTATGATAAGAAATCATAAGAAAGGGTCGTAGCCATGCATAACCTTGAATCTACATACCAAATCATGCAAAAGCATGCACTTATTGTCACCTTGCCTTAGAATATAAAATATCTTGGAAGACTATAAGCGAGCATTTAAATCTTGATAGCTTTTGACTTCAACATATATTTTTCTCAAATACCATGAAATATACTTGCTCCGTATAAACCGTTTTCAGGAAGATGGATTAATAATGACAAATTATCCATTGTGGCTCACTAGGTTAGCATTTTCTCTTCTATTGACCATCTTTCTAATCTGCTTGGTAAATTTATTCGGAACCGGCTGCGAATCATTAAAAGACATGCATAAGAAAGAAAACTAAAATACAGATATATAGCATACCGATACATCGAAACTTCATAGTTGCGATGGCAATCCAGAGATATTTATTTCTACACACGTGGTGAGCGTGCGAATGCGTCAGGCATCATGGACAAATATTTCAGAACATGGAAAGTATTATTCGTATAAAGTAATTAAAACTTTTAAACACCTTGGGTAGATATTTTCTTAGTTGATGCAATCATATCATGAGGACTAAATTTAAGCTATTATACATATGCTTATGTATTTTTCTAATCTAATATATCACACACACAGAGAGAGAGAGAGAGGGGGAGAACACCAGGTAGATAGAGAAATCAGGTAGCAGGATCCTGAAGAAATGGAGTCCATAGCATTGCTCATCATCATCATCCGTGATCCCTTTGATAATATTTTTTCAAAGGGATCACGGATGATGATGATGAGCAATGCTATGGACTCCATTTCTTCAGGATCCTGCTACCTGATTTCTCTATCTACCTGGTGTTCTCCCCCTCTCTCTCTCTCTGTGTGTGTGATATATTAGATTAGAAAAATACATAAGCATATGTATAATAGCTTAAATTTAGTCCTCATGATATGATTGCATCAACTAAGAAAATATCTACCCAAGGTGTTTAAAAGTTTTAATTACTTTATACGAATAATACTTTCCATGTTCTGAAATATTTGTCCATGATGCCTGACGCATTCGCACGCGCACCACGTGTGTAGAAATAAATATCTCTGGATTGCCATCGCAACTATGAAGTTTCGATGTATCGGTATGCTATATATCTGTATTTTAGTTTTCTTTCTTATGCATGTCTTTTAATGATTCGCAGCCGGTTCCGAATAAATTTACCAAGCAGATTAGAAAGATGGTCAATAGAAGAGAAAATGCTAACCTAGTGAGCCACAATGGATAATTTGTCATTATTAATCCATCTTCCTGAAAACGGTTTATACAGAGCAAGTATATTTCATGGTACTTGAGAAAAATATATGTTGAAGTCAAAAGCTATCAAGATTTAAATGCTCGCTTATAGTCTTCCAAGATATTTTATATTCTAAGGCAAGGTGACAATAAGTGCATGCTTTTGCATGATTTGGTATGTAGATTCAAGGTTATGCATGGCTACGACCCTTTCTTATGATTTCTTATCATAATTTTCTGCACACTTATAGTTGATAGATGCAGTTAGATCATATCTCTATAAGGGAAAACTTAAAATAACAACCTTTATACTAAAAAAATTATGTATGCCATTACTTAGTAGTTTATGGTTTTAAGACGCAAAAGCCATTTGAGAAATACTTTTCCTACCCACTATTAATCCATATTCTCAATATAGTCATTGAATTTGCACGCGAACATCATAAGAAGGAGAATACAGTAATGTGGCAGAAGGAGAAGACAGTAATGTGGCGGAAGAAGAAAAAAATGACATTCCTCGTTCTCTGTTTCAGCATCAATCTTCTGATATGAACTAATGATGGCTTTCATATAGGCTTTTCCCTTTAGAGACTTCTTAGTGTCCAATGGAAAGCATACATCAGATTTGTGCAGGTCGGGTTCTTCTATGACTTTTAAGAGTCTCAACTGATTCTGTAAATTACACCCTAGTTGGGTGATACTTTTACCACTTCTCACTGCAGGTGCGCTCTCTAATATCCATTTTGAATATCGATAATATTACATTCAAAATGGATATTAGAGAGCGCACCTGCAGTGAGAAGTGGTAAAAGTACCACCCAACTAGAGTGTAATTTGCAGAATCAGTTGAGACTCTTAAAAGTCATAGAAGAACCCGACCTGCACAAATCTGATGTATGCTTTCCATTGGACACTAAGAAGTCTCTAAAGGGAAAAGCCTATGTGAAAGCCATCATTAGTTCATATCAGAAGATTGATGCTGAAACAGAGAACGAGGAATGTCATTTTTTTCTTCTTCCGCCACATTACTGTCTTCTCCTTCTGCCACATTACTGTATTCTCCTTCTTATGATGTTCGCGTGAAAATTCAATGACTATATTGAGAATATGGATTAATAGTGGGTAGAAAAAGTATTTCTCAAATGGCTTTTGCGTCTTAAAACCATAAACTACTAAGTAATGGCATACATAATTTTTTTAGTATAAAGGTTGTTATTTTAAGTGCGCGTGCAAATTCAATGAAAGTTAGATTTGAGGATACCCATGTATGAGTTGTATTCTATATATGTGTGTTTCGATTTATGATTTCGCTTAAGTGTAGGGTTGTTTTTACTTAAAGAAGTATCACCATCTACTATATATAAAAAAATATAGCAAACTAGGATTGGTATTCAAATCCCAGTCCAGATTGGTATTCAAAATTTATTTAATTAGTTTGTGATCCACATCATTTGATTCGTTGCTTGAGGCATCCATGTAGACACAAATATCGGCGACGAGGAACTCGACGAGGAAGAACGAGGGCGGTGGCGGGCTGAGAACGGAGGGCGCGCGGTGGCGACGAAGAGAAAATTGGACACGCGGGAACGAGAGAAAATTTTAGGAACGAGAGGGAAAGATATCGAGGCGTATATTGGTATCGATGGGAATATGAAGGTTTCATATTATCATCGAGTATCATATATTGGTTTTAACCTGAATATCTTGAGTCGCTCTCTAATTATGCGTTTGTTGTGCATTCGTGTTGTATGTGTAACATGATTTTAAACCATTGAGATCAAGATTGATAGAACTGATCATCCTACATTGCAATAGCATTCATCGACCAAAAACTATTATTGCAATGGTATTCATCTATAACAATCAACAATTAAAACTACAAATGTAGGATACTGATATCATAAAGCGTTATACGCAACATTGATAGAACTGATAAATAAAAAAACGAAACACAAACCGTATTAAGATTTAACAACTTTGATTATGTCATATACGCGGGCCGATATTTTCATATTAGCCAATAGGCAAAAATAGATTGCGGTCTGGATATGGCATATTGGCAGATGTTACCTATATGCATAAATCTTATGTCTAATGACCATAAGATTGTCGAAGACAGTTTTGATGTTTTGTGGGTTTGGTTTTATACTTGGGACAATCCAATGTTGACACACACACATAAATAACAAATTAAAGTAAACTAACTAAGAGGCATGTTTGAGTTTTATACTGGGATCACAAATAGCATGATGGCTGCAAACAGGTTGCTTGAATACTTGCAGACAATCCAATGTTGCCTCGCCATTTCTATAAATTTTAAACTCCCTGGAAAATTATCATCACTCAGGATTACTTTAGGGCCAGTTTGGCTGCTTCTTGCTTGTGATTCAACATTCAGCTTTTTGTTGATTTGGAACTCAGAGAGTGTTGCAAAAAAAATCCAAAACTAAATAAACCTCAAACTAGCTACAGAGAAGGCAAACAGCAAACCCCATGATGTTTGGCTTTCAAGGGTTTTCCCACTAAAATACACTTAGATGCAGCACTTTAAGGAAGCTTGCAGCAATATAAAAACTTTTAGGTAGTTTAGTGAAAAACTGCAGTGCTTCAAGATTGTTTAAGTTTTATGTGTGCTTAAGCTGTCATACAGAAATTATCGTTGCAAAAATGTTCGCAACCCTAGCTTTTCCAGCAACGATACTGGAATACGAGCCTCAGATATGCCAGCTTAGGAATCAAAATAAGAAAGAGATTTGGGGTTATCCTAAGTCCAAAGTCAAACGGGCTCGAGAAATATATAAACCCAAAAAAATGACTGCATAAAGATCTTATAAAGATGAAAAGGATGTTATGCAAGCTCTGAACAAATCTTGAACGGAACTTTCACAAGAATTTACAATACTCGACCAGAATCCAATCCTGAGTTTGATGAAGCTTCAGGCCTTCAGCTTCCCCACAGAAAATAGTTAGGGCAAACCCTTTGCAAAACCATAGCTTTCATGCAGAGATGACGCTCAGAACATGCCAGCTTCCAAACACATTGAATAATACATAATCTCCCATACTCTCTCTCTCTCAATCAGACAGTTTATATTTGGATTTGAATTTAGGAAAAGAAATAAGATGGCTACAAACCAGCTTTCCTCGCCAATCTCATAACTATAAAGCTCATAAAAGTGGAAGCTTGAGGGCAAGCCATCATCGCCTCCATTCAATTGAAGCCAAATCATCCACAAAAAATAGAAATAAATATAATAATTGATCGATAGGCAAAATTGCAAGAAACCTATTCAGATTTTTGCATGAAAAAATAAGAGATGTAAAATAAGTAAAAGATTACCAAATGAAATTATCCCATCACTTGATCAAGTGATTTTAGCAAAAATTCCCCCAGTAATTTTCTTCGGTTTAACCGTTTTATATCATAGAAGAAAGATAAATTTCAAATGTATATACATGCATACACACACACACACATCATATACACAGTTTTTGAATGTTGCCAGAATTTCAACGGTAATTCTAGATTTTTCCAAACTCTGAAGGCTTCACAAAAATTTTTACTACAGATAATAATATGATTGAAGAGATCAATCACCAATTTTTTAATGAGGATCAACTGAAACCCCAAACAGAGCAAGCAAATTACAAATATCCCAAAACCCCGCGTGGCCCAGCCCCAGCCCCCAGCCCCAGCCCCAGCCCCCAGCCCCAGCCCAACCCTAACCCCAGCGTGGCCAGCTAAACCCCAACACCAACCCTAAGGCAAACCCTAACCCCAGCCCCACCCCAGCAGCAGCCGAACCCCAACCCTAACCCTACCCTGACCCCGACCCCGACCGCGACCGCGACCCCTGCCCAACCCCAACTCGCGTGCGCAACCCCAGACCCAGCCATGAACCCTAAGCCCAAAATAATCCAAAAATTCTTTAATTTACCTCGAGATTTACTCACCTGAACGGCTGCTGCTGGGGCTGGGGCGACGACCTGAACCGTGGTGGCGACGAGAACTGCGGTGGCGACGAAACCGGCGGTGGCGACGAGGAGAACGACGGTGGTGACGACGGCGTGGCGATTTGGGGATTTTTCTCGCGCCCGATCGAGAGAGAGAGAGAGAAAGTGAGCGTAGGCGATCGGTCTGGGGTCTTAATAAATCGATATTTACTTGCCCCTACGGATATATCCGTAGGTCCTTTGTTTGCGCCACCGTAGGGGCAAACACCAAATTAAGAATTAATTTTTTTATTCTTGAACGTCAGTGCCCGTAGGGGCAACCCTTTAGCCCTACGAAGTAATCCGTAGGGCCAAGTAAAATCTGCCCCAACGGATAATTCCATCCGTAGGGGCAACCCCCTATTTTACTAGTGTGACACATTCTTAACTCAACCAAACCCTAACCCTAGTTTATTCTCTACTCATTTTTAGCCACTCATCCTTGACCATGGTTAATAATTCAATCATATGGTTTATATTCTATTCATCACAAAAGGATTTATCTAAGGATTATATTTTCCATTAGCTTCTTCTTCTCTCTTGATAAGCTCTCTTGAAAATCCTAAAGTGATGAAAAAAATTGAGAAAATGATTTTAAAAAGAAAGCAAAATCACTACTCTCTCATCCTCATCTCATCTAGCCCATGGGATTAGTGTGTTCTACTCTTTTGAGTGAGAAAGCTTGAGTCGAAGCAACTTCAAGGTAGATCATCGGAGATTTGGAATACTTCGAGCTAGCATGGATCGTTCGAGTCGTGGAGCCTCTCATGAGTCCGGGAGATCGTGGATCGTGGCAAAGGGACTTCTACTCGGAGCTTGTGAAGTGAAGGAGCGGACTACAAAGGTTGTTATCCCTCACACTTAGATAAAAGTTATCATCTTGCATATTAAACCCTAATAATCTAGCAAAGATCCTGGCTTTGGGTTGTTCGGCACGTCTAAATTTTAATCCGGGCATGTTTGATGCCTTTTGAACCTTCACAAGAGTGCCTAGGAACCCTACACTAGGAACCCTACAGTGGTATCAGAGCCTAGCTAGAGCCTTGGGCGATGCGTAGACAGAGTTAGAAATCCGATCGGACCGAAACCCTAACCCTAATATTGCTCTCTGTACATTTTTGAAATTCGTGGATTTTTGTAAATTAAAAATATGCAGATAGATCAGCAGGGGATTTTAAGGGTTACTGGAAAATTCGATGGCATAATTCCTTAAAGGCGCCGCGGATCCGCGGCATGAGCATGCTCATGCGGCGGTTCCGCGGCCATTTTGTCTTGTTGTGCATCGAATTTTGCACCGTAATTCTTAGTTTGCAGTGCTGGTTTTCCTGGGAATTTTTAATATTTTTTTAAGAGTTGAATATTCTGGGTTGTTTTGGGGATTCGGTGTATCGATCGGATTGTCTAATTTTGTCTGTGTGTTTTTCCGGGTAATTTTAGAATATGTTAAAAAGTTCGACCGGATATAAATACCCATTTTTTCCCCTGTCTGGAAATTTCCAAGTGTTGGATCTTTCCGTGGTTTTATAACGTTCTGAGTAGTGCAAGTAACGCAATGGACCCTCTAGAAGACAACAAACCTTAACTTGATTATGTGACCGTCTTGAACTGCCCTTTGAACCTTAGGGTTTGGGGCAGTACGGCGTGCCATATGTGAGGCGTTGGCTTGACCCTTCTACGGCTGGACCGTTGGTACTGAGGCACGAACTGAATGTTGTTAGACTTATTTCATGTGTTGAGCTGTTTCGGGAAAACTTGGGTGTTCGATTGTTCGATCGGAAAGTTGAACATTCTCTATTTATCCGGAATGTGATACAATAATTGGAATTCACAAGTAGTTATGTGATAACTAAATGAATGTTATAAACATAGCAGTTTAGTCTCACTTGATCGGTTGCCACAGAATTTTGATGTGATCAAAAGTCCGTCGCAATCACGTAGTGTACGCGGATACTCGCCGGGTAAACTTAATAGACAGCCTCACTCCATTGCCCCGACCAAGTGACTATAGGAGAACCCCGTCGCCGAAAGCATCCGTTCGGGTGCTCGCGGTAGCGGAGTTCCGCCTTGGTGCACTTCGTCGACGGTATCGGGGGTGCGACCGTCTACTAAAGTTTGCGACGAGCATTCGATCAAAATGTCGGGAATCTTGTTGAATTGCCCGACTTGATATTAAAAAGTGTTTTCGATAATGAGACTAAAATGCGGGGTTTATAATTGTTAGGCATGCGATGTCTAAAGAATTCATTTGGTCAGGCATGCGATGTCTGAGGTGGTTGCGGATTCCAACTGTTGTAGTTTTACACTTTCTTTTCTGTGACCATAAGTGTAATATGTGATGTCGCCGGTTTCGTTGCTATATGTCAACGACAATTGGGATGCGCATATTTACTTACGTTGATGACATGTGTTGTTATGTGTTGCTGGATATGTTACATTGGATCGTCGTGTTTGAATAGCCGGGGTTTTTTTATGTGAGATGAGTGTTTTTCATTTTCATTCATGTAAAAAAAACTTGTATGTAATATTCTTTTATTGGGGCACTTCCAGGTTGCGGATGTTGTCACCATTTGTATATTATTTACTTTTCCGCATTAGGATAGACCGAAGGAGGGGAGCACAAGTAACCGGGTTCTGGGGTCCAGTGGGAGACCAACTCGAGGAGTCGAGTCCGGGTCTCCTAACCCTAGAATTGGTAGGGTTGCTTGCCGCTCTCGTAGGGGTCTAGGGGTGTGGGATAGGCTATTCATCACGACCGTGGAATCCGTGTTTTATACTGGCTCGTATTGAAAACACAGACGTCCTAGTATATCCAATATTTCATATGGTTCTTCTGCTGTGATTTATATGTGATGTGATCTTGTGATGTTCTGTGACAGATATTATATATAGTATATATGATATATTATATAAACGTTGCTTATGTTTTACACCCGCGCTAGCCCTTCCCCGCTCTGCCGTTAGTTACCTAACCTAACGGTGCAGACGGGACATCGAGGCGAATGCGGATGGCAAAAGCGTACGTTATATTTATCTGTGATGTTTAGGTGGACTTAAATGATGGGATATTCATTAATGAGATTAATGAAAGAAAATAAACCTGATTGATGTTGTGGAATCGAATTTCTAAATAAAACAGGTAGCTACAGTTCTTTCTTTGCATCGCGGTGTTCATTATAGAACATCCTGCACCTTATTCGATGAGGAAAGGACCGAGATCCCTTCACCGGGAGTGACTCCTTTAGCAATAACTGGCAGATGCTACATGTTAGTTATATGTATGCCCTAGAGGCCATTACTATACATAGGATGTATATTGTAGTGGATGCTGGGACGTATATAGGGAGGACTTTCTTGCTCGACATGATAGTATGCTATCTGGTTGAACTTTACCTTAACATGTATACTGATTGTCTCTCTGTTACATGTTGGTAAAGCCCTTAGGATGTGTGCTTGACTACCTGGACTATGATGCGGATCATACTAGTGGGGACATGGTAGTCCATAAGTACATCCTTCAATGTCCCTAGTCGTGGGTGTATCGAGACGGGGCATCGATATACCAGAGTAGACTAGCGTATACCTTCTCGACCCATACAGATGGGCGATGGATGATCCCATATCCATTGGTGTTTGACATCAGAGATGATATACGGGTAGAGACTGGGTACACTGGACGGACTCGCCGAGAACTCCCAGATGGTATTATACCTCACGTCAGATGGCAGTTCTCTGGTGACACTGGTACAGAGTAGTCTGTTGACCCGAGATCGTCATAGAGTCTTGTGTGGTTCCCACTGTGCTTTGATTTCCATCTTACCACGTCCAAGAGGGCGTGCAAAACGGTGGTTTTTGGGTACAGTCCCGAGTCACATGGAGGCAATGAGCGATAGGAGGGGATTCGTCTCTCCCGGTATAGGGAGTTGATGTTGTGCTGTGTTCGATTGGCTATAACTGAAAATCCTTGGCCAGGGTTGCTGAGATTTACTGGTAAGTGTTACCAGTAGTTTCTCGAATTGTTATAGAACTCATATCGACACGACTTATCGAGCTATTGGGGTCTGACGTTTACCACCCCTAGGCGAGATATGCGACATATCAGACGATCAGACCGGACTGTACGGTAGTGTTACTGGTTGGATTCACTGGAGTGTAAGCGGGATTGCTCGTCGATCTTCAGATCGCTCAATACCAGGGTGGCCGTTACGTTTAGCAGACCGCTTGCGGCTTGTGGGTGTTTGATATGATCATCATCTGCTGCCGGCGTATTGACGAGTCTTTAGAGTCCTACACAGAGGTTTCCTGGCTCAAGCGAAACGAAATAGGAGCGCATATGAGATATGTGCGGGACCGAGAATAATGGAGCCTGGGTAGTCAATGAGTACTCGACTTCCAGGACTATGATGTAGATCATACTAGTGGAGCCTGGGTAGTCAATGAGTACATCCTTCATTGTTCCTAGTCGTGGGAATATCGAGACGGGGCATCGATATTCCAGAGTAGACTAGCATATATCTTCTCGACCCATGTGATGGGCGATGGATGATCGCATATCCATTGGTGTTTGACATCAGAGATGGTATACGGGTGATCAGTGGAGACTGGGTACACTGAACGGACTCGCCGAGAACTCCCAGATGGTATTATACGTCACATCAGATGGCAGTTCTCTGGTGACACTGGTACAGCTTAGTCTGTTGACCCGAGATCGTCATAGAGTCTTGTGTGTCTCCCACTGTGCTTTGATTTCCACCCTACCACGGCTCTACTGAGTCGTGCAAACATGTGGTTTTTGGGTACAGTCCCGATTCACATGGAGGCAATGAGCGATAGGAGGGGATTCGTCTCTCCCGGTATTGGGGGTTGATGTTGTGCTATGCTCGACTGGCCATAACAGGAAATCCCTGGCCAGGGTTGCAGTGATATACTGGTAAGAGTTATCAGTAGTTTCACGAATTTTATGGACCTCAAGTCGGCATGACTTATCGAGCTATTGGGGTCTGACGTTTACCACCCCTAGGCGAGATATGCGACATATCAGACGAACAGACCGGACTGTACGGTAAGTGTTACTGGTTGGATTCACAGGAGTGTGAGCGGGCTTGCTCGTCGATCTTCTGATCGCTCAATACCCGGGTGGCCGTTACGTTTAGCAGATCGCTTGCGGCTTGTAGGTGTTTGATATGATAATCATCTGCTACCGGCGTATTGACGAGTCTTTAGAGTCCTACACAGAGGTTTCCTAGCTCGAGCGAAACGAAATAGGAGCGCATATGAGATATGTGTGGGACCGAGAATAATGCGTGTATGTGATACCGTATTTCATTCTCGCGATGTATGTGTCGAATGGCTGTATGCGATATGACCTAGTTATCGAATCAAGGATTGATTCGATAAGCCGATACATTGGGTACTAGCCGGTTATATGCGACATGACCGGATCGTTGAATCAAGTGTTGATTTAATGATTTAATGCATAATTATATATTTGATATATTACTTTGCATTAACTAGTATTTGTTCACTTTAATGGATTTTCTCACTTGAAATGCACATTGTATATGTGATATATTTTTGTGCACAAGATTGTATCATGTTTGATGATACATGCAAGCTTAGGTTTTTGTAAAGAATTAAACAATGGTTAAGTTAGTGGTTAGGGTTTACTTTTATCTTATTCATTTATCTATTGATTTATTTATTTATTTCTTTTTGGAAAAGATAAAGAGAATGTTGGCTTTTTTGTAGTTTTGTGGAAACTTCATGAAATGTTGAAATCTTGACCATTCTTGTTCTTTTCCTAAACCTAACCATTAACAATAACCATGGTTTATTCTCTACACCTAACTATGGTTACTATCATGATAAGTATCATTTTATTTGATAATTTAAATATACTTATCATATTTTTTCTTTCATCTTCTTCTTCTTCAACAAAAGAAAAAGCTTGCAACCTTTAATGGCAACTAGCCAAAACAAGTGAGAAATCCAATTCTAAAGTGAACCCACCTCCTATTTCTTCATCCTCTACCTCTTGCCAAGTAGTATAGGGTGTTTCCTTCATAATTTTTCTTGACTTGGTGAAGTTGGAGCTTGATCTAGCGATGCCTCGACGTAGATCATCTTCGGCATCGTCGTCGATGACCTAGCCCGCTTTTCTCCGATGAAACCGACGCTAGAGCCCAAGATCCGATTTGTACAGTGAGGATACTTCATCGCGGAGCCTAGGAGGTGGAGGACCGGATCTACAAAGGTTGTAGTCCCTTCCCTTTATCTATATTTCCGTTTACTTGCTTGCATCGCCTTGATTTCTTGTTAACGATCCGTATTAGGGTTTGTAGGCACAAGGAATTTTTGATTTGTGCATGTTTGATCACTTGTGAGACTCCATTAGAGTGCCTAGGAACCCTACAGTGGTATCAGAGCCTAGCTAGAGCCTTAGGCGAAGTCCCGACGGAATTAGAAGTCCGATCGACCCAAAACCCCGACTTGAAAATGCTCTCTGGACAATTCTGTAAAATGTGGATTTTTGTAGATTAAAAATATTCAGAAAAATCAGCAGGAAGATCTAAGGCTTACTGTAAAATTCGAGGGCCTGATTCCATAAAGTCGCCGCGGATCCGCGACATGAGCATGCTCATGCGGCGGTTCCGTGGCCATTTTGTCGTTTTGTGCATCGAATTTTGCACAGTAATTCTTAGTTGTCTGTGCTGGTTTTCCTGGGGATTTTAATAATTTTTTCCAGAGTTGCATTTTCTGGGTCGTATTGGGGACTCGGTATATCGATCGGATTGTCTAATTCTGTCTATGTGCTTTTCCGGATAATCTTAGAATATCTTAAAAAGTTCGACCGGATATAAATACCCACTTTTTCTCCTGCCGGGAAATTTCCAATTGTTGGATTTTTCCATAGTTTAACGATGTTCTAAGTAGTGCAAGTAACGCGATGGACCCTCTAGAAGACAACAAACCTTAACTCGATTATGTGACCGTCTTGAACCGCCCTTTGAACCTTCGGGTTTGGGGCAGTACGATGTGCCACATGTGAGGCGTTGGCTTGACCCTTCTACGGCTGGACCGTTGGTACTGAGGCACGAACTGAATGCTGTTAGACTTATTTCATGTGTTGAGCTGTATCGGGAAAACTTGGGTGTTCGATTGTTCGATCGGAAAGTTTAACATTTTCTATTTATCCGGAATGTGATACAATAATTGGAATTCACAAGTAGTTATGAGATAACTGAATGAATGTTATGAATATAGCAGTTTAGTCTCACTTGATCGGTTGCCACGGAATTTTGATGAGATCAAAAGTCCGTCGCAATCACGTAGCGTACGCCGATACTCGCCGGGTAAACTTAATAGACAGCCTCACCCCATAGCCCCGACCAAGTGACTGTAGGAGAACCCCGTCGCCGAAAGCATCCGTTCGGGTGCTCCCGGTAGCGGTGTTCCGCCTTGGTGCACTTCGTCGACGGCGTCGGGGGGTGCGGCCGCCTACTAAAGTTTGCGACATGCATTCGATCAGAATGTCGGGAATCCTGTTGAATTGCCCAACTTGATATTGAAAAGAGTTTTCGATAATGAGACTAAAATACGGGGTTTATAATTGTTAGGCATGCGATGTCTAAGTATTTCATTTGGTCAGGCATGCGATGTCTGAGGAGGTTGCGGATTCCAACTGTTGTAGTTTTACACTTTCTTTTCTGTGACCGTAAGTGTAATATATGATGTCGCCGGTTTCGTTGCTATATGTCAACGACAATTGGGATGCGCATATTTACTTACGTTGATGACATGTGATGTTATGTGTTGCTGGATATGTTATATTGGATCGTCGTGTTTGAATAGCCGGGGTTTTTTATGTGAGATGAGTGTTTTTTCATTTTCATTCATGTAAAAACTTGTATGTAATATTCTTTTATTGGGGCACTTCCAGGTTGCGGAAGATGTCACCGTTGATGTATATTATTTACTTTTCTGCACTAGGATAGACCCAAGGAGGGGAGCACAAGTAACCGGGTTCTAGGGTCCAGTGGGAGACCATCTCGAGGAGTCGAGTCCGGGTCTCCTAACCCTATTATTGGTAGGGTTGCTTGCCGCTCTCGTAGGGGTCTAGGGGTGTGGGATTGGCTATTCATCACGACCGTGGAATCCGTGTTTTATACCGGCTCGTATTGAAAACACGGACGCCCTAGTATATCCAATATTTCATATGTATCTTCTGCTGTGATTTATCTGTGATCATGTGATGTTCTGTGACAGATATTATATATAGTATATATGATATATTATATAAACGTTGCTTATGTTTTACACCCGCGCTAGCCCTGCCTCGCTCTGGCGTTAGTTACCAAACCTAACGGTGCAGACGGGACATCGAGGCGAATGCGGATGGCATAAGCGTACGTTTTATTTATCTGTGATGTTTTGGTGGAATTAAATGATGGGATATTCATTAATGAGATTAATGAAAGAAAATAAACCTAATTGATGTTGTGGAATCGAATTTCAAAATAAAAACAGGTAGCTACAGTTCTTGCTTTGCATCGCGGTGTTCATTATAGAACATCCTGCACCTTATTCGATGAGGAAAGGACCGAGATCCCTTCACCGGGAGTGACTCCTTTAGCAATAACTGGCAGATGCTACAACCCTCGGTTTGTCTTTGATCGCTTCTATAGTTTCCGCTTTGCACAGTGATGTATATGATATATCCCGCACCTCATTCGACGAGGAAAGGGCCGACGATCCCTTCACCGGGAGTGACCCCTTTAGCAAAACTAGAAAAGCCTCGAAAACATTCCATTTAAAAACCATTTGATTCCGCAACGAGATCAAGTTCAAAGCGTTAAAGGTTTTCACAAAAAAACCATTCGCAACCCTCCGTCATTTTAGGAAGTAGAGCACTTAGTATTCGTGCTATGTTTGTTGACCATAGTCAAGGCACAGTATACGGTAGCTAAGTGATGTCTTCCTACACCGCATATGATGCGATTAGTTAGGACAGTCGCGTGACTTTGTTGACCTTAGTTAAGGGTCATGTGGGTGGGTCTAATTAATCACGAAATGACGGGTAGAACTTGACTAGTACTTATGATTTGTTGACCATAGTTAAGGTCATAGGTGGTAGGGGTAAAAACCTTTATCGGGAGTTTCAAGTGTTGAAATTTGCAATGAGATTGTATACCTTCTATATGATAGTTGGATCCCGATACCCACTGCGAGTAATTGTTACTCCTGGGAGAGTTTTGCACTTTGCAATTAGCCGATCAAGTAGGTGTCTAGAAAGGTGTCAACGGGGTTACGCCTCTGGAAAAACGAGGTTTACTGTAATTAGGTCCGTGCGAAAGCACGGGGAACCTCCCTCAAAGTACCGACACTGGCCTGGCTGAAAGATTGGCGAACTTGTAGAGTGTAATTAATCCCGGCTAGTCTTTCCTTTTAAGGTTTGAAGGAAGATTTGATAAAAACAGTAGGAGCCATCCTGATTAGATAAAGTATAAAACCAATCTAATCTTGCAAGAGCGCACGCTGAGTGTTTTCTTCTCTCTCTCTCCTGGTAGCGACCATATCACGCCTTAATCAAGATAATAAAATACATGTATTGACCGAACCCGCTTGTTATACTGAGCTGGAGAACGTTGGTCCCGCTCCAACTTATAATTGTTATAAGACAGAGCAGGAAATAGGGGAATACCAAAATTCCTATGCCGCCCAAAGGAAGAAAGTGCATATGATGCATCTCCTTCGGGTGTGTTCATTATGCAGAACTGTTTCTCAGTATCCTCTGCATCCTGGGTATCTGATACCGGATCAGGATCCTAGATATGTAATATGTTACATAGGGCTACAAAAAGGTAGAAAAACTGAGAACGGGTGATAAGTTTCATGAGACAGAAAACGGGGCTAGTGTTGCAGCCAAGTCTGTTGGTCACTGTCACCCTGTATTACGAATACATTGATTCTGAACAAATGCTATTAGATACCGAACCTGATATACAAAATCATATCAGTCTCTTTATTAGTAAAGAAATGATATAATTTTGTATTGTTGGATAATGTTTTGAACATTTCCTATATCAAAAGTTGATCGGTTCAGGCACGTTATCTAAAAGCATTGACGTTCTAAATCAAACTACAGTTCCTTGTATACAGAACACACATAAGAGGAAGAGTTCAGAAATGAACGATTCGTTCTTGAGGCATTGTAGACTAGGTCATATCAATGCGACCCGACTGGCTGAAGTTACATTTTAGATGCATATTTAAATCAGTTTGAATTTACATCTTGTGAAACTTGCCAGTCATGTCACAAAGATATAATGACACCAGCTCTGTTTACTGGAAGCAGAGAAAGAGTTAATGAACTCTTGGGACTGATACATGATGATGTATGTAAAGTCTCCTGCCTACAGATGCCAGGGCTGGTTCTTTATACTTCATTATATTCTCTGATAATCTCTCAAGATTCAGTCATATGTTCCTGTTGAAATATAAGTCTGAAGCTTTTGAGGTATTCACAGAATATAAGTTAGAAGTAGAGAACCAAAATACGGGTATAAGTATTATGTTCTATGATAAGATCAGGGAGGAGAATACTTGTGCATGGCATTCCTGGACCATTCTAAAGGAGAATGAGATTCTCTCTCCGTATTACTCCTCTGAATACACCACAGCACAATGGTGCATCAGGGCGGAGCAATCGCACAATATTAGATATGGTGTGCTCTGTGATGAGTATTACTGAGTTACCTATTTACTTTTTGGGTGTTATGCGCTTAAGAAGCTGCATACCTATTGAATTAGGTTCGAATCAAATCACTGCCTACCACTTCATATGTGATATGGAAAGGGAAGAGCCCATATCTTAAGTAAGTTAAGATTTGGGATTGTCCGGCCTATGTCAAAAGCAAAATCCGGACAAGATCGAGGCAAGATCAGTTCTGTAGAACTGGAAAGGTTCCAGCTGTACAAAACTGCTAATGATTTGACAGAACCAAAGGATTCAATAGTTTCCGACGAACCTCAGCCTCTCCGCCGATCTAGTAGGGTTCCTCACCCACCTGAGAGATACCTCGGTTTCTCGATGACAGTTGGAGCGAGGATTGCATCATGAGATGATGACCTAACCAGTTTCGAGCAGGCCATCGAGAGTAGGGACTCCGTAAGAATGGCTGGATGCTTAGTGATCTGAGATGGAATCCTTATACACCAACAAAGTATGGACTTTGGTTGCTATAACTGAAGGGTTAAATCCCCATCAGGAGCAAGTATATCTTGAGAAGATTGCTTGGTGTACATGGAAAAGTTGAGACTTTCAAAGCTAGACTTGTTAAAGGTTTTCGTCATCAACCAGGTACGGATAATGATGAAACCTTTTCCAGGGACTATGTTTAAATCCATCCATATCCTACTTGCCACGGCTACATACCACGACTACGATATCTGGTGGTTGGGTGCCATGACTACTTTTCTAAATATTGATTTAGAAGAGAACGTCTATAAGAACACAGCCAGAGGGCCTCGTAGACAGTAGGAGCAGCGGAAACGTGTGCAAGATGCTTTATAGGATAAAGCAGGCATCGCGGAGTTGGAACATCTGTTTTGATGGATTAGTCAAAGAAGTTGACATCATCAAAATGGTAGATGAACATTGTATAAACAAAAAGGTAGTAGGGAGTATGGTGACGATCCTCGTAGAGTACGTAGATGACATACTCTTGTTAGGGAAGGAGTTTCCTATGCTACGCTCGATCAATCTCCGCTTATCACAATGATTTTCCATATAGGATCAAAGTGATACATACTAAATCCTAAGCTTTGGATCTATGAGATAGATCTAATTGGATGTTAGGATACTCACTAGTTGTAGTGAGATGGTATCAATCGATCCTGGGGAGAATCACTGGAAAGGTTCCATAGTGATAAAGACGACTGAATGTCAGTCACAGGCGTTGTCTTTACCCTCAGTAAAGGGACGGTATGTTGGAAGAGTTCCAAGCTAGATACCGTGGCAAACTAGACGATAAAGGCTGGTAACATCGTTATTAAAGATACTGCCAAAGAGGCAGTTTGGGTGTATATTGGTTCATTGGATGAACTAGGTTCCTACCATTGTGTGACAATGGAACTGTGGCTTTGGCCCTGGAACCCTGGTCCCATCAGTGACCCAGACATATTCTGAGGCAGCATCACCTGATCATGGAGATAGTTGATCTCCAGGGTGATCGAGGTTAGGAGAGTAGACTCAGAGGAGAACACGGCGGATCCACTCACGAAGGCCTTTTCCAAAAGAGAGACTTTATGGGATGGTTGAGTATGTGATACTGCAACCACTGCTACAGATGGCCCTAGTGCAAGTGGGAGATTGTTAGTTATATGTATGCCCTAGAGGCCATTACTGTACATTGGATGTATATTGTAGCGGATGCTGGGACATATATAGGTAGGACTTTCTTGCTCGACATGATAGTACGCTATCTGGTTACTCTTTATCTTAACGTGTATACTTTCTGTTTCTCTGTTACATGTTGATAAAGCCCTTAGGATGAGTACTCGACTTCCAGGACTATGATGTAGATCATACTAGTGGGGCCTGGGTAGTCAATGAGTACATCCTTCATTGTTCCTAGTCGTGGGAATATCGAGACGGGGCATCGATATTCCAGAGTAGACTAGCGTATATCTTCTCGACCCATGTGATGGGCGATGGATGATCGCATATCCATTGGTGTTTGACATCAGAGATGGTATACGGGTGCTTAGTGGAGACTGGGTACACTGAACGGACTCGCCGTGAACTCCCAGATGGTATTATACCTCACGTCAGATGGCAGTTCTCTGGTGACACTGGTACAGCTTAGTCTGTTGACCCGAGATCGTCATAGAGTCTTGTGTGTCTCCCACTGTTCTTTGATTTCCACCCTACCACGGCTCTACTGAGGCGTGCAAACAGGTGGTTTTTGGGTACAGTCCCGATTCACATGGAGACAATGAGCGATAGGAGGGGATTCGTCTCTCCCGGTATTGGGGGTTGATGTTGTGCTATGCTCGACTGGCCATAACAGGAAATCCCTGGCCAGGGTTGCAGTGATATACTGGTAAGAGTTATCAGTAGTTTTACGAATTTTATGGACCTCAAGTCGGCATGACTTATCGAGCTATTGGGGTCTGACGTTTACCACCCCTAGGCGAGATATGCGACATATCAGACGAACAGACCGGACTGTACGGTAAGTGTTACTGGTTGGATTCACAGGAGTGTGAGCGGGCTTGCTCGTCGATCTTCTGATCGCTCAATACCCGGGTGGCCGTTACCTTTAGCAGATCGCTTGCGGCTTGTGGGTGTTTGATATGATCATCATCTGCTACCGGCGTATTGACGAGTCTTTAGAGTCCTACACAGAGGTTTCCTAGCTCGAGCGAAACGAAATAGGAGCGCATATGAGATATGTGCGGGACCGAGAATAATGCGTGTATGTGATACCGTATTTCATTCTCGCGATGTATGTGTCGAATGGTTGTATGCGATATGACCTAGTTATCGAATCAAGGATTGATTCGATAAGCCGATACATTGGGTACTAGCCGGTTATATGCGACATGACCGGATCGTTGAATCAAGTGTTGATTTAATGATTTAATGCATAATTATATATTTGATATATTACTTTGCATTAACTAGTATTTGTTCACTTTAATGGATTTTCTCACTTGAAATGCACATTGTATATGTGATATATTTTTGTGCACAAGATTGTATCATGTTTGATGATACATGCAAGCTTAGGTTTTTGTAAAGAATTAAACAATGGTTAAGTTAGTGGTTAGGGTTTACTTTTATCTTATTCATTTATCTATTGATTTATTTATTTATTTCTTTTTGGAAAAGATAAAGAGAATGTTGGCTTTTTTGTAGTTTTGTGGAAACTTCATGAAATGTTGAAATCTTGACCATTCTTGTTCTTTTCCTAAACCTAACCATTAACAATAACCATGGTTTATTCTCTACACCTAACTATGGTTACTATCATGATAAGTATCATTTTATTTGATAATTTAAATATACTTATCATATTTTTTCTTTCATCTTCTTCTTCTTCAACAAAAGAAAAAGCTTGCAACCTTTAATGGCAACTAGCCAAAACAAGTGAGAAATCCAATTCTAAAGTGAACCCACCTCCTATTTCTTCATCCTCTACCTCTTGCCAAGTAGTATAGGGTGTTTCCTTCATAAGTTTTCTTGACTTGGTGAAGTTGGAGCTTGATCTAGCGATGCCTCGATGTAGATCATCTTCGGCATCGTCGTCGATGACCTAGCCCGCTTTTCTCCGATGAAACCGACGCTAGAGCCCAAGATCTGATTTTTACAGCGAGGATACTTCATCGCGGAGCCTAGGAGGTGGAGGACCGGATCTACAAAGGTTGTAGTCCCTTCCCTTTAGCTATATTTCCGTTTACTTGCTTGCATCGCCTTGATTTCTAGTTAACGATCCGTATTAGGGTTTGTAGGCACAAGGAATTTTTGATTTGTGCATGTTTGATCACTTGTGAGACTCCATTAGAGTGCCTAGGAACCCTACAGAAGGCCGTCCTAGGAATGTCCTCCTGTCGAACCCGCAGCTGATGGTAGCCCGATCGCAAATCGATCCTCGAAAAGTATCCTGCCCCCTGAAGCTGGTCGAACAAATCGTCGATGCGTGGCAAAGGATATCTGTTCCGCACTGTCACCCTGTTATGCTGGTGGTAGTCGATACACAAATGCAAACTGCCGTCCTTCTTCTTGACGAACAGGACTGGAGCACCCCAAGGAGAAACACTGGGTCGAATAAGTCCTTTATCCAGCAAGTCCTGCAACTGGCCTTTCAGTTCTCTAAGTTCCGCTGGGGCCATCGGATAAGGCGGTACAGAAATAGGCCCCGTCTCAGGAACCAAGTCAATGCAGAAAGAAATATCACGCTCGGGCGGTAGCCCAGGAAGCTCATCAGGGAACACATCAGGGAACTCGCTAACAACCGGAACCTGATCCAGAGGAACCTCTGTAGCTCTAGTATCGCAAACATAGGCGAGAAATCCCTGACATCCCTTTCTCAAAAGCTGTCCAGCGCGAAAAGAAGAAATCACACTGTGAGGGGTGGCACCACGGTCCCCCAACACAACAACAACTGACTCGCCGGGAAAACGAAATCGAACTGTCTTCTCGCGGCAGTCAACAAAAGCATAGCACGTGGCTAACCAATCCATGCCCAAAAGAACGTCGAAGTCCGGCATCTAAAGAAGGATCAAATCGACCGGCAACTCTCTCTCGCCAATACGGACGGTACAGGATCGGAACACGGGCCTAGCAATAAACGACTCTCCCACAGGAGTAGTCACAACAAGCGGCTGGCTAAGCAAACCGGAATCTCTACCCAAACTCGGCACAAAGTGTGTGGATACGTACGAGTGCGTGGATCCGGGATCGAATAACACGTGTGCATCAACAGAACATACAGAAAGGATACCTGAGACCACCGCATTGGACGCCTGCGCGTCCTGATGCGTCAAAGCAAAAACTCGCGCCTGTCCTCCACCCGCAACTAACTGTCCCCTGCCGGCCGCTGGCTGCCCTCTACCTCGGCCACCTCGTCCTCTATGAACAAATCCTCCGCGACCACGACCTATCTGTGTATGCGTCTGACGCGGAGTAACAGTAGGTAATATCGGCATTGCCGTCTGGGGTGGTGAAGGTGGTAATGTAACATGTGGTGCTGCCGCCCCACTCCGGGGTACCTCAGGACAATCTCGCACACGATGATAAGAACTCCCGCAACGGTAACATCCCGATGACGGTCGCTGACCCTCCTGGGAATAGGAGCTAAACAATCGGCCTCATCTCGAATCTCTGCCACCTGCAAGGTGCCTGTCACGACGCCGGAACGGCTGTCTCTGCACTGACGTATCTTCACGAACTCTCTTCGGCCCTGGAACTGCCGAAGTCTCAGCAAGGCGCTCCTCGACTAATAATGCTGCGTCTACTGCTGCTGCGTATGTCTCGTAATGCTGCGCGCTGATAGCAAGGAATAGTGGTGTGAGCAAGCCTCGGACAAATCTCTTGACTCGCAACTCCTCAGTAGCCACTAGATACGGAGCATAAACGGATATCTCGGTGAACAGCACATCATACTCTGCCACTGACATCTTTGGCGTCTGGCGTAAGGACTCGAACCTGCGTGCTCTAGCATCTCTGACACTCAGGGGAAGAAAGCAGGCAAGGAATAATGCCATGAGCTCTGTCCAGGTCATAGGAGGAAGACCTGCTGCTCTACCCTTCTCGACTGATTCGCACCATTTCTGCGCAAGACCTTCCAGGTGAAAGCTCGCGAACTCAACCCATCTCGCATCTGCGCATCTAAGCGAACGACATATCCGCGCCATCTTATCAATGAAAGACTGTGGATCCTCGGCCACATCGGTGCCTGTGAAGACCGGAGGCTTCAGCCTCATAAACTCTGACAGCGATACTGTAATATCCTCTGTAGTCGCAGGTGCAACTGCCTGAACTGTGGGTACCACTGCGGTCTCCGCAACGGGTGGAACTACCTCTGGTCGCTGCGCTCGAAGTGTCTCAACTAGAGATCCCATCATCTGGCGCATCTCCTGCATACTGGATCCCATCGTCTGGCGTATCTCCTGCACACCAGCCCCTAACATAGCAATCTGATCTGTCACGGCAGGAACAGCCTGCTCGGGCACAACCGGTGTGCTACCCGGATCAGTCCTCGTCTCGGACGAGTCAACTCGAATCTCGGCCCTCATGGCCGCTCTCTGCGCCCTCGTAGTCTTTGGCGGTATAATGGCTGAAAAGAACAATAGGATTCGATAAGGATACGGAAATCGAATCGCAAGAATGTATATACTCAAGAAGGAATTTACATCAATAAGTTCTAAGGTCGCGTAGGCGGAGTACCGTGTCGTGAGTATGCCGCGGAACATACACACGCTACGCTACCCTGCTGCAGCTACCTACTCCATCATACCAGGGTCGTCCTACACTCCGAAAGGTAAAACCTACGCTCTGATACCAACTTTGTCACGACCCGAAGTTTGGCCCGTGACCGGCACTTAACCACGTAACGTCTACAGGCGTAACGCGACTAAGTGAACCGAAAACCCAGAAATCAAACCAGTGAAAGTATAGAGTGTTATAAGTTTTAAATGGAAGCACTTACTAACATGATAAGAAATCTAAGTAAACAATCACCAAGATAGTAATATACGACGCCGTAGCGAAGATCAAGATCCACAAGTGGGAACAACACAGATAGGATAACTGCAAGTACAGTCGGCTCACAACGAGCTCGACACCAGAATACAAATAAAATACATCATCGTCATCACACTGCCTCTAAGTCAAATACATACATGGTAGATGGAGAATACTAGATACAACAATGTACATACTGAAAGATAAACAGATACCGCGCAAAACCCACCTATCAGCAAAAGAGCTAGTACACCAACTATGGGGGTATCTGTATCAAAAGATGCAACCGCAGCCTGCCGCGACTACTCCGAAGGGCAACCTGCAAATGCTGTGGCACAACGGGGGTGAGTTGCCAACTCGTGAATAGAGATAACATATAAAGGTAATCGCAAGCATGCACGTACTGCGCTACTCTATCATATGCCAACAGATGATATCAATGTGTGATAAGTAGTATGTGCAATAATCATGCAAATGCTCTATCAGGTAATGTAACTACAGGATGAGGTACAATGCTCTAACAGGTAATGTAACTACAGGATGAGGTACAATAGTAATGCTGAGCAGGGGCAATATAGTGTCTACACGGAATGTCAACATGGAATATATAATCGGTGTCCCTCAATGCACCCAGATCCCCTAAATAGCTCAGGCGCCGGCACTCTCATCGGCCCTCAAATCGTGTACATCTCTGAGAATCCCGAGTGCCCAACATCGGCACCCAAGTATCATAAATACTCGTGTCCCGCATCGACACGCAAATCCTCATCCATCGGGCCCCGTCAGTCCGGGTCAGCCCACGGGCTCCGTCTGCGGTATCGGCCCTCGGCGCCGGCAGTACGGATCACCCCGCATCCATCTATAGACTCTGATCAGTATCCTCCGGATAACTGTCAGGTCCAACCAATCACCGGTAGGTAATAGTCCCTCTGCCAGGCTCACCGTCTACTGCACAGCGAAACAGTTCTCGCCCCGGGGTACCATACCGGGTCCACCATGTACCCGTAATAGGCCTCAACCAGCTCCTCGATTAGGGTTCGCATATATCACTCTAGCACCGAGAAAACACATGGTGGACGCACCGAAATATCATATCAAGGCAACCGGGTTTTTAAATGATTACATATTTGCAATAGCCACGGTTCCCAAATCCAGAAATCACACGTAATCCAAAACCAAAATGCAAGTCAATGATCCGATATGATATGTGCATCAAATATGAATATCATGTCATGTCACATATAGATGAGCTACAATATAATGATCCGATGTGATATAGGCATCAAGTATGAATATCATGTCAAGTCACATATAGATGAGCTACAATATAATGATCCGATATGATGTAGGCATCAAGTATGAATATCATGTCAAGTCACATATAGATGAGCTACAATATAATAATCCGATGTGATGTAGGCATCAAGTATGAATATCATGTCAAGTCACATATAGATAAGCTACAATATAATGATCCGATGTGATATGTGCATCAAGTATGAATAGCATGTCAAGTCACATATAGATGAGCTACAATATAATGATCCGATGTTATGTAGGCATCAAGTATGGATATCATGTCAAGTCACATATAGATGAGCTACAATATAATGATCCGATGTGATGTAGGCATCAAGTATGAATATCATGTCAAGTCACATATAGATGAGCTACAATATAATAATCCGATGTGATGTAGGCATCAAGTATGAATATCATGTCAAGTCACATATAGATAAGCTACAATATAATGATCCGATGTGATATGTGCATCAAGTATGAATAGCATGTCAAGTCACATATAGATGAGCTACAATATAATGATCCGATGTGATGTAGGCATCAAGTATGAATATCATGTCAAGTCACATATAGATGAGCTACAATATAATGATCCGATGTGATATCTACAGTGTGAGTGTCATGGCAATTACTAACGGTGTGTGTGTAACATGCAGGATAGTGCGCGTGCAACATGGACCGTTAGTAATTGTGCGGTGTTCTATCAATCCTAGTTTATATCCAAATAGCAGGGAATGCAGCATGCACTAAATAGTAGCCATGAATAGTCAATGTATACAAAGGAAACTATAAGGTCCTATCAGCCCTGACGTTGAACGCCATGCGGGCAATATCCCCGTAGATGTGAAATCTACTCACCGTAGTCTCTCGCTAGGTATAGCCAACAACTTGTTCCCCCTTCTGCGCGGCGTCCGCCGTACTCGCCTGCGAACCTAGAATTACACAATATATCACACGTAAGCTTGAAATCACACAAACGCGACATTAAAGCCGAACTAGTAACTCGTGTCGCGAACCAAGCGCGCGTGTGCGCGATACGCTAAAACGTGTGGTTACGTGTCTGAAACCACTCCGACGCGTCGTGATACGTAGAAACCCCAAACCCACACACACGTATCACGCGTGTCGCGAAAGATTGGAAATACGGGAAAACAGGTATTCACCTCCAGATTTTTATACAGGAAAGATATTGCAAAACTATATATACCAAAACAACCTACATAGAAGCAGATACCAACACCCCAAACCCCAACTCAAAACTCCCCCATCTGGCCGCAATTTGCGGCCAGAATGCTAATTTCGGCGGCCTCTCTTGGGAATTGGGCTCCCAGGTTTGGTGTGTGCACTCTATACACTCCATACATGCTACAGTAACCTCTAGTTTTACTCTGAAATGTCACGGGTAGCAGCAGATCCTACAGAGCCTTATTTCAAGTTAAAAATCACAAAAATGGAACTTTAGGGTATTTTTGCAAACTGAAACAAAACTTGGCCTAAGATAGCTCTAATAACACATAATAGAGCTAACACAACTAACAAAACCTTAATCTAACATGTGAATCACAAATATCCTTAAATATCACCAAAAATGCACAAAAATGAGATTTTTACAAAAGAATACAACAAGTCTAAGGAAAAGAAGTGCTAATATGAGTTAATACCTTCTAAGAACCTTGTAGAACCCCAAAAGTTTCAACTTTCCCCTCTAGTGTGCAGATTTGCCTTCAACACCTCAAAAAGCTCACTTTTCCTATGGTTTTGTGATGAAAATGTGTTGTTTTTGTGTAGGATTTGTTTGGGAATCATGGAGAAGTGAAAAAGAGAGGAAAGGATGAAGGAAAACCAAGGTTTTTCTGCTGGATTTTCCAGAATTTCTGAAGTGAGGAAAGAAAGAGGGGGAAGAGAAGAAAATGGGGTTCAAAAGTCAACATTTCACCTAACCACCATGCTCATTTGTTTAATTGAGTTTGAATTATGAAAAAAGGTTTGAAAAGATTAAAATGGTGGGGGATAAGTTAGCAACCATGCACACAAGAAGGGTTAACATGCTACCAAAACCCTAAGTCTCAAAAATGTCTAAGTGTGCAAGTGTGCACTAGCACAAGAAAATTCCCAATGTGCAAACACTACTAAATATGACTAATAATCCTAGGAACACATATATAATAACACGTACGATCACTAATTATCACGAAAGACAAGCAAACGGAAATTCAAAGTGTTACAGAGATATAGCTGACATCTATACATACGTGATTTTGTATTGGTTAGGGATATTAGGACATGATCCTTATTTTCATTGTACATAAGAGATATAGCTGACGCCTATACATAAGTGATATTGTATTGGTTAGGGACATTGAGACTTGATCCTTATTTCTATTGTGTATAAGAAAGATAGCATACACATATACATAGATGCTTACACATATACCTATAGGGTATTGTATCATTATTGACAGGTATAGACACATACCTTTCTATAGCTACACACATACCTATAGGGTATCGTATCATTATTGACAGGTATATACACATGTGAGATATAGCTACATGTACATCTTGAATACATACTTACATGTACACACATATAACTTGCTATAACTACATGTTCACCCTTATATGATGTTGCGTTGGATTTTGGAGAAATTAGGAACCGCATGATATATTTGATAACTTGTTGCATTTAAATTGCGGTTTTCCTTTATATGCTTATATTACTGCTTTATATTGCATATATTATATTTCATTGATTTACGCATTGATATATAACAGTTGTACGGGACGCTGTTATAGATGTATGTATATATCAGTGGTATGGGACGCTGTTATATATGTACACATATATAATATATATCATCATAATGATCTATGCAAGTATTCTTATTCATTACTTAATGTTTTCTGGATTTGAGGACCGTGGTAGTTCATGAAACTATGCATTGTTTGAAAAACCCGGTTTCTCTTGATATGATATTTCGATGCGTCCACCATGAGATTTCTCGGTTCTAAGACTTGTGTTAGATACCCGATTCGAGAAGTAGTAGGCACCGTCCGTGGGTACATGGTGGACCCGGTATGGTTCCCCGGGGCAAGAGATGATTTTCGTGGTATATACGATGAGCCTGGATGGCGGGCTAGTACCTACCAGTGATAATATTTGGACTCGGAGGTTATCGTGGGGATACTGGCCGGAGTTATGTACATGAAATCAGGGCCTGTCGTAGTGACGGCACCTGACAGATGAGTATTAACTTATCGATACCGGACACTAGTTTTCATGATGTTTTCGGGTGTCGATGTTGGACACTCAGGTTCCAAGATTTTGATGTGTCGTTGAGGGACACACACACACAGACATATATATACAGGAATAGTTTTCATGATGTTTCGGGTGTCAATATTGGACACTCAAGTTCCATGAGGCTTACAGGATATGAGGGCCGATTTGAGGATGTGGTGCCTTCGGTATTGGGATTTAGATTGTCTTGATTGACATTGGTCCTGCCACGATGAGGATTCCGTAAGGATGATATGTTTTATCCCATACTCAGCAATTATTTGATATGCATTGCTTCATGTATTAATAGCACCTGATAGAGTACATTTCATGACTGTTGCATATATATATTTCCATTGTTGCTATCAGTTGCATGTGATAGATTATCGCAGTACATGCATACCTGCGATTACCTGCATATGTTATTTACTATTCATGAGTTGACAACTCACCCCCGTTGTGCCACAGTATTTTGCAGGTTGCCCCTTAGAGTGGTAGTGGCAGGGCTTCTTCTTATCGTATCATCTTTTGCACCGGATACCGCTATGGCTGACTGTGAGCAGCTTTGTTATAGGTGGGTTTTGCGGTTTTCCGATAATGCTCATTTGTATATTCATTGTATCTAGTACTCTCGATCTAATACTTCATGTTTTGACTTAGAGACTTGTTGTGAGGACGATATTGTATATTTTTCTTGTGACTTTGGATCTCTTTTATGCTGTTTTCACTTTATATCATCCATTTTCATCGCTACGGCGTCGTATATCTGCTGTGGTGGTTGTTTTCGCCTTTGGGCAAGAATTTGGTCCCGTGGGGATGATTTACTTATATCTTTTGTCGTACCCTTTTTGGGGCTAGTTTTTACAAAGGAGGTGCTGCCAAATTTTTAAAGAAAGTAAATTTGGACATTAAAACAATTTTTATTTGAGATTCCCCAAAAGTTTTAACAATGTTTTCTCCACTTATCCCTTTTTGGGGTGGTTTAGATTTTTGGGTTTTCGGCTTACTTGAATTGCGTTATGCCTATAAATGTTATGTGGTTTAAAGGCCGTCACGTGCCAAATTTCGGGTCATGACAAAGTTGGTATCAGAGCGCTAGCTTTCACCTTTCGGAGTGTAGGATGACCTTCGTATGATGGAGTAGGTAGCTTAAGCAGAGTGATATAGCATGTGTATGTCCGCGGCATACTTACGACATGGTACTCCACCTATGTGACCTAAGTACTAATTGCTTGAAATTCCTTCCATGATTATACATATCATTGTGATTCGATTTCCTTGTTCATATCGAATCCTATTTCCATTTCTAGCCTTTATAACGCCGATGACTATGAGGGCTCAAAGAGAGGCAGTGAGAGCCGAGGTCAGATGATGGGATCGTTGGTTGAGGCCAGTCGAGCGCAGCGACAGGAGGTTGCCACCCCTGTTACCCAGTTATTCCTTGCAATCAGCACACAGCATTTTGTCACGTATATAGCAACAGTGGACGTAGCTCTACTAGATAAGGAGCATCTTCCCGAGACTTTGGAAGTTCCGGAACTGTGGAGGGCTCGTACAGGTGTATCATCCCAAAGACAGATGCTTAGTCGCCGCGACAGATTTCGTTTACGTCGCGGGAGTAGGAGAGGCATGGGACGAGGATAGTTGTTTAGCTCTTATCCCCAGGAGGGTCAGCAGCCATTGTATGGATGTTTCTTGTGCTGGAGTTTCCATCACTATGTCAGAAATTGTACCTTGGTATGCCAGAGGAGGGCAGCAGTACCAAATGATACCTTACCACCTTCACCTCAGGGACAGTCGCCTTTTGCGCCTGTTGTTGATCAGCGTCAGAATTATATGCAGAGAGGTCGTGGTCGCAGAGTGTTTGTTCAGAGAGAACGGGATGGCGGAGGAAGTGTACAGCTAGTTGCGGGTAGAGGGCAGGCACGAGTGTTTGCTTCTACTCGTCGGAACGTGCGAGCGTCCAATGCAGAGTTTTCCGGTATTATTTTCATATGTTCTTTTGATGCATGTTTGTTTAATTCGGGATCTATGCAATAGTTTGTTTCTACACACTTCGTGCCAAGGTTGGGCCGAGATTCGTGTATGCTAGATCAGCTGTTTGTTGAGTTTACTCTTGTTGGCGATTCTTTTGTTGCGCGATACGTGTTTCGGTCATGTGCTAATCGGATAGGAGATAGAGATTCGTCCGTCGATTTGATCCTTATAGAGATGTTGGACTTTGACGTTCTCCTGGGTACGGACTAGTTAGCTATGTGCTATGCGTCTGTGGACTGCGGCATGAAGAAAATCAGGTTTTATTTTCCCGGCGAGTCAGTTCTTGTTGTCCTGGGGGACCGTGGTGCCCTCCCTCACAGCTTGATTGCTGCATTTTCTCTAGTCGGCTTTTGAGGAGAGGATGTCGAGGATTCTTGTCTTCCATACGTGATACCGGGGCCACAGTGGATTCGTTGGACCGGGTTTCTATTGGGCGAGATTTTCCGACGTTGTTCCAGATGAGCTGGCGGAGCTTAGGGAGCTTAAGGATCAGCTGCAGAGTTGCTTGTTGGGAGACTTGTACATCCAAGTGTTTCTCTTTGGGGAGCTCATGTTCTGTTCGTCAAGAAGAAGGACGGCAGTTCGAGGTTGTGTATTGATTTTCGTCAATTGAACCATGTTACGGTGGGGACTAGGTATCCTTTACATCGCATTGACGATTTGTTTGATCAGCTCCAGGATGTGGGACATTTTTCTAAGTCTGTTTTGTGATCAGGTCATCATCAGTTGCTGGATCGGAATTATGACATTCCGAAGGCTGCTTTTTGTGCGCGCTACGGGCTTTATGAGTTTTTGGTGGTGTTGTTGGACTCACCAACGCCCTAGCAGCATTCATGGATGTGATGAACCAGATTTTTCAGGCCGTTCCTCGACCAGTTTACTGCTATGTTATTGATGACATTCTAGCCTATTCCAAGAGTCGAGAGGAACATGAGCAGCACTTGAGGATTTCTTTGTAGACATTGAAAGAGCACCAGCTGTTTGCTAAGTGTTCCTTCTGGCTTGATAGTGTTGACTTCCTAGGTCATGTGGTTATGAAATACAGTATTCGTATAGACCTGAGGGAGATCGAGGCCCGTTCAGCTTTGGCCCAGACCTGTATCTGTGACAGCGGTCCGCAGCTTTTTGGGCTTAGTCGGTTTTTACCGCCGTTTCATGCAGGATTTCTTGAGTATCGCTGCACCGTTGATCGTACTGACAAGGAAGGGGGTTCCTTTTCTTTAAACTGAGGCATGCGTCCTGAGTTTTCTACAGTTGAAGACTCGGTTGACGATGACACCATTTCAATCTTCGCTTTCTGGATCGGGCGACTTTGTCATTTACTTTGATGTTTCGCGAGTGGGGCTCGATTTTGTATTGATGCAGTATGATAGAGTTATCGCTTTTGCTTCCCGATGGTTGAAGGAGCATGAGCAGGATTATCTCACTCATGATCTTAAGATGGCCGTGGTGGTCTTACGCTGAAGATTTGGAGACACTACATGTACGGAGAGTCGTGTCAGATTCTCACAGACCACCAGAGCTTAATCTTCCTGCAAACGGGATCTGAGTTTGAGATAGCACCGTTGGATGGAGCTTGTGAAGGATTGTGATTGTGAGATCCTTTATTGCCCGGGGCAAGGCGATTGTGGTAGCTGTTGCTTTGAGTCGTAAGCCCGGAGGTTAGCTTGTCCCAGATGAGCGCAGTTTAGAGACAGTCTTCTGCAGATTTACAGTTGTTGTGCGACAGCTGAGTAAAGTTTAAGTTATCCTCTACTGGGGCACAGCTTGATCATGTCCGCACCTGTCCACATCAAATTAAGCGTTTTCGTGAGGCACAGCCCGTCGATGCTCGTTTGTCTGAGATTCTTGAGCATGTTCGGCAGGGTAGAGATTCAGAGTTCTTGATTGATGACCAGGATATGCTACGTTGTGGGACTCGCTTGTGTATACCAGATACTGATGTGTAGAGACGCGAGATCCTAGAGCAGGCACATCATTCAGCTTTCAGTGTTCACCCAAGTGCCCCCAAGATGTAACGTGACATGAGAGTTAGTTACGGGTGGGCAGGGATGAAGAGTGAGGTTTCAGATTTTATTTTGAAGTGTTTGACTTGTCAGCGAGCTAAGGTTGAGCATTTGAGGCCGGCAGGAGAGTTGCAACTTTCAACTGTTCCGGAGTGGGAATGGGAGCAGATCTCCAGGAATTTCGTTGTGAGTCTACCTAGGTTTAGTCAAGGGTATGACTCCATTTCGCTGATTGTTGTCCGGTTATGCTTAGTATGCTCAGTTTGCTAAGTTGTTCTTCGATAAGTTTGTGCATTTGCACGGAATTCTTTCATATGTTGTATCCAAAAGAGGCACCCAGTTCGCTAGCCGTCTTTGGCAGAAGCTTCAGGAAGCCTTGGGTACTGGTTGAGCTTTAGCTCCGCTTTCATCCATAGGTCGATTGTCAGTCAGAGCGGATTATACAGACTCTGGAGAATATTCTTCATGCGTGCGTGCTTAATTTTGTTGGTAGTTGGGATCGTCACTTGCCATTTATAGAATTCTCCTACAATAATAGTTATCAGGAGAAGTTTCAGATGGCCACTTTTAGGCTTTTTATGGTAGGTTGTGTCGATCGCCAGTCTGTTTTACTGATTCCGCGAGAGCAGGATTTTGGACACCAGCTTGTTAAGAGACTTCGGAGAAGATCCAGTTGATTTAGGATAGGATGAGAGCAGCCCAGTGCAGACAAAAGTCTTATGCCGATCGTCATTGTCGTAGACTTGAGTTCGCAGTGGGAGATCATGTATTCCTACGGATTTTTTCGTTGAATGGCATGTTGAGTTTTGGAAAGGTTAGTCCCAGATTGCAGGTCCTTTTGAGATCCTCGAGCGAGTTAGTTCCATTTCCTATCAATGGCACTTCCACCCAGATTTCTGAGTATTCACCCCGTATTCCTTGTGTCGATACTTCGCAATTACCTTCATTACCCTTCTCACATGATTCGGCACTAGACTATTCATTTGGACGCGATCTTTCGTTCACCAGCAGCCGATAGTTATAGTGGATCGACAGGTGGAGAAATTTCGGTCAAAGGTCTTGCTATCTGTGAAGGTTCTTTGGCGTAGCCCGTCTAGTGAGGAGATCACTTGAGAGGCTGCGAGCGAGATACGGAGTTTATTCCCTCATCTAGTCGAAGGCACGCGTAGATAAAATTTTAAATTCGGGGACCAAATTTCTTTAAGTGGGGAAGATTGTATCATATTAGAAATTGTTTACGCAAATTTTCCGTTAATAGGTAAAATAAGTTGTGTTTTCCGTAAAAACCCAAAAGTGATCATTTTTCAGTATAGACTTTACTGCACCTAGTTTAACTAGTAAATTGCTAGTTTGCTGTTTTTAGTTGTCAGTTGAAAATTTTGGTTCGCTTTAATATTTTTCCTTAACTAAAATATTGTTATAAGCTTTCAATTATGCACTTAATAAGTGGTAATTACTATTTTGATTGGGTTAATTATGCTAATGTGAATCCATGCTAACTTAATCACAAGATTAAGCAACTTTGACTTCTTTGAAAATATCTAATGAAGGTTAATGAAGTTTTTAATTAAAAGATTAAGAGGTGGCATAAAGTAAGTGAGCTTTAATGTGTTTTAACCTTAGATTTTTCCACACACTTCCAAAACCATCTTATTTCTTAAAGGTTGGCCGACCCCCTCCCCCGGCTGTCCCATTTCTTTCTCATTCCATTTTCACTTCTTCATGCTCAAATAAATCATCAAAAATCATAAAATAATCTCACAAACCCAAATAAAAATCCATACCCATTATTCTTTAGCCTAATCTTGCATGGATCTTCATGAAAGTTAGCATTTTGGAGGCTATTTTGGAAATTTTTTTACAAGTTTGTGGATGAAGTGGATGTATAAAATCCGAACCCTAAACTTTAGTTGTTTTTTAAATACTTTAAACTAGCTTATTAGATATTTAAATAAGGCTTTAATTAGCATATTTAGAAATACAATAATGGGTTATGAAGATCAAGTTAGGGTTTTGATTGTTGTAATGGTTAAGTGAGTGGTCTAGACTTGGAAAACTTAACTTAGATGTGAGAACGTTATTTGTTATTTTCCTAATCGTCTAATTAAGCTTAAGTGAAAACTAAAGTTTTACTAAATCTTATATGAGTGAGATTAAAATTGTAGTAAAGTTTTGTGTTGTTTAAGTAAGCTATTATGTGATGATTGTGATCGCTAGATTTGGTTAGACTTTTACATTTGGGCTAAAATGATTAAAAGTGCTTACTAGGTTTTCGGATAAATTAGGCGTGGCTTTCTATTGACGTCGCGATGTTATATATATATTAGTTTCCACGATATAAAATGTGTTGTGATTGCGCGATCGGTACGATCAGGGTATAGACTTGGTGATTATGTCATTTTGAGTTCCTAGCTAGAGTTGTGCTGATATCGTACGCGTTTTATGCACTAAGTGCACAATGTGTTTATCTTGCGGACGTTATCCTTACGTTTCGTTGTCTTTGTGTCGGCACGGGATATTTAGTCTTATGTGTTGTGTTTGTGAAATTTTAGGATCGCGAGCAGGGACTTCGGTCGATGTGAAGAAAGGGAAGCAGATAGTCGGATTTACTTAGCTCGAGGTCATCGGTGAGTAGATTTAACATCTACAGGGGAATCGCCCGCATGGTGTTATGCATCTGGGCTAGATTAAATGACATGATTAATAGTAAGTCCATGTCACGCACCTCACGAACTTGCGGGGAGGCGGAATATATGAAAAACGATTATCAAAGCTTCATAATACGGACTTGAGCGCAAGAATCGTATCTAAACCGTTACTAGCAAACTACGAGAGGTTTAACTACTCGGATTCGAAATTATACCTCACGTTACTTGTCCTTCAGGTCTTCATCGCTGTCGTCCACTCCTCGTAAGCTCCTTGGAACATCGGCACCTCAACGGCCTTCTCAAGTCAAAGACGATCCACCGGAGAGCTCCTACGCCAAGTTTGATCTCTAACTTGAGATAACTAAGTTGCTCAAAGTGCTAATCTAAGCTACTTAGGGGATATAGAGTGAGGTTATGGATGTATTAGTCTAGCTAACCCTTGATCTCAACACATGAGAGGTTAGGGTTAGGGTTTCAAGAATGAGAGAGCTTGAGGAGAGAGAAGGTGATGATAAGAATGATATTGAAAAATGAACTCATTTACAATTTAACAACCATAACAATTTATCAAATAAATAATATAAATGATTAATCATCATGGTTGATTCATTCACCTTGTGTTATTCATCACATGAGTCACTAGCTCAATAAATGAAGCATTAACTCTAAGGATGAATCACACAAATGAGTCTTTAAGCAATAAATGCTTATGCCACCTTAACCCCCAAGTCACCATGCTTCTAGAAGCTTCCTGGGAAATTACGAGAACGCCCCTCCAATCCGTGAAAACACGGAAAAACTTTAGACTGTATAAATCCAATAACCCGATACTAGAATCTGGCTTAAACCAAAGCCGGCTAGTAAAAACTGTCCGAACGTCGCACGTGCGTTTAAACACGTATGCGTCTGAACCCTTGTCGTAAAACCATACGACCTCTATATCGTTTCGCCTGGAGCAGGGACACTCTCTGTGTGGGACTCTAATGACTCGACACTACGCTGGCAGTGGGTTTAACCACAGACCGCAAGCGGCACTTGCTGTACGTAACGGTCCCCAGGTAGATGTCGATAAGAAGGCCGATGAGGAAACCCATCCGAACTCCTACTGAGCCTGATGTGACTATCTCCGTACAGTCCGGTCTGTTCGTTTAAGACTATCGCATATCGAGCCTAGGGGGCAGCAAGCGTCAGTCCCCTAATAGCGGTATATGTCGTATCAGAGCGTAGCCCATTACACCCTGAGAAACTACTGGAACCTACCAGTAAATCTCGCTTGCCCTGGCAAGGGACTTTGCGTAATGGCTCTCTGACACAGCGCGATATCAACTCCCAATACCGGGAGAGACGAATCCTGTCTAACCGCCACTGCGTCCAAGTGCTCGGGACTGCACCCAACTGCTACCTGTTTGCACGACTCCTTTGAGCCATGGTAGGGTAGCAATCTAAGAACAGTGGGACACACTCGAGACGAAGTAGCTGTGTCAAGTCTGCGGACTATGCTGTACTCAAGTCATCTGGGAACTGTTAACTGACAACGTGTATAATACCAACCAACAGTTCCCTGCGAGTCCTGTCCGGTATACCCGTAACCAAACGAGCACCTGTATTCTATCTCCAGTACGACATACTGATGGCTGTGGGACAGACCGTCTCCCCAACTTGGATGAGAAGCGTACATACTAGTCTACTCTGGAGTATCGATGCCCAGTCTCGATAATCCTGCGACTAGGGACAAGTATAGGATGTTGCTTATAGACTACCCAGCCCCCACTAGTGTGACTGCCATCACAACGCTGGTAATCAAGTAAAGATCATATGGGCTCTACTAATATGTATAAGTGATACGTTACAAGAAACATATACACATATTAAAGTAGACACAAACCAAGTAGCATACTACCATTTTTAGCAAGACTGTATATACAACTGTGAATATCCCAAGCTTCCATTAAGTAATATACATACAAGTATGATACAATAATGGCCCCTAAGGCATATACACAAACAATCTCCCACTTGCACTAGGGCCATGAGCTGGCATATCGTAGACCTATCATCTCGAATAGCCTCTTGAACTGCGTCTGAGGAATGGCCTTTGTGAATGGATCAGCAATGTTATTCTCCGTCTCTACTCTCTTCACCTCGATCTCCCGGCGATCGACGATCTCCCTGATCAGGTGATACAGCCTTAAGATGTGTCTGGACTTCTGATGGGACCTGGGTTCCTTCGCTAAAGCTATAGTGCCGTTGTTGTCACAATACAGATGTATTGGATCAACACTAGTAGGAACCACTTGAAGTTCTATGAGGAACTTCTTCATCCAGACAGCTTCTTTTGCGGCATCGCAAGCAGCTATGTACTCCGCTTCCATCGTTGAGTCAGCAATGGTCTCCTGCTTGGAACTCTTCCAACAGACCGCCCCTCCATTGATGGTAAAGACATAACCCAACATGTACTTGGAGTCATCCTTGTCACTCTGGAAGCTGGAGTCGGCAAAGGCCTCGATTTGGAGATCTTTTCTGCCGTACACCAAGAACATCTCCTTAGTCCTCTTCAGTTACTTGAGAATGTTCTTTACTGCTATCCAGTGTTTCTCCCCTGGGTTTGCCTGATACGGGCTTACAACGCTCAATGCGTATGCAACATCTGGTCTGGTACATAACATCGCATACATTATAGAGCCTACCGCAGAAGCGTAGGGTATAATCGACATGCGATCCCTTTCCAAATCAGTCTTGGGAGACATCTCTTTGGAGAGGGTGATTCCGTGACAAGCCGGTAGGTTACCGCGCTTAGAATCATCCATACTGAATCTTTTCAATATGGTGTCTATGTACCTGGACTGCGAAAGTCCCAACATCCTCTTTGATCTATCACGATAGATCTGGATCCCCAGAATGTAGGTGGCATCACTCCGGTCCTTCATGGAGAACTTCTGTGACAAGAATCTTTTGACTGATTGTAGCATAGGAATATCATTTCCTATTAGGAGAATGTCATCCATGTACAAGACGAGGAATACAACAACTCTCCCTACAATCTTACTCTATATGCATGGTTCATCTGGATTTTTGATAAATTCGAATTCTTTGACAGTATCATCAAAACAGATGTTCCAACTCCGCGATGCCTGCTTTAGTCCATAAATGGACTTAAGCAGCCTGCACACTTTGCCGCTGCTCCCACTCTGAATGAATCCCTCTGCCTGATCCATATAGACGCACTCTTCCAAATTAATATTTAGAAAGGCTATCTTTACGTCCATCTGCCAGATCTCATAATCGTGGAAGGAAGCAATAGCAAGAAGGACCCGAATGGATTTGAGCATAGCCACTGGAGAAAAGGTTTCGTCATATTCCAAACCAGGTCTTTGACGGAAACCCTTTGCAACAAGTCTAGCCTTATAGGTTTCAACCTGTCCATCTACACCAATCTTCTTTCTGAAGATCCACTTGCATCCTACGGGTTTTACCCCATCTGGAGCAATGTCCAAAGTCCATACTTTGTTAGTGTACATGGACTCCATTTCGGTCCGCATTGCATTCAGCCATTTTACCGAGTCGCCGCTCTGAATGGCTTGCTGGAAGCTAGTAGGGTCGTCATTATCAATGACGCAATCTTCTCGATCCCCGTCTATGCGAAAACCGTAGTATCTCTCGGGCGGATGAGACTGCCTACTCCTTCTGTGGATAGGCACTGGTATGTCCCTTTCTTCTGAAACTTCTTGTTCTACCAAACTTTCAATAACAGCTTGTGGTTCTGGAATTTCTTCCAGTTCTACTGCGCTCCCACTCTTCTGATTTTCTAAAAATTCAGTTTCTAAGAAGCGGGCATGACGAGAAACAAAAACCTTTTGTTCCTCTGCGTAATAGAAACAATATCCCATGGAGTTCTTTGGATATCCCACAAACTTACACTCTACTAAGCGTGCCTCGAGCTTGTCCGGATGCTGCTTTTTTACAAAAGCTGGACATCCCCATGTCTTCGGGTACTGAAGATAGGGTTTCTTCCCACTCCACATCTGATATGGTATGGTAGGCACAGTTTTGGTTGGAACCTTGTTCAAAAGATATGCAGCTGATTCTAGCGTATAACCCCAGAAAGATCGCGGTAACTCAGCTTTACTCATCATGGAACGAACCATATCTAATAGGGTTCGATTCTTCCTTTCCGATACACCGTTGTGTTGTGGTGTGTATGGAGGAGTAAGCTGAGAGAGAATTCCATTCTCTTTTAAGTAACCCAGGAACTCGCCACTTAAGTATTCACCACCTCGATCAGATCTCAGTGTCTTGATACTTTTTCCTGTTTGGTTTTCCACTTCATTCTTGTATTCCTGGAATTTCTCAAAGGCCTCGGATTTATGCTTCAAACTATGTCCATACCTAGAGAAATCATCCGTAAAAGTAATGAAGTAGGAATAACCACATCGCGTATGTGTAGACATTGGACCGCACATGTCACTGTGTACGAGTCCTAAGAGCTCGCTCGCTCTTACTCCGTGTCCAGTAAACAGAGTCTTTGTCATCTTTCCCATGAGACAAGATTCACAAGTGGCATAAGATTGATATTCGAACGGATTCAAATATCCTTCTCTATGTAACTTCGTTAATCGTGTTTCATTGATGTGACCTAGTCTACAATGCCATAAGAAAGTCTGATTTATTTCTGGAGACTTTCTTTTAAGTGTGTTCTGGACATTGAAAACCTTAGCTTGACTCAATACGTATATACCGTCATCTAATGTACCGGACCTAATAAGAACTTGATTTAGGTGGTGAACTACATCGCTTACGAATGTAAAATCATATCCCTCTTTCGAAAGTAAGGACACTGATATGATATTACAAGTCAAACTAAGTACATACAAACAGTTATGTAGAATCAATATCTGCCCACTTGTTAAACCTAGGTGATATTCTCCCACGGATTCAGCGTTCACACTCATTCCGTTTGCAACTCTAAGAGACAAATCACCTACCCTTATAACTCTACGGTTTCTCAAAGCATGTAATGAATTACAGATATGAGATCCTGCTCCGGTATCTAGTACCCAGGAAGTAGAGTTAATTGACAAACAGTTCTTATTACAAACACACTTGAGGCCGAAGCCACAACATGCTTCGTATCCTGGCTACTGGGTTCCAAAGCCCTGCAATCCTTCTGCCAATATCCGTTCTCATAACAATAGGAACATCCTTCATTACCTACACCAAGTCCCGAAACTTTTGCTCTTCCCTTTCCTCCTACTTTACTGACACCGTATATCGGCTTTGTAGAGGTCTTCTTCTTTTCAGCCTTTGCTTTCGCCCTGGATGTAGAAGAAGAAGGTCCCCCATTAAGCAGAGCTTGTGTCTTCCTGGTTTCTTTCAGAGTGTAAGTAGAGAGTAGGGACTGTGGAACTAAGTCAGCATATGACCTGTTTCCCAACGTAGTCTCCAGGTCTTCGAGCTCATTAATATAGGTAGTCATCGTAAGGACGTTGTCCCCTACTGATGACCCGACAGCCAACCTCGCTTGAATTAATTAGTTCGAGGCCTCATATCTTGCGATATGAGATTGCTCTCTATATAAATCTTTGTTATGGAGAAAGATGCAAACTGATTCCATCTTCTCGTGCTGCTTCTGGTATACACCATCAACTGAAGCCAACACGAGGCACTTGGCTTTCGCTTTATCCTTTTCCCTTGCCTGACGGATATCCATATCCGCGACGGTGGAAACTGGTCCTGGGACGGTGGGATCTTGAGTAGTAATAGGGTGGTCCGTCTTGTCATAGGCAATGGACATCTGGACAGACCATTGCCAGTCATATAAGTCAGATTCAGTCAAATTGTTATCTAGATGTAACCTAGTCATAGTCACAAGGTCGCTGCAATGAGAGAGAGAGAGAAGAAAACACTTTAGCATGATGCTCTTGCAAGTTTAGATTGGTTTTTAATTTGTCTAAACTGGATGGCTCCCACTGTTTCTCGAATCCTTCCTCAAAGCTTAAAAGAAGAATTAGCCAGGACTATTCTTACTGTACAATACTTGCTTAACCGTTCAGCCAGGCTAGTGTCGGTACGTCGAGGGAGGTTTTCCAACGCTTTCGCGAAGTTCCTTAATTAAATAACCTCTTTTCTCTAGGGGCGTAGCCCCACTGACACCTTTCTCGACACCTACTTGGTTTATAGTATTGATCGTTAAGTGACGAATCTCCCGATAAGTAGCATGTACTCACAGTAGGATCGGGATCCAAAATATCATCGTATGATAATGTTGAAGGAATCCTACCAACATTCATCAAACTCCGAACGGTATGCAGCACTAGCAAGTTTCAGTTTCTTTAGAAACTCCCGATGTGGATTTTTGCCCCATGCTCTTATGACCTTGACGAAGGCCAACAAATCATAAGTCACATGTCAAGTTCTGCCCATCATTATCTTGTTAATTTGAACCCACCCGTACATACCCTTGACGAAGGCCAAAAAGGTAATACGACTGTCCCAAACCAACACATTTATCTATGCACCAAATGAATACCCCAGCAGCTACCAAACACTATGCTTTGACGAAGGCCAACAAACATAGCTTGAATACTACTGACCATTCATAAGAAATGACGGAGGGCTACGAATGGTTTTGGCAAAACCGTGAAAGTAGTGAACTTGATATAATCGAAGGAACCTGATAGCTTTTTAAAAGGAGTGGTTAAAGCTCCGTAATTAAAAAATTCTGGTCTTTTAAAATAACCGAGTGGTTTCTTTTAAATTTTTTCCAACGATTGAACTTTGGGTTATTTTCTTTGCATTATAATAATGCGTCCCATCATTTATCCTATCATTGCAGAAAACAACGAAAATACCACATCCCCTTATGCCATCCGCATTCGCCACGGGGTCCTGTCATCACCCATTAGGTTACTTAACTAACGACAGAACGGGGGCTGGGCTAGCGCGGGTGTAAAACATAAGTGACGTCTAATAGCTATCATATATAGATATTTTACATTCGTCAGACGCAATAATAAGCATTCCAGATCACTGATGAACTTTATTGGATATACTAGCAATCCGCATTTGCTATGAGCCTGCAATAAAAGACGGATTACACAGTTGTGATGAATAGCCATTACCCCACCCTAGACCCCTACGGGTGCGACAAACTACCCGCCAAGCACCCGAAGTGAAGCGGTCTCCCTCAATAAAGTGAGTAGGCCACTAAACACTTCAAAGTACCCAGTAGTTTGTTCACCCCACCTTAAGTCTATCCTAGGAGCAATAACAGTAAAAAGAAATAATACAACGGTAGCTACAGCCGCAACCTGGATGCGCCCCGCAAAAGAATATTACATCATATTACATTTACTTCGAATAAATGAGAATTAAACCCATCTCAAACCCCGACTAATCATCACAACACTCCAATCAAGTCCATATACACAAACAGTAAACATTACAGAAATATGCAACCCTTTACCAATCGACATACTAGCAGTTAGGGGAGGTTTACGAACACATTAAACATTACAGATAAAAATCCAATTAGCAAATATCTTAGAACATCGATCGACAACCTTTATCCGTGTCTACCCTAAATGCAAGCCAGCACAGAAGTAACTGTTAGTTGTATGTATGCCCTAGAGGCCAGTATTGTACAGATGATGTATATTATATTGGATGCTTGGACATATATAGAGATGACTTTCTTGCTCGATATGATAGTATGCTATCTGGTTGCTCTTTATCTTAACATGTACACTTGTCTCTTTAAACTGTCTTATAGTTACATGTTGGTAAAGCCTTTAGGATGTGTACTTGACTACCTGGACTATGATGCAGATCATACTAGTGGGGACATGGTAGTCTATAGGTACATCCTTCAAGGTCCCTAGTCGTGGGTGTATCGAGACGGGGCATCGATATACCAGTGTAGACTAGCGTATACGCTTCTCGACCCATGAGATGGGCGATGGATGATCCCATATCCATTGGTGTTTGACATCAGAGATGGTATACGGGTGCTCAGTGGAGACTGGGTACACTGGACGGACTCGCCGAGAACTCCCAGATGGTATTATACCTCACGTCAGATGGCAGTTCTCAGGTGACACTTGTGCAGGTTAGTCTGTAGACCCGAGATCGTAATAGAGTCTTGTGTGATTCCCACTGTGCTTTGATCTCCACCTTACCATGTCCATGAGGGCGTGCAAAACGGTAGTCTTTGGGTACAGTACCGAGTCACATGGAGGAAATGAGCGATAGGAGGGGTTTCGTCTCTCCCGGTATTGGGGGTTGATGTTGCGCTGTGCTCGATTGGCCGTAACAGGGAAGTCCCTGGCCAGGGCCGATCAGAGATTTGCTGGTAAGTGTTACCAGTAGTTTCTCAACCCGTTATGAGCCTCACATCGGCATGACTTATCGGTTATTGGGGTCTGACGTATACCACCCCTAGCCTTGATATGCGATATATCAGACGAACAGACCGGACTGTACGGTAAGTGTTACTGGTTGGATTCACAGGAGTGTGAGCGTGCTAGCTCGTCGATCTTCTGATCGCTCAATACCCGGGTGGCCGTTACATTTAGCAGACCGCTTGCGGCTTGTGGGTGATTGATATGATCATCATCTGCTGCCGGCGTATTGACGAGTCTTTAGAGTCCTACACAGAGGTTTCCTGGCTCAAGCGAAACAAAATAGGGGCGCATATGAGATATGTGCGGGACCGAGAATGATGCGTGTATGTGATACCGTATTCCATTCTCGTGATCAATGTATCGATTGGTTATATGCGATATAACCTAGATATCGAATCAAGGATTGATTCGATAAGCCGATACATAGGATACTAGTCGGTTGTATGCGATATGATCGGATCGTTAAATCAAGTGTTGATTTAATGATTTAATGTATAATTATATATTTGATATATTACTTTGCATTAACTAGTATTGGTTCACTTTAAATGGATTTTCTCACTTGATGTGCAAGTTGTATATGTGATATACTTTTGTGCACATGTTTGTATCATGTTTGATGATACTTGCTCATTTGGTTAAGTGTAAAGAATTAAACCTTGGTTAAGTAAATGATTAGGGTTTTTATTTATTTATTCATTTATCTTTTTAATTTGGATTAAAAAGAAATTGCAAAAGAAAACAAAATGGTTGCTATCATTCATGAAGCTTGTTGAAGCTTCATGAAGCTTTGACCAAAGTGACCATTTTGTCTTCATGCTTAACCCTAACCATTCATCTAACCTTAGTCAATTCTCTACACCTAACCATGGTTCAAATTATGATAAGTATTAATTTTTTTGCATTTTTAATTAGAACACTTATCATAATCTATCTTCTTGATCTTCTTCTTCTTCAAGAAAAAGCTTGCCACCATTAATGGCATCTTGAGCAAAAGTATGAGAAATCCAATTCTAAAGTGAACCCACCTCCTATTTCTTCACCCTCTACCTCTTGCCAAGTAGTATAGGGTGTTTTCTTCACAAGTTTCACAACTTGGTGAAGTTGGAGCTTGATCTTGTGTAACCTCGACGTAGATCATCTTCGGCATCGTAGCCGACGACTAGTCCGTTCATTTCTCCGATGAAGCCGATGTTAGAGTCCGAGATCCGACTTGGACAGCGAGAGGACGACTACGTGGAGCTAAGGAAGTGGATAACCGGATCTACAAAGGTTGTAGCTTCTTAACTTTAGTTAAGTTGTTAACTAGTTTATTGTTTCGCCTAAAATTCTAGTTAACGATCCGTATTAGAGTTTCTCGGCACTTGTAAAATTTAAAATTGGCATGGTTGATGCCTTGTGAGACCTCTTGAAAGTGCCTAGGAACCCTACTGTGGTATCAGAGCCTAGCTAGAGCCTTAGGCGATGCTTAGACGATGTTTGAAACCCAATCAAAACCGAAACCCTAAAACCAAATCGCTCTCTGGACTTTTTCTAAAAACTGGGTTTTTTCCATATTAGAAATGCTTAAAAATTTCAGCAGGAAGTTATAAGAATTACGGTGCAAAATTGGACAGATGATGCCTCCAACCTGCGGTGGAACCGCGGCAGAAGCCTAGATTCTGCGGCGGTTCCGTGGCGACATGATGACGTCAGCCCTCCAAATTTGCACAGTAATTCCTAATTTACAGTGCTGAGTTTTATGGGAATTTTTAATATTTATTCAAGAGTTGAATTTTCTGGGGTGTTTTGGGAGTTCGCTTATTCGATCGGATTATCAGACTTTGTCTATGTGGCTTTCTGGATATTTTGGAATATGTTAAAAAGTTCGACCGGATGTAAATACCCAATCTTTCCCCTGCCGGAAAATATCCAAGTGTTGGATTTTTCTGTGGTTTAAGGACGTTCTGAGTAGTGCAAGTAACGCGATGGTCCCTCTAGAAGACAACAAACCTTAACTCGATTATGTGACCGTCTTGAACTGCCCTTTGAACCTTCGGGTTTGGGGCAGTACGACGTGCCACATGTGAGGCGTTGGCTTGACCCTTCTACGGCTGGACCGTTGGTACTGAGGCATGAAGTGAATGTCTTTGAACTTATTTCATGTGTTGAACAGTTTCGGGAAAACTTGGGTGTTCGAATGTTCGATCGGAAAGTTTAATATTTTCTATTTATCCGGAATGGGATACAATAATTGGAATTCACAATCAATTATGAGATAACTGGATGACTGTTATAAATCTAGCGGTTTAGTTTCACTTGATATTGAAAAGAGTTTTCGATAATGGGACTAAAATGCGGGGTTTATAATTGTTAGGCATGTGATGTCTAAGTATTTCATTTGATTAGGCATGCGATGTCAAATGAGGTTGCGGATTCCAACTGTTGTAGTTTTACACTTTCCTTTCTGTGACCGTAAGTGTAATATGTGATATCGCCGGTTTCGTTGCTATATGTCAACGACAATTGGGATGCGCATATTTACTTACGTTGATGACATGTGATGTTATGTGTTGCTGGATATGTTATATTGGATCGTCGTGTTCGAATAGCCGGGGGTTTTTATGTGAGATGAGTGTTTTTCATTTTCATTCATGTAAAAACTTGTATCTAATATTCTTTTATTTGGGGCACTTCAAGGTTGCGGAAGCTGTCACCTTTTGTATATTATTTACTTTTCTGCACTAGGATAGACCCAAGGAGGGGCGCACAAGCAACCGGGTTCTAGGGTCCAGTGGGAGACCATCTCGAGGAGTCGGGTCCGGGTCTCCTAACCCTAGAATTGGGAGGGTTGCTTGCCGCTCTCATAGGGGTCTGAGGGTGTGGGATTGGCTATTCATCACGACCGTGGAATCCGTGTTTTATACTGGCTCGTATTGAAAACACGGACGTCCTAGTATATCCAATATTTCATATGATTCTTCTGCTGCGATATCTGTGATGTGATCATGTGATATGTTCTGTGATGGATATTTTATATAGTATATATGATATATTATATAGACGTTACTTATGTTTTGCACCCGCACTAGCCCTGCCCTGCTCTGTCGTTAGTTACCAAACCTAACAGTGCACGAGGGGACATCGAGGCGAATGCGGATGGCATAAGTGTACGTCGTATTTATCTGTGATGTTTAGGTATTTAAATGATGGGACTTCATTAATGTGATTAATGAAATAAAAGAAACCTAAAGATGTTGTAGAATCGAATTTCAAAATAAAACAGGTAGCTACAGTTCTTGCTTTGCATAGCGGTATATATGATATACCCTGCACCTTATTCGATGAGGAAAGGACCGAGATCCCTTCACCGGGAGTGACTCCTTTAGCAATAACTGACAGACGCTACACACTCGGTTTGCTTTTGATTGCTTTTGGAGTTCTGCTTTGCACAGTGATATATATGATATATCATGCACCTCATTCGACGAGGAAAGGGCCGACGATCCCTTCACTGGGAGTGACCCCTTTAGTAAAACTAGAAAAGCCTCAAAATCACTCCATTTCAAAACATCATTCGATTCTACAACGATATCAAGTTCATTACGCAATAGGTTTTCAGAAAAACCTGTCGTAGCCCTCCGTCATTTCAGATAAGAACTGTTTAGTATTCGTGCGGCGTTTGTTGGTCTTTGTCAAGGCGTAGTGTGCGGTAGCTGAATAGTGCTTATCTGCTAGTGCATGTGATGCAGATTGTTTCAGGGTAGTCGTACGACCTTGTTGGCCTTTGTCAAGGGCCGTGCGGGTGGGTTTGATTCAATCAAGAAATGACGGGTTGAACTTGACTAGCAGCCTATGATTTTTTGGCCTTTGTCAAGGTCATAGGACGCTAGGGGCAAAATATTATCGGGAATTTCAACTGTTGAAATTTGCAATGAGATTGCATACCTTCTGTGAGATAGTTGGATCCCGATACCCACTGTGAGTAAGAGTTACTCCTGGGTGAGTTTTACACATTACAATTAGCCGATCAAGTAGGTGTCTAGAAAGGTGTCAACGGGGTTACGCCTCTGGGAAAATGAGGTTTACTTTAATTAGGTCCGTGCGAAAGCACGGGGAACCTCCCTCAAAGTACCGACACTGGCCTGGCTGAAAGATTGGCAAAGTTGTAGGGTGTAATTAATCCCGGCTAGTCTTTCCTTTTAGGGTTTGAAGGAAGATTTGATAAAAACCAGTGGGAGCCATCCTGATTAGATAAGATAATATCAAAGGACATCTGTAGCAGTGGTTGCAGTATCTCATACTCAACCATCCCATAAAAGTCTCTCTCTGGGAAAAGACCTTTCGTGAGTGGATCCGCTGTGTTGTCCTCTGAGTCTACTCTCCTAACCTCGATCTCCCTGGAGATCAACCATCTCCATGATCAAGTGATACTGCCTTAGAATATGTCTGGATCACTGATGGGACCGGCGTTCCTAGGCATAAGCCACAACTCCATTGTCACACAATGGTAGGAACATAGTTCATCTCATGAACCTATATACACCCAAACAGCCTCTTTAGTAGCATCTTAAGTAGCGATGTATCCTGCCTTTATCGTCTAGTATGCCACGGTATCTAGCTTGGAACTCTTCCAACATACCGTCCCTTTACTGAGGGTAAAGGCAATGCCTGCGACTGACATTCAGTCGTCTTTATCACACTGGAACCCTTCCAGTGATTCTCCTCAGGATCGATTGACACCATCTCACTACATCTAGTGAGTATCCTAACATCCATTTAGATCTATCTCATAGATCCAAAATCCAGGATTTAGTAGGTATCACTTTAATCCTATGTGGAGAATCTTTGTGATAAGCGGAGATTGATCGAGCGTAGCATAAGAAACTCCTTTCTTATCAATAGCATGTCATCCACGTACTCTACGAGGATCGTCACCATACTCCCTACTACCTTTTTGTATATACAAGGTTCATCTACCATTTTGATGATGTCAAACTCTTTGACCGCTTCATCAAAACAGATGTTCCAACTCCGCGATGCCTGCTTTATCCTATAAAGCATCTTGCACACGTTTCCGCTGCTCCCACTGACTACGAAACCCTCTGGCTGTGTACTTATAGACGCTTTCTTCTAAATCATCATTTAGAAAAGCAGTCAAGACACCCAACCACCAGATATCGCAGTCATGGTATGTAGCCGTGGCAAGTAGGATCTGGATGGACTTAAGCATAGTCACTTGAAAAGGTTTCATCATGATCCACACCTGGTCAATGATGCAAACCCTTAACAAGTCTAGCTTTGAAAGTCTCAACTTTTCCATGTACACCAAGTAATCTTCTCAAGATATACTTGCTCCTGATGGGGATTTAACCCTTCAGATATAGCAACTAAAGTCCATACTTTGTTGGTGTACATGGATTCCATCTCAGATCGCTAAACATCCAGCTATTCTTACAGAGTCTTACTCTCGATGGCCTGCTCGAAGCTAGTTGGGTCATCATCTCATGATGCAATTCTCGCTCCCACTGTCATAGAGAAACCGAAGTATCTCTCAGGTGGGTGAGGAACCGTGCTAGATCGGCGGAGAGGCTGAGGTTCGTTGGAATCTACTGAATCCTTTGGTTCTATCAAATCATCAGCTGCATTTTGTATAGCTGGAACATTTCCAGTTCTACTTAACAGACCTTGCCTCGAGCGTGTCCGGATTTTGCTTTTAGATATAGGCCGGACAACCCCAAATCTTAACCAACTTAAGATATGGGCTCTTCCCTTTCCATATCACATATGAAATGGTAGGCAACTGATTTGATTCGAACCCTATTCAATAGGTATGCAGCTTCTCAAGTGCATAACACCCAATAGGAAAAAGGTAACTCAGTAGTACTCATCATAGAGCACACCATATCATATAGGGTGTGATTGCTCCGCCCCGATATACCATCGTGCTATGGTGTATACAGAGGAGTAATGCTGAGAGAGAATCTCATTCTCCTTTAGAATAGTCCAGGATTTCCGTGCTCAAGTATTCTCCTCCCTGATCACATCAAAGGACATAATACTTGTACCCTAATTGGTTCTCTACTTCTAACTTATATTCTCTGAATATCTCAAAAGGTTCGGACTTGTGTTTCAACAGGAACATATGTCTGAATCTTGAGAGATTATCAGAGAACGTAATGAAGTATAAAGAACCGGTCTTGGCATATGTAGACAGGGGACCTTTATACATCAACATGTATCATCCCAAGAGTTTACTAACTCTTTCTCTGTTTCCAATAAACAGAGCTAGTGTCATTATATCTTTGTGACATGACTGGCAAGTTTCACAAGATGTAAATTCAAACTGATTTAAATATGCATCTTTATGAAACTCTAGCTAGTCGGGTTACATTGATCTGACCTAGTCTACAATACCTTAAGAAGGATTCGTTCATTTCTGAACTCTTCCTCTTGTGTGTGTTCCATATACTAAGAGCTGTAGTTTGATTTAGAACATCAACGCTTTTAGATAACGTGCCTGAACCGATCAACTTTTGATATAGGAAATGTTCAAAACATTATCCAACAATACAAAATTTTATCATTTCTTTACTAATAAAGAGACTGATATGATTTTGTATATCAGGTTCGGTATCTAACAACATTCGTTCAGAATCAATGTATTGGTAATACAGGGTGACAGTGACCAACAGACTTGGCTGCAACTCTTGCCCCGTTTTCTGCCTCATGAAACTTATCACCCGTTCTCAGTTCTCTACCTATCTGTAGCCCTATGTAACAGATTACATATCTGGGATCCTGATCTGGTATCACATACCCAGGACGTAGAGGATACAGAGAAACAGTTCTTTGTAATGAACACACCCGAAGATGATGCATCAGCATGCACGCTCTTCGTTTGGGCTGCACGGGAAATCTGGTATTCCCCAATTTCCTGCTCTGTCTTATAACATTTATAAGTTGGAGCGGAACCAACGTTCCCCAGCTCAGTATAACAAGCGGGTTCGGTCAAATATTCCGTATTATTATCTTGATTAAGGCGTGATATGGTCGCTACCTGGAGAGAGAGAGAAGAAAACACTCAGCGTGCGCTCTGTCAAGAATAGATTGGTTTTTATTTTATCTAATCAGGATGGCTCCCACTGCTTTTTATCAAATCTTCCTTCAAACACTAAAAGGAAAGACTAGCCGGGATTAATTACACACTACAAGTTCGCCAATCTTTCAGCCAGGCCAGTGTCGGTACTTTGAGGGAGGTCCCCCGTGCTTTCGCACGAACCTAATTAATGTAAACCTCGTTTTCCCAGAGGCGTAACCTCGTTGACACCTTTCTAGACACCAACTTGATCGGCTAATTGTAATGTATAAAACTCTCCCAGGAGTAACACTTACTCGCAGCGGGTATCGGGATCCAACTATCTCATAGAAGGTATGCAATCTCATTGCAAATTTCAACACTTGAAATTCCCGATAATATTTTGCCCCTAGCAGCTATATGACCTTAACATAGTCAACAAATCATAAGTGCTAGTCAAGTTCAACCCGTCATTTCCCGATTGAATTAAACCCACCCGCACGACCCTTAACATAGTCAACAAAGTCGCACGACTACCCTAATCCAATCACATCATATGCTTATGCAGATAAGCACTAATTAGCTACCGCAAACTACGCCTTAACATAGTCAACAAACGTAGCATGAATACTAACTAGTACTTATCTGAAATGACGGAGGGCTACGACAGGTTTTTCTGAAAACCTATTGCGTAATGAACTTGATATCGTTGTAGGATCGAATGAATTTTGAAATGGAGTGTTTTTGAGGCTTTTCTAGTTTTGCTAAAGGAGTCACTCCCGGTGAAGGGATCGTCGGTCCTTTCCTCGTCGAATGAGGTGCGGGATATATCATATATATCACTGTGCAAAGCAAAAACACTTAAAAGCAATCAAAAGACAAACCGAGTGTGTAGCATCTGCCAGTTATTGCTAAAGGAGTCACTCCCGGTGAAGGGATCTCGGTCCTTTCCTCATCGAATAAGGTGCAGGATATATCGCATATACCGCTGTGCAAAGCAAGAACTGTAGCTACCTGTTTTATTTTGAAATTCGATTCTACAACATCTTAGGTTTCTTTTATTTCATTAATCACATTAATGAAGTCCCATCATTTAAGTACTTAAACATCACAGATAAATACGACGTACACTTATGCCATCCGCATTCGCCTCGATGTCCCCTCGTGCACCGTTAGGTTAGGTAACTAACGGCAGAGCAGGGCAGGGCTAGCGCGGGTGTAAAACATAAGTAACGCCTATATAATATATCAAATATACTATATACTGTATCTATCAAAGAACATCACATGATCACATCACAGATATCGCAGCAGAAGAATCATATGAAATATTGGATATACTAGGACGTCCGTGTTTTCAATACGAGCCAGTATAAAACACGGATTCCACGATCGCGATGAATAGCCAAACCCACACCCCTATACCCCTACGAGAGCGGCAAGCAACCCTACCAATTCTAGAGTTAGGAGACCCGGACTTGACTCCTCGAGTTGGTCTCCCACTGGACTCCAGAACCCGGTTACTTGTGCCCTCCTCCTTGGGTCTATCCTAGTGCGGAAAAGTAAATAATATACAAAGGGTGACAACTTCCGCAACCTGGAAGTGCCCCAACAAAAAGAATATTACATACAAGTTTTTACATGAATGAAAATGAAAAACACTCATCTCACATAAAAACCCCCGGCTATTCAAACACGACGATCCAATATAACATATCCAGCAACACATAACATCACATGTCATCAACGTAAGTAAATATGTCCATCCCAATTGTCGTTGACATATAGCAACGAAACCGGCGATATCACATATTACACTTTCGGTCACAGAAAAGAAAGTGTAAAACTACAACAGTTGGAATCCGCAACCTCTTTAGACATCACATGCCTAATCAAATGAATTCCTTAGACATCACATGCCTAACAATTATAAACCCCGCATTTTAGTCTCAAAATCGAAAACTCTTTTCAATATCGAGTCGGGCAATTCAACAAGATTCCCGACATCCTGATCGAATACTCGTCGCAAACTTTAGTAGACGGCCGCACCCCCGATACCGTCGACGAAGTGCACCAAGGCGGAACACCGCTACCGCGAGCACCCGAAGGGATGCTTTCGGCGACGGGGTTCTCCTACAGTCACTTGGTCGGGGCTATGGAGTGAGGCTGTCTATTAAGTTTACCCGGCGAGTATCCGCGTACGCTACGTGATTGCGACGGACTTTTGATCACATCAAAATTCCGTGGCAACCGATCAAGTGAGACTAAACTGCTATGTTTATAATATTCATTCAGTTATCTCATAACTTTCTGTGAATTCCAATTATTGTATCCCATTCCAGATAAATAGAAAATGTTAAACTTTCCGATCGAACAATCGAACACCCAAGTTTTCCCGATACAGATCAACACATGAAATAAGTCTAACAACATTCAGTTCGTGCCTCAGAACCAACGGTCCAGCCGTAGAAGGGTCAAGCCAACGCCTCACATGTGGCACGCCGTACTGCCCCAAACCCGAAGGTTCAAAAGGCAGTTCAAGACGGTCACATAATCGAGTTAAGGTTTGTTGTCTTCTAGAGGGTCCATCGCGTTACTTGCACTACTTGGAACGTCGTTAAACTACGGAAAAATCCAACACTTGGAAATTTCCCGACAGGGGAAAAATTGGGTATTTATATCCGGTCGAACTTTTTAACATATTCTAAAATTTATCCGGAAAGCCAAATAGACAAAATTTGATACCCCGATCGAAACACCGAATCCCCAAAACAACTCCAGAAAATTCAACTCTTGAATAAATATTAAAAATTCCCAGAAAATCCAGAAGAATTTATCAAGTATTACTGTGCAAACAGTAAGGGATGACGTCACGATTGAGTCGCGGAACCGCCGCATAAGCAGGGCTTATGCCGCGGTTCCGCCGCCTAAGTTACTGTTCATCCAATAATTTTTGCATCGTAATTCTTATTTTTTCTTACTGAATTTTTTAGCAATTTTTAATTCACAAAACTCCAGAAAAACAGAAAATGTCCAGAGAGCTATTTTTTGGGTCGGGTTTCGGTTCGATCGGACTTCAGATTCCGTCTGGACTTCGTCTAAGGCTCTAGCTAGGCTCTGATACCACTGTAGGGTTCCTAGGCACCCTAATGAGGTCTCACAAGGCATCAACCATGCCAATTTCAAAAAATCTAGGTGCCGAGAGACCCGACTACGGATCGTTTGCTAGAAAACTAGGCGAAAAAGCAAACTAGTTAACACTTAACTAAGAGATACGGAAATACAACCTTTGTAGATCCGGTTCTCCACCTCCATAGCTCCGCAATGAAGTCTCCTCGCTGTCCATAACAAGTCCCGGGCTCTAGCGTCGGCTTCATCGGAGAATGGACGAGCTAGGTCATCGATGTCCATGCCGAAGATGATCTACGTCGAGGCATCGCTAAATCAAGCTCCGACTTCACAAAGTCATGAAACTTGTGAAGAAAACACACTCTACTACTTGGCAAGAGGTAGAGGATGAAGAAATAGGAAGTGGGTAGACTATAGAATTGGATTTCTCACTTGTTTTCATCAATCACCATTGATGAAGAATGGTTTTTCTTCTTGAGTTCAAGGAAGAAGAAGAAGAAAATGATATATGATAAGTTAATAAAAAGAATAGAAAAACAAAACTTATCATAATTCTAACTATGGTTATGTGTAGAGAATTAACCAAGGGTTAAAGGAATGGTTAGGGTTAAGGATGAGATAAGAATGGTGGACAAAGTCAAAGCTTCATGAAGCTTCAACTAAACAACAAATAAAGCCACCATTCGTCGGTGTGTACCAGAGAACGAGGTTAAGAGTGTGCTGTCTTTTTTCCACGATCAAGCATGTGGCGGGCACTTTGGCCCAACGAAGACAGCCGAGAAAGTTTTGCAGTGTGGTTTCTATTGGCCACGACTCTTCAAGGATGCATATGAATACTGCAAGACTTTCTCCCGGTGCCAACACTTGGGCCGGATATCGCGGAGAAACGAAATGCCGCTCCATCCAATTTTGGTTGTAGACATTTTTGATGTTTGGGGTATAGACTTCATGGGACCATTTCCTAACTCTTTTGGAAATGTGTATATTCTTTTGGCTGTTGACTATGTTTCAAAGTGGGTCGAGGCTGTGCCTAGTCGAACGAATGACAACAAGGTTGTCGTTCGATTTCTTAAAGAACACATCTTTTCTCGATTTGGGCACCCTCGCGCGATAATAAGTGATAAAGGTTCTCACTTTTGCAATAGGACTTTTGAGTCCTTAATGCGCAAATATTCTATCACCCATAAGCTGTCAACGCCATACCATCCCCAAACATGTGGGCAAGCCGAGATCTCGAACCGGCAAATTAAGCAAATCTTGGAGAAAACGGTTTCTAAAAACCGTAAATATTGGTCACTAAAATTAATCGATGCACTATGGGCTTTCCGTACTGCATACAAGACCGATCTTGGCATGTCTCCATACCGGCTTGTTTACGGGAAGGCTTGCCACCTCCTAGTAGAAATTGAGCATAAGGCATTTTGGGCTATTAAAGAGCTGAATCTATCTTTAAGAGATGCGGGCAGCAACAGAAAGCTGCAGTTAAATGAACTAGAAGAGCTGCGGGATGAGGCATATGATAATGCCGTGATTGCTAAGAACCGAGCTAAGGTGTTCCATGATAAAAACCTTTTGCGAAAGACATTTAAACCTGGTCAACAGGTTTTACTCTATGATACTCGGTTATATTATCACCCCGGTAAGCTCCGTTCTAGGTGGAAAGGACCTTTTGTAGTCCGCACTATTTATCCGCACGGTGCGGTTGATCTTGAAAATCCGGAGGACGGTACGCTATTCAAAGTAAATGGGCATAGTTTGAAACCGTTCCTCACAGCGGACCCTTCGGAAGAGCTCCTGTTTTTGCAGGAGCCGATCTACACTGAGTAATTTTCCTCCACTTTCACCCCCAAATTTCCTTTTTTGCAAAACATTATTTCAAATAAGTTTAGGGGTGTTTATATAATTTGTAAATATATAATCCCAAAATACCATAAAAAATATAAAAATAATTTGAACAAAGAAAAAAAAATGTTTTTTTGCACCTAATTGAAAATTTTCTGAATTTATAGCTGACCCTTTTTTTTATTTATTACAAATAAAACCCTCATTTTAAAGGGTGGTTTATGCAAATCACTATTCTCTCCCCCTCTATTTAAAGATAACCGAGCCCCCCCTGCGCTACCCTAAATTTTTCATCTTCATGAAACCCTAGCTGTCGCCCCCTACCCTCTCCAGAAAAATCTCGCACCGCCGCCGCCAGAACGCCGCGGTTCCGCCGCCGCCCGAACGCCGCGGTTCTGCCGCATTAGCCGCCTCCCGCCGCTCTTCCGCCGCCGTCTAGTGTCGTCGCCCCCTGAAATTTTCAGGGGAGGTAAATCTGAACTTTTCCTCTCTGTTTCTTGCATACTTTTTTCTGTAAAATTAATATGGCACATAAAATGTGAGAGGGATTTTACCCCAGTTTTCACGCACGAAGTGTACGGTCGCTATTTTGCACATGAAACAGAGCAGAGGGGCTGGAATTTCCTGACCTACAATCACCCTTTTGCGTTTGCTATAACTGAACTAGTTACCCTGTTTTATGAATCAATGGAGGATAATAGTCTAGACGACTTAGGCTACATTAAAATAAATTGGGGAGATCGCGTAATTCACATTGATAGGGATATGATCCACGAAGTCACACTCATACCTCGTGTGCCTGCACATGACCACCCCTTACACTTTGAGGATTATATGCCCTGGATGGGGAATGACTGCACGAGAAAGCCGCGTAAGAGTATCCAAGCACGGACCATTTTCGCAAACGTTTTTACTGTGTGCCGGTGGGCACAATAACATCTTTGGCAGTTCGCACAACACGACTTTTTTGACCCCCTCATTACATGTCGTACACACACTAATGACGAAAAATCCACGGTTCGACATGTGCACTGTATTGCTCCAGTCTATAGGTGCGGGGAAAAGGGGTACCATCTCCCCATGTCCTATGCTAGTCACCCAACTCTGCCGTTATTTCCTCCCCGTCGAGGAATTTGATTCATACATGATGGGAGGAGTTCCGGTTCGACCACTCGTTGAGGGCGTTACTTCGTCCTACTCTAGACTTACTGATATTTGGTTACGAACCAAACCGACAGAGAATATTCCCGCTCGCACCCCTAGCTCTAGCTCGACATCGAGCGGGGAAGAGCTGACCCCTCAAGAGCATGCACGATTGATGCGGAGAACAGTAAAGAGAATTGATTCTTTGAGGGACGAGTTTCGGGCGACAGCACGAGATCACGATCGTCGGTTGACGGAAATTGAGAGGGGTATTCAAACCCTTTTGGCTAGAGGGGAACGATCACGTTCACGCTCACGAGCGCGACGTGGGGCCAGGCAGTGAGGGCATTGCTTTGCTCAAGTTTGGAGGAGATGGTAGTGTAGATAGTTATCTTTTGCATTGCATATTTTCATTTTGTATATATTTTTCTTTTCCTTTTGCATATTTAATTTCTGCATTGCTTCTTTATATAAAAATCATAAAAATTTGAAAAATTTGAAAAAAATAAAAAAAAATTAGAAAACGAGAAAATCATAAAAATTGAAAATTTTCAAAAATTATAAAAATTAATGTATTCAATTCTGGTTAATTGACTTGAGTTTGATAAATAGGTTAACTGGTTAGGAAAAACTAGATCTTAGACTTAGCAAATTAAAAATCCTAAAAATAACCTTCCTTAGAGTTTAACGGTAGAAAGTATATGTCTTTGTAGATTATTTAGAAATAGGCAAATTTTGGATTCACTTCTTGGGCTAAGCCTAAACGAAGGAAAAGTATTAAAACTTTTATTAGAGTATAAGTTTGTAAAATAATTCCTAGTTTAAGTCTAGATTCTGAAAACGTATACCCTACAAAATGCACAATCACGCACCTTGAAACTTGGAAGAGTAGAAGAGACCTTGAAATGCTCTTGTCTGAAGTCCTTAGTATAATGAAAATAAAAGAGAAAAAAAAGAGAGTGAATAAAGAAAAAAAAAATGGACACTGGTTTTTGTGATTACTTAAGGCTGTAAAAATAGAAGAATATTTAGCGGGGGTGCTTGATTGTAAAAGATTTCGGATTGTGTAGTATGAAAAATTGTATAGAAATCACAAACAAAAATATTTGACCGCAATCAACTACGGTGTCGGATGTAGATTGTAAGTGAGTGCGGATCGCCCACAGGGACAGTGTAATAGTTCGTCTTTTGAATTAGATGAGTTGAAACTTTAATGAAAAGAAAACAAACAATTCAAGATTTGTATTTGCAATTCAAGAAGAGAAAATCTAGATCTAAGAACGCATTAAAAAGATAGAATCAAGAATTGATAGTTTGTTGATTTTTCCAACCCAAATATCAAGAATCGAAATGAGGCTCGTAGGAATCGATCGGATCTATAGATGTGATGTAATCTTACAATTACGTATTCTTATCCTTCGATGAATTGATACTAGATCGATGATAATCGATCGAGAATTAGGGATTTCTTATGAAACTAAGGTTTCGTCTTATCCCTTGTTCTTTCGTCGATATCATTCACATTCTAGCCTCTAGTAAATTCAAGAAACGATCGTAGATCCCTAATTTCGAGCGATCACAATCAAGAAAGCATCGCTACGAAACTAAGTCATCGATTCTTGAACTTGCTAGGATTTACAAAACTCATAGGACTCAAGAATCGTATTAAGATTTGTTACATCATCATTCTATTGATCGTCTCGACTCCTTAACGAGCGGAGTTTTACTCAAACATCATCACAAGAACTACAATCATAAATTGAGATCGAATCATGATGCAAGAATTTAAAGAAAGCAAGATTAAAGAATTTCACCTTTTATTTATATCAACAATTTCATTACATTCGCTCAAGAACTACAAGAGGAAGAACTCGATCGTCGATTTGGCTTCGCTCGTCTCCTTGAGTCGCGGATCGGCTTAGATCACTTGCCCGATTGAAGATCAGCTCGGCTCCTAAAAGGTTGAAGGCTTCTTGCTTGATTGGTACTCAAGATCTTGAATTTGGAGTGGAATTAGGGTTAGGGTTTCGAACAAGCCTTGTCACTAGACTTGTGGAAAAAGATGATGTAAGAGGAAAAGAATGAGGAACTAAAGATGAACTATTAATGAACAACCTCAACCCTTAGATCTAGGTTCCTATTTATAGCCATCAAAACCCTAGATCTAGGATTTGAATCTTAAGTTTCCCTCCAAAAGTTTGTTGAGGAGATTTTGAATTTCCCCCCAAAAGTTAGTTAGAGGAGAAGCTTCTAGATGTGATTAGTTAGGAGGGAGCTTCTAGAAATAGTTTATTAGGAGCTTAATTAAGATTAGCCTTGCTTAATGATCTTTGCTGATCTGGTAGTAGCTTCGAGAGAATTCTGGAATTTGACATATCATTCTGAGCTGTGGCCACTGAGATAAGAATAACGTACTAAAAATGGCATGATGAGCTGACTAAACCGCCGCGGAACCGCGGCGCAAGCCGGCTCCCGCCGCGGTTCCGCGGCGCTTTAGAGGCTTTAAGGCTTGCAACTTTTGGTGATGATTTGGGCTGACTTGTGGGCCTTTCTTTGATATGTTGATTTGTATATTTCCTTCTGAATTGCTACCAGATCTGAAAACATGGAGTTGGTGTATTTTTGATCAGCTTCTTTTGACTTTGCCCCTGCAATTTCCTGCACAAATCTCGACACAAGTGTTGCGCAAATACAGAGATGATGCGATGCCATGAAATGCGTTCAATTTCCCTTAAAGTGCCGGTTTAAAGGTCTAACACATGAAATCTGATATTTAACGACTGATTTGCTAATATGTGAAATATGAATACCGAACACTTCTAAATGAGTGCAAATGATAGGGAAATTGCCGGTTAAAAGATGCAATATTTTCGACTGATCAAATTCCCCCAAACTTATTTTCGATCGTCTCGAGCGAACTGTTTTATTAAAAAGAAGGAGAAAATATAGAAAGAGAAAAACTAACTAGCACACTTTCGTAGGCAACACGATTGCACTGAGCACGTGCAACAAGCCTTTAAACCTCTAGGTGTCCCTAGTAGGAAGAGTGTTGTCTCCTGAGGGTTTTCAGCGGATTGCACCCACAAAATCCAATAATAAAAGGAAGATCATGAATATTACATTTAAAGACAAGAATTGTAAAAGAAAAGCCTTGAAAATTAGGGTTTCCAACTAAGCTAGCTTTTCGGTTATCATGAGCCCTATCTTAATGGTCATGAAAAAATGTTAGAAATCACGTCCTCCCTCAATAAAACATCGTCTTATTCTTCATTCCTATCTTTCTTCCAAAACATCGATCATATCACCCTGCGTGTGTGTAAAGACATCCCTACACCCGGAGAATTCAATTCAAGCTATCATACTCTTGCCCATCAGCCTCAGTACTTTTTAATTAATGAATATTTAGATGAGATTGCTCACACACTTTTATGCGACCGTTAATACTTCTTGAGGTACTAACCGACCGATTACTCATGTGCTTGCTTATTTGGTATATTTTCCTCGTCCTGCACCACCTAAGGCATAGCAGTGACTCCCAGACCAGTTGGCCTTAGGGCACTAGGTGAAGAAGCACCCTCGCTATATATTTTTTTATTACCCTCGGTGGTAACAAAACCAGTGTCCATTTTTCTCACCACTTTATTTTTTTTTTATTCACTTTTTCTTTTTATTTCCTTCATACATCGGCTTTAAGACAAGAGTATTTCAAGGTATCCTCTACTATCCCAGGCTTCAAGACGTGTGTAAGTGCGAATAGCAGGGTATCAACGTTCAAAATGTTTGGCTTCCAGAATAGAAACTTTTTTTCAGACTTATTTTTATCCTCAGATTAGTGACGTCTTTCATCTTACTAACCCTTTGTTGGGTTAGCATAGCACCTCATGAAGGGTTTGGAAGCATCACATGAACCAAATATGTAGTCTTTAGGGTGCTAAGCTAATGAACAAAGAATCGTTCCTAGAATCGATTAGGGTTTCAAAAATTTTCATATCGACATATGAAAGAAATGCTAGGGTTTAGAGAGTACAACCTTTATAGCTCCCTATGCTAGACTCCTCGGCTACTTGGGGTTTGAAAGAACTCCGCTTGAACTCCTCGACGTCACCGATGATCCACCCGGAGTCCGCTTTGTCCAAGCTTGCGACTTTTTCCGATCAAGTGAACGAAATCGAGTCAACACTCCAAACAAGTGGGCTAGGCTTGTGTAGAATGGTGTTGTGGTTCTCTTTCTCACTTCAAAATCCTAACTTGTTGATTATATAGCTCACTACAAAAATCTAGAGAGCCATGAAGGAGGAGGAAGAAGATAATGGCAATATTAGAAGATGATAAGTTTTCTTCTCTCAAAGCAAAATGAAAAATATATCAATATATATTTTAAATCTATCATCTCAAACTATGGTTGAATCATTATTGTACTAGGGTTAAAACACAAATGGAAATTTAACCAAAGGTTAAGTGGTGGGTGAGAATGGTTAGGTAAAAAGAAGAGTGTAGAACAAAACCAATAATGAACCCTTTTCTTTCCTTTTATGTTTTAGCTTAAATACAATAATATTTCATAAAAAATACCATGGTGTGAGTCTTATATTGCCAACATTTTCATATACATCCAACCATGATAAATGTATGTATGCATGTATGTATGTATACACATCCATATGTGCATGAAACTAGAAAGAAAGAAAATATGCATGCATGCATACATCCATCCAACACAAGAAAGGAATTCAAGTGAGAAGCTAATGGTTAAATGATAAATCAACACTTGATTTATCAATCCGGCCATATCACATACGACCCCTACCAAAAGCATGCCGCCCGATCAATATACGGTATTCCATACGCGCATTTTAATCGGGTCCATGCGCATATCGCATACGCGCACCAAAACGTTTCGCCTGGACTAGGAAACTCCATTGTGGGACTTTGAGACTCGTCAATACGCCGGTAGTGGGTGATGATCATATCAAGCACCCCCAAGCCGCAATCGGTCAGCTAAACATAACGGCCACCCGGGTATTGAGCGATCAGAAGAGAACAAGCGAACCTGCTACAACTCTCGTCGAGCCGATTGGCGACACTTCCCGTACAGTCCGGTCTCCTCGTCTGATATGTCGCATATCAAGTCTAGGGGTGGTAAACGTCAGACCCCAATAACTGATAAGTCGTGCCGATGTGAGGCTCATAACGGGTCGAGAAACTACTGGTAACACTTACCAGCAAATCTCTGATCAGCCCTGGCCAGGGACTTCCCTGTTACGGCCAATCAAGCACAGCGCAACATCAACTCCCAATACCGGGAGAGACAAAACCCCTCCTATCGCTCATTGCCTCCATGTGACTCGGGACTGTACCCAAAAACCACCGTTTTGCACGCCCTCATGGACGTGGTAAGGTGGAGATCAAAGCACAGTGGGAATCACACAAGACTCTATGACGATCTCGGGTCTACAGACTAACCTGTACAAGTGTCACCTGAGAACTGCCATCTGACGTGAGGTATAATACCATCTGGGAGTTCTCGGCGAGTCCGTCCAGTGTACCCAGTCTCCACTGAGCACCCGTATACAATCTCTGATGTCAAACACCAATGGATATGGGATCATCCATTGCCCATCTCATGGGTCGAGAAGCGTATACGCTAGTCTACTCTGGTATATCGATGCCCCGTCTCGATACACCCACGACTCGGGACCTTGAAGGATGTACTTATGGACTACAATGTCCCCACTAGTATGATCTGTATCATAGTCCAGGTAGTCAAGTACACATCCTAAGGGCTTTACCAACATGTAACTATAAGACAGTTTTAAAGAGAGTAGTATACATGTTAAGATAAAGAGCAACCAGATAGCATACTATCATATCGAGCAAGAAAGTCATCTCTATATATGTCCAAGCATCCAATATAATATACATCATCAGTACATTACTGGCCTCTAGGGCATACATACAACTAACAATCTCCCACTTGCTCTAGGGCCAGCTGCTGTAGTATCGCATACCGAGCATCCCGAAGAGTCTCTCAAACTGTATCTGGGGAATGGCCTTTGTGAGTGGATCCGCCGTGTTGTCCTTCGTGTCAACCCTCCTGACCTCGATCTCCCGGCGATCAACTATCTCCTGGATCAGGTGATACCGCCTCAGAATATGTCTGGATCGCTGATGGGACCTGGGTTCCTTGGCCAAAGCCACCGCTCCATTGTTATCGCAATACAAAGGTATTGGATGCTCAATGGATGGAACCACTCTAAGTTCAGTAATGAACTTCTTGATCCAGACAGCCTCTTTAGCAGCATCGTTGGCAGCGATGTATTCAGCCTCCATCGTCGAGTCTGCCACGGTTTCCTGCTTGGAACTCTTCCAGCTAACCGCCCCTCCGTAAAGGGTAAAGACAAATCCCGACTGCGACTTAGAGTCGTCCTTATCTCTTTGGAAGCTCGAATCGGTAAAGGACCCCACTTGGAGTTCTCCGTTACCATACACCAAGAGCATCTCTTTAGTCCTTCGTAAGTACTTGAGAATACTCTTCACAGCTGTCCAGTGACTCTCTCCAGGATCAGCTTGATACCTGCTCACTACACTTAGTGAGTATGCAACATCGGGTCTGGTACATAGCATCGCGTACATGATAGAGCCTACAGCCGAAGCATAGGGTATCCCTTGCATGCGAGCTCTCTCCAAATCAGTCTTGGGAGACATCTCTTTGGAGAGAATGACTCCAGAGATCGTGGGCAGGTTCCCACGCTTGGATTCTTCCATACTAAACCTCTTTAGTATGGTGTCAATGTACCTTGATTGGGACAATCCCAATATCCGTTTGGATCTATCTCTATAGATCCTAATTCCCAATATGCAGGGGGCATCACCAAGATCTTTCATTGAGAATCTTTGTGATAAGAAGAGCTTGACCGATTGCAGCATAGGAATATCATTTCCTATCAAGAGTATGTCGTCCACGTACAATACGAGGAAGACAACCTTACTCTCTGCCACCTTCTTGTAGATACAAGGTTCATTTGGGTTTTTGACGAAATCAAACTCTTTGATAACGACGTCAAAGAAGATGTTCCAACTCCGCGATGCTTGCTTTAATCCATAAATGGATTTAAGCAGCTTGCACACCTTCCCGCTGCTCCTACTGTCTACGAAGCCCTTTGGCTGAGTCATGTACACGCACCCTTCTAAATCACCGTTTAGAAAGGCGGTCTTAACATCCATTTGCCAGATTTCGTAGTCATGATATGCAGCGATGGCAAGCATGATCCGGATGGATTTAAGCATAGCTACTGGAGAAAAGGTTTCGTCATAGTCCACACCTGGTCTTTGACGAAAACCTTTTGCAACAAGTCTAGCTTTGAAAGTCTCCACTTTCCCATCTACACCAAGTTTTTTCTTGAAGATCCACTTGCTCCCAATGGGTTTTACCCCTTAAGGAGCAACTTCCAAAATCCATACTTTGTTGGTGTACATGGATTCCATCTCGGACCGCATTGCATCCAGCCATTTCACTGAGTCATTACTCGTGATGGCCTGCTCGAAGCCAGTTGGGTCATCATCCTCCATGATGCAATCTTCGCTTCCACCGTCAATGAGAAAACCGTAGTATCTCTCAGGTGGACGAGAAACCCTACTAGATCGGCGGAGAGGCTGGGGTTCGTCGGATACTACTGAATCCTCTGGTTGTACTAAATCATTAGTAGTAGTTTGTGGTGCTAGAACCTCTTCCAGCTCTACCTCTTTGCCACTAATTTCTTTTGCAAGAAATTCCCTTTCCAAAAAGGTGGCATGTTGAGCAACAAACACTCTTTGTTCCTCAGCTTGGTAGAAAAAATATCCTTGATAATTATTTGGATATCCCACAAACTTGCAAAGAACTGATCGTGCCTCGAGTTTGTCCGGATTTTTCTTTTTGATATAGGCCGGACAACCCCATATCTTAATTCGTTTAAAATATGGTCTCTTCCCACTCCATATCTCATATGGTGTGGTAGGTACTGTTAGTGTATATGCCCTAGAGGCCATTACTGTATCATACTAGTATGTATATTACTTAATGGAAGCTTGGGATATTCACCTTGTATTGACAATCTTGCTCAAAATAGTAGTATGCTACTTGGTTTGTTTCTACTTCAATGTGTACATGTGTTTATTTTTGTATATCGCCTATACACATTAGTAGAGCCCTTAGGATCTTTGCTTGATTACCAGCGATGTGATGGCCGTCACACTAGTGGGGCTGGGTAATCTATAAGCACATCCTTATGCAGGTCCCTGGTCGCAGGACTATCGAGACAGGGCATCGATACTCCGGAGTAGACCAGCGCATGCGCTTCTCATCCCAGTGTGGGAGACGGTCTGTCCCACAGCCGTCAGTACGTCGTACTTGAGATAGTATGCGGGTGCTCGTTAGGTTACGGGTACACTGGACAGGACTCGTCGGGAACTGACTAGTTGGTATTATACCTATCGTCAGTTATCAGTTCCCAGGTGACATGAGTACAGCTTAGTCCGCTGACTTGACACTGTCACTCCGCCTCGAGTGTGTTCCCACTGTACTTTGATCACTACCCTACCACGGCTCAAAGGAGTCGTGCAAACAGGTAGTGGTTGGGTGCAGTCCCGAAGCACTTGGAGGCAGTGACGGTTAGACAGGATTCGTCTCTCCCGGTATTGGGGGTTGACATCGCGCTGTGTCTAGGAGAGCCATTACACGAGTAGTCCCTGGCCAGGGCAAACGAGATATACTGGTAGGTTTCCAGTGTTATCTCAGGGTGTATTGGGCTTCACTCCGGCACGACTTGTACCGCTATTGGGGGACTGACGTTTACCGCCCCCTAGGCCCGCCATGCGATGTATCAGACGAACAGACCGGACTGTATGGAGAATGTCACACTCAGGCTCAGTAGGAGTTCAGATGGGTTTCGCCTCGTCGGTCTTCTTGTCGGCATTACCTGGGGACCGTTACGCACAGCTAGTGCCGCTTGCGGTCTGTGGTTAAACCCACTGCCAGCGTAGTGTCGAGTCTTTAGAGTCCCACACAGAAAGCTTTTCGCCTTTAGGCAAAAGAGTAGAGGTCGCATGGTATTGCGACAGGTCGCATGGTTTTGCGACAGGGTTCGGTCACATCCGTGCACTTGTGCACGTACAGTGTCCGGGCAGTTTACACTAGCGGTCTTTGGTTTAAGCCAGATCCTAGTGTACCTTATGGGATTGGATTCATCCAGTTTGCATTCGTGTTCCTCGGAACGCGGATGCGGGTGTGTATGCACAAATGACAGGGAGGCAGAGGCAGCGGATTCTCATTAGGGTTGTTGACAGTTGACCGTTGACTTTTTGACTTTATGCTCAACCCTAATGAGAATATGATATGTGATTAACTATTATATTAATTAAGTATTATGGTGATATGGTTGTTGACTTGTTGACTTTTGTTGACTTGTTGACTTTGGTGACTTGTTGACTTTTGTTGACTTGTTGACCGGTTGACTAGGCTTGACTAGTTGACCATCATGATAACCATGGTTATCATTTCATGCCAAAGACTTTTTCTTGCTTGTTCATTTGAGTAAAATGAGTGCATGACATGATAAGGTTATGGTTACTTCAACCATCACATAAGACTTTTGTTGATATGATGAGTTATCATTGCTTTGGATTATGAGAGGGTGAAAGACAAAAGAGTTGCTCATTCTTTCTTGCTCATTCTCTCTCTTGTTCTTGAGCTCTCCTCTTGCTCTCACTCTCAACCTCTTGCTCCCTCTCTTGATCTATGGTTCTCTTGTCTCATGAGTTGAGAATCAAGAACCATAGATAAAATCCCATTCTATTTCATCTCTACTCATTCTAGTTCACTAGGTTTAGCAAACCAAGTGAACTAGTTTCTTCAAAGAACGAAGAAGGAGCTAAAGGTTGGAGCTTTCAAGTGGATCTATCTTCGGCGTACGGAGACAACGAGAAGGAGCCATCGAACCACCATCGGAGCTTGAAGAGAAGGAGTTCAAGTTTAGGTATAACCATCTTCATCCGAGTAGCTAAATATCTTTAGCTTAGTTTGCTAGTTTTAGTTTAGGTAAAGATCCCGACCTTGCTTAGTCCATGTTGCCTCTTGCGTTAAAATTTTGATTTTATACCGTTTCCGCCTCCCCGTAAGAACCGGGGGTCGCAACGTGGACTTACAGTGGTATCAGAGCCTAACTAAACTTAAACTAGCTTGGTAGTGAAGTGTAACGAAGTTCGGAACCGGAAAAATCCAAAAACCAAACTTTACAAAAACCTGAGTTTCTGTTGAAATATTTTCTGGTCAAAATGAAAAAATTTATACTTGTAAATTCGGCTCAGGGTTTTGTGTGAACACCCAAGAAAAACGATACAGTGATTCGTCTAAACTGCCGCCCTTCCGCCGCGTGAGCCTTCTTAGCCGCCGCGGAACCGCCGCGAGTTGTTGTCTTCTCTGCATCGTTTTTCGTGCAGTGTGTGTCTGTGTTGGTTTTGGGATTTTTGGAATATATTATATGTGCCCAGATTTTCCAGAAAAGAAATTTCCTTTTGGGGTCCTATAATTCCGTATTTTTTCCGAACTTCACTGCACTTTGACTATGATGGTTATATCTGTAATGTTTGCATGTATTGAACGTCGGCTTATCGCTATAAGTCGATTGGTCGGGGTTATACATGATCTGTAATGTGCTGGAATGTGTATATAAATATGTTGGATTGTCGCGGGTGAATAGCCGGGGGTTGTGAGACGAGAGTTTTCTTTTCTTGCAATTCATGTAAATTTGTAAATTGATGTAATAATTATTTGTATGGCCGCACAACCGGGAAGGGGTTGTAGCCGTCATTGTATAATTTCTTTTTACTGTTTTTGCTCCTAGGATAGACCCATGGAGGGGTGCACAAACTACCGGGTATGCCGAAGTGTCGAGTGGCCGACTCATGGAGTTGAGGGAGGTTGCTACGCTTCGGGTACTTGGCGGGTAGTTTGCCACACCCGTAGGGGTCTTGGGTGGGGTTTTGGCTATTCACCGCGACCGTGTTATCTGTTTTTGTTACAGGCTCGTACAAATTACAGATTGCTAGTATATCCAATGTATTTATCTGTGATCTGAAATGTTTATCATTGCAGTATATCTATATATGATATTATTTAGGCGTTGCTTATGTTTTACAGACGCGCTAGCCCAGCCCCCGCTCTGTCGTTAGTTAAGTAACCTAACGGGTAATGACGGGGCCCCGTGGCGAATGCGAATGGCATAAGCGTACGTCATATTTTGGTTGTTTTCTGCAATGGTAGGATTAAATGATGGGACGCATTAAAAGAACTAATGAAAGAATATCACGCATTAAAAGAACTAATGCAAGCAAAACATGCATTAAAAGAACTAATGCAAGAAAATAAACCAAGTATAAGTCGTTGGAACATTTTCGAAAAACCACTCGGTTCTTTTCAAAACAAACTTTTAAAATGCGGAGTTTGAGCCACTCCATTTAAAAGCTATCTCGTTCCATCGACTAAATCAAGTTCACTACGTTCACGGTTTTGCCAAAACCATTCGTAGCCCTCCGTCGTTTCATATGAATATTCAACAGTATTCAAGCTGTGTTTGTTGGCCTTAGTCAAGGCACAGTGTTTGGTAGCTGGTGGGTATTCATATGTTGCATAGATAGAATGCGTTGGTTTGGGACAGTCGTATTACCTTGTTGGCCTTAGTCAAGGGTATATACGGGTGGATTCAAATTAACCTGGACAACGACGGGTAGAACTTGACATGTGACTTATGATTTGTTGGCCTTAGTCAAGGTCATAAGAGCATGGGGCAAAAATATACATCGGGAGTTTCATAAGTACTGAAACTTGCTAGATTTGCATACCATTTGGAGTGTGATGATTCTGGTAGGATTCCTTCAGTTTCTTCACGCGATGATATTTGGATCCCGATCCTACTGTGAGTATATGCTACTCCTCGGAAAATTTCTCACTAAACGATCAATGCTATAAACCTAGTAGGTGCCTAGAAAGGTGTTAGCGGGGCTACGCCCCCAGGGAAAAGAGGTTCTTTAATTAAGGAACTTCGCGAAAGCGTTGGAAAACCTCCCTCGAAGTACCGACACCGGCCTGGCTGAACGGTTAAGCAAGTATTGTGCGGTGGGAATGATCCCGACTAATTCTTCCTTTATGGTTTGAGGAGGGATTCGAGAAACAGTGGGAGCCATCCTGTTTAGACAAACTAAAAACCACTCTAAACTTGCAAGAGCATCATGCTGAGTGTTTCTTCTTCTCTCTCTTAATTGCAGCGACCCTGTGACCGCACCTAGGTTACATCTAGATAAAAATATGACTGAACCTGACTGTTATGACTGGCAAAGGTCTGTCCAGATGTCCATTGCCCATGACAAGCTGGGACACCTCTTAACTAATCAAATCCCTGCTGTCTCAGGTCCAGTTTCCCCTGTCACGGATGTTCACATCCGCAGGACACCGGAAAAGGATTGTGCGAAAGCCAAGTGCCTCGTGTTAGCCTCAGTTAATGGTGCAAACCAGAGGCAGCACGAGAAGATGGACTCAGTTTCTATCTTCCTCCATAACAAAGTTTTATATGGAGAGCAATCTCGTATCGCAAGATATGAGACCTCGAACGAATTGCTTCAAGCGAGGTTGGCTGTCGGGTCATCTGTAGGGGGCAACGTCCTTACAGAGACCAGCTATTTTAAGCTCACGGACCTGGAGACCACGTTGGAGAATGGGTCAAGTACTGACCTAATTCTACAGTCCCTGCCCTCTGCTTATACCCTGAAAGAAACCAGGGAAGAAAAAGGAAAAACAAGGGCAAAAGTTTCGGGACTGGATATGATTAAAGAGGGACGTTCCTATTGTAACGGGAATGAACTATGGCAGAGAGATTGCAGGGCTTGTAAAGCCAGTAGCCAGAATTCGAAGCATGTTGTGGCTTCGGCTTCGAGTGTGTTTGTAATTGAGAACTGTTTGTCAGTTAACCCTACTTCCTGGGTATTGGATACCGGATCAGGATCTCACATCTGTAATTCGTTACAGGGTCTGAGAAACCGTAGGGTTATCAGGAAAGGTGATATGACTCTCAGGGTTGCTAACGGAATGAGCATGGATGCTGTATCCGTAGGGGAATATCACCTAGGACTGACAACTGGGCAGATATTGATTCTGCGTGACTGTTTGTATGTACCAGGTGCGACTTGCAATATCATATCTGTATCCTTACTTTCTAAGGAAGGATATGATTTTGCTTTTGTAAGCGATGTAGTAAACATCCACCTAAATCAAGCACTGATTGGGTCAGGTACATTAAATAACGGTATATACGTATTGAATCAAGCTCAGATATTCAGTGTCCAGAACACACTTAAAAGAAAGTCTCCAGAATTAAATCAGGCTTTCTTATGGCATTGTAGACTGGGTCACATCAATGAGACACGGTTGACTAAGTTACATAAAGAAGGATACTTGGATCCGTTCGAGTACCAGTCTTATGCCACTTGTGAATCTTGTCTCATGGGAAAGATGACAAAGACTCCGTTCACTGGACACGGAGTAAGAGCGAGCGAGCTCTTGGGACTTATACACAGTGACGTGTGTGGTCCAATGTCTACACATGCGCGAAGCGGTTATTCATACTTCATTACTTTCATAGATGATTTCTTTAGGTTTGGACATGTCTTCTTAATGAAGCACAAATCCGAGGCCTTTGAGAAATTTCGAGAATATAAGAATGAAGTAGAAAAACAAACAGGCAAAAGTATCAAGATCCTAAGATCGGATCGAGGTGGTGAATACTTGAGTGCCGAGTTTCTGGACTACTTAAAAGAGAATGGAATTCTCTCTCAGCGTACTCCTCCATACACACCACAACACAATGGTGTATCGGAAAGAAGGAATCGAACCCTACTAGATATGGTTCCTTCCATGATGAGTAAGGCTGAGTTACCGCGATCTTTCTGGGGTTATGCACTGGAAACAGCTGCACATCTCTTGAACCAAGTTCCTACTAAGACAGTGCCTACCACACCATACCAGATGTGGAGTGGGAAGAAACCCTGTCTTAAATCCATTAAGACATGGGGATGTCCGGCTTTTGTAAAAAAGCAGCATGCGGACAAGCTCGAGGCACGCTCAGTACAGTGCAAGTTTGTGGGATACCCAAAGAACTCCAAGGGGTATCTTTTCTATTACGCAGAGGAGCAAAAAGTCCTTGTTTCTCGTCATGCCCGCTTCATGGAAACTGAGTTTTTAGAAAATCAGATAAGTGGGAGCGCAATAGAACTGGAAGAAATTCCAGAACCACAAGCTATTACTGAAACCTTAGTAGAACCAGAAGGTTCAGGGGAACCGGACATTCCTACGCCGCTCCGCAGGAGTAGTAGGCAGTCTCATCCGCCCGAGAGATACTACGGTTTTCTCATAGACGGGGATAGAGAGGATTGCATCATAAATTATGATGAGCCTACTAGCTTCCAGCAAGCCATTCAGAGCGGTGACTCGGTAAAATGGCTGGATGCAATGCGGACCGAGATGGAGTCCATGTACACCAACAAAGTTTGGACTTTGGACTTTGCTCCAGAAGGGGTAAAACCCGTAGGCTGCAAATGGATCTTTAGAAAGAAGATTGGTGTAGATGGGCAGGTTGAAACCTATAAGGCTAGGCTCGTTGCAAAGGGTTTTCGTCAAAGACCTGGTTTGGACTATGACGAGACTTTTTCTCCGGTAGCCATGCTTAAATCCATTCGGATCCTTCTTTCCATTGCTGCCTTCCACGATTATGAGATCTGGCAGATGGACGTTAAGACGGCTTTCCTAAATGGAAATTTAGAAGAGTGCGTCTATATGGATCAGCCAGAGGGATTCAATCAGAGTGGGAGCAGCGGTAAAGTGTGCAAGTTGCTCAAGTCCATCTATGGACTTAAGCAGGCATCGCGGAGTTGGAACATCTGCTTTGATGATACTGTCAAAGAATTCGACTTTGTCAAAAACCCAGATGAACCATGCATTTACAGTAAGATTGTAGGGAGAAATGTGGTATTCCTCGTCTTGTACGTCGATGATATTCTCCTAATAGGAAATGATATTCCTATGCTACAGTCAGTCAAAGGATTCTTGTCATAGAGGTTCTCCATGAAGGACCTGGGCGATGCCAACTACATTCTGGGGATCCAGATCTATCGTGATAGATCTAAAAGGATGTTGGGACTTTCACAGTCAAGGTATATCGACACCATACTGAAATGATTCAGTATGGAAGATTCCAAGCGCGGTAATCTACCGGCTTGTCACGGAATCACCCTCTCCAAAGAGATGTCTCCCAAGACTGATTTGGAAAGGGCTCGCATGTCATCAATACCCTACGCATCTGCGGTAGGCTCTATTATGTATGCGATGTTATGTACCAGACCAGATGTAGCATACGCATTGAGCGTTGTAAGCCGGTATCAGTCAGACCCAGGGGAGAAACACTGGATAGCAGTAAAGAACATTCTCAAGTACCTGAGAAGGACTAAGGAGATGTTCTTGGTGTATGGCGGAAAAGACCTCCAGATTGAGGCCTTTGCTGACTCCAGCTTCCAGAGTGACAAGGATGACTCCAAGTCCATGTCGGGTTATGTCTTTACCCTCAATGGAGGGGCGGTTTGCTGGAAGAGTTCCAAGCAGGAAACCGTTGCTGACTCAACCATGGAAGCGGAGTACATAGCTGCTTGCGATGCCGCAAAGGAAGCTGTCTGGATGAAGAAGTTCCTCACGGAACTTCAGGTGGTTCCTACCAGTGTTGATCCAATACCGCTGTATTGTGACAACAACGGCGCAATAGCTTTAGCGAAGGAACCAAGGTCCCATCAGAAGTCCAGGCACATTTTGAGGCGGTTCCACCTGATCAGGGAGATCATTGATCGCCAGGAGATCGAGGTAAAGAGAGTAAAATCAGAAGATAACACTGCAGATCCATTCACCAAGGCCTTGCCCCAGACTCAGTTCGAGCGGCTGATCGAGATGATAGGTCTTCGATATGCCAGTACATGGCCTTAGTGCAAGTGGGAGATTGTTAGTGTATATGCCCTAGAGGCCATTACTGTATCATACTAGTATGTATATTACTTAATGGAAGCTTGGGATATTCACCTTGTATTGACAATCTTGCTCAAAATAGTAGTATGCTACTTGGTTTGTTTCTACTTCAATGTGTACATGTGTTTATTTTTGTATATCGCCTATACACATTAGTAGAGCCCTTAGGATCTTTGCTTGATTACCAGCGATGTGATGGCCGTCACACTAGTGGGGCTGGGTAATCTATAAGCACATCCTTATGCAGGTCCCTGGTCACAGGACTATCGAGACAGGGCATCGATACTCCGGAGTAGACCAGCGCATGCGCTTCTCATCCCAGTGTGGGAGACGGTCTGTCCCACAGCCGTCAGTACGTCGTACTTGAGATAGTATGCGGGTGCTCGTTAGGTTACGGGTACACTGGACAGGACTCGTCGGGAACTGACTAGTTGGTATTATACCTATCGTCAGTTATCAGTTCCCAGGTGACATGAGTACAGCTTAGTCCGCTGACTTGACACTGTCACTCCGCCTCGAGTGTGTTCCCACTGTACTTTGATCACTACCCTACCACGGCTCAAAGGAGTCGTGCAAACAGGTAGTGGTTGGGTGCAGTCCCGAAGCACTTGGAGGCAGTGACGGTTAGACAGGATTCGTCTCTCCCGGTATTGGGGGTTGACATCGCGCTGTGTCTAGGAGAGCCATTACACGAGTAGTCCCTGGCCAGGGCAAACGAGATATACTGGTAGGTTTCCAGTGTTATCTCAGGGTGTATTGGGCTTCACTCCGGCACGACTTGTACCGCTATTGGGGGACTGACGTTTACCGCCCCCTAGGCCCGCCATGCGATGTATCAGACGAACAGACCGGACTGTATGGAGAATGTCACACTCAGGCTCAGTAGGAGTTCAGATGGGTTTCGCCTCGTCGGTCTTCTTGTCGGCATTACCTGGGGACCGTTACGCACAGCTAGTGCCGCTTGCGGTCTGTGGTTAAACCCACTGCCAGCGTAGTGTCGAGTCTTTAGAGTCCCACACAGAAAGCTTTTCGCCTTTAGGCAAAAGAGTAGAGGTCGCATGGTATTGCGACAGGTCGCATGGTTTTGCGACAGGGTTCGGTCACATCCGTGCACTTGTGCACGTACAGTGTCCGGGCAGTTTACACTAGCGGGCTTTGGTTTAAGCCAGATCCTAGTGTACCTTATGGGATTGGATTTATCCAGTTTGCATTCGTGTTCCTCGGAACGCGGATGCGGGTGTGTATGCACAAATGACAGGGAGGCAGAGGCAGCGGATTCTCATTAGGGTTGTTGACAGTTGACCGTTGACTTTTTGACTTTATGCTCAACCCTAATGAGAATATGATATGTGATTAACTATTATATTAATTAAGTATTATGGTGATATGGTTGTTGACTTGTTGACTTTTGTTGACTTGTTGACTTTGGTGACTTGTTGACTTTTGTTGACTTGTTGACCGGTTGACTAGGCTTGACTAGTTGACCATCATGATAACCATGGTTATCATTTCATGCCAAAGACTTTTTCTTGCTTGTTCATTTGAGTAAAATGAGTGCATGACATGATAAGGTTATGGTTACTTCAACCATCACATAAGACTTTTGTTGATATGATGAGTTATCATTGCTTTGGATTATGAGAGGGTGAAAGACAAAAGAGTTGCTCATTCTTTCTTCCTCATTCTCTCTCTTGTTCTTGAGCTCTCCTCTTGCTCTCACTCTCAACCTCTTGCTCCCTCTCTTGATCTATGGTTCTCTTGTCTCATGAGTTGAGAATTAAGAACCATAGATAAAATCCCATTCTATTTCATCTCTACTCATTCTAGTTCACTAGGTTTAGCAAACCAAGTGAACTAGTTTCTTCAAAGAACGAAGAAGGAGCTAAAGGTTGGAGCTTTCAAGTGGATCTATCTTCGGCGTACGGAGACAACGAGAAGGAGCCATCGAACCACCATCGGAGCTTGAAGAGAAGGAGTTCAAGTTTAGGTATAACCATCTTCATCCGAGTAGCTAAATATCTTTAGCTTAGTTTGCTAGTTTTAGTTTAGGTAAAGATCCCGACCTTGCTTAGTCCATGTTGCCTCTTGCGTTAAAATTTTGATTTTATACCGTTTCCGCCTCCCCGTAAGAACCGGGGGTCGCAACGTGGACTTACAGGTACAGATTTAGACGGAACCAGATTCAATCGGTATATGGCTGTCTCAAGCACATACCCCCAAAAAGAAATAGGTAACTCAGCATTGCTCATCATTGAGCGCACCATATCTAATAGGGTGCGATTCCTTCGTTCCGATACACCGTTGTGCTGTGGTGTATAAGGAGGAGTAAGCTGAGAGATAATCCAGGAATTCAATGCTTAAGTATTCACCTCCTTGATCAGATCGAAGAATCTTAATACTTTTGCCCGTTTGGTTCTCTACCTCGTGCTTATATTCTTTGAATTTCTCAAAATCTTCAGACTTGTGTTTCAACAGAAATACATGCCCGTATCTAGAGAGATCGTCAGTGAATGTAATGAAGTAGGAAGAACCGTTTCTGGCATGTGTAAACATAGGACCGCATACATCACTATGTATCAGTCCCAAGTGTTCAGTAACTCTTTCTCCGTGTCCCGTAAACGGAGTTTTGGTCATCTTTCCTTTGAGACATGAATGGCAAGTGTCATAAGATGATAATTCGAATGAATTCAAATATCCATTCTTATGTAACTTAGCTAGTCGTGTCTCATTGATATGACCAAGTCTAAAGTGCCATAAGAAGGATTCGTTCATTTCTGAATTTTTCCTTTTGTGTGTGTTTTGTATATTAAGGACTGTATTTTGATTGAGAATGAATATGCCATTATGTAACGAGCCTGATGCAATCAACTTTTGATCTAGGAATATGTTCATAACATTATCCTTTACTACAAAATTATATCCTTCTTTACTTAATAAAGAGACTGATATAATGTTGCACATCATGTTCGGTATATAATAGCACACATTCAGAACTAGTGTATCACCATTTGGTAATACCAGGTGATATATGCCAACTGCTTTGGCTGCAACATTTGCCCCATTCCCTACTTGAACGGAATGATCACCGTTTCCCAGTTCTCTACCTTTCCGTAGCCCATGTAACTGCTTACATATGTGGGATCCTGATCCGGTATCTAATACCCAGGACGTAGGGTGAACTGAAAAACAGTTCTCAATAACTAACACACCTGAAGAAGATGCATCAGCATGCATGTTCTTTTGGGCGGCATGAGAATCTAGATGTTCTCCTATTCCCTGTTCAGTCTTATAACTCTTATAAGAAAGAACGGGTCCAACGTTGTAAGTCCATATTGCGACCCCCGGTACTTACGGGGAGGCGGAAACGGTATAAAAAATGAATTTTTATCGCAAGAGGCAACATGGACTAAACTTTGTCGGGATCGTTGTCTAAACTAAAACTAGTTAACAAGCTAAAGAGAGTTAGCTACTATGGAAGATGGTTATACCTAAACTTGAACTCCTTCTTCTTCAAACCTTGTAGAGGTTGATGGTTCTCTTTTCGTCGCCTTCTCCCGTCGAAGATGGATCCACCTCGAAGGTTCGACTTTGGGCTCTTCCTCGATCTTTGAGTGAACTAGGGTTTCCGGCTTGCTAAACCTTCATCCTAGAAAGAGTAGAGAGTGATTAGGGTTTGCTTTTCTATCTAAAGAGAATGATTCTCAACACATGAGAAGGTTTCTCTTTTCAAGAGGAAGAAGAAGATGAAATGAGGAGAGAGAGTGAGAATGATAGAATGAGCTCAATTATTTCTTTCTTGCAACCATATTGCAAAAGAAAAATGAATTATCTAAATGATAATAATTGAAATAAGAATAGTTGATGGTTATTTTGGAATGACCACTATCATACCTCTTTTAATGAAGTGTAAGCATGAATCAAGGAAGACTTTCAAGGCATGAAAAGTGGTCAATGGTCAACAAGTCAACCAAGGTCAACAAGTCAACAAGAAAAACAACCATAACATAATTCTTATTTAATTACTATTATTAATAGATAATATACAAATCCATTAGGGTTTGGAAAAAGATAACTGTCAACTGTGCATACGCACCCGATCCGAAACCCTAATGAAAAACCTCATTCTCCGCCTCAAGCAACTGTGCATACACACCTGCATTCTTGTTCCGAGGAACAAGAATACCAAGATATAAAAGCAACCCCCAAAACATATACCAGTATCTGGCTCAAACTAGAGCCTGCCAGTATAATCCGTCCGGACTCCAAACGAGCACAAGTGCGCGGATGAGAACGAACCCTGTCGCAAAACCATGCGACCTCTACTCTGTTTTGCCCAGAGGCGAATACCCTCTGTGTGGGACTCTAAAGACTCGACACTACGCTGGCAGTGGGTTTAACCACAGACCGCAAGCGGCACTAGCTGTGCATAACGGTCCCCAGGTAGATGCCGACAAGAAGGCTGACGAGGTGAAACCCCATCTGAACTCCTACTGAGTCTGAATGTGACATTCTCCGTACAGTCCGGTCTGTTCGTCTGATACATCGCATGGCGGGCCTAGGGGGAGGTAAAACGTCAGTCCCCCAATAGCGGTACAAGTCGTGTCGGAGTGAAGCCCAAAACACCCTGAGATAACACTGGAAACCTACCAGTATATCTCGCTTGCCCTGGCCAGGGACTACTCGTGTAATGGCTCTCCTAGACACAGCGCGATGTCAACCCCCAATACCGGGAGAGACGAATCCTGTCTAACCGTCACTGCCTCCAAGTGCTTCGGGACTGCACCCAACCACCACCTGTTTGCACGACTCCTTTGAGCCGTGGTAGGGTAGTGATCAAAGTGCAGTGGGAACACACTCGAGGCGAAGTGTCAGTGTCAAGTCAGCGGACTAAGCTGTACTCATGTCACCTGGGAACTGATAACTGACGATAGGTATAATACCAACCTGTCAGTTCCCGACGAGTCCTGTCCAGTGTACTCGTAACCCAACGAGCACCCGTATACTATCTCCAGTACGACGTACTGATGGCTGTGGGACAGACCATCTCCCACACTGGGATGAGAAGCGCATACGCTAGTCTACTCCGGAGTATCGATGCCCTGTCTCGATAGTCCTACGACTAGGGACCTGTATAAGGATGTGCCTATAGATTACCCAGCCCCCACTAGTGTGACTGCCATCACAACGCTGGTAATCAAGCAAAGATCCTAAGGGCTCCACTAATGCGTATAAGTGATATACTGAAATAAACACAAGTACACATTGAAGCAGAAACAAACCAAGTAGCATACTACTATATTGAGCAAGATTGTTTATACAAGGTGAATATCCCAAGCTTCCATTAAGTAATATACAAACTAGTATGATACAGTAATGGCCTCTAGGGCATATACACTAACAATCTCCCGCTTGCACTAAGGCCATGTACTGGCGTATCGAAGACCTATCATCTCGATCAGCCGCTCGAACTGAGTCTGGGGTAGGGCCTTGGTGAATGGATCTGCAGTGTTCTCTTCTGAAGCAACCCTCCGAACCTCGATCTCCTTGCGATCCACGATCTCCCTGATCAGGTGATACCGCCTCAAGATGTGCCTGGATCTCTGATGGGACCTGGGTTCCTTTGCTAAAGCTATAGCCCCGTTGTTGTCGCAATACAGAGGTACTGGGTCAACAATGGACGGAACCACCTGAAGTTCTTTTAAGAACTTCCTTATCCAGACAGCTTCTTTTGCGGCATCAGATGCAGCGATGTATTCCGCTTCCATAGTCGAGTCTGCAACGGTTTCCTGTTTGGAACTCTTCCAACACACCGCCCCTCCATTGAGGGTAAAGACAAAACCCGACATGGACTTGGAATCATCCTTGTCACTCTGGAAGCTGGAGTCAGCAAAGGCCTCAATCTGGAGGTCTTTTCCGCCATACACCAAGAACATCTCCTTAGTCCTCCTCAGGTACTTGAGAATGTTCTTTACCGCTATCCAATGTTTCTCCCCAGGGTTTGACTGATACCTGCTTACTACACTCAGTGCATAAGCTACATCCGGTCTGGTACACAACATCGCATACATTATAGAGCCTACCGCAGAAGCGTAGGGTATAATAGACATGCGATCCCTCTCCAAATCAGTCTTGGGAGACATCTCTTTAGAGAGGGTGATCCCGTGACAAGCCGGTAAGTTACCGCGCTTGGAATCTTCCATACTGAATCTTTTCAGTATGGTGTCGATGTACCTGGACTGTGAAAGTCCTAATATCCTCTTGGATCTATCACGATGGATCCGGATCCCCAGGATGTAAGAGGCATCACCCAGGTCTTTCATGGAGAACCTGTGTGACAAGAAACCCTTGACAGATTGTAGCATAGGAATGTCATTTCCTATTAAGAGAATGTCATCCACGTATAAAACAAGGAATACCACAGTTCTCGCTACAAATCTACTATAGATGCATGGTTCATCTGGATTTTTGATAAAGTCAAATTCCTTGACCGTCTCATCAAAACAGATGTTCCAACTCCGCGATGCCTGCTTTAGTCCATAGATGGACTTAAGCAACTTGCACACCTTTCCGCTGCTCCCACTCTGAATGAAACCCTCTGGCTGATCCATATAGACACACTCCTCTAAATTTCCATTTAGAAAAGCGGTTTTTACGTCCATCTGCCAAATCTCATAATCGTGGAAGGCAGCAATGGCAAGAAGGATCCGAATGGATTTCAGCATAGCCACTGGAGAAAAGGTTTCGTCGTAGTCCAAGCCAGGTCTTTGACGGAAACCCTTTGCTACAAGTCTAGCTTTATAGGTCTCAACCTGTCTATCTACACCAATCTTCCTTTTGAAGATCCACTTGCATCCTACGGGTTTTACCCCGTCTGGAGCAATGTCCAACGTCCATACTTTGTTGGTGTACATGGACTCCATTTCGGTCCGCATTGCATCCAGCCATTTTACCGAGTCAATGCTCTGAACGGCCTGCTGGAAGCTAGTAGGCTCATCATAGTCTATGATGCAATCCTCTCTATCCCCGTCTATGAGAAAACCGTAGTATCTCTCGGGCGGATGAGACTGCCTACTACTTCTACGGAGCGGCATAGGAATGTCCTGTTCTTTTGAACCCTCTGGTTCCACTAAGCTTTCAGTAATAGTCTGAGGTTCTGGAATTTCATCCAGTTCTACTGCGCTCCCACTTATCTGATTTTCCAAAAACTCAGTTTCCAAGAAGTGGGCATGACGAGAAACAAGGACTTTTTGCTCCTCTGCGTAATAGAATAGATACCCCTTGGAGTTCTTTGGGTATCCCACAAACTTGCACTGTACTGAGCGTGCCTCGAGCTTGTCCGCATGCTGCTTTTTTACAAAAGCCGGACATCCCCATGTCTTAAAGGCTTTAAGACAGGGTTTCTTCCCACTCCACATCTGATATGGTGTGGTAGGCACAGTCTTAGTAGGAACTTGGTTCAAGAGATGTGCAGCTGTTTCTAGTGCATATCCCCAGAAAGATCGCGGTAACTCAGCCTTACTCATCATGGAACGAACCATATCCAATAGGGTTCGATTCCTCCTTTCTGATACACCGTTATGTTGCGGAGTGTATGGAGGAGTACGCTGAGAGAGAATACCATTCTCTTTTAAATAGTCCAGGAACTCGGCACTCAAGTATTCACCACCTCGATCCGATCTTAGGATCTTGATACTTTTGCCTGTTTGTTTTTCAACTTCATTCTTGTAATCCCGAAATTTCTCAAAGGCCTCGGATTTGTGCTTCATTAAGAAGACATGTCCATACCTAGAGAAATCGTCTGTGAAAGTAATGAAGTATGAATAACCGCTTCGGGCATGTGTAGACATTGGACCACACACGTCACTGTGTATGAGTCCCAAGAGCTCGCTCGCTCTTTCTCCGTGTCCAGTGAACGGAGTCTTTGTCATCTTTCCCATAAGACAAGATTCACAAGTGGCATAAGACTGATACTCGAACGGATCCAAGTATCCTTCTTTATGTAACTTAGTCAACCGTGTCTCATTGATGTGACCCAGTCTACAATGCCATAAGAAAGCCTGATTGATATCTGGAGACTTTCTTTTGTGTGTATTCTGGACATTGAAAATCTGTGGTTGGTTTAATACGTATATACCATTGCTCAGTGTACCTGACCCAATCAGAACTTGATTAAGGTGAATGTTTACAACATTACTTACAAACGCAAATTCATAACCTTCTTTAGAAACCAAAGATACAGAAATGATATTACAAGTTGCGTTGGGTACAAAAAAGCAATTACGCAAAACCAAAACATGCCCATCTGTCATTCCCAGGTGATAGTCCCCCACGGCTTTAGCATCCATGCTAGCTCCGTTCGCAACTCTGAGGGTCATGTCACCTGCCTTCAAAAACCTACGGTTTCTCAACGCCTGCAAAGAATTACAGATATGAGATCCTGATCCGGTATCCAATACCCAGGAAGTAGAGTTTATAGAAAGACAGTTTTCAATAACATACACACCTGAAGCTGAAGCCGCAACCTGCTTCAGTTCCTGTGTCCTGGCTTTCCAAGCCCTGCAATCTTTCTTCCAGTGTCCACTCTTGTGACAATAGAAGCATTCCTCTTTACCAACAAGCTTCCCCGCTATCTTTGTTGCCTTTTCCTTTCCCTTCGCACCCACTTTACTAACACCGCCCCTTGGTTTGGCGGGGGCTTTCCTCTTCTTTCCCTTGGCTTTCGCCTTGGACCTAGAAGAAGAAGATCCTCCTACAAACAAAGTGGATGTATCCCTACCCTTCTGTAGGGTGCCCTCTGCGCTCCTCAGCAGGTTGAGGAGTTCTGAAAGTTCAACTTCTTTTTCTTGCAAGTTGAAATTCAGTATGAACTGGGCGTAAGTGGATGGAAGGGACTGGAGAATTATATCCGTGTAAAGTTCACTATCCAACGTGGTCCCAAGTTCCGCGAGCTCCTCAGTGTAGCCAATCATCTTAAGCACGTGGTCCGCTACCGATGATCCGACGGCCAACTTTGTCGAAAATAACTTCTTCGACACTTTGTATCTTGCGATACGAGACTGCTCTCCATACAGTTCTTTTGTATGAAGAAATATGGATTCCAAATCCATATTCTCGTGCCTCCTCTGATGGTCGTTGTCCATCGAGGCAAGTACGAGGCATCTGGCCTTCGCGCTGTCTATCTCCCAAGTCTTACGGATTTCCTTATCCGCGACGCTGGAGGTGGGACCTGGGACGGGGGGAGCTTTGGTGGTAAGAAGATACCCCAGCTTGTCGTAAGAGATTGCCAATTTGACATTCCTGAGCCAATCTTTGTAGTTTGGCCCTGTCAATATGTTTTTATCTAGAAGTAACTTAAGTCCAGTCATTTCGATTTGGTCGCTGCAGGGGGAGAGAAGAAACACTTAGCACGATGCTCTTGCAAGTTTAGAATGGTTTTTAATTTGTCTAAACAGGATGGCTCCCACTGTCTCTCGAATCCCTCCTCAAACCACAAAGGAAGAATTAGCCGGGATCAATCCCACTTTACAATACTTGCTTAACCGTTCAGCCAGGCCAGTGTCGGTACTTCGAGGGAGGTTTTCCAACGCTTTCGCGAAGTTCCTTAATTTAAGAACCTCTTTTCCCTGGGAGCGTAGCCCCGCTAACACCTTTCTAGGCACCTACTAGGTTTATAGCATTGATCGTTTAGTGAGAAATTTCCCGAGGAGTAGCATATACTCACAGTAGGATCGGGATCCAAATATCATCGCGTGACGAAAATGAAGGAATCCTACCATAATCATCACACTCCAAATGGTATGCAAATCTAGCAAGTTTCAGTACTTATGAAACTCCCGATGTGGATTTTTGCCCCATGCTCTTATGACCTTGACTAAGGCCAACAAATCATAAGTCACATGTCAAGTTCTTCCCGTCGTTATCCAGGTTAATTTGAACCCACCCGTATATACCCTTGACTATGGCCAACAAGGCAATACGACTGTCCCAAACAAACGCATTCTATCTATGCAACATATGAATACCCACCAGCTACCAAACACTGTGCCTTGACTAAGGCCAACAAACACAGCTTGAATACTGTTGAATATTCATATGAAACGACGGAGGGCTACGGATGGTTTTGGCGAAACCGTGAACGTAGTGAACTTGATATAATCGATGGAACGAGATAGCTTTTAGAAGGAGTGGCTCAAGCTCCGCATTTAAAAGTTAGTTTTGAAAAGAACCGAGTGGTTTTTCGAAAGTGTTCCATCGACTTAAACTTGGTTTATTATCTTGCATTAGTTCTTTTAATGCGTGATATTCTTGCATTAGTTCTTTTAATGCGTCCCATCATTTAATTCCTACCATTGCAGAAAACAACCAAAATATGACGTACGCTTATGCCATTCGCATTCGCCACGGGGTCCCGTCATCACTCGTTAGGTTACTTAACTAACGACAGAGCGGGGGCTGGGCTAGCGCGGCTGTAAAACATAAGCAACGCCTAAATAGAAAGCAATGATAGACATTACAGATCACAGATGAATACATTGGATATACTAGCAATCCGCATTCCTTTCGAGCCTGAAACGAAAAGCGGATAACACGGTCGCGGTGAATAGCAAATACCCCACCCAAGACCCCTACGGGTGCGGCAAACTACCCGCCAAGTTCCCGGTAGTTTGTGCACCCCACCATGGGTCTATCCTAGGAGCAAAAACAGTAAAAAGAATTATACAATGACGGCTACAACCCCGACCCGGTTGTGCGGCCAAACAAATAATATTATTACATCAATTTACATTTACAATGAATGAAAGAAAAACAAAAGCTCATCTCACATCCACCCCGGCTATTCACCCGCGACAGTCCAACACATTCATATACACATTCCAGAACATTACAGATCATGTATAACCCCGACTAATCGACTTATAGCGATTAGCCGACGTTCAATACATGCAAACATCACAGATATAACCAACATAGCCAAAGTGCAGTGAAGTTCGGAAAAAAAATACGGAATTATAGGACCCCAAAAGTGAATTTCTGTTCTGGAAAATCTGGGTACATATAAAATATCTTAAAAATCCCAAAACCAACACAGAAGAACACTGCACGAAAAACGATGCAAAGAAGACACCAACTTGCGGCGGTTCCGCGGCCAGATGAGTAGGTGAGGCCGCGGAAGCGCGGCGGTTTGGAGGAAACATGATATCGTTTTTCTTGTGTGTTCTTAGAAAACCCTGATACGATTTTACAAGTATAAAGTTTTTCATTTTGAGCAGAAAAAATTTCAACAGAAAGTTAGGTTTTCGTTTTTCCGGTTTTGCGATTTTTCGGTTCCGAACTTCGTTACACTTCACTACCAAGCTAGTTTAAGTTTAGTTAGGCTCTGATACCAATGTAAGTCCATATTGCGACCCCCGGTACTTACGGGGAGGCGGAAACGGTATAAAAAACGAATTTTTATCGCAAGAGGCAACATGGACTAAACTTTGTCGGGATCGTTGTCTAAACTAAAACTAGTTAACAAGCTAAAGAGAGTTAGCTACTATGGAAGATGGTTATACCTAAACTTGAACTCCTTCTTCTTCAAACCTTGTAGAGGTTGATGGTTCTCTTTTCGTCGCCTTCTCCCGTCGAAGATGGATCCACCTCGAAGGTTCGACTTTGGGCTCTTCCTCGATCTTTGAGTGAACTAGGGTTTCCGGCTTGCTAAACCTTCATCCTAGAAAGAGTAGAGAGTGATTAGGGTTTGCTTTTCTATCTAAAGAGAATGATTCTCAACACATGAGAAGGTTTCTCTTTTCAAGAGGAAGAAGAAGATGAAATGAGGAGAGAGAGTGAGAATGATAGAATGAGCTCAATTATTTCTTTCTTGCAACCATATTGCAAAAGAAAAATGAATTATCTAAATGATAATAATTGAAATAAGAATAGTTGATGGTTATTTTGGAATGACCACTATCATACCTCTTTTAATGAAGTGTAAGCATGAATCAAGGAAGACTTTCAAGGCATGAAAAGTGGTCAATGGTCAACAAGTCAACCAAGGTCAACAAGTCAACAAGAAAAACAACCATAACATAATTCTTATTTAATTACTATTATTAATAGATAATATACAAATCCATTAGGGTTTGGAAAAAGATAACTGTCAACTGTGCATACGCACCCGATCCGAAACCCTAATGAAAAACCTCATTCTCCGCCTCAAGCAACTGTGCATACACACCTGCATTCTTGTTCCGAGGAACAAGAATACCAAGATATAAAAGCAACCCCCAAAACATATACCAGTATCTGGCTCAAACTAGAGCCTGCCAGTATAATCCGTCCGGACTCCAAACGAGCACAAGTGCGCGGATGAGAACGAACCCTGTCGCAAAACCATGCGACCTCTACTCTGTTTTGCCCAGAGGCGAATACCCTCTGTGTGGGACTCTAAAGACTCGACACTACGCTGGCAGTGGGTTTAACCACAGACCGCAAGCGGCACTAGCTGTGCATAACGGTCCCCAGGTAGATGCCGACAAGAAGGCTGACGAGGTGAAACCCCATCTGAACTCCTACTGAGTCTGAATGTGACATTCTCCGTACAGTCCGGTCTGTTCGTCTGATACATCGCATGGCGGGCCTAGGGGGAGGTAAAACGTCAGTCCCCCAATAGCGGTACAAGTCGTGTCGGAGTGAAGCCCAAAACACCCTGAGATAACACTGGAAACCTACCAGTATATCTCGCTTGCCCTGGCCAGGGACTACTCGTGTAATGGCTCTCCTAGACACAGCGCGATGTCAACCCCCAATACCGGGAGAGACGAATCCTGTCTAACCGTCACTGCCTCCAAGTGCTTCGGGACTGCACCCAACCACCACCTGTTTGCACGACTCCTTTGAGCCGTGGTAGGGTAGTGATCAAAGTGCAGTGGGAACACACTCGAGGCGAAGTGTCAGTGTCAAGTCAGCGGACTAAGCTGTACTCATGTCACCTGGGAACTGATAACTGACGATAGGTATAATACCAACCTGTCAGTTCCCGACGAGTCCTGTCCAGTGTACTCGTAACCCAACGAGCACCCGTATACTATCTCCAGTACGGCGTACTGATGGCTGTGGGACAGACCATCTCCCACACTGGGATGAGAAGCGCATACGCTAGTCTACTCCGGAGTATCGATGCCCTGTCTCGATAGTCCTACGACTAGGGACCTGTATAAGGATGTGCCTATAGATTACCCAGCCCCCACTAGTGTGACTGCCATCACAACGCTGGTAATCAAGCAAAGATCCTAAGGGCTCCACTAATGCGTATAAGTGATATACTGAAATAAACACAAGTACACATTGAAGCAGAAACAAACCAAGTAGCATACTACTATATTGAGCAAGATTGTTTATACAAGGTGAATATCCCAAGCTTCCATTAAGTAATATACAAACTAGTATGATACAGTAATGGCCTCTAGGGCATATACACTAACAAACGTTCCCCTGCACAGTATAACATGCGGGTTCGGTCAATACATCCATATTATTATCTTGATTAGGGCATGACATGGTCGCTACCTGGAGAGAGAGAGAAGAAAACACTTTAGCGTATGCTCTTGCAAGATCAGATTGGTTATTATCTTATTTAATCAGGATGGCTCCCACTGGTTTTTATCAAATCTTCCTTCAAACCCTAAAAGGAAAGACTAGCCGAGATTAATTACACCCTACAACTTCGTCGATCTTTCAGTCAGGCCAGTGTCGGTACTTTGAGGGAGGTTCCCCGTGCTTTCGTACGGACCTAATTAAAGTAAACCTCGTTTTCCCAAAGGCGTAACTCCGTTGACACCTTTCTAGACACCTACTTGATCGGCTAATTGTTGTAACGTTTTGAAAATCGTTTTGGTGAAATTTCGAAAAATCGGTAAAATAAAGGGATTTTCTGTAAAAAGTCAAAATACAGATATCTTATTATAAAAATTAAATATACATATTCTAGCTATGTAATTGCTATTATTTGGTGTTTATTGAGCCGCTGGTGAAATTTCAAATTTTCTGAAAAAATATTATATTATTATTATTTTAAGCCGTCACTAATACATTTAATTAGGGAAAATTACAAATTGGAATGAGTTGAAACAAATTTTGTGCATCATAAAACATTAAATAAAATTTTATCATGTGGTTTTTGGAACGAAATCATTTGCCAAAACGGTTTAGAAATTATTGAAGAAAAAAGGCTTTTTTTTAGCGTAAATGGATGTTTGGGGTATTGTATTTATTATTTTTCATCACCCCACACCCGTACCCACACCTACACACCCCCATTCACTTATCCCCTTGAAGAATTCAGCAGCCCCCTCTTTTGTCCCCACTTGGATTTCAAGGAAAAGAAATGAAAGAAAAGAAAAGAAAATGGATAAATGAGTTGGGCTTTGACTTTGTGGGTTGACTTGGCTTATTTCCCCACCTCACTCTCTCTCCTCCCCTCCCCATATTGTGGCCGAATCTCTCTTCTTACTGCTGCAACAGCAGCCCCCTCTCATTTCCCCCATTTCCCCTTCTCCTTCAACCTCAAAAACCCTTCAAAAATACATCAAAAATCCTACAAAATCAAAATCAAGCTCCTACCCATTTTTCCTTAGCCCCTATAGCATGGATCTTGATGCAAAGATTTCAATTTGGAGGGCTAGATTTCTAGTTGGATCAATGGGTTGTGAGGTATAAAAATCTTGACCCTTTTTGTTAAATTGTTGTTTAATTATGATAGTCTATTTTATTCGAGTGTTAATTTGGTTGTGATTGCTAGTTTAGGAAATTCTAGAAAAGGGTAAAAAAATTTTATTAGGGTTGTTATCATTAGATTGTGGTCTTAATGAGTAGATTAACATGTTTTTGTTATGTAAAACTTAATCTTGTTACATCTTGCTAATTGCTACCTTTAAATTGTCCAAATTGCATAATATTGCAAACTAGGTTTTCAAAATTAAGTTAAATTTTTAGATAAAAATTCTAATTATGGTTTCATAGCATTATTAACATTATAATGAGTGGTTTAATACCTTAGGTTATGCAAAACTAAGCTTAATTGATAAATTGTGAATTTTTGCTTGAAAATTGTTAAAATTGGATAATTTGTAAACTAGGTTTTTGGGGTTAATGAAATTTAATGAGATTAAATTGTGGAAATGGTTTATATAACTTAGTTATGATATTTAGTGGATATTATGGCCATTAGTTTTGTTAAAATGTCAAGTTTCGAATTAAAACGGTAATTAAGTGTTTTCTAAGTTTTGTGAAATAAACCGATTTGATCAATTTATTGGTTTTGCTGATTTGCATCGTATTTCATATATTTTTAGTGATTTATGAAACCATGATTGGTATGTTTGGTTTTAACTCGATGATCTGACGTTTGTATGACGATATCGAGGGTTGGTGGTGGTTTTGAAAGCGTGGTCCATAGGTTCTAACCTATAGGCCTTTGGCGTGTCGATTTGGTTTTCCGATATGATTTTAATGCGCATTTGCGATTATGTATATGTGTAGGTACCCCACGTGATGTCGAGACGTTGAAGATGAAGAGGGTGACATCGGCATCGGCAAACAAGGAGCAGGTGAGTAGATTTATATCTACGGGGAGAAGTCGGGTGGATGGCGTATAGCACCCCCGCAGTCCGTGGTGGTGTATACGGATGCGTATACACACCAACAATTATTATATGTTGTCTGGGATTAATATTGATGTTTAGGATGGATTTTGGTGTGTTGGATTATTTTAGTGTTGCGAACCCTAGGGTAGTGTTGCACTACACATACACACATACATACTTGCTTACATTCCTATTTATATGTGCTCATGGGATTCTTTTTAGTTATGTGTTCACATGTGTATGGGACTATGTGTTCACATACGGATTTGAGGATGATACTTGGGATTGAGCTGAGTCGATGAGATTTGTTGTGTGGTTGTGATATCGATGATATGGCAGGATTCGTACTTGAGGTACGTCCTGGTGTTATAGCGGATCTTGGGGCGGCGATACGGGTGAATAGGGTTATAAATAAAAATGGTCGACATGTGATCGTGATATGAGGCATGATATGCTAGGATATTGATATTATGCCATATCGGGCGATGTATACCCCTTGATGATGATATGTGTTGATGATATCGGTTTGTACGAGACTGTTGATCAGTAGTCAGATCATGACTATATTGATGATTTTAGTATTGTACTAGACATAGGTCAGTACCCTGGACTACGATCTCGGATAAAGAGGATACCAGATGAATAGTGTGATGAATATGATATTAACCCGTACCCAGATTTGGGGATGCCGTACGACGGATTTACGTACGAGCTATATTTTGATGATTGATCCGCACTCTTGACTTGGGATGCCTGATTGTAGATATGGTATCGGATATGATATTATTGAGGCGGGATCACCGACTATATATATACAGGTATGTATATACATCGACTCAGATGTTAGGCGGTTTCCTTACCTGTAGTCCAGCTGGTTAGCTTAGCCCTTTAGTTTAGTTTAGTTGTTAGATTAGATTCGATTCTTACCTATTTCAAAAACTAGCGAATCGTGGGTATTTTAAAAGACAGCCCAAGGGATCCTACGGATATTTCAAAAGACGTACCTTTTCATAAAAACACCGTAGCCCCTATTTTCAAAACCCCATGATTCATGTTATTTCAAAAGGCTCCATTTGTAGGACTTATATTAGATTAATGCAGATTAGTTATAGTTGCGTCTAGTTTTCAGCTCCCGCTCATTTTGTGGTCCGCTTCGCATCGCATGCTTATTTTATGTTTCATACTCCATTAGTGATATCATGCTGTTAGGACACCAGCACCATTACCGATGATGCGTATGTACCACGTACACTTAATTGCCGGCTCACACACATCTTCATCGGTAATTGCCATGTCACGTACACCTTAGAAAATATTATTGCTTAACTTAGCTAGATAGCTAGTAGTTTGACATAATATTAGTGTACTTACCTTATATGCCAGCTTAGATATTGTAGTTATTACTTGTCACTTCATGCATACTGTTATTCATCGTTATGCCGCATTCATGGATTCTCATGCATATATTCACTATTTTACGTGTTATTGAGGTTTTGGATTCGGATTTCCATGAGATTTTCTGGATTTGGAGGAAAACCGCAAAAACATAAATAAACCTTTTCTCTCTTTTAAAATAAAAAGTGCGGTTTTCCTATGATGTATGAGTCGTCCACCATGAGTTTGCTGATGGATTTCGAGACCCGATTCGAGGAGTGGAGGAACCGTTTCGGGTACATGGTGGACCCGGTATGGTACCCCGGGGCAAGATGAATGTGGTGTTGACGTTGAGCCTGGCAGGGGATAGATTACCTACCGGTGATATTACCCGACGCGTCGGATATCCGGAGGATACCGTCGTGGTCTTGAGATGGATGGTAGGGGCCGGTCTGGACTGACGGCGCCCTAGATATTGAGATTGAGACATTGATATTTCGAGACATTGAGATTTATGTTTTGTGTCGATGCTAGACACTGTTGATACTGATTTCATTTATGATACCTCAGTTTAAAAGTACAAAGGAAATCTCACTAATTTATGAAAACAGTTCTTCATTTACATGTATTCTGTTTTCATGCATTCATACCTCATTCATATGATATATTGCTACCTGAGGCACTGACACGGGCACATGAGATTACACTCGGGTTAGATATTTACCCTAGCCTTGTTATAGGCTACATGTTATTCATATATTTGAGGATATATTATAATCATTGACCTAGGTTGCGTTATTTATGCGATTTCTGTGCGTAGATGTTTTTCTACTCACGAGTTGGCAACTCACCCCTGTTGTGCCACAGTTCTTGCAGGTTTCGCCGTACAGGTTTAATTACGGCTTGCTGGCACTCTTTCCATTTTTGGGTGACTTGCAAGTAGGTGGGTTATTTGTATCTTACCCATCATTATATCTTGTATATCATTATTCTGTTGTATCTAGAAGTTCCATCAACAAAACATGTATTTATTTTGAGATAGAGACCAGTGATGTTATTCCTTCGATCTTAGAGTCGCGCGTTATTTTCTGTGGTTTTCTTGCGGTTTTGAGTTTCCTTTTGAGTTTTGATCCTCGCCCTTGGCATTGTATATTATATTGCTTGTGTGGTTGTGACCGTCGATTGACGAAGAGCTAGCTCCCGCTTGGGGATGCCTTTTTATGGATTTCGTATACTATTCATGTTGATCCCGTTTGGGAGCCAGTATTTATAAAGGAGACTCTGCCGAAATTTTCAGGAAATTTTTGATGTTAAAAAAAAAAAACGCATAACTTGTCTCATGCTATTAAAACTACTAGATTTTAAATTGGTTTTCCTTCACTCTACTACTTTTCTTGGTTTGGATTTCTGGGTTTTCGGCTTACTTAGATTACGTACGTCTCGAGACATTTCGTAGTTTAAGTGCCGGTCATGTTCCGTACTTTTGGGTCGTGACAAAGTTGGTATCAGAGCGTTAGGTTTTAACCTTCGGAGCGTAGGATGACCCTTGGTTGATGGATTAGGTGACTAAAGTAGAGTGACGTACCGTTGGTATGTTCCGCAGCATATTTACGACACGCCACTCCACTTATGAAGCCTTAGGATGTACATTTCCTTGTTCAGTATTATATTCCTTCCTGATCTAGCCTCATCGGTACCAGTTTGGTTTTGCTGCTACGGTCACGGGCAGGGAGAGCTACGGCTAGAGTTGCGGTCAGCACAAGCTCGTCACGAACGAGGACTGACCAGGGCGAAATTCCGGTGACACACGATTGCAGAGATGTGTCTTTTTACTGTGTTTTACGCCACGAGCGTTGGATGGATCGCCGTATGAGATTGCTCGGACGTGCAGATTAGCACTAGAGGATTGAGCCAATGATAGAGGCCAGCCATATTTTGATGACCGCTGGTGTGTTGCTTATTCATGATGGTCGAGGCACTGTTCAGCGTGCAGACGAGCGAGCCAGTTATTGCTTGGAACGACGGGATATTGCCCCAGATGCTGGAGTTAGTGCAGAACGAGTTGTACTAAGAGATGATAGAAGATCGCTAGTCATCGAGGATGAATGACTAGGACATATGGATCGTTCGCCTACCCCGATGCGAGGTCATCAGATAGATTGATTCCAGCTAGAGACGACTTCACGCGGAGACGTTGGGAGTCGACAGAGACGATCGAATGTCAGAAACCTATTATTCCAAGTTTAAAGTAGTCGGAAAGACATGCAGGCAATCCTATGGTCCCTCTAGAAGAATGAAACCCTAACTCGACCTAATGACCGTGTGAAAGCCTTTGAACCTTCGGGTTTGCGGCAGTTCTACGGCGCCATTAGTGAGGCTTGGGTTTGCCCTTCTACGGCTGGACCACCGATGCTGTGGTATGTACTCGATACTATTAAACCGTGCCCAAGAGGTTGAGCTCTTGGGGGATTATGAGGTTTTGACGACTTGATCGGATGGCTCGACTTAATTCGGATGCTAGGTGGTGAGATGCATTTCTTGGGAGACTCCAGATACGAGGATAGCCGTTGGAGCTCAGTCCATGCAGCCACGACGAGACGAGTCCGGAGCAGTCGACATTAGAGAAAAGTGGAGTAAGAGGTTCGTACGAGATCTTGATGAGACGACGTTCCACTCAGCCGACATCAGAGATGCGGTACGCATGCCGAGGCATTGTACTTGGATATACCTTCCAGAAGGAATCGCGATGAGTATGTAGCCGTTCAGGAACGAGAATAGATCTAGTAAGGGACGATGACTTCCGGACAGTTCGGCAGAGACGAGATTTGGGAGAGATCTCGATAGAACCTTTCTGGAATAAATTACGAGAAGACTTGGACCCAGTAGTGGTCATGTTATGGACACCGGCAGGCCAGAGTTCAGGATCGTCGACGAGACATGCTATGAGTGACCACGACAGTTGGCCAGAGATTCTTGAGTATGTGCTTGAGCGGGACTATTCCGCCATACTTGATTTTGGGTATTTTGGGCGATCTATTCGCATGATTGATTTTGATGATTGAGTTTCATGATATTTGTTTTCATGGACCATAGTTGCACCTACTGAGTAATTACGATTTTGCACAGTTGTTGCACTTGACATCGTTTTCGTGCCTTGGTTTCTCATGTTTATGATTTTATGGGTTTCATACAGTTGAGTTGATTTTGTGCATGATGGATGCACCAGATTTGGATTTTTAGCTCATGTTGGGCGCCTGTTACGAGATGCGATTTGGTGCACACCAGATGCACTAATTCGAGATTTTTCGTGCATGTCAGATGCACCTGATTTTGCTGTCAGGCACACACGTTGCCTACGACAGATGTTTCGTGCACACCCGATGCACTTAGATGTTGTTTCTGTGCGCATGTATGGCACATTCATGGATTTTGATTTCCGTGCGCACCAGACGCACGTAGCATTCATGTGCATATTTTGGGATTGATTTCGTATAGAGCAGTACGTTTTTATGATATTGCTATGTATTTTCGTACTGAGCAGGACTAGTCAGAGGACAGTACCTGAATATATTTTGCATGCATTGATAGTTATTGAAGGGATTTCCAAAAAGCGAGCTATAGCCTCAGTATTTACCTGCGTGTCGGATATGACACGAAATGTTTAAAACAAGGAGACCCTTCTAAATTGTTTCCAAAATGGCGGAACGTACATTTCAAACAAAGGTATATATGTATATAGTTATTTTCTTATGATAGACGTCCGCCACTGTGCAGTGTTATACGCGTTGCACAGCGACTTAAAGAGATTTGGCATGCATTTCCTTCAGATACTTACATATATAGATTCGATATTTACATGTATAGTTTCGAGTTATACAATATTGGTTTTGCCTTGGATTTGGCATTGATGTCTTCCCCATGACTCCGATGATTGCGGGATGCTTGACGGAGTTTTGATTTGAGTTATATGCTCATTTTTCAAGCGCATGCGCTGCGCTACGATTTGTTTTATGTATTTACAATTTCGGAGCCCCGACGACTTGATGGTTTTGGTTTAGATGTTTTAGTATTTGGGGAGAGTTTTAATTTAAATTCGGGGACCGAATTTCTTTAAGGGGGGAAGATTGTAACGTTTTGAAAATCGTTTCGGTGAAATTTCGAAAAATCGGTAAAATAAAGGGGTTTTCTGTAAAAATTCAAAATACAAATATCTTATTATAAAAATTAAATATACATATTCTAGCTATGTAATTGCTATTATTTGGTGTTTATTGAGCCGCTGGTGAAACTTCAAATTTTCTGAAAAAATATTATATTATTATTATTTTAAGCCGTCACTAATACATTTAATTAGGGAAAATTACAAATTGGAATGAGTTGAAACAAATTTTGTGCATCATAAAACATTAAATAAAATTTTATCATGTGGTTTTTGGAACGAAATCATTTGCCAAAACGGTTTAGAAATTATTGAAGAAAAAAGGCTTTTTTTTAGCGTAAATGGATGTTTGGGGTATTGTATTTATCATTTTTCATCACCCCACACCCGTACCCACACACTAGTAAAATAGGGAGTTGCCCCTACGGATGGAAATATCCGCAGGGGCATATTTAACTTGGCCCTACGGATTAATCCGTAGGGCTAAAAGCTTGCCCCTACGGGCACTGACGTCCAAGAATAAAAATATTAATTCTTAATTTGGTGTTTGCCCCTACGGAGGCGCAAACAAAGGACCTACGGGTATATCCATAGGGGAAAGTAAATATCGTTTTAAAATAAAGCCAGATCGAAAAGCCTACGCTCATTTTCTCTCTCTCCCTCAAACGCGCGCGAAAAACCCCAAATCGCCACCGTCACGTCGCCACCGTCGTCGCCACCGCCGATTTCGTCGCCACCGTCGTCGCCACCGCCGGTTTCGTCGTCGCCACCGCCGGTTTCTTCGTCAATTCGCCACCGTCGTCGCTCCAGCCCACCAGCGCACCCGTTCAGGTATAAATCTCGAGGTAAATTAAAGCATTTTTGGATTATTCATGGCTAGGTCTGGGTTGCGCGCGCGAGAGTTGGGTTTGGGCAGGGGCGCGGTGGCGGTCGGGGTCGGGGTCGGGGTAGGGTTAGGGTTGGGGTTCGGCTGCTGCTGGGGTGGGGCTGGGGTTAGGGTTACTGTGGGGCTGGGGTTAGGGTTACTGTGGGGCTGGGGTAGGGTTACGGTGGGCTGGGGTTAGGGTTGGGGCTGGGGTTAGGGTTACTGTGGGGCTGGGGTTAGGGTTATGAGAGGCATGTCAGCATATTTATGTGTAATAATTGAGAGGATCAAGCTAAGTTCTATGCAAGCAGTCCCTCAGAATACATAGATAGCTAGCTTTACATTTTAAATTAACATATTCCATAGTTGTCTTAATGGTAAGGCAGATAACCATATTGTGTAAGAGCTGACATTAATACAACCATAGGGAGCTGACAGATTATACATCTCATGTGGCATTAAAATCTATAAATGGACATACGAGATAATGCAAAGAAAGAGCAATAGATCAAGACTCAATCAACTTTCCTATGCTTTATGATTTCAGCGGATAGCTCAAGTTTAGTTTCAACTTTATATTCTTATTTTTCTCCCTTTTTTCTTTAGTGCTTCTTTCTCCATTTCTTTGAAGAGTCTCTCACAGCGAAATACACTCCAATTGCTGTTGAAGATTTTAGAATGTATCCAGAATTTAAGAAAAAAATGTTGTGCCCCTTATGCTTCTGTTATTCAACTCCTTCCATACACTCTGGACTTCTCAAATTTAAAAACTATTAGAAGTGTACTTGTTTATCATACATTGAACACACCATGCATGCTATTTCCATGACACATGGCAGATGAGGTGTCTCATAACTCAATATTAGCGATTTCCATGATCACGACACGTGGCAGATGAGGTGTCTCATAACGCTTTATGATATCAGTATCCTATATTTATAGTTTTAATTGTTGATTGTTATAGATGTATACCATTGCAATAATAGTTTTTGGTTGATGAATGCTATTGCAATGTAGGATGATCAGTTCTATCAATCTTGATCTCAATGGTTTAAAATCATGTTACACATACAACACGAATGCACAACAAACGCATAATTAGAGAGCGACTCGAGATATTCGGGTTAAAACCAATATATGATACTCGATGATGATATGAAACCTTCATATTCCCATCGATACCCGTATATGAAACTAAAAGCGCCACTTAGTCCCCGTCTATCGGTTAACATACGTGCGATGCTCGTCGTGACCTAGAACTATACGAAGGTTGTTAAATATCGGACAGTATAGCTCGATACTAACAACCGTCGTATAGTCTACGCGACAAGAAAATTCAATCGTATGGTAACCCATAGATTTGTCCCATGTGGACAAGTTAAGAATGTATAAAGCAAACGCCTTCATTCACTTGTGTTTTCATCCGTTTCGAGATATTTCGTCGGTACCTTTCCGCTGGTTCTCCGTGTACAAAGATAGATTAGATGTTCATTTCAACGTTGTTTCACAGCTTTGAAATGATTATCTATTCTATTACAGTGTACTCGGAGAACAGCGGGGAGGTGCTGCCGAAATTTACTCGAAACGGTTGAAAGCACAAGTGATGGGCGTTCGCTCTATACATTCTTAATGGGATAGAAGCCTACCCCCGACAGCCGGAACAGATACATACAAACGCATAATTAGAGAGCGATTCGAGATGTTCGGGTTAAAACCAATATATGATACTCGATGATAATATGAAACCTTCATATTCCCATCGATACCCATATATGAAACTAAAAGCGCCACTTAGTCCCCGTCTATCGGTTAACATACGTGCGATGCTCGTCGTGACCTAGAACTATACGAAGGTTGTTAAATATCGGACAGTATAGCTCGATACTAACAACCGTCGTATAGTCTACGCGACGAGAAAATTCAATCGTATGGTAACCCATAGATTTGTCCCGTGTGGACAAGTTAAGAATGTATAAAGCAAACGCCTTCATTCACTTGTGTTTTCATCCGTTTCGAGATATTTCGTCGGTATCTTTCCGCTGGTTCTCCGTGTACAAAGATAGATTAGATGTTCATTTCAACGTTGTTTCACAGCTTTGAAATGATTATCTATTCTATTACAGTGTACTCGGAGAACAGCGGGGAGGTGCTGCCGAAATTTACTCGAAACGGTTGAAAGCACAAGTGATGGGCGTTCGCTCTATACATTCTTAATGGGATAGAAGCCTACCCCCGACAGCCGGAACACATACATACAAACGCATAATCAGAGAGCGATTCGAGATGTTCGGGTTAAAACCAATGTATGATAATATGAAACCTTCATATTCCCATCGATACCCATATATGAAACTAAAAGCGCCACTTAGTCCCCGTCTATCGGTCAACATAACGTGCGATAATTTATTCTTTTCAACGACAAACGCACACACAAAGCATATACATGGATTTTCTCCTTTGTCAGTAACTATCCCGTTCTTATATTTCTCAATATAGTCAGCATAACCTACAATTTATATGTTATTCAGTCTAACATGGCCCATGAGTACGTCAGAGTTAAGGACTGGATGTATGTGGATTGGAAACAACGTATGCAACCTAAGTTTGTCGCAGGAGTTGCTGCTTTCCTTGAATTTGCACGAGCACATAATAAGATCATAATAGAGAAGATTCTCTGTCCGTGCGATAGATGTGGCAATAAGTACTGGCAGAAGGTAGAATTGGCAGAGCTTCATATTGTAAAACATGGGTTTACTAGACTTTATTCAACTTGGAAATATCATGGGGAAGGAGAAGAATGCAGTACTGCGGTAGAAGAAGGAGAACACGATAATACGGCAGGAGAAGAAGAAGAATTCGGTAATACGGCAGGATACGGAAATTTATTTCCATTAGAAGAAATGGAGGATATGGTAGAGGCTGCCCTAGGTGAATCTATTCGTACCGAAGATGACATTCCTTCCGGTCAAGGACCGCGTGCGGATAAATATGAAAATTTCATGAATGATGCTAGGAAACCAATTTATGAGAATGCGAAGTATTCCACCCTCTCATGGTTCGTCCAACTTTTCCAAATTAAGTGCCTAAATGGATGGAGCAACAAGTCATTCACAATGCTTCTTTCGTTCTTGAAAGATTCTATGCCTCCGGGAAATAATGTGCCCGAAAGCTGGTACGAAGCCCAGAAAATGATGTCTGATTTGGGTCTAAAGTGCGAGAAGATTCAAGCATGTCCTAAAAATTGCGTGTTGTACCGGAAAGAGAATTCAGATTTGAAAGAGTGTCCAACATGCGGAGAGGCCAGGTATAAGCCGAAAGATTCTGATAAGAAGCCTGATATACCTGTGAAGATAGCACGATATTTTCCCATAACACAGAGGCTACAGAGGCTATTCAGGTGCAAGAAAACAGCCGAGGCAATGATTTGGCATCACCGTGCTCCTCCAAGCGAAAATGGAAAAATGAGCCTTCCAAGAGATTCACCGGCATGGAAGGATTTCGATAGGAGGCACGCAATATTCAGTAGCGATCCTCGCAATGTCCGGCTCGGACTGGCTGCCGATGGCTTCTGCCCATTCAACTATATGGCTGGAAGTCACAGTACATGGCCCGTTGTAATGATGATTTATAATCTGTCGCCTTGGTTGGCTATGGACCAATCATACTTTATGATGCCTCTTCTTATCGACGGACCAAACTCACCGGGGAACAATATCGACGTCTATCTCCGACCTCTGATTGAGGAGCTGAAAACTTTGTTCATTGATGGTGTAGAGACATATGATTCAAACACAAATACAACCTTCATACTGCATGCGGCTTTAATGTGGACAATTAATGACTTTCCTGCGTATGGAATGCTTTCAGGTTGGTCCGTACATGGTCACAAAGCATGTCCTCATTGCCATGAACACACAACATCAAAATTTTTGAATTTTAGCAGGAAGGTTTGTTATTGTGGCCATCGACGTTTTCTGCCTCCAGACCACCCCTATAGGTTAGACACGGTTCACTTTGATGGTCATCAGGAGCTTCTTGGGCCTCCATCCCCATTGTCCGGAGAGGACGTGACTGCTAAATGGGATGGTTACAATAACGTGACCTTCGGGATGGATCCGACGAGACAGGTCAAACCACAATATTGGAACAAGTTAAGCATTTTCTTCGAGCTTCCGTACTGGTCTACAAATTCAGTGCGTCATTGTCTGGACGTCATGCATATAGAGAAGGGAGTATCAGAGCACATACTTAACTTGCTTCTGTGTAAAGACGGGAAATCGAAAGACAACATGAATGCCCGGATGGATCTACAAGAGTGGGGAATAAGAAGTGAACTGCACCCTAAACCGGTAACGGGTAAACCGGGCAAGTTTGTACTTCCCAATGCCACTTATCATATGTCACAACCGGAGAAGAAAAGATTCCTGCAGGTGTTGCATGATTTGAAAGTCCCCACAGGTTTCTCAGGATCATTCAGCAAGAAAATAAAAATTGTGAAGGGCAAGATCGATGGGCTGAAAAGTCATGACCACCATGTTATCGTGGAGCACCTTCTTCCATTAGCCCTCAGGACTTCTCTCCCCAACTCGGTTGGTCTAGTAATCAACGACCTATGTTGTTTTTTCAGGGAGTTGTGTGCTAAAACGCTGGAGGTTGCGACGCTAGATAAACTAGAAAATTCTATTGCGTTGATACTTTGCAAGTTTGAGCGTATTTTCCCACCGTCATTCTTCGATATCATAATACACTTGACGGTTCATCTTGCAACTGAGGCGAAGTTGGATCACCTAAGATGTATACAGGTGCTCATTGAGTTATGAGTACACCGGACAGGACTCGCCAGGAACATGCTAGTTGGTCATATACCAGACGTCAGATGGCAGTTCCCTGGTGACATGTGTGCAGGTTAGTTCATCGACCTGGGGATCGTCATTTGTCTCGTGTGAGTTCCCACTGTACTTTGATTACTACCCTACCACGGCTCAAAGGAGTCGTGCAAACAGGTTTTAGTTGGGTACAGTCCCGAGCCACATGGAGGCAGTGAGCGTATCTTCAGGGGTTCGTCTCTCCCGGTATTGGGGGTGAGGTCGTGCTGTGTCTAGGAGAGCCATTACACAAAGTCCTTGGCCAAGGCAAGGAGATTTACTGGTAGGTATTCCAGTAGTATCTCAGGGTGTTCTGGGCTACACTCCGACACGACTTGTACCGCTTTTGGGGGTCTGACTTTTACCAACCCCCTAGGCCCGCCATGCGATACTCATAAACGAACGGACCGGACTGTACGGATATTGTCACTGACAGGCTCAGTAGGGTTGTCAGGCTGAGTTCACTCACAGACGTCCCTTTTAGTCAATACTTGGTAGCCCGTTACGTATTGGCTTATACCTCTGACGTGCTAGTGGTTAAATTCACAACCGAGGTGTTGACGAGTCTTTAGAGTCCCCCACATTCAGTTACTCAGCTTTCGGACGAAAGGTTGTAGAGGCCGTATGGAGATATGGCAAGGTCCGATCAGATACGTGCGGTATTGCACGGATCAGGATAGGACAGTTTGTACTACAGGCCGTATGGATATATGGCACGGTTCGATCAGATAAGTGCGGTATTGCACGGATCAGGATCGAACGGATATTACTAGCCGGCTTTGGTATAAGCCGGATCCTAGTATAGTACAGTGTAGATTATGTCTCATTGCATTTGTATTTCGGTCGAAATACAGATGCGGGTGTGTATGCACAGTATTGGGGTTTTCCTGTAATTTATTACGGGACCAGTTTTCTGGAGTTGCCAGTTTGCTTTCCGTTTCGGCCAATTTCCTTTGTATCGTTCATTGGCCGAAGATTGGTGGAGGAGGGTTTATTTGCATTGTTGCAGATAGGCAATTGTGGAGGGGGTTCTTTGCATCTTGTAGTATCATGATGGTTTTCATGATGAGCACCATCACTTGACTTCTTCTTCTCATGATGGCTTGACTTTTTGAAGCCATCATGCATGAGATGATGGTTGCCTTGGAGTGTTGGAATTGGTGTGATCATTTGATTATTTCATCATCACTTGTTTTCCACCCACCCCCTTGTCTTTGTTCTTTCTCTCTCCAATCACACATGGAAAGGGGTGGGCCGGCCATTTTAGGAGGATGAGGGAATTGCTTCTTTTTAGTAGTGGGGAGAAAAATGACACTCTCATTCTTTGGTTATCACATTTTTCTTCACCTCTCTCCAAGTTCTTTTTCTTCCACCACAAAGGCATCTCCATGAACCCCAAATGAGACTTCTTCTACTACACATTCTACAGCAAATCTTGGGCACGTCGAGTAGCCGGCTTCGTGCCCGAGTTGCCTCGGCATTGAGGTGGGAGCCCGTAAACAAAGTAGGCGATGTGGTGCACTTCCGGCGACGAGGAGGAGACAGGACTTTCCGCAGGAGATCGGGACCATGACGAGAAGACCGGAGGAGTTGGATCGTCGGTATATCTCTATTCCCTTTCTTGTAGTTAGCTAGGACTAGTTAATGGTTCGATCCGGGTATTAGTGCGCGGCGGTTTGCCAGTTCAAGTAAAATTTAAGTTATTCACCGCTTCCGCAATTGGCCGTCGGATTGACGGCCGGGGCGCCGCCGTGCACTTACAGTGGTATCAGAGCCTCGCCATTAACTTAGTCTAGCTTTCCTTAATGTATTTTGCATTTCCGATCGACCAAAATTCCAAAATCTACATTTTAGTTCGCATCAGTTTTCTGTTGAAATTTTTTGGTGTCCAAAAATTTTTCAGGTTGTATAAAAGTACTGTGCAGGAAATTCTAAGACTACTGGAAAAATTCGACACAGTCAGTCGACCAATGTAGCGCGGATCCACGGCCAAACCCCTCATTGGGCCGCGGATCCGCCGCACATTGGTGTCGTGACTGCATCAATTTTTCCCAGTGGGCTTCTGGGCTTAAAATAGGGGTTTTGGAATATTAAAATTGGGCCAATTATTTCTGTGAGTGCTACAGTATTCCTTTGGGGCCCACTTGTTAATTTTTGATCGATCGGATATTTTAAACACATTTTTCACAGTATTTACATTATATCTGCGACCGTGAATGTCACTTGATCGGTAAATCCGGTCTAACTGCTATAGCCCGGTTAGACGGATTTGCCAACGTGACTTTCACGTTGATGTTCTGTTTTTGCTGTGATGTTGCGGATCGGTCGTGGGGGATAGCCTGGATGCAATGCTAGTACAGTTGTGGTTGTATTATGTACATTTGATATTGCGGGGCGAGCGTCCGACATGTGGACTGCCGTCACTGCCTGTTTGTATTATTATTTTGGGGCACGACCTGGTTGCGGTCGATGTACCCGGTGTATGTATATTTTACTTTCTGTACTAGGATTGCCCCGCGGAGGGGTGCACGGATAGCCGGGTTCTAGAGGGCAACAAGCCCGCATCTCATGGCATTGAGACGGAGGGGGCTTCACTCTAGGATTGGCGGGCTATTCGCCGCACTCGTAGGGGGTACAGGTTGACCCAGGAGGGGTGCCCAAGTTGCCGGATTCCGTGAAGTGCCGGGTGGTCCATTCACGTCGCTGAAGGGGGCTGCCTCGCTTCAGGTTTTGGCGGGTGACTTGCCGCGCCCTTAGGGGTCTAGTTTTTCATTGCACAGGCTATCCACACGACCAGGGGAACGTCGGGTTTCAGCGGCTCTGTGAAACCCGGGGATCCCAGATATCTGTATTGTTTCTGTGATGCTGTACATTTCTGTGATGTTGCATTTTATTCACGCCTTGAGCGAATATAATATATTGGTATATATATTAGTAGATGTTGTATATGTTTTGCATCCGCGCTAGTCCAGTCCCCGCTCTGTCGTTAGTAAGCTAACCTAACGGGTAATGACGGGACCCAGTGGCGAATGCGGATGGCATATACGTACATCAGTATATTTTCGTTCTTTTTGGTGTGATCAATTGATGGGATTGCGTTGATTCGGATCAATGCAAGTTAAAAACAAACCTAATCTGATGTTGTTGGAACACTTTTCAAAAAGCTGTTATTGCAAGGACGTTCACTTTTGTTTTGCATCGTGGTATTCAGTTGGAATATCCTGCTCCTCAGTCGACGAGGCAAGGGCCGAGATCCCTTCACCGGGAGTGACCCCTTGGACAGAAGTTTGCGTCAGGGCATTAACTTCACTATAGCCGACTACTTTTGCTTTGCACCGTGGTATTCAGTTAGAATATCCTGCACCCCATTCTACGGGGAAAGAGCCGAGATCCCTTCACCGGGAGTGACCTCTTTAGCGAAGGTTTTCGTCACTATATTTTTAAAAGCTATCCGTTCCTTCGACGATATCAAGTTCATTACGTTAAAGGTTTTCGCCAGAAACCATTCGTAGCCCTCCGTCATTTCAGTTAAATATTCGGTAGTATTCAAGCTATGTATTTTGACCTCACGCCAAGGCATAGTGATTGGTAGCTGCCGGGTATTTATCTGTTGCATAGATAGATGCGTTGGTTTGGGACAGTCGTACTACTATTTTGGCCTACGTCAAGGGTATGTACGGGTGGGTTCAGATTAACCTGGATAATGACGGGCAGAACTTGACATGCGACTTATGATATTTTGACCTCACGCCAAGGTCATAAGAGCATGGGGCAGAAATCACATCGGGAGTTTCAAAAGAACTGAAACTTGCCAGATATGCGCATACCTTCTGGAGTATGATAGCGTGAGCGGATTCCGTCACATTATCATGCGGTGATAGTTGGATCCCGATTCACACTGATGAGTTAGTTTACTCCTCGGGTGACCCCGACTAATTCTTCCTTCAGGTTTGGAGGAGAATTTGAGGTACAGTGGGAGGATTCCAGATTAGATAAATTGGTAACCATTCTGATCTAGGTTAGAGTGCACGCTGAGTGTTTCTTTTCTCTTTCTCTCTTTGGCAGCGACCATTGACCTGACCCTAAGACTATGACTCAGTGACCAAGTTGACCGAACCTTCTTAAACACTGGCTTTTTGATTGTCAAAGTTGCAAACCTCATTGCCACTCCTACTTTTACCCTTTTCTCCAGAACACCCCGTATTACTACGAACGTCCACTTCCATTGGACAAAACCATCGTATGGTTAGATACGAACTCGAAAGAATTTATTCGAGGATGGTTTCAGGTTCTGGAGAAAACGGATAGGACTATTCAGTTGTCTTTTCCTTTTACCTTCTCTCAGGATGCGAGTACTCCTTGGTTTAGGAGATAGTACACCTATTACGCAAATTGGATAGTCTTCTTCCAAACCTTAGGCTGGTGCCGACCGGTAGGGAATGAAGAAAACCAATTAGCCTAACGATGGTGTACAGAAGGTATTAAGTTCAGACAAAGCAAGGGATTAGTAAGAGGGCAAAGTAAATTGCGACTGCTATTCACGACCAAACCAAGTATTCCTTCGCCAATCCTAAATCACCTTTGTATTTCACCAGGACACTCCGTATCACTACGAAGATCCACAGTTTATTGGATACTCCATCGTATGGTTATATACGAACTCGAAAGGAACTTGTTCCAGTTCGGGGATGGATTCTGGTCCAGGAGAAATAGGAATAAGGTTTATTCGGTTGTCTTTTATCTTCACCCTCTCTCATTGCGAGTGTTCCTAGGATTGGGACAGTACACCCATTATGCTTATTGGATAGTCTTCTTCCAAACCATAGGCTGGTGCCGAACGGTAGGGAAGGAAGAAAACCATTTGGCCTAAAAGGGTGTACAGAAGGTAAAGACTAAAGACATATGAAGGGATTTGGAGAGGTGGCAAAGAACTATACGGTTACAGTTGTGAATCTGGATAATGGAAGAGGCATTACTAGGAATACCAGGATACCCCATCGGAACATTTCAATGTTTCAGTCTCACTGTGTACTGTTAAAAGAAAACTGATTTCCCGATTAGATACTTACTCCAGGGTATGTATTTACCAGTTACGATTCTCACATCTGTATGGCTTTACAGATGATGAGTGGGAGTAAGTTATTGGGAATTGGGTGATTATCCTCATTATATCGGGATTCGATGTAATCGGTGATATTTGAGGAAGTCACCTAGGTCGTTTGCCGGTCGGCAAATATTTGGTTTTGAATATCCGCAGTTATGCACCAATTTCAAATTGATATATCTGTACGTCTATTTTCATAGAGTGAGATATACCTTTCTGAAATTATGTCTATGACATTTACCGATATCAGTGGATGGTTAGGTAAGGAGCATTAAACAGCGGTGTAATTCTTCTTAACCATAAGTACAGTTTTCAACCTACGACACACAGTGAATGAGTTATTAGACTCAAGGGACTTGTACAGAGTATTGTATGTTGTCCAGGGTCCATCAGGACAGAGGGGTTGGTCCTTGTACTATATTCGGTTTACTTATGACTTCTCTAGTTTTTAGACAAGTGTTTCGTGGAAACACAGGGTCCGAATTTGGAGAAGTTATAGGTATTTGAATAGAGCAGAGAACCAGGTGTAGCAAGTATCGGGATTCTTCAAAGTGATCGAAGATGTAGGTACTTGTGCATGGTATTCAGTTGACAGTAATGATTAAGAGAAATTGCTTCTCTTTCAGGTTACTCATAATTGGAAGCATTCCTAAGTTGAGTAACGCTGATCGGCCTCCTTCCATTAAGTTGACATGCACTGGAGACAGCTGCATGATTTTGAATCTGGTTCAATTAAATCAGTGCCTCTGTTTCTATATTGGATATAGAATAGTTCATATCTTAACGTTGTTAAGGTACGGGGAGTTGTCCGGTTTATGATTAAAACCAGACACTGGACAACTCAAGGCACGTTTCTGTAATGGCTGTTTGTTGGTTGACCCAGGCTATGACGAGGGTTGACTTTCTACCATCTGGATGAACAATAGCAATATTGTTCTAGACTCGCCACAGTTTTAATAAAAATGGATTTTTTCAGAAAACAGTAGTGGGAGTATGGTAGAACTGGAAGTGATTCCAGAACCACAAACGATTACTGAAGATTTGATAAGGAACCTAAAGATTCAATCTGGTTTGACATTCCATTGGCCACTCCGCAGATAAGGTGGGTAACTTCAGGCACCCGAGAGGTACTACGGTAGCCTCGAGGACGGTGACAGGGAAGTTCTTGTTTACCCACAATTACCATTGCTGTTGTTCCAGGCTGCGAGACCCGGCGGGAGGATGAGTATAGCGTCGTTCTGAACTCGCTTTAGAAGTGTACGTGTATATGACTCTGCCAGAGGGTTGTCGTAGTCAGTGGGAGCAACGGAAGCATTGGTGGACAGGTAGCTTATGTCTATTTATAGACTAAAGCAGATGTAGCGGAGATAGATCATCTACTTCTGACGTGACAGTCATGGGTTTGACTTCATCAGAATAGCGGATGGATCTGTTGAGAAGGTAGTAGGGTGTGATGTCCTGGTATTTGGATGACATACACAGAGTAGGAAAAGAAACTCCTATACTACAATCGGTTATACTTTGGTCGTCACACAGTAGTTTCTCCATATGGGACTTGGACATTATATCAGACAAACTGGTTACTAGATCTATGGTTTTAGATCTAGATTTGGGTGGTTTCCCAATCAGGGTACTTAGACAGCATTCTAAGAGTATTTAGAATGGACGACTCCATGCACGGTAGTGTACCTGCAGAAGATGGAGTCACCCTCTCCAAAGGTGTCTTACAGACTAAAGGGGAGAGGGACGGGCATGATTGGCAGATCACTTGCTCAGGCAATTGAGTCAATCGTGAGATGTCAAGTACCACACCAGATGTTGTTCTTGCACTAGATGCAATAAGTTGACATTAATCCAATCCTGGAGAAACAGTCGGAAGCAGTTTTAGAACATAAGTGGATGTTCTAGGGATATGATAACGACAGCCTCATTCAGGAGACAGTTATCATTCCAGGCTTCCAAGGTGACATGGACGACAAGGAGGTTGTCAGAGTTATAGTTTTCCTTCTGATGAGGGGCAGTATTTTGGACAGGTGGTCCAAGGCAATACTGAGGGAGGCATGGCGCGCAGGATACTGATTAAGTTCAGTTGACGATACAGTCTAAGAAGTTTGGATTTGGAGTTCATTTATGAGCTAGGTCCCATCAGACATCCAGACATATTCTGAGACAAGTATTGCTCTTTTCGGGAGATGGCTTTCTCCGCGAACTTGAGATATAGAGAGACATTGAAAGAGACAACAAAGCGGATCCACTCACTGAGGCTATTCCTCGAACGCAATAGTTTCGCAAACGAGCTTTGTGAGACTGACTAGTAGAGGAGTTGGGTGTTCGGTATCACACGGGCTGTGAGTATGCGACATCGCAATAATTAGCCTTGAGTGCAAGTGGGAGATTGTTGGAGATAGTGCCCTCAGAGTCAATTATTAGGTCACAGGTACGTGATTGTAATGATTGAGGGAGGACCTATCCCGGTTGGACAGTCTTACTCGAGATGATAGTATGCTATCTGGTTTACCTTTATCATCGTGTACTGCTTTAGGTGACCTGACACGTCGCTATTACACGTTGATAGAGCCCCTAGGATTCTTGCTTGACCACCAGCAGTATGAGGGCGATCATATAAGTGGGAGCTGGGGGTCTATAAGCTTATCCTTAAAAGGTCCCTAGTCGTGGGAGTTTCGAGACTGGGCATCGATACTCCATTAGTAGACTAGTGTATACAGTCGAGACCCCGACGAGGGGCGGTGGCCGGTCTCACAAGCCACTGGTGTCAGTTGGATCACCTAAGATGTATACAGGTGCTCATTGGGTTATGAGTACACCGGACAGGACTCGCCGGGAACATGCTAGTTGGTCATATACCAGACGTCAGATGGCAGTTCCCTGGTGACATGTGTGCAGGTTATTTCATCGACCTGGGGATCGTCATTTGTCTCGTGTGAGTTCCCACTGTACTTTGATTACTACCCTACCACGGCTCAAAGGAGTCGTGCAAACAGGTTTTAGTTGGGTACAGTCCCGAGCCACATGGAGGCAGTGAGCGTATCTTCAGGGGTTCGTCTCTCCCGGTATTGGGGGTGAGGTCGTGCTGTGTCTAGGAGAGCCATTACACAAATTCCTTGGCCAAGGCAAGGAGATTTACTGGTAGGTATTCTAGTAGTATCTCAGGGTGTTCTGGGCTACACTCCGACACGACTTGTACCGCTTTTGGGGGTCTGACTTTTACCAAACCCTAGGCCCGCCATGCGATACTCATAGACGAACGGACCGGACTGTACGGATATTGTCACTGACAGGCTCAGTAGGGTTGTCAGGCTGAGTTCACTCACAGACGTCCCTTTTAGTCAATACTTGGTAGCCCGTTACGTATTGGCTTATACCTCTGACGTGCTAGTGGTTAAATTCACAACCGAGGTGTTGACGAGTCTTTAGAGTCCCCCACATTCAGTTACTCAGCTTTCGGACGAAAGGTTGTAGAGGCCGTATGGAGATATGGCAAGGTCCGATCAGATACGTGCGGTATTGCACGGATCAGGATAGGACAGTTTGTACTACAGGCCGTATGGATATATGGCAGGGTTCGATCAGATAAGTGCGGTATTGCACGGATCAGGATCGAACGGATATTACTAGCCGGCTTTGGTATAAGCCGGATCCTAGTATAGTACAGTGTAGATTATGTCTCATTGCATTTGTATTTCGGTCGAAATACAGATGCGGGTGTGTATGCACAGTATTGGGGTTTTCCTGTAATTTATTACGTGACCAGTTTTCTGGAGTTGCCAGTTTGCTTTCCGTTTCGGCCAATTTCCTTTGTATCGTTCATTGGCCGAAGATTGGTGGAGGAGGGTTTATTTGCATTGTTGCAGATAGGCAATTGTGGAGGGGGTTCTTTGCATCTTGTAGTATCATGATGGTTTTCATGATGAGCACCATCACTTGACTTCTTCTTCTCATGATGGCTTGACTTTTTGAAGCCATCATGCATGAGATGATGGTTGCCTTGGAGTGTTGGAATTGGTGTGATCATTTGATTATTTCATCATCACTTGTTTTCCACCCACCCCCTTGTCTTTGTTCTTACTCTCTCCAATCACACATGGAAAGGGGTGGGCCGGCCATTTTAGGAGGATGAGGGAATTGCTTCTTTTTAGTAGTGGGGAGAAAAATGACACTCTCATTCTTTGGTTATCACATTTTTCTTCACCTCTCTCCAAGTTCTTTTTCTTCCACCACAAAGGCATCTCCATGAACCCCAAATGAGACTTCTTCTACTACACATTCTACAGCAAATCTTGGGCACGTCGAGTAGCCGGCTTCGTGCCCGAGTTGCCTCGGCATTGAGGTGGGAGCCCGTAAACAAAGTAGGCGATGTGGTGCACTTCCGGCGACGAGGAGGAGACAGGACTTTCCGCAGGAGATCGGGACCATGACGAGAAGACCGGAGGAGTTGGATCGTCGGTATATCTCTATTCCCTTTCTTGTAGTTAGCTAGGACTAGTTAATGGTTCGATCCGGGTATTAGTGCGCGGCGGTTTGCCAGTTCAAGTAAAATTTAAGTTATTCACCGCTTCCGCAATTGGCCGTCGGATTGACGGCCGGGGCGCCGCCGTGCACTTACAATAAAGAGAGATTGGGTAGTTATGTTTGCACAATAATTCCTATATATAAAATTGCTATTTTATGGGTATTTTTAATCTGACTCAAGTGTTGAGTGTTATGGGGTTTATTTGGTAATCGTCGATTCGATCGGGAATTTTAAATTCGTTATTGTTTTTCCGGGTAAATTTTAGAACATGTTAAAAAGTTCAACCGGATATAAATACCCACCTTTTCCCCTGTCGGGAAATTTCTAAGTGTTGGATCTTTCCGTGGTTTAATAAAGTTCTAAGTAGTGCAAGTAACACGATGGACCCTCTAGAAGACAACAAACCTTAACTCGATTATGTGACCGTCTTGAACTGCCCTTTGAACCTTCGGATTTGGGGCAGTCCGGCGTGCCACATATGAGGCGTTGGCTTGACCCTTCTACGGCTAGACCGTTGGTACTGAGGCATGAACTGGATGTTTTTAAATTTGTTTCATGTGTTGATCTGTTTCGGGAAAACTTGGGTGTTTGATTGTTCGATCGGAAAGTTTAACATTTTCTATTTTTCTGGAATGGGATACAATACTTGGAATCCACATGCAGTTATGAGATAACTGATTTGAATGTTATAAACAAAGCATTTTCGTCTCACTTGATCGGTTGCTACGGAATTTTGATGCGATCAAAAGTCCGTCGCAATCACGTAGCGTACGCGGATACTCGCCGGGTAAACTTAACAGACAGCTACACCCCATAGCCCCGACCAAGTGACTGTAGGAGAACCCCATCGCTGAAAGCATCCGTTCGGGTGCTCGCGGCAGCGGTGTTCCGCCTTGGTGCACTTCGTCGACAGCATCGGGGGTGCGGCTACCTAATAAAGTTTGCGACGAGCATTCGATCAAAATGTCGGGAATCATGTTGAATTGCCCGACTTAATATTGAAAAGTGTTTTCGATAATGAGACTGAAATGCGGGGTTTATAATTGTTAGGCATGCGATGTCTAAGGAATTCATTTTATTAGGCATACGATGTCTATGCAGGTCGCGGATTCCAACTGTTGTAGTTTTACACTTTCTTTTCTGTGACCGTAAGTGTAATATGTGATATCGCCGGTTTCGTTGCTATATGTCAACGACAATTGGGATACGCATATTTACTTACGTTGATGACATGTGATGTTATGTGTTGCTGGATATGTTATATTGGATCGTCGTATTTGAATACCCGGGTTTTTTTTATGTGAGATGAGTGTTTTTCATTTTCATTCATGTAAAAAACTTGTATGTAATATTCTTTTATTGGGGCACTTCCAGGTTGCGGAAGATGTCACCTTTTGTATATTACTTACTTTTCCGCACTAGGATAGACCCAAGGAAGAGGGCACAAGTAACCGGGTTCTAGAGTCCAGTGGGAGACCACCTTAAGGTGTCGAGTCCGGGTCTCCTAACTCTAGAATTGGTAGGGTTACTTGCCGCACTCGTAGGGGTCTAGGGGTGTGGGTTTGGCTATTCATCGCGACCGTGGAATCCGTGTTTTATACTGGCTCGTATTGAAAACACGGACGTCCTAGTATATCCAATATTTCATATGATATTTTCTGCTGCGATATCTGTGATGTGATCATGTGATGTTCTATGATAAATACTGTATATAGTATATATGATATATTATATAGACATTACTTATGTTTTATACCCGCGCTAGCCCTGCCATGCTCTGCCGTTAGTTACCTAACCTAATGGTGCACGAGAGGACATCGAGGCGAATGCGGATGGCATAAGTGTACGTCGTATTTATCTGTAATGTTTAGGTACTTAAATGATGAGACTTCATTAATATGATTAATGAAAGAAAAGAAACCTAAAGATGTTGTAGAATCGAATTTCAAAAATAAAACAGGTAGCTACAGTTCTTGCTTTGCACAGCGGTATATATGATATGTCCTGCACTTTATTCGATAAGGAAAGGACCGAGATCCCTTCACCGGGAGTGACTCCTTTAGTAATAACTGGCAGATGCTACACACTCGGTTTGTCTTTTGATTGCTTCTAAGAGTTTTTGCTTTGCACAGTGATATATATGATATATCCCGCACCTCATTCGACGAGGAAAGGACCGACGATCCCTTCACCGGGAGTGACTCCTTTAGCAAAACTAGAAAAGCCTCAAAAACACTCCATTTCAAAATTTATTCGATCCTACAACGATATCAAGTTCATTACGCAATAGGTTTTCAGAAAAACCTGTCGTAGCCCTCCGTCATTTCAGATAAGTACTAGTTAGTATTCGTGCTGCGGTTGTTTGGCAAGCGTCAAGGCGTAGTGTACGGTAGCTAACTAGTGCTTATCTGCTTGCATACGATGCGATTGGATTAGGGTATTCGTACTGCGTTGTTTGGCATGCGTCAAGAGTCGTGCGGGTGGGTTTAATTCAATCAAGAAATGTACGGGTTGAACTTGATTAGCGGACTATGGGTTGTTTGGCACCCGTCAAGGTTATAGCACGCTAGGGGCAAAATTATCGGGAATTTCAAGTGTTGAAATTTGCTATGAGATTGCATACCTTCTATGAGATAGTTGGATCCAGATACCCACTGCGAGTAAGAGTTACTCCTGAGAGAGTTTTACACATTACAATTAGCCGATCAAGTAGGTGTCTAGAAAGGTGTCAATGGGGTTACGCCTCTGGGAAAACGAGGTTTACTGTAATTAGGTTCGTGGGAAAGCACGGGGGACCTCCCTCAAAGTACCGACACTGGCCTGGCTGAAAGATTGGCGAACTTGTAGTGTGTAATTAATCCCGGCTAGTCTTTCCTTTTAGGGTTTGAAGGAAGATTTGATAAAAACAGTGGGAGCCATCCTGATTAGATAAAATAATAACCAATCTATTCTTGCAAGAGCGCACGCTGAGTGTTTTCTTCTCTCTCTCTCTCGGTAGTGACCATATCACGCCTTAATCAAGATAATAATACGGATATTTGACCGAACCCGCTTGTTATACTGAGTTGGGGAACGTTGGTCCCGCTCCAACTTATAATTGTTATAAGACAGAGCAGGAAATTAGGGGATTACCAGAATTCCCGTGCCGCCAAAACAAAGAAAGTGCATGTTGATGCATCATCTTCGGGTGTGTTCGTTACAAAGAACTGTTACTCTGTATCCTCTACGTTCTGGGTATGTAATCTGTTAAATAGGGCTACAGATAGGTAGAGAACTGAGAACGGGTGATAAGTTTCATGAGGCAGAAAACGGGGCAAGTGTTGCAGCCAAGTCTGTTGGTCACTGTCACCCTGTATTACCCATACATTGATTCTGAACGAATGTTATTAGATACCGAACCTGATATACAAAATCGTATCAGTCTCTTTATTAGTAAAGAAATGATAAAATTTCGTATTTTTGGATAATGTTTTGAACATTTCCTATATCAAAAGTTGATCGGTTCAGGCACGTTATATAAAAGCATTGATGTTCTAAATCAAACTACAGTTTTTAGTATACAGAACACACACAAGTGGAAGAGTTCAGAAATGAACGAATCCTTCATGAGGCATTGTAGACTAGGTCATATCAATGCGACCCGAGTAGCTGAAATTACTTGTAGATGCATATTTAAATCAGTTTGAATTTACATCTTGTGAAACTTGTCAGTCATGTCACAAAGATATAATGACACCAGCTCTGTTTATTGGAAACAGAGAAAGAGTTAGTGAACTCTTGGGATGATACATGTTGATGTATAAAGCTCCCCTGTCTACACATGCCAAGACCGGTTCTATGTACTTCATTACATTCTCTGATGATCTCTCAAGATTCAGACATATGTTCCTGTTGAAACACAAGTCCGAACCATTTGAGATATTCACAGAATATAAGCTAGAAGTAGAGAACCAAAACGGGTATAAGTATTATGTCCTTTGATGTGATCAAGGAGGAGAATACTTGAGCACGGAATTCTTGGACTTTTCTAAAGGAGAATGAGATTCTTTCTCAGCATTACTCCTCCGAATACACCACAGCACGATGGTATATCGGGGCGGAGCAATGACACCCTATGTGATATGGTGTGCTCTATGATAAGTACTACTGAGTTTCCTATTTCCTTTTGGGAGTTATGCGCTTATGAAGTTGCATACCTATTGAACAGGGTTCTGATCAAATCAGTTGCCTACCACTTCATATGTGATATGGAAAGGAAAGAGCCCATATCTTAAGTTAGTTATGATTTGGGGTTGTCCGGCTATGTCTAAAAGAAAAATCCGGACAAGCTCGAGGCAAGGTCAGTTATGTAGAACTGGAAAGGTTCCACCTATACAAACTACAGCGGATGATTTGGTAGAACCAAAGGATTCAGTAGATACCAACGAACCTCAGCCTCTCCGCCGATCTAGTAGGGTTTCTCACCCACCTGAGAGATACTTATGCTTCTCGATGACAGTGGGAGCGAGGATTACATCATGAGATGATGACCCAACTAGTTTCGAGAAGGCCATCGAGAGTAGGGACTCTGTAAGAATGGCTGGATGCTTAGCGATCCGAGATGGAATCCATGTACACCAACAAAGTATGGACTTTGGTTGCTATATCTGAAGGGTTAAATCCCCATCAGGAGCAAGTATATCTTGAGAAGATTACTTGGTGTAGATGGAAAAGTTGAGACTTTCAAAGCTAGACTTGTTAAAGGTTTTCGTCATCAACCAGGCGTGGATAGTGATGAAACCTTTTCTGGGGCCTATGCTTAAGTCCATCCAGATCCTACTTGCCACGGCTACATACCATGATTACGATATCTGGTGGTTGGGTGTCATGACTGCTTTTCTAAATAATATTTTAGAAGAGAGAGTCTATAAGTACACAGTCAGAGGGCTTCATAGACAGTGGGAGCAGCGGAAACATGTGCAAGATGTTTTATGTGATAAAGCAGGCATCGTGGAGTTGGAACATCTGTTTTGATGGATTAGTCAAAGAGTTTGACATCATCAAAATGGTAGATGAACCTTGTATATACAAAAAGGTAGTAGGGAGTATGGTGGCGATCCTCGTAGAGTACGTGGATGACATACTCTTGATAAAAAAGGACTTTCCTATGCTACGCTCGCTCAATCTCCGCTTATTACAAGGATTCTCCATATAGGATCAAAGTGATACCTCCTAAATCCTGAGTTTTAATCTATGAGATAAAAGTAACTGGATGTTAGGAATCTCACTAGTTGTAGTGAGATGGTATTAATCGATCCTGGGGAAAATCACTGGAAAGGTTCCAGAGTGATAAAGTCGACTGAAAGTCAGTCACAGGCATTGTCTTTACCCTCATTAAACGGACGGTATGTTGGAAGACTTCCAAGCTAGATACCGTGGCTAACTAGACGATAAAGGCAGGATACATCGCTACTTAAGATGCTACCAAAGAGGCTGTTTTGGTGTATATTAGTTCATGAGATGAACTACGTTCCTACCATTGTGAGACAATGGAGTTGTGGCTTATGCCAAGGAACGCCGGTCCCATCAGTGATCCTGACATATTCTAAGGCAGTGTCACCTGATCATGGAGATGGTTGATCTCCAAGGGATCGAGATTAGGAGAGTAGACTCAGAGGACAACACGGCGGATCCACTCACAAAGGCATTTTCCCAAAGAGAGACTTTTATGGGATAGTTGAGTATGAGATACTACAACCACTGCTATCAGATGGCCCTAGTGCAAGTGGGAGATTGTTAGTTACATGTATGCCCTAGAGGCCATTACTATACATAGGATGTATATTGTGGTGGATGCTTGGACATATATAGGGAGGACTTTCTTGCTCGACATGATAGTATGCTATCTGGTTACTCTTTACCTTAACGTGCACACTGATTGTCTCTCTGTTACATGTTGGTAAAGCCCTTATGATGTGTACTTGACTACCTGGACTATGATGCAGATCATACTAGTGGGGACATGGTAGTCCATAAGTACATCCTTCAAGGTCTCTAGTCGTGGGTGTATCGAGACGGGGCATCGATATACCAGAGTAGACTAGCGTATACCTTCTCGACCCATTCAGATGGGCGATGGATGATCCCATATCCATTGGTGTTTCACATCAGAGATGATATACGGGTGCTCAGTGGAGACTGGGTACACTGGACGGACTCGCTGAGAACTCCCAGATGGTATTATACCTTACGTCAGATGGCAATTCTCTGGTAACACTGGTACAGGTTAGTCTGTAGACCCGAGATCGTCATAGAGTCTTGTGTGATTCCCGCTGTGCTTTGATTTCCACCTTACCACGTCCAAGAGGACGTGCAAAACGGTGGTTTTTGGGTACAGTCTCGAATCACATGGAGGCAATGAGCGATAGGAGGGGATTTGTCTTTCCCGGTATAGGGAGTTGATGTTGCGCTGTGTTCTATTGGCTATAACCGGAAATCCCTGGCCAGGGTTGCTGAGATTTACTGGTAAGTGTTACCTGTAGTTTCTCAAACTGTTATAGACCTCATATCGACACGACTTATCGAGCGATTGGGGTCTGACGTTTACCACACCTAGGCGAGATATGCGACATATCAGACGACGAGACCGGACTGTACGGGAAGTGTTACTGGTTGGATTCACAGGAGTGTGAGCTGGCTTGCTCGTCGATCTTCTGATCGCTCAATACCCGGGTGGCCGTTACGTTTAGCAGACCGCTTGCGGCTTGTGGGTGTTTGATATGATTATCATCTGCTGCCGGCGTATTGACGAGTCTTTAGAGTCCTACACAGAGATTTCCTGGCTCACGCGAAACGAAATAGGATCGCATATGAGATATGCGCGGGACCGAGAATAATGCGTGTATGTGATACCGTATTCTATTCTAGCGATGAATGTATCGAATGGTTGTATGTGATATAACCTAGTTATCGAATCAAGGATTGATTCGATAAGCCGATACATTGGATATTAGTCGGTTATATGCGATATGACCAGATCGTTAAATCAAGTGTTGATTTAATGATTTAATGCATAATTATATATTTGATATAGTACTTTGCATTAACTAGTATTGGTTCACTTAAGATGGATTTTCTCACTTGATGTGCACATTGTATATATGATATAGTTGTGTGAACTAGTTTGTATCTTGTTTGATGATACATGCAAACTTGGGTGTATGTTTGATTAAACCATGGTTAGTTAATGGTTAGGGTTTTATTTTCTTTATTTATTTATTTATTTAATTCATTTTGGCTTAAGATAAAATGGTGGCTTTCTTTGGATTTTTTTGAAGCTTCATGAAGCTTTGAAAAAGCTTTGACCATTTTGTTTTATTCTTTAAACCTAACCATTAAACCTATCCCTAGTTTATTCTCTACACTTGACCATGGTTGAGATATGATAAGAATGACTTATTTTTTATTTTCCATATTATTCTTATCATATTCTTTCTTCTTCTTCTTCTTCTTCAACAAAGAAGAAACCTTGCCTCCATTAATGGCAACTTGAGAAAAAGAGTGAGAAATCCAATTCTAAAGTGATTCTATTTCTTCATCCTCTACCACTTGCCAAGTAGTATAGGGTGTTTTCTTCACAAGTTTCATGACTTGGTGAAGTTGGAGTTTGATCTTGAGTTGCCTCGACGTAGATCATCTTCGGCATCGAAGTCGGCGACCTAGCCCGGTCTTTTCTCCGATGAAATCACCGTGAGAGTCTTGGATTCCGATATGGACAGCGAGGGGACTTCATCACGGAGCTATGGAGGCGGAGGACCGGATCTACAAAGGTTGTATTTCCGTTTACCCTTTAGTTAAGTTGTTAACTAGCTTCTAGTTTCGCCTAATCTCTAGTTAATGAATCCGTATTAGGGTTTCTCGGCACATGTAAAATTTGAAATTGGCATAGTTGATGCCTTGTGAGACCTCCTTAGAGTGCCCAGGAACCCTACACTCCTTGTGGTAGAAAAGATATCCATACGAATTTTTTGGATATCCCTCAAATTTACACTGAACCGGTCGTGTCTCGAGTTTGTCCGGATTTTGCTTTTAGACATAAGCCGAGCAAACCCAAATCTTAACTTGTTTAAGAGATAGTCTTTTCCCATACCATATCTCATATGGAGTGGTAGACACGGTCTTGGTTGGAACCCTGTTCAACAGATATACTGCAGTCTCTAGTGCATGCCCCCAAAAGGACAAAGATAACTCAACATCACTCATCATGGATCGTACTATATCTAGTAGGGTATGATTCCGTCGTTCTGACACACCGTTGTGCTGTGGTATGTAAGGGGGAGTGAGCTGAGAGAGAATCCCATTCTCTTTTAGGAAGTTAGAAAAATCTATACTGAGATAGTCTCCACCTCGATCCGATTGAAGTATCTTGATGCTCATTCCGGTTTGTTTTTCTACTTCAAGTTTGTACTCCTTTAATTTCTCGAAAGCTTTGGACTTATGTTTTAATAAAAACACATGAACGAATCTTAAGAAATCATCAATAAAAGTTATGAAGTAAGAAAAACCGCCTCTCACATGTGTAGACATTGTCCCACATACGTCATACGTCACTATGTATGAGGCCTAAGAGTCCATCAGCTCTTTCTCCGTGTCCTTTAAACGGAGTTTTGGTCATTTTACCTTTGATACAAGACTGACAAGCCGCATAAGATTTATATTCAAAGGGATTTAAATATCCATTTTTTGAAGCTTGTTTAGTCTTGTTTCGTTAATATGACCAAGTCTACAGTACCAAAGAAAAGCTTCACTTATATCTAAAAGTTTACTTTTATTTGTGTGTTGTGTGTTGAAAACTGTGTGTTGATTTAGCACGTATATCCCATTATTAAGTGTATCATACCCAACCAACTCTTGATTGAGGTTAATGTTCATAACATTATTCTTCAATACAATATGATATCATTCATTGTCTAACTAAGAAACATATATTATATTACAAAGCATAATAGGTACACAATAACATGGGTTCAAAACAAATATACAACCCGACGGCAATTCCAGGTGATACTCTCTCAATGAAATTGCATGTACATTGGAACTATTTCCAACATGGTGAGTGTAATCACCGGTCTTCAAAACTCTACTATTTCTCAAGCTCTGCACAGAATTGAAGATGTGAGAACCCGAACTGGTATCCAACACCCAGGAAGCATATTTTATTGAAAAACAGTTTTCAGTCACAAACACACCTGAAGTGGACGTATCACAATGATTCTTTTTCTTGAGATCAATGTACTCAATACAGTTTCCCTTCTAGTGTCCCGACTTCTTGCAGTAGAAACATTCTCCTTTTCCTAACTCCTAGGCCTTCGATTTATGTCTCCCTTTTGCTTTTTTACTCCGCCTCTCGGCTTTATAGGTTTCTTCTTCGCCTTTCCCTTAGCATTATCTTTTGGGAAAGAAGAGGAAGATGGACCAGCAATCAGAGCAGGAGTTTCGCTATCTTAAGCGTGCTTTTTGCACTTCTCAACATATTGAGAAGTTCAGGCAGTGACTTCTCCATATTGTGCATGTTGAAGTTAACTATGAATTGAGCAAAGGCCGAGGGAGAGACTGTAGACAATATCAACGTACTGTTCCTTCTTCATTGTTCATCCAAGGCTCTCAAGCTCTTCAATAAGAGTTATCATCATCAACACATGGTCACCTACCGGTGTGCTACGAGCCATCCGTATCTGAAACAGCCTTTTAGATGCCTTTGGGTACGAGATTGCTCTGTTAGTGATATATGCCCTTGAGGCAATTATTGTATAGTACTAGTTTGTATATTACATATTGGAGGCTTGGGATATATACACGAATTTATGGCAATCTTACTCAACATAATAGTATGCTACTTGGTTTGTATCAATCTAAATATGTGTATATGTTTCTTGTAACGTATCGGTAATACATATTGATAGAGCCCTTAGGATCTTTTGCTTGACTACCAGCGTTGTGATGGTAGTCACACTAGTTGGGGCTGGGTAGTCTACAACCACATCCTTATACAGGTCCCTAGTCGTAGGATTATCGAGACAGGGCATCGATACTCCAGAGTAGACTAGTGTATACGCTTCTCATCCCAGCAGGGGAGATGGTCTGTCCCACAGCCATTAGTACATCATACTGGAGATAGTATGCAGGTGCTCATTTAGTTATGAGTTACACTGGATGGGTTCATGGGGAACTGTTGATTGGTATTATACATATCGTCAGATAGCAGTTTCCAGGTGACATGAGTACTGCATAGTCCGTTGACTTGACACTGCTGCTTCGCCTCGAATACGTTCCCGCTGTTCTTAGATTACTACCATATCACGGCTCTATTGAGTCGTCCAAACAGGTAGTAGTTGGGTGCAGTCCCGAAGCAATTGGATGCCATGGCGGTTAGATAGGATTCGTCTCTCCCGGTATTGGGGGTTGATATCGCATCGTGTTCGGGAAGTCACTACACAAAGTCGCTGGTCAGGGCAAGTGAGATTTACTGGTAAGTACTCTAGTGGTTTCTCCTGATATTTTGGACTCTCACCCGGCACGACTTATTGCGCTATTAGGGGTCTGACGTTTACCGCCCCTGCAGGCCCGATATGTGATACACTTAGACGAACAGACCGGAAAGTACGGAGATTGTAACAGACAGGCTCAGTAGGAGTTCGGATGAGTTATGCTCATCGGCTTTCTTATCGACATCTACCTAAGGGGACGTTACATACTGGTAGTGCCGCTTGCGACCTGTGGTTAAAACCACTGCCAGCATAGTGTTGTGTTTTTAGAGTCCCGCACAGAGAGTTTCCTTGCATCGGGCAAAACGTGTAGAGGTCGTATGGTTTTACAACAGGGTTCGATCACGTGCGTGTACTTATGCATGCATGATGATTCGGACGAACAATACTAGTGGGCTTTGGTTTAAGCCGGAACCTAGTATTGTATTGATGGATTGTTTTTGTCTTTTGTATTCATATTTTTCGGAATACGGATACGGGTATGTATATACGGTCGAGGGGCGTTTTTGTAATCTGTAGAAAAAAGATTTTGAAGATGCCAAGACATAATTGTATTATTAATTTTTGTTTAAATAATTAATACATTTTATTTTAAAGCAAATGATGTGGATATTGCATGAATTAGGACACATGGTGCTCATTCCATCCATTAGTCATTCTTTTGTAAATTGAACCCCTTTTGATAATTGACATTAGTTTTTCTAATGCTTTTATCAAAAGTGTTCAGTTTAGAAAACGAAGAAGAAGCCATCTCCTTTCTTCAAGCTTAAGCTCACTAGGTTTTCCTTTAGCCATCCTCAAAACCGTCAACGGACCGTTCTGCGGCGGAGTCGCGGTCGAGTCAAGGCCGATTCAACTCATCTTTCTTCTGCTATTTCTTAATTTTGGTGTTTTTCTTTTCTGGAATATTCGGTTTCTACCCAGTATGTTTTTGAATGCTGGTTTGCAATTCGGGTAGTTACGGAAAATATGTTTCGATCGAATTTCTTTTGTACTTGGCTAATTGGTCCTTCTGTAATGTTATATGTGTTTTTTAAATCTCAGCTAATTGCTATATGTCGGTTAGTCTGGGGTTGCACATATCTGTTGGTTTGTGTATATGAATTTTGTTGGATCGTCGATGATGAATAGCCGGGGATGTGAGATGAGCATTTTTTTTAATCTTTCATTCAATGTAAATTGTAATTGATGTAATATTATTTTGTGGGGCACATCCGGGTTGAGGTTGTATCCACCGTTGTATTATTTTCTTTTTACTATTTACTGCTCCTAGGATAGACCCAAGGTGGGATGCACAAACTACCGGGTTCTTTGAAGTGCCGAGTGCCCTACTCACTTTGCTGAGGGAGGCTGCTTCACTTCTGGAACTTGGCGGGTAGTTTGCCTCACCCGTAGGGGTCTGGGGTGGGGTTTGGCTATTCATCATGACCATGGAATCCGTCTTTCATTACAGGCTTAAACGAAATGCGGTATTCCTAATATATCCAACATATTCATCTGTGATCTGGGATGCCAATTATTGCGTCAGACGATTGTTGTTATTATATATGTTATATAATAGACATTACTTATGTTTTGCATCCGCGCTAGTCCAGCCCCCGCTCTGGCGTTAGTTAAGTAACCTAACGGCGTTAGACGGGGCCCAGTGGCGAATGAGGATGGCATAAGTGGATGTTGTATTTTCATCTTTTTTTCTGTAATGATAGGTGTAATTGATAGGACCGCCATAGATTAATGCAAAGCAAATAAACCAAAATTGAATCGTTTGAACCAATTTAAAACCACTCGGTTTGTTTTCAAAACAGCAGACTTTTAACTGCGGAGATTAAACTGCTCCTTTTAAATCCTTCGATTATATCAAGTTCATTACGTTTACGGTTTCACCAAAACCATTAGTAGCACTCCGTTATTTCAGTTGGGTATTCAGTAGTTTTCAAGCAATGTATTTTGACCTTCACCAAGGTATAGTGATTGGTAGCTGCTGGATATTCATCTGTATCATAGATAGATGCATTGGTTTGGGACAGTAGTACTACTATTTTGGCCTTCGTCAAGGGTATGTACGAGTGGGTTCAAAATAACCTGGATAATGACGGGTAGAACTTGACATGCGACTTATGATATGTTGGCCTTCGTCAAGGTCATAAGAGCATGGGACAAAAATCCACATCGAGGGTTTCTAAAGAAACTGAAACTTGCTAGAGTTGCATACCATTTGGAGTGTGATAATTTTGGTAAGATTTATTCAGCTTTATCACACGATGATATTTGGATCCCTATCCTATTGTGAGTATATGCTACTCTTCGGGAGATTTTTTCACTAAATGATCAATGCAATAAACTAAGTAGGTGTCTTGAATGGTGTTAGCGGGGATACGCCTCAAGGGAAAAGAGGTTATATAATTAAGGAACTTCGCGAAAGCATTGGAAAAGCTCCCTCGACGTACCAACACCAGCCTGGCTTAAAGGTTAACCAAGTATTGTACGGTGAGATTAATCCTGACTAATTCTTCTTTTATGGTTAGAAGAGGGATTCGAGAAACAGTAGGATCCGTACTGTTTAGATAAACTAAAAACCAATCTAAACTTGAAAGAACATCATGCTAAAGTGTTTCTTCTCTCTCCCCTAATTGCAGTGAACAAAAGATGACAGGCCTTAAGTTACATCTAGATAAAAACATATTGACCGGGCCAAACTATAAACATTTGCTCAGGAATGTCCAGATGGTCCTCACGTATGACAAATTGGGCTATCTGCTTACTACCAAAGCCCCCGTCGTCCCGGGTCCAGATTCCATTGTCGCGGACAAGGAGATCCATAAGACCTCGGAAATAGACAGTGTGAAGGCCAAGTGCCTCGTGTTAGCCTCCATGGACAATGAGCAGCAAAGGATACATGAGAAGATGGACCTTTCTTTTATCTTCCTCCATACAAAAGAATTATATGGAGAGTAATCTCGTATCGTAAGATACGAGACCTCGAAGAAATTATTTCAGGCAAGATTAGTCATCGGGTCATCTGTTGGGGACCACGTACTAAAGATGATCAGCTTAATAGAAGAGCTCGCGGACCTCAGGACCATATTGGAGAATGAGTTATACACTGACTGAATTCTACAGTCCCTCCTATCTACATATGCCCAGTTTATCCTAAATTTCAACGTTCAGGGTAAAGAACTAGCACTTCCTGAGCTCTTCAACATGCTGAGGAGCTCTGAGGGCACCTTGCAAAAGACGGGGGAGACACCCGCTCTATTTGTTGGAGGATCTTCCTCTTCTAGATCCATGGCGAAAGCCAGGGGGATGAAGAAGAAAGCCCCCACCAAACTGAGAGGAGGTATCTATAAGGTAGAGGCAAAGGATAAGGCAAAAATTGGGGGGCCGACGGTAGGGAAGGAAGAATGCTTTTACAATCATAAGAGGGGCCATTGGAAGAAAGATTGCAGGGCCTGGAAAGCCCAGAACCAAGGAGCGAAGCAGGTTGTGGCTTTGGCTTCAGTTGTGTATGTAATTGAAAACTGTCTGTCAATCAACTCTACTTCCTAGGTATTGGATACCGGATCAGGATCTCATATCAATAATTCTTTGCAGGCACTAAGAAGCCATAGAGTTTTAAAGGCAGGTGATATGACCCGCAGAGTTGCAAACGGATCTAGCATGGATCCAGTGTCCGTATGGGAATATTACTTAGGATTGACGAGTAGACATGTTTTGGTTTTACGCAACTATTTTTATGTACCTAGTTTGACTTGTAATATCATTTCGGTATCTTTAATTTCTAAAGAAGGTTATGATTTTACATTTGTAAGTAATGTCGTAAACATCCACATTAATAATGGGTTGATTAGATCGGGTACATTAACCAAAGGTATATACGTATTAAACCAACTGCAAGTTTTCAATGTCCAGAATACACACAAAAGAAAGTCTCCAGAATTAAATCATGGTTTCTTATGGCATTGTAGACTGGGTCACATCAACGAAACAAAGTTGACCAAGTTACATAAAGAAGGATATGTGGATCCGTTCGAATATCAATCTTATGCAACTTGTCAATCATGTTTCAAGGGAAAGATGACAAAGACTCCGTTCACTGGACACAGAGTAAGAGCGAGCGAGCTCTTGGGACTCATACACAGAGACATGTGTGGGCCAATTTCTACAAATGCAAGAGGTAGTTATTCTTATTTCATTACTTTTACGGATGGTTTCTCTAGGTATGGACATGCCTTCTTGATGAAGCATAAATCCAAGGCCTTTGAGAAATTCCGAGAATATATGAATGTAGGGGAAAACCAAACCGGCAAATGTATCAGGACACTAAGATCTGATCGAGCTGGTGAATACTTGAGTGCCGAGTTCCTGGATTACCTAAATGAGAAAGGAATTCTCTCTCAGCTTACTCCTCCATACACGCCATATCATAATGGTGTATCGGAAAGGAGGAACAGAACCTTATTGGATATGGTTCCTTCCATGATGAGTAATGCTGAGTTATCGTGATCCTTCTGGGGTAATGGACTAGAATCAGCTGCATATCTTTTGAACAAGGTTCCTACAAAAACAGTGCCTACCACACCATATCAGATGTGGAGTGGGAAGAAACCCTATCCTCAGTACCTGAAGATATGGGGAAGTCCAACTTTTGTCAAAAAGCAGCATGCGGACAAACTCGAGGCACGCTCAGTACGGTGTAAGTTTGTGGGATACCCAAAAAACTCCAGGGGTATCTTTTCTATTACGCAGAGGAACAAAAGGTTTTTGTTTCTCGTCATGCCCATTTTTTAGAAAATTAATCTTTAGAAAAGGAAACTAGTGGGAGCGCAATAGAACTTGAAGAAATTCCAGAAACACAAGCTATTAATGAAAATACGGTAGAACCAGAGGTTTCAAAAGAACAGGACATCCCCGTGCCACTCCGCAGGAGTGGTAGGCTGTCTCATCTGCCCGAGAGATACTACGGTTTTCTCATAGATGGGTATAGAGATGATTGCATCATTGACGATAATGAGCCAACTAGCTTCCAGCAGGCCATTTAGAGCGGCGACTCGGTAAAATGGCTGGATGCAATGCGGGCCGAGATGGAGTCCATGTTCACCAACAAAGTATGGACTTCTGATATTGCTCCAGAAGGGGTAAAACCCGTAGGCTGCAAATGGATCTTCAAAAAGAAGATTGGTGTAGATGGACAGGTTGAAACCTATAAGGCTAAACTTGTTGCAAAAGATTTTCGTCAAAGACCTGGTTTGGACTATGATGAAGCCTTTTCTCCAGTGGTTATGCTCAAATCCATTCGGATCCTTCTTGCCATTGCTTCCTTCCACGATTATGAGATCTGGCAGATGGACGTAAAGATGGCCTTACTAAATTGAAATTTGGTAGAGTGAGTCTATATTGACCAGCCAGAGGATTTCATTCAAAGTGGGAGCAACGGAAAAGTGTGCAAGTTACTTAAGTCTATTTATGGACTAAAGCAGGCATCGCGGACTTGGAACTTCTGTTTTGATGAGACAGTCAAAGAATTTGACTTTATCAAAAATCCAGATGAACCATGCATTTATAGTAAGATTGTAGATAGTATGTTGGTATTTCTCGTCTTGTACATGGATGGCATTCTTTTGATAGAAAATGATATTCCTATGCAACAATCTGTTAAAAGATTCTTGTCACAAAGGTTCTCCATGAAAGACCTGGGTGATGCCTCTAACATTCTGGTGATCCAGATCTATCATGATAGATCCAAAAGGATGTTGGGACTTTCACAATCCAGGTATATCAACACTATATTGAAAAGATTCAGTATGGAAGATTCAAAGCGCGGTAATTTACCATCTTGTCACGGAATAACTCTATCCAAATAGATGTCTCCCAAGACTGATTTGGAAAGGGATCGCATGGCATTTATACCTTACGCTTCTGCAGTAGGCACTATAATATATGTGATGTTATGTACCAGACCAGATGCTGCTTACACACTCACGGTGGTAAGCCGGTATCAGTAAAACCCTGGGGAGAAACGCTGGATTGCAGTAAAGAGCATTCTCAAGTACCTGAGAAAGACTAAGGAGATGTTCTTGGTGCTTGGCGGAAAAGACCTCTAGATCGAGACTTTTGCTAACCCAGCTTCCAGAGTGACAAGGATAGTCTATGTAGGGTTATGTCTTTACCTTCAATGGAGGGGTGGTATGTTGGAAGAGTTCCAGGTAGGACACCATTACTGAATCGACGATAGAAGCGGAGTATATCGCTTCTTCTGACACTGCAAAGGAAGCAATCTGGATGAGAAAGTTCTTAAAAGTTCATCAGGTGGTTTCGTCCATTGTTGATCCAATACCTCTGTATTGTTATAACAACGGGGCTATAGCTTTAACAAAGGAACCCTGGTGCCATCAGAAGTCCAGACACATCTTGAGACGGTATCACCTGATCAGGGAGATCATGGATCGCCGGGAGATCGTGGTGCTGAGAGTTGACACAGAGAATAACATTGCAGATCCACTCACAAAGGCCATCGCTCAGAGAAAGTTCGAGAGGCTATTCGAGATGATAGGTCTGCGATACGCCAATACATGGCCTTAGTGTAAGTAGGAGATTGTTAGTGATATATACCTTAGAGGCCATTATTGTATAGTACTAGTTTATATATTACATATTGGAGGCTTGGGATATATACACGGATATATGACAATCTTGCTCAACATAGTAGTATGCTACTTGGTTTGTATCTATCTAAATATGTGTATGTGTTTCTTTTAACGTATCGCTAATACATATTGCTAGAGCTCTTAGGATCTTTTGCTTGACTACCAGCGTTGTGATGGCAGTCACACTAGTGGGGGTTGGGTAGTCTACAAGCACATCCTTATACAGGTCCCTAGTCATAGGATTATCGAGACAGGGCATCGATACTCAAGAGTAGACTAGTGTATATGCTTCTCTGTCCTACAACCATTAGTACGTTATACTGGAGATAGTATGCAGGTGCTCATTAGGTTATGAGTTACACTAGATAGGCTAGTGGGGAACTGTTGGTTGGTATTATACATATCGTCAGATAGCAGTTCCTAGATGAAATGAGTACAACATAGTCCGTTGACTTGACACTGCTGCTTCGCCTCTAATGTGTTCCCACTGCTCTTAGATTACTACCATACTACGGCTCTATTGAGTCATGCGAACAGATAGTAGTTGGGTGCAGTCCCGAATCACTTAGAGGAAGTGGCCTTTAGATGGGATTCGTCTCTCCCGGTATTAGGGATTGATATCGCACTGTGTTTTGGAAGTCACTACACAAAGTCCCAGGCCAGGGCAAGTGAGATTTACCAGTAGGAACTCCAGTAGTTTCTAAAGGTGTTTTGTAATCTCCCCTGGCACGACTTATTGCGCTATTAGAGGTCTGACGCTTACCGCCCCTCTAGGCCCGATATGCGATACTCTTAGACGAACAGACTGGACTGTACGAAGATTGTCACAGACAGGCTCAGTAGGAGTTCGGATGAGTTATGCTCATCGGCTTTCTTATCGACAACTACCTTGGGGAGCCGTTACATACAGCTAGTGCCACTTGCGACCTGTGGTTAAAACCACTGCCAGCGTAGTGTCGAGTTTTTAAAGTATTACACAGAGAGTTTCCCTTGCATCGGGTAAAACGTGTAGAGGTCGTATGGTTTTACGACGGGGTTCGATCACGTGTGTGTACTTTTGCATGCATGATGATTTGGACTGACAATATTAGTGGGCTTTGGTTTAAGACGGATCCTAGTAATGTACTGATGGATTGTTTTCATCTTTTCTATTCGTATTTTTCGGAATACGGATACGGATATGTATATACGGTCGAGACGCGTTTTTCTAGTTTGTACAAAAATGATTTTGAAGATGGCATGACATAATTGTATTATTAACTTTGGTTTAAATTATTAATACATTTTATTTTAAAGGAAATGATGTGGATATTGCATGAATTAGGACATGGGTGCTTAGGACACATGGTGCTCATTCCATCCATGAGTGATTCTTTTGTAAATTGACCGCCTTTTGATAATTGACATTAGTTTTTCTAATGCTTTTATCAAAAGTGTTCAGTTTAGAAAAAGAAGAAGAAGCCATCTCCTTTCTTCAAGCTTAAGCTCACTAGGTTTTCCTTTAGCCATCCTCAAAACCGTCAAACCCTAGAACACTCATGTGTTTAGCAACCTAGGTGAAAAGAAGACTCCTCAATCCATCTACACTCTCTACTCACCCTAGGTCATCTAGTGTAGCATACTACTTGACTTAGTTTCTTCGGTTGTTGAAGAAGGAGCCCGGTACACAAGCTCTCAGGTGGATCATCTTCGATCCAAAAAGCCGACGAGGAGACGACATCCGCACCACTCCAAGGTGCTCGCGCAGGTGAGGAGGACAGCGAGAAGAAGAAAGACCAGTTACGTAAGGTATAACTTCTGTTCATGTAGTGTATACTTCATATTCTTTGTGCTAGATTAGGTTTAGATATGATCTTGGCGGTTTTTCGATGGTACAAAGTGTATAATTTTCGTATTTTATATTTTCCGCCTCCACGCGATCCCGCGAGATGCGTAACATAGACTTACATGTTCCCCATACAACTCCTTTATATGGAGAAAGATGGATTGAACATCCATCTTCTCATGCTGCAATTGATGTGAGTTTTCCATCGAGGCAAGCATGAGGCACTTAGCAGTGGCACAGTCAATATCCCATGTTTTGCGGATTTTCTTTTCCGCAAAAGAAGATTTAGGTCCTAGGACGGGCGGGGCTTTAGCAGTGACGACATATGATAACTTATCATATGTAAGAGAAATGTTAATGTTGCTCAGCCAGTCTTTATAGTTTTGTCCGGTCAGTTTATTTTTATCTAGTAGAATCTTAAGTCGAATCATGGTATCTTCTATTAGGAGAGAGAAATGAATACACTTAGCGAACGCTCTTGCGAAGATCAGACTGGTTATCATCTTATTTAATCGATGTCTCCCACTGCTTTTAACAAATTTTCCTTCAAACCTTAAAAAGAAAATTATCCAGGATTAAATACAGTCTATAACTTCGCTAACCGTTGAGCCAGGCCAGTGCTAGTACTTTGAGGGAGGTTCCCCGTGCTTTCCCACGGACCTAATTAAATTAAACATCGTTTTCCCAGAGGCTTAACCCCGTTGACACCTTTCTAGACACCTAATAGGTTAGCTAATTGTAATATGTAAAACTCTCCTGGTAGTAACTTTTACTCACAGTGGGATCAAGATCCAACTATCACATAGAAGGCATGCAATCTCATTGAAAATTTCAACTCTTGAAACTCCCGATATGGTTTTTACCCCTAGCACTCATGACTTTAACTATGGTCAACAAATCATAAGCACTAGTCAAGTTCTACCCGTTATTTCTTGATTATTTAGACCCACTCACATGATCCTTAACTATGGTCAACAAAGACACATGAATGTCCTAATAGCATCATATGTTGTATAGGAAGACATTACTTAGCTACCGTACACTGCGCCTTAACTATAGTAAACAAACGTAGCATGAATACTAAGTACTCTATTTCTTAAAATGACGGAGGGTTGCGGATGGTTTTTTTATGAAAACCTTTAAGGCTTTGAACTTGATATCGTTGTAGAATCAAATGTTTTTTAAAAGGAGTAGCTTAATCTCCGCATCTTCAGTAACTTTGCTTTTTCATAAAAAGCCGAGTGGGTTTCAAATCCGATTCTACAACTTCCTTTAGGTTTCTTTTTCTTTACATTAATCTCATTAATGTAGTCCCATCATTTAAGTCCGAAAGCCATCAAAGAAAAAAAACGAAAATAGAACGTACTTTTATGCCATCTGCATTCGCCACATTGTCCCATTATGCACCGTTAGGTTACTTAAGTAACAACATATTGTTGGTTATAGTGCGCTCAAGTCAATTATTGAATCGCAGGAACGCGATTGTGATGATTGAAAGAGGACATATACCGGTAGAACGGTCTTACTCGAGATGATAGCATGTTATCTGGTTTGTCTTTATCATCATGTACATGCTTAAGGTGGTATTACAGATCACTTTTACATGTTGATAGAGCTCATAAGATTCTTGCTTAACTACCAGCATTATCATGGCGATCATATACATGGGACCTGTGTGGTCTATAAGCAAATACTTAAATGTCCCTAGTCGTTGGAGTTTCGAGACTGGGCATCGATACTCCAGAGTAGACAAGTGTTTACAGATCGTGACCCCGACGAGGAGCGGTGGCCTGGTCTCACAAGCCATTGGTATTAGTTTGTTCATCTAAGATAGTATACTGGTGCTCATTGCATTATGAGTACACTGGATGGACTCACCTGGAACCTGCTAGTTGGTATTATACCAATTGTCAGATAGCAGTTCCCAGGTAACATGTGTACAGGTTAGTCTGTCGACCTGAGTTCGTCATTTGTCTCATGTGAGTTCCTACTGTGCTTTGATTACTACCCTACCACGACTCAAAGGAGTCATGCAAACAGGTTTTAGTTGGGTACAGTCCCGAGCCAAATGGAGGCAGTGAGCAGATAATCGGGGATTCGCATCTCCCGGTATTGGGGGTTGATGTTGCGTTGTGCATGGGTGGCCATCACCAGAAATCCTCGGCCGGGAAAGACGACAATTACCGATCCTGAATCAATAGTTTCTCAAGTGGTGATGGGTTACATACCGACACTAATTATCGCGATATTAGGGGTCTAACTTTATCCACCCCCTAGAATTGATATGTTATACTTTTAGATGAACAGACCGGACTGTACGGTTATTGTCACTGTCAGGCTCAGTAGGGGTACAGATGATTTTGCTCGTCGGCCTTCCGTTTGCTCAATACCTGGGTAGCCGTTACGTACAGCTAGTTCCGCTGACGTACTTGTGGTTAAACCCACTGCCAGCTTATTGACGAGATTTTACAGTCCCACACAGAGGGTTTTCACGGTTCAGGAGATATGGTGTAGATGACGTATGTTGGTACACACAGGTGTCCGATTAAATATGTGTACAAGTTGCATAGACTTTAATCGGACGGTTGATACTACTAGCGTCTCAGGACAAAGTCGGATTATTAAATCAGGTTTTGATTTAATAATTTATATATGTATTTATATATATATGTATTCTAGTCTTATTGTTCACTATTCATTTTTTCTCTTGGCTATTCGTATTTTGGTGCGAATACGCGTATATGTATTTCGATACGTATAACAGGTTGTATTCCGTACTTATACGGAATTGTTTCTAGAAGATTGGACACCTCATTTGTATGATTTTCTTTTTTTAAAAAATAATTTGTTTTACAAATGAGGTGGAGGGTGAGTTGGCATGAGCATGGGTGATGGCATGTAGAGAGGTATGGTTTGCATTTGTTTATTAGATAAAGGAAATGAGATATTTTCATGTATGCATGATGTTGGATTTCCATAGCACCATAGCTAGGGTTTGGAAGCATCACGCATGCCACTATAAATTTTTGGGAGGTGCTAAGTAAACAAACCATGAATCGGACTAGAATTTTAGGGTAACAACAAACTAGTATCACATACTAGAGGTTATCTAACACTAAGAGATAAGTAATACAACCTTTGTAGACTTGCCTCCTTGAGTCCTTGGACTTTTAAGAGTTTGAACCGGCTCGCTTGAATTGTTCCTTGTCCACAACGTTCCACCCGAAGTCCCTTTGCTCAAAGCTCTAAGCTTCACTTGATCAAGGATGATAATGAAGCAAACACTCTACACTAGTGGGCTAGAATAAAGTAGAATGGTGATGTCGGTTGTGTTCTCACTAAAAAACCTTTCCTTTCTTTTACGTCACTCACTTTTAAAACTCAAGAGAGCTTGAGCGAGGAAGAAGATGAAGATGGCTAAAGCTAGAGCTCAAAAAGAATTATCTCTTAGTAATATAAAAAGAGAAATGAAAAAGGATATACATAAGAGTCACACTCTAATCCAACCATGGTAAACAATTATCTAGATATTTTGAAGTTGAGTTAAAGACCAAATGAAATTGAAAACATGGTTTAAAGTTAGGTCAAAAGAGAAGAGTGTAGAATAATAGCCATGATTATAATTCCATTTTCTTTATACTCAATACCAATATATATATATATATATATATATATATATATATATATAAATGAACCATGTGAGTCTTGCATTGCCATCTCCCTTGTATCAACAACCATGACACAATGTATGTATGTATGTGTGAATTCACATCATTATGTGCATGAATATAAATATATGCATACATGCATGGATACATCCAAAAGAAAAGGTTTAATAAAAGCGAGATAAAAAGTCAATGTTAAATCAACACTTTATTTAACAAACCGGTCATATCATATATGAACCAATCGATCGTAAACACCCGATTAATATATGGTATCATATGCACGCATCTAATCGAGCTCCCACGCATATCTCATATGCAAACCATATCGTTTCGCCTGAGTTAGGAAACTTCTGTGTGGGACTCTAAGACTCGTCAATACGCCAGCAGTAGGTGATGATCATATCAATCACCCACAAGCCGCAAGCGGTCATTGCCATCTCCCTTGTATCAACAACCATGACACAATGTATGTATGTATGTGTGCATTCACATCATTATGTGCATGAACATAAATATATGCATACATGCATGCATACATCCAAAAGAAAAGGTTTAATAAAAGCGAGATAAAAAGTCAATGTTAAATCAACACTTGATTTAACAAACCGGTCATATCATATATGACCCGACCGATTGTAAACGCCCGATTAATATATGGTATCATATGCACGCATCTAATCGAGCTCCCGCGCATATCTCATATGCACACCACATCGTCTCGCCTGAGTTAGGAAACTCCTATGTGGGAATCTAAGACTCGTCAATACACCGGCAGTAGGTGATGATCATATCAATCACCCACAAGCCGCAAGCGGTCAGCTAAACGTAACGGCCACCCGGGTATTGAGCGATCAGAAGAAAAACAAGCGAACCTGTCATAACTCCCGTCGAACCAACTGGCAACACTTACCATACAGTATGGTCTCTTCGTCAGATATGTTTCATATCGAGTCTAGGGATGGTATCGTCGACCCCAATAACTCAATAAGTCATGCCAATGTATGGCTCATAACAAATCGAGAATCTATTGATAACACTTATCAGTAAATCTCAGCAGCCCTGGTCAGGGACTTCCTGTCATAGCCAATCGAGCATAGTGCAACATCAACCACTAATACCGGGAGAGACGAAACCCCTCTTATCGCTCATTGCCTCCATGCGCCACGGGACTGTACCTAAAATCCACCTGTTTGCACGACTCAGTAGAGCCGTGGTAGCGAGGAGATCAAAGTACAGTGGGAGGACACACAAGACTCTATGACGATCTCGGATCTATAGACTAACCTGTACCAGTGTCACCTGAGAACTGCTATCCGACGATAGATATAATACCACATAGGAGTTCTCGGCGAGTCAGTTCAGTATACCCAGTCTCCACTGATCACCCATATACTGTTAGTTATATATATGCCCTAGAGGCCATTACTGTACATAGGATGTATATTGTAGTGGATGCTGGGACATATATAGGGAGGACTTTCTTGCTCGACATGATAGTATACTATCTGGTTACCCTTTACTTTAACGTGTATGCTGATTGTCTCTCTGTTACATGTTGGTAAAGCCCTTAGGATCTGTACTTGACTACCTGGACTATGATGCGGATCATACTAGTGGGGACATGGTAGTCCATAAGTACATCCTTCAAAGTCCCTAGTCGTAGGTGTATCGAGACGGGGCATCGATATACCAGAGTAGACTAGCGTGTACCTTTTCGACCCATATAGATGGGCGATGGATGATCCCATATCCATCGGTGTTTGACATCAGAGATGATATACGGGTGCTCAGTAGAGACTGGGTACACTGGACGGACTCGCCGAGAACTCCCAGATGGTATTATACCTCACGTCAGATGGCAGTTCTCTGGTGACACTGGTACAGAGTAGTCTGTTGACCCGAGATCATCATAGAGTCTTGTGTGGTTCCCACTGTGCTTTGATTTCCATCTTACCACGTCCAAGAGGGCGTGCAAAACGGTGGTTTTTGGGTACAGTCCCGAGTCACATGGAGGCAATGAGCGATAGGAGGGGATTCGTCTCTCCCGGTATAGGGGGTTGATGTTGCGCTGTGTTCGATTGGCTATAACAGGAAATCCCTGGCCAGGGTTGCTGAGATTTACTGGTAAGTGTTACCAGTAGTTTCTCGAACAGTTATAGACCTCATATCGACACGACTTATTGAGCTATTGGGGTCTGACGTTTACCACCCCTAGGCGAGATATGCGACATATCAGACGATCAGACCGGACTGTACGGTAGTGTTACTGGTCGGATTCACTGGAGTGTGAGCGGGCTTGCTCGTCGATCTTCAGATCGCTCAATACCCGGGTGGCCGTTATGTTTAGCAGACCGCTTGCGGCTTGTGGGTGTTTGATATGATCATCATCCGCTGCCGGCGTATTGACGAGTCTTTAGAGTCCTACACAGAGGTTTCCTGGCTCAAGCGAAACGAAATAGGAGCGCATATGAGATATGTGCGGGACCGAGAATAATGCGAGTATGTGATACCGTATTTCATTCTCGCGATGAATGTATCGAATGGTTGTATGCGATATAACCTAGTTATCGATTCAAGCGTTGATTCGATAAGCCGATACATTGTATACTAGTCGGTTGTGTGCGACATGACCGGATCATTGAATCAAGTGTTGATTTAATGATTTAATGTATAATTATATATTTGATATATTACTTTGCATTAACTAGTATTGGTTCACTTTAAATGGATTTTCTCACTCGGGTGTGCGCATTACATATGCGATATGATTTTGTGCACTTGCTTGTATCATGTTTGATGATGCATGCTTTTTGGTTAAGTGTAAAGTATTAAACCTTGGTTAATGAAATGGTTAGGGTTTATCATTTAGTTATTCATTTATCTTATTTAGTTATCCATTTATTTTTGATAAATGAATAAAAGAAAGAGAAAAGGATGGTGGCTTCTTTTGTTGTTTAGTTAAAGCTTCATGAAGCTTTGACTTAGTCCACTATTCTTATCTCATCCTTAACCCTAACCATACCACTCAACCATGATTAATTCTCTACACTAAACCATGGTTCTAAGATGATAAGAATGTATTATTCTTTTCATTTTAGAATTAACTTATCATAACTATTTCCTTCTTCTTCCTCCTTGAACTTGAAGAAGAAAGCTTACCTCATCAATGGTGAATGATGAATTAGAGTGAGAAATCCAATTCTAAAGTTAACCCAACTCCTATTTCTTCATCCTCTACCTCTTGCCAAGTAGTAGAGTGTGTTTACTTCACAAGTTTCTTGACTTGGTGAAGTCGGAGCTTGATTTAGCGATGCCTCGACGTAGATCATCTTCGTCATGGACATCGACGACCTAGCTTGCCCATTCTCCGACGAAGCCGATCCTAGAGCCCGGATTTGACTTGGACAGCGGAGAGGACTTCGTTGTGGAGCTATGGAGGTGGAGCACCGGATCTACAAAGGTTGTATTTCCGTTTTCTCATTAGTTAAATGTTAACTAGTTCATTGTTCGCCTAGACATCTAGTTATCGATCCGTAGTTTAGGGTTTGTAGGCACCATAAAATTTTAAATTGCCATGGTTGATGGCTTGGGAGACCTCACTAGAGTGCCTAGGAACCCTACAGTGGTATCAGAGCCTAGCTAGAGCCTTAGGCGAAGTCTAGACGGAAATTGAAGTCCGAACGAACCCGAAACCCCGATTCAAACATGCTCTCTGTACTTTTTTCAAAAACAGTGATTTTTCCAAATTAAAAATATGCAGAGAACTCAGTGGGAAATTATAAGAATTACGGTGTAATTATTTTTTCATGAACAGTGCACTGAGGCGCGGATCCGCGGCATATTCCATAGTTAGGCGGCGGTTCAGCGGCTTATTGCTGACGTCAGCCTTTAAATGTTGCACAGTAATTCACTGTTTTCAGTGCTGAGTTCTCTGGATGTTTTTAAATTTTATTCAAGAGTTGAATTTTCTGCAGTTGTTTTGGGGATTCGGTGTTTCTATCGGGATATCAAATTTTGTCTGTGTGGCTTTCCGGATAAATCTTAGAATATGTTAAAAAGTTCGACCGGATATAAATACCCAATTTTTCCCCTGTCAGGAAATTCCCAAGTGTTGGATTTTTCCGTAGTTTAACGACGTTCTAAGTAGTGCAAGTAACGCGATGGTCCCTCTAGAAGACACAAACCTTAACTCGATTATGTGACCGTCTTGAACTGCCCTTTGAACCTTCGGGTTTGGGGCAGTACGGCGTGCCACATGTGAGGCGTTGGCTTGACCCTTCTACGGCTGGACCGTTGGTACTGAGGCACGAACGGAATGTTGTTAGACTTGTTTCATGTGTTGATCTGTATCGGGAAAACTTGGGTGTTCGATTGTTCGATCGAAAAGTTAGCATTTTCTATTTATCTGGAATGGGATACAATAATTGGAATTCACAAGAAGTTATAAGATAACTGAATGAATGTTATAAATCTAGCGGTTTAGTCTCACTTGATCGGTTGCCACGGAATTTTGATGTGATCAAAAGTCCGTCGCAATCATGTAGCGTACGCGGATACTCGCCGGGTAAACTTAATAGACAGCTTCGCTCCATAGCCCCGACCAAGTGACTGTAGGAGAACCCCGTCGCCGAAAGCATCCGTCCGGGTGCTCGCGGTAGCGGTGTTCCGCCTTGGTGCACTTCGTCGACGGTATCGGGGGTGCGGCCGTCTACTGAAGTTTGCGACGAGCATTCGATCAGGATGTCGGGAATCCTGTTGAATTGCCCGACTTGATATTGAAAAGTGTTTTCGATTTTGAGACTAAAATGCGGGGTTTATAATTGTTAGGCATGCGATGTCTAAAGAATTCATTTGGTCAGGCATGCGATGTCTGAGGTGATTGCGGATTCCAACTGTTGTAGTTTTACACTTTCTTTTCTGTGACCGTAAGTGTAATATGTGATATCGCCGGTTTCGTTGCTATATGTCAACGACAATTGGGATGGACATATTTACTTACGTTGATGACATGTGATGTTATGTGTTGCTGGATATGTTATATTGGATCGTCGTGTTTGAATAGCCGGGGGTTTTTATGTGAGATGAGTGTTTTTCATTTTCATTCATGTAAAAACTTGTATGTAATATTCTTTTATTGGGGCGCTTCCAGGTTGCGGGAGTTGTCACCTGTTGTATATTATTTACTTTTCCGCACTAGGATAGACCCAAGGAGGAGGGCACAAGTAACCGGGTTCTGGAGTCCAGTGGGAGACCAACTCGAGGAGTCGAGTCCGGGTCTCCTAACTCTAGAATTGGTAGGGTTGCTTGCCGCTCTCGTAGGAGTCTAGGGGTGTGGGTTTGGCTATTCATCGCGACCGTGGAATCCGTGTTTTATACCGGCTCGTATTGAAAACACGGACGTCCTAGTATATCCAATATTTCATATGATTCTTCTGCTGCAATATCTGTGATGTGATCATGTGATGTTCTATGATAGATACAGTATATAGTATATATGATATATTATATAGACGTTACTTATGTTTTACACCCGCGCTAGCCCTGCCCCGCTCTGCCGTTAGTTACCTAACCTAACGGTGCACGAGGGGACATCGAGGCGAATGCGGATGGCATAAGTGTACGTCGTATTTATCTGTTATGATTAGGTACTTAAATGATGGGACTTCATTAATGTGATTAATGAAATAAAAGAAACCTAAGATGTTGTAGAATCGAATTTCAAAATAAAACAGGTAGCTACAGTTCTTGCTTTGCACAGCGGTATATGTGATATATCCTGCACCTTATTCGATGAGGAAAGGACCGAGATCCCTTCACCGGGAGTGACTCCTTTAGCAATAACTCGCAGATGCTACACACTCGGTTTGTCTTTTGATTGCTTTTAAGTGTTTTTGCTTTGCACAGTGATATATATGATATATCCCGCACCTCATTCGACGAGGAAAGGACCGACGATCCCTTCACCGGGAGTGACTCCTTTAGCAAAACTAGAAAAGCCTCAAAAACACTCCATTTCAAAATTCATTCGATCCTACAACGATATCAAGTTCATTACGCAATAGGTTTCAGAAAAACCTGTCGTAGCCCTCCGTCATTTCAGATACGTACTAGTTAGTATTCGTGCTGCGGTTGTTTGGCCTCCGTCAAGGCGTAGTGTACGGTAGCTAACTAGTGCTTATCTGCTAGCATATGATGCGATTGGATTAGGGTATTCGTACGGCGTTGTTTGGCCTCCGTCAAGGGTCGTGCGGGTGGGTTTAATTCAATCAGGAAATGACGGGTTGAACTTGACTAGCGGACTATGGGTTGTTTGGCCTCCGTCAAGGTCATAGCGAGCTAGGGGCAAAATATTATCGGGAATTTCAAGTGTTGAAATTTGCAATGAGATTGCATACCTTCTATGAGATAGTTGGATCCCGATACCCGCTGCGAGTAAGAGTTACTCCTGGGAGAGTTTTATACATTACAATTAGCCGATCAAGTAGGTGTCTAGAAAGGTGTTAACGAGGTTACGCCTCTGGGAAAATGAGGTTTACAGTAATTAGGTTCGTGCGAAAGCACGGGGGACCTCCCTCAAAGTACCGATACTGGCCTGGCTGAAAGATTGGCGAACTTGTAGTGTGTAATTAATCCCGGCTAGTCTTTCCTTTTAGGGTTTGAAGGAAGATTTGATAAAAAGCAGTGGGAGCCATCCTGATTAGATAAAATAATAACCAATCTATTCTTGACAGAGCGCACGCTGAGTGTTTTCTTCTCTCTCTCTCCAGGTAGCGACCATATCACGCCTTAATCAAGATAATAATATGGAATATTGACCGAACCCGCTTGTTATACTGAGCTGGGGAACGTTGGTCCCGCTCCAACTTATAATTGTTATAAGACAGAGCAGGAAATTGGGGAATACCAGATTTCCCGTGCCGCCCAAACGAGGAGAGTGCATGATGATGCATCATCTTCGGGTGTGTTCATTATACAGAACTGTTTCTCAGTATTCTCCGCGTCCTGGGTATGTGATACCAGATCAGGATCCCAGATATGTAATCTGTTACATAGGGCTACAGAAAGGTAGAGAACTGAGAACGGGTGATAAGTTTCATGAGGCAGAAAACGGGGCAAGAGTTGCAGCCAAGTCTGTTGGTCACTGTCACCCTGTATTACCAATACATTGATTCTGAACGAATGTTATTAGATACCGAACCTGATATACAAAATCATATTTGTCTCTTTATTAGTAAAGAAACGATAAAATTTTGTATTGTTGGATAATGTTTTTAACATTTCCTATATCAAAAGTTGATCGGTTCAGGCACGTTATCTAAAAGCATTGATGTTCTAAATCAAACTACAGATCTAAGTATACGGAACACACACAAGAAGAAGAGTTCAGAAATGAATGAATTCTTCTTGAGGTATTGTAGACTAGGTCAGATCAATGCGACCCGACAGGCTGAAGTTACATTTAGATGTATATTTAAATCAGTTTGAATTTACATCTTGTGCAACTCGCCAATCATGTCACAAAGATAAGATGACCATAGCCCTGTTTACTAAGAAACAGAGAAAGAGTTAGTGAACTCTTGGGATGATACATGTTGATGTATGTTAGGTCCCCTGTCTACACATGCCAGGATTGGTTCTTTATACTTCATTATATTCTCTGATAATCTCTCAAGATTCAGACATATGTTCCTGTTGAAACACAAGTCCGAACCTTTTGAGATATTCACAGAATATAAGTTAGAAGTAGAGAACCAAAATACGGGTATAAGTATTATGTCCTATGATGTGATCTAGGAGGAGAATACTTGAGCACGGAATTCCTGGACTTTTCTAAAGGAGAATGAGATTCTCTCTCAGCATTACTCCTCTGTATACACCATGGCACGATGGTATATCGGGGCGGAGCAATCATACCCTATTTGATATGGTGTGCTCTATGATAAGTACTACTGAGTTACCTATTTCCTTTTGGGAGTTATGCACTTGAGAAGCTGCATACCTATTGAATAGGGTTCAAATCAAATCTGTTGCCTACCACTTCATATGTGATATGGAAAGGGAAGAGCCCATGTCTTAAGTTAGTTAAGATTTGGGGTTGTCCGGGCTATGTCTAAAAGCAAAATCCGGACAAGCTCGAGGCAAGGACTGTTATGTAGAACTGGAAATGTTCCAGCTATACAAAATACAGCAGATGATTTGATAGAACCAAGGGATTCAGTAGATACCAACGAACCTCAGCCTCTCCGCCGATCTAGTAGGGTTCCTCACCCACCTGAGAGATACTTCGGTTTCTCTATGACAGTGGGAGCGAGAATTGCATCATGAGATGATGACCCAACTAGTTTCGAGCTGGCCATCGAGAGTAAGACTCTGTAAGAATGGCTGGATGCTTAGTGATCTGAGATGGAATCCTTATACACCAGCAAAGTATGGACTTTAGCTGCTAGATCTGAAGGGTTAAATCCCCATCAGGAGCAAGTATATCTTGAGAAGATTACTTGGTGTACATGGAAAAGTTGAGACTTTCAAAGCTAAGATTGTTAAAGGTTTTCGTCATCGACCAAGCGTGGATAATGATGAAATCTTTTCCAGTAGCTATGCTTAAGTCCATCCAGATCCTACTTGTCACGGCTACATACCATGACTGCGATATCTGGTGGTTAGGTGTCTTGACTGCTTTTCTAAATGATGATTTAGAAGAGAGCGTCTATAAGTACACAGCCAGAGGGCTTCGTAGACAGTGGGAGCAGCGGAAACGTGTGCAAGATGTTTTATATGATAAAGCAGGCATCGCGGAGCTGGAACATCTATTTTGATGAATTAGTCAAAGAAGTTGACATCATCAAAATGACAGATGAACCTTGTATAAACAAAAAGGTAGTAGGGAGTATGGTGACGATCCTCGTAGAGTACGTGGATGACATACTCTTGATAAGAAAAGAGTTTCTTATGCTACGCTCGGTCAATCTCCGCTTATCACTAGAATTCTCCATATAGGATCAAAGTGATACCTACTAAATCCTGGATTTTGGATCTATGAGATAGATTTAATTGGATGTTAGGATTCTCACTAGTTGTAGTGAGATGGTATCAATCGATCTTGGGGAGAATCACCGGAAGGGTTCCAGGGTGATAAAGACGACTGAATGTCAGTCACAGGCATTGTCTTTACCCTAAGTAAAGGGACGGTATGTTGGAAGAAGTTCCAAGCTAGATACCGTGGCATACTAGACGATAAAGGCTTGATACATCGCTATTTAAGATGCTACCAAAGAGGCTGTTTGGGTGTATAATGGTTCATGAGATGAACTATGTTCCTCCCATTGTGTGACAATGGAGTTGTGGCTTATGCCAAGGAACGTCCGTCCCATCAGTGATCCAGACATATTCTATGGCAGTATCACCTGATCATGGAGATGATTGATCTCCAGGGAGATGATTGATCTCCAGGGAGATCAATCATCATGGAGATGATTGATCTCCAGGGAGATCGAGGTTAGGAGAGTAGACTCAGAGGACAACACAGCGGATCCACTCACAAAGGCCTGTTCCCAGAGAGAGACTTTTATGGGATGGTTGAGTATGAGATACTTCAAACCACTGCTACAGATGGCCCTAGTGCAAGTGGGAGATTGTTAGTTATATGTATGCCCTAGAGGCCATTACTGTACATAGGATGTATATTGTAGTGGATGCTGGGTCATATATAGGGAGGACTTTCTTGCTCGACATGATAGTATACTATCTGGTTACCCTTTACTTTAACGTGTATGCTGATTGTCTCTCTGTTACATGTTGGTAAAGCCCTTAGGATCTGTACTTGACTACCTAGACTATGATGCGGATCATACTAGTGGGGACATGGTAGTCCATAAGTACATCCTTCAAAGTCCCTAGTCGTGGGTGTATCGAGACGGGGCATCGATATACCAGAGTAGACTAGCGTGTACCTTTTCGACCCATATAGATGGGCGATGGATGATCCCATATCCATCGGTGTTTGACATCAGAGATGATATACGGGTGCTCAGTAGAGACTGGGTACACTGGACGGACTCGCCGAGAACTCCCAGATGGTATTATACCTCACGTCAGATGGCAGTTCTCTGGTGACACTGGTACAGAGTAGTCTGTTGACCCGAGATCGTCATAGAGTCTTGTGTGGTTCCCACTGTGCTTTGATTTCCATCTTACCACGTCCAAGAGGGCGTGCAAAACGGTGGTTTTTGGGTACAGTCCCGAGTCACATGGAGGCAATGAGCGATATGAGGGGATTCGTCTCTCCCGGTATAGGGGGTTGATGTTGCGCTGTGTTCGATTGGCTATAACAGGAAATCCCTGGCCAGGGTTGCTGAGATTTACTGGTAAGTGTTACCAGTAGTTTCTCGAACAGTTATAGACCTCATATCGACACGACTTATTGAGCTATTGGGGTCTGACGTTTACCACCCCTAGGCGAGATATGCAACATATCAGACGATCAGACCGGACTGTACGGTAGTGTTACTGGTCGGATTCACTGGAGTGTGAGCGGGCTTGCTCGTCGATCTTCAGATCGCTCAATACCCGGGTGGCCGTTACGTTTAGCAGACCGCTTGCGGCTTGTGGGTGTTTAATATGATCATCATCCGCTGCCGGCGTATTGACGAGTCTTTAGAGTCCTACACAGAGGTTTCCTGGCTCAAGCGAAAAGAAATAGGAGCGCATATGAGATATGTGCGGGACCGAGAATAATGCGAGTATGTGATACCGTATTTCATTCTCGCGATGAATGTATCGAATGGTTGTATGCGATATAACCTAGTTATCGATTCAAGCGTTGATTCGATAAGCCGCTACATTGTATACCAGTCGGTTGTGTGCGACATGACCGGATCATTGAATCAAGTGTTGATTTAATGATTTAATGTATAATTATATATTTGATATATTACTTTGCATTAACTAGTATTGGTTCACTTTAAATGGATTTTCTCACTCGGGTGTGCGCATTACATATGCGATATGATTTTGTGCACTTGCTTGTATCATGTTTGATGATGCATGCTTTTTGGTTAAGTGTAAAGTATTAAACCTTGGTTAATGAAATGGTTAGGGTTTATCATTTAGTTATTCATTTATCTTATTTAGTTATCCATTTATTTTTGATAAATGAATAAAAGAAAGAGAAAAGGATGGTGGCTTCTTTTGTTGTTTAGTTAAAGCTTCATGAAGCTTTGACTTAGTCCACTATTCTTATCTCATCCTTAACCCTAACCATACCACTCAACCATGATTAATTCTCTACACTAAACCATGGTTCTAAGATGATAAGAATGTATTATTCTTTTCATTTTAGAATTAACTTATCATAACTATTTCCTTCTTCTTCCTCCTTGAACTTGAAGAAGAAAGCTTACCTCATCAATGGTGATTGATGAATTAGAGTGAGAAATCCAATTCTAAAGTTAACCCAACTCCTATTTCTTCATCCTCTACCTCTTGCCAAGTAGTAGAGTGTGTTTACTTCACAAGTTTCTTGACTTGGTGAAGTCGGAGCTTGATTTAGCGATGCCTCGACGTAGATCATCTTCGGCATGGACATCGACGACCTAGCTTGCCCATTCTCCGACGAAGCCGATCCTAGAGCCCGGATTTGACTTGGACAGCGGAGAGGACTTCGTTGCGGAGCTATGGAGGTGGAGCACCGGATCTACAAAGGTTGTATTTCCGTTTTGTCATTAGTTAAATGTTAACTAGTTCATTGTTTGCCTAGACATCTAGTTATCGATCCGTAGTTTAGGGTTTGTAGGCACCATAAAATTTTAAATTGCCATGGTTGATGGCTTGGGAGACCTCACTAGAGTGCCTAGGAACCCTACATATACAATCTTTGGTGTCACCACACCAGATGGATATGGGATCATCCATCGTCCATCATATGGGAAAAGAATGGTATACGCTAGTCTACTCTGGAATATCGATGCCCCGACTCGATATACCTACGACTAGGAATAGTTCAAGGATATGCTTATAAACTATACGTGTCCCACTAGTATGATCCGTATCATAGTCCCAGTAGTCAAACAAATATCCAAAGGGCTTTATCAACATCTACAAATGAGTAAGATGCATGATCAAATGAACATATCAAGATAAAGTAAACTTGATAGCATATTATCATGTCGAGCAAGAATGTCCTCTGAATACACACACACACACACACAAACCGATACATCCACTATCATTTAATGGCCTCTAGGGCATACATATATCCAACAATCTCCACTTGCACTAAGGCCAATTATTGGTGTATCTCATACACAACATCTCAAAAAGTCGCTCATGTTGTGTCTGTGGAAGGGCCTTGATGAGTGGATCCGCGATGTTATTCTTTATATCTACTCTCCGAATCTCGATCTCATGGCGAGCTACAATTTCCCGGATCAAATGATATCGTCTCAGGATGTGTCTGGACTTTTGATGGGACCTGGGTTTTTTGGCTAACGCCATAGCCCCATTATTATCACAATACAATGGTATTAGATCAATAATGGTTGGAACAACTCCAAGTTCCGTGACGAACTTCCTCATCCAGACGTCTTCCTTGGTAGCAACATTTGCAGCAATATACTCAGCTTCCATCATGGAGTCTACAACGGTATCCTGTTTGGAACTTTTCCAACTAGCTACCCCTCCAATGAGAGTAAATACAAACCCTGAGAAAGATTTGCTGTCATCCTTATCACTTTGGAAGCTGGAATCGGTAAAGGACTCCATTTGGAGATCCCCATTACCATACACCAAGAACAATTCTTTAGTCCTTCGCAAGTACTTAAGAATGTTCTTCACTGCTATCCAATGTTTCTCCCCTGGGTTGGATTGATACCTGCTTACTGCAACTAGTGCATAAGCAACATCAGGGAGAGTATATAACATCGCATACATTATAGATCTTACGGCTGAAGCGTAGGGTATAATGATCATGCGAGCTCTCTCTTCATCAGTCTTCGGACAGAAGTCCTTAGAGAGAGTGATTCCATGACAAGCGGGCAAGGAACCACGCTTGGAATCTTCCGTACTAAATCTTTTTAGGATCATGTCAATCTATATTAATTGGGACAATCCCAATAACCTCTTGGATCTATCTCTATTGATCCTAATGCCCAAAATGCAACAGGCATCACCCAGGTCCTTCATGGAGAACCTTTGTGATAAGAATAGTTTGACCGATTATAGCAAAGGAATATCATTTCCTATCAAGAGAATGTCATCCACGTACAATACGAGGATTGTGATAGTACTCCCTACAATTTTCTTATAAATGCATGGTTCGTCTATATTTTTGACAAAATCAAACTCTTTGATTGTATCATCAAAGCAGATGTTCCAGCTCCGTGATGCCTGCTTTAATCCATAAATAGATTTAAGCAACCTACATGCCTTTTCGCTGCTCCTACTGTTAATGAAGCCCTCTGGCTGATCCATTAAAACACATTCTTCTAAATCACCAATTAGAAATGCAGATTTTTACGTCTATCTGCCAGATTTCATAATCATAGTGAGCAGAAATAGCAAGTAGGATCCGAATGAATTTCAGCATTGCTACTGGAGAGAAAGTTTCATTATAGCCCAATCCTGGTCTTTGGAAAAAACCTTTCACTGCAAACCAATCTTTCTCTTAAAGATCCATTTTCATCCTACGGGTTTTATCCCAGGAGGTGCAACATCCAAAGTCCATACTTTGGTGTACACGGACTCCATTTCGGATCACATGGCATCCATCCACTTCACTGAGTCACCACTCGTGATAGCTTGCTGAAAACTAGTAGGGTCATCATTAACCATGATGTAATCTTCTCTATCACCATCAATGAGAAACCCATAGTATCTCTCCGATAGGTGAGAAGTTCTACTAGATCTCTGGAGCGGCTGAGGTTGTTGAAGTTCTACTGCAATATCAGTTTCAACAAATTCGTCATGAGTAATTTGTGTCTCTAGAAGCTCTTCTAGTTATACCGCATTGCCATCAGTACTATTTGTAAAAATTTTATTTTCTAAAAATATGGCATGTTGAGAAACAAACACCTTTTGTTCCTCCTTGTGGTAGAATAGATATCCATATGAATGTTTTGGATATCCCATAAATTTACACATGACCAATCGTGTCTCGAGTTTGTCTGGATTCTGTTTTTTGACAAAAGCTAGACAACCCCATATCCTAACTCTTTTAAGAGATGGTCTCTTTCCACACCATATCTCATATGGAGTGGTTGACACGGTCTTGGTTGGAACCATATTTAACAGATACATTGATATCTCCAATGCATTTCCCCAAAAGAAAAGCGGTAACTCAGCATCACTCATTGTGGACCGTACCATATCTAATATGATACGATTCCTCTATTCCGACAAACCGTTGTGCTGTGGTGTGTAAGGGAGAGTGAGCTCAGAGAGAATCCCATTCTCGTTTAAGAAGTCTGAAAACTCTGTATTCAAATACTCTCCACCTCGATCCGATCGAAGTTTCTTGATGCTCAAACCTGTTTGGTTTTCTACTTCAAGTTTATACTCCTTGAATTTCTCGAAAGCTTCGAATTTGTGCATTAATAAAAACACATGTCTGAATCTTGAGAAATCATCAGTAAAAGTAATGAATTATGAAAAACCGCCTCTAGCATGTGTAGACATTGGTCCACATACATCACTATGTATGAGGCCTAAGAGTTCTACAGCTCTTTCTCCGTGTCCAGTAAATGGAGTTTTGGTCATTTTACCTTTGATACAGGACTGACAAGTTGTATAAGATTTATATTGAAAAGGATTTAAATATCCATCTTTATGTAGCTTGTTTAGTCTTGTTTCATTAATATTACCAAGTCTACAATACCAAAGAAAAGCTTCATTTATATCTGAAAATTTTCTTTTATTTGTATGTTGTATATTGAAAACTGTGTGTTAGTTTAGGATGTAAATACCGCTATTTAGTGTACCATACCCAATCAAATGTTGATTCAAGTTAATGTTCATAACATTATTTTTCAATACAAAATGATATCCTTCATTTTGTAACAAAGAAACGGATATCATATTACATAGCATACAAGGTACATAATAACAAGGGTTCAAAACCAAAATACATCCCGAAGGTAACCCCAGATGATACTCTCCTACAGATACAACATGTACATTGGAACCATTTCCAACCTAAAGAGTATGGTCACCAGTCTTCAAAACTCTACTGTTTCTCAATCCCTGCATACAGTTGCAGATGTGAGAACCAGAACCGGTATCTAATACCCAAGATGCAGAGTTTATAGAAAAACAGTTTTCAATTACAAACACACCTGAAACGGAAGCATCAGTATGCTTCTTCTTCTTGAGATCAGCAAGATACAAAGCACAATTGCGTTTCCAGTGTCCAACCTTGTGGCAGAAAAAACATTCTCCTTTTCCACTTCCCACGGCCCCGGATTTGTCTTTCCCTTCTCCTTTACAACTCCACTTCTCGGTTTGGTGGGTTTCTTCTTCTTCTTTCCCTTGGCCTTGGCTTTTGGGACGGAAGAGGAAGATAGCCCAACAAGCAGAGCGGGAGTTTTCGCTGTCTTAAGCGTGCTCTCAGCACTTCTCAACATATTGAGAAGTTCAAGCAGTGATTTCTCCAAATCGTTCATATTGAAGTTTACTATGAATGGAGCAAAGGCAGGGGAGAGAGACTGTAGAACAATATCAGTATATTGCTGATTATCCATAGTCCATCCTGGGTTCTCAAGTTCTTCTATAAGACCAATCATCTTCAAGACATGTTTACGTACTGATGTGCCAGGAGCAATCCACATCTGAAACAACTTTCGAGATGCTTCGTTTCGTAAAGTCCGAGATTTCTCTCTAAGCAACTCTTTTGTATGAAGAAAGATGGATTGTACATCCATCTTCTCATGCTACTTCTGATAAATATTGTCCATAGAAGCAACCGAGAGGCACTTGGCCGTGTCACAATCAATATCCCATGTTTTTCGAATCTCTTTATCCGAAACAGATGATTCAGGACCTGGGACGCGTGAGGCTTTGGCAGTGAGGACTTATGATATTTTATCATATGTGAGTGCAATGTTCAGGTTCCTCAGCCATTCTTTATAATTCGGTCCTGTCAGTTTGTTTTTCTCTAAAAGAAGCTTAAGTCCCGTCATCTGGTATCTGCCATTATGAGAGGAAAAGAAAACACTCGGCGAAATACTCTTGCAAAGATTTATATTGGTTATTATCTTATCTAATCGATTTCTACCACTGCTTTTATCAAATTTTCTTTCAAAACCTCAAAAAGAAAACTAGCCAGGATTAATTACATTCTACAGTTTCGCTAACCTGTCAGCCAGGCCAGTGCCGGTACTTTGAGAGAGGTTCCCCATGCTTTCGCACGGACCTAATTAAAATAAACCTCATTTTCCCAGAGGTCTAACCCCGTTGACACCTTTCTAGACACCTACTGAATTAGATAATTGTAAAATGCAAAACCCTCCTGAGAGTAACTCTTACTCATAGTTGGAGCGGGATCCAACTATCATATAGAAAGTATGCAATCTCATTGCAAATTTCAACTCTCGAAACCCCCGATATAGTTTTTACCCCTAGCTGCTTATGACCTTGGCTATGGTTAGAATATCATAAGCACTAGTCAAGTTCTACCCGTCATTTTATGATTAACTAGACCCACCCATATGACCCTTGACTATGATCAACATAATCACACGAATGTCCTAACTAATCGCATCATTCGCTTTGTAGGAAGACATCACTTAGCTACCGTACACATAGCCTTGGCTACGATCAACATACGTAGCACGAATACTAAGTACCCTGCTTCCTAAAATGATGGAGGGTTGCGGATGGTTTTTATGAAAATCTTTAACGCTTTGAACTTGATCTCGTTGTAGAATCAAAATAGTTTAGAAAAAGAATGGCTTAAGCTCCGCAACTTTTGAAACTTGCTTTTTCATAAAAAGGCCGAGTGGGTTTCAAATCCGATTTTACAACATCTTTAGCTTTCTTTTTCTTTACATTAATTTTATTAATGTAGTTCCATCATTTAAGTTCCTAAGCCATCACAGAAAAGATACGAAAATAGAACGTACACTTATGCCAATCTCATTCGCCACAATGTCCCATTGTGCACCGTTAGGTTACTTAACTAACGGCATAGCGGGGCAGGACTAGCGCGGATGTAAAACATAAGCAACGTTTATTATATATCATATTTATAATAATAATCCATTTGTCTCAGATATTAAGTAATCTCATCACAGAATATCAACAGTAGAAGAACATAAGAAAATTTAAGACATCAAGGAGGTCCGTATTTTGTATTTAGCCAACAATAGAAAATAAGAATTCCACGGTCGTGATGAATAGCCAAGCCCATACCTCTAGACCCCTACGAGTGCGGCAAGTGACCCTACCAATTCTATAGTTTAGGAGACCAGGTATCGACTCCTCGAAATGGCCTCCTATTGAACCTTAGAACCCGGTCACTTATGCTCCCCTCCTTGGGTTTGTCCTAATGCGGAAAAGTAAATAATAAACAATGATGGTGACATCATCCTCAACCCGGAAGTGCCCCAAATAAAAGAATATTACATATAATTAATTTTTACACGAATGAAAATAAAAACTCTCATCTCACATAAAACCCCCGGCTATTCATTCACGACGATCCTGCACATCTTATCTCAGCAACGCATAACATCACATATCATCAACGTAAGTTAGTATGCGTACCCCGATTATCGTTGATGTATAGCAACGAAACCGGCGATACACCACATACTACACTTACGGTCGCTGAAAAGAAAGTGGAAAACAACAAAAATTGCAATTATCACATATATCCAGACGATGTTAAACGTTTCGATCGAATCAACAAACACCCACAATTACCCCGGGAGCTCAACACTTGAGCAAGGTTAAGATACCCAAAAACGTGCCACGGTATCTATGGACCAGCCGTAGAAGGGTCTACCCTTGCCTCACCTATGTTGCCACAGGACTGCGGCAAACACTAAGGTTTAACCGCGGTTCTGTCATGACCCGAAAAGTACCGAACTTGACCGGCACTTAAATTATGAAACGTCTCGAGGCGTACGTAATCTAAGTAAGCCAAAACCCAGAAATCAAAACTAAGCAAAGCGGTAGAGTGGAGGAAAAACCAATTTAAATCAAGTAGTTTACCAACATAAGCTGAAATATGCATTTTTAAAATCACCAGTCTTTTCTGAAAATTTCGGTAGAGTTTCCATTATAAATACTGGCCCCAACGGGGTACAACATGATAAATATACACATAATGATAAAAGGCATCCTCAAGCGGGAGCTAGCTCTTCGTCAATCGACGGCCACAACCACGCAAGCAATATAATATACAACGCCAAAGGGCGAGGATCAAAACTGAAAGGAAAACTCTAAACAACGTGAAGTCCATAACAATACAACGCGCGACTCTAAAGTCGAAAGAATATACATCACTGGTCTCTAAGTCAATAAAATATACATGTCTGGTTGATGGAGTTACTAGATACAACTGAATGTAATAAAGTACAATGGCCATCACGATATAAGTGAACCCACCTACCAAAGCAATCACCCGGAAAGGGAGCAATGTGCCAGCAAATCCGTAGCGAAACCCGTACGGCAAAACCTGCAAGAAACCGTGGCACAATGGGGGTGAGTTGCCAACTCGTGAGTAGAAAACATCTATGAGCAGAAATCGTATGTATGACACAATCCTAGGTCAATACGATCAATATATATATATAACGTCAAACGATAAGTCTGAAGCAAGAAAAGGTGGCAAGGGTAAACATCTATACATAAGTGTAATCCTATGTGCCGGTGTCAGTGCCTCAGGTAGCAACATATCATATGAATGAGGCATGAATGCATGAAAACGGAATACATGTTAATGAAGAAACAACTTTCATAACTTAGTGAGATTTCTGTATATTTAAAACGAGGTATCATCAATGAAATCAACATATACAGTGTCTAGCATCGACAAAAAACATAAATCCCAATATCTCAATATCTCAGGCTCCGGCTATCCGGACTGGCCTGTATCATCAACTCTCAATTCCTTAATATCTCAAAATCTCAGTGTCTTAAATCTCACTATCTAGGGCCCCGTCAGTCTGGATCGACCCCTATCATCAATCACACGACCACGATCGGTATCCTCCGGATTTCCGACGCACCAGGTAAAATCACCGGTAGGCAGTCTGTCCCTGCCGGGCTCATCGTCTACACCTCGATCTTCTTTCCCCGGGGTACCTTACCGGGTCCACCATGTACCCGCAGATGGTTCATCCAACTCCTTGAATCGGGCCTCGAAATCCATCTAATAACCGAGAAAACATCATGGTGAACGACTCATACATCATGAGAAAACCGCACTTTTCATTTTAAAAAGAGAGAGAGAGAGAGAGAGAAGTTTATATATATTCTTGCTGTTTTCTCCCAAATCCAGGAAATCTCAAGAAAATCCGAAATCCAATCATCAATAGCACGTAAACAGTAAATATCGGCATAAAACTCCATAATACTGCATAACAGTGAATAATATTATTCGTGCAGTAGCAAGTAATAACTGCAATGTCTATGCTAGCATATAAAGACGAGTACACTAATACCGTGTCGCACTATCAGTTAACAAGCTATTTCAATGAGTAATATTCTCTAAAATGTTCGTGACATGGCAATTACCGATGATGATGTGTGTGAGCCGGCAAGTAAGTGTATGTGGAGCATACGCATCAACGGTAATGGTGCTGGTGTCATGACAGCATGATCCCAGTAATGGCATATGAAAACACAATATAAGCTTGCGATGCGATGCGAATAGCAAGAATATGCGGTAGCTGAACAATAAACACAATAATAGCTAATATGCATTTATATTAGTATGAATCGTACAGTTTTGCCATTTGAAATAATACGAATCGTGGTGTTTTTGAAAATAAGTGCTACGGTGTTTTAAGAAAAGATACGTCCTTTGAAATATCAGTAGAATCTCTTGGCCTGTCTTTAAAATACTCACGATTCATTAGTTCCGAAATACGTATGACTCGAGTCTAATCCATCATTTACAAGTAAACTACCAGGCTAAACTAACAGGCTAATCGAAAGTTAAGGAAACCGCCTAACATCTGAGTCGATACATATATATATATATATATATATAAATATATATATATATATAGTCGGTGATCCTGCCTCAGTAGTATCCCATACGATACCCTAACACAATATGACATCCTCGAGTCAAGAGTACGGATATAACATCAATATAGCTCATACGGTAAATCCATCGTATGGCATCCCAAATCTGGGTACGGATCAATGTCACATCAATCACATTATACATCTGGTATCCTCTTTATCAAATATCATGATCGGGGGTACTGTTCTACGTCTAGTGCAATACTGATACCACATATGTATATACATGCGTGTGTCTGAAAACACCACGTCGAAATGACCCACTAAAACATCACGTCGTATCTCAAATACGAACCATATCACATCACCGATCTCACGGCCTCAAGCCCAATCTCATCGACTCATCTCCAATCCTAAGTACTATCCTCATAATCCGTATATATGTATACATATATATATATATATATACATAGTCCTATACCTGTGTGTGTGTGTGTGTGTATACATATCCCTATATACGCACAGGTAATAAAATGAATGCAGGTGTATGCGTGTCGGTGTAAACCTATTCTATGGTTCTCGACAAAGAAGCTATGCTAGTTCACCTCTAATAACCCCAAACCAACCATGAACACAAAATCATATCTTGAATTTCCACGTATCTTGAATCACATATATATATCTACATATATATGATAAATATACTACAAACTGTGGGGGTGCTATACGCAATCCACCCGACTTCCCCCGTAGATATATATCTACTCACATTGCTTCTTGTGTGCCGATGCCGATGTTGCCATTTTCATCTTCAACGTCTCGACATCACGTGGGGTACCTACACATATAATCCAATCGCAAATGCATATTAAAATCGCATCGGAAAACCAAAAACGTCACACGCTACGCTCATAGGTAAAAACATATAGCCTCGCATGCAAACACGACCAATAACCCTAGCCGTTGACGTTCAAACGCCACACGACGGAAATGAAATATCAAATGCAAAAATCCATGTTAAAACAAGTCGTAAAACAATGCGACAACACAAGAAAATGATCTGAGATTTTACCCTAGGTCAAATCAGCCAATTTTGCATATGCCAAGGGTCTAATTTACTGGAGATAAGGCCCTGGAACAAAACCGAATAAATTCCAAACTGCACTGGCAGCAAATTGCGGCCAGAATGAATTAATTTGCTGCCAGGGTTGATCGTTAGGGGCTAGGGTTTTGGTGGTACACTCCAGGTTGCCTGCACATCATTCTGTGTTTGCTAAATAATTTTCAGAGGCTCCGGATGTTAGCAGATTTCAATACACACACACAGAATCAACAATTCTTCCGATATCGGGTTTCTAAGTTCGCTAAAATAGGTTCTAGTCTCTGGTTTAGGTCTCCAATCAATCACCACAGGTGTTATATAGCCTCTACTAACCTTAATTTCATCTTTGGCTTCAACTCAAACCCTAATGCTCAACTTAAAGTTTTCAAGGTCCCCAAAACCACAAAATATCGATTATAATTTAACAAGGATGCTTGAGCAATGGAAATTCTACACTAATGATGGAATAATTACCTCATTTTGCACTCATGAATCCTCTACAACGCCAAAACTCCAACTTTCTTGGTCCAAAGGGTTGCTTGAGAGCTTGTGGACATTTTTTGTGAAGTGGGAGTGGGGTTTCGGTTTTGTTTTGGAGATGAAGTGGGGTGATTTGTGGAGGGGGAGATGAGGGCAGCAGCACAAGAGGAAATGGGGGAGAAAATGATGAAGGAAGAAGATGGGAACAAGTAGGCATGGCTCTCTCTTGACCCCTCATTTTCTCCCACTTGCCCATTCCTCATTATTATATCATTCCTTTTTATTTTCTTTTGTTTCCTTTTATTTTCTTCTCTTTGCAATAGTAAACCCAAAACAATAACCATACACCCAAAAATAATCTAGGAAAAATGTAACAAGTGTTAAAATGACATGTGCATGTCATGTGCACAAAACACGCTTAAAACCCGATTAGCGATTTTTAATCGCGATTAGCACAAAATTAGTGTATAATAAATCGTAAAATTTTATAATTTGCATAAATCACATAAAGCACCCTCTTTTTTGTAATTTCCGTAATTTTCCCAATTTATCGGTATTTAATTATACCGCCTTTTAAAAAATTTCAATATTTTATTTTTTAATTACAAAAATTCCCAAAAATAATAATTTTTTTTAAATGTTACAATCTTCCCCTCTTAAAGAAATTCGGTCCCCAAATTTAAATTTAAACCCCTCAATACTAAAACATTTCAGTAAAAAGTCTAAGGCGTCGGGGCTCCGAAATCATCAATACTTAAACCGCATCATAGCGCAATGCATGCGCATGAATAATGAGCAGATAACTCAAAAACAAAACTCAGTCAAGCATCCCACAATCATCGGAGTCATGTGGAGGACATCAATGTCTAAATCTAATACGAAAACCAATATGATATACATCAACACTATACATATAAATACCTGAAGGAAATGCATGTCAAACCGTGTTAAGTCATTGTGCGATGCACATAACACGGTACAGTGGCGGACGTCTCTAGTAAGAAAATAACTCTCTATATATATCCATTGTTTACATGCACGTACCGCCGTTTTGAAAACAATTTAGAAGGGTTTTCTTGTTTTAAACGTTTCGTGTCATCTCAGACACATAGGTAAATAATGAGACTATAGCTCTCTTTTTGGAAATCCTTTCGATAACTATCAATGCATGCAAAATACATCCAGATACTGTCCCCTGGCTAGTCCTGCTCAGTAGGAAAATAATAATAAATATCATAAAAACGTACTGCTCCATAAGAAATCAATCCCAAAATGTGCATATGAATGCTACGTGCGTCTGGTGCGCACGGAAATCAAAATCCATATATGTGCCATACATGTGCACAGAAACAACATCTAGGTGCAATGGGTGCGCACGAAACGCCTGTCAGAGGCAACGTGTGTGCCTGACAGCAAAATCAGGTGCATCTGACATGCACGAAGAATCTCAATTTAGTGCATCTGGTGTGCACCAAAATCGCATCTCATAACATTCGCCCAACATGCGCGAAAATCCAAATCAGGTGCATCCATCATGCACGATAAAAAATCTAATCGTGTGCATCCAACATGCTCGAAATCACGAAATCCAATATCAAGTACCGAACATGCGCAAAATCCAATCCAAGCGCGTCAAATATGCGTAAGAATCCAATCAGGTGCACAAGGTGCACAAAACAAATATCGTGTATCACAATCCAAATCCATATCTCAAAAGATATCAAATTGTAGTCTAGTGCAACTTTGGTGCACAAATACGTATCAATGCACTGCAAGCATATGTGAACTATACCGAGTGCAAAAACCAAATTGAGTGTGTACATATTCACAAAATCAACTCAACTGTATGAATCCCATGAAATCATAAACATGTTCAAGCACGGCACGAAAACGATATCAAGTGCAATAAATATGAACAAATCGTAAATACTCAGTAGGTGCAACCATGGTGCACGAAAACAAATATCATGAAACTCAATCATGCGAATTGATCGCCCAAAATACCGAAATCAAGTATGGCGGAATAGTGCCGCTCGAGCACATCCTCTATGAATCTCTGGCCAACTGTCATGGTCACTCGTAACATGTCTCGTCGACGATACCGAACTCTGGCCTGCTGGTGTGCGTAACATGACCACTCCGGGGTCCAAGCATTCTCGTAATTTATTCTAGAAAGGTCCCGTCGAGTTCTCTCCCAAATCTCGTCTCTGGTGAACTCTCCGGAAGTTATCACCCTTCACTAAATCTGTTTCTTGTTCCGGAACGGCTGCATACTCATTGCAATTCCTTCTGGAAGATATATCCATATACAACGCCTCTGCATGCATATCACAATTCTGATGTCGGCGGAGTGGAACATCATCTCATCAAGATCTCATACGAACCTCTTACTCCACTTTTATCTAATGTCGACTGCTCCGGACTCGTCTCTTCGTGGCTGTATTGACTGTGCTCCAACGGCTATACTCGTATCTTGAGCCTCCCAAGAAATGCATCTCACCACATAGCATCCGAATGAAGTTGAACCATTCGATCGATTCTTCAAAAGCTCATAATCCCCCAAGAGATCAACATCTTGGGTACGATTTAATAGTATCGAGTACATACCACAGCATCGGTGGACCAGCCGTAGAAGGGCAAACCCAAGCCTCACTAATGGCACTGCGGAACTGCCGCAAACCCTAGGTTCAAAGGCTTTCACACGGTCATTATGTCGAGTTAGGGTTTCATTCATCTAGAGGGTCCATAGAATTGCTTGCATGTCTTTCCGAATACTTTAAACTTGGAATATGGGTTTCTGACATTCGATCGCCTGTATGGACTCTTAACGTACCAGCGTGAAGTCGTCTCTAGCTGGAATCTATCTATCTGATGACATCGCATCGGGGTAAGCGAACGAACCACATGTCCTAGTCATTCATCCTCGGTGACTAGTGAGCTTCTACCATATCTCTAAGTAAAACTCGTACTGCAATAGCTCCAACATCTTGGGCAATATCTCGTCGTTCGCAGAAACAACTGGCTCATTCATCTGCACGCTGAACAGTGCCCCAATCATTATGAATAAGCGCTACATCAATGGTCATCACATTCTGGCTGGCCTCTATTAGTGGCTCAATCCTCTGGTGCAAATCTGCACGCCCGAGAAATCTCATAACAGCGATCCATCAAACGCTCATGGCGCGAAAACACAATAAAACGACACCGCTCTAAGCAATCGTATGTCCCTGGAATCACGCGCTGGTCAGTCCTCGTCCGTAACGAGCTCGTGCTGACCGCAACTCTAGCCGTAGCTCTCTCTGCCCGTAATCGTGGTAGCAAAACCATAAACTGGTACAGATGGGGATATATCATAGAAATGAATATAATACTGTGCAAAGAAATGTACATCCTAAACCTACTTAAGCAGAGTATTGTATCGTAAATATCCCGCGAAACATACGTACGGTACGCCACTCTACTCAAGCTACCTACTCCATCAACAAAGGGTCATCCTACACTCCGAAGGTAAAACCTAACGCTCTGATACAAACTTTGTCACGACCCGAAAAGTACGTAACATGACCGGCACATAAATTATGAAACGTCTCGAGGCGTACGCAATCTAAGTAAGCCAAAACCCAGAAATCAAAACCAATTAAAGCATTAGAGTGGAGTAAAAACCAATTCAAGTATTTTAGCAACATAAGCCGAAATATGCATTTTAAAATCACCAGTCTTTTCTGAAAATTTCGGCAGGGTTTCCTTTGTAAATACTAGCCCCAACGGGGTACAACATGATAAATATACACATAATGATAAAAGGCATCCCCAAGCGGGAGCTAGCTCTTCGTCAATCGACGGCCATAACCACGCAAGCAATATAATATACAACGCCGAAGGGCGAGGATCAAAACTGAAAGGAAAACACTAAACAACATGAAATCCATAATAATACAACGCGCGACTGTAAGGTCGAAAGAATATACATCACTGGTCTCTAAGTCAATAAAATATACATGTCTGGTTAATAGAGTTTACTAGATACAACTGAATGTAATAAAGTACAATGGCGGTCACGATACAAGTGAACCCACCTACTAAAGCAATCACCCGGAAAGGGAGAAGTGTGCCATCAAAGCCGTAGCAAAACCCGTACGGCAAAACCTGCAAGAAACTGTGGCACAACGGGGTGAGTTGCCAATTCGTGAGTAAAAAACATCTACAAGCAGAAATCGTATATATGACACAATCCTAGGTCAATACGATCAATATATATATAACCTCAAATGATAAGTCTGAAGCAAGAAAAGGTGGCAAGGGTAAACATCTATACATAAGTGTAATCCATGTGCTCGTGTCAGTGCCTCAGGTAGCAACATATCATATGAATGAGGTATGAATGCATGAAAACAGAATACATGTAAATAAAGAAACTGCTTTCATAACTTAGTGAGATTTCTGTATATTTAAAACGAGCTATCATCAATGAAATCAACATAAACAGTGGCTAGCATCGACACAAAACAGAAATCTCAAAATCTCAATATCTCAGGTTCCGGCCATCCGGACTGTCCTGTATCATCAAATCTCAATACCCCAATATCTCAAAATCTCAGTGTCTCAAATCTCACTATCTAGTGCTCCGTCAGTCCGGATCGGCCTCTATCATCAATCACACGACCACGATTGGTATCCTCCAGATACCCGACGTGCCAGGTAAAATCACCGGTAGGTAGTCTGCCCCTGCCGGGCTCATCGTCTACACCTCGATGTTCTTGCCCCGGGGTACCTTACCGGGTCCACCATGTACCCGCAGACGGTTCATCCAACTTCTCGAATTGGCTCTCGAAATCCATCTCATAACCGAGAAAATATCATGGTGGACGACTCATGCATCATGAGAAAACCGCACTTTTCATTTTAAAAAGAGAGAGAAAGAGAGAGAGAAGTTTATATATATTCTTGCGGTTTTCTCCCAAATCCAGGAAATCTCATGAAAATCCGAAATCCAATCATCAATAGCACGTAAACAGTGAATATCGGCATAAAACTCTAAAACACTGCATAACATTGAATAATAATATGCATGCAGTAGCAAATAATAACTGCAATGTCTAAGCTAGCATATAAAGACGAGTACACTAATACCGTGTCGCACTATCAGTTAACAAGCTATTTCAATGAGTAATATTCTCTAAAGTGTTCGTGACATAGCAATTACCGATGATGATGTGTGTGAGCTGGCAAGTAAATGTATGTGGAGCATACGCATCAACGGTAATGGTGCTGGTGTCCTGACAGCATGATCCCAGTAATGGCATATGAAAACACAATATAAGCTTGCGATGCGATGCGAATAGCAAGAATATGCGGTACTGAACAATAAACACACTGATAACTAATCTGCATTTATATTAGTATGAGTCGTACAGTTTTGCCATTTGAAATAATACGAATCGTGGTGTTTTTGAAAATAAGGGCTACGTTGTTTTAAGAAAAGATACGTCCTTTGAAATATCCGTAGAATCCCTTGGCCTGCCTTTAAAATACTCACGAATCGTTAGTTCCGAAATAGATGACTCGAGTCTAATCCATCATTTACAAGTAAACTACCAGGCTAAACTAACAGGTTGATCGAAAGGTAAGGAAACCGCCTAACATTTGAGTCGATACATACATACATATATATATATATATATATATATATATAGCCGGCGATCCCGCCTCAGTAGTATCCCATACGATACCCTAACACAATATGACATCCTCGAGTCAAGAGTGCGGATCTAACATCAATATAGCTCGTACGGTAAATCCGTCGTACGGCATCCCAAATCTAGGTACGGGTCAATGTCACATCAATCACATTATTCATCTGGTATCCTCTTTATCAAATATCTTGATCGGGGGTACTGTTCTACGTCTAGTACAATACTGATACCACATATGTATATACATGTGTGTGTCTGAAAACACCACGTCGAAAAGACCCGCTAAAACATCACGTCGTATCTCAAATACAAACTATATCACATCACCGATCTCACTGCCTCAAGCCCAATCTCATCGACTAATCTCCAATCCCAAGTACTATCTTCATAATCCATGTATATGTATACGTGTGTGTGTGTATATATATATACATAGTCCCATACCCATGTGTGTGTATATATATATATATACATATCCCCATATACGCACAGGTAATAAAATGAATGCAGGTGTATGCGTGTGGGTGTAAACCATTTCTAGGGCTCTCGACTAAGAAGCTATGCTAGTTCACCTCTAATAACCCTAAACCAACCATGAACACATAATCATATCTTGAATATCCACGTATCATGAATCACATATATATCCACATATATATCTTAAATATACTACGAACTGCGAGGGTGCTATACGCCATCCACCCGACTTCCCCCGTAGATATATATCTACTCACCTTGCTTCTTGTGTGCCGATACCAATATCGCCATCTTCATATTCAACGTTTCGACATCACGTGGGGTACCAATACATAAAATGCAATCGCAAACGCATATTAAAATCACATCGAAAAACCAAAAATGGCACACGCTACGCTCATAGGTAAAAACCTATAGCCTCGCATGCAAACACGACCAATAAGCTTAGCCATTGACGTTCAAACGCCACACGACGGAAACGAAATATCAAATACTAAAATCCATGTTAAAACAAGTCATAAAAGAATGCGCCAACACAAGAAAATGATCCCAGATTTTACCCTAGGTCAAATCAGCCAATTTTGCATATGCTAATGGTCTAATTTACTGGAGATAAGGCCCTGCAACAAAAACGAATAAATTTCAAACTGCTCTGGCCGTAAATTGCGGCCAAAATGAATTAATTTGCAGCCAGGGTTGATGGTTAGGGGCTAGGTTTTTGGTGATACACTCCAGGTTGCCTGCACATCACTCTGTGTTTGCTAAATAATTTTTAGAGGCTCCGGGTGTTAGCAGGTTTCAATATACACAAACAGAATCAACAATTCTTTCGATATTGGGTTTCTAAGTTCGCTAAAATGTGTTCTAGTCTCTGGTTTTAGGTCTCCAATCAATCACCAAAGGGGTTGTATAGACTCTACTAACCTTAATTTCACCATTGGGTTTAACTCAAACCCTAATACTCAACCTAAAGTTTTCAAAGTCCCCAAAACCACATAATATCGATTTTAATTTAACATGGATTCTAGAGCAATGGAAATTCTACATTAATGATGGAATAATTACCTCATTTTGCACTCTTGAATCCTCTACAGCGCCAAAACTCCAACTTTCTTGGTCCAAAGGGTTGCTTTAGAGCTTGTACACATTTTTTGTGAAGTGGGAGTGGGTTTTTGTGTTTGTTTTGGCGATGAAGTGGGGTGATTTATGGAGGGGGTGATGAGGGCAGCAGCATAAGAGGAACTGGGGGAGAAAATGATGAAGGAAGAAGAAGGGAACAAGTGGGCATGGCTCTATCTTGACCCCTCACTTTCTCTCACTTGCCCATACCTCATTATTATATCATTCCTTTTTCTTTTCTTTTGTTTCCTTTTCTTTTCTTCCCTTTGCAATAGTAAACCTAAAACAATAACCATACACCCAAAAATCATGTAGGAAAAATGTAACAAATGTTAAAATGACATGTGCATGTCATGTGCACAAAACACGCTTAAAGCCCGATTAGCGATTTTTAATCGCAATTAGCACAAAATTAGTGTATAATAAATCATAAAATTTCATAATTTGCATAAATCACATAAAGCGCCCTCTTTTTAGTAATTTTCATAATTTTCCAAATTTTTCCCAATTTATCGGTATTTAATTATACCGCCTTATTAAAAATTTCAATATTTTATTATTTAATCACAGAAATCCCCAAAAATAATATTTTATTTTTTTAAAAATGTTACAGGTTCCATGGTCATAAAGTCGAGTTAAGGTTACGTTCTTCTAGAGGGTCCATAGGGATACTTGCACGATCATCCGAATATGTTCAACTTGGGAAATTCCAACACTTGAAAATTTCCAGCGAGGGTCTTGATGTGGGGTTTGAAGTTCGTTCGAACTGTTAAACATTGTCTAGGTTACCATTACAGTGTTAAAATATACGACTACGAAACACTACGAATTATCTCCTAATCAAAAAAACATCACATGAAATTTTGGCCTAAACAAACAATACCTGAAACCCCGAAACCTACAGAACAGAGCACCAGGGGAAAACGAGACAAAACATAGGCAAGGGGGCCGGCCAGGCCGGAATTTAATAGGATGTGGCCGGTTTTTTAGTGGTGGATTTGCCTCATTTCTAGTGTTCTCAGTACATCATATGTAAACTTCTGTAGTTGCTTAAATAATTTTTAAACGACTTTTTTTAAAAACAAAAGAGAGCAATTTTAGGGTTTCTAAATATCGTATATTTCGGAGTTATTTTCGTTTTCGTAATAGTTATAACACCGTCTCTAAATTTCTAGCTTGGCTCTAAAACCACAGTTGGGTTTCCTTAGCACCATACCTAGGGTTTGGAAGTATCACACATGGCACTATAAAATTTTTGGGAGGTGCTAAGTAAACAAACCATGAATCGGACTAGAATTTTAGGGTAACAACAAACTAGCATCACATACTAGAGGTTATCTAACACTAAGAGATAAGTAATACAACCTTTGTAGACTTGCCTCCTTAACTCCTTGGAGCTTTGAGAGTTTGAACCGGCTCGCTTGAATTGTTCCTTGTCCACGACGATCCACACGAAGTCCCTTTGCTCAAAGATCTAAGCTTCACTTGATCAAGGATGAAGATGAATCAAACACTCTACACAAGTGGGCTAGACTAAAGTAGAATGGTTATGTGGGTTGTGTTCTAACTAAAAAACCTTTCCTTTCTTTCACTTCACTCACTTTTAAAACTTAAGAGAGCTTGAGAGAGGAAGAATATGAAGATGGCTAAAGCTAGAGCTCAAAAAGGATTATCTCTTAATAATATAAAAAGAGAAATGAAAAAGGATATATATGAGAGTCACACTCTCATCCAACCATGGTAAACAAATATCTAGATATTTTGAAGTTGAGTTAAAGACCAAATGAAATTGAAACCATGGTTTAAAGTTAGGTCAAAAGAGAAGAGTGTAGAATAATAGCCATGATTTTAATTCCATTTTCTTTATACTCAATATAAATATATATATATATATATATATATATATATATGAGTCTTGCATTGCCATCTCCCATGTATCAATAACCATGACAAAATGAATGTATGTATGTATGCATTCACATCATCATGTGCATGAACATAAATATATGCATACATGCATGCATACATCCAAAAGAAAAGGATTAATAAAATTGGGATAAAAAGTCAACGTTAAATCAACACTTGATTTAACAAACCGGTCATATCACATACGACCCGACCAATAGAAACACCCAATTAATATACGGTATCATATAAATGCATCTAATCGAGCTCCCGCGCATATCTCATATGCACACCACATCGTTTCGCCTGAGCAAAGAAACTCCAGTGTAGGACTTTAACACTCGTCAATACGCCGGATGTAGGTGATGATCATATCAATCACCCATAAGTCACAAGCGGTCAGCTAAATGTAACGGCCACCCGGTATTGAGCGATCCGAAGAAAAACAAGAGAACTTGTCAAAACTTCCGTCGAGCCAACTGGCAATACTTACCATACAGTCCGGTCTCTTCATCAGATATGTTGCATATCGAGTCTAGGGATGGTATCGTCGACCCTAATAACTTAATAAGTCATGCCGGTGTATGGCTCGTAACAGATAGAGAAACTACTGATAACACTTATCAGTAAATCTCAGCAGTCCTGGCCAAGGACTTCCTGTCATAGCCAATCGAGCATAGCGCAACATCAACCCCTAATACCGGGAGAGACGAAACCCCTCCTATTGCTCATTGCCTCCATGCACCTCGGGACTGTACCCAAAATGCACCTGTTTGCATGACTCAGTAGAGCCGTGGTAGAGAAGAGATCAAAGTATAGTGGGAGGACACACAAAACTCTATGACGATCTCGGGTCTACAGACTAACCTGAACCGAAGAAATGCAAAGGTGAAGTAGGAGTGGCGATGAAAATGCGGTTTGTTCGTGAATGATAGAAGTCGCAATTTTTTTTGCCCTTATTCTTATCCCTTCATATGTCTTTACTTATTACCTTATGCACACCACACGTAGGCTTAATTGGTTTTCTTCATTCCCTACCTTTCGGCACCTGCCTATGATCTGGAAGAAGACTATTTAATAAGCGCAATAGGTGTACCCTCTCCTAATCCTAGGAGCCCTCACAAACTGAGAGAAGGTAAAAGGAAAAGACAACCGAATAATCCTATTCAATCTCTCCAGAACCAGAATCCATCCTCGAACAAGTTCATTCGAGTTCGTATGTAACTGTACGATGGATTTATCCAATGGAAGTGGATGTTCGTAGTGATACGGGGTGTTCTGGAGAAATGCAAAAGTGATATAGAAGTGGCAATAATATATGCAATACCGGGATATTCCAAAAGCCAAAGTGTTTGAAAGAAGGTTTGGTTAACTTGGTTCATAAGTTTTAGTTTAGGTTCGGGTCATGGTCATAGCCAAAGAGAGAGAGAGAAAAAAAACACTCAGCAAGCATTCTAACTTAGATCAGAATGGTCAATCACTTTATCTAATGAGGATGTCTCCCACTGTATCCTCAAATTCCCCTCCAAACCTGAAAGAAGAATTAGTCGGGATCACCCGAGGAGTAACTCATCAGTGGGTATTGGGATCCTACTATCATCGCATGATAACCTAATGGAATCCACTCAAGTCACCACACTCCAGAAGGTATGCGCATTCTTGGAATGTTTCCTGTATGTTTAAAACTCCCGATTTGTGTTTTTACCCCTAGGAACCAAGTGATCATGACTGAGCCAACATATCAAAGGATCCTAGCCAAGTTCAACCCGTTATTATCTTGATTGTATTAGACCCACCCGCACGATTCCTTGACTGAGCCAAAATGACCGTACGACTGTCCTAACCAATCGCACATCCATGAGACAGAAAAGCATTACAGAGCTACTGCATACTACGCCTCGGCTGAGCATGACATACGTAGCACGAATACTAAGAAATACTAATCTGAAATGACGGAGGGTTACGGCTGGTTTTTGGCGAAAAACCTTAAACGTAATGAACTTGATATTTTTTAAAGAACCGGATAGGTTTTTTTATAAATATATAGTGGAAAAAATCTTTGCTAAAAAGGTCATTTCCGGTGAAGGGATCTCGGCTCTTTCCTCGTGGAATGAGATGCAGGATATTCCAAACTGAATACCATGACGCAAAGCAAAAAGTAATCGACTATAGTGAAGTTATTACCCTGACGCAAAGCTCTGCCCAAGGGGTCACCCCCGATGAAGGGATCTTGGCCCTTGCCTCATTGAATGAGGTGCTGGATATTCATAACCGAATACCACTGTGAAAAACAAAAGAGAACGTTCTTGTAATAACAGCCTTTTTAAATTGTTCCAACAACATCGAATAGGTCTGTTTTCCTTGCATTGATCTGAATCAACGCAGTCCCATCAATTAATCACACCATAAAAGAACAAAAATATGATGTACGTATATGCCATACGCATTCACCATTGGGTCCCGTCATCACCCGTTAGGTTACTTAACTAATGACAGAGCGGGGACTGGACTAGCACGGGTGTAAAATATATACAACGTCTACTAGTATATAATGATCGCACCGGGCGTGATAAATACAACAACACAGATAAGTAATAAGCATCACAAAACAATACAGATAATCTGGGAGCCCCGGGTTTCCTTTGAGCCGCAAGTGAAACCCGACGTTCCTCTGGTCGTGTGGATAGCCTGTGCAATGAAAACCTAGACCCCTATGAGTGCGGCAAGTTACCCGCCAAAATCTGAAGCGAGGCAGCCCCCTTCACCCAAGTGAATAGGCCACCCAGCACTTCATGGAATCCGATAACTTGGGCACCCCTCCTTGGGTCAACTGTATCCCCTACGATTGCGGCGAATAGCCCGCCAATTCTAGAGTGAGGCCCCCTTCCTTCTCAACGCCATGAGATGCAGACCCGTTGCCCTCCAAAACAGGACTATCTGTGCACTCCATCGCAGGGTAGTCCTAGTATAAAATAGAAAATATGTACAACGGTGACATCGACCTCAACCTGGTCGTAACCCAAACAAATAATATACAAACAGGCAGTGACGGCATTCTACATGTCGGATGCTCGCCCTACGATATAAAATGTACAAATGAAACTAAACTGTATAAACATTGCAACTAAGCTATCCACCACGACGAATCCGCGACAACACAGCACAACACAGAACATCAATGTTAATGTCGCGTTCACAAACCCGTCTAAAAGAACTATAGCAATTAGATAAGTTGTAGCGATCGAGTGACATTCATGGTCGCAGATAGAAATGTATGTAAAGTAAACTTAAACGATGTTAGAAATATCGACTTCGAAATAACCCCGAATAGCCTGAAACTACAAGATAGAACCATATGAATACTGGGCTAAACAAACAATACCACTGAACTAACATCCCAGAGACAAGACCACACCCAAAAAACGAAACCCTAAAGCCTCGAGAAAACCGGCATGCTCGGTTTTATGAGCAATGTGCTCGGCCAAATTTTGTTGAAATTGATTCGTGTTTGGGGTGCAGTCTAGTGGCCACTAAAGTAGTCTTCTGCGGTTGCTAAAATAATTTTTGAAGACACATTAAAATTCGACAGAACCTGGAATGTTAAGGGCAGTGTAATAGAGTTGTTTCGGTTTTGATAGTTTAACATTGTCTAAACCACTAGTATACGGTTAATGGGTTGGCTCTGATACCATGTTGGTATATGCCAGCGCCCCGGCCATCAATCCGTGGCCAAACGTGGAACAAAAACATTTAAAAATTGGCGGTAACGTAACCCGATTCCCGGATCATGCCATTAACCCTATACCAGTAAACTGTAAAAGGAGTTTAGGAGATTATACCGATCGATCCATGTCCTTCGGTCTTCAACCACTGTCCCAAGCTCCTCGTGGCTTTCTCGATCATGTTCGGTCTCCGGTCTCACTCGTCGAAGGCAATCCACGTCGAGGATTAGTAATACAGGCTCCCGCTTCAAAACCGAAGCAACTCGGACATCCAGTTTTCTAGCCTAGATGCCCAAGATGAAGTAAAGTGTGTTTGTGATTACTTTGTCTCAGTACACCGAATGATTCTCAACACATGAGATGGAATGGATGGAGGTGAAGAAGTTGCCATTGGAGTAAAGAAAATGAGCTCAAGAATTTTTGCCGAGACTTCCAAAAAGAAAGAAGTGGCTCTGTTGCGTTGAATGGATCAAGTGGCTGTTGTGAGATTTTGTTTGTTCAAGCAACTCAAAAAAAATTCCCTGCACACCCCAAAAAAACAACCACGAAATTACCCACTCCGTCAAAAACAGCAGCCCCATCCCTCTTGAAATCTCACACCTCACCACAAGCATGGGCAATAAATAACGCAAACCAATGGCTCATATCAATGAGTCACCAATTGCCCACAAAGAATTGCCAGCACAAAGAAATTTTCAGCAAGAAGAATGGGCCAAAAACATGAGTCATACAAGCCACAATAATTAAACATAAAACCAAAATGTTTAACCCAAAAAGAAAAAGCAACTTCTAAAGTGAACTTGTAACGAATTACAAGAATACTCCTCATCCGTATATACATACCCGTATCCGTATTCTGAATAATATGAATACAAAGATACGAAAATAATACAACAATATTATACTAGAATTCGACTTAAACCAAAGCCACTAGTATTATCCGTCCGAATCATGATACGTCCATAAGTGCACGTATATGATCGAACCCTGCCATAAAAACATACGGCCTCTACAACATTTCAGCCGAATCAGGAAAACCCTCTGTGTGGGACACTAAAGACTCGTCAATACGCTGGCAGTGGGTTTAACCACAAGCATGTCAGCGGCACTAGCTATACGTAACGGCTACCCAGGTATTGAGCGAAAGGACGGGCGATGAGCAAACTCATACTAAAACCCTACTGAGCCTGACAGTGACAATATCCATACAGTCCGGTCCGTTCGTCTATGAGTACCGCATGTCAAGCCTAGGAGGGTAGATAAAGTCAGACCTCTAATGACGCGACATTTAGTGTCAGCGTGAAAACTGTCACCAACTGAGAAACTATAGATCCTAGATCGGTAATTCTCTTCTACCCCGGCCGAGGATTTCTGGTGATGGCCATCCGTGCACTCCGCGACCTCAACCCTTAATATACCGGGAGAGACGAATCCCCTGTCGATCTGCTCACAGCCTCCATGTGGCTCGGGACTATACCTAACTAAAACCTGTTTGCACGACTCATCTAAGACGTGGTAGGGTAGTAATCAAAGCACAGTGGGAACTCACATGAGACAAATCACGATCTCAGGTCGATAGACAAACCTGTACAAATGACACCTAGAAACTGCTATCAGAAAATTGGTATAATGCCAACTAGCATGTTCCCGGCGACTCCGTCCGGTGTACTCATAACCCAGTGAGCACTTGTATACATCTTAGGTGAACCAACTGACACCAATGGCTTGTGAGACCGGCCACCGTCCCTCATCTGGGTCTCAATCTGTATACACTAGTCTACTTTTGGAGTATCAATGCCCGGTCTCGAAACTCTAACGACTAAGGACATTTTAAGGATGTGCTTATAGACCACCCAACTCTCACGTATATGATCGCCATCCTACTGCTGGTAGTCAAACAAGAATCCTGTGGGCTCTATCAATATGTAATAGTGATCTGTAATGTCACCTGAAGCAAGTACACGATGATAAAGACAAACCAGATAGCAAACTATCATCTCGAGTAAGACTGTTCTACTGGTATAGGTCCTCCCTCAATCATTGCAATCACGTTCCTGTGATCCAATAATGGACTTGAGGGCACTATAGCCAATAGGACGGAGTGTTGGGTGCTTCCCTGGCGTCCCGGGTTTACGTGCAGCATCGGTGGGACCGGGCTACAGAGACTAGGGCCCGGCTAGCAGAAATCTACACTGAGTATCATAAGGAGTATTTCCACGATCACGTTCACCCTCTATTTTAAATTTTTCCTATTATTTTCTGTAAGGCTGAGGAGCCCATAATACCGTTGAATGAATAAAATTCATCCATTTTACAATGCTCTATTGTTTTCCTTTTATTATTTAAATAGAAAAAACTATAGAAAGGTTTACATCGCATTTGTGAAAGAAGAAATATACGTGCATAGTTTTCCTTTTCAGAGGTACAGCTTGAGCTTCTCAGCATTGTAAGGTCATGGAAATTTGCGACCATCTGCGTCTTGTAAGCGGTAGGCTCCGCCGGGCAGGACCTCGGAGACGAGGAAAGGACTATCCCACTTCGGGGAAAACTTATGCAGCTTGCCTTGATCGACGAACTGGTTCCGCCTTAGGACTAAATCTCCGGTCTTTATGAAGCGATGCTTGACTTATGCATTGTAGTAGTGGGCGGTTTGCTGTTGATAGGCGGCATCTCTGATCTGAACCTAGTCTCGTTTCTTTGACAATATGTCCAGGTTAGTTCGGAGGGTTGAGGTGTTGGCTTCGTCGTCGAAATGCTTGACCCGGTGACTGGGGAGCCCGATCTCCGCTGGGACCATTGTCTTGGTACCGTAGCAGAGACTGAAAGGGGTCTCCCCGGTGGGGGTATTCTTCGACGTGCACAAGGCCCATATGACCCGGGGTAATTCCTCGACCCAACTGCCTCGGCATCCTTCTAGTCATGTACGAAGACCTCTGAGGACGTCTCGGTTAGTGACCTCGGCTTTCCCGTTGCATTAGGGATACGCGACCGTGGCAAACTTCATGAGGATACGATATTCGTTGCAGAATTCCATAACTTTTTCGTTTTTGAAATTTGTCCCATGGTCGGTGATGATACACCTCGGTATATCGAACCGGAGTATCATGTTGTTCTGTAGGAACTTTATAGTCGTGGTAGCGTCCGGTTTCCTGATGGGAATGGCCTCGATCCACTTCGTTAAGTAGTCCACCGCGACGAGGACAAACTTGTCCCCGCCCGTACCCGTACGGAACTGGCCTATCATGTCCATTCCCTACTGGGAAAACGGCAAGGGGAGGTTAGGGCAGTTAGCTCGGTAGCCGAAAGGCGAGTTATGCTCCCATGGAGTTAGCAGCTCTTGTATCTCCTACTGAGTTTCTGGGCGTTCTGATGAATCATCGGTCGGTAGTACCCCTGGAGCAGAGCCTTCTGGATTAGGGTGCGGGCCCCTTGGTGCACGCCGCCGACCCCTTCATAGATCTTACACAGGATATAGTCGGTTTCATCGGAGTCGACGCGTCGGAGCGGGGGCTGGGTGAAGGACTTCTTGTAGAGGTTCCCACTGCTCCAGACGAAATAGCGAGCTTTGGCCCGGAGACGGTGGGCTTCTCCCCGATCTTCTTGGAGCATACCTTCCCTCAGGAATTCCATGGGGAATCCCCCCTGAAGTAGTGTTTCCCCGTCTTCTTCCCGGTAATCTTCCCGTTCTTCTTCTCGGGCAGTATACACTTGAAGTAGTGTTTCCCCGTCTTCCATGCTGGGCCGTGGCAAGACCTCGAAGAGGATGTCCCTCTTGTTGTTGGCCGTATAAGATGAAGCCATCTTACTCATGGCGTCGGCTTGGGCGTTGAGCTGTCTCAGGATATGCTCCACCTAGACTTCGTCGATGTCCTTCCGCAATCTTCTTACCTCGGCCAGATACTTCACCATTAGAGGCTCCCGTGCTTCGAATCGGCCAGTCACTTGGCCAACGACTAGGGCGGAGTCGCTACGGACCCGGATAGTTTTCAGCCCCAGTCCGAAGGCTATGCGTAGGCCGGCCAGTAAGGCCTCGTATTCGGCCGCGTTATTTGAGGCTTTGAACCCGAGCTTCAGAGAATACTCCATTTCTACCTCATTCGGGCCTCGAATGATGAGGCCGGCACTACAGCCTTCCTCGGTCGAGGACCCGTCAACGTAAAGGATCCAATCAGGGACGGAGTCAGGCATCCCACCTACTAAGGGTTGAGCCGCGGGGGCTGGTGTGGATTCCCGCTCCTTGCTGGGGATGGTGCACTCGACCATAAAATCGACCAGGGCTTGTGCCTTGATAGCCTGCCTGGGGCAATATTTTATGACGAACTGGGAAAACTCCCACCTCCATTTCTCCAAGCGGCCAGATGACTCCTGGGAGGCGAGGATAGCCCCTAAAGGCCGCTCGGAAAGAACGAGGATGGTGTGCGCGTAGAAATAGTGTCGTAGTTTTCTTGAGGTCACGATGAGTGCTAAAACGATCTTCTCTATTGCTGGATACCTTGTTTCTGCGTCCTTGAAGACGTGGCTCATATAGTACACCGGCTTCTGGTCTTTTTCGAACTCTCAGACAAGTACTGAGCCTGCAGCTTCATCTGATACCGCTAGATACAGTGATAGCTCATCCCCTTCAACTGGTCAGGTGAGCAGCGGGGGAGTTGCAAGGTGCCTCTTCAATTGGTCAAAGGGGGTCTAGCACACCTCCGACCACTCGAACCTCAGGATCTTCCTTAGAGCTTTGAAGAACGGGAGGCACTTCTCCCCTGACCTCAACATGAAACGACTCAGAGCGGCTACCCAACCTGTCAACTGCATGATTTCGACGTTAGTCTTGGGCACGACCATGTTGAGGATGGCATTGATTTTCTCCGGGATAGCTTCGATTCTACGGTGGGTGACCATGAAACCGAGGAACTTTCCACCTGTAACCCCGAATGCGCACTTGGCGGGGTTCGGCTTCATCTTGTATTTGCGGAAGACGTCGAAGGCCTCACCCAGATCCTTGGCATGATCGTCCAATGAGACCGATTTGATGAGCATGTCGTCGACGTAAACTTCTATGTTCCTGCCAATCTGTGGCTTGAACATGCGGTTGACCAAGCGTTGGTTCGTTGCTCCAGCGTTTTTATGGCCGAAAGGCATCACCTAGTAGCAGTATACCCCCCGGTCCATTGTGAATGCAGTGAGATCTTCGTCCGTCCGTTTCATATGGATCTGGTTGTATCCGGAGAAAGCAACAATGAAACTAAGTAGCTCATGGCCTTCCAAGCCGTCGACGAGTTGATCTATCCGAGGGAGGGGATAGTTGTATTTCGGGCAGGCCTTGTTGAGGTCGGTGAAGTCGATACACATGCGCCACTTTCCGCTTGACTTGTTGACCAAGACTACATTCGCCAGCCATTCCGAGTAAGGCACATTTCGAATGAAGTTTGCAGCGAGTAGCCTGTCTACCTCGTCCTCGATCGCCTTCTACTTGATCGGGGCGAAGCTTCGCTTTTTCTGCCTGACGGGTCAGGCCGTAGGATCTACCCCGAGCTTGTGAGATATGATTTTGGGGTCGATCCCAGGCATGTCAGCAGGTGCCTAGGTGAACACGTTGGAGTTGTTTCTGAGGAAGTGAACCAGGTCGTCTCGCTCAGTCCCCATCAAAATTGAACCGATCTGGACCGTTCGTTCATCATCCCCTTCTGCGAGGGGGACCTCTGTCTGTGGCTCCACCGGGGCCCATCAGACCTCTTTTTGCTCGTCTTGAGTGTCCAGAGAACCCTTGATGTCACCTTCTCCCACTACATCATTGTTTGGCCGCTCAGATGTAGATGTTGCGGTGAAGCAGACCTTTGCGGTTCGTTGGTCTCCGTAGGCCCGACCTATCCCGCCTTGGTCGAGCTAGAATTTCATCTCTAGGTGATAGGTCGATATCCCGGCTAGGAGGGAATTTAGTGTCGGGGGTCCAAGGAGGACGTTTTAGGCTGATTTGATTCTCGCGACAATGAACTCCACAGGCACGGTGCGCGTATGGCCAGCCTCCCCGATGCTAAATTGGAGAGTGATTACCCCTTCCGCCATGATGGAGTGGTTAGTGAACCCTGATAGGACGTGGGTGGTTGGCCTTAGGTCCGACGGGATGAGTCCCATACGCAGTAAGCAGTCATAAAAGAGAATGTCCGCCAAGCTTCCCGAGTCAATCAGCATCCTCTGTACCTCATAGCGGTGGAACCGAGCTATGATCACCAGCGGGTCGTTGTCAGGCCTTCTTCCTTGGATGGCTAGCAGTTCCCTCAATCGGTGAGGGACGCTGAGTCTCGTCGATCTTCGCCGTATCCTTCACTGATATGGCCATCATTTGGCCAATAGTCAATTCTCCGGGATGGGGACGTTGCACATGCTCACGGTCGTCTTGGCACTAATCTCGCAAGTACGTTGCCAAGTGCCCTGAGCGAATTAGCTCTTAGATGTAGTCTCGGAACTGCTTGCAGTTCTCAGTGGAGTGGCCCTGCGACCTGTAGAAACCGCAGAAGGGGCCCCAGGTGTGCTTTGCTGCCCTGTTCGAGACTTGGGGGAGTTTGAAGAACCTCTCGCCCTTATCCTCCTTCAGCAGTACTGTTTGGGAGACGTTGAGCGGGTTGTACTCCTGAAACTTCAGGGAGTAGGGATTCGGCCGCTCAATCTTCTTTTTCTCCTCCCGGGCCCTTTTCTTCTGATCAGCTTGTTCTGTCCGGGGCAGGTTGGCGTTCACCTCGGACTCAAGCTAGATCTCAAGCTCGGGCCAGGCTTTTACCTCGGCCATGGTCTTAGGTTGCGCTAATGCAAAGGATCGTAGCCACTCCTTGTGCCTATGACCCGACCTAAGTGCTGTAATGACCGTTTCGTCCCGGTGTTCTGGGACCTCGACGAGGGCATTGTAGAAGCGGGTGATATATCCTTTAAAGGATTCTTTGTCCCCGCTCTTTATGGTGAAGAGGTGTTCGACGGTCCGCTTCTGCCGTCTGTTCCCGACGAAGTGACCGAGGAATTGGGTGGCCAGCTCATCAAAGGTGGAGATTGAGCATGGCGCAATCCCTCAGAACCAGTCTCGTCCGCAGCAGATGAGAGTGACGGGGAAAAAACGGCATTGAGCGGCGTCAGAACCGTCCTGGAAACTCATCTCGTCTGTGAATGCAACCAAATGGTCCTTCGGGTCAGACTTCCCGTCGAAGAGTGAGATTTTCGGGGGCTTGTTCTAGGGGGAGACATGGCCGGCAAGTAGCTCTTCGATGAAGGGCTTCATGAGTGAGTCGGCGGCATATTTAGCCCCGTCGCTCGAATGACGACTTTCCCGATGCATGCCTTCGATTTTCTTTTACAGGGCGTCGAGTCCGCCGTGGTATCCTGATGACTCGGCACACTCCGATTTTTGTCCTCTGCTGCGGGAGACTTCTGCCTGACCATAGCCCCAGTTCCGTTCGATGAGGTTCCGCAGGTCACCCGGCGAGGTCGTCTTCGAGCTGCCGTGGCAAGTCCGGTGCGCACGACCCATCGAGGGAGGGGGTGCCGGTCATGCCTGGGCACAAGCGAGCTGACCGACACCTCCTCGGGAGGGACAGGGGCGTGATGGGGCTGTGGGCGAGGCGCTCTTGCAAAAGTCCTCGGTGTTAAGCTGTGCGGTGGCCAGCGGGTCATCAAGTACGTTGGCCTGGGTGATCTGCAGCTGTCACGACCCGAAGGAACGGAACGTGACCGGCACTTAAACTACGAAACGTCTCAAGGCGCAACGTAATCTAAGTAAGCCAATGCCCAGAAAAACTAACCCATTTAACAAATAAAGTGAAGGAAAACTGGTTTTAAACCAAGTGGTTTTATCAAAAAGAGTGGCATTAAACATTTAAAGAAACATCATATTTTCCCAAAATTTTAGGCGGATCCTCCTTTGTAAATATTGGCCCCCAAATGGGTACAACACATGAAAATACATATAAAAGATGAATAAAGCCATCCCCACGCAGGAGCTAGCTCTTCGCCCATGGCGGAAACACAACCATATGTAATATGTATATCAAAAGTGCACAATAAGCATCCGAAAGCAAGAAACAAGCAAAAACCATGTCGGCTCAAGTGAGCATCGACACCAAATACCATAAATACAAGTCTTAGGAGTCTCACTGTCTACTCAAATATACAAGGGTAGATGGAGTATACTAGATAAAAAATAATATACATGACGGAAATAAATATCCTCGCAACCCACCTACGAGCAATGCGCAAGTCCAAGCAAAAGAAATGAACTGATGATGTGCACCCTCCGCTACTGTGCTGACGGGTCGAACCTGCAACATACTGTAGCACAACGGGGGTGAGTTGCCAACTCGTGAGTAGTATGTAAAATCTAATAAGGCTATCGTAGGCATGCACGCAATTTCATCACAGTCTACATATACTAATATGATGCGATGCACTAGTATGTATGCAACATGAATGCAAAATCAACACGAGATCTGAAAATGTTTAGTACGAGAAAATCTGTATTCTTATCTCAGTAAAACTCCTGTAATTTAACCGTAGTATCATCAATGAAATTAACAGAAATCCGTGACAAGCATCGACACAAAATTTGAATATCTCAATGTCTCAATGTATCAATATCTCAATATCTCGGGCTCCGACAATCCGGACTGGCCCATATTATCACGTCTCGGTCTCCGGCAATCCGGACTGGCCCATATCATCAATCTCAAGACTATGTCGGTATCCTCCGGATATCCGCCGCGTCATAAATAACCGGTCTGTAGTGCTCCCCTGCCGGTCTCAACGCCATCATCCACGACCACCTTACCCCGGGGTACCGCACCGGATCCACCATGGACCTACAAACGGTTCCTCCACCTCCTTGAATCAGGTGCATGATACCGCTCAAGAACCAAGAAATCTCATTGTAGATGACACATATATCATATCACGAGAAAATCGCAAATTTTATTATTAAAATGATAACGGTTTATAAAATTGTTGCGGTTTTCCCAAAAATCCAGAAATCTCATAATACTGAAGTTCTCAAGAAAAATCACCAAATGTACACATGTCGGTGATGATGAATGCCTATGATATCAACAATATGAAATACGGTGCGTGACTAGAAAACTATGCATGAACGATGATGGAGGTATATGCATATGACTAACAATCCTACGTATCCATCCTTAGGAATTGAATATACAAATAGAGGTTTACAAATCATATATGTTGCAATGGTTTTATATTCTGATTTAAACAAGTTATAGAGTGTTCATGGCAAAGCAATTACCAAGGTGTGTGTGTCCACATGCCCGTGCAGCATAAACCAACGGTAATGGTGCAAGTGTCCTATGAGATGATATTACACACACACATACACACACACACACACACATATATATATATATTTATATATAAAAGATGATGCGATGCAACAAGATGAATAACTAGGAACTACGCATATAAGTGCAAGTACTAATAGAAATTTTAACTATCGGGTGCCATGCGTCATCCAGACGATTCCCCCGTAGATGTGTTCATCGACTTACCAGAACGCCTCGGCTGGTCTGATCCAATAACCGCCTTTCCTTTCCATGCCGCATCGTTGTCTCTGCGACCGATCCTAGAATCACACAATGCAATACATAAGGCTACTGTTGTGTAGAATGGTTTATCAAGACCATACGAGAAAACTAGCTCCCACAAGTTAAACGCGTGTGCACTCGGAACACCAAAACGTGAGTATTAACATCTGAAACCACCCCGATTGACTATGATACACAGCAAACACCAAAACTAGATTCGAATCGTACATATCTCATAATGACAAAATGTCGCATTTAAGGAAAAACGGATCCAGATTTTGATACGAGTGCAATTAGGAAAATTTGCATATACCAAAGAACTACACTATACAGAAAACACCTACCACTGAAAACCCAACACCCAGATCCACTCTCTAGCCGCAAATAGCGACCAGAACACATAAATTAGCATCCTCAAGTTAGGGTTTGTGGCTCGTGTGTCGAGGGTGAAATCTAGGTCCTATAAGTATCTCACAGAATTTGCAACTTATCTCTTCAACTTCTGATTTAAAAGCAGATCACGAAATGGCAGTAAACCTAACTAAAACACGTATTTAAACACTAATCTTAACAATATGGTGTTTTAGTTCACTAAGGTTGATTAATACGACTATTAGATAATATACTACCCTTAACTACCTTAATAAGCCACTTAAAACCCTAACTTGACCTAACTCTAATTTTAAAACCCTAAACTCGTTTTAACCACCATTCAATAAACTAATCAAGATTAATTAAGTTAAGAATTAGTGAAACAAATTAAAAACTTAGTTTCATACCTCAAGAATGTTTTACAAAGGATCCCAACTTGATAAAGTTGCCACACAACATGAAGACTTGCCTCAAAGGAAAACTAGAAAAGTTTTAAATTAATTGTATTTGTAGTGATTTTTGGTGAGGTTTGTGATTATTTTAAGGAATGGTTAGAGAGGGGTTTCAGTTTAGAAAAAAGAGGAAGGAGAAAAGAGATGAAGGAATGGAGGCAAGAAAATATCAAGAGGTCAAGAGGGAGAGAGAGAGAGCCCATACCTCATTAAAGCACCATACTAGATATTTTATACAATTTTTTTGGAATTTTCATTATCCATTTTGCACTAATTCTAGAACCCTCTCTAAGTTTCAAATAAAAACATGTTACAAATGTGTTAAGATGCTATGGTTACAAAAAAACATATTAACCTAGGGTAACACTAGATTTGTGCATGTTTAATTAAAATTTTAGCTTAGTAAATAATAAATAATCAAAATAGATAATTAAGTGAACAATAAATTACATGCTAACTAATAAAACACAATTATACACATAATCACATCATCAAGTAGATATATTCATGTTTATATGGGAAATATTTATTAACTAGCTTTTACGAAAAACACATATTTTCGCTAATTAACACTAAATTAACCTATACGAATTTCAATGTGCTACAATCTTCCAACTTTAAAGAAATTCGGTCCCCGAATTTAAAAATTTACTACGCGTACCTTCGAAAAGATGGGGAAATTTCTTCCGCATCTCGTCCTCGGTTTCCCGCATGAATTTTTTCGCCGTTCGGCCATATCAAAGAACCTATTCGGACGGTATGACCTCGGACCTCAGTTTTTTCACCTGCCGATCTAGAATGACTATCGGCAACCTGTGGAAAGAAGATTGCGCTCCAGCTGGATCATCTGACGCTGAATCGTGTGAGAGGGGTCATGAAGGTACTTATGGAGTATTGATACACAAACACGGGGCGAAAATCTAGAAAGCTCGGTGGAAAAGCCAAACAATAAACAACTACGCCGACACACTCGAGAATCTCGAAAGGGACCCATATATCTGGGACTAAGCTTCCCTTTCTTTCTGAATCTCAACATGCACTTCATCGGAGGAACCCTCAAGAAAACGTGATAGCCAACTATAAACTCAAGTCTGCACCGACATCGATCTGCATAAGATTTGATCCTGCTCTGGGCCGCTCTCATCCTATCCCGAATCAACTGAATCTTTTTGGTCATCTCCTGAACAATCTGTGGTCCCCAAATACTGTCTCACTGAGCCCTGTCCAACAAACTGGTGGTCGGCATTTCCTCCTATATAATATCTCAAAGGGTGCCATTTGAATCTTCTCCTGGAAGCTGTAATTATAGGAAAACTCTAACAAAGATAAGTGACGATCCCAATTACCACCAAAAATCTCGAATGCAAGCTCGGAGCATATCCTCAAGAGCCTGAATGGTCTACTCTGACTGACTATCGGTCTATGGGTAGAAAGCTATTCTGAAACTCAATCGGGTGTCCAAAGTCACTTAATATTTCTACAATAGTCGGCTGGTGAACTGGGTGCCTCTGTCCAACACAATACAAGTCGGAACTCCATGCATTCGCACAATCTCATCACATATACCTGAGCATACTGAACGAATCCGAAAGTGGTCTTACTGGCAGAAAGTGAGCTGCTTTCGTCAATCGTTCTACGGTCACCCAAAAAGAGTCATACTTTCGACTGGTCCTAGGTAGACCCACAATAAATTACATAGAATTCTTCTCTTATTTCTATTCTAGCATGGTCAAAGATTGTAACTCTCCAGCTGGCCTCTGATGCTCGGCCTTGATTTGCTGACAAGTCAGCGTCCCGAAACAAAATCTGTGACATCTCTCTCCATCCCTTCACACTAGTAGACTTCTATCAATATCACAATTCATATATGCTGACTGATGCGCCTCCTCTAAGATCTCGCATCTCAGACCCTCAGAATCTGGCGCACATAGTCGAGTCCCAATCGTAATACTCCCTAATCATCAATCATGAACTCTGAATCACTGCCCTGTCGAACCTACTCCAAGATCTCTGACAAGGGAACGTCATCAGACTATACCCTATGGATATGATCAAATAACTGTGGATGTGCAGGGACACAGACAAGTTGTCCCCCGGTCGGCGTAAACTCGAACTGTACTCGGCTGTGACATAGAATCTGCTAATCTTCTGTCGACTATCTTTGTATTGTTCTTAACAAGAAAAGCTATCTCCGGGCCTCCGAATCAAAGTATCTGCCACAACATTCGCCTTGCCCGGATGATAAAGAATCGTCACAGTCATAATCTTTCACTAGCTCTATCCATCTGTGTTGTCTCAATTTCAGATCTCGCTGCTGAAAAAAGTACTTTAAGCTTCTTGTGGTCCGTAATTATCTAGCACGACTCGTCGTATAAGTAGTGTCTCTAAAACTTAAGTGTAAAAACCACCGCAGCCATTTCTAAGTCTTGCGTGGAATAAGTAGTGTCCGTAATTATCTAGCACGACTCGTCGTATAAGTAGTGTCTCCAAAACTTAAGTGTAAAAACCACCGTAGCCATTTCTAAGTCATGCGTGGAATAATTCTGCTCGTGCTTCTTCAACTGCCTAGAAGCATCACAATAACCAACAAAACCGCCTGATCCTAAAGGCAAAGATAATACTAGCGTCGTACCCAAACGAAGCTTCAACTACTGAAAGCTCTGCTCGCATGCATCGGTCCAAAGAAAAGGAACTCCCTTCCGGGTCAATCCGGTCAATGTTGCAGCTATATAGGAAAAATTCTGTACGAAACGTCAATAGTATCCGTCCAAACCCAAAATGCTGCGAACCTCCGTCACTAATACCGATCTGGGCCAGTGCTGAACGCCCTCGATCTTTCTCGGTTCCATATTTATCATCTCTCATAACTACGTGATCCAAAAGTCAACATCATCCAACTAGAAAAAACACATGGATAATATAGCGAACAGCTGATGCTCCCTCAAAGTCTGCAATGAAATCCTCAATTACTGCCTAGGCTCCACTTGGCTCCAAAAGTATACTATAATGTCCTCAATGAACACGATGGTAGACTTATCAAGAAACGACCTGAATATTCGGTTCATCAAATCCATAAATGCTGCAGGGGCATTGGTGAGCTTTAACTACATCACCAAGACTCATAACGCCTGTACCGCGTATGAAAAACGGTCTTTGGAATTTCATCCTTTCGAACCTACAACTGGTAATACCCTGACCGCAAGTAAACCTTCGAGAAATGTCCCGCACCCTGTAGTTAATCAAATAAATCGTCAACGCAAGGTAGGGGATATCTATCCTGCACAGTAACCCGATTCAACTGACGATAATCAATGCATCAACACAAACTGCCATCTTTCTTCTTGATGAACAGGACAGTAGCTCTTTAAAGTGATGCACTTAGACGAACAAGCCCTTTATCTAACAAATCTTGCAACTGATCCTTCAGTTCTTAAAGCTCCGCCGGGTCCATCCGATATGGCGGTGTAGGAAAAGGCTCCGTGCCGGAAATCAAGTCAAAGCAGAACTCAATATCGTGCGCTGGCGACAAACCACACAACTCGTCAGGAAAACATCTGGAAACTCTCTCATAATCGGGAGCTGGTCCAACGGGACCTCTACGGCTCTAACATCACAACATACGCCAAGAATTCCTAACATCCTTTTCTCAAAAGCTGACTAGCATGACATGATGAAATCAAACTGGGAAGGGTGGCTCTACAGCCTTTCAAACTAACAAGAACTGGCTCACCAGAAAGCTAAATCTGACTGCCTCCTCACGGCAGTCCACGGACGCATAATACGTAGCTAACCAATCTATAACCAGAAGAACTTCAAGTCAAACATATCGAAAATCAAATTGACAGAAGTATCCCTATCTCTGATACGAACAAAACAAACACGAACGAAAAACATTTCGAGCGACAACAGACTCACCTACTGGAATAATAACAATCATCGGCAGATCAAAGAAGGACGTCTCTCTATCCAAACTCTGTACAAAGTGCGTAGATACAAGTTTAAACAACAAAGAAATACGCATCGGAAGAAAACACCAAAAGGACACCTGTCACAACTACGCCTATCTAATCGCCTCTAAGCTGGCATACCAGTACAAATTCGCTTCGGTCCTAGAAACGACCGAAGTCTCAGAAATGCGCTCCTCTAGCAGTAAGGCTGCATCCATCGCGACTGCATACGTATCAAAATGCTAGGTGCCGATTGTTAGTTATGTATATGTCCTAGAGGCCATTATTGTACATATGATGTATATTATAGTGGATGCTTGGATATATATAGAGAGGACTTTCTTGCGTGACATGATAGTATACTATCTTGTTGCACTTTATCTTAACATGTTGACTTGTATTGGTTTACTGTCTTGCTCCGACATGTTGATAAAGCCCTTAGGATATGTACTTGACTACTAGTACTATGATGGAGATCATACTAGTGGGGCCAGGTTAGTCTACGAGTACATTCTATAATTGTTCCTAGTCGAGGGTGTATTGAGACAGGGCATCGATACTCCAGAGTAGACTAGCGTAAACACATCTTGACCCATATGATGGGCGATGGATGATCCCACATCCATTGGTGTTTGACATCAAAGATGGTATGCGGGTGCTCAGTGGAGACTATGTACACTGAACATACTCGCCGAGAACTCCTAGATGGTATTATACTATTGGCCGCGGATCCGTGGCCAAGTGGGCCCCTCTCCCTGTCAATTTTTGCGGGTAGTTTGGGAATTTCATCTTGGGTCAGAATTTGGCCCTAGGGTTTCAGCACGCAGCCTATAAATACTCCAGAATTGAGCTAAGCCAAGGGTCCAATTTTGTGTCTACTCTTTTGTAGTTTTTTGTATAGTTCTTCTTCTTCTTCTTCATTCTTTTTCCATGAAAATTGTAGTGAGAGCTTTTTCAGTGGGAGATCAATGAAGATGAGGGCCTTTTGTATCATTCTCTCTTGTTTCTTCTTCCCCTTGAGATTCTTGCTTTCTCTTGATCATTCAACCTCTTCATTGAGCTTGAATGGTTAATGGTTAGTTATTGATCTTAAGGGTCGTATTCTTTCATGGAATTAGCACTTCATTTCACATGCGTTCTCTACCCTTCCCTTGATCTTGCGACCTCTTGATTGAGCTTGCAAGTTTAAGGGTTGGCTATTGATCACATGCTTGTCTTGAGTTCTAGTTTCTTGTTCTTTTTATTTGCTTATTTATTACTTGCTTTTTATTACCTTGCTTTACTTTCTTGCAATTTATATTCATGCACTTTAATTACTTGTTTGTAATCTTTTCTTTTCTTTGTTCTTTTCTTTTTGTTCTCTCTTTTTGGTTCTTTTTGTGAATGAATGTAATTATTATTGTTAAGAAGAAATACGGTATTATAAGTTAACGTTTCTTTACCCATTTCCTTTTCCCGTATTTTCCATTGAACTCCGCCCAAACGATACGCAAGCGCTCCGTTAGGCACCGTACCCTGACAAGGTAACGGTGATTCCTAACCGCGACCGGTTGCGTTCGGTTTGGCCGGAGGCGAAAGTAAGAGACAAGAACGGAAGGACAAGGGTAAATAAGCCGTATTCCACGAATACCGTGCTTAAATCCCCTAATCCACGTTGTTGCCGATTGCTCTAGCTTCAATTGGTCAAGACTCGGCTCAAAGGTTTTGAGTACGGATTTCTTTAGCTTATAATCTCGTATCTTTTTCTCAACAACTTTATACTTGCGAATATTACACATAGGATAGTCTTGAACAAACACATACTGATTCTTTATTTACTCGTCTAAGACAAGAAAGGACATACAACCATCTCCCTGTGGATCGACCCGTGCTCAACCGGCTAGCTGTATAGCGACACCGTCTTGATTGCGGTTAACTTTAATTCTTTCAATCAAATGGCGCCGTTGCCGGGGATCGAAAGAATTAAAGTTAACCGCAATCAAGACGGTGTCGCTATGCCGCTAGCCGGTTGAGCACGGGTCGATCCACAGGGAGATGGTTGTATGTCCTTTCTTGTCTTACATGTACCAATCTGCAATTTGCTTCCACAGTTGCTTCAGATCTGCACAGTCCAATCATAGCTTAACTTTTGATTGATTTGACCTTTCTCCCTCGAGCTCCGCGCACCCATTGATTCTTGTGCTGCCCCCCTCGTGCTCTGTGCTTGTCCGAGACACGAATGACCACTGTCATATGTCTTGTCTCTGGAACTGGTAAGCGGCACTGGACGGATATGGATGACCGGAACCTGGCTTTTATCTGCTGTGACAGATGTTCTGTATTTTGACGTAACTGTGGAGATTTTGTCTTGATTTACAATATTTGGACTGGAAACCTGTAATCTGTAAACATGTAACAAACACGGATTAAAAGCACCTACCTATAAACACACGAGCGTAAGAATGGGCGGTATAAAATGCAATATTCTGATCTGAACAAATACCCCCAAACTTAACTTTTGCTCGTCCCGAGCAAAAACCATTTATTCACAAAAATAAAATCCTAACCACACTTTCGCAGGGAACGCGATTGCACTGAGCACGTGCAACAAGCCGTTAAACCTATAGGTGTCCCTAATAGGAGGAGTGTTGTCTCCTGAGGGTTTTCAGCGGATACTACCCACAAAATCCCTCAATCTAGTGTCATAAGTTAACAATGATTCTACTCCTACAGTTTAGTATTTACGTTAGAAATTCTATCATCCTAAGTTAGAAATATCCAACCCTTATTTTTCACACCTCCTATCTATTTAACCTTAGGTCCTATACGTTCCAAAAAAGTTTTAGAAAGATGTTGGTTCTCCTGAGTTTTCCTTCTAAAGTGCGGCCTCAAATCAAGGATTTTTATCAATTTTACAGAAAACACAAGTCTTATTCTTTATTTCTATCTTTTATTCAAACCTCGATTGTATGCCCCTACGTGTGTGTATATTTGCACCCCTACACTCAAGAATTCAATTCAAGCTATAATACCCTTGCCCTAATACCTAATACTACTTATTTTCATTAAGGATGGACGGTTTTGCTCACACATCTTTCATGCGACTATTAATGCTTCTTGATGCACTAATGACCGATTACTGAATGTGTGAACTTTAAAGCGTAAATAGCAGTTTCCAGGTTTTGACTTTATTCTATTTTTTTCTTTTTCTTTTTCTTTTTTTTCTTTTTCAAGACCGGATATATTTTTCAATATGCTCTTTTGGTGTTTAGCTTTAAATACCGTTTTTTCTTTCATACTAAGCTTTTAGGCAAGAGTAATTCTAGGTATCCTCTACTATCCCAAGTTTCAAGGTACGTGTAGGTGCAGTTGTAGGGTATATACTTTCTAAATTTGAACTCAAGAAAAGAAACTATTTTTCAGACTTATCCTCCAGTAAAGCATCAATACTTTCCCTTTATCTTGACTTAACTCAAGAACTGAACTCAAGATTACCTATTTCTCAAAAAAAACTGTAAGGACGTATACTTACCAAAGTTAGACAGAATGAGGGTTATTCTTAGGGTTTTCAAATCCTAAGCCTAGAATTTAGTTATTTCTATCATATCAACTAAACTTTCGGAATAAAGATCTAAGTTACCCTATTAGCTAACTTAACGACAAAGTTTTTATATTTTTTGGAAAATTTTCAATTTTTGTGGGTTTTTAATAAGGTATGCAAATGCAAAATATACAAATGAATGCGAAGGAAGAAAGCTTACCGAGCACACCCCCAAACTTAAACTTGGCAGTGCCCTCACTGTCAGGCTATCCCAAGAGGGTCAAAATTGTCGGCGCTTCCCCTAAAAACAAATTATATAAAAAGAAAAACCAAAAATATATACAAAAAAGGTGTTCCCCCCAAACATAAGTAAAACAGTGTTTCCACTGTTAGGCGTTGAAGTTCAGGTTTAGGGGGGAAAGAACAGTATCAAGCTATACAAGGCCTTACACAGGCCAAAAGTTAGTACCAACCATTGAAAGATCTTATCGTGATAAAGCAGTGGCTGGTGAAAGAAGGTGAAGAGGAAAGAAATGGAGAATACGTGAGACCGTATGCGGAGAGAAGCGGGATACGGTCTCGGTATATGAGAGGAAGAAGAATGGTGGACGGGAAAAAGAAGTGGAATACGAACCTGAGGGAGGAAATGAAGTGAATAGATTAGCACAATTTGTGATGAGCGATGTGTAAACAGCGATTGTGCTAATCTATTAACCCGTAGAGAAATGGGGTCAAATCCCTCAAGATTCGTAAGAACCCATGGGTACGCCGAACTTGGTAAACCAGACATACGAAATGAAAGTGAGACGGTTTCTTGCATGGTCGGAACGATGGAAAGGGTGTGGGGAAGTGATTGAGGAAGGTTATCGGTTAAAGGTTCGGGAGGGTGTACACAGTCAGTGGAAGGGACAGGATGAATTAGAAAATCCGACTCATCAATTAAAACTGGTTCATCCTCAAAGCTATCCTCAAAATTCTCCTCAAAATTTAGCACATCCATGCAGTTCTCTTCAAAATTCAGACGCATATGGGGTTCGGGAAAAACAGTGAATGACTCGGGATGATGAATTGGAGAGAAAAACTCTGCCAGATCTACAGGTTCATCATCCAAAATATTCTCGGCGTCAATATCCTTAATCAAGTGAAAGTCAATTTTCTCCGACATCTCATAAAAAGCATGGATTGCAATCAATTCAGGTTCTAAGATGGAGGTGTAGAGGTCAAAAGGATTGTTTGTGGTTTCACTTGGCAAGGTCCCTTCATAATTTGGCAAATCAAACCCTACAAAGTCGCACAACTCATTAAACATTCTATCTTCAATTGATAATGCAGTTGGGACACTTGATAGACTTTCAACACAGGAGTTGTGGGATTCAATTTGAAACGGGTAGGTTTGATTTGGAAGGGGGTACAGCTCACTCTCTCCACTCAAATTCACAGCCTGTCCGACTGCCTCTTCATACATAGGAAAATTTGGAGCTAGTTGAAAACTAGCTACCGGGTCACTAGGTTGTATGAGGGCGGCCATGGACGCATCCAAATCCATCATCTGTTGGTACGACGCTACCCTAAAGTCTTCCAAAGATTGTTCCAGACTAGACATGGGTTGGGAAGGGGTTTCAGTAAAAGATTCAAAGTTGTTTGGATACTGAAAACTCCCAAATGGCGGTTCTGAAGCAATGTCTAGGGAAGGTGAAAAAGTAGGGTAGGAATGGTAGGAATTGAATGGCTGGACAGGGGTAGGATCAACATTTGGATAAGAAGGTGAATGAAATTGTTGAACCTAAGAATTTGAAGTGGTGACAGGAGGGAACGATCGGCTACGGGATTGTTCAATACGTTCTGCAATAGACATAGGTCTTGGAGTTGCAACATGACTCGAAGAAGGGGTATCAATGTAAGAAGGGGTGAATGTTTGAAATGGTTGATACGAAGTTGATTGCGGAGTCAAATTGTTTGTCCTAGACGCGTCTATCCGATCTCTCAATGAAATTTTTGGCATGGATGGATCGTTCGTTGTTCGGCCAAAGCAAGAACCGTAAGAAGTAATGTCTGGTTGTGGGTACCAAAGTTCGGCAAGAGTTTTGCGAGGTGGGGTACCCATGATATGAAGAGAAAGAAAGAAAGGCAGAGAAAAGGAGGGGGAAAAGAATGTGATTTTTTATTTTTTTTATTTTTATTTTTTTTTAATTTTTTTTTAGGTAGATATTAACAAAAGAATGAAATATACACAAAAAGAATATGGACAAAAACAATCACGACACAAAAATACCACACACCTAATCGTTCTAGGGTTTACCTAGGTCAACTAGACCTGCTCCAGAACTTGATTGTCGAAGTAAAACTGTGTCGAGAAACGGGCTCAAGATACACTGATCACGAGGCTAGGTAAGTGCAGAGATAAGGGGAGGTTTTCCAACGATTTCGCGAAGTTCCTTAATTAAATAACCCTTTCTCTTTTGGCGGTTGCGCCGTTAACACTTTCCTAGACACCCCGTAAACAATATACCGTTAAGCGAGGTTCTAAACACAGTTAACTTCTCCTAGTGAGCGCGAAGTCCTTAAGGCTTAAAGTCTAATTTCTTTTAAAATTTGTGCGGGTAAACGTTATGCTCAAGTTCGTGATTTGTGGGCCACGGAAAAGGTGATGAAATCCTTTACCGTATCTTGTGGGGTTCGCTTGCCCTTAAGTCCGTATTAATGTATGCAATGCACAATTCAATAAAAATTCTATAAAGAATCAAAAAATTGTTTTTTTTTATTTTTATTTTAGCACGGCACTGCAACAAATACGGGTTAGTCAATTTTTAGCATTTGCTAGCGAACTTGCAAAGAATCCTGCAAAGACTAGTATATTGGAAGCGTCGGATTTGAGAAGAAGGTGTTAGTAAAGTACGTACCGTTTAAGTTTTGGGTTAGGAAACCCCCGTTGAATCAAATCCGGTAAGCTTGAAAGGTTCGCTTGCGCGGGTCAAACTACCCGGATCTTTGGCACTGTACTTCGTAATCACCATAACTTTGAACGTACACTTTGCTCCCCACAATCGCAGTTTGCAAATCCGAAAAAATCTGCACTCTTGCCCACAAAAATGATAAAAAAAATAACAAAAAGATTTTTTTTTTTATTATAAATATATACAAAAAGAATATTAACCCGAATAACGAGAAAGAAAATACGCTACCGTCTCCCCGGCAACGGCGCCATTTGATTGAAAGAATTAAAGTTAACCGCAATCAAGACGGTGTCGCTATGCAGCTAGCCGGTTGAGCACGGGTCGATCCACAGGGAGATGGTTGTATGTCCTTTCTTGTCTTACATGTACCAATCTGCAATTTGCTTCCACAGTTGCTTCAGATCTGCACAGTCCAATCATAGCTTAACTTTTGATTGATTTGACCTTTCTCCCTCGAGCTCCGCGCACCCATTGATTCTTGTGCTGCCCCCCTCGTGCTCTGTGCTTGTCCGAGACACGAATGACCACTGTCATATGCCTTGTCTCTGGAACTGGTAAGCGGCACTGGACGGATACGGATGACCGGAACCTGGCTTTTATCTTCTGTGACAGATGTTCTGTATTTTGACGTCACTGTGGAGATTTTGTCTTGATTTACAATATTTGGACTGGAAACCTGTAATCTGTAAACATGTAACAAACACGGATTAAAAGCACCTACCTATAAACACACGAGCGTAAGAATGGGCGGTATAAAATGCAATATTCTGATATGAACATATACCTATCGTCAGATAGCAGTTTTCTGGTGAAACTGGTATAGGTTAGTCTGTAGACCCGAGATCGTCATAGAGCCTTGTGTGATTCCCACTGTGCTTTGATTTCCACCTTACCACGTTCACGAGAACGTGAAAAACGATGGATTTTGGGTACAGCCCCGAATCACATGGAGGCAATGAGCGATAGGAGGGGTTTCATCTCTCCCGGTATTGGGGGTTGATGTTGTGTTGTGTTCGATTGGCTTTAACTGGAAGTCCCTGCCAGAGATGATATAGAGATCTACTGGTAAGTGTTATCAGTAGTTTCTTGACCCGTTATGAGCCACACATTGACACGACTTATCGGTTACTGGGGTCTGACGTTTACCACCCCTATACTGGATATACGACATATCAGAAGAAGAGACCGGACTGTACGGGAGTGTTACTGGTTGGATTCACAGGAGTGTGAGAAGATTTTCTTGTTGATCTTCTGATCGCTCAATACCCAGGTGGCTGTTACGTTTAGCTGACCGCTTGCAGCTTGTGGGTGTTTGATATGAACATCACCTACTGCTGGCATATTGATGAGTGTTTAGAGTTCTACACAGAGGTTTCCTGGCAAAGGCAAAACGGAGTAGGAGCACATATGTGATATGTGTGGGACCGAGATTAATACGATATGTGATACCGTATTCTATTCTCGCGATATATGATATCGACCGGGTATATGAGATATAGCCGGGTCATCGGATGAAGTGTTGATTCGATGAAATGATACATTTTATATTAGTCGGTTATATGTGATATAGCCGGATTATCGGATCAGGTATTGATTCGATGATTTAATGTATAATTATATATGTGATATATTATATTACATTAACTAATATAAGATCACTTAAAAGAATACATTTAACATATATAATTGTAACATCACCTTAAGTAAATTATATGTATGTTAAATGTATTCTTTTCTTTTGTTACTAAATTATATATATGTGATATGTATAATTGTAACATGCATGATTATAAATGCAATTTGGGTTTATGAGAGTTAAACCATGCTAGGTTTAATGTTAGGGTTTATATTTATCATTAAGTTTTTCAAAACTTGTGGATATTTGTCATGGTTGATATTTTGATGGAAGCTTGTGGAAGCTTGTAGACTATATTGACTTTGTCCACTCTTTTTGTCTAGCTTAGGATATTTATTCACCTCATCTTTAACCATAGCTAATGGTTAAGTCTCCACATGGTTTAAGGATGATATACTTGACCCATGGTTGCATTTCTAACCACACAATAATTATTTTCATCACTTCATCTTCTTCTTCTTCAAAAAGCTTACTAGCTTTTTCAATGGTGATGAAATAAATTGAGAAAAAGAAAACTAAAGAAAGCAAAATTCCTAATTCATCATCCTCTTCTATACTAGCCATATAGATTAGAGTGTTAGCTTCACTAATTCATAATTAGTAAAGAGTTAGCTTGAGTTTGTGTTTCCTCAAGGTAGATCGTCTTGGATTTCGAAGACTTCAAGTAAGATGCATTATTCACCTAATGGAGCCTCTCTAGAGTCCGAAAACTTGATGATCGCAGCGAAGGGACCACAACTCGGAGCTTATGAAGTGAAGGAACGGACTACAAAGGTTGTAATTCCTCTTTCTTAGATGTAAAGTTGTTTACATGCAAAGTTAACCCTAATTCTTTAGTTAAGATCTTGGTTAGGGTTTCATAGCACACCAAAATTTTATAAATAGGCATGGATGATGCTTTCCAAAACCTTGTTGTCGTGCTATACAACCCTACAGTGGTATCAGAGCCAAGCTAGAGCATTAGGTATTGTCTAGGCGAAGTTTAAACACCGATCGAACTCCGAATACCCGAAATGGACCCCTCTCTGGAAATTTTTCAAAAAGTTGGATTTTTTCATGTTAAAAATATTTAGAAAATCATGCAGGGAATTCTATGGACACACCTGAAGAATGAAACCCTAACTCGTCAAAGTGACCGCGGATCTGCGGCCAAAACCTGGTTTTGGCGGCGGATCCGCGGCGCCACTTGAGAGGCTTGGGTCGGGAACTTCAACTGTAGGTCCGTAGGTGCTGTGGTATGTCTCTGGTAAACTTTAACTATGCTCAAGAGTTGAGCACTCTGGGCATTTTGGGAATTCGTTGATTCAATCGAATTGTTTAACGTCGTCTAGCTTTCTGTAATGTGATACAATATGTGGATTTCATATAGTTAGGCCTGAATCCGTAATATGTGATATTTCGGGTTTATGATGTCTAAGGTGATTGTGGATTCCGAATGTTGTAGTTTTACACTTTCTTTTCTGCGACCGTAAGTGTAATATGTAGTGTATCGCCGATTTCATTGCTATACATCAACGATAATTGGAATACGCTTATTTACTTACGTTGATGACACGTGATGTTATGTGTTACTGTGATATGTTATATTGGATCGTCGTGTTTTGAATAGCCGGGGGTTTTATGTGAGATGAGAGTTTTTCAGTTTAATTCATGTAAAATTCATTGTATATAATATTCTTTTGTTGGAGCACTTCCGGGTTGAGGATGATATCACCATTGTATATTATTTACTTTTTCGCATTAGAATAGACCAAAGGAGGAGAGCACAAACAACTGGGTTCTAGGGTACAGTGGGAGACCGACTCGAGAAGTCTAGTCCGGGTTTCCTAACCCTAGAATTGGTAGGGTTGCTTGCCTCTCTCGTAGGGGTCTAGGGATGTTGGTTTCTCTATTCATCGCGACCGTGGAATCCGTATTTTATACTGGCTTAAAATAAAACACGGACCTCCTAGTATATCCAATATTTCATATGTTATCTTCTGCTGCTGATATTCTGTGATGTGACCACCGTGGATTCTGAGACGAATGGATAAATATTATATATGAGATATATAGTAGACGTTGCTTATGTTTTACACCCGTGCTAGTCCCGCCCCGTATGCCGTTAGTTAAGTAACCTAACGTTGCATAACGGAACATTGTGGCGAATGTGGATGGCATAAGCGTACGTTGTATTTTTGTTTCTTCTGTGATGCTTAGGAAGCATAAATGATGGGAAGTCATTAATGAGATTAATGAAATAAAAGAAACCTAAAAGATGTTGTGGAATCAAATTTTTAAAAAGGGTAACTCTAGTTTTTGCTTTGCATTGCGGTATTCGTTATAGAATATACAGCACCTTATTCAATAAGGAAAGAGCCGAGATCCCTTCACTGGGAGTGACCTCTTTAGCAAAAGTAGCAGATGCTACGAACACTCGGTTTAGTTTTTGATTGCTTTTATAGTCTTTGCTTTGCACAGCAGTATTTGTGAAATATCCTGCACCTTATTCGATAAGGAAAGAGCCGAGATCTCTTTACCGGGAGTGACCTCTTTAGCGAAACTAGTAAAAGCCTCAAAAACACTTCTTTAAAAAATCACATGTTTCTACAACAATATCAAGTTCATTACGCAAAAGGTTTTCTGAAAAACATGTCTTAGCCCTCCGTTATTTTAGATAAGTCCTACTTGGTATTCGTGCTGCGTTTGTTGACCTTATCAAGGCGTAGTGTACGGTAGCTAATTAGTGTTTATCTGCTAAAGCATGAGATGCGATTGTATTAGGGTACCGTACGGCCTTCTTAACCTTTTTCCAAGGGTCATGTGGGTGGGTTTAATTCAATCAGAAAATGATGGGTTAAACTTGACTTACGATTTATGGTTTGTTGACCTTGTCAAGGTCATAGATCGCTAGGGGTAAAAACATTATCGGGAATTTCAAGTGTTGAAATTTGCAATGAGATTGCATACCTTCTATAAGATAGTTGGATCCGATACCCACTGCGAGTAAGAGTTACTCCAGGGAGAGTTTTACACATCACAATTAGCCGATCAAGTACGTGTCAAGAAAGGTGTTAACGGGGTTAGACCTATGGGAAAACGAGGTTTATTTTAATTAGGTCCGTGTGAAAGCACGGTGAACCTCCCTCAAAGTACCAACACTGGCCTGGCTGAAAGATTGGCGAATTTGTAAGGTGTAATTAATCCTGGCTAGTCTTATCTTTTATGGTTTGAAGGAAGATTTGATGAAAACAGTGGGAGCCATCCTGAAAAGATAAAATAATAACCAATCTAATCTTGCAAGAGCATACGCTATATTGTTTCCTTCTCTCTCTCTCCGGGTAGCGACCATGTCAGGCTTTAATCAAGATAAAAATATGGATGTATTGACCGAATCAGCTTGTTATACTGAGCAAGGGAACGTTGGTCCCGTTTTTTCTTATAAACGTTATAAGACTGAGCAGGAAATAGGAACATATTCGGATTCTCACGCCTCCTAAATCAAGAAAAAGCATGTTGATGCATTTTCTTCGGGTGTGTTAGTTATCGAGAACTATTTCTCAGTTCACTCGACGTCTTGGGTATTAGACACCGGATCGGGATCCCACATATGCAATATGTTGCATGGGCTAAGGAAAGGTAGGGAACTGGGAAAGGGTTATCATTCCGTAAGAGTAGGAAATGGTGCAGATGTTGAATATCACCTTGTATTACAAAATGGCAATACATTGATTCTGAACGAATGCTATTACATTCTGACCATGATATGCAATCTTATATCAGTTTCTTTATTAAGTAAAGATGGATATAATTTTGTAGTACAGGATAATGTTATGAATATCTTCCTGGATCAAAAGTTTATTGGATCGGGCTCGGTAAATAATGGTATATACGTTCTAAAACAAACTACAGTTCTTAATGTACAGAACACACACAAGAGAAAGTGTTCAGAAATGAACGAATCGTAATTGTGTCATTGTAGACTAGGTCATATCAATGCGACATGACTAGCTAAGTTACATAAGGATGAATATTTGAATCCGTTCGAATTATCATCTTATCAAACATGTCATTCAAGTCTCAAAGGAAAGATGACCAAAACTCCGTTTAGTGGACACGGAGAAAGAGTTGATACGGACATGCGGAACTCTTGGGACTGATACATAGTGATGTATGTGGTCCCATGACTACACATGACAGGAATGGTTCTTCGTACATCATTACATTCTCTGACGATCTCTCAAGATACGGACATGTGTTCTTGTTGAAACACAAGTCTGAAGCTTTTGAGAAATTCAAAGAATATAAACACGAAGTAGGGAACCAAACAGGCAAAACTCTTAAGATCCTTCGATTTGATCGAGAAAGAGAAGACTTGAGCAATGAGTTCTTGAACTATCTAAAAGAGAATGGGACTCTCTCTCAGCTTACTCCTCTTTATACACCACAGCACAACGGTGTATCGGAGCGGAGGAATCGCACCCTATTTGTAACATTTCAGAAAAATATAATATTATTTTTGGGCATTTTTGTAATTAAATAATAAATATTATGAATAGTTTAATAGTGCGGTATAATTAGATACAGATAAATTGGGGAAAATTTGGAAGATTATAGAAATTACTGAAATGAGGTTGCTTTATGTGATTTATGCAAATTATAAATTTTTATGATTTATTATATTCACTTTTGATGGTAATCGCGATTAAATATCTCTAATCTTGTATTTATCCGGTTTTATGCACATGACATGCACTATGTCACATTTTTCACACTTATTACATTTTCCTACATGGATTTCTCTCCATTTTCATTCATGGTTTTGGTGTTATGTGAGATGAGAAAAGAAAAAGAAAAGAAAACAAAACCAAACAAAAAGTATATTAGTAAAGAAATGGGTATGGGCATGAGAGAGAGGTGAGGGGTTAATTTTGACTTGGCCATTCTCTCTTCACTTCAACACCTTCATCATCTCTCTCCTCACTTCACCATGGTTGCTGCCCCTCATCCTTTCACCACTTCAACCCCTCACTTCATCATGAAAAATCCATCAAAACATCATCCCCACTTCACTAAAAACATGCACAAGCTCACAATAAGCACTTTGGACCAAGAAAGGGTAGATTTTGAGTACTTGGGGCAACTCAAGAAAATTCTGAAGTTGCCAAATGAGGTAATTTCTGCACCATTAGGATTGTATCACAGTTACTTTACCACTTATATATGTTTAGAATCGTTATTGTGTGGTTTTGAGAACTTTAAAAATTCCTAGATGAGGGTTGAGGAAATTTTGAGTTGTGTTAGTGTATTTGGGCTTTAGTAGTGACCTTAAATCCCCCTATAATGTTAGAACCCAGACCAAACTGAATCAAACCCAAAATACTGAAAACAGAAACTTGTCATGCCGGTTTTATGTGTAAATTGTGGGTGTAGGGAAATCTGGAATGACCTTGGACATTTTCAAGAAAAGCAAACAACTCCAGAGACCTAATTAAGACCCTAGGAGACCACCTTGAGAGTACGGGGCCGTTTCACCATGGGAAATCCGAGCTCGCCGGATTTAGGGGGTAGGTAGCCGGCCACTTGGTGGAGATCTGGGTCCAGGTTTCCTCTGTAGTGTTGCGCCACGGCAGCGCCCCGGCCGTCTTACTCGAGGCCAAATTGCGGAACAAAAATTTTCCTTGCTCGTTAACCGGCGCTACCGCGGACAAAGAAAACCCGGATCGTTAACCATTAACCTACGCTAGCTAACAAGAGATTGGGAAGAAAAGTATACCGAGTGATCCGAGTCCTCCGGTCTTCTCTTCATCGTCCCGATCTCCCGCTGAAAGTCTTGCCTCCACATCGTCGCCTCCTCGCCGGAAAGGGCACCACATCGCCTGCGTCTTTTACGGGCTCCCGCCTCAATACCGAGGCAACTCGAGCATGAAGCCGGCAACTCGACATGCTCAAGATATGCTGTAGAATGTAGTGTAGAAGATGCTTTGACTCAATGGGGTTAAGTTGCCATGATGGAGGAATCAAGACTAGAAAAATGGTGCTTGCATTTTTCTAGCATGGAAATGAGATCAAGAAGAATGAAACTCTCAAGAAAGAAAACTCTCTTCTTCTTCTTCTCTCTTTCTTTTTCTTCTCATGAAAAACTTATCATATCAAGTGAGAATAATGGTGGAGGAAAGGATAATATGATGGCAAGAGGGAGGTGAGTGTAGGAGCATAAGAATGGTGACCATATCAAGAGACAAAGAAACATCAACCATACCCTTATCAAATCAAACCCATACCCTCACTTTATCACAAGTCAAGGTGCAAGATATGAAAGGTGTCATAATCAATATATATGCAAAGAAACCCCTCCACAAAGTGTTATTTGCAAAACTGCAAATAACCCCCTCCATCGGAAAAGTCCGGCCGGGAAAGAACAAAGGAAAACCGGCCGGAACGGAATGCAAACTGGCAACTCCAGAAAACTGGTCCCGTAATAAATTACAGGAAAACCCCGATACTGTGCATACACACCCGCATCTGTATTCCGACCGGATACAAATGCAATGAGACAAAATCTACACTGTACTAAACTAGTACCGGCTTAAACCAAAGCCGGCTAGTAAAATCCGTTCGATCCTGATCCGTGCAATACCGCACGTATCTGATCGAACCCTGCCATATAACTATACGGCCACTAGTACAAAACTGTCCGATCCTGATCCGTGCAATACCGCACGTATCTGATCGGACCCTGCCATATCTCCATACGGCCTCTACAGCGTTTCGCCCGAAAGCTGAGTAACTGAAAGTGTGGTGGACTCTAAAGACTCGTCAATACTATGGCTGTGGATTTAACCACTAGCACGTCAGAGGTATAAGCCAATACGTGACGGGCCACCAGCTATTGACCAAAAGGGACGTCGATGAGCGAACTCATCCTGACACCCTACTGAGCCTGTCAGTGACAATATCCGTACAGTCCGGTCCGTTCGTCTATGAGTATCGCATGGCGGGCCTAGGGGGTTGGTAAAAGTCAGACCCCCAAAAGCGGTACAAGTCGTGTCGGAGTGTAGCCCAGAACGCCCTGAGATACTACTGGAATACCTACCAGTAAATCTCCTGCCTCGGCCGAGGGCTTTGCGTAATGGCTCTCCTAGACACAGCGCGACCTCACCCCCAATACCGGGAGAGACGAACCCCTGAAGATCCGCTCACTGCCTCCATGTGGCTCGGGACTGTGCCCAACTAAAACCTGTTTGCACGACTCCTTTGAGCCGTGGTAGGGTAGTAATCAAAGCACAGTGGGAACTCACACGAGACAAATGACGATCCTCAGGTCGATGAACTAACCTGTACACATGTCACCAGGGAACTGCTATCTGACTTCAGGTATAAGCCCAACTAGCAGGTTCCCGGCGAGTCCTGTCCGGTGTACTCATAACCCAATGAGCACCTGTATACATCTTAGGTGAACCAACTGACACCAGTGGCTTGTGAGACCGGCAACCGCCCCTCGTCGGGGTCTCGACTGTATACACTAGTCTACTAATGGAGTATCGATGCCCTGTCTCGAAACTCCTACGACTAGGGACCTTTTAAGGATGTGCTTATAGACTACCAGCTCCCACGTATATGATCGCCATCATACTGCTGGTAGTCAAGCAAGAATCCTAGGGGCTCTATCAACGTGTAATAGCGACATGTCAGGTCACCTAAAGCAGTACACGATGATAAAGGTAAACCAGATAGCATACTATCATCTCGAGTAAGACTGTCCTACCGGGATAGGTCCTCCCTCAATCATTGCAATCACGTGCCTGTGATCCAATAATTGACTCTGAGGGCACTATCTCCAACAATCTCCCACTTGCACTCAAGGCTAATTATTGCGATGTCGCATACTCACAGCCCGTGTGATACCGAACACCCAACTCCTCTACTAGTCAGTCTCACAAAGCTCGTTTGCGAAACTATTGCGTTCGAGGAATAGCCTCAGTGAGTGGATCCGCAGTGATGTTTCTTTCTATGTCTCTCTATATCTCAAGTTCGCGGAGAAAGCCATCTCCCGAAATGAGCAATACCTGTCTTAGAATGTCTGGATGTCTGATGGGACCTAGCTTATAAACGAACTCCAAATCCAAACTTCTTAGACTGTATCGTCAACTGAACTTAATCAGTATCCTGCGCCATGCCACCCTCAGTATTGCCTTGGACCACCTGTCCAAAATACTGCCCCTTGTCTGAAGGAAAACTATAACTCTGACAACCTCCTTGTCGTCCATGTCACCTTGGAAGCCTGGAATGATAACTGTCTCCTTAAGGAGGCAGCCGTTATCATATCCCTAGAACATTCACTTATGTTCTAAAACTGCTTCCGACTGTTCCTCCAGGATTGGATCAATATCAACTTATTGCATCTAGTGCAAGAACAACATCTGGTGTGGTACTTGACATCTCATGATTGACTCAATTGCCTAAGCAAGTGATCTGTCAATCATGCGTATCCCTCTCCTCTTTAGTCTGTAAGACACCTTTAGAGAGGGTGACTCCATTACCTGCAGGTATACTACCGTGCCAGGAGTCGTCCATTCTAAATACTCATAGAATGCTGTCAAGTTACCCTGATTGGGAAACCACCCAAATCTAGATCTAAAACTATAGATCTAGTAACCAGTATGTCTGATATAATGTCCAAGTCCCATGTGGAGAAAACACTGTGTGACGACCAAAGTATAACCGATCGTAGTATAGGAATATCACTTCCTACTACCTTCTCAACAGATCCATCCCCTATTCTAATGACGTCAAACCCATGACTGTCACATCAGAAACAGATGATCTAACTCCGCTATATCTGCTTTAGTCTATAAATAGACATAAGCAAGAAGTCCACCAATGCTTCCGCTGCTCCCACTGACTACGACAACCCTCTGCCAGAGTCATATAGACGTACACTTCTAAAGCTAGTTTAGAACGACGCTATACTCATCCTCCTGCCGGGTCTCGCAGCCTGGAACAACAACAATGGCAAGTGTGGGTAAACAAGAACTTCCCTGTCACCGTCCTTGAGGCTACCGAAGTACCTCTCGGGTGGCTGAAGTTACCCACCGTATCTGCGGAGTGGCCAATGGAATGTCAAATCAGATTGAATCTTTAGGTTCCTTATCAAATCTCCAGTAATCGTTTGCGGTTCTGGAATCACTTCCAGTTCTACCATACTCCCACTTCTGTTTTTGAAAAAATCCATTTTTAATAAAACTGTGGCGAGTCTAGAACAATATTTCTATTGATCTGCCAGATGGTAGAAAGTCAACCCTCGTCATAGCCTGGGTCAACCCACAAACAGCCATTACAGAAACGTGCCTTGAGTTATCCGGAGTCTGGTTTTAAGCATAAGCCGGACAACTCCCCGTACCTTAACATCGTTAAGATATGAACTGTTCTATATCCAATATAGAACAAGAGGCAATGATTTAATTGAACCAGATTCAAATCATGCAGCTGTCTCCAGTGCATGTCAACTAAATGGAAGGAGGCCGATCAGCGTTACTCAACTTAGGAATGCTTCCAATTATGAGTAACCTGAAAGAGAAGCAAGTTCTCATTACTATCAACTGAATACCATACACAAGTATCTACATCTTCGATCTCTTTGAAGAATCCCGATACTTGCTACAGCTGGTTCTCTACTCTATTCAAATACCTATAACTCCTCAAAACTTAGACCCTGTGTTTCCACGAAACAGCTGTCTAAAATCTAGAGAAGTCATAAGTAAACCGAATATAGTACGAGGATCAACCCCTCTGTCCTGATGGACACTGGACAACATACAATACTCTGTATAAGTCCGCTGAGTCTAACAACTCTTTCACTGTGTGTCGTAGGTTGAAAACTGTACTTATGGTTAAGAAGAATTACACCGCTGTTTAATGCTCCTTACCTAACCATCCACTGATATAGGTAAATGTCATCGACATAATATCAAAAGGTATATCTCACTCTATGAAAATAGACGTACAGATATATCAATTTGAAATTGGTGCACAACAGCGGATATTCATAACCAAATATTTGCCGACCGGCAAATAACCCAGGTGACTTCCTCAAATATCACCGATTACAACGAATCCCGATATAATGAGGATGATCACCCAATTCCCAATAACTTACTCCCACTCCTCATCTGTAAAACCATACAGATGTGAGAATCATACCTGGTAAATACATACCCTGGAGTAAGTGTCTAATCGGGAAATCAGTTTTTCTTTTAACATTACACAGTGAAACTGAAACATTGAAATGTTTCTGTGGGGAATTCTGGTATTCCTAGTAATGCCTCTTCCATTATCCAGATTCACAACTGTAACCGTATAATTCTTTGCCACCTTTCCAAATCCCTTTATATGTCTTTAGTCATTACCTTCTGTACACCCTTTTAAGCCAAATGGTTTTCTTCCTTCCCTACCGTTCGGCACCAGCCTATGGTTTGGAAGAAGACTATCCAAAAAGCATAAAGGGTGTACTGTCCTAATCCTAGGAACACTCGCAACGCGAGAGAAGGTGAAGATAAAAGACACCTGAATGTACTTTATTCCTATTTCTCCTGAACCAGAATCCATCCCCGAACTGGAACAAGTTCCTTTCGAGTTCGTATATAACCATACGATGGAGTATCCAAATAAACTGTGGATCTTCGTAGTGATACGGAGTGTCCTGGAGAAATACAAAGGTGATTTAGGATTGGCGAAGAAATACTTGGTTTGGTCGTGAATATCAGTCGCATTTTACTTTGCCCTCCTACTAATCCCTTGCTTTGTCTTAACTTAATACCTTCTGCACACCATCGTTATGCTAATTGGTTTTCTTCATTCCCCACCGTTCGGCACCAGCCTAAGGTTTGGAAGAAGACTATCCAATTTGCGTAATAGGTGTACTATCTCCTAAACCAAGGAGTACTCGCAACCTGAGAGAAGGTGAAAAGAAAAGACAACTGAATAGTCCTATCCGTTTTCTCCAGAACCAGAAACCATCCTCGAAATCCATTGAGTTCGTATCTAACCATACGATGGTTTTGTCCAATGGAAGTGGACGTTCGTAGTAATACGGGGTGTCCTGGAGAAAAGGGTAAAAGTAGGAGTGGCAATGAGGTCTGCAACTCTGACAATCCAAAAGCCAGTGTTAAGAAGGTTCGGTCAACTTGGTCACTGAGTCAAAATCCAGGGTCGGGTCAATGGTCACTGCCAGAGAGAGAGAAAAGAAACACTCAGCGTGCACTCTATCCTAGATCAGAATGGTTATCACTTTAACTAATCTGGAAACCTCCCACTGTACCTCAAATTCTCCTCCAAACCTGAAAGAAGAATTAGTCGGGATCACCCGAGGAGTAAACCAACTCATCAGTGGGAATCGGGATCCAACTATCATCGCATGATAACTTGACGGAATCCACTCAAGTCACCACACTCCAGAAGGTATGCGCATGCTTGGCAAGTTTCAGTTCTTTTGAAACTCCCGATGTGATTTTTACCCCTAGGACCCAAGTGACCTTGACGAATAATCAACAAATCAAAAGGTCCTAGTCAAGTTCAACCCGTCATTATCTTGATTGCGTTAAACCCACCCGCACGACCCTTGACGAATAATCAACAAAGTCGCACGACTGTCCTAACCAATCCACATATCCATGCGACAGAAAGCATTACAGAGCTACCGCACACTACGCCTCGGCGAATAGCAACGACAAACGTAGCGCGAATACTAAGCAATACTAATCCGAAATGACGGAGGGCTACGAATGGTTTCTGGCGAAAACCTTTAACGTAATGAACTTGATATCGTTGAAGGAACTGGATAACTTTTATAAAAATATAGTGACGAAAACTTTTACTAAAGAGGTCACTCCCGGTGAAGGGATCTCGGCTCTTTCCCCGTAGAATGAGGTGCAGGATATTCCAACTGAATACCACGATGCAAAGCAAAAGTAATCGGCTATAGTGAAGCTATTGCCCTGACGCAAACTTCTGTCCAAGGGGTCATTCCCGGTGAAGGGATCTCGGCCCTTGCCTCGTCGACTGAGGAGCAGGATATTCCAAATGAATACCATGATGCAAAACAAAAGCGAACGTCCTTGCAATAACAGCCTTTTGAAAAGTGTTCCAACAACATCAGAATAGGTTTGTTTAAACTTGCAATGATCCGAATCAATGCAGTCCCATCAATTGATCACACCACAAAGAACGAAAATATACTGACGTACGTATATGCCATCCGCATTCGCCACTGGGTCCCGTCATCACCCGTTAGGTTAGCTAACTAACGGCAGAGCGGGGACTGGACTAGCGCGGATGTAAAACATATACAACATCTACTAATATATATACCAATATATAGAATTTCGCTCAAGGCGTGAATAAAATGCAACATCACAGAAATGTACAGCATCACAGAACAATACAGATATCTGAAAACCCCGGGTTTCACAGAGCCGCTGCTGAAACCCGACGTTCCCCTGGTCGTGTGGATAGCCTGTGCAATGAAATCCTAGACCCCTACGGGCGCGGCAAGTCACCCGCCAAAACCTGAAGCGAGGCAGCCCCCTTCAGTACCGTGAATGGACCACCCAGCACTTCACGGAATCCGGTAACTTGGGCACCCCTCCTGGGTCAACCTGTACCCCCTACGAGTGCGGCGAATAGCCCGCCAATCCTGGACTGAAGCCCCCTCCGTCTCAATGCCGTGAGATGCGGGCCCGTTGCCCTCCAGAACCCGGCTATCCGTGCACCCCACCGCGGGGCAACCCTAGTACAGAAAGTAAAATATACATACAACGGGTACATCGACCGCAACCAGGTCGTGCCCCAAAAGAATAATACAATCAGGCAGTGACGGCAGTCCACATGTCGGACGCTCGCCCCGCAATATCAAATGTACATAATACAACAGCACTGTACTAGCATTGCATCCAGGCTATCCCCCACGACCGATCCGCAACATCACAGCATAAACATAGAACATCAACGTGAAAGTCACGTTCGCAAATCCGTCTAACCGGGCTATAGCAGTTAGACCGGATTTACCGATCGAGTGGCATTCACGGTCGCAGATATAATGTAAATACTGTGAACTAATGTGTTTAAAATTATCCGATCGATCAAAATTACCAAGTGGGCCCCCAAGCAATACTGTAGCACTCACAGAAATTCTGGGCCCAAAATTAACATTCCAGAAACCACATTTTCAACACAGGAACATTCTGGAAAAATTTGGGTGACTGAACAGTAGAACACGCGGCGGAAGCGCGGCCAAAGCATGACTTTGGCCGCTCTTCCGCGGTGAAGTTTACTGTTCATGAGTCCAAATTTTCCCAGAGCTCTTATTATGTCCTACACATCATTCTGAAACAACCTGAAAAATTTTTAGACTTCAAAAAATTTCGACAGAAACTGATGTGGAGAAAAATGCGGTTTTTGCAATTTTTTGTTCGATCGAGTTCTAAACACGTTAGCACAAGCTAGGCTAAGTTAATGGCATGGCTCTGATACCATGTTGCGCCACGGCAGCGCCCCGGCCGTCTTACTCGAGGCCAAATTGCGGAACAAAAATTTTCCTTGCTCGGAAACCGGCGCTACCGCGGACAAAGAAAACCCGGATCGTTAACCATTAACCTACGCTAGCTAACAAGAGATTGGGAAGAAAAGTATACCGAGTGATCCGAGTCCTCCGGTCTTCTCTTCATCGTCCCGATCTCCCGCGGAAAGTCTTGCCTCCACATCGTCGCCTCCTCGCCGGAAAGGGCACCACATCGCCTGCGTCTTTTACGGGCTCCCGCCTCAATACCGAGGCAACTCGAGCATGAAGCCGGCAACTCGACATGCTCAAGATATGCTGTAGAATGTAGTGTAGAAGATGCTTTGACTCAATGGGGTTAAGTTGCCATGATGGAGGAATCAAGACTAGAAAAATGGTGCTTGCATTTTTCTAGCATGGAAATGAGATCAAGAAGAATGAAACTCTCAAGAAAGAAAACTCTCTTCTTCTTCTTCTCTCTTTCTTTTTCTTCTCATGAAAAACTTATCATATCAAGTGAGAATAATGGTGGAGGAAAGGATAATATGATGGCAAGAGGGAGGTATGTGTAGGAGCATAAGAATGGTGACCATATCAAGAGACAAAGAAACATCAACCATACCCTTATCAAATCAAACCGATACCCTCACTTTATCACAAGTCAAGGTGCAAGATATGAAAGGTGTCATAATCAATATATATGAAAAGAAACCCCTCCACAAAGTGTTATTTGCAAAACTGCAAATAACCCCCTCCATCGGAAAAGTCCGGCCGGGAAAGAACAAAGGAAAACCGGCCGGAACGGAATGCAAACTGGCAACTCCAGAAAACTGGTCCCGTAATAAATTACAGGAAAACCCCGATACTGTGCATACACACCCGCATCTGTATTCCGACCGGATACAAATGCAATGAGACAAAATCTACACTGTACTAAACTAGTACCGGCTTAAACCAAAGCCGGCTAGTAAAATCCGTTCGATCCTGATCCGTGCAATACCGCACGTATCTGATCGAACCCTGCCATATAACTATACGGCCACTAGTACAAAACTGTCCGATCCTGATCCGTGCAATACCGCACGTATCTGATCGGACCCTGCCATATCTCCATACGGCCTCTACAGCGTTTCGCCCGAAAGCTGAGTAACTGAAAGTGTGGTGGACTCTAAAGACTCGTCAATACTATGGCTGTGGATTTAACCACTAGCACGTCAGAGGTATAAGCCAATACGTGACGGGCCACCAGCTATTGACCAAAAGGGACGTCGATGAGCGAACTCATCCTGACACCCTACTGAGCCTGTCAGTGACAATATCCGTACAGTCCGGTCCGTTCGTCTATGAGTATCGCATGGCGGGCCTAGGGGGTTGGTAAAAGTCAGACCCCCAAAAGCGGTACAAGTCGTGTCGGAGTGTAGCCCAGAACGCCCTGAGATACTACTGGAATACCTACCAGTAAATCTCCTGCCTCGGCCGAGGGCTTTGCGTAATGGCTCTCCTAGACACAGCGCGACCTCACCCCCAATACCGGGAGAGACGAACCCCTGAAGATCCGCTCACTGCCTCCATGTGGCTCGGGACTGTGCCCAACTAAAACCTGTTTGCACGACTCCTTTGAGCCGTGGTAGGGTAGTAATCAAAGCACAGTGGGAACTCACACGAGACAAATGACGATCCTCAGGTCGATGAACTAACCTGTACACATGTCACCAGGGAACTGCTATCTGACGTCAGGTATAAGCCCAACTAGCAGGTTCCCGGCGAGTCCTGTCCGGTGTACTCATAACCCAATGAGCACCTGTATACATCTTAGGTGAACCAACTGACACCAGTGGCTTGTGAGACCGGCCACCGCCCCTCGTCGGGGTCTCGACTGTATACACTAGTCTACTAATGGAGTATCGATGCCCTGTCTTGAAACTCCTACGACTAGGGTCCTTTTAAGGATGTGCTTATAGACTACCAGCTCCTACGTATATGATCGCCATCATACTGCTGGTAGTCAAGCAAGAATCCTAGGGGCTCTATCAACGTGTAATAGCGACATGTCAGGTCACCTAAAGCAGTACACGATGATAAAGGTAAACCAGATAGCATACTATCATCTCGAGTAAGACTGTCCTACCGGGATAGGTCCTCCCTCAATCATTGCAATCACGTGCCTGTGATCCAATAATTGACTCTGAGGGCACTATCTCCAACATGTAGGTCATATACATCTTATACATCACCCTAGTATTGTTTGGGAAGCTTGTTTTTACCAGAACCAAAATCCGGAGCAAGTTTTCCTAGGTTGCTGCATTGTTTTCGTAACTTTTTGTGACTTCAGTTTTCATATTTTTGTTTTGTATTCGGTGACTTGACGTTTGTACATCTATATCGAGTGTTATTTGGTTTATTTGCGTGAGTAGACCATAGGTTTTGACCTATGTGAGATTCGGGTGTCGTTTGGTTTTGAATTGTATTTTAATGCGGCACAATATGTTATGATATGTAGGTACCCTCATGAGTGCTTTGAGAAGACAAGCAAGCGCATGGCAACATCGACTTTGTCAAGCAAGAAGCAAGGTGAGTAGATCTATATCTACGGGGGAAGTCGGCTGGATGGTGTAAAGCACTCGTGCAAACATTGATGGAAACCGATTTATATATATATATATATATTACGATTAATGAAACCTTTAATAGAAGACTATGGATAGAGTAAAAAGGTTGTTAGAGAACCATATTAGAAACTAATGATAGTTAGAAGTGATATGATACGACTAGTATGTGATGACGGAATTTGAGGATGGCGTTTGACGATACTGTCGTTTAGGGTACCATAGGACTAGATAGCCGAGGTAAATGTGTCATCCGAACCATACCTATTTCCAAACCGAAGAATCGTATGCATCTTTTAAACAGATACCTTGAGAGACGTTACGGATTTTCAAATGATATTTTTTCCTTAAAAATACCGTAGCCCCTAATTTCAAAACTACGATTCGCATCTTTCAAAAAATGTTTGTATGGTTCGGGTGCGTATGTTAGATTAGATACGTTTGCTTATAGTAAAGGTAGAATGTATTTGTAAAATTGACTTGATGTGTTATATAAATGCGATGAAAAGAATATATGATGTGATATGATGATTTGATGATATGTTGGTATACGGATGCGAGTCGATTGAGATGATTGATACCCTGCCGGTCCCCTGATATGAGATTGTTGCGGATGTTACCTAGGACATAGGTATATAGAGATATTCATATATGTTGTGAATCGAGAGTGATAGCCGTACGAGATGTTAGGTCCGTACCCTCCTCGTCTTATAGGTTGATATGATCTCTGATAGCTTAATGCCGCCGTACGATGATTTTTCGTACCTAATGAGTTTGACTTGATGTTTGATCCATACCCTTGATTAGAGAATGTCGTACGCTGGATTATACCATACGCGATATTGTGAGGCTGGATGCCAATTGATAGATTCACCGACTCGGTCTTATAGACACGTATACCTTATAGCTTTTAGCTGATGATTTACCTTATCATGCATTCATTTTATTCGCATTGCATTACTTATACCTGTGCTAGTACACCTACACCATTATCGATGATGAGTACGTCTTACTTACACAGATTTGCTCGCTCACACACTTCATTATCGATAATTGCCATGTCACTACACAGTAGAATTGCTGTATCATCACATGACTCCTTGCATAATTTATTTGCTATTGTTACATATGCACGTTTATACGATGTTGCATTTGACTTTGGAGAAATTGGGAACCACAGGATATATTTTTAAAACTGGAATCATTTAAAAGAGCGGTTTTCCATTAATATGTTACATCACTGTTCCATGTTCCATGATATACGGATATACTTACATTTCTATCATATGTCGCATATATCATGCATTACGATTATACGCATTGAGATATGCTGTTTTCATGAGATTTCTGGATTTGAGAACCGTGGCTAATTCAAAAGAAAGCATGTACTGTTTTAAAATCCTGGTTTCTCTTGATATGATATTTCAGTGCGTCCACCATGCGTTTTCTCAGTTCTGTGACGTGTGACATGTGAAACCCGATTCGAGGAGATGGATGAGGCCGATTGCGGGTACATGGTAGACCCGGTATGGTACCCAGGGGGAAGAACTGATTTGCTGTGTAGTAGACGGTTAGCCTGGCAGAGGGACCACTACCTACCGGTGATAGTATTTGGACTCGGCGGTTATCCAGAGGATACCGACCGGTGTAGAGAGATGGATATGAGGGCCGACCAGGGAGTGCGGCGCCTGAGATATATGAGGATTTACGTATTCATGCTGGACACGGGTTTCATGATGTTTTTGAGTGTCGATTTTGGACACCTAGGTTCCATGACTTTTATGTGTCGCGAGGGACCCCCGTTGATTTAAATCCTCATACTTTCATGCATATTCTGTTATGATATTTACAAATATTGATTGTATTGTTGGATGATATCCATATGCATACATACATTGGTTATATGGTTAGACAAGATCCACATGCATACATACATTGATTATATTGTTGGATGATATCCACATGCTGATTGACATTGATATTAGTGTTTGCACATATACAGACCCGGTCACCCTAAATATTATTGTATTACCATTATGATATAGTTGACCTAGGGGTCGTTATTTATTCGATTTCTACTTGTATATGTTTTTCTATTCACGAGTTGGCAACTCACCCCCGTTGTGCCACAGTTCTTGCAGGTCGACCGCACGGATCAGTAGCGGCATCGCTGGCACATACCTGCTTTTGGGTGGTTTGCTTGGTAGGTGGGATATTTGTATTGTACCCACTCTTTTATTTACTATTTCATATTGTATCTAGTCGACTCCATCAAATCAAACTAGTAATTGTATAAGTAATGAGACTTAGTGAGACTTGTAGTTGCGAGTCTTGAGCGACGGGTTTTATGTTCGCCTTTTGGGTTGATATCTTGCTCTATTCTTTTTTTTAAGTGTTGATCTTCGCCGTTGGGTGTCTTATACTTATATATACTGTCTTGCATGGTTTTGATCTGCCGTTTGGCGAAGAGGTAACTCCCGCTTGGGGATGCCTTTATCATTATTATGTATTTGTGGTTTTGGATCAAAATATACAAAGGAGGTGCTGCCCAAATTTTTAAAAGACGAAACATGTTTTTAAACTAGTAAATTTCACTTGAATTTTCATGTTCCTTTTCCATGCATTTAAGAAAACTTGATTTCATTATACCTTTATTTCAAAACTTCAGCACTTTTAATTTCTTAAAAAGGTTTAGATTTCTGGGTTTCAGCTTACTTGAATTACGTTACACCTTTAGACGTTGCATGATTTAAGTGCTGGTCATGAGCTAATATTTCGGGTCGTGACAAACTTGGTATCAGAGCGATAGGTTCAACCTTGGTTCGAGTCTATGTTTGACTATGCGGAGTCTAGAGCGTGTATGTATTTCGGAACCTAGGCTTGACTTTATGGAACTTAGACTTGAACAGGGGGTATTAGACCCGAACTTTCGTTATATAGGCGGACCCTGATTGATGGAGTAGGTAGCTTGGGTAGAGTGACGTACCGTACATATCTTCCGCGGTATATTTATGATACGATACTCCGCTTAAGAAACCTTAGCATGTACATATTTAGAGATACTTGATTCAATTCGTTTCCGTGATCATACTCTCATTGATGTTGTTCCTTCTTATGATCATGTATCCATTCTGGATCTGTTGTTTCCTTTCATGCCTTTGATATGTTTTTATCGATACTCGATTGAGGTTCCGGTCACCAGGGTTTGAGCGCGGATTGAGCTGCTGCTAGTGAGGCTGTTAGGGCGAGCTCGTCATGGACGAGGGATGACCATTGTGTTATCTAGTGACATGGGAACTTCTCGAGTTAGCGTTTGTGTTGTGACCTCTTGTTAGAGGCGAGAGCTTAGTTTTACACCGGATGATCGGGCCATTGTAAGAGCTGCTTGTTGCGAGAGGACTGTTGATGTACAGCATACCTCAGAGATCGTGATGTCGTCTACCATGCGGACAGATGACCAAGCTATTGCTAAGATTGAGAGGATGTCACCTCCAGACTTTATGAGACTAGATCGCTGGAGTTTCCAGGCAGAGATGTGATAGGTGATAGCTAGTCTATCCCGAGTTGAGAGACGAAGGTGATTCATCAGATTGATGCGCTGACACAGGACAGTTGAGTCAGATCTAGAGTAGGCCGATCCAGAAATGACCGTTGATGTATGGTTTTTCCTGGAGAATTGAGGCATTGTTTAGTGTGCGGACAAAGGGTATTCGCATGTCGCCTAGCCGAAGTTAAAAGGTTCGAACGAATGTCAGAAACCCATTTTTTCCAAGTTAAATATTCGAAGGAACATGCAAGTAATTCTGTGGACCTGATTGATTCGATTTCTCGATGTGTCGTGTTTAAGAAATGATGTTTCACAATCAATGAAATTTTTGGCCGCAATCAATAACGGTGTCAGATGTAGCGCGTTAGCGAGTGCGGATCGTCCACAGGGCAAGTGAGATCCGTTCAAATTTGAATTAGATGAATTTAAAATTAAAGAAAAGAGAAAAGACAATTCAATTCAAGATTTATAAAATTGAAGTTCAAGAATTATCTAGATCTAAATCTAAAATCAAGAAAACATTTAAAATCAAGAATTAAGAAGTGATGATATCCAATCCAATAATCAAGAATCGAAGTGAGGCTCGTAGGAATCGATCGAATCTATAGACGTGATGAAATCTATTGATTACGTTTTCTTATCCATCGATGATTTGTTACTAGATCAATGACATTCAACGAGAATTAGGGATTTCTTGCGGAAATTAGGGTTTCTTCATCTATCCATTGTCCTTTCATTGATTTCATTCACATTCCAGCCTCTAGTAAATTCAAGAATCGATCGTGGATCCCTAATTAAGAGCAAACACAATCAAGAAAGCATCGCTTGAAACTAGGTCATCAATTCTTCAATTTACTAAGGTTTACAAAACTCATAGGACTTAAGAATCGTTTCAAGATTTGTAACATCATCATCTATTGATTCTCTCGACTCCTTCACGAGCGGTGTTTTACTCAAAAATCATAACAAGAAACACAATCAAGATTTGAGATCTAATCATGATGCAAGAATGTAAAGAAAGCAAGATTAAAGAATTTCACCTTTTATTTATCAACAATTTTGTTACAATTCTCTCAAGATCTACAATGAGGAAAGAACTTGATCGTCGATTTGGCGTCGCACGTCTTCGTGAGTCGCGGATTGTCTTGGACCACTTGCTCGGATGAAGATCGGCTTCGCTCCTAAAAGGTTGAAGGCTTCTTATTTAAAATGTACTCGGTGTTCTTGATTTTGGGTTGGATTTTGAATTAGGGTTAGGGTTTGGAGGTATAAGTTGTGTCACTCAACTTGTGGGGAGAGATGAAGATTGGAGAGTATCCAAAAACCCTAGATCTAGGTTTCCTTTTATAGCCATTTTAACATTAGATCTAGAATTCAAATTTCAAATTTCCCTCCAAAAGTTTGTTAGAAAGAGGCTTCTAGGAGAAGTTAGTTGGAGGGAATATTCTAGAGCTAGGTTGTTAGGCTGGGCCTTCTGGATAAAGCCACGTGGTGTTTCTGGAGTGTTCTGGAAGCTACGGCTGTTACAGGAGAGCACGTGATAAAATTTGCCATGCTGACGTCACTAGGTTGCCGCGGATCCGCGGTGCCAAGGGCCTTTTGGCCGCGGATCCGCGGCCCATTAGGTTGTTCTTTGCATCAAATCCCTTGTGCTACTTTGTTCTGGCCTTTTGGTGCTTTCTTGATTGTGGAATCTTTTAATTATTTCTTGATCACTGCCAGATTACAAGTCTTGGACTTGGCGCATTTTTATCAACACTTTTGACAATTTTGGCTCTGTTCCTGGAATTTCCTGCACAGATTCTTAAGACAAGTGTTGCGCTTTACAAAGATGATGCGATGTCATGATAAACACTCAATTTCCCTCAGAAATGTCGGTTTTAATATATTACACAAGTTATTTGGTATTTTACAGTCAATTTGCTAATATGCGCTATATTAATACCGAACACCTCTAGATGAGTGCAAATGGTAGGGAAATGGACGTGTTAAAAATACATTATTTTCGACTGATTAAATTCACCCAAACTCATTTTCGGTCGTCTCGAGCGAACTGTTTTATTAAAAAGAGTAGGAGAAAATAAAGAAAGAGAAAAACTAACTACCACACTTTCATAGGCAACACGATTGTACTGAGCACGTGCAACAAGCTTTTAAATCTCTAGGTGTCCCTAGTAGGAGGAGTGTTGTCTCCTGTGGGTTTTCAGCGGATTGCACCTACAAAATCTAATAATAAAAGGAAGACCGTGAATATTACATATAAAGAAAAGAATTGTAAAAGAAAGACTTCGAAAATTAGGGTTTCCAACTATACTAGCATTTCGGTTGTCATGGACCCTATCTTAATAGTCATGAAAAAATGTCCGAAATCACATCATCCTTCAATAAAACATCGTCTTTATTCTTCATTCCTATCTTTCTTCCAAACATCGATCATATAACCCTACGTGTGTGTAATATAGATCCCTACACCCGGAGAATTCAATTCAAGCTATCATACTCTTTTCCATCTGCCTCAGTACTTTTTAATTAATGAATATTTAGATGAATTTGCTCACACACTTTCATGCGACCGTTAATACTTCTTGAGATACTAACCGACCGATTACTCATATGCTTGCTTATTAGGTGTATTTTCCTCGTCTTGCACCATCTAAGTCTTAGCAGTGACTCCCAGACCAGTTGGTCTAAGGCACTAGGTGAAGAAGCACCCTCGCTATATTTTTTTATTGCTGCTGTAAGTTCATGTCACGCACCCCACGAACTTGCGGGGAGGCGGAATATATGAAAAACAATTATCAAAGCTTCGTAACACGGACTTGAGCGCATGAATCATATCTAAACCGTTACTAGCGTACTACGAGAGGTTTAACTACTCGGATTCGAAGTTATTCCTCACGTTACTTGTCCTTCAGGTCTTCATCGTTGTCCTCTACTCCTTGTAGGCTCCTTGGAACGTCGGCACCTCAACGGCCTCCTCGAGTCAAAGACAATCCACCCGAGAGCTCCTACTCCAAGCCTGATATCCAACTTGAGATAACTAGGTTTCTTTAGTTGCTAATCAAAGTGACCTAGGCGATATAGAGTGAGGTTGTGGATTGATTAGTCTATCTAATCCTTGATCTCAACATATGAGAGGAGAGGATTAGGGTTTCAAGAGAGAGCTTGAGGAGAGAGAAGGTGAGCATTAGTTATAAATGAAAAAGCTTCTCACTTCTAATATAATATGAAGCATAAGAAAATTAAAATGAATAAATCAAAATGCATTATCATTATGCTTCATTAAATATATGCAATGAATCATCAAGTGAGTCATTAAGCAATAAATACTTCATTAACTCACTAGAATAATTCATCTAAGTGAGTCACAAATGCATTAAATGTAAATGCCACCTTAACCCTCAAGTCACCACTCTTCTAGAAGCTTCCCGTCAAATTACGAGAACGCCCTTCCTATCCATGAAAACACGGAAAAACTTTAGACTGTATAAATCCAATAACCCGATACTAGAATCTGGCTTAAACCAAAGACGGCTAGTAAAAACTGTCCGAACGTCGTACGTGCGTTTAAACGTGTATGCGTCCGAACCCTTGTCGTAAAACCATACGACCTCTATATCATTTCGCCTGGAGCAGCGAAACTCTCTTTGTGGGACTCTAAAGACTCGACACTACACTGGTAGTGGGTTTAACCACAGACCGCAAGCGGTACTAGCTGTACGTAACGGTCCCCAAGTAGATGTCGATAAGAAGGCCGATGAGGAAACCCATCCGAACTCCTACTGAGCCTGTCCGTGACAATATCCGCGCAGTCTGGTCTGTTCGTCTAAGAGTATCGTATGTATGGTCTAAGGAGGTGGTAAGCATCAGATCCCTAATAACCGTACAAGTCGTGCCGTTATAGCTCAAAACCATGCGAAAATCTACTGATCAGTCCACCAGTAATTCTCAATCAACCCTGGCCAGGGACTTATAGTATTGACCAACCGATCACAGTGCGATATCTACTCCCTATACCGGGAGAGACGAATCCCTAACAGTCGCTCACTGCCTCCATGTGGCTCGGGACTGTACCCAACTAAAACCTGTTAGCACGACTCCTTTGAGCCGTGGTAGGGTAGTAATCTAAGCACAAAGGGAACTCACACGAGACAAATGACGACCTTAAGTCAATAGACTACCAGCACACATGTCACCTGAGAATGGCTATCTAACGTTAGGTATAATACCATCCAGTCAGTTCTCCTGCGAGTCCTGTCCGGTGTACCCGTAACACAACAAGCACATGTATACTATCTCCAGTACGACGTACTGATGGCTGTGGGACAGACCATCTCCCTAACTGGGATGAGAAGCGTACACACTAGTCTACTCCGGAGTATCGATGCCCTGTCTCGATAATCCTACGACTAGGGACAAGTATAGGATGTTGCTTATAGACTACCCAGCCCCCACTAGTGTGACTGCCATCACAACGCTGGTAATCAAGCAAAGATCCTATGGGCTCTACTAATATGTATAAGTGATACGTTACAAGAAACATATGCACATATTAAAGTAGACACAAACCAAGTAGCATACTGCCATTTTTAGCAAGACTGTTATATAACTGTGAATATCCCAAGCTACCATTAAGTAATATACAACCTAGTATGATACAATAATGGCCCCTAGGGCATATTCACTAACAATATCCCACTTGCACTAGAGCCATGAGCTGGCATATCGTAGACCTATCATATCGAATAGCCTCTCGAACTGTGTCTGGGGAATGGGCTTTGTGAATGGATCAGCAATGTTATTCTCCGTCTCTACTCTTTTCACCTCGATCTCCCGGCGATCTACGATCTCTCTGATCAGGTGATACCGCCATAAGATGTGTCTGGACTTCTGATGGGACCTAGGTTCTTTCGCCAAAGCTATAGCGCCGTTGTTGTCACAATACAGAGATATTGGACCAACACTGGTAGGAACCACCTGATGTTCTGTGAGGAACTTCTTCATCCAGACAGTTTCTTTTGCGGCATCGCAAGCAGCTATGTACTCCGCTTCCATTGTTGAGTCAGCAGCGGTATCCTTCTCGGAACTCTTCCAACAGACCGCCCCTCCATTGAGGGTAAAGACATAACCCGACATGGACTTGGAGTCATCTTTGTCACTCTGGAAGACGGAGTCGGCAAAGGCCTCGATCTGGAGTTCTTTTCCGCCATGCACTAAGAACATCTCCTTAGTCTTTCTCAGGTACTTGAGAATGTTCTTTACTGCTATCCAGTGATTCTCCCCTGGGTTTGCCTGATACTGGCTTACAACGTTTAATGCGTATGCTACATCTGGTCTGGTACATAACATCGCATATATTATAGAGCCTACCGCAGAAGCGTAGGGTATAATTGATATGCGATCCCTTTCCAAATCACTCTTGGGAGACATCTCTTTGGAGAGGGTGATTCCGTGACAAGATGGTAGGTTACCACGCTTAGAATCTTCCATACTGAATCTCTTCAATATGGTGTCTATGTATCTGGACTGCGAAAGTCCTAACATCCTTTTTGATCTATCACGATAGATCTGGATCCCCAGAATGTATGTGGCATGACCCAGGTCCTTCATGGAGAATTTCTATGACAAGAATCTTTTGACTGACTGTGACATAGAAATATCATTTCCTATTAGGAGAATGTTATCCACGTACAAGACGAGGAATACTACAGCTCTCCCTACAATCTTTCTGTATATGCATGGTTCATCTGAATTTTTGATAAAGTCAAATTCTTTGCCAGTATCATCAAAACAGATGTTCCAACTCCGCGATGCTTGCTTTAGTCCATAAATGGACTTAAGCAACTTGCATACTTTACCGCTGCTCCCACTCTGATTGAATCCCTTTGGCTGATCCATATAGACGCTTTCTTTCAAATTACCAGTTAGAAAGGCCGTCTTTACGTCCATCTGCCAGATCTCATAATCATGGTGTAGGGTTCCTAGGCACACTAAGGAAGTTCCACAAGGCATCTACCATGCCAAATTCAAAAATTTAGGTGCCGAGAAACCCTAACCTAGATCGTTAACTAGAGGATAGGAGAAAGTAAATGCAAGCAAACAACTTTGCTACTAAGTGTATGGAAATACAAACTTTGTAGATCCGGTCCACCACTTCTTTAGCTCCGTAATGACGTCCCTTCGCTGCGATCACCGGGATTCCGGACTCTTGCGATGGTTTCGTCGGGGAAATGAGCGGGCTAGGTCGTTGACTTCGAAGCCGAAGATGATCTACGTCGAGGCAACTCTAACTCAAGCTCCATCTTCACTAGGTCAAGAAACTTGTGAACAAAACACCCTCTACTACATGGCAAGTGGTAGAGGATGAAGAAATAGTAAGTGGGTTCACTTTGGATTTGGATTTCTCAATTGGAATCATCACTTAGAATTTTCTAGCAAGCTTTTTCTTTCTTCATGAAGAAGATGAAAAAGAAGGAAAAGAATTTATTAATTAGAAAATTCAAGTGATTCTTATCATATAGCAACCATGGGTTAGTTTAACTCATGTAGAGAATAAACTAGGGTTTAGGTAATGGTTAGTTTTAAGAATTAAAACAAAATGGTGAAGCTTCATGAAACTCCAAGAATAAAACACAGAAAGCCACCATATTTGTTTCTGCCCAAAAAAATAAATGAATAAATAATTGAGTAAATCAAACCCTAACCATTAACCTAATCATAGTTTAAAGCATACACACACCCAAGTTTGCATGTATCATCAAATATGATACAAACAAGTGCACAAAAATATATCATATATACAATGTGCACAATCTAGTGAGAAAATAATCTTAAGTGAACCAATACTAGTTAATGTAAAATAATATATCAAATATATAATTATACATTAAATCACTAAATCAACACTTGATTTAATGATCCCGTCATACTGCATATAACCGACTAATATCAAGTGTATCAATGTATCGAATCAACACTTGATTCGGCAACCCGGCTATATCTCATATAACCGTCCAATGATACAGATCGCGAGAATAGAATACAGTATCACATACTGGTATTATTCTCGGTCGCGCACATATCTCATATGCGCTCCTATTTCGTTTCGCTTGAGCCAGGAAACCTCTGTGTCGGACTCTAAAGACTCGTCAATACGCCGGCAGCTGGTGATGATCATATCAAACACCCACAAGCCGCAAGCGGTCTGCTAAACGTAACGGCCACCCGGGTATTGAGCGATCAGAAGATCAACGAGCAAGCCCGCTCACACTCCTGTGAATCCAACTAGTAACACTTACCGTACAGTCCGGTCTCGTCGTCTGATGTGTCGCATATCTCGCCTAGGGGTGGTAAACGTCAGACCCCAATAGCTCGATAAGTCGTGTCGATATGAGGTCTATAACAGTTCGAGAAACTACTGGTAACACTTACCAGTAAATCTCAGCAACCCTGACCAGGGATTTCCGGTTATAGCCAATCGAACACAGCGCAACATCAACTCCCTATACCGGGAGAGACGAATCCCCTCCTATCGCTCATTGCCTCCATGTGATTCGGGACTGTACCCAAAATCCACCGTTTTGCACGCCCTCTTGGACATGGTAAGGTGGAAATCAAAGCACAGTGGGAATCACATAAGACTCTATGACGATCTCGGGTCTACAGACTAACCTGTACCAGTGTCACCAGAGAACTGCCATCTGAAGTAAGGTATAATACCATCTAGGAGTTCTCAGCGAGTCCGTCCAGTGTACCCAGTCTCTACTGAGCACCCATCTATCATCTCTGATGTCAAACACCAATGGATATGGGATCATCCATCACCCATCTGTATGGGTCGAGAAGCTACACGCTAGTCTACTCTGGTATATCGATGCCCTGTCTCGATACACCCACGACTAGGGACCTTGAAGGATGTACTTATGGACTACCATGTCCCCACTAGTATGATCCGCATCATAGTCCAGGTAGTCAAGTACACATCCTAAGGGCTTTACTAACATGTAACAGAGAGACAATCAGTGTACACGTTAAGATAAAGAGCAACCAGATAGCATAGTATCATGTCGAGCAAGAAAGTCCTCCCTATATATGTCCAAGCATCCACTACAATATACATCCTATGTAGAGTAATGGCCTCTAGGGCATACATATAACTAACAATCTCCCACTTGCACTAGGGCCATCTGTAGCAGTGGTTGTAGTATCTCATACTCAACAATCCCATAAAAGTCTCTCTCTGGGAAAAGGCCTTTGTGTGTGGATCCGCCATGTTGTCTTCTGAGTCTACTCTCCTAACCTCGATCCCCTGGAGATCAACCATCTCCGTGATCAGGTGACACTGCCTAAGAATTATAGCTGGATCACTGATGGGACGGGTGTTCCCATGCATAAGCTACAACTCCATTGTCATACAATGGTAAGAACGAAGTTCATCTCATGAACTTATACAAATATCCAGACTGCTCTTTGGTAGCATCTTTGGTAACGATGTATCTTGCCTTTAATCGTCTAGTATGTCACGGTATCTAGCTTGGAACTCTTCCAACATACCGTCCCTCCACTGAGGGTAAAGACAATGCCTGTGACTGACATTCAGTCGTCCTTATTACCCTGGAATCTTTCCAGCGATTCTCCCCAGGATCAATTGATACCATCTTACTGCAACTAGTGAGAATCCTAACATCCAGTTAGATCTATCTCATAGATCCAAAACTTAGGATTTAGGAGGTATCACTTTGATCCTATATGGAGAATCCTTGTGATAGGCGGAGATTGACCGAGCGTAGCATAGGAAACACTTTTCCCATCAAGAGTATGTCATCCACATACTCTACGAAGATCACTGCCATAATCCCTATTACCTTTTTGTATATACAAGGTTCATCTACCATTTTGATGAAGTCAAACTCTTTGACTACCACATCAAAACAGACGTTCCAACTCCACGATGCCTGCTTTATCCAATAAAACATCTTGTACACGTTTCCGCTGCTCCCACTCTCTACGAAGCCCTCTGGCTATGTACTTATAGACGCTCTCTTCTAAAACATCATTTAGAAAAGCTGTCATGACACCCAACGACCAGATATCGTTGTCATGGTATGTAGCCGTAGCAAGTAGGATCTGGATGGACTTAAGCATAGCTACTTAGAAAAAGTTTCAACATAATCCATACCTGGTTAATGATGTAAGCCTTTAACAAGTCTAGCTTTGAAAGTCTTAACTTTTCCATGTACACCAAGTAATCTTCTCAAGATATACTTGCTCCTAATGGGAATTTAACCCTTCATATAAAGCAACCAAAGTCCATACTTTGTTGGTGTATAAGGATTCCATCTCAGATCGCTAAGTATCCAGCCATTCTTACAGAGTCCCACTCCTGATGTCCAGCTCGAAACTAGTTGGGTCTTCATCTCAAGATGCAATCCTCACTCCCACTGTCATAGAGAAACCGAAATATCTCTCAGGTCGGTGAGGAACCCTACTAGATCGGCGGAGAGGCTGAGGTTCATTGGAATCTACTGAATTCTTTGGTTCTACCAAATCATCAGCTGTAGTTTGTATAGCTGGAACTGTTTCCAGTTCTACATCATAAATAATAATTTCTTCATAAGAAATTCCGTTTCACAACGGTGGCATGCTGAGAAGCAAAACATTTTTGTTCCTCGGTTAGGTAGAAGATATTCCCTTGCTTATGCTTGGGATATCCAACAAACTTCCACAGTTCTGACTTTGCCTTGAGCTCGTCCGGATTTTGCTTTTAGACATAGGCTGGACAACCCCAAATCTTAACTGACTTAAGATATGGGCTCTTCTCATTCCATATCACATATGAAGTGGTAGGCATTAGATTTGATTTGAACCCTATTCAATAGGTATGTAACATCAGAAGTGCATAACTCCCAAAAGGAAATAGGTAACTCAGTAGTACTCATCATAGAGCACACCATATCAGATACGGTGTTATTGCTCCGCCCCGATATACCATCGTGTTATGCTGTATACGGAGGAGTAATGCTGAGAGAGAATCTCATTTTCCTTTAGAATAGTCCAGGAATTCCGTGCTAAAGTATTCTCCTCCCCGATCGCATCAAAGGACATAATACTTATACCCGTATTTTGGTTCTCTACTTCTAACTTATATTCCGTGAATATCTCAAAAGTTTCGAACTTGTGTTTCAACAGGAACATATGTCTGAATCTTTAGAGATCATCAGAGAATGTAATGAAGTACAAAGAACCGGTCTTGGCATGTGCAGACAGGAGACCTTCATACATCAGCATGTATCAATTCCAAAAGTCCACTAACTCTTTGTCTGTTTCCAATAAACATAGCCGGTGTCATTATATCTTTGTGACATGACTGGCAAGTTTCACAAGATGTAAATTCAAACCGAATTAAATATGCATCTATATATAACTTCAGCTAGTCGGGTCGCATTGATATGACCTAGTCTACAATGCCTCAAGAAGGATCCGTTCATTTCTGAACTCTTCCTCTTGTGTGTGTTCTGTATACTAAGAACTGTAGTTTGATTTAGAACGTCAATGCTTTTAGATAACGTACCTGAACCGATCAACTTTTGATATAAGATATGTTCAAAACATTTTCCAACAATACAAAATTACATCCTTTCTTTACTGATAAAGAGACTGATATGATTTTGTATATCAGGTTCGGTATCTAATAACATTTGTTCAGAATCAATGTATTCTGGTAATACAGGGTGATAGTGACCAACAGACTTGGCTGCAACACTTGCACCGTTTTCTATCTCATGAAACTTGTCATCCGTTCTCAGTTCTTTACCTATCTGTAGCCCATGTAACATTTTACATATGCGGGATCCTGATTCGGTATCACATACCTAGGACGTAAAGGACATTGAGAAACAGTTCTTTGTAATGAACATACCCGAAGATGATGCATCAGTATGCACTTTCTTCCTTTGGGCGGCACGGGAATTTTGGTAATCCCCAATTTCCTGCTCTGGCTTATAACAATTATAAGTTAGAGCGGGACCAACGTTCCCCAGCTCAGTATAACAAGCGGGTTCGGTCAAATATCCGTATTATTATCTTGATTAAGGCGTGATATGGTCGCTACCCGGAGAGAGAGAGAAGAAAACACTCAGCGTATGCTCTTGCAAGATCAGATTGGTTATTATTTTATCTAATCAGGATGGTTCCTACTGTTTTTATCAAATCTTCCTTCAAACCCTAAAAGGAAAGACTAGCCGGGATTAATTACACGCTACAAGTTCGCCAATCTTTCAGCCAGGCCAGTGTCGGTACTTTGAGGGAGGTCCCCCGTGCTTTCGCACAAACCTAATTAATGTAAACCTCGTTTTCCCAGAGGCGTAACCCCGTTGACACTTTTCTAGACACCAACTTGATCGGCTAATTGTAATGTGTAAAACTCTCCCAGGAGTAACAATTACTCGCAGTGGGTATCGGGATCCAACTATCTCATAGAAGGTATGCAATCTCATTGCAAATTTCAACACATGAAATTCCCGATAATATTTTGCCCCTAGCGTGCTATGACCTTGACGCATGCCAAACAACCCATAGTCCGCTAGTCAAGTTCAACCCGTACATTTCTTGAATGAATTAAACCCACCCACACGACCCTTGATGCATGCCAAACATCGCCGTGCGAATACCCTAATCCAATCGCATCGTATGCTAACAGATAAGCACTAGTTAGCTACCGTACACTATGCCTTGACGCATACCAAACTACCGCAGCACGAATACTAAATAGTACTTATCTGAAATGACGGAGGGCTACGACAGGTTTATCTGAAAAGCTATTGCGTAATGAACTTGATATCGTTGTAGAATCAAATGAATTTGAAATGGAGTGTTTTTGAGGTTTTTCTAGTTTCGCTAAAGGGGTCACTCCCGGTGAAGGGATCGTCGGCCCTTTCCTCGTCGAATGAGGTGCAGGATATATCATATATACCACTGTGCAAAGCAGAAACTATAGAAGCAATCAAAAGACAAACCGAGTGTGTAGCATCTGCCAGTTATTGCTAAAGGGGTCACTCCCGGTGAAGGGATCGTCGGCCCTTTCCTCATCGAATAAGGTGCAGGATGTTCTACAAGGAACACCGCGATGCAAAGCAAGAACTGTAGCTACCTGTTTTTGAAAATTCGATTCCACAACATCATTTAGGTTTCTTTTTTTTCATTAATCATATTAATGAAGTCCCATCATTTAAAATACCTAAACATCACAGATAAATACGACGTACACTTATGCCATCCGCATTCGCCTCGATGTCCCCTCGTGCACCGTTAGGTTAGGTAACTAACAGCAGAGCGGGGCAGGGCTAGCGCGGGTGTAAAACATAAGTAACGTCTATATAATATATCATATATACTATATATAGTATTTATCACAGAACGTCAGATGATCACATCACAGATATCGCAGCAGAAGAAACATATGAAACATTGGATATACTAAGACGTCCGTGTTTTTAATACGAGCCAGTATAAAACACGGATTCCACGGTCGCGATGAATAGCCAAACCCACACCCCTAGACCACTACGAGAGCGACAAGCAACCCTACCAATTCTAGAGTTAGGAGACCCGGACTCGACTCCTCAAGTTGGTCTCCTACTGGACTCTAGAACCCGGTTACTTATGCTATCCACTTTGGGTCTATCCTAGTGCGGAAAAGTAAATAATATACAAAAGGTGACATCTTCCGCAACCTGGAAGTGCCCCAATAAAAGAATATTACATACAAGTTTTTACATGAATGAAAATGAAAAACACTCATCTCACATAAACCCCCCCAGCTATTCAAACACGACGATCCAATATTACATATCCAGCAACACATAACATCACATGTCATCAACGTAAGTAAACATGCGTATCCCAATTGTCGTTGACATATAGCAACGAAACCGGCGATATCACATATTACACTTACGGTCATAGAAAAGAAAGTGTAAAACTACAATAGTTTGAATCCGCAACCTGCATAAACATCACATGCCTAATCAAATGAATTCCTTAGACATCGCATGCCTAACAATTATAAACCCCGCATTTTAGTCTCATTATCGAAAACACTTTTCAATATCAAGTCGGGCAATTCAACAAGATTCCCGACATCCAAAACGAATGCTCGTCGCAAATTTTAGTAGACTGCCGCACCCCTGATACCGTCGACGAAGTGCACCAAGGCGGAACACCGCTGCCGCGAGCACCCGAACGGATGCTTTCGGCGACGGAGTTCTCCTACAGTCACTTGGTCGGGGCTATGGGGCGTGGCTGTCTATTAAGTTTACCGGCGAGTATCCGTGTACGCTACGCGATTCCGACGGACTTTTGATCACATCAAAATTCCGTGGCAACCGATCAAGTGAGACTAAACTGCTATGTCTATAACATTCAAATGTTGTTGATTCCAATTATTGTATCACATTCCAGATAAATAGAAAATGTTAAACTTTCCGATCGAACAATCAAACACCCAAGTTTTCCCGAAAAGCTCAACACATGAAATAAGTTTAAAAACATCCACTTCATGCCACAGTACCAATGGTCCAGCCGTAGAAGGGTCAAGCCAACGCCTCACATGTGGCACGCCGTACTGCCCCAAACTCTAAGGTTCAATGGGCAGTTCAAGACGGTCACACAATCGAGTTAAGGTTTGTTGTCTTCTAGAGGGTCCATCGCGTTACTTGCACTACTTAGACGTTCTTAAACTACGGGAAAAAATCCAACACATGCAAATTTTCCGGCAGGGGAAAAAATGGGTATTTATATCCGGTCGAACTTTTTAACAGATTCTAAAATATCCGGAATAACATAAACGAAGTTAAATTATCCGATCGAATAAACGAGTCCCCAATAAAACCCTGGAAAACTCAACACATGAGTGGAATTAAAATATTCCCAGAAAAAATTACAAGAAAGGACCCAAGAATAAATAAGTGAAGTTTGAGGGACTAATTCACAATTTTGGCCGCGGAACCGCCGCCAATCCCTTGTTTTGGTCGCGGTTCCGTGGTCAAATTTTTGAGTTAGAGGTCTGTACTTCACAGTAATTCTTAGATTTTTCTGCTTAATTTTCTGAGCATTTTTAATTCAGAAAAATTCACATTTTGAAAAAATGTACAGAGAAGGGTTTTGATCGGGGTTTCGGGGTTCATTCGGATCTCTAACATCGTCTACACTTCGCCTAAAGCTCTAGCTATGCTCTGATACCACTTTAGGGTTCCTAGGCACACTAAGGAAGTTCCATAAGGCATCTACCATGCCAAATTCAAAAATTTAGGTGCCGAGAAACCCTAACCTAGATCATTAACTAGAGGATAGGCGAAAGTAAATGCAAGCAAACAACTTTGCTACTAAGTGAATAGAAATACAACATTTGTAGATCCGGTCCACCACTTCTTTAGCTCCGTGATGACGTCCCTTCGCTGCGATCACCGGGATTCCGGACTCTTGCGATGGTTTTGTCGAGGAAATGAGCGGGCTAGGTCGTTGACTTCGAAGCCGAAGATGATCTACGTCGAGGCAACTCTAACTCAAGCTCCATCTTCACTAGCTCAAGAAACCTTTAAAGAAAACACCCTCTACTACATGGCAAGTGGTAGAGGATGAAGAAATACGAAGTGGGTTCAGTTTGGATTTGGATTTCTCACTTGGAATCATCACTTAGAATTTTCTAGCAAGCTTTTTCTTTCTTCTTGAAGAAGATGAAGTAGAAGGAAAAGAATTTATTAATTAGAAAATTCAAGTGATTCTTATCATATAGCAACCATGGGTTAGTTTAACTCATGTATAGAATAAACTAGGGTTTAGGCAAAGGTTAGGTTTAAGAATAAAAACAAAATTGTGAAGCTTCATGGAACTCCATGAATAAAACAAAGAAAGCCACCATATTTGTTTTTGCCCAAAAAAATAAATGAATAAATAAATGAGTAAATCAAACCCTAACCATTAACCTAATCATAGTTTAAAGCATACACACACCCAAGTTTGCATGTATCATCAAAAATGATATAAACAAGTGCACAAAAATATATCATATATACAATGTGCACAATCTAGTGAGAAAATAATCTTAAGTGAACCAATACTAGTTAATGTAAAATAATATATCAAATATATAATTATACATTAAATCACTAAATTAACACTTGATTTAATGATCTGGTCATACTGCATATAACCGACTAATATCAAGTGTATCAATGTATCGAATCAACACTTGATTCGATAACCCGGCTATATCTCATATAACCGTCCAATGATACAAATCGCGAGAATAGAATACAATATCACATACTGGTATTATTCTCGGTCGCGCACATATCTCATATGCGCTCCTATTTCGTTTCGCTTGAGCCAGGAAACCTCTGTGTAGGACTCTAAAGACTCGTCAATACGCCGGCAGCAGGTGATGATCATATCAAACACCCACAAGCCGCAAGCGGTCTGCTAAACGTAATGGCCACCCGGGTATTGAGCGATCAGAAGATCAACGAGCAAGCCCGCTCACACGGAATCCAACCAGTAACACTTACCGTACAGTCCGGTCTTGTCGTCTGATATGTCGCATATCTCGCCTAGGGATGGTAAACGTCAGACCCCAATAGCTCGATAAGTCGTGTCGATATGAGGTCTATAACAGTTCGAGAAACTACTGGTAACACTTACCGGTAAATCTCAGCAACAATGGCCAGGGATTTCCGGTTATAGCCAATCGAACACAGCGCAACATCAACTCCCTATACCGGGAGAGACGAATCCCCTCCTATCGCTCATTGCCTCCATGTGATTCGGGACTGTACCCAAAAGCCACCGTTTTGCACGCCCTCTTGGACATGGTAAGGTGGAAATCAAAGCACAGTGGGAATCACACAAGACTCTATGACGATCTCGGGTCTACAGACTAACCTGTACCAGTGTCACCAAAGAACTGCCATCTGACGTAAGGTATAATACCATCTGGGAGTTCTCGGTGAGTCCGTCCAGTATACCCAGTCTCCACTGAGCACCCATATATCATCTCTGATATCAAACACCAATGGATATGGGATCATCCATCGCCCATCTGTATGGGTCGAGAAGGTACACGCTAGTCTACTCTGGTATATCGATGCCCTGTCTCGATACACCCACGACTAGGGACCTTGAAGGATGTACTTATCGACTACCATGTCCCCACTAGTATGATCTGTATCATAGTCCAGGTAGTCAAGTACACATCCTAAGGGCTTTACCAACATGTAACAGAGAGACAATCAGTGTACACGTTAAGGTAAAGAGCAACCAGATAGCATACTATCATGTCGAGCAAGAAAGTCCTCCCTATATATGTCCAAGCATCCACTACAATATACATCCTATGTACAGTAATGGCCTCTAGGGCATACATATAACTAACACGTGGAAGGCAGCAATAGCAAGAAGGACCCAAATGGATTTGGGCATAGCCAATAGAGAAAAGGTTTCGTCATAGTCCAAACCAGGTCTTTGACGGAAACCCTTTGCAACAAGTCTAGCCTTATAGGTTTCAACCTGTCCATCTACACCAATCTTCTTTCTGAAGATCCATTTGCATTCTACGGGTTTTACCCCCTCTGGAGCAATGTCCAAAGTCCATACTTTGTTAGTGTACATGGATTCCATTTCGGTCCGCATTGCATCTAGCCATTTTACCGAGTCGCCGCTCTGAATGGCTCGCTGGAAGCTAGTAAGGTCATCATTATCAATGATGAAATCTTTGTAAGTGCACGGCGGCGCCCCGGTCGTCAATCCGACCGCCAAATGCGGAAGCGGTGATAAACTTTAATTTTGCGAACTTAGCAAACCGGCACCACCGCGCACTAAAAACCCGGATCTGGCCATTAAACTAGATCTAGCAAAGTAACAAGATAGGGAAGAGATATACTGAGTGATCCGAGTCCTCCGGTCTTCTCGTCATCGTCCCGATCTCCCGCGGAAACTCCGGTCGTCGCCTCCTTGCCGGAAGGGCACCACATCGTCTGTATCTTTTACGGGCTCCCACCTCAATGCCGAGGCAACTCGGGCACGAAGCTGGCAAGTCGACGTGCCCAAGATGTGCTGTATAATGTAGTGTAGATGATGCTTGTCTCTTTGGGGTTATGTTGCCTTGATGGAGGAATGGATTGGAACTTTCAAGTGGAACTCTCATTTATCAAGCATGGAATGAGATGATGAAATTTCCTCACCAAAAATGAAACCTCTCATTTTCTCTCCTCTCCAAAATTGTGGCTGGCCTTGTTCAAATGTGAGAATGGTGGAGTGGATAATACAAGGGAGGTGATGGTAGTATAAAGCAAGAGGTGACCATATCCAAACATCAACCATACTTATCACTTCTAATCACATCAAATTCAAGCATCACATCATGAAGAACTATCATGATGCCACCAATAAGCAAGAAACCCCCTCCACAAAAAGTTATTTGCACAATTGCAAATAACCCCCTCCATCGGAAAAGTCCGGTCGGGAAAGAACAAAGGAAAACCGGCCGGAACGGAATGCAAACTGGCAACTCCAGAAAACTGGTCCCGTAATAAATTACAGGAAAACCCCGATACTGTGCATACACACCCGCATCTGTATTCCGACCGGATACAAATGCAATGAGACAAAATCTACACTGTACTATACTAGGATCCGGCTTAAACCAAATCCGGCTAGTAATATCCGTCCGATCCTGATCCGTGCAATACCGCACGTATCTGATCGAACACTGCCATATATCTATACGGCCTCTAGTACTAACCGTCCGATCCTGATCCGTGCAATACCGCACGTATCTGATCGGACCCTGCCATATCTCCATACGGCCTCTACAGCGTTTCGCCCGAAAGCTTGAGTAACTGAAAGTGTGGTGGACTCTAAAGACTCGTCAATACTATGGCTATGGATTTAACCACTAGCACGTCAGAGGTATAAGCCAATACGTAACGGGCCACCAGCTATTGACTAAATGGGACGTCGATGAGCGAACTCATCCTGACACCCTACTGAGCCCGTCAGTGACAATATCCGTACAGTCCGGTCCGTTCGTCTATGAGCATCGCATGTCGGGCCTAGGGGGTGGGTAAAAGTCAGACCCCCAAAACCGGTACAAGTCGTGTCGGAGTGTAGCCCAGAACACCCTGAGATACTACTGGAATACCTACCAGTAAATCTCCTGCCTTGGCCAACGACTTCGTGTAATGGCTCTCCTAGACACAGCGCGACCTCACCCCCAATACCGGGAGAGACGAACCCCCGAAGATCCGCTCACTGCCTCCATGTGGCTCGGGACTGTACCCAACTAAAACCTGTTTGCACGACTCCTTTGAGCCATGGTAGGGTAGTAATCAAAGCACAGTGGGAACTCACACGAGACAAATGACGATCCCCAGGTCGATGAACTAACCTGTACACATGTCACCTGGGAACTGCTATCTGACATGAGGTATAAGACCAACTAGCATGTTCCCGGCGAGTCCTGTCCGGTGTACTCATAACCCAATGAGCACTGTATACATCTTAGGTGAACCAACTGACACTAGTGGCTTGTGAGACCGGCCACCGCCCCTCGTCGGGGTCTCGACTGTATACACTAGTCTACTCTGGAGTATCGATGCCCTGTCTCGAAACTTCCACGACTAGGGACCATTTAAGGATGTGCTTATAGACTACCAGCTCCTACTTATATGATCGCCCTCATACTGCTGGTGGTCAAGCAAGAATCCTAGGGGCTCTATCAACGTGTAATAGCGACCTGTAAGGTCACCTGAAGCAGTACACGATGATAAAGGTAAACCAGATAGCATACTATCATCTCGAGTAAGACTGTCATACCGGGATAGGTCCTCCCTCAATCATTGCAATCACGTGCCTGTGATCCAATAATTGACTCTGAGGGCACTATCTCCAACAATCTCCCACTTGCACTCAAGGCTAATTATTGCGATGTCGCATACTCACAGCCCGTGTGATACCGAACACCCAACTCCCCTACTAGTCAGTCTCACAAAACTCGTTTGCGAAACTATTGCGTTCGAGGAATAGCCTCAGTGAGTGGATCCGCCTAGATGTTTCTTTCTATGTCTCTCTCTATATCTCAAGTTCGCGGAGAAATCCATCTCCCGAAATGAGCAATACCTGTCTTAGAATGTCTGGATGTCTGATGGGACCTAGCTCATAAATGAACTCCAAATCCCAACTTCTCAGACTGTATCGTCAACTGAACTTAATCAGTATCCTGCGCCATGCCTCCCTCAGTATTGCCTTGGATCACCTGTCCAAAATACTGCCCCTCGTCAGAGGGAAAACTATAACTCTGACAACCTCCTTGTCGTCCATGTCACCTTGGAAGCCTGGAATGATAACTGTCTCCGAAAAGAGGCTGTCGTTATCATATCCCTAGAACATCCACTTATGTTCTAAAACTGCTTCCGACTGTTTCTCCAGGATTGGATCAATGTCAACTTATTGCAGCTAGTGCAAGAACAACATCTGGTGTGGTACTTGACATCTCATGATTGACTCAATTGCCTATGCAAGTGATCTGCCAATCATGCACATCCCTCTCTACTTTAGTCTATAAGACACCTTTAGAGAGGGTGACTCCATCACCTGCAGGTACACTACCGTGCCAGGAGTCGTCCATTCTAAATACTCTTAGAATGCTGTCAAAGTACCCTGATTGGAAAACCACCCAAATCTAGATCTAAAACCATAGATCTAGTAACCAGTATGTCTGATATAATGTCCAAGTCCCATGTGGAGAAACCACTGTGTGACGACCAAAGTATAACCGATCGTAGTATAGGAATGTCACTCCCTACTGTATGTCATCCAAAACCCGGATATCACACCCTACTACCTTCTCAACAGATCCATCCCCTATTATGATGACGTCAAACCTATGACTGTCATATCAGAAATAGATGATCTATCTCCGCTATATCTGCTTTAGTCTATAAATAGACATAAGCCTGATGTCCACCAATGCTTCCGCTGCTCCCACTGACCACGACAACCCTCTGGCAGAGTCATATAGACGTGCACTTCTAAAGCTAGTTTAGAACGACGCTATACTCATCCTCCTGCCGGGTCTCGCAGCCTGGAACAACAACAATGGCAAGTGTGGGTAAACAAGAACTTCCCTGTCACCGTCCTTGAGGCTACCGGAGTACCTCTCGGGTGCCTGAAGTTACCCATCTTATCTGCAGAGTGGCCAATGGAATGTCAAATCAGATTGAATCTTTAGGTTCCTTATCAAATCTTCAGTAATCGTTTGCGGTTCTGGAATCACTTCCAGTTCTACCATACTCCCACAACTGTCTTTGAAAAAATCCATTTTTAATAAAACTGTGGCGAGTCTAGAACAATATTACTATTGATCTCCCAGATGGTAGAAAGTCAACCCTCGTCATAGCCTGGGTCAACCCACAAACAGCCATTACAGAAACGTGCCTTGAGTTGTCCAGTGTCTGGTTTTAATCATAAGCCGGACAACTCCCCGTACCTTAACATCATTAAGATATGAACTGTTCTATATCCAATATAGAACCAGAGGCACTGATTTAATTGAACCAGATTCAAATCATGCAGCTATCTCCAGTGCATGTCAACTAAATGGAGAGAGGCCGATCAGCGTTACTCAACTTAGGAATGCTTCCAATTATGAGTAACCTGAAAGAGAAGCAATTTCTCTTTATCATTACTATCAACTGAATACCATACACAAGTATCTACATCTTCGATCACTTTGAAGAATCCTGATACTTGCTACACCTGGTTCTCTACTCTATTCAAATACCTATAACTCCTCAAAACTTAGACTCTGTGTTTCTACGAAACACATGTCTAAGAACTAGAGAAGTTAAAAGTAAACAGAATATAGTATGAGGACCAACCCCTCTGTCCTAATGGACACTGGACAATAAACAATACTCTGTATAAGTCCGCTGAGTCTAACAACTCATTCACTGTGTGTCGTAGGTTGAAAACTGTACTTATGGTTAAGAAGAATTACACCGTTGTTTAATGCTCCTTACCTAACCATCCACTGATATAGGTAAATGTCATCGACATAATATCAAAAGGTATATCTCACTCTATGAAAATAGACGTACAGATATATCAATTTGAAATTGGTGCACAACAGCGGATATTCAGAACCAAATATTTGCCGACCGGCAAACAGCCCAGGTGATCTCCTCAAATATCACCGATTACAACGAATCCCGATATAATGAGGATGATCACCCTATTCCCAATAACTTACTCCCACTCATCATCTGTAAAACCATACAGATGTGAGAATCAAACCTGGCAAATACATACCCTGGAGCAAGTGTCTAATCGGGAAATCAGTTTTCTTTTAACAGTACACAGCTGAACTGAAACATTGAAATGTTTCGATGGGGTATCCTGGTATTCCTAGTAATGCCTCTTCCATTATCCAGATTCACAACTATAACCGTATAATTCTTTGCCACCTCTCCAAATCCCTTTATATGTCTTTAGTCATTACCTTCTGCACACCCCTTTAGGCCAATTGGTTTTCTTCCTTCCCTACCTTTCGGCACCAGCCTATGGTTTGGAAGAAGACTATCCAATAAGCATAATGGGTGTACTGTCCTAACCCTAGGAGCACTCGCAATGCGAGAGAAGGTGAAGATAAAAGACAACCGAATAAACCTTATTCCTATTTCTCCTGGACCAGAATCCATCCCCGAACTGGAACAAGTTCCTTTCGAGTTCGTATATAACCATACGATGGAGTATCCAATAAACTGTGGATCTTCGTAGTGATACGGAGTGTCCTGGAGAAATACAAAGGTGATTTAGGAATGGCGAAGAAATACTTGGTTTGGTCGTGAATATCAGTCACAATTTACTTTGCCCTCTTACTAATCCCTTGCTTTGTCTTAACATAATACCTTCTGCGCACCATCGTTATGCTAATTGGTTTTCTTCATTCCCTACCGGTCGGCACCAGCCTAAGGTTTGGAAGAAGACTATCCAATTTGCGTAATAGGTGTACTATCTCCTAAACCAAGGAGTACTCGCAACCTGAGAGAAGGTAAAAGGAAAAGACAACTGAATAATCCTATCCGTTTTCTCCAGAACCGGAAACCATCCTCGAATTCCTTCGAGTTCGTATCTAGCCATACGATGGTTTTGTCCAATGGAAGTGGACGTTCGTAGTAATACGGGGTGTCCTGGAGAAAAGGGTAAAAGTAGGAGTGGCAATGAGGTCTGCAACTCTGACAATCCAAAAGCCAGTGTAAAGAAGGTTCGGTCAATTTTGGTCTCTGAGTCATAGTCTTAGGGTCGGGTCAATGGTCGCTGCCAGAGAGAGAGAGAAAAGAAACACTCAGCGTGCACTCTAACCTAGATCAGAATGGTTACCAATTTATCTAATCTGGAAACCTCCCACTGTACCTCAAATTCTCCTCCAAACCTGAAAGAAGAATTAGTCGGGGTCACCCGAGGAGTAAACTAACTCATCAGTGGGAATCGGGATCCAACACTCATCGCATGATAACGTGACGTAATCCGCTCACGTCATCACACTCCAGAAGGTATGCGCATATCTGGCAAGTTTCAGTTCTTTTGAAACTCCCGATGTGATTTTTACCCCATGCTCTTATGACCTTGGCGTGAGGTCAAAATATCATAAGTCACATGTCAAGTTCTACCCATCATTGTCCAGGTTAATTTGAACCCACCCGTATATACCCTTGACGTAGGCCAAAATAGTAGTACGACTGTCCCAAACCAACGCATCTATCTATGCAACAGATAAATACCCGGCAACTACCAAACACTATGCCTTGGCGTGAGGTCAAAATACATAGCTTGAATACCACCGAATATTTAACTGAAATGATGGAGGGCTACGAATGGTTTCTGGCGAAAACCTTTAACATAATGAACTTGATATCGTTGAAGGAACGGATAGCTTTTTAGAAAATATAGTGACGAAAACCTTTACTAAAGAGGTCACTCCCGGTGAAGGGATCTCGGCTCTTTTCCCGTAGAATGGGGTGCAGGATATTCCAAATGAATACCGCGATGCAAAGCAAAAGTAATCGGCTATAGTGAAGTTAGTGCCCTGACGCAAACTTCTGTCCAAGGGGTCACTCCCGGTGAAGGGATCTCGGCCCTTGCCTCGTCGACTGAGGAGCAGGATATTCCAAATGAATACCACGATGCAAAACAAAAGTGAACGTCCTTGCAATAACAGCTTTTTGAAAAGTGTTCCAACAACATCAGAATAGGTTTGTTTAACTTGCATTGATCCGAATCAATGCAGTCCCATCAATTGATCACACCACAAAGAACGAAAATATACTGACGTACGTATATGCCATCCGCATTCGCCACTGGGTCCCGTCATCACCCGTTAGGTTAGCTAACTAACGGCAGAGCGGGGACTGGACTAGCGCGGATGAAAAACATATACAACATCTACTAATATATATACCAATATATTATATTTCGCTCAAGGCGTGAATAAAATGCAACATCACAGAAATGTACAGCATCACAGAACAATACAGATATCTGGGATCCCCGGGTTTCACAGAGCCACAACTGAAACCCGACGTTCCCCTGGTCGTGTGGATAGCCTGTGCAATGAAATCCTAGACCCCTACGGGCGCGGCAAATTACCCGCCAAAACCTGAAGTGAGGCAGCCCCCTTCAGCGCCGTGAATGGACCACCCAGCACTTCACGGAATCCGGTAACTTGGGCACCCCTCCTGGGTCAACCTGTACCCCCTACGAGTGCGGCGAATAGCCCGCCAATTCTAGAGTGAAGCCCCCTCCGTCCCAATGCCATGAGATGCAGGCTTGTTGCCTTCTAGAACCCGGCTATCCGTGCACCCCTCCGCGGGGCAATCCTAGTACAGAAAGTAAAATATACATGCAACGGGTACATCGACCGCAACCTGGTCGTGCCCCAAAATAATAATACAAACAGGCAGTGACGGCAGTCCACATGTCGGACGCTCGCCCCGCAATATCAAATGTACATAATACAACAACACTGTACTAGCATTGCATCCAGGGTATCCCCACCGACTGATCCGCAACATCACAGCAAAACACAGAACATCAACGTGAAAGTCACGTTCGCAAATCCGTCTAACCGGGCTATAGCAGTTAGACTGGATTTACCGATCGAGTGACATTCACGGTCGCAGATATAATGTAAATACTGTGAAATAATGTGTTTAAAATATCCGATCGATTAAAAATTAACAAGTGGGCCCCCAAGCAATACTGTAGCACTCACAGAAATTCTGGGCCCAATTTTAATATTCCAAAACCCCTATTTTTAGCCCACAAGCCCACTACAAAAAAACGATGACATGATCCCTCATTCCTGCGGCGGAACCACGGCCAAAGAGGGGTTATGGCCGCGGTTCTGCGGTCGTACGGAGGGATCGTGTTGTCGAATTTTTCCAATATTCTTAGAACTCCCTGCACATCATTCTGAGACAACCTGAAAATTTTTGGACTTCAAAAAATTTCGACAGAAAACTGATGTAAAGAAAAACGCGGGTTTTTGGAATTTTGGTCGATCGGAAATGCAAACACATCAAACAAAGCTATACGAAGTTAATGGCGAGGCTCTGATACCACTGTAAGTGCACGGCGGCGCCTCGGTCGTCAATCCGACGGCCAAATGCGGAAGCGGTGATAAACTTTAATTTTGCGAACTTAGCAAACCGGCACCACCGCGCACTAAAAACCCGGATCTGGCCATTAAACTAGATCTAGCAAAGTAACAAGATAGGGAAGAGATATACCGAGTGATCCGAGTCCTCCGGTCTTCTCGTCATCGTCCCGATCTCCCGCGGAAACTCCGGTCGTCGCCTCCTTGCCGGAAGGGCACCACATCGTCTGTATCTTTTACGGGCTCCCACCTCAATGCCGAGGCAACTCGGGCACGAAGCTGCCAAGTCGACGTGCCCAAGATGTGCTGTATAATGTAGTGTAGATGATGCTTGTCTCTTTGGGGTTATGTTTCCTTGATGGAGGAATGGATTGGAACTTTCAAGTGGAACTCTCATTTATCAAGCATGGAATGAGATGATGAAATTTCCTCACCAAAAATGAAACCTCTCATTTTCTCTCCTCTCCAAAATTGTGGCCGGCCTTGTTCAAATGTGAGAATGGTGGAGTGGATAATACAAGGGAGGTGATGGTAGTATAAAGCAAGAGGTGACCATATCCAAACATCAACCATACTTATCACTTCTAATCACATCAAATCCAAGCATCACATCATGAAGAACTATCATGATGCCACCAATAAGCAAGAAACCCCCTCCACAAAAAGTTATTTGCACAATTGCAAATAACCCCCTCCATCGGAAAAGTCCGGCCGGGAAAGAACAAAGGAAAACCGGCCGGAACGGAATGCAAACTGGCAACTCCAGAAAACTGGTCCCGTAATAAATTACAGGAAAACCCCGATACTGTGCATACACACCCGCATCTGTATTCCGACCGGATACAAATGCAATGAGACAAAATCTACACTGTACTATACTAGGATCCGGCTTAAACCAAAGCCGGCTAGTAATATCCGTCCGATCCTGATCCGTGCAATACCGCACGTATCTGATCGAACCCTGCCATATATCTATACGGCCTCTAGTACTAACCGTCCGATCCTGATCCGTGCAATACCGCACGTATCTGATCGGACCCTGCCATATCTCCATACGGCCTCTACAGCGTTTCGCCCGAAAGCTTGAGTAACTGAAAGTGTGGTGGACTCTAAAGACTAATCAATACTATGGCTGTGGATTTAACCACTAGCACGTCAGAGGTATAAGCCAATACGTAACGGGCCACCAGCTATTGACTAAAAGGGACGTCGATGAGCGAACTCATCCTGACACCCTACTGAGACTGTCAGTTACAATATCCGTACAGTACGGTCCGTTCGTCTATGAGCATCGCATGTCGGGCCTAGGGGGTGGGTAAAAGTCAGACCCCCAAAAGCGGTACAAGTCGTGTCGGAGTGTAGCCCAAAACACCATGAGATACTACTGGAATACCTACCAGTAAATCTCCTGCGTTGGCTAAGGACTTCGTGTAATGGCTCTCCAAGACACAGCGCGACCTCACCCCCAATACCGGGAGAGACGAACCCCCGAAGATCCGCTCAGTGCCTCCATGTGGCTCGGGACTGTACCCAACTAAAACCTGTTTGCACGACTCCTTTGAGCCGTGGTAGGGTAGTAATCAAAGCACAGTGGGAACTCACACGAGACAAATGACGATCCCCAGGTCGATGAACTAACCCGTACACATGTCACCTAGGAACTGCTATCTGACATGAGGTATAAGACCAACTAGCATGTTCCCGGCGAGTCCTGTCCGGTGTACTCATAACCCAATGAGCACCTGTATACATCTTAGGTGAACCAACTGACACCAGTGGCTTGTGAGACTGGCCACCGCCCCTCGTCGGGGTCTCGACTGTATACACTAGTCTACTCTGGAGTATCGATGCCCTGTCTCGAAACTCCCACGACTAGGGACCATTTAAGGATGTGCTTATAGACTACCAGCTCCCACTTATATGATCGCCCTCATACTGCTGGTGGTCAAGCAAGAATCCTAGAGGCTCTATCAACGTGTAATAGCGACCTGTAAGGTCACCTAAAGCAGTACACGATGATAAAGGTAAACCAGATAGCATACTATCATCTCGAGTAAGACTGTCATACAGGGATAGGTCCTCCCTCAATCATTGCAATCACGTGCCTGTGATCCAATAATTGACTCTGAGGGCACTATCTCCAACAATCTTCTCGATCCCCGACTATGAGAAAACCGTAGTATCTCTCGGGAGGATGAGACTGCCTACTACTTCTGCGTATATGCACTTGTATGTCCCTTTCTTCTGAAACCTCTGGTTCTACCATACTTTCAGTAACAGCTTGTGGTTCAGGAATTTCTTCCAGTTCTACTGCGCTCCCATTCTTCTGATTTTATAAAAATTGAGCTTCTAAGAAGTGGGCATGACGAGAAACAAAAACCTTTTGTTCCTCTACGTAATAAAAATAATATCCCTTGGAGTGTTTTGGATATCCCACAAACTTACACTTTACCGAGCGTGCCTCGAGCTTGTCCGCATGCTGCCTTTTTACAAAAGCTGGACATCCCCATGCCTTAAAATGCTTTAGACATGGTTTCTTCCCACTCCGCATCTTATATGGTGTGGTAGGCACAGTTTTGGTAGGAACCTGCTTCAAAAGATATGCAGCTGATTCTAGTCCATATCCCCAGAATGATCGCGGTAATTCAGCGTTACTCATCATGGAACGAACCATATCCAATAAGGTTCGGTTCCGTCTCTCCGATAGACCGTTATGTTGCGGGGTGTATGGAGGAGTAAGCTGAGAGAGAATTCCATTCTCTTTTAGGTAATCCGGGAACTCGGCACTCAAGTATTCACCACCTCGATCAGATCTCAGTTTCTTTATACTCTTGCTTGTTTGTTTTTCCACTTCATTCTTATATTCTTGGAATTTCTCAAAAGCCTCGGATTTATGCTACATTAAGAAGACATATCCATACCTAGAGAAATCATCCGTAAAAGTAATGAAGTAGGAATAACCACCTCGCGCATGTGTAGACATTGAACCGCATACGTCACTGTGTATGAGTCCCAAGAGCTCGTTTGCTCTTTCTCCGTGTCCAGTGAACGGAGTCTTTGTCATTTTTCCTTTGAGACAGGATTTACAAGTTGCATATGATTGATATTCGAACGGATCCAAATATCCTTTTATGTGTAACTTAGTCAACCTTCTCTCATTCATGTTACCCAGTCTTCAATGCCATAAGAAAGCCTGATTTGTTTCCGGAGACATTCTTTTAAGTGTGTTCTGGACACTGAAAATCTGAGCTTGATTTAATACGTATATTCCGTTTTCTAATGTACCTGACCCAATCAGAACTTGATTTAGGTGGATGTGAACCACATCGCTTAGCAAAGTAAAATCATATCCTTCCTTAGAAAGTAAGGATACAGATATGATATTACAAGTCGTACCTGGTACATAAAAACAGTTACACAGAATCAATATCTTCCCAGTTGTCAGTCCGAGATGATATTCCCCTACGGATTCAGCGTTCATGCTCATTCCGTTAGCAACCGTGAGGGTCATATCACCTATCCCGATAACCCTACGATTTCTCAGGGCCTGTACCGAATTACAGATGTGAGATCCTGACCCGGTATCTAATACCCAGGAAGTAGGGTTAACTAACATACAGTTCTCTATCACAAACACACCCGAAGCCGAAGCTGCAACATGCTTCGAATCCTAGCTACTGGCTTTGCTAGCCCTGCAATCCTTCTGCCGATGTTCATTCCTGTAACAATAGGAATGTCCCACTTTTACTATATCCAGTCCCGAAACATTTGCCCTTTTCTTTCCTTCTACTTCCCTGGTTTCCTTCTGGGTAGAAGGTAGAGACTGTAGAATCAAGTCAGTATCCGAGCCGTTCTCCAACGTGGTCTTCAGGTCTTTCAGCTCATCAATATATCTAGTTATTGTAAGGACGTTGTCCCCTATAGCTGACCCAAAAGCCAACCTTGCTTGACTTAATTCGTTCGAGGTTTCATATCTTGTGATATGAGATTGCTCTCCATATAAATCTTTGTTATGGAGAAAGATGGAAACTAATTCCATCTTCTCGTGCTGCTTCTGGTATACACCATCAAGTGAAGCCAACACGAGGCACTTGGCTTTTGCTTTATCCTTTTCCCTTGACTTACGGATATCCATATCCGTGACAGTGGAAACTGGACCTGGGACGGCGGGATCTAGAGTAGTAATAGGGTGGTCCTGCTTGTCATAGGCAATGGACATCTGGACAGACCTTTGCCAGTCATATAAGTCAGATTCAGTCAATTTGTTATCTAGATGTAACCTTGTCGTGGTCACAAGGTCGCTGCAATTAAGAGAGAGAAGAAAACACTTTAGCATGATGCTCTTGCATGTTTAGAGTGGTTTTTAATTTATCTAAACAGGATGGCACCCACTGTTTCTCGAATCCTTCCTCAAACCATAAAAGAAGAATTAGCCAGGACTATTCTCATCGTACAATACTTGTTTAACCGTTCAGCCAGGCCAGTGTCGATACTTTGAGGGAGGTTTTCCAACGCTTTCACGAAGTTCCTTAATTAAAGAACCTCTTTTCTCTGGGGGCGTAGCCCCGCTGACACCTTTCTAGGCACCTACTTGGTTTATAGCATTGATCGTTAAGTGACGAATCTCCTGATAAGTAGTATATACTCACAGTAGGATCGGGATCCAAATATCATCGTATGATAATGTTGAAGGAAATCTACCAACATTCATCAAACTCCAAATGGCATGCAACACTAGCAAATTTATCTACCAACATTCATCAAACTCCAAATGGCATGCAACACTAGCAAATTTCAGTTTCTTTAGAAACTCCCGATGTGGATTTTTGCCTCATGCTCTTATGACCTTGACTAAGGGCCAACAAATCATAAGTCACATGTCAAGTTCTTCCCGTTATTATCCAGGTTAATTTGAACCCACCCGTACATACTCTTAACTAAGGGCCAACAAAGTAATACGACTGTCCCAAACCAACGCATCTATCTATGCAACAAATGAATACCCCAGCAGCTACCGAACACTATGTCTTGACTAAGGGCCAAACAAACATAGCTTGAATACTACTGCCCATTCATAAGAAATGACGGAGGGCTACGACTGGTTTTGGCAAAACCATGAACGTTGTGAACTTCATATAATCGAAGAAACCTGATACTTTTAAAAAGGAGTGGTTAAAGCTCCGCAATAAAAAATTCCGATCGTTTAAAATAACCGAGTGGTTTCTTTTAAATTTGTTCCAACGACTTAACTTTGGTTTATTTTCATTGCATTATAATAATGCGTCCCATCATTTATCCTATCATTGCAGAAAACAACGAAAATTACCATGTCCTCTTATGCCATCCGCATTCGTCACGGGGTCCCGTCATCACCCGTTAGGTTACTTAACTAACGACAGAGCGGGGGCTGGGCTAGTGCGGGTGTAAAACATAAGTGATGTCTAATAGCTATCATATATAGAAATTGTACATTCGTCAGACGCAATAATAGGCATTCCAGATCACAGATGAACTTTATTGGATATACTAGCAATCCGCGTTTGCTTTGAGGCTGCAACAAAAGACGGATTACATAGTTGTGATTGTTAGTTATATATATGTCCTAGAGGCCATTACTATACATAGGATGTATATTGTAGTGGATGCTTGGACATATATAGGGAGGACTTTCTTACTCGACATGATAGTATGCTATCTGGTTACTCTTTACCTTAACGTGTATACTGATTGTCTCTCTGTTACATGTTGGTAAAGCCCTTAGGATGTGTACTTGACTACCTGGACTATGATGCGGATTATACTAGTGGGGACATGGTAGTCCATAAGTACATCCTTCAAGGTCCCTAGTCGTAGGTGTATCGAGATGGGGCATCGATATACCAGAGTAGACTAGCGTATACCTTCTCGACCCATACAGATGGGCGATAGATGATCCCATTTCCATTGGTGTTTGACATCAGAGATGATATACGGGTTCTCAGTGGAGACTGGGTACACTGGACGGACTCGCTGAGAACCCCCAGATGGTATTATACCTTACGTCAGATGGCAGTTCTCTGGTGACACTGGTACAGAGTAGTCTGTTGACCCGAGATCGTCATAGAGTCTTGTGTGATTCCCACTGTGCTTTGATTTCCACCTTACCACGTCTAAGAGGGCGTGCAAAACGGTGGCTTTTGGGTACAGTCCCGAATCACATGGAGGCAATGAGCGATAGGAGGGGATTCGTCTCTCCCGGTATAGGGAGTTGATGTTGCGCTGTGTTCGATTGGCTATAACCGGAAATCCCTGGCCAGGGTTGCTGAGATTTACTGGTAAGTGTTACCTGTAGTTTCTCGAACTGTTATAGACCTCATATCGACACGACTTATCGAGCTATTGGGGTCTGACGTTTACCACCCCTAGGCAAGATATGCGACATATCAGACGACGAGACCGGACTGTACGGTAAGTGTTACTGGTTGGATTCACAGGAGTATGAGCGGGCTTGCTCGTCGATCTTCTGATCGCTCAATACCCGGGTGGCCGTTACGTTTAGCAGACCGCTTGCGGCTTGTGGATGTTTGATATGATCATCACCTGCTGCAGGCGTATTGACGAGTCTTTAAAGTCCTACACAGAGGTTTCCTGGCTCAAGCGAAACGAAATAGGAGCGCATATGAGATATGTGCGGGACCGAGAATAATGCGTGTATGTGATACCGTATTCTATTCTCGCGATAAATATATCGATTGGTTGTATGCGATATAACCTAGTTATCGAATCGAGGATTGATTCGATAAGCCGATACATAGGATATTAGTCGGTCATATGCGATATGACCGGATCATTAAATCAAGTGTTGATTTAATAATTTAATGTATAATTATATATTTGATATATTACTTTGCATTAACTAGTATTGGTTCACTTTAAATGGATTTTCTCACTTGAAATGCACATTGTATATGTGATATACTTTTGTGCACTTGTTTGTATCATGTTTGATGATACAAGCTCACTTGGGTTAGTGTAAAGAATTAAACCATGGTTATATGAATGGTTAGGGTTTTGATTATTTACATACTTATTTATTTATTCTTTTATTAAGGAAAAGATAAAGAGAAAAATGGTGGCTTTCTTTGTTTGTTGTTGAAGCTTCATGAAGCTTTGACTAAGTGACCATTTTGTCTCATGCTTAACCCTAACCATTCCACCTAACCATAGTCTATTCTCTACACATAACCATGGTTAGAATATGATAAGTATTCATATTATTTTTCTTTTTAAAAAAGGACTTATGATATTCTATCATCTTCTTCTTCTTCTTCTTCAAGAAGAAAAAGCTTGTAACCATCAATGGTGATTTGATGAAAAGAGTGAGAAATCCAATTCTAAAGTAAACCCACTTCCTATTTCTTCATCCTCTACCTCTTGCCAAGTAGTATAGGGTGTTTTCTTCACAAGTTTCATGACTTGGTGAAGTGGGAGCATGATCTTGTGATGCCTCGACGTAGATCATCTTCGGCATCGAAGTCGATGAACTAGCCCGCCCATTTCTTCGATGAAGCCGATGCTAGAGCCCGGGATTCGATGATCGCAGCGAGAAGACATCATCACGGAGCTATGGAGGTGGAGGACCGGATCAACAAAGGTTGTATTTCCGTTTACCCTTTAGTTAAGTAGTTAACTAGCTTCTTGTTTCGCCTAAAAATCTAGTCAACGATCTGTATTAGGGTTTCTCGGCACTTGTAATTTTTGAAATTGGCATGGTTGATGCCTTGTGAGACCTCATTAGTGTGCCTAGGAACCCTACAGTGATGAATAGCCATTATCCTACCCTAGACCCCTACGGATACGGCAAACTACCCGCCAAGTACCCGAAGTGAAGTGGTCTCCCTCAACAACGTGAGTAGGCCAATAAACACTTCAAAGTACCCGGTAGTTTGTGCACCCCACCTTGGGTCTATCCTAGGAGCAAAAACAGTAAAAATGAAATAATAAAACGGTGGCTACAACCGCAACCTGGATGAGCCCCGCAAAAGAATATTACATTATATTGCAATTTTATCGAATGAATGAATATAAAACACATCTCAAACCCTGGCTAATCATCACAACATTCCAATCAAGTCCATATACACAAACAGTAAACATTACAGAAATGTGCAACCTCCTGCCAACCGACATACTAGCAGTTAGGGGAGGTTTACGAACACATTAAACATTACAGATAAAAACCCAATTAGAAAATAACTTAGAACATCGATCGACTACCTTTTTCCGTGTCTACCCCAAAAGCAAACCGGCACAGAAGTAACCTGGGCAGAAACAGAATATACTGGAAAACAAAACACCGAAAAACATGAATAACAGAGCAAATCCGAGTCAACTCGGGGTTGACTCTGCGGCGGATCCGTGGCCAAAAGCACCATTTGGCCACGGATCCACGGCCGTCTTGTCGAGTTGAGTGCTCGTATTTTCCCACTATTCTTATAATTCCCTGCTTTGAATTTTAAGTCATATCAAATATTTTTTTCGACACGTTTAAAATTAACAGAAACTGATAGGGTTCTGGGGTTTCGTTTTCGCGTTTTTCCGACGATAGAAGTTCTAATTAGTTGCTAACATGCTAGTAATAGTTTAGTTGGCTCTGATACCAGTCTAAGTCCATGTCACGCACCCCACGAACTTGTGGGGAGGCGGAATATATGAAAAACAATTATCAAAGCTTCGTAACACGGACTTGAGCGCATGAATCGTATCAAAACCGTTACTAGCATACTACCAGAGGTTTAACTACTCGGATTCGAAGTGATACCTCACGTTACTTGTCTTTCGGGTCTTCATCACTATCCTCCACTCCTCGTAGGCTCCTTGGAACATCGGCACCTCAACGGCCTCCTCGAGTGAAAGACGATCCACCCGAGAGCTCCTACTCCAAGCTTGATCTCTAACTTGAGATAACTAGGTTTCTTTAGTTGCTAATCAAAGTGACCTAGGTGATATAGAGTGAGGTTATGGATTAATTAGTCAATCTAATCCTTGATCTCAACATATGAGAGGGGAGGATTAGGGTTTCAAGAGAGAGCTTGAGGAGAGAGAAGGTGAGCATTAGTTATAAATGAAAAAGCTTCTCATTTCTAATATATTATGAAGCATAAGAAAATCAAAATGAATAAATCAAAATGGATTATCATCATGCTTCATTAAATATGTGCAATGAATCATCAAATGAGTCATTAATCAATAAATGCTTCATTAACTCACTTGAATGATTCATCTAAGTGAGTCACAAATGCATTAAATGTAAATACCACCTTAACCCTCAAGTCACCACACTTCTAGAAGCTTCCCGTCAAATTACGAAAACGCCCCTGCTATCCGTGAAGACACGGAAAAACTTTAAACTGTATAAATCCAATAACCCGATACTAGAATCTGGCTTAAACCAAAACCGGCTAGTAAAAACTGTCCGAACGTCGTACGTGCGTTTAAACGCGTATGCGTCCGAACCCTTGTCGTAAAACCATACGACCTCTATATCGTTTCGCCTGGAGCAGGGAAACTCTCTGTGTGGGACTCTAAAGACTCGACACTACGCTGGCAGTGGGTTTAACCACAGACCGCAAGCGGCACTAGCTGTACGTAACGGTCCCCAGGTAGATGTCGATAAGAAGGCCGATGAGGAAACCTATCCGAACTCCTACTGAGCCTGTCCGTGACAATATACGCGCAGTCCGGTCTGTTCGTCTAAGAGTATCGTATGTATGGTCTAGGGAGGTGGTAAGCGTCAGATCCCTAATAACCGTACAAGTCGTGCCGGTATGGCTCAAAACCATGCGAGAATCTACTTATCAGTCCACCAGTAATTCTCAATCAGCCGTAGCCAAGGACTTATGGTATTGACAAACCGATCACAGTGCGATATCAACTCCCTATACCAGGAGAGACGAATCCATAATAGTCGCTCACTACCTCCATGTGGCTCGGGACTGTACCCAACTAAAACCTGTTTGCACGACTCCTTTGAGCCGTGGTAGGATAGGAATCTAAGCACAGTGGGAACTCACACGAGACAAATGACGACCTTAAGTCAACAGACTATCTGCACACATGTCACCTGAGAACTGCTATCTGACGTTAGGTATAATACCATCCAGTCAGTTCTCCTGCGAGTCCTGTCCGGTGTACCCGTAACACAACAAGCACCTGTATACTATCTCCAGTACGACGTACTGATGGCTGTGGGACAGACCATCTCCCTAACTGGGATGAGAAGCGTACACACTAGTCTACTCCGGAGTATCGATGTCCTGTCTCGATAATCCTACGACTAGGGACAAGTATAGGATATTGCTTATAGACTACCCAGCCCCCACTGGTGTGACTGCCATCACAACGCTGGTAATCAAGCAAAGATCCTATGGGCTCTACTAATATGTATAAGTGATACATTACAAGAAACATATGCACATATTAAAGTAGACACAAACCAAGTAGCATACTACCATTTCTAGCAAGACTGTTATATAATTGTGAATATCCCAAGCTTCCATTAAGTAATATACAACCTTGTATGATATAATAATGGCCCCCAGGGCATATACACTAAGAGCTGCCTTGGCGATAACAAAACCAGTGTTTATTTTTCTCACCATTTTATATTTTATTCAAATTTTTTATTTTCTTCATACTTTGGCTTTTAGACAAGAGTATTTTAAGGTATCCTCTACTATCCCGAATTTAAAGACGTGTGTAAGTGCGAATAGCAGGGTATCAATATTCAAAATGTTTGGCTTTCAGAATAGAAACTGTTTTTCAGACTTATTTTTATCCTCAGATTAGTGACCTTCTTCATCTTATTAACCCTTGGGACAACGATTCATAACTATTTATTACTAGTTCGTTTAAGAAAACTTCTAATTTTCTTGGTTTTCTTAAATTTTTCTAATCTTTTGGATGTAATTTTTCACTATCTAATCTTTTATTATCTTCTTTATATACAAAAAATATTTATGTCTTTATTTGAAATTTTTTAAATTTTTATAGGTTTTCAAAATTTTTAAATTTTTATAGGTTTTTAAAGAAATGCTTTGTGCTTATGCAAAGTGATATGGAAATGATTCGAAAATAAGCACAAATCTCCCCCAAACTTGTTTTCAACAGTGTCCTCACTGTTGCCGTTCGCTAGATCTACAAAAAACCTATAAGCCTGGGAGGAAATTTATTAATGGGGGCAAAATATTTAAATGAAGATCCTCCCCCAAACTTATTCTTTTCACTCACTTCCATTCAAAAGATGATACAGTAATTTATAGGACATGGAGGTGAGACGGAGAAATTTTAATCAAGATAAAATGACTCCTGTAAGAACAGGAGCTCCTCGGTGGGGTCAGTGGAAAAATATGGCTTTAATCTATGTCCATTCACTTTGAAAAATATACCGTTTTTAACATTTTCTTCCTCAACTGCCCCGTGTGGGTATACAGACCGCACAATAAAAGGTCCCTTCCACCGAGATCGTAGCTTACCCGCGTGAAGGTGTAGTCGTGAATCATAAAGAAGAACTTGTTGACCAAGTGTAAACGTTTTCCTCAAAATGTTTTTATCGTGAAATACCTTAGTCCGATTCTTTCCGATTACAGCGTTATCATAAGTTTCATCGCGGAGTTCGCTTAGCTCGTTTAATTGCAGCTTCCGAAAGTTGCAGGCTTGATTCAAGTCAAAGTTGATCTCTTTAATAGCCCACATTGCTTTATGCTCAATCTCGACTGGCAAGTGACAAGCCTTCCCAAACACTAACCTCTAAGGAGACATCCCTAGATCGGTTTTATATGCAGTTCGGAATGCCCAAAGATCATCCGTCAATTTGGTCGATCAATCTTTTCTATTCTTCGTAACAGTCTTCTCCAGGATTTGTTTGATCTGTTTATTTGAAATCTCAGCCTGCCCGCTCGTTTGGGGATGATAGGGTGTGGAAAGTTTGTGGTTGATTGCGTATTTCCGTATCAAGGTCTCGAAAGACCTGTTGCAGAAATATGTCCCGTTATCGCTAATGATAGCTCGTTGGTGTCCAAATCGCGAAAAGATGTTTTCTTTTAAGAACTTAATGACAACCTTCTTGTCATTAGTGCGACAAGGAATAGCTTCAACCCACTTTGAAACGTAATCAACCGCAAACAGTATGTACAAAACGATTTTGGTAAAAAACGATTTTTATAGAGGTGGTAACATGGAGTTGGTGTAAGTCCATGCTACCTCTCCTGGTACTTTCGGGAAAGCGGAATTTGGTAAAAAACCATTTTTATAGAGGTGGTAACATGGACCTAAAACCCGGATCTTGGTTAAACATCTATCTAACAACCTAACTACGAGTTTCTAGCTACTCGGTTAGAGGGTTATACCTTGCTTGTCTTGAACTCCTTCGTCTTCAAGCTCCGATGGTGGTCCGGATTGGCTTCTTCCCGTCGTCTCCGTACGCTGAAGATAGATCCACCTGAAAGCTCCAACCTTTGGCTCCTTCTTCGTTCTTTGAAGAAACTAGTTCACTCGGTTTCCTAAACCTTGTGAACTAGAATGAGTAGAGAAGAGTTTGTGTGGGATTTTATCTATGGTTCTTGATTCTCAACTCATGAGATATGTGAACCATAGAGTCAAGAGAGGGAGCAAGAGGAAGAGGGTGAAAGCAAGAGCAAGAGAGCTCAAGAACAAGAGAGAGAATGAGCAAGAAAGAATGAGCAAGTCTTTTGTCTCTCACCCTCTCATAATCCAAAGTCATCATAACTCATTATACCATATCAAGTGTTATGTGATGGTTGAAGCAACCATAACCATATCATTTCATGCACTCATTTTGCACAAATGAGCAAGCAAGCAAAAGTCTTTGCCATGAAATGATGGCTATGGTTATCATGATGGTCAACTAGTCAAGCCTAGTCAACCGGTCAACAAAGTCAACAAGTCAACAAAAGTCAACAAGTCAACAAAGTCAACAAAAGTCAACAACCATGTCACCATAATACTTAATTAATATAATAGTTAATCTCATATCATATTCTCATTAGGGTTGAGCAAAAAGTCAAATAGTCAACGGTCAACTGTCAACAACCCTAATGAGAATCAGCTGCCTCTATCTCCCTGTCAACTGTGCATACGCACCCGCATCCGCGTTCCGAGGAACACGAATGCATACTGGATAGATCCAATCCCAAAAGGTACACTAGGATCTGGCTTAAACCAAAGCCCGCTAGTGTAAACTTTCCGGATACTGCACGTGCACAAGTGCACGGATGTGACCGAACCCTGTCGCAAAACCATGCGACCTGTCGCAAAACCATGCGACCTCTACTCTTTTGCCTAAAGGCGAAAAGCTTTCTGTGTGGGACTCTAAAGACTCGACACTACGCTGGCAGTGGGTTAACCACAGACCGCAAGCGGCACTAGCTGTGCGTAACGGTCCCCAGGTAGATGCCGACAAGAAGACTGACGAGGTGAAACACATCTGAACTCCTACTGAGCCTGAATGTGACATTCTCCGTACAGTCCGGTCTGTTCGTCTGATACATCGCATGGCGGGCCTAGGAGGCGGTAAACGTCAGTCCCCCAATAGCGGTACAAGTCATGCCGGAGCGAAGCCCAAAACACCCTGAGATAACACTGGAAGCCTACCAGTATATCTCGTTTGCCCTGGCCAGGGACTACTCGTCTAATGGCTCTCCTAGACACAGCACGATGTCAACCCCCAATACCGGGAGAGACGAATCCTGTCTAACCGTCACTGCCTCTAAGTGCTTCGGGACTGTAACCAACTACTACCTGTTTGCACAGCTCCTTTGAGCCGTGGTAGGGTAGTAATCAAAGTACAGTGGGAACACACTCGAGGCGAAGTGACAGTGTCAAGTCAGCGGACTAAGCTGTACTCATGTCACCAGGGAACTGATAACTGACGATAGGCATAATACCAACTAGTCAGTTCCCGACGAGTCCTGTCCAGTGTACCCGTAACCTAACGAGCACCCGCATACTATCTCAAGTACGACGTACTGACGGCTGTGGGACAGGCCGTCTCCCACACTGGGATGAGAAGAGCATGCGCTAGTCTACTCCGGAGTATCGATGCCCTGTCTCGATAGTCCTGCGACAAGGGACCTGCATAAGGATGTGCTTATAGATTACCCAGCCCCACTAGTGTGACTGCCATCACATCGTTGGTAATCAAGCAAAGATCCTAAGGGCTCCACTAATTTGTATAGGCGATATACTAAAATAAACACATGTACACATTGAAGTAGAAACAAACCAAGTAGCATACTACTATTTTGAGCAAGATTGTATATACAAGGTGAATATCCCAAGCATCCATTAAGTAATATACAAACTAGTATGATACAGTAATGGCCTCTAGGGCATATACACTAACAATCTCCCACTTGCACTAAGGCCATGTACTGGCGTATCGAAGACCTATCATCTCGATCAGCCGCTCAAACTGAGTCTGGGGCAGGGCCTTGGTGAATGGATCTGCAGTGTTATCTTCTGAAGCGACTCTCCGAACCTCGATCTCCTGGCGATCCACGATCTCCCTGATCAGGTGATACCGCCTCAAGATGTGCCTGGATCTCTGATGGGACCTGGGTTCCTTCGCTAAAGCTATAGCCCCGTTGTTGTCGCAATACAGAGGTATTGGATCAACAATGGACGGAACCACCTGAAGTTCTTTCAAGAACTTCCTCATCCAGACAGCTTCTTTTGCGGCATCAGATGCAGTGATGTATTCCGCTTCCATCGTCGAGTCTGCAACGGTTTCTTGTTTGGAACTCTTCCAACACACCGCCCCTCCGTTGAGGGTAAAGACAAAGCCCGACATGGACTTGGAATCATCCTTGTCACTCTGGAAGCTGGAGTCAGCAAAGGCCTCAATCTGGAGGTCTTTTCTGCCATACACCAAGAACATCTCTTTAGTCCTTCTCAGGTACTTGAGAATGTTCTTTACTGCTATCCAGTGTTTCTCCCCAGGGTTTGACTGATACCGGCTTACCACACTCAGTGCATAAGCTACATCCGGTCTGGTGCACAACATCGCATACATTATAGAGCCTACCGCAGAAGCGTAGGGTATAATCGACATGCGATCCCTCTCCAAATCAGTCTTGGGAGACATCTCTTTAGAGAGGGTGATCCCGTGACAAGCCGGTAGATTACCGTGCTTGGAATCTTCCATACTGAACCTCTTCAGTATGGTGTCGATGTACCTGGACTGTGAGAGTCCTAATATCCTCTTGGATCTATCACGATGGATCCGGATCCCCAGGATGTATGAAGCATCACCCAGGTCTTTCATGGAGAACCTGTGTGACAAGAACCTCTTGACAGATTGTAGCATAGGAATGTCATTTCCTATTAATAGAATGTCATCCACGTATAAAACGAGGAATACTACAGTTCTCGCTACAAATCTACTATAGATGCATGGTTCATCTGGATTTTTGATAAAGACAAATTCTTTGACCGTCTCATCAAAGCAGATGTTCCAACTCCGCGATGCCTGCTTTAGTCCATAGATGGACTTAAGCAACTTGCACACCTTTCCGCTGCTCCCACTCTGAATGAAACCCTCTGGTTGGTCCATATAGACACACTCCTCTAAATTTCCATTTAGAAAAGCGGTCTTTACGTCCATTTGCCAGATCTTATAATCGTAGAAGGAAGCAATGGCAAGAAGGATCCGAATGGATTTCAGCATGGCTACAGGAGAAAAGGTTTCGTCATAGTCCAAGCCAGGTCATTGACGAAAACCCTTTGCTACCAGCCTAGCTTTATAGGTCTCAACCTGTCCATCTACACCAATCTTCCTTTTGAAGATCCACTTGCATCCTACGGGTTTTACCCCGTCTGGAGCAATGTCCAACGTCCATACTTTGTTGGTGTACATGGACTCCATTTCGGTCCGCATTGCATCCAGCCAATTCACTGAGTCAATGCTCTGAACGGCCTGCTGGAAGCTAGTAGGCTCATCATAATCTATGATGCAATCCTCTATCCCCGTCTATGAGAAAACCGTAGTATCTCTCGGGCGGATGAGTCTGCCTACTTCTCCTGCGGAGCGGCGTAGGAATGTCCTGTTCTTTTGAACCTTCTGGTTCCACTAAACTTTCAGTAATAGTCCGTGGTTCTGGAATTTCTTCCAGTTCTACTGCGCTCCCACTAATTTCCTTTTCTAAAAACTGGTGTTCTAGAAAGTGGGCATGACGAGAAACAAGGACTTTTTGTTCCTCTTCGCAGTAGAAATAATATCCCTTGGAATTCTTTGGATATCCCACAAACTTACACAGTACTGTGCGTGCCTCGAGCTTGTCCGCATGCTGCTTTTTGACAAAAGCTGGACTTCCCCATGTCTTAATGTGATTAAGATGGGGTCTCTTCCCACACCACATCTCATATGGTGTAGTAGGCACAGTCTTAGTAGGAACTCGGTTCAGAAGGTATGCAGCTGATTCTAGCGCATACCCACAGAATGATCGCGGTAACTCAGCGTTACTCATCATGGACCGTACCATATCCAACAAGGTTCGGTTCCGTCTCTCCGATACACCGTTATGTTGCGGAGTGTATGGAGGAGTAAGCTGAGAGAGAATTCCGTTCTCTTTTAAATAGTCCAGGAACTCGGCACTTAAGTATTCTCCACCTCGATCCGATCTTAGAATCTTAATACTTTTGCCGGTTTGTTTTTCTACCTCATTCTTATACTCCTGGAATTTTCCAAAGGCTTCGGACTTATGTTTCATTAAGAAGACATAACCGTACCTTGAGAAGTCATCCGTAAAAGTAATGAAGTAAGAATATCCACTTCGTGCATGCGTAGACATTGGACCGCACACGTCGCTGTGTACGAGTCCCAAGAGCTCGCTCGCTCTTGCTCCGTGTCCAGTGAACGGAGTTTTTGTCATCTTTCCTTTGAGACAGGATTGACAAGTGGCATACGATTGATATTCGAATGGATTAAAATATCCTTCTGTATGTAACTTCGTCAACCTTCTCTCATTGATGTGACCCAGTCTACAATGCCATAAGAAAGCCTGATTGATTTCTGGAGACTTTCTTTTGTGTGTATTCTGGACATTGAAAATCTGTGGTTGGTTTAATACGTATATACCATTACTCAATGTACCTGACCCAATCAAAACTTGATTAAGGTGAATGTTTACAACATTACTTACAAACGCAAATTCATAACCTTCTTTAGAAACTAAAGATACAGAAATGATATTACAAGTTGCGTTGGGTACAAAAAAGCAATTACGCAAAACCAAAACATGTCCATCTGACATTCCCAGGTGATAGTCCCCCACGGCTTTAGCATCCATGCTAGCTCCGTTCGCAACTCTGAGGGTCATGTCACCTGCTTTCAAAACACTACGGTTTCTCAACGCCTGCAAAGAATTACAGATATGAGATCCTGATCCGGTATCCAATACCCAGGAAGTAGAGTTTATTGAAAGACAATTTTCAATAACATACACACCTGAAGCTGAAGCTGCAACTTGCTTCAATTCCTGTGTTCTGGCTTTCCAAGCCCTGCAATCATTCTTCCAGTGACCTTTCTTATGACAATAGAAGCATTCTTCCTTATCCACTAGCTTCCCCGCTTTCGTTGTTGCTTTAGCTTTTCCCTTCGTATCCACTTTACTAACACCGCCCCTTGGTTTGGCGGGGGCTTTCTTCTTCTTTCCCTTGGCTTTCGCCTTGGACCTAGAAGAAGATGATCCTCCTACAAACAAAGTGGATGTTTCCCTACTTTTCTGTAGGGTGCCCTCTGTGCTCCTCAGCATGTTGAGGAGCTCTGAAAGTTCAACTTCTTTTTCTTGCAAGTTGAAGTTCAGTATAAACTGGGCGTAAGTGGAAGGAAGGGACTGGAGAACTATGTCCGTATAGAGGTCACTCTCCAATGTGGTCCCTAGGTCCGCGAGCTCCTCAATGTAGCCGATCATCTTTAGCACGTGCTCGGCTACTGATGATCCGACCGCCATCTTTGCCGAAAATAGCTTTTTCGACGCTTCGTATCTTGCGATACGAGATTGCTCTCCATACAGTTCTTTTGTATGGAGAAATATGGATTCAAGGTCCACATTCTCGTGCCTCCTCTGATGTTCGTTGTCCATCGAGGCAAGTACGAGGCACTTGGCCTTCGCGCTATCAATCTCCCAAGTCTTGCGGATTTCCTTATCCGCAACGCTGGAAGTGGGACCAGGGACAGGGGGAGCTTTGGTGGTAAGAAGATACCCCAGCTTGTCGTAAGTGATTGCCATCTTGACATTCCTGAGCCAATCTTTGTAGTTTGGCCCTGTCAGTATATTTTTATCTAGAAGTAACTTAAGTCCTGTCATGTCGATTGGTCGCTGCAATTAGGAGAGAGAAGAAGAAACACTCAGCATGATGCTCTTGCAAGTTTAGAGTGGTTTTTAGTTTGTCTAAACAGGATGGCTCCCACTGTTTCTCGAATCCCTCCTCAAACCATAAAGGAAGAATTAGTCAGGATCAATCTCACCGTACAATACTTGCATAACCGTTCAGCCAGGCCAGTGTCGGTACGTCGAGGGAGGTTTTCCAACGCTTTCGCGAAGTTCCTTAATTAAATAACCACTTTTCCCTGGGGGCGTAGCCCCGCTAACACCTTTCTATGCACCTACTAGGTTTATAGCATTGATCGTTAAGTGAGAAATTTCCCGAGGAGTAGCATATACTCACAGTAGGATTGGGATCCAAATATCATCGCGTGACGAAACTGAAGGAATCCTACCAGAATCATCATACTCCAAATGGTATGCAAATCTAGCAAGTTTCAGTACTTATGAAATTCCCGATGTGGATTTTTGCCCCATGCTCTTATGACCTTGACTTTGGCCAAAATATCATAAGTCACATGTCAAGTTCTACCCGTCATTATCCAGGTTAATTTGGATCCATCCGTACCTACCCTTGACTTTGGCCAAAATGGCAGTACGACTGTCCCAAACCAACGCATCTATCTATGCTACACATGAACACCCAATAGCTACCAATCACTGTGCCTTGACTTTGGCCAACATACACAGCTTGAATACTATTGACTATTCATGTGAAACGACGGAGGGCTACGAATGGTTTTGGCAAAACCGTGAACGTAGTGAACTTGATATAGTCGATGGAACGAGATAGCTTTTAAAAGGAGTGGCTCAAGCTCCGCATTTAAAAGTTGGTTTTGAAAAGAACCGAGTGGTTTTTCGAAAGTGTTCCAACGACTTTAACTTGGTTTATTATCTTGCATTAGTTCATTTAATGCGTGATATTCTTGCATTAGTTCTTTTAATGCGTCCCATCATTTAATCCTACCATTGCAGAAAACAACCAAAATATGACGTACGCTTATGCCATTCGCATTCGCCACTGGGCCCCGTCATTATCCGTTAGGTTACTTAACTAACGACAGAGCGAGGGCTGGGCTAGCGCGTCTGTAAAACATAAGCAACGCCTAAATAATATCATATATAGATATACTGCAATGATAAACATTTCAGATCACAGATGAATACATTGGATATACTAGGAATCTGTAATTCGCACGAGCCTGTAACGAAAAACAGATTACACGGTCGCGGTGAATAGCCAATACCCCACCCAAGACCCCTACGGGTGCGGCAAACTACCCGCCAAGTACCCAAAGCGTAGCAAACTACCTCATCTCCATGAGTAGGCCACTCGACACTTAGGCATACCCGGTAGTTTGTGCACCCCCTCCATGGGTCTATCCTAGGAGCAAAAACAGTAAAAAGAAATTATACAATGACGGCTACAACCCCGACCCGGTTGTGCGGCCATACAAATAATTATTACATCAATTTACAAATTTACATGAATTGAAAGAAAAGAAAACTCTCGTCTCACAACCCACGGCTATTCACCCGCGACAATCCAACATATTCATATACACATTCCAGCAACATTACAGATCATAGATTTGTATAACCCCCACTAATCGACATATAGCGATTAGTAGACGTTCAATACAAATATCACATTACAGAAAAACCCGTTAGCTTAAGTCTTTTAGAAGTTCGATCAAAAATACGGATTTTCGGGACCCCAAAAATAAAATTTTCGTTCTGGAAAATCTGGGCAGAAAACACATATATCAAAAATCCCAAAATACCCCCAGAATAACACTGCACCAAAGATGGACCTCGGCCGAGTCAACTCGGCCGCGGATCCGCGGCGGGAGCGTGCTCCCGCCGCGTTTCCGCGGCGCTTTGACTCGATCGTTGGACCATCTTTGGTGGTTATTCAAGGAAAAGCCTGAGCCGATTTTAGGTGTGAAAATAATCAACTTTTGAACAGTATAAAAATCGACAGAAACTTCGAATTTTGGGGTTCGTTTTCGGGACTTTTTCTTTGATCGATCTTCTAGTTACTTGCTAACATGTTAGATAGAGTTTAACTAGGCTCTGATACCACTGTAAGTCCATGCTACCTCTCCCGGTACTTTCGGGAATGCGGAATTTGGTAAAAAACAATTTTTATAGAGGTGGTAACATGGACCTAAAACCCGGATCTTGGTTAAACATCTATCTAACAACCTAACTACGAGTTTCTAGCTACTCAGTTAGGGGGTTATACCTTGCTTGTCTTGAACTCCTTCGTCTTCAAGCTCCGATGGTGGTCCGGATTGGCTTCTTCCCGTCGTCTCCGTACGCCGAAGATAGATCCACCTGAAAGCTCCAACCTTTGGCTCCTTCTTCGTTCTTTGAAGAAACTAGTTCACTCGGTTTGCTAAACCTTGTGAACTAGAATGAGTAGAGAAGAGTTTGTGTGGGATTTTATCTATGGTTCTTGATTCTCAACTCATGAGATATGTGAACCATAGAGTCAAGAGAGGGAGCAAGAGGAAGAGGGTGAAAGCAAGAGCAAGAGAGCTCAAGAACAAGAGAGAGAATGAGCAAGAAAGAATGAGCAAGTCTTTTGTCTCTCACCCTCTCATAATCCAAAGTCATCATAACTCATTATACCAAATCAAGTGTTATGTGATGGTTGAAGCAACCATAACCATATCATTTCATGCACTCATTTTGCACAAATGAGCAAGCAAGCAAAAGTCTTTGCCATGAAATGATGGCTATGGTTATCATGATGGTCAACTAGTCAAGCCTAGTCAACCGGTCAACAAAGTCAACAAGTCAACAAAAGTCAACAAGTCAACAAAGTCAACAAAAGTCAACAACCATGTCACCATAATACTTAATTAATATAATAGTTAATCTCATATCATATTCTCATTAGGGTTGAGCAAAAATTCAAATAGTCAACGGTCAACTGTCAACAACCCTAATGAGAATCAGCTGCCTCTGTCTCCCTGTCAACTGTGCATACGCACCCGCATCCGCGTTTCGAGGAACACGAATGCATACTGGATAGATCCAATCCCAAAAGGTACACTAGGATCTGACTTAAACCAAAGCCCGCTAGTGTAAACTGTCCGGATACTGCACGTGCACAAGTGCACGGATGTGACCGAACCCTGTCGCAAAACCATGCGACCTGTCGCAAAACCATGCGACCTCTACTCTTTTGCCTAAAGGAGAAAAGCTTTCTGTGTGGGACTCTAAAGACTCGACACTACGCTGGCAGTGGGTTTAACCACAGACCGCAAGCGGCACTAGCTGTGCGTAACGGTCCCCAGGTAGATGCCGACAAGAAGACTGACGAGGTGAAACCCATCTGAACTCCTACTGAGCCTGAATGTGACATTCTCCGTACAGTCCGGTCTGTTCGTCTGATACATCGCATGGCGGGCCTAGGGGGAGGTAAACGTCAGTCCCCCAATAGCGGTACAAGTCGTGCCGGAGCGAAGCCCAAAACACCCTGAGATAACACTGGAAGCCTACCAGTATATCTCGTTTGCCCTGGCCATGGACTACTCGTGTAATGGCTCTCCTAGACACAGCGCGATGTCAACCCCCAATACCGGGAGAGACGAATCCTGTCTAACCGTCACTGCCTCCAAGTGCTTTGGGACTGTACCCAACTACTAGCTGTTTGCACGGCTCCTTTGAGCCGTGGTAGGGTAGTAATCAAAGTACAGTGGGAACACACTCGAGGCGAAGTGACAGTGTCAAGTCAGCGGACTAAGCTGTACTCATGTCACCTGGGAACTGATAACTGACGATAGGCATAATACCAACTAGTCAGTTCCCGACGAGTCCTGTCCAGTGTACCCGTAACCTAACGAGCACCCGCATACTATCTCAAGTACGACGTACTGACGGCTGTGGGACAGGCCGTCTCCCACACTGGGATGAGAAGCGCATGCGCTAGTCTACTCCGGAGTATCGATGCCCTGTCTCGATAGTCCTGCGACCAGGGACCTGCATAAGGATGTGCTTATAGATTACCCAGCCCCACTAGTGTGACTGCCATCACATCGCTGGTAATCAAGCAAAGATCCTAAGGGCTCCACTAATGTGTATAGGCGATATACTAAAATAAACACATGTACACATTGAAGTAGAAACAAACCAAGTAGCATACTACTATTTTGAGCAAGATTGTATATACAAGGTGAATATCCCAAGCATCCATTAAGTAATATACAAACTAGTATGATACAGTAATGGCCTCTAGGGCATATACACTAACAGTTGGGAAAGGGACCCATAAAGTCAATTCCCCAAACATCGAAAATTTCAATCACTAAGATGGGTTGCTGTGGCATCTCATTTCTCCGGGAAATCCTACCCGTGTGTTGATACTGTGTATAGGTTTTGCAATGATCAAATGCGTCTTTGAACAAGGCCGGCCAATAAAAACCGCATTGCAAAGTCTTCTCCGACGTCTTTTTAGGACCGAAGTGACCCTCACAAGCCTGAACATGACTAAAAGATAGAACACTCTTGAATTCCTCATTCGGGGCACACCGGCGAATGATCTGGTCAGGATAATACTTAAACAGATATGGTTCATCCCAGTAAAAGTGTTTTACTTAGGATAGAAAATGATGTTTGTCCTGTTTTGACCAATCGCTGGGTATCAGTCCTGTAGCAAGATAGTTCACAATATCCCTGAACCATGGTTCATCGGATACGTTCAAGAGTTGTTCGTCCGGAAAAGAATCATTGATCGGCAGGGTCACAGGTGAAGAAAAGATGCATGAAAGATGGTCGACTACAACGTTTTCACATCCTTTCTTATTTTTGATAACAAGATCAAATTCTTGTAATAGAAGGATCCAACGTATTAGCCTACCCTTAGCATCCTTCTTCGCCAAAAGATGTTTCAAGGCGGAGTAGTCCGTGTACACAACAATTGGTGAGCCAATCAAGTAAGGCCTGAATTTTTCTAATGCAAATACAACCGGCAAAAGATCTTTTTCGGTAGTTGTATAGTTAATTTGAGCATCGTTCAGGGTCTTACTTGCGTAATAGATCACGTGTGGTATCTTTTCAATGTGCTGTCCTAAGACTGCACTAACTGCCAAATCTGATGTATCACACATAAGCTCAAAAGGGTGGTCCCAATCTGGAGACGATAGAACGGGGGCTATAGTGAGAGAGTGTTTGAGCCAGTCGAATGCTACCTCACAATCCGAGTCAAAGTGGAAGGTCATATCCTTGGCCAAGAGAAGAGTTAAGGGTCTAGCAATTTTGCTAAAATCCCTAATGAATCTCCTGTAAAAGCCTGTATGGCCAAGAAATGATCGGATATCCTTGACGCTTTTGGGATGAGGAAGGTTTTGAATGACATCTATCTTAGCTCTGTCAACTTCAATGCCTTTTCGTGAAATATCTTGTCCAAGCACAATTCCCTCTTGGACCATGAAATGGCATTTTTCCTAATTCAAGGTTAAGTTCATCTCTTTGCAACGAGTAAGAACTGCGTCAAGATTCGATAGGCAGTCGGAAAAAGAGTCTCCGAAAATCGAGAAATCGTCCATGAAAATCTCCAAAAAATTCTCGACCATGTCCGAGAATATCCCCATCATACACCGCTGAAATGTAGCAGGAGCATTGCATAACCCAAAGGGCATGCGTCTATAAGCAAAGGAACCAAAAGGACAAGTAAATGTGGTTTTATCTTAATCCTGTTTGGCAATGGGGACTTGATTATCACCAGAGTATCTGTCCATAAAACAATAATACTCAAATCCAGCTTAGCGTTCCAGCATCTGATCAATGAAAGGTAGAGGAAAGTGGTATTTCCTCGTAGCGGCATTAAGTTTTCTGTAATCAATACATACAAGCCACCCAGTTTGGGCGCGTGTCTGAATTAACTCATTTGCCTCATTGGTAATAATAGTGATGCCAGATTTCTTAGAGACGACATGAATTGGACTCACCCATTGGCTATTGGAGATTGGGTAAATAATACCATTGTCAAGACATTTGACGATCTCTTTCTTCACCGCATCCTTCATGACGGGGTTCAACCGTCTCTGTGGTTCTCGTGTTGGTTTGGCATCATCCATCAAATGTATATGATGTTCTACAATAAAGGGACTAATCCCTTTGATGTCTGCCATGGTCCAACCAAACGCCTGCTTATTAGATCTCAATACCGTCAAAAGTGCATTCTCTTGCTCTGATGCTAGAGAACCGGATATGATAACCGGTAAAGACTCATTCTCACCTAAATATGCATATTTAAGATGAGAAGGTAAAAGTTTAAGATCTAATTCTGGCGGAGAAATAATAGAAGGTGGGATCATCGAATGATTTTCGGAGTCACAAAGAAGCTCATAGCTTGTGAAAGATACAAACTCGGATGGTGATGAGTCAGGAGTGTCGGACTTAAGCGTGGAAAATGTGTCCTCACTAAGATGTGCAAGATCAAACATTGATGTGGTAGTGTCGTCGAGATCTTCAAAGCAAAGTTCATCAACTCCGCAACTTTCGGGAGCAATCTCATGGAAAGAGCACACATCAATTATATGAGCAGAGGGTTCAGATGGCTGACTCCCAATTTTGTAGATGTTCAGTTCAATTGTCATATTTCCAAAAGATAAATTCATTGAACCATTTCTACAGTTAATGACAGTATTGGAAGTGGCAAAGAATGGTCCACCCAAAATCACCGGAATTTGACTCCGTGGGTTTACTACAGGTTGTGTATCGAGAACAATGAAGTCCACAGGAAATACAAATTCCTCGACTTTTATCAACACATCTTCTAGTTCTTCCCTAGGTTTGGTGATTGAATGGTCTGCCATTTGGAGAGTGCAGTGAGCTGGTTTCAACTCTCCAATGCCTAGCTGCTCATAAATAGAGTATGGAAGCAGGTTAACACTTGCGCCAAGGTCAAGAATAGAATGGTTTATGTTTATACCCCCAATAGAAATCGATATCGCAGGACATCCTGGGTCCTTACGTTTCTTTGGTAGCTGTGGGGTAAAAGCACTGCTAACATTATTAGACATGAAGACCTTCTTTGGCACTTGAGTCTTCCTCTTCCTAGTGCACAAGTTTTTAAGAATTTTCGCATAAGCGGGGACTTGTTGAATAGCATCTAGGAGAGGGATGTTGATGTTAACCTGTTTGAACATTTTCATAATCTTCTCCATATGTGGACTCGATTTGTTACCTCTTAACCGATTCGGATAAGGAGCTTTAGCAATAAGCGCTGGGTCCATCATAGGAGAAGGTGGTGTGTGTAGACGTGATCCCAGAATAAGAGTGGGGATCGTTTGTAGAGGAATAGAAGAGGTGGGCTGAGGTGTCGAGCCTAAAGGGAAACGGAGAATAGGCTCGTGAGAAGGCGGTGGGGTAGAAGAACAAGGATCAGAAGTAGAAGTGTGTGTGTGAGGAAAGGTCTCAGCCGGGGTGTTCTTGATAGGTTTTTCCGTATCATCAATCTCTTTCCCAACGTGATTATTAAGCACTCTTCCTGATCTCAATGTTGTGATGGCATTTACATTGTAATGCCCAGGATTCGGTAACGGTTAAGACGGAAGATTCCCTTTTACTCTCGCACTCATTTCGGCTTTTAGTCATGCAATTTCTGCTTCCATCGATTTTAAACTCTCAGCTTGTAGGTCAGAGTTTTTCTCAAATTTATCGAGGGAAGACCTAACTTCAGTCGACATTCGTTTCATGTACGTTTCAAAAGTCCGTTCGAGTGAAGCAGAGAGATCGGTACCAGTCAACTGTGCAGGATTATATGGTGCATGTGTGTTGACTGGATCTTGAAAGTTTTATGATTGGTAGGGTTGCTGAGTCAGGTGAAATGGTTGCTGTTGTGGTGGAAGAGCCCTTTGGAAATTGGTTTGGTTTGGAACCGTGTTTTGATTTTGTGATTGGTTCCAAGCAAAACTAGGGTGATTCCTCCAACCCTGATTATAAGTGGAAGAAAATGGATCGTTTCGAGGTCTTTGAAAAGCAGCATTGGTATGCTCATGACCTTGAAACGGAGAATTCAATGGACATTCTTCCGTCAAATAAGAAGGATCAGAACAGTATCCACATACAGTTTTGGAGAGTGACATTTGATTTAGGGCGGCAGCTAAAAATTTGTTTTTCATAGTCTCGACTTTCTTGTGTATAGCTAAAATTTCAGCTCTAACTCCTATAGAAACATCCGATTGGTTATTGCCACCCCTAAATGATTGACTCTTCCACTGTAAAGATTTTTCAGCAAAATCTTCTAGGTATTTCCAAGCTTCCCCATCGTCTTTGGTCATAAAATTGCCTTGACACATGGCTTCAAGGCTCTGTTTAGTGGTAGGGTTACTGCCCTCATATATGATTCGGCACATATCCATCTAGGGATTCCGTGATGTGGATATTGAACCAACAGATCCTTGAAGCGGTCAAGACATTTTGAAAATGGTTCATTTGGAAGCTGGGTGAATTGATTTATTTCGCTACGGACTCGAGCTGTCTTGTGATTGGGATAAAATTTCTTAAGGAATGCTGCAACGAATTCTTCCCAATTCGTAATGGAATGTGCGGTAGTGTTATACAACCACTTCTCGGCTATATCGCACAAAGTAAATGGAAGAAGATGGAGACGCTTAGCATCCACAGAAAGTTGAGGCGTACCCATCATTGCGCATACATTTTCAAATTTGGTGATAAAGACATATGCGTCTTCAGACTCGAGACCGTGGTATTTGGGTAGAAGGTTGATGTATTGCGGTTTAATCTCAAAATTATCCCCGTTGGCTGGTGGAATGGAGAGACAGGTCAAAAAATGACCTCGCATAGGATAGCTACCTCTCTTGGAGAGAGATGTAGGGTGGATTCTGTGCACCTGCGGACGGCGGCAGATTAGTGGTAAAGAAGTTCGATGGAGAAGCGTCCATCGATGTTGGTGTGGTGGTGGGTAAAGAAGAGGTAAATGTAGAATTACCGACTACGGAGTAGATCGGGGAAATGTGGACTAAACGGGCACTAGAATCCCGTGTCCAGCCTATCTTACACTAAAAAGGTTTAGTACAAGTGGCAGCGTGAAAATAATTAGGGGAAATGATGTGATTGGTGTTTGTTTTGAAAAAGATACGGATTTTTGAAAAAATTAGGCAAATCACAACAAATGCAACAAGCAACCCTAAGTCTAGTGGCCACCTAGGTCAAGTCTCTAGACTGCTCCTAACTGCTAGAAGACAAGTCGCAGGATCAATCCTCCACTGCCTCTTTGTCTCTCATGTGGCCAGGTAAGTGCCAGGTAAGTGGGAGGTTCTCCACTACGTAAGTAGTGGGCCTAATTAAGTAACCACTTGCCTTAGACACCACAAAAGAAACGCGGATAAGCAATAGATTACCCATGGCCTTCTCCTATCCTAAGTGAGCGCGACGGTCCTTAGAGTCATGTCTAGATTTCTTTTAATTAATGAGGGTAATGCGGATGCAAGTTTGTGATTTTCGGGGCTTAGGAAGGGTAATGAACTCCCCACCTAATCTGAATTTGGCCGTGCCCCTTAAATTTCGTATTAATATGCAAACAACCAAGAATCAAAACATGCACAATTTTTATTGCTTTTTGCGGCGATGCGAATTATTTGCAAAGAAACCTGCAGCAAATTTGTTATTGGAGCAGATTAAGGAAGAGATAAGAAAGTTAGAATTATACCTGCAAATTTTGGAACAGCGATGCTACAGTTCGGCCGCGCTTCCGCCGCGGGAAGCTCCTAATGCCGTGGATCCGCGGTTGAATGAAGAGATCACTGCAAAAAAAAACCTACAGAATGCATCTGTTCATCTCCTGAGCTCTCTGGAATATTCAGAAAATTTTTCCACAAGCTCTAAAGATTTCAGATTTCCTTGCAACAAATCACAACGAATCGTTTAGTGTTTGTGCGAATTTTGATCTAAAAATTATGATGGAATAAACTTTTCAACTCAAATTTCAAAAACGAACGAATTAGTGCACGATCCCCGGCAACGGCGCCATTTGATTGAATGAATTCTCGGTGTGTATGTAGAAAATTTATAGAAATCACAACCAAAAATATTTTTGACCGCAATCAATAACGGTGTCAATTGTTGCACGTTAGTGAGTGCGAATCGTCCACGGGGAAAGTGAGATCCATTGAAATTTGAATTAGATGAATTGAAAATTAAAAAAAGAAAGAAAAGACAATTTAATTCAAGATTTATAAAATGAATTCAAGAATCATCTAGATCTAAATCTAATTAACAGGAAAACATTAAAATCAAGATTTAAGAATTGATGATATCCAATCCAATAATCAAGAATTGGAGTGAGGCTCGTAGGAATCGATCGAATCTATAGACGTGATGAAATCTATTGATTACGTTTTCTTATCCATCGATGATTTGTTACTAGATCGATGACAATCAACGAGAATTAGGGATTTCTTGCGGAAACTAGGGTTTTATCATCTATCCCTTGTCCTTTCGTTGATTTCATTCACATTCTAGCCTCTAGTAAATTCAAGAATCGATCGTAGATCCCTAATTAAGAGCGAACACAATCAAGAAAGCATCGCTTGAAACTAGGTCGTCGATTCTTCAATTTACTAAGGTTTACAAAACTCATAGGACATAAGAATCGTTTCAAAATTTGTAACATCACCATCTATTGATTCTCTCGACTCCTTCACGAGCGGAGTTTTACTTAAACATCATAACAAGAAACACAATCAAGATTTGAGATCTAATCATGATGCAAGATTGTAAAGAAAGCAAGATTAAAGAATTTCACATTTTATTTATCAACAGTTTTGTTACAATTCTCTCAAGATCTACAATGAGGAAAGAACTTGATCGTCGATTTGGCATCGCACGTCTTCGTGAGTCGCAGATCGTCTTGGACCACTTGCTCGGATGAAGATCGGCTTCGCTCCTAAAAGGTTGAAGGCTTCTTGCTTGAATTGTACTCGGTGTTCTTGATTTTGGGTTGGATTTTGAATTAAGGTTAGGGTTTGGAGGTACAAGTTGTGTCACTCAACTTATGGGGAGAGATGAAGATTGGAGAGTAACCCAAAACCCTTGATCTATGTTTCCTTTTATAGCCATTTTAACCTTAGATCTAGAATTCAAATTTCAAATTTCCCTCAAAAAGTTTGTTAGAGAGAGGCTTCTAGAAGAAGTTAGTTAGGGGGAATATTCTAGAGCTAGGTTGTTAGGCCGTGCCTTCTGGATGTAGCCACGTGGTGTCCGCGGCCCATTGGGTTGTTCTTTGCATCAAATCCCTTATGCTACTTTGTTCTGGCCTTTTGGTGATTTCTTGATGTGTGGAATCTTTTAATTATTTCTTGATCACTGCCAGATTACAAGTCTTGGACTTGGCGCATTTTTATCAGCACTTTTGACAATTTTAGCTCTGTTCCTGAAATTTCTTGCACAGATTCTCGAGACAGGTGTTGCGCTATACAAAGTTGATGCGATGTCAGGATAAACACTCAATTTCCTTCAGAAATGTCGGTTTTAATATATAACACAAGTTATTTTGTATTTTACAGTCAATTTTCTAATATGTGCTATATTAATACCGAACACCTCTAGATGAGTGCAAATGGTATGGAAATTGACGTGTTAAAAATACATTATTTTCGACTGATCAGGAGCCCCTAGAAGAATGAAACCCTAACTCGACATGATGACCATAGAACCGCTTCTGAATCTTTACGGTTTGCAGCAGTTCAACGGTGCCATCAGTGAGGCTTGAGTTTTCCCTTCTACGGTTGGTCCATAGGTACTGTGGCATGTACTGGATATTATTAGACTGTGCTCAGGTGTTGAGCTTTCGGGAAATTTTGGGACTTTGATGACTCGATCAAAAAATTTAGCGTCATCCGGATAACATGTGATAAGAGATCATTAAGCTGACCAGTTTCAGATAGAGGACCTCACCTAGATGCGTTGTGAGTTGATCGAGGATGGAAAAGTATTGAGTATTCCTCCGATGGTTGGGACGAGTCCCATAGGACATGTTCGGCTAGAGATCTTCTAAAGGGTGATGAAGATACCGAGTTCATGATTTCGAGTCCGTGTGAGAGACTCCGGATGGACTGCATCCAAGAACATTGCAGTACGCAGATAGTATGAAGTGACGTCGAAGTGGAAAATGATACAGACGAGTGGGATGAGAGGTTCGTGCGAGATGCTGACGAGCTGTTGTTACTCCCCGTTGAGATTAGAGATCTGATGTGTATACAGAGGTTTTGGGATACGGCCAGTTCCTGAGGAGAAGCAGTGCTGAGAACGCAGATGTCTAAAAAAATGAGAAAGGATTATGCAAGAGTACCAGCCTCCGTATAGTTCGGCATAGGTGAGATCGGAAGAGACCCTGAGCAGGTTCCTTCCAGGACACTGCTGCAATTAAATTTGCACCGAGGATCTGTTGTGCTACGAGTATTCAGAGGACCAGAGGCCGACGCCGGTAATGTGCTGCTTTACGAGAGGTCGTGATGATTGGCCGAGATATGACCAGAGAAGTGCTAGAGCGGAATCGTTCCCGTTATCACACCTGACCGGGCCGATGAGCCGATGGATTGCGAGATTGGTAAATCCACAGAGAAGATAAGGACCTAGAGACTGAGGACGACAGACCGTGAGCAGGAGGCGAGCGGATATTCTTGTTCTGCTGGTTTTAGGCACACCGATTCATTTTAGACATTTAAGGAGGTGTACCTCGATGTCATTTATTGCGATTTGCATTTGTGATCCGAATATCACGCTTATATCGCTTGGATTTTAGTTTTGATGATTGAGTTTCTTGATATCGTTTTCGTGCACCATGGCTGCTCCTACTGGATATTTACATTTTGCGCATAGTTATCGCACTTGATATATATTTTATATCGTTGTGTTGATTTGCGATTTGTGCATATCCATTGCATTCGATGTCCATTTTGTACCTTCATAGCATGTGTTTATGATTTCGTGGATTTCATACAGATGATGTGATTTTTGCACTCGGTATAGCTCACATGTGCTTGCAGTGCATTGATACAGATTTTGTGCACATAGTTGCACATGTTTTTGATTTATACACTTTGGTGCACTCGGTGTTTCTTTTTACGCGTTTGAGTTATTGATGGTATTTTGTGCATTTGATACACCAAATGTTGTTTTCGTGCACAATAGATGCACCAGATGTTGTTGTCGTGCACACCCGTTGCACTGGACAGATGCTTTCGTGCACACCCGTTGCACTTAGTTTTTTCTTTCGTACATATCGTAGCACCTGTATTTGGATTTGATTTTCATGCGCAACAGACGCACATGATTGTTGGGTACGCCTTTTGAGGCTGATTTTGCTTTTGAGAACTTTGTTTTCGTATTGGGCACCATATTATATAGTGGCCAAACAGGACTGATCAGAGGATAGTACCTGAGTACTTAACATGCATTAAATGCTTACCAAGAGATTTTAAAAAAAGAGCTATAGTCTCAGTATTTACCTACGTGTCTGAGATGACACGAAACTTTTAATAAAAGAAACCCTTCTAAATTATTTCCAAAACGGCGGGACGTGTATGTTAAACAAAGGGTATATATATATAGTATTTCTTACAATAGACGTCCGCCACTGTGCAGTGATACACGCATCGCACAGCAATATGAACAGATATTTACATGTGTAGTTTGATGTATATCATATTGGTTTTCGGGTTGGATTTAGAAATTGGTGTCTTCTTCATAACTCCGATGATTGCAGGACGCTTGACGGAGTTTTGATTTTGAGTTATATACACGTTTTTCTTGCACATGGATTGCGCTACGATGTGTTTTATGTATTTATGATTTCAGAGCCCCGACGACTTGACCATTTTACTGAAATGTTTTAGAAATTGGTGGAGTTTAAATTTAAATTCGTGGACCGAATTTCATTAACAGGGGAAGACTGTAATATTTCAGAAAAATATAATTTAATTTTTGGGAATTTTTATAATTAAATAATAAATATTATGAATATTTTAATAGTGCGGTATAATTAGATACAGATAAATTGGGGAAATTTGGAAAATTATAGAAATTACTGAAATGAGGGTTCTTTATGTGATTTATGAAAATTATAAATTTTTATGATTTATTATATTCACTTTTGATGCTAATCGTGATTAAATATCGCTAATCTTGCATTTATCCGGTTTTGTGCACATGACATGCACCATGTCACATTTTTCACACTTATTACATTTTCCTACATGGCTTTCTCTTCATTTTCATTCATGGTTTTGGTTTTATATAAGAAGAGAAAAGAAAAGGAAAAGATAACAAAAGAAAAGAAAAAGGATATTAGTAAAGAAATGGGTATGGGCATGAGAGAGAGAGGTGAGGGGCTAACTTTGACTTGGCCATTCTCTCTTCACTTCAACACCTTCATCATCTCTCTCCTCACTTCACTATGGCTGCTGCCCTCCTCCCTCCACCACCTCAACCCCTCACTTCATCATGAAAAATCCATCAAAACATCATCCCCACTTCACTAAAAACATGCACAAGCTCACAATAAGCACTTTGGACCAAAAAAGGGTAGATTTTGAGCACTCGGGGCAACTCAAGAAAATTCCTGAGTAGTCAAATGAGTTAATTTCTGCACCATTAAGATTGTATTTCAGTTACTTTACCACTTATATATGTTTAGAATCATTATTGTGTGGTTTTGAGAACTTTGAAAATTCCTAGATGAGGGTTGAGGAAATTTTGAGTTGTGTTAGTGTATATGGGCTTTAGGAGTGACCTTAAACCCCCCTAAAATTTTAGAACCCAGACCAAACTGAATCAAGCCCAAAATACAGAAAACAGAAACTTTTCATGTCGGTTTTGTGTGTAAATTGTAGGTGCATGGAAATCTGGAGTGACCTGGGATATTTTCAAGAAAAGCAAACAACTTCAGAGACCTAATTAAGACCCTAGGAGACCACCCTGAGAGTACGGGGCCGTTTCACCATGGGAAATCCGAGCTCGGCGGATTTAGGAGGTAGGTGGCCGGCCACTTGGTGGAGATCTGGATCTAGGTTTCTTCTGTAGGTCATATACATCCTATACATCACCCCAGTATTATTTGTGACCCTTGTTTTTACCAGAACCAAAATCCGGAGCAAGTTTTCCTAGGTTGCTGCATTGTTTTCGTAACTTTTCGTGACTTAAGTTTTCGTATTTGTGTTTTGTATTCAGTCACTTGACGTTTGTACGTCTATATCGAGTATTATTTTGTTGATTTGCGTGAATAGACCATAGGTTTTGACCTATGTGAGATTCGGCTGTCGTTTGGTTTTGAATATGCGGCACGATATGTTATGATATATAGGTACCCTGACGAGTACTTAGAGACGACAAGCAAGTGCATGGAGACAACTAATTCTTCAAGCAAGAAGCAAGGTGAGTAGATCTATATCTACGGGGGAAGTCGGCTGGATGGCGTATTGCACCCCTGCAAACTTTGATGGAAACAAATTTATATATATAGATTACGATTAATGAAACCTTTAATAGAAGACTATAGATAGAGTAAAAAGGTAGTTAGAAAACTATATTAGAAACAATAGATAGTTAGAAGTGATATGATATGACTAGTGTGTGATTACGGAATTTAAGGATGACGTTTGATGATATTGCCGTTTAGGGTACTATAAGACTAGATAGCTGATCGCACGCCGAGAGCGTGTCGGATGTTCAAAGTTCTAAAGTTTACCGCGATCAAGACGGTGTCGCTATGCAGCTAGCCGGTTGAGCACGGGTCGATCCACAGGGAGATGGTTGTATTTCCGTTCTTGTCTTAGACGAGTCAATAAAGAATTTGTGTATGAGTTGTTCGATTCTATCCTAAGTGTATTATTAGCAAGTATAAAGTTGTTAAGAAAAAGATACGAGATTATAAGCTAAAGAAATCCGTACTCGAAACCTTTGAGCCGAGTCTTGACCAATTGAAGCTAGAGCAATCGGCAACAACGTGGATTAGGGGATTTAAGCGCGGTATTCGTGGAATCCGGCTTATTTACCCTTGTCCTTCCGTTCTTGTCTCTTGCTTTCGCCTCCGGCCAAACCGAACGCAACCGGTCGCGGTTAGGACTCACCGTTACCTTGTTAGGATAGGGTGCCTAACGGAGCGCTTGCGTATGGTTTGGGCGGAGTTCAATGGAAAATAATGGGAAAAGGAAAAGAGAAAAGAAAATCTTTAACTTATAATATCGTATTTCTTCTTAACAATAATAATTACATTCATTCACAAAATGAACAAAAGAGAGCAAAAGAAAAGAACAAAGAAAAGAACAAAGAAAAGAAAAGATTACAAGTAATTAAAGTGCATGAAATAAATTGCAAGTAATTAAAGACAAGAATGAAAAATGCAAGAAAGGAATTACAAGAACCATAGAGCTCAAAACAAGCATGGGATCAATAGCCAACCCTTAAACTTGCAAGCTCAATCAAGAGGTTGCAAGATCAAGAGAAGGGTAAAGAACGCATGTGAAATGAAGCACTAAGGAGAGAACGAAATAATACAACCCCTTGAGACCAATGACCAAAACTTAAACTTGCAAGCTCACTTAAGAGGTTGCAAGATCAAGTTAAGGTAGAGAGCTCAAGGGGGAAGCTACACAAAAAGAATAATACAAAAACCTTCATCTTTATTCACATCCACAAAAAGCTCTCACTACATTTCCATGGAGGAAGAATGAAGAAGAAGAAGAAGAACTATACAAAAGACTACAAAAGAGTGGAAAAAAAATTGGACCCTTGGCTTAGCTCAAATCTGCTGTATTTATAGGCAGGGAGTTGAAGATCTAGGGCAACAAACTGGACCCATGTGAAAAGACCATCCTACCCCCCAAAGCCCATGCCCTGAAGCGCCTGTACGGCCGCGGATCCGCCGCCAATAGCCCCTATTGGCCACGGATCCGCGCCCTTACAGTAGGGTTAGGGTGTGGGCAACTTTGTACTTCCCTGGTCTGCTGTCCCCTGTTGTCTGGTACATGTATTTTCTGATAATTTCTTCCAGAATATCTTTAGATTCTTAGTCCAAGATTGCATCTTTTCTTCACTTTTGACTTTATCTCTCTTGAGCTCCGCGCACCCATTGATTCTTGTGCTGCCCCCCTCGTGCTCTGTGCTTGTCCGAGACACGAATGACCACTGTCATATGTCTTGTCTCTGGAACTGGTACTCGGCACTGGACGGATATGGATGACCGGAACCCGGCTTTTATCTGCTGTGACAGATGTTCTGTATTTGGTGTAACTGTGGAGATTTTGTCTTGATTTGCAATGTTTGGACTGAAAACCTGTACTCTGTAAATATGTAACAAACACGGATTAAAAGTACCTACCTATAAACACACGAGCATAAGAATGGGCGGTATAAAATGCAGTATTCTGTGATGAAAAAATACCCACAAACTTAACTTTTGCTCGTCTCGAGCAAAACCAATTATTCACAAAAAAGTAAAAGATCCTAACCGCACTTTCGCAGGGAACGCGATTGCACTGAGCACGTGCAACAAGCCGTTAAACCTCTAGGTGTCCCTAGTAGGAGGAGTGTTGTCTCCTGAGGGTTTTCAGCGGATACTACCCACAAAATCCGGTCAAGTTGGTTTTGTAAAATAACTAAGATTCAAACCCTAAAGTTTTGTTTTAGAAAATAGCAATTCTATAATCCTAAGTCTAGACCATCGAACCTTTATTTTTCACACCTCGCTTCTTATTTAACTACAGATTTTATATGTCTTTACGTGTAATGCAAATAGTGTCGTTAAGTTCCAGAAGGATCGATTAAAGTCATCATGTCGCATAAAAAAGCCCAGATAACAATTTTAAAAGGATCACATAAGTTTTATAAAGAGTTAAGCATTTTTCAAGTTTCGTTTTCCAGTAAGGTTTCAACTTCAGAATTTCAATCTTCCTTAACAGGAAACTGAGTCGTATTTTTCACTCCACCTTTTTCTTGTTTTCATTTCATACACACCTCTGTGAACGTGCAATAGTCTTTATCATAGAATAAAACCTTCATATCTCCGTTAAAATTTTTTTTTATAAAAGCCTGTCTTTTATCAAGATTATTCTCACACAAAGAACCGTTAGGAATTTTAACTCGGAGAGAACACTTGCTTGACTTTGTTTTAAACTGGACTTTCTAGGCTTCTTAGCGAGCTTTGGGCCAATGCACCCAAACCAGTTGGTTTTAGGGCATTAGGTGCTGAAACACCCCAGCGGACTTAATTACTCAAGTTACCTAGGTCCAAAAACAAAAGACAGTTTGTCGTGAAAATCAGATGATTTAATACGAACGGAGATATGACCGGTAGTTCAAATATTTTTTTGGATAAAAGACGTGTTTAGTGGGTTTGGTGTGTAATCATTCCAATCAAGTTTTAGATGGGTTATTTTTCAGACTTAGCTCCAATTACGGCATCAATAACATTCCTTCATATTCGCTTTACTTCATAAACTATTCTTGGCATTACTTATTTCAGAACAAACCTATTTGATCCTCAGAAAATCATTTATCTGTTTAAAAGTTTAAACATGAAAGACTTGTCATCTAATTCCCAAAATTCACGACACGTGTAGTGTGATGTAAAGACGTATATCAGCTATAGTTAACATCAAAGGAGAGTTATCTTTCAGGTTTTCAAAATCTAAACATAAGATTTAGTTATTCCTATTTTTTCAAACAAAAACCGTCGAATGTTGAATCAGAGTTCTTCCACAATCTAACTTGACAAAAAAGTTTTTATATTTTTAGAAAATTTTCAGATTTTTATGGATTTTATGGATTTAATATGCAGATGCAAAATATACATATGAATGCGAAGGAAGAAAGCTTACCGAGCACACCCCCAAACTTAAACTTGACAGTGCCCTCACTGTCAGGCTATACCAAGAGGGTTAAAATTGCCGGGGCTTCCTAGAAACAAATTATATACAAAACAAAAAGGAAAACAAAAATATATACAAAAAAGTGTCCCCCCCAACCTTAAGTAAAACAGTGTTTCCACTGTTACGCGTTGAAATTCAGGATTTAGGGGGGAAAGAACAGTATCAAGCTATACAAGGCCTTACACAGGCCAAAAGTGAGCACCAACCATTCAAAGATTTTATCGCTATAATGTACAGGTTGGTGGAAGAAGGCGTAGAGAAAAGAGAAGGACAATACGCGAGACCGTATGCGAAGAGAAGCGGGATACGGTCTCGGTATATGAGAGGAAGAAGAATGGCGGAAGGGAAAAAGAAGTGGAATACGAACTTGAGGGTGCAAATGGAGTAAATAGATTAGCACAATTTGTGACGACCGATGTGTGAAAAGCGATTGTGCTAATATATTTACCCGTCGAGAAATGGGGTCAAATCCCTCAAGGTTCGTGAGAAACCATGGGTACGCCGAACTTGGTAAACCAGACATATGAAATGAAAGTGAGACAGGTTCTTGCAAGGTCGGAACGATGGAAAGGATGGAGGGAAGTGGTTGAGGAAGGGTATCGGTTAAGGGTTCTGGAGGGTGTACACAGTCAGTGAAAGGAACAGGATGAATTGGAAAATCCGACTCATCATCTAGAACTGTTTCATCCTCAAAAATATCCTCAAAATTCTCCTCAAAATTTAGCACATCCATGCTCTTCTCTTCAAAGTCCAGACACATATGGGGTTCGGGAAAAACATTTAATGACTTGGGATGATGATTTGAAGAGACAAACTCAGCCAAATCTATGGGTTCATCATCCAAAATATCCCCAGCGTCAATATCCTCAATCAAGTGAAAATCAATATTCTCAGACACCGCATCAAAAGCATGGATTTCAATCAATTCAGGTTCTAAGATGGAGGTGTAGAGGTCAAAAGGATTGGGTGTGGTTTCACTTGGCAAGGTCCCTTCACAATCTGGCAAATCAAACACTACAAAGTCGCACAACTCATTAAACATTCTATCTTCAACTGATAATTCATTTGGGACACTTGATATACTTTCAACACAGGAGTTGTGGGATTCAATTTGAGATGGGTAGGTTTGATTTGGAAGGGTATACAACTCACTTTCTCCACTCAAATTCTTCGCCTGTCCTACCGCCTCATCATACATTGGAAAATTTGGAGCTAGCTGGAAACTAGCTACCGGGTCAGTAGGTTGTATGAGAGCGGCCATGGACGCATTCAAATCCATCATCTGTTGGCTTGACGCTACCCTAAAGTCTTCCAATGACTGTTCTAGACTAGACATTGGTTGTGAAGGGGTTTCAGTAAAAGATTCAAAGTTGTTTGGATACTAAAAATTCCCAAAAGGCTGTGTAGAAGCAATGTCTAGGGAAGGTGCAAAAGTTGGGTAGGACTGGTAGGAATTGAATGGTTGGACAGGAGTAGGATCAACATTGGAATAAGAAGGTGAATGGAATTGTTGATCCCAAGAATTTGTAGTGGTGAAAGGAGTGAAAGATCGGCTTCGAGATTGTTCAATATGTTCAGCAATAGACATAGGTCTCGGGGTTACAACTGGATTTTCAAAAGGGGTATCAACGCAAGAAGGTGTGAATGTTTGAAACGGTTGATACGAAGTGGATTGCGGGGTCCAGTTGTTCGTCCTAGACGCGTCTATCCGATCTTTCAAAGAAATTTTTGGCATGGATGGATCGTTCGAAGTTCAACCAAAACAAGAACCGTAGGAAGTAATGTCTGGTTGTGGGTACCAAAGTTCGGCAAGAGTTTTTTCGAGGTGGGGTACCCATGATATGAAGAGAGAGAAAGAAAGGTAGAGAAAAGGAGGGGAAAAAGAATGTGATTTTTTTTTTTTTGAATATTAACAAAAGAATGAAATATACACAAAAAAGAATATTGACAAAAACAATCACGACACAAAAATACCACACACCTAATCGTTCTAGGGTTCACCTAGGTCAACTAGACCTGCTCCAGAACTTGATTGTCGAAGTAAAACTGTGTCGAGAAACAGGCTCAAGATACACTGATCACGAGGCCAGGTAAGTGCAGAGATAAGGGGAGGTTTTCCAACGCTTTCGCGAAGTTCCTTAATTAAATAACCCTTTCTCTTTTGGCGGTTTCGCCGTTAACACTTTCCTAGACACCCCGTAAACAATATACCGTTAAGAAAGGTTCTAAATACAGTTAACTTCTCCTAGTGAGCGCGAAGTCCTTAAGGCTTATTGTCTAGTTTCTTTTAAATTTTTGTGCGGGTAAACGTTATGCTCAAGTTCGTGATTTGTGGGCTACGGAAAAGGTGATGAAATCCTTTACCGTATATTGTGGGGTTCGCTTTCCCTTAAGTCCGTATTAATGTATGCAATGCGCAATTCAAAAAATTCTATAAAGAATCAAACAATCGTTTTTTAGTTTAAGCGCGGCGCTGCAACAAATACGGGTTAGTCAATTTTTAGCGTTTGCTAGCGAACTTGCAAAGAATCCTGCAAAGAATAGTATATTGGATGCGTCGGATTTGAGAAGAAGGTGTTAGTAAAGTACGTACCGTTAAGTTTTGGGTTAGGAAACCCCTGTTGAATCAAATCCGGTAAGCTTGAAAGGTTCGCTTGCGCGGGTCAAACTACCCGGATCTTTGGCACTATACTTCGTAATCACCTTAACTTTGAATGTACACTTTGCTCCCACAATTGCAGTTTGCAAATACGCAAAAATCTGCACACTTGCCCACAAAATTGATCAAAAAAAACAAAAAGATTTTTTTTTTATGTTTTTTTTTTAAATATATACAAAAAGAATATTAACCCGAATAACAAGAAAGAAAATACGCTACCGTATCCCCGGCAACGGCGCCATTTGATCGCACGCCGAGAGCGTGTCGGATGTTCAAAGTTCTAAAGTTTACCGCGATCAAGACGGTGTCGCTATGCAGCTAGCCGGTTGAGCACGGGTCGATCCACAGGGAGATGGTTGTATTTCCGTTCTTGTCTTAGACGAGTCAATAAAGAATTTGTGTATGAGTTGTTCGATTCTATCCTAAGTGTATTATTTGCAAGTATAAAGTTGTTAAGAAAAAGATACGAGATTATAAGCTAAAGAAATCCGTACTCGAAACCTTTGAGCCGAGTCTTGACCAATTGAAGCTAGAGCAATCGGCAACAACGTGGATTAGGGGATTTAAGCGCGGTATTCGTGGAATCCGGCTTATTTACCCTTGTCCTTCCGTTCTTGTCTCTTGCTTTCGCCTCCGGCCAAACCGAACGCAACCGGTCGCGGTTAGGACTCACCGTTACCTTGTTAGGGTAGGGTGCCTAACGGAGCGCTTGCGTATGGTTTGGGCGGAGTTCAATGGAAAATAATGGGAAAAGGAAAAGAGAAAAGAAAATCTTTAACTTATAATATCGTATTTCTTCTTAACAATAATAATTACATTCATTCACAAAATGAACAAAAGAGAGCAAAAGAAAAGAACAAAGAAAAGAAAAGATTACAAGTAATTAAAGTGCATGAAATAAATTGCAAGTAATTAAAGACAAGAATGAAAAATGCAAGAAAGGAATTACAAGAACCATAGAGCTCAAAACAAGCATGGGATCAATAGCCAACCCTTAAACTTGTAAGCTCAATCAAGAGGTTGCAAGATCAAGAGAAGGGTAAAGAACGCATGTGAAATGAAGCACTAAGGAGAGAACGAAATAATACAACCCCTTGAGACCAATGACCAAAACTTAAACTTGCAAGCTCACTTAAGAGGTTGCAAGATCAAGTTAAGGTAGAGAGCTCAAGGGGGAAGCTACACAAAAAGAATAATACAAAAACCTTCATCTTTATTCACATCCACAAAAAGCTCTCACTACATTTCCATGGAGGAAGAATGAAGAAGAAGAAGAAGAACTATACAAAAGACTACAAAAGAGTGGAAAAAAAATTGGACCCTTGGCTTAGCTCAAATCTGCTGTATTTATAGGCAGGGAGTTGAAGATCTAGGGCAACAAACTGGACCCATGTGAAAAGACCATCCTACCCCCCAAAGCCCATGCCCTGAAGCGCCTGTACGGCCGCGGATCCGCCGCCAATAGCCCCTATTGGCCGCGGATCCGCGCCCCTACAGTAGGGTTAGGGTGTGGGCAACTTTGTACTTCCCTGGTCTGCTGTCCCCTGTTGTCTGGTACATGTATTTTCTGATAATTTCTTCCAGAATATCTTCAGATTCTTAGTCCAAGATTGCATCTTTTCTTCACTTTTGACTTTATCTCTCTTGAGCTCCGCGCACCCATTGATTCTTGTGCTGCCCCCCTCGTGCTCTGTGCTTGTCCGAGACACGAATGACCACTGTCATATGTCTTGTCTCTGGAACTGGTACTCGGCACTGGACGAATATGGATGACCGGAACCCGGCTTTTATCTTCTGTGACAGATGTTCTGTATTTGGTGTAACTGTGGAGATTTTGTCTTGATTTGCAATGTTTGGACTGAAAACCTGTACTCTGTAAATATGTAACAAACACGGATTAAAAGTACCTACCTATAAACACACGAGCATAAGAATGGGCGGTATAAAATGCAGTATTCTGTGATGAACAATAGCCGACGTAAATGTGTCATCCGAACCATACCTATTTTCAAACCGAAGACTCGTATGAATCTTTTAAACCGACACCTTTTGGGACGTTACGGATTTTCAAATGATATCTTTTCCTTAAAAACACCGTTGCCCTACTTTCAAAACTACGATTCGCATCTTTCAAAAACTATTTGTATGGTTCGGGTGCGTATGTTAGATTATATACGTATGCTTATAGTAAATGTAGAATGTATTTGTAAAATTGACTTGATGTGGGATATAAATGCGATGAAAAGAATATATGACGTGATATGATGATTTGATGATATGTTGGTATACGGATGCGAGTCGATTGAGATGATCGATACCCTGCCAGTCCCCTGATATGTGATTGTTGCGGATATGACCTGGGAAATAGGTATATAGAGATATTTATATATGTTGTGAATCGTGAGTGATAGCCGTACGAGACGTTAGGTCCGTACCCTCCTCGTCTAATATGTTGACAGGATCCCTGATAGCTTAATGACGTCGTACGATGATTTTCTATACCTGATGAGTTTGACTTGATGTTTGATCCACACCCTTGACTAGAGGATGCCGTACGATGGATTATACCATACGCGATGTTGTGAGGCTGGATGCGGATTGATAGATTCACCGACTTGGTCTTGTAGACACGTATACCTTATAGCTTTTAGCTGATGATTTACCTTATGCTGCATTCATGTTATTCGGATTGCACTACTTGTACCTGTGCTAGTACACCTGCACCATTATCGATGATGCGTACGTTATACTTACAGCAATTTGCCGGCTCACACACTTCATCATCGATAATTGCCACGTCACTACACAGTAGAATTGCTGCATCATGACATGACTCCTTGCATAATTTATTTGCTATTGTTGCATATGGACCTTTATACGAAGTTGCATTTGACATTGGAGAAATTGGGAACCACAGGATATATTTTAAAAACTGGAATCATTAAAAAGAGAGGTTTTCCCTTAATATGTTACATCACTGTTCCATGTTGCATGATATACGGATATGCTTACATTTCGATCATATGTCGTGCTTTAAGAATATACGCATTGAGATATGCTGTTTTCATGAGATTTCTGGATTTGAGAACCGTGGCTATTTCAAAAGAAAGCATGTACTGTTTTAAAAACCCATTTTCTCTTGATATAATATTTTAGTGCGTCCACCATGCGTTTTCTCGGTTCTGTGACGTGTGACATGTGAAACCCGATTCAAGGAGCTGGATGAGGCCGATTGCGGGTACATGGTGGACCGGTATGGAACCCCGAGGCGAGAACGGATTTGCTGTGCAGTAGACGGTGAGCCTGGCAGAGGGACCACCGACTACCGGTGATAGTATTTGGACTTGGCGGTTATCCGGAGGATACCGATCGGAGTAGAGAGATGGATATGAGGGCCGACCAGGGTGTGCTGCACCTGAGATATATGAGGATTTACATGTCCATGCTGGACACGGGTTTCATGATGTTTTCGAGTGTCGATGTTGGACACCCAGGTTCCATGATTTTTATGTGTCGCGAGGGACACCCGTTGATTTATATCCTCATAATTTCTTGCATATGCTGTTATGATATTTACAGATATTGATTATATTGTTGGATGATATCGACATGCATACATACATTGGTTATATGGTTGGATGAGATCCACATGCATGCATACATTGATTATATTGTTGGATGATATCCACATGCTGATTGACATTGATATTAGTGTTGGCACATATACAGACCCGGTCACCTGAGATATCATAGTATTACCTTTATGATATATTTGACCTAGGAGGCGTTGTTTATTCGATTTCTACTTATAGATGTTTTTCTATTCACATGTTGGCAACTCACCCCGTTGTGCCACAGTTCTTGCAGGTCAACCGCATGGATCAGTAGCGGTATCGCTGGCACATACCTACTTTTGGGTCGTTTGCTTAGTAGGTGGGGCATTTGTATCATGCCCACTCTTGTATTTACTATTTCATATTGTATCTACTCAACTCTATCAAATCAAACTAATAACTGTATAAGTAATGAGACTTAATGAGACTTGTAGTTGCGAGACTTGAGCGATAGGTTTTATGTTCGCCTTTTGGGTTGATATCTCGTTCTATTCTTTTTTTTTGGTGTTGATCTTCGCCATTGGGTGTCGTATACTTATATATACTGTCTTGCGTGGTTGTGATCCGCCGTTTGGCGAAGAGCTAGCTCCCACTTGGGGATGCCTTTATCATTATTATGTATTTGTTGTTTTGGATCAAAATATACAAAGGAGGTACAGCCCAAATTTTTAAAAGACGAAACATGTTTTCAAACTAGTAAATTTCACTTGCATTTTCATGTTCCTTTTCCATGCATTTAAGAAAACTTGATTTCATTGTACCTTTATTTCAAAACTTCACCTCTTTAATATTCTTAAAAAGGTTTAGATTTCTGAGTTTCCGCTTACTTGAATTACGTTACGCCTTTAGACGTTGCGTGATTTAAGCGCTGGTCACAAGATTATATTTCGGGTCGTGACACTATTAGATATGGTGCGCTCTATGATGAGCACCGCTGAGTTGCCTATTTTCTTTTGGGGTTATGCGCTTGAGACAGCAGCATACCTATTGAATCAAGTTCCTTCTAAATCTGTACCTACAACACCATATGAGATATAGAGTGGGAATAGACCGTATCTTAAACAAGTTAAGATATGGGGTTGTCCGGCCTATGTCAAAAGGCAAAATCGATACAAACTCGAGGCACGATCAGTTCTCTGCAAGTTTGTGGGATATCCAAAGAATTCATATGGATATCTATTCCACCACAGTGAACAACAAAAGGTGTTTGTTGCTCAACATGCCACCTTTTTGGTAAAGGAATTTCTTGCAAAAGAAATTAGTGGCGAAGCGGTAGAGCTGGAAGAAGTTCCAGCAGAACAAACTACAACTGAAGATTTGGTGGAACCAGACGACTTGATAGCAGCCAACGAAGCTCAGCCTCTCCGCCGATCTAGTAGGGTTCCTCATCCACCAGAGAGATACTACGGTTTTCTCATAGATGGTGGGAGTGAGGATTGCATCATGGAAGATGATGACCCGACTAGCTTCGAGCAGGCCATCATGTGTCGGGACTCTATGAAATGGCTAGATGTAATGCGATCTGAGATGGAATCCATGTACACCAACAATGTATAGACTTTGGAAATTGCTCTTGAATGGGTAAAACCTATTGGGAGAAAATGAATCTTTAAGAAGAAACTTGGTGTAGATGGAAAAGTTGAGACTTTTAAAGATAGCCTTGTTCCAAAGCGTTTTCGTCAACGACCAGGTGTGGATTATGACGAAACATTTTCTCCAGTGGCTATGCTTAAGTCTATCCGGATCTTACTTGCCATTGCTGCATTCCATGACTACGAAATCAGGCAAATGGATGTTAAGACCGCCTTTCTAAATGGTGATTTAGAGGAGTGCGTGTACATTACTCAGCCAGAAGGCTTCATAGACAGTGGGAGCAGTGGAAAGGTGTGCAAGTTGCTTAAATCCATCTACGGGTTAAAGCAGGCATCGCGGAGTTGGAACATCTATTTTGATTTTGTAGTCAAAGAGTTTGACTTCATCAAAAACATAGATGAACCTTTTATTTACAAGAAGGTGGCAGACAGTAAGGTTGTCTTCCTCGTATTGTACGTGGATGACATACGCTTGATAGGAAATGATGTTCCTATGCAGCACTCGGTCAAGCTCTTCTTATCACAAAGATTCTCAATGAAAGATATAGGTGATGCCTCCTGCATTCTGGGGATTAAGATCTATAGAAATAGATCTAAACGGATACTGGGATTGTCCCAATCCAGGAACATTGAAACCATACTAAAGAGGTTTAGTATGGAATAATCCAAGCGTGGGAACTTACCCACGATCTCTGGACTCACTCTCTCTAAAGAGATGTCTCCCAAGACTGATTTAGAGAGAGCTCGCATGCAAGGGATACCCTATGCTTCGACAGTAAGCTCGATCATGTATGCGATGCTATGTACCAGACCTGATGTAGCATACTCACTAAGTGTAGTGAGTAGGTATCAAGCAGATCCTGGAGAGAATCACTGGATAGCTGTGAAGAACATTCTCAAGTACTTGATAAGGACTAAATAGATGTTCTTGGGGCATACTAACGGAGAACTCCAGGTGGAGTCCTTTACCGATTCGAGCTTCCAAAGTGATAAGGATGACTCTAAGTCGCACTCGGGATTGGTCTTTACCCTCAATGGAGGGGCTGTGTGTTGGAAGAGTTCCAAACAGGAAACCATGGCAAACTCGATGATGGAGGCTAAATATCTCTGCCAACGATGCTGCCAAAGTGGCTGTCTGGATAAAGAAGTTCATAACTGAACTTGGAGTGGTTCCGTCCATTGAGTATCCAATACCTTTGTATAGTGATAACAATGGAGCTGTGTCTTTGGCCAAGGAACCCTGGTCCCATCAGAGATCCAGGCACATTCTGAGACGGTATCACCTGATCCGTGTGATAGTTGATCACCGGGAGATCAAGGTTAGGAGAGTTGATACGAAGGACAACACTGCAGATCCACTCATGAAGGCCATACCCCAGATACATTTTGAGAGACTCTTCGGGTTGTTGGGTATGAGATACTACAACAGCTGGTCGTAGTGCAAGTGGGAGATTGTTAGTTATATATATGCCCAAGAGGCCATTATTGTACATATGATGTATATTATAGTGGATGCTTGGATATATATAGAGAGGACTTTCTTGCTCGACATGATAATATGTTATCTGGTTGCACTTTATCTTAACATGTTTACTTGTATTGGTTTACTGTCTTGCTCTCACATGTTGATAAAGCCCTTAGGATTTGTACTTGATTACTAGGAGTATGATGGAGATCATACTAGTGGGGCAAGGTTAGTCAACGAGTACATCCTATAATTGTTCCTAGTCGAGGGTGTATCGAGACAGAGCATCGATACTCCAGAGTAGACTAGCGTATACGCATCTTGAACCATATGATGGGCGATGGATGATCCCACATCCATTGGTGTTTGACATCAATGATGGTATGCGGGTGCTCAGTGGTGACTGGGTACACTGAACGGACTCGCCGAGAACTCCTAGATGGTATTATACCTATCGTCAGATAGCAGTTCTCTGGTGACACTGGTACAGGTTATTCTGTAGACCCGAGATCGTCATAGTGTCTTGTGTGATTCCTACCGTGCTTTGATTTCCACCTTACCATGCTCACAAGAACGTGCAAAACGGTGGCTTTTGGGTACAGTCCCAAATCACATGGAGGAAATGAGCGATAGGAGGGGTTGCGTCTCTCCCGATATTGGGGGTTGATGCCGCGCTGTGTTCGATTGGCTATAACTGGAAGTCCCTAGCCAGGGCTGATATAGAGATCTACTGGTAAGCGTTATCAGTAGTTTCTCGACCCGTTATGAGCCACACATCGACACGAGTTATCGGTTACTAGGGTCTGACGTTTACCACCTCTAGACTGGATATGCGACATATCAGACGAAGTGACCGGACTGTACGGGAGTGTTACTGGTCGGATTCACAGGAGTGTGAGCAGATTTGCTTGTTGATCTTCTGATCGATCAATACCCGGTCGGCTATTACGTTTAGCTGACCGCTTGCAGCTTGTGGATGTTTGATATGATCATCACCTACTGCAGGCATATTGACGAGTCTTTAGAGTCCTACACAGAGGTTTCCTGGCTCAGGAAAAACGGAGTAGGACCACATATGTGATATGTGCGCGGCCGAGATTAATACGATAAATGATACCGTATTCTATTCTCGCGATATGTGATATCGGCCGGGTACATGAGATATAACCGGGTCATCGGATCAAGTGTTGATTCGATGAAATGATATATTTTATATTAGTCGGTTATATGTGATATAGCCGGATTATCGGATCAAGTATTGATTCGATGATTTAATGTATAATTATATATGTGATATATTATATAACATTAACTAATATAAGCTCACTTAAGTAATTCTTTTTCTCATTTTGGATACATTGATATATATGTGATATATGTTAAATGTTTTCTTTTCTTTTATTACTAAATTATATATATGTGATATGTATAATTGTAACATGCTGGGTTATAAATGCAATTAGGGTTTATGAGTGTTAAACCATGCTAGGGTTAATGTTAGGGTATATATTTATAATTAAGTAATTCAAAAATTGTGGATATTTTTCATGGTTGATATTTTGATGGAAGCTTGTGGAAGCTTGTAGACTATATTGACTTTGTCCACTCTTTTTGTCTAGCATAGGATATTTATCCACCTCATCTTTAACCTTAGCTAATGGTTTAGTCTCTACATGGGTTAAGGATGATAAACTTGACCCAAGGTTGCATTTCTAACCACACAACAATTATTCTCATCACTTCATCTTCTTCTTCCTCAAAAAGCTTGCTAGCTTTGTCAATGGTGATGAAATAAATTAAGAAAAGGAAAACTAAAGAAAGCAAAATTCCTACTCCATCATCCTCTTATATACTATCCATATAGATTAGAGTGTTACCTTCACTAATTCATAATTAGTGAAGAGTTAGCTTGAGTTTGTGTTTCCTCAAGGTAGATCGTCTTGGATTTTGAAGACTTCAAGTAAGATGTATCATTCACCTCATGGAGCCTCTCTAGAGTCCGGAAGCTTGATGATCACAGCGAAAGGACCATAACTCGGAGCTTAAGAAGCGAAGGAACGGACTACAAAGGTTGTAATTCCTCTCTCTTAGATGTAAAGTTGTTTATATGCAAAGTTAACCCTAATTCTCTAGTTATGATCTTGATTAAGGTTTCATAGCACCCCAAAATTTTATAAAAAGGCATGGATGATGCTTTGCAAAACCTTGTTTTCGTGCTATAGAACTACACCGATAGAAAGAAAAAACTGCTTGTCCAACCTCCACACGAACTTCTTTATCCATTTCTCTTCAGTGTCCACCAAGTAAGGAGCATATCGAACCGCTGAGTAAACTAAAAGTCATACCTGGAAACTTCCATCCCTTAAGTCTTATGCAAAGACTCGAAACTATGGGCTCGACATCTTGAACATTCTCCGGATGGAAACGAGCAAGAAATATGGCTGTGAACTCATCCCAAGTCATAGGAAGTAGGTCTGCAGCTCAGCCTCTCTTAATTGACTCGCACCACATCTGAGCAAGACCTTTATAGACGAGAACTAGCAAGCTCAATCCATATCTCGTCAGAACATCTATGTGAACGACGTGTAAGGATTCTTTTAACACCTTGCCTAGGATTAGGGTTACATCACATATGCTATAACAAAAATTTAGAGGGTGCTAAACAATTCTAACCATGAATCGAACTAGAAAGTTAGGGTAACATCTATTTGTATCACATACAAACTAGTGTCTAACACTAAGTGGGGAGAAATACAACCTTTGTAGACCTCCTTTGTTGACTCCTAGGATCTCCTAGAGTTTGAACCGGCTCACTTGAATCCTTCCAAGTCGACGACGATCCACCCGGAGTCCGTTTGCTCGAGCTCCTTGCTCCACTTGATCAAAATGAAGATGAAGTAAACAATCTACTCTAATAGGCTGACAAGTGTAGAATGGTGATGTGGTTTGTGTTCTCACTTAAAAACCCTTTCTTTTTCTTTTCTACACTCAATGGAAAAACTCAAGAGAGCATGAGAGAGGAAGAAGATGAAGATGGCTAGCTTGAGCTCATTTGTGATAATGATAATATCTCATGATAAAAATGAGAAATGAAAATAGATATATGAGTCACACTCGTATACAAACCATGGTTAATAAATATCTAGATATTTTCATATGTGAGTTAAAGAACATATGAAATTAAACAATGGACTTACTTTGGTCAAGTAAAGAATAGAGATGAAGAAAAATCAAACATGATTTAATCATTTCTTTTTCTCAATAATGAAAATATATATACATATATATCTACCATGTGGGTCTTGCATTGCCATCTCTAGTGTATCAACAACCATGACACATATGTATGCATGTATGTATGCATTCACATCAACATGTGTATGTGCATACGACACACATCCGAATAGAAAAGGTTTATATAAATAAGATAAAAGTCAATATTAAATCAACACTTGATTTAATAAATCGGTCATATCTCATAAGACACGACAAATAGAAAACGCCCGATTAGAACACGGTATCATATAAACACATTTAATCGAGCTCCCGCGCATATCTCATATGCACACCACATCGTTTCGCCTGAGCTAGGAAACTCCTGTATGGGACTCTATGACTCGTCAATACGCCGGCAGTAGGTGATGATCATGTCAAACACCCACAAGCCGCAAGCGATCAGCTAAACGTAACGGCTACCCGGGTATTGAGCGATCAGAAAAAGAACAAGGGAACCTGTCAAAACTCCCGTCGAGCCAACTGGCAACACTTACCGTACAGTCCGATCTCTTCGTCAGATATGCTGCATATTGAGTCTAGGGATGGTATCGTCGACTCCAATAACTCATTAAGTCATGTCGGTGTATGGCTCATAACAGATTGAGAAACTACTGATAACACTTACAAGAAAATCTCAGCATCCGTGGCCAGGGACTTCCTGTTATAGCCAATTGAACATAGCGCAACATCAACTACCAATACCGGGAGAGACGAAACCCCTCCTATCGCTCATTGCCTCCATGTACCTCGGGACTGTACCGAAAATCCACCTGTTTGCACGACTCAGTAAAGCCGTGCTAGGGTGGAGATCAAAGTACAGCGGGTTGACACAAAAGACGCAATGATGATCTCGGGTCTACAGACTAACCTGTACCAGTATCACCTGAGAACTGATATCCGACGATAGATATAATACCACATTGGATTTCTCGGCGAGCCCGTTCTGTTTACCCAGTCTTCACTGAGCACTCATATAAAATCTTTTGTGTCAGTGCAGGGTTGCCTAGAACGGCAGAAAGGTTTTGGGAGGCATCGTTCATCCCAATTTAAAATTTTAGCCGTACTAGCTAACCCTAACCTAGAATCGTATACTAGAAAATCCGACGAAACATAATACAAACAACTTTGCTAAAGAAGTGAACAAGGAATACAACCTTTGTAGACCGGTCCTTCACTTCAATAGCTCCATGTAGTAGTTCCTTCACAAGGATTATGAACTCCCGGACTCTTGAGAGGCTCCCATGAAGAAATGAACAAGCTTGCATCGAAGACTTCGAGGCTGAAGATGATCTACGTCGAGGAGACACTAACCTAAGCTATCTCTTCACTAATTGTGGAATTATTGAAGAAAACACCCCATACTAAATGGCAAGTAGTAAAGGATGATGAAGCAGGAATTTTATTCATTTTAGAAGTAATTTTCTCACACTTTTTCTCTCATCTCCATTGGAGATAGAAACTTTTGGATGAAGAAAAAGAAATATCTCTCATGAATAATATCAAGTAGAGAGAGGCAAATAAGGTGAGTTAATATCATATATTAATCTTTGTAGAGACTTAACCATGGATAGAATAATGGTTGGGTTTATAAATATCTTAGGCAAAACAAAAGTTGTGGACTAAGTCGATGCAAAACCAAGTTTCTCAAAGCTTCTTGCCATGACAAAAAATGCCACCATTTTTATTTACCAAAATAAATAAAAACCCTTCATTATACATAGCATAGTGTAAGTCATACACACAACCAAGTTGCATGTATCATCAAGCAAGACAGAAAACTTTGTACACTTATAAATATCAAATATATACACATGCAAAAAACAAGTGAGAAAATAAATCGTAAGTGAGCTAATACTAGTTAATGTAAATTAATATATCAAAAATATAATTACATTAGATTATCAAATCAACTCTTGATTTAATAATCCGGCTTTATCACATATAATCGACCAATATCATATGTAACAACTTATCGAATCAACACTTGATCCGATAACCCGGCTATATCACATATAACCGACCGATGTCATAAATTGCGAGAATATAATATGGTATCACATATGGTATTAATCTCGGTCCTGTACATATCACATATGTGCTCCTACTCCGTTTCGCTTGATCCAGGAAACCTCTGTGTAGGACTCTAAAGAATCATCAAGACGCCGGCAGTGGGTGATGATCATATCAAACACCCACAGGCCGCAAGCGGTCTGCCAAACGTAACGGCCACCAAGGAATTGAGTGATCTGAAGATCAACAAGCAAGCCTACTCATACTTCTGCGAATCCAATCAGTAACACTACCGTACAGTCCGGTCTCTTCGTCTAATATGTCGCATATCTCGTCTAGGGGTGGTAACGTCAGACCCTAGTAACTCGATAAGTCGTGTCGATGTGATGCTCATAACAGGTCGAGAAACTACCGATAACACTTACCAGTATATCTCTGAATCAGCCCAGGCCAGGGACTTCCTGTTATAGCCAATCGAGTATAGCGCAACATCAACCCCCAACACCGGGAGAGACGAAACCCCTCCTATCACTCATTGCCTCTATGTGATTCGGGAATGTACCCAAAAGCGACCGTTTTGCTTGTTCTCTAGAACGTGGTAAGGTAGAAATCAAAGCACAGTGGGAATCACACAAGACTCTATGACAATCTCGGGTCTACAGACTAACCTGTACTACTATCACCAGAGAACTACCATCTAACGTGAGGTATAATACCATCTAGAAGTTCTCGGCGAGTTCGTTCAGTGTACCCAGTCTTCACTGAGCACCCGTATACTATCTCTGATGTCAAACACCAATGGATATGCGATCATCCATCGCCCATCTACATGGGTCGAGAAGCTATACGCTACTCTACTCTGGTATATCGATGCCCTATCTCGATACACCTATGACTAGGAACATTTGAAGGATGTACTTACCAACTACTTTGTGTTAGTGTATATGCCCTAGAGGCCATTACTGTATCATACTAGCTTGTATATTACTTAATGGAAGCTTGGGATATTCACAGTTGTATAGACAATCTTGCTCAAAATGGTAGTTTGCTACTTGGTTTCTTTCTACTTCAATATGTGCATGTATTTCTTTCAGCATATCGCTTATACATATTAGTAGAGCCCTTAGGATCTTTGCTTGATTACCAGCGTTGTGATGGCAGTCATACTTGTGGGGGCTGGGTAATCCATAAGCACAACCTTATACAGGTCCCTAGTAGTAGGACTATCGAGACAGGGCATCGATACTCCGGAGTAGACTAGCGTATACGCTTCTCATCGCAGCACGGGAGGTGGTCTGTCCCACAGCCATCAGTACGTCGTACAAGAGATAGTATGCGGGTGCTCGTTAGGTTACGAGTACACTAGACAGGACTCGTCAGGAACTGATGGTTGGTATTATACCTATCGTCGGTTATCAGTTCCCAGGTGACATGAGTACAGCTTAGTCCGCTGACTTGACACTGTCAGTTCGCCTCGAGTGTGTTCCCACTGTACTTAGATTACTACCCACCATGACTCAAAAGAGTCGTGCAAACAGGTAGTAGTTGGGTGCAGTCCCGAAGCACTTGGAGGCAGTGACGGTTAGACAGGATTCGTCTCTCCCGGTATTGGGGGTTGACATCGCGCTGTGTCTAGGAAAGCCATTACATGAATAGTCCCTGGCCAGGGTAAGCGAGATATACTGGTAGGTTTCCAGTGTTATCTCAGGGTGTTCTGGGCTACACTCCGACACGACTTGTACCGCTATTAGGGGACTGACGTTCACCACCCCCTAGGCCCGCCATGCGATGTATCAGACGAACAGACTGGACTGTACGGAGATTGTCATATACAGGCTCAGTAGGAGTTCGGATGGGTTTACCTCATCGGCCTTCTTATCGACATCTACCTGGGGACCGTTACGTACCGCTAGTGCCGCTTGCGGTCTGTGGTTAAACCCACTGCCAGCGTAGTGTCGAGTCTTTAGAGTCCCACACAGAGAGTTTCCCTACACTGAGCGAAACGTGTAGAGGCCGTATGGTTTTATGGCAGGGCTGCGATCACTTACGTGCACTTGTGTGCGTATGCTGTTCTGGCAGGCAATACTAGTGGGCTTTGGTTTAAGCCGGATCGTAATATTGCATGGATGGATTTGTTTTGTCTTCTGTGCATTCGCATTCTGCGGAATGCGGATGCGGGTGTGTATGCACAGTTTTGATGAGCGATAAAGGAGGAGGTGCCCCATTAGAGTTTTGGCAGTTGGTTCGGCCAAAACCGTTATGTGGCAAGCTCATTAGGGTTTTGACAATTCGTTCGGTCAAAACCATTATGAGCCGGAGACATTATTTTACTAATCCTTTTTGTGATAATTTTGTGATGGCTAATTGCATTGACCATTTGACCACCTTGACCACTCTTGACTTTGTTGACCCGTTGACCGAAGTTGACCGTTGACCTTCATGAGAGGTCTACAATCTTCATTGGATTTCTTTTTCATTTTGTTTATGAAAATGGTCAATTCAATGTTGCATAAACTTTATCATGATAGGATTAGTAATGATGTTTTTTGTGTATTATTGCAACCATGGTTCATTCTCTCTAGCTCATAATTCATTTCTCATCATATCTCTTGAAAAAGAAATGAGAGAGCTCCATGGTTGTTCTCCTTCTTCTTCCTCTTCTTGATTCTTCCTTTGATCTCATGTGTTGAGAGAAAAAGGATCCCACTTGACAAAACCATCCCTCTACTACTTCTACACAACCTAGAACATCAAGACTAGCGATCTTGTTGCCCTAGTTGCCTCTGCTCGAGGTGTAGCTCGGTGTACATCTCTCGGATGGATCGTCTTCGACTCAAGAAGGCCGCGGAGGTGACCAAGGTCCGGATCGACCCTCGGAGTGTGGACGGACGAGTAGGACAGCGGAATGAAGACCCGAAGGACCGGTGTCATGAGGTATAATTTCTACGGCATAGTTGTTAACGCCTCTAATAGTTTGCTATTTTCTAGTTTAGCAAAGATCCGGCTTTTAGTCCATGTTGCCTTGCGCTAAATAATTGTTTTTCGCCGTTTCCGCCTTCCCGTAAGAACCGAGGTGAGCAACGTGGAGTTACAGTGGTATCAGAGACTAGCTAAACATAAACTAGCAAGTTAGCAAAGTATTTAGAATATCGATCGGAAAAAAGTCCTGAAACAAGTCCGAAAAAAAACCATGTTTCTGTCGAATTTTTATACTGCTCTAAAAATGATTTAACATACTTGAAAATTCGGCTCAGGGTTTTGTAGAAACGCAGCACAAAAACAGTCCACTAAATCGATCAAACCACCGTGGTGCCGCGGCAAGAACATGCTTCTTGCCGCTGTTCCGCGGCCGATTTGACTCGGTCGTGGACCGGGTTTTGTGCAGTGTTTTTATTTTGCTGTTTTGGGATTTTTAGTACATGTTGTTTCTACCCAGATTTTCCGGAGAAGAAATTGGTTTTTGTGGTGGTTGCAAATCCGTATTTATGATCGATATTCCGTAGACTTTGGCTAATGAATATTATCTGTGATGTGATATATGTATTGAACGTCTACTAATCGCTATAAGTCGATTAGTGGGGGTTATACATATCTGTGATATGTAATGTTGATAGTTTGTGGATATGAACTCGTTGGATTGTCGCGGATGAATAGCCGGGGTGGATGTGAGATTTGAGTTTCTTTTTCTTTTATTCATGTAAAATTTGTAAATTGATGTAATATTATTTGTTTGGCCGCACATCCGGAATGAGGTTGTAGCCGCCATTGTATAATTTCTTTTTACTGTTTTTGCTCCTAGGATAGACCCAAGGTGGGGTGCACAAACTACCGGGTATCTCGAAGTGCTGAGTGGCCTACTCACGGGTTGAGGGAGGTTGCTTTTCGGGTACTTGGCGGGTAGTTTGCCGCACTCGTAGGGGTCTAGGGTGGGGTATTGGCTATTCATCGCGACCGTGTACTACGCTTTTCGTTGCAGGCTCGAACGAATCACGGATTCCTAGTATATCCAAAGTGTTCATCTGTGATCTGGATTGGCTATCATTGCTATATATCTATATATGATATCTATTTAGGTATTGTTTTTGTTTTGCATCCGCGCTAGTCCAGCCCCCGCTCTGTCGTTAGTTAAGTAACCTAACGGGTGATGACGGGGCCCCATGGCGAATGCGGATGGCATAAGCGTACGCCATATTTTGGTTGTTTTCTGCAATGGTAGGATTAAATGATGGGACGCATTAAAATTAATGCAAGAAAATAAACCAAGTAAAAGTCGTTGGAACACTTTCAAAACCACTTGGTTCTTTTCAAAAACCATCTTTTTAAACGCGGAGCTTGAACCACTCCTTTTAAAAGCTATCTCATTCCATCGATTATATCAAGTTCACTACGTTCACGGTTTCGCCATAACCATCCGTAGCCCTCCGTCGTTTCATATGAATATCCAACAGTATTCAAGCTGTGTTTGTTGACCTTAGTAAAGGCACAGTGTTTGGTAGCTGGTGGGTATTCATATGTTGCATAGATAGATGCGTTGGTTTGGGACAGTCGTATTACTTTGTTGGCCATAGTCAAGGGTATATGCGGGTGGGTTCAAATCAATCTGGACAACGACGGGTAGAACTTGACATGTGACTTATGATTTGTTGGCCTTAGTCAAGGTCATAAGAGCATGGGGCAAAAATCCACATCGAGAGTTTCAAAAGAACTGAAACTTGCTAGCGCTGCATACCATTTGGAGTGTGATGATTCTGGTAGGATTCCTTCAGTTTTATCACGCGATGATATTTGGATCCCGATCCTACTGTGAGTATATGCTACTCCTCGGGAACTTTCTCACTTAACGATCAATGCTATAAACTTAGTAGGTGTCTAAAAAGGTGTTAGCGGGGCTACGCCCACAGGGAAAAGAGGTTACTTAATTAAGGAACTTCGCGAAAGCATTGGAAAACCTCTCTCGAAGTACCGGCACTGGCCTGGCTGAATGGTTAAGCAAGTATTGTACGGTGAGATTGATCCCGACTAATTCTTCCTTTATGGTTTGAGGAGGGATTCGAGAGACAGTGCGAGCCATCCTGTTTATATAAATTAAAAACCAATCTAAACTTGCAAGAGCATCATGCTGAGTGTTTTCTTCTCTCTCTCTTAATTGCAGCGACCCAATGACCACACCTAGGTTACTTCTAGATAATAAAATGACTGAATCTAAGAGTTATGACTGGCAAAGGTCTGTCCAGATGTCCATTGCCCATGACAAGCTGGGAAACCTCTTGACTGATCCAACCCCTGCCGTCTCAGGTCCAGTTTCCCCTGTCACGGATATTCATATCCGCGAGACATCAGAAAAAGACTGTACGAAAGCCAAGTGCCTCGTGTTAGCCTCAGTTGATGGTGCATACCAGAGGCAGCACGAGAAGATGGACTTAGTTTCTATCTTTCTCCATAACAAAGATTTATATGGAGAGAAATCTCGTATCGCAAGATATGAGACCTCGAACGAATTGCTTCCAGCGAGGTTGGCTATCGGGTCATCTGTAGGGGGCAACGTCCTTACAGAGACCAGCTCTTTTGAGCTCTCGGACCTGAAGACCACGTTGAAGAACGCGTCAGATGCTGACTTGATTCTACAGTCTTTACCTTCTACCCTGAAGGAAACCAGGGAAGTAGAAGGAAAAGGAAGGGCAGAAGTTTTGGGGCTGGATGTAGTAAATGACGGACGTTCCAATTGTTACGGGAATGAACCTTGGCAGAAGGATTGCAGGGCTAGTATAGCCAGTAGCCAGAATTCGAAGCATGTTGTGGCTTCGGCTTCGGGTGTGTTTGTAATAGAGAACTGTATGTCAGTTAACCCTACTTCCTGGGTTTTGGATACCGGATCAGGATATCATATCTGTAATTCGTTACAGGCTCTGAGAAACCGTAGGGTTATCAAGAAAGGTGATATGACTCTCAGGGTTGCTAACGGAATGAGCATGTATGCTGAATCCGTAGGGGAATATCATCTAGGACTGACAACTGGGCATATATTGATTCTGCGTGACTATTTTTATGTACCAGGTGCGACTTGTAATATCATATCTGTATCCTTACTTTCTAAGGAAGGATATGATTTTACTTTTGTAAGCGATGTAGTAAACATCCACCTAAATCAAGTTCTGATTGGGTCAGGTACAATGAAAAAAGGTATACACGTTTTGAATCAAGCTCAGGACTTCAGTGTCCAGAACACACTTTAAAGAAAGTCTCCGGATTTAAATCAGGCTTTCTTATGACATTGTAGACTGGGTCACATTAATGAGACACGGTTGACAAAGTTACATAAAGAAGGATACTTGGATCCGTTCGAGTATCAGTCTTATGCCACTTGTGAATTTTGTCTCATGGGAAAGATGACAAAGACTCCGTTCACTGGACACGGAGAAAGAAAAAGTAAGCTCTTGGGACTCATACACAGTGATGTGTGTGGTCCAATGTCTACATATGCGCGAAGTGGTTATTCATACTTCATTACTTTCACAGAAGATTTCTCTAGGTATATGCATGTCTTCTTGATGAAGCACAAATCCGAGGCCTTTGAGAAATTTCGGGAATACAAGAATAAAGTTGAAAAACAAATAGGCAAAAGTATCAAGACACTGAGATCTGATCGAGGTGGTGAATACTTGAGTGCCGAGTTTCTGGGCTACTTAAAAGAGAATGGAATTCTCTCTCAGCTTACTCCTCCATACACACCACAACACAACGGTGTATCGGAAAGGCGGAATCGAAACCTATTGGATATGGTTCGTTCCATGATGAGTAAGGCTGAGTTACCACGATCCTTCTGGAGTTATGCACTAGAAACAGCTGCATATCTTTTGAACCAAGTTCCTACTAAGTCAGTGCCTACCACACCATATCAGATGTGGAGTGGGAAGAAACCCTGTCTTAAACACTTTAAGACATGGGGGTGTCCAGCTTTTGTTAAAAAGCGGCATGCGGATAAGCTCGAGGCACGTTCAGTACAGTGTAAGTTTGTGAGATACCCAAAAAACTCCAAGCGGTATCTTTTCAATTACGCAGAGGAACAAAAGGATTTTGTTTCTCGTCATGCCCGCCTCTTGGAAACTGAGTTTTTGGAAAATCAGATAAGTGGGAGCGCAATAGAACTGGAAGAAATTCCAGAACCACGAGCTACTACTGAAAGCTTAGTTGAACCAGAAGGTTCGAAAGAACCGGATATCCCAGCGCCACTCCGTAGGAGTAGTAGGCAGTCTCATCCGCCCGAGTGATGCTACGGTTTTCTCATAGACGGGGATAGAGAGGATTGCACCATTGACTATGGTGAGCCTACTAGCTTCCAGCAAGCCATTCAGAGCGGTGACTCGGTAAAATGGCTGGATGCAATGCGGACCGACATGGAGTCCATGTACACCAACAAAGTTTGGACCTTGGACTTTGCTCCAGAAGGGGTAAAACCCATAGGCTGCAAATGGATCTTCAGAAAGAAGATTGGTGTAGATGGGCAGATTGAGACCTATAAAGCTAGACTTATTACAAAGGGTTTTCGTCAAAGACCTGGTTTGGACTATGACGAGACCTTTTCTCCAGTGGCTATGCTGAAATCCATTCGGATCCTTCTTGCCATTGCTGCCTTCCACGATTATGAAATCTGGCAGATGGACGAAAAGACGGCCTTCCTAAATGGAAATTTGGAAGAGTGCGTCTATATGGATCAGCCGGAGGGATTCATTCAGAGTGAGAGCAGCGGTAAAGTGTGCAAGTTGTTCATGTCCATCTATGGACTGAAGCAGGCATCACGGAGTTGGAACATCTGCTTCGATGATACTGTCAAAGAATTCGACTTTATCAAAAACCCAGATGAACCATGCATTTACAGTAAGATTGTAGGGAGAACTGTGGTGTTCCTCGTCTTGTACGTGGATGACATTCTCCTAATAGGAAATGATATTCCTATGCTACATTCAGTCAAAGGATTCTTGTCAGAGAGGTTCTCCATGAAGGACTTGGGTGATGCCAACTACATTCTGGGGATCCAGATCTATCGTGATAGATCTAAGAGGATGTTGGGACTTTCACAGTCAAGGTATATTGACACCATACAGAAAAGATTCAGTATGGAAGATTCTAAGCGCGGTAATTTACAGGCTTGTCACGGGATCACCCTCTTCAAAGAGATGTCTCCCAAGACTGATTTGGAAAGGGATCGCATGTCCATTATACCCTACGCTTCTGCGGTAGGCTCTATAATGTATGCGATGTGACCAGATGTAGCATACGTATTGAGCGTTGTAAGCCGGTATCAGTCGGACCCAGGGGAGAAACACTGGATAGCGGTAAAGCACATTCTCAAGTACCTGAGAAGGACTAACGAGATGTTCTTGGTGTACGGTGGAAAAGACCTCCAGATCGAGGCCTTTGCTGACTCCTGCTTCTAGAGTGACAAGGATGACTCCAAGTCCATGTTGGGTTATGTCTTTACCCTCAATGAAGGGGCGGTTTGCTGGAAGAGTTCCAAGCAGGAGACCGTTGCTGACTCAACTATGGAAGCGGAGTATATAGCTGCTTGCGATGCCGCAAAGGAAGCTGTCTGGATGAAGAATTTCCTCACGGAGCTTCAGGTGGTTCCTACCATTGTTGATCCAATACCGCTGTATTGCGACAACAACGGCGCTATAGCTTTAGCGAAGGAACCCAGGTCCCATCATAAGTCCAGGCACATTTTGAGGCGGTACCACCTGATCAGGGAGATCGTAGATCGCCGGGAGATCGAGGTGAAGAGAGTAAATTCGGAGAATAACACTGCATATCCACACACGAAGGCCCTACCCCAGTCTCAGTTCGAGCGGCTGATCGAGATGATAGGTCTTCGATACGCCAGTACATGACCTTAGTGCAAGTGGGAGATTGTTAGTGTATATACCCTAGAGGTCATTATTGTATCATACTAGCTTGTATATTACTTAATGAAAGCTTGGGATATTCACAGTTGTATAGACAATCTTGCTCAAAATGGTAGTATGCTACTTGGTTTGTTTCTACTTCAATATGTGCATGTGTTTCTTTTAGCATATCGCTTATACATATTAGTAGAGCCCTTAGGATCTTTGCTTGATTACCAGCGTTGTGATGGCAGTCATACTTGTGGGGGCTGGGTAATCTATAAGCACATCCTTATACAGGTTCCTAGTCGTAGGACTATCGAGACAGGGCATCGATACTCCGTAGTAGACTAGCGTATACGCTTCTCATCCCAGCACGGGAGGTGGTCTGTCCCACAGCCATCAGTACGTCGTACTAGAGATAGTGTGCGGGTGCTCGTTAGGTTACGAGTACACTGGACAGGACTCGTCGGGAACTGATGGTTGTTATTATACCTATCGTCAGTTATCAGTTCCAAGGTGACATGAGTACAGCTTAGTCCGCTGACTTGACACTGTCAGTTCGCCTCGAGTGTGTTCCCACTGTACTTAGATTACTACCCTACCACGGCTCAAAGGAGTCATGCAAACAGGTAATAGTTAGGTGCAGTCCCGAAGCACTTGGAGGCAGTGACGGTTAGACAGGATTCGTCTCTCCCAGTATTGGGGGTTGACATCGCGTTGTGTCTAGGAGAGCCATTACAGGAGTAGTCCCTGGCCAGAGCAAGCGAGATATACTGGTAGGTTTCCAGTGTTATCTTAAGGTGTTCTGGGCTACACTCTGACAGGACTTGCACCGCTATTAGGGGAATGACGTTCACCACCCCCTAGGCCAGCCATGCGATGTATCAGACGAACAGACTGGACTGTACGGAGATTGTCATATACAAGCTCAGTAGGAGTTCGAATGGGTTTACCTCATCGGCCTTCTTATTGACATCTACCTGGGGACCGTTACGTACAGCTAGTGCCGCTTACGGTCTGTGGTTAAACCCACTGCCAGCGTAGTGTCGAGTCTTTAGAGTCCCACACAGAGAGTTTCCCTGCACTGAGCGAAATGTGTAGAGGCCGTATGGTTTTACGGCAGGGCTGCGATCACTTACGTGCACTTGTGTGCGTATGCTGTTCGGGCAGGCAATACTAATGGGCTTTGCTTTACGCCGGATCCTAGTATTGCACGGATGGATTTGTTTTGTCTTCTGTGCATTCGCATTCTACGGAATGCGGATGCTGGTGTGTATGCACAGTTTTGAGGAGCGATAAAGGCGGAGGTGCCCCATTAGGGTTTTGCCAGTTGGTTCGGCCAAAACCGTTATGTAGCAGGCTCATTAGGGTTTTGACAATTCGTTCGGTGAAAACCATTATGAGCCGGAGGCATTATTTTACTAATCCTTTTTGTGATAATTTTGTGATGGCTAATTGCATTGACCATTTGACCACCTTGACCACTCTTGACTTTGTTGACCCGTTGACCGAAGTTGACCGTTGACCTTCATAAGAGGTCTACACTCTTCTTTGGATTTCTTTTTCATTTTGTTTATGAAAATGGTCAATTCAATGTAGCAACAACTTTATCATGATAGGATGAGTAATGATGTTTTTTGTGTATTATTGCAACCATGGTTCATTCTTTCTAGCTCATAATTCATTTCTCATTCTCTCTCTTAAAAAAGAAATGAGAGAGCACCATGGTTGTTCTCCTTCTTCTTCCTCCTCTTGATTCTTCCTTTGATCTCATGTGTCGAGAGAAAAAGGATCCCACTTGACAAAACCATCCCTCTACTACTTCTACACAACCTAAGACATCAAGACTAGTGATCTTGTTGCCCTAGTTGCCTCGGCTCGAGGTGTAGCTCTGTGTACATCTCTCGGGTGGATCGTCTTCGACTCAAGAAGGCCGCGGAGGTGACCAAGGTCTGGATCGACCCTCGGTGCGTGGACGGACGAGTAGGACAGCGGAATGAAGACCCGAAGGACCGGTGTCGTGAGGTATAATTTCTACGGTATAGTTGTTAACGCTTCTAGTAGTTTGCTAGTTTCTAGTTTAGCAAAGATCCAGCTTTTAGTCCATGTTGCCTTGAGGTAAATAATTGTTGTTCGCCGTTTCCGCCTCCCCGTAAGAACCGGGGTGAGCAACGTGGACTTACACTTTGTCCCCACTAGTACGATCTGCATCATAATCCTGGTAGTCAAGTATTCATCCTAATGGCTTTACCCACATGTAATAGAGAGACAATAAGTGTACATGTTAAGATAAAGAGCAACTAGATAGCATACAATCCTATCGAGCATGAAAGTCCTCCCTATATATGTCCAAGCATCCACTACAATATGCATCGTATGTACAGTAATGGCCTCTAGGGAAAACATAAAACCAAAAATCTTCCACTTGCACTAGGGCCATCTGTTGTAGTATCTCTAAGTCGATGTATTACACCCCACGAGTTGCGGGGAGGCGGAAATATGAAAAACAATCAAGTTCTTTAGATTAACATCGACTAACCGAAAGGATCTTTGCTAAACTATAACTAACACTAACATAGGAGTTGTTAACTACAATAGAAGAAGATTATACCTAATGAACCGTGTCCTTCTTCTTCTCGTTATCCACCTCCTCGTCGGCCTCCTCTATGTAATAGACGATCCACCCGAGAGCTTCTACTCCAAGCTTTGCCTCTAATCTTGAGGTAACTAGGTTTCTCTAGTTGCTAATCAAAGTCACCTAGGTGATATAGAGTATGGATATGGATTAATTAGTCTTGCTAATCCTTTATCTCAACACATGAGAGGGTAGGATTAGGGTTTGAAGCGAGAGAGCTTGAGGAGAGAGAAGGTGAGGATAATAATGATAATGAAATAATGATCGTTCTTGAATATATGAAGCATAATCATTTATCAAAATAAATAAATCAAATGATTAATCATCATTCTTCATTTATTCATTATGTGTGATTCAATACATGAGTCATTAACCATTTAATGCATCATTAATGACATGAATGAATCATACAAATGAGTCACTAAATCAATAAATGCTTATGCCACCTAAACCCTCAAGTCATCATCCTTCAAGAAGTTTCCCGCCAACTTACGAGAACGCCCCTCCTATCCGTGAAAACACGGAAAAACTTTAGACTGTATAAATCCAATAATCCGATACTAGAATCTGGCTTAAACCAAAGCCGGCTAGTAAATACTGTCCGAACATCGTACGTGCGTTTAAATACGTATGCGTCCGAACCCTTGTCGTAAAACCATACGACCTCTATATCGTTTCGCCTGGAGCAGGGAAACTCTCTGTGTGGGACTCTAAAGACTCGACTACTATGCTGGCATTGGGTTTAACCACAGACCGCAAGCGGCACAGGCTATAATTAACGGTCCCCAGGTAGATGTCGATAAGATGGCCGATGAGGAAACCCATCCGAACTCCTACTGAGCCTGATGTGACAATCACCGTGCTGTCCTGTCTGTTCATCTAGGACTATCGCATATCGGGCCTAGGGGGCGGCAAGCGTCAGTCCCCTAAAAGCGGTATAAGTCGTGTCGGAGTGAAGCCCATTACACCTTGAGAAACTACTGGAAAACCTACCAGTAAATCTCGCTTGCCATGGCCAAAGACTTTGCGTAATGGCTCTCCATTTACAGCGTGATATCAACTCCCAATACCGGGAGAGACGAATCCTGTCTAACCACTACTGCCTCCAAGTGCTCCGGACTGCACCCAACTGCTACCTGTTTGCACGACTCCTTTTAACCGTGGTAGGGTAGCAATCTAAGAACAGTAGTACACACTCGAAGCGAAGTAGCAGTGTCAAGTCTACGGACTATGCTGTACTCATGTCACCTGGGAACTGTTAATTGACGACGGGTATAATACAAACCAACAGTTCCCTGCGAGTCCTGTCCGGTGTACCCGTCACCCAACGAGCACCTGTATACTATCTCCAGTACGACGTACTGATGGCTGTAGGACAGACCATCTCCCCAACTGGGATGAGAAGCGTACACACTAGTCTACTCCGGAGTATCGATGCCCGGTCTCGATAATCCAATGACTAAGGACCTAAAAAAGGATGTGCTTATAGACTACCCAGCCCCCACTTGTGTGACTGCCATCACAACGCTGGTAGTCTAGCAAGATCCTATGGGCTCTATCAATACGTACACACATATTAAGATAGATATAAACAAGTAGCATGCTACCATGTTTACCAAGACCGTTAATATAACTGTGAATATCCCAAGCTTCCATTAAGTAATATACAAGCTAGTATGATACAATAATGGCCCCTAGGGCATATACACTAACAATCTCCCACTTGCACTAGGGCCATGTATTGGCATATCGAAGACCGGTCATCTCGAGTAGCCTCTCAAACTGAATCTGAGGTAAGGCCTTAGTGTATGGATCAGCAGTGTTCTCCTCTGTAGCAACTCTCTGTACCTCGATCTCCCGGCGATCTATGATCTCCCTGATCAGGTGATACCGCCTTAAGATGTGTCTGGACTTCTGATGGGACCTGGGTTCCTTCGCTAAAGCTATAGCTCCGTTGTTGTCGCAATACAGCGATATTGGATCAACAATGGTGGGAACCACCCGAAGTTCTGTTAGGAACTTCTTCATCCAGACCGCTTCTTTTGCGGCATCGCAAGCAGCAATATACTCCGCTTTCATCGTCGAGTCTGCAACGGTGTCCTTCTTGGAGCTCTTCCAGCACACCACCCTTCCATTGAGGGTAAAGACATAACCCGACATGGATTTGGAGTCATCTTTATCACTCTGGAAGCCGGAATCAGCAAAGGCCTCGATCTTAAGGTCTTTTCCGCCGTAAACCATGAACATCTCCTTCTCCTTCTCTGGTACTTAAGAATGTTCTTTACTGCTATCCAGTGCTTCTCCCCTGGGTCTGACTGATACCGGCTTACCACGGTCAGTGCGTCAGCTATATCTGGTCTGGTGCACAACATCGCATACAATTTAGAGCCTACCGCAGAAGCGTAGGGTATAATAAACATGCGTTCCCTTTCCAAATCAGTCTTGGGAGACATCTTTATGGAGAGGGTGATTCCGTGACAAGCCGGTAAATTACCGCACTTAGAATCTTCTATAATGAATCTTTTCAGTACATTGTTGATATACCTAGACTGCGAAAGTCCTAACATCGTCTTGGATCTATCACGATAGATCCGGATCCCTAGAATGTAAGAGGCATCACCCAGGTCTTTCATGGAGAACCTGTGTGACAAGAATCCTTTGACAGATTGTAGCATAGGAATGTCATTTTCTATCAATAGAATGTCATCCACGTACAAGACGAGGAATACGATAGTTCGTGCTACAATTTTACTATATATACATGGTTCATCTGGATTTTTGATAAAATCATATTCTTTGACCATTTCATCAAAACAGATGTTCGAACTCCACGATACCTCCTTTAGTCCATAAATGGACTTAAGCAACTTGCATACTTTCCCGTTGCTCCCACTCTAATTGAAGCCTTCTGGCTGATCCATATAGACGCACTCTTCCAAATTACCATTTAGAAAAGCCGTCTTTACGTCCATCTGCTAGATCACATAATCATTGAAGGTAGCAATAGCAAAAAGGCCTCGAATGGATTTGAGCATAGCCACTGGAGAAAAAGTCTCGTCATAGTCCAAACCAGGTCTTTGACGAAAACCCTTTGCAACAAGTCTAGCCTTATAGGTTTCCACCTGTCCATCTACACCAATCTTTTTCTTGAAGATCCATTTGGCATCCTATGGGTTTTACCCCACCTGGAGCAAAGTCCAAAGTCCATACTTTGTTGGTGTACATGGACTCCATTTCGGTCCGCATTGCATCTAGCCATCGTACCGAGTCCCCGCTCTGGATGGCCTGCTGGAAGCTAGTAGGTTCATCATCATCAATGACGCAATCCTCTCTATCCCCATCTATGAGAAAACAATAGTATATCTCACAGGCGGATGAGAGGGCCTACTACTCCTGTGGAGGGGTGCGGGAATGTCCTGTTCTTCTTGAACTACTGGTTCTACCAAACTTTCAGTAGTAGTTTGTGGTTCTGGAATTTCTTCCAGTTCTATTTCGCTCCCACTTGTATCCTTTTCTGAAAACTGATGTTCTAGAAAATGGGCATTACGAGAAACAAAAACCTTTTGTTCCTCTGCGTAATAGAAATAATACCCCGTGGAGTTCTTTGGATATCCCACAAACTTACACTGTACTGATCGTGCCTCGAGTTTGTCCGCATGCAGCTTTTTAACAAAAGATGGACATCCCCATATCTTTAGATACTGAAGATAGGGTTTCTTCCCACTCCACATCTGATATGGCGTGGTAGGCACAGTCTTGGTAGGAACTATGTTCAAAAGATATGCTGCTGATTCTAGCGCATAACCCCAGAAAGATCACGGTAACTCAGCATTACTCATCATGGAACGTACCATATCCAATAGGGTTAGATTCTGTCTCTCCGATAAACCGTTATGCTGTTGAGTGTATGGAGGAGTAAGCTGAGAGAGAATTCCTTTCTCTTTTAGGTAACCTAGGAACTCGGCACTTAAGTATTCCCCACCTCGATCAGATCTCAGTGTCTTGATACTTTTGCCGGTTTGGTTTTCGACCTCATTCTTATACTCTTGGAATTTCTCAAAAGCCTCGAATTTATGTTTCATCAGAAAAATGAATCCATACCTAGAGTAATCATCCGTAAAAGAAATAAAATAGGAAAAACAATCTCTTTCATGTGTAGACATTGGACCACATACATCGCTGTGTATGAGTCCTAAGAGCTCGCTTGCTCTTACTCCATGTCTAGTAAATGGAGACTTTGTCATCTTTCCTTTGAGACATGATTGAAAAGTAGCATAAGATTGTTATTCGAACGAATCTAAATATCCTTCTCTATGTAACTTATTTAATCTTGTCTCATTGATGTAACCCAGTCTACAATGCCTTAAGAAAGCTTTATTTAAATCTGGAGACTTTCTTTTTAGTGTGTTCTGGACATTGAAAATCTGTAATCGGTTTAAGACATATATACCGTTATCTAGTGTACCGGACCCAATCAAACCATGATTAAGGTGGATGTTAACAATATCGCTTACAAACATGAAATCATAACCTTCTTTCGATAACAAGGAAACTGATATGACATTACACATTAAACTAGGTACACAAAAACAGTTATGCAAAACCAAAATATGTCCACTCGTCAATCCAAGGTGACAATCCACTACGGACACAGCTCCCACGCTAGCTCCGTTAGCAACCTTCAGGGTCATATCACCAACCTTCAGCACTCTACGGTTTCTCAGTGCCTGCAATGAATTTCATATATGAGATCCTGATCCGGTATCCAATACCCAGGAAGTAGAGTTGATCGACAGACAATTCTCAATTACAAACACACCTGAAGTCGAAGCCACAGCTTGCTTCGGTTCCTGGTTTTTGGCGTTCCACGCCTTGCAATCTTTCTTCCAGTGCCCTTTCCTATGATAATGGAAGCACTCATCCTTGGCAACTACTGGCACCGCAATCTTTTTTTCCCCTTCAATCCCACCTTACTAACACCTCCTCTAGGTTTGGTGGCGGCCTTATTCTTCCTTCCTTTGGCCCTAGCCTTGGACCCGGAAGAAGAACCACCGCGAACAAACATAGCGGGTGTTTCCCTTGCCTTCTGCAAGGTGCCCTCTGCACTCCTCAACTTGTTAAGGAGTTCTAGAAGTTCAACATCTTTTCTTTGAATGTTGAAATTCAGAATAAACTGGGCATATGTTGAAGGGAGGGACTGGAGAATCTAGTCTGTATAGAGCTCATTATCTAAAGTCGTCCCGAGGCCTGCGAGCTCTTCAATATAGCCAAGCATCTTTAGGACATGTTCTCGTACCGATGATCCGATGGCCAACCTCGCCTGAAACAAGTTCTTTGAGGTCTCGTATCTTGCTATACGAGATTGTTCTCCATACAGATCCTTTGTATGGAGAAATATGGATTCAAGGTCTATATCCTCGTGCCTCCTCTGATGTTCATTATTCATCGAGGCAAGCACGATGCACTTGTCCTTCGCATAATCTAACTCCCAGGTTTTGTGGATTTCCTTATCCGCAATACTGGATTTAGGACCAGGGACAGCAGGTGCCTTAGTGGTAAGGACATACCCCAATTGGTCATAAGTCAAAACCATCTTGACATTCCGCAGCCAATTTTTATAATTTGGCCCTGTCAATATTTTTTTTTCTAGTAGTAACTTAATTCCTGTCATGTTTTGGGTCGCTGCAATTAGGGGAGAGAGAGAGAGAACACTTTAGCATGATGCTCTTGCAAGTTTAGAGTGGTTTTTAGTTTATCTAAACTGGATGGCTCCCACTGTTTCTCGAATCCCTCCTCAAACCAAAAAGGAAGAACTAGCCAGGACTATTCTCACCGTACAATACTTGCTTAACCGTTCAGCCAGGCCGGTGTCGGTACTTCGATGGAGGTTTTCCAACGCTTTCGCGATGTTCCTTAATTAAATAACCTCTTTTCTCTGGGGGCATAGCCCCTCTGACACCTTTCTCAGCACCTACTTGGTTTATAGCATTGATCGTTAAGTGACGAATCTCCTGATGAGTAGCATATACTCACAGTAGGATCGGGATCCAAATATCATCGTATGATAATGCTGAAGGAATCCTACCAACATTCATCAAACTCCAAATGGTATGCATCTCTTTGCAAATTTCAGTTTCTTTAAAAATTCCAGATATAAGTTTTTGCCCCATGCTCTTATGACCATGGCGTTAGGTCAAAATGTCATAAGTCACATGTCAAGTTCTACCCATCATTATCTTGTTAATTTGAACCCATCCGTACATACCCCTGACGTTGGCCAAATGATAATATGACTGTCCCAAACTAACTCATCTATCTATGCAACAAATGAATACCCAGTAGCTACCAAACAATATGCCTTGGCGTTAGGTCAAAATACATAGCTTGAATACTACTAAATACCCAAATGAAACGACGGAGGGCTATGAATGGTTTTGGCGAAACCGTGAACGTAGTGAACTTGATATGACCGAAGGAACCTGATAGCTTTTAAAAGGAGTGGTTAAAGCTCAGCAATTTTTAAAAAATATCCTCTGTTTTAAAATAACCGAGTGGTTTCTTTTAAACTGTTCCAACGATTCAAATTTGGTTTATTTTCTTTGCATTAATATAATGCGTCACATCAATTAACCTATCATTGCAGAAAACAACAAAAATACAACATCCTCTTATGCCATCCGCATTCGCCACTGGGTCCTGTCATCACCCGTTAGGTTACTTAACTAACGACAGAGCGGGGGCTGGGCTAGCCCGGGTGTAAAACATACGTGACGTCTAAATAGCTATGATATATAGATATTGTACATTCGTCTGACGCAATAATAGGCATTCCAGATCACAGATGAACATTATTGGATATATCAGAAATCCGCGTTTCTTTTGAGCCTGCAACGAAAGACGGATTACACAGTTGTGATGAATAGCTATTACCCCACCCTAGAACCCTACGGGTACGGCAAACTACCCGCCAAGTACCCGAAGTGAAGCGGTATCCCTCAACAACGTGAGTAGGCCACTAAACACTTCAAAGTACCCGGTAGTTTGTGCACCCCACTTTGGGTCTATCATAGGAGCAAAAAACAGTAAATGAAATAATACAACGGTGGCTACAACCGCAACCTGGATGTGCGCCGCAAAAGAATATTACAACACATTACAATTACATCGAATGAATGAATATAGAAACCCATCTCAAACCCCGGCTAATCATCACAACAATCCTATCACGTTCATAATCACAAACAGTAAAATCATTACAGAAATGTGCAACCCCCTGCCAACGGACATACTAGCAGATAGGGGAGATTTACAAACACATTATACAATTCACAGATATAATCTAATTAGCCAAACATCGTATAATTTCGATCGAGCAAACACATTAGAATCTTCTCCAAAAACTTCTCTGCGTACCTGAGACTTGAGCAGAAAATAATCATTCCAGAAATATCAAAATAACCACAGAAGAGTTCTGGGGAAATTTAGGTTGAATCGGCCCCAACTCGGCAGGGGATCCGAGGCCGATCGCTTGTATCGGCCGCGGTTCCGCGGCGTCGTGGCCGATTCAGGAACCCAATTTTCTCCAGAATTCTAATATTTTCCAGCATGTATTTTTAGAGGTCCCTGAAAATAATTTAGACCTCATTTTAAATTCGACAGAAACTTGGTGATTTCGATGTTTTTTCCGGTTCGTTTTGCGTTCAAAATTCTAACGACTTTGCAAATAAGTTAGTTATTGTTTAGCGAGGCTCTGATACCACTCTAAGTCGATATATTACACCCCACGAGTTGCGGGGAGGCGGAAATATGAAAAACATTCAAGTTCTTTAGATTAACATCGACTAACCAAAAGGATCTTTGCTAAACTATAACTAACACTAACATAGGAGTTGTTAACTACTATGGAAGAAGATTATACCTAATGAACCGTGTCCTTCTTCTTCTCGTTATCCACCGCCTCGTCGGCCTCCTCTATGTAATAGACGATCCACCCGAGAGCTTCTACTCCAAGCTTTGCCTCTAATCTTGAGGTAACTAGGTTTCTCTAGTTGCTAATCAAAGTCACCTAGGTTATATAGAGTATGGATATGGATTAATTAGTCTTTCTAATTCTTGATCTCAACACATGAGAGGGTAGGATTAGGGTTTGAAGAGAGAGAGCTTGAGGAGAGAGAAGGTGAGGATAATAATGATAATGAAATAGTGATCCTTCTTGAATATATGAAGCATAATTATTTATCAAAATAAATAAATCAAATGATTAATCATAATGCTTCATTTATTCGTTATGTGTGATTCATTACATGAGTCATTAACCATTTAATGCATCATTAATGACATGAATGAATCACACAAATGAGTCACTAAATCAATAAATGCTTATGCCACCTAAACTCTCAAGTCATCATCCTTCTAGAAGCTTCCCGCCAAATTACGAGAACGCCCCTCCTATCCGTGAAAACACGGAAAAACTTTAGACTGTATAAATCCAATAATCCGATACTAGAATCTGACTTAAACTAAAGCCGGCTAGTAAAAACTGTCCGAACATCGTACGTGCGTTTAAACACGCATGCGTCCGAACCCTTGTCGTAAAACCATACGACCTCTATATCGTTTCCCTTGGAGCAGGGAAACTCTCTGTGTGGGACTCTAAAAACTCGACTACTACGCTGGCAGTGGGTTTAACCACAGACCCCAAGCGGCACTAGCTGTACGTAACGGTCCCTAGGTAGATGTCGATAAGAAGGCCGATGAGGAAACCCATCCAAACTCCTACTGAGCCTGATGTGACAATCTCCGTACAGTCCGGTTTGTTCGTCTAGGACTATCGCATATCGGGCCTACGGGGCGGCAAGCGTCAGTCCCCTAAAAGCGGTATAAGTCATGTCGGAGTGAAGCCCATTACACCTTGAGAAACTACTGGAAAACCTACCAGCAAATCTCGCTTGCCCTGGCCAGGGACTTTGCGTAATGGCTCTTCAGACACAGCGCGATATCAACTCCCAATACCGGGAGAGACGAATTCTGTGTAACCACTACTGCCTCCAAGTGCTCGGGACTGCACCCAACTGCTACCTTTTTACATGACTCCTTTGAGCCGTGGTAGGGTAGCAATCTAAGAATAGTGGGACACACTTGAGGCGAAGTAGCAGTATCAAGTCTGCGGACTATGCTGTACTCATGTCACCTGGGAACTGATAACTAACAACGGGTATAATACCAACCAACAGTTCCCTGGGAGTCATGTCCGGTGTACCCGTAACCCAACGAGCACCTGTATACTATCTCCAGTACGACGTACTGATGGCTGTGGAACAGACCATCTCCCCAACTGGGATGAGAAGCGTACACACTAGTATACTCTGGAGTATCGATGCCCTGTCTCGATAATCCAACGACTAGGGACCTGAAAAAGGATGTGGTTGTAGACTACCCAGCCCCCACTTGTGTGACTGCCATCACAACGTAGGTAGTCAAGCAAGATCCTAAGGGCTCTATCAATAAGTACACACATATTAAGATAGATATAACCAAATAGCATACTACAATGTTTAGCAAGAATGTTAATATAACTGTGAATATCCCAAGCTTCCATTAAGTAATATACAAGCTAGTATGATACAATAATGGCCCCTATGGCATATACATTAACGGTATCCATTACCCAATAATCAGTAGTGGTTGCAGTATCTCATACTCAACCATCCCATAAAAGTCTCTTTTGGGAAAAAGCCTTTGTGAGTGGATCCGCCGTGTTTTCCTCTGTGTCTACTCTCCTATCCTCGATCTCCCTGGAGATCAACCATCTCCATGATCAGGTGACACTACCTTAGAATATGTCTAGATCACTGATGGGACGGGGGTTCCTAGGCCAAAACCACAACTCCATTGTCACACAATGGTAGGAACGAAGTTCATCTCATGAACTTATATACACCCAGACTCCTTCTTTGGTAGTATCATTTGTAGTGATGTATCCAACCTTTATCATCTATTATGTCACGGTATCTAGCTTGGAACTCTTCCAACATACCGTCCCTCTACTAAGAGTAAAGACAATGCCTGCGACTGACATTCAGTCGTCCATACTACCTTGGAAGCTATCGAGTGATTCTCCCGAGGATCGATTGATACCATCTCACTACAACTAGTGAGAATCCTAACATCCACTTATATCTATCTCATAGATCCAAAACCCAGGATTTAGGAGGTATCACCTTAATCCAGTATGGAGAATCCTTGTGATAAATGGAGATTGACTGAGTGTAGCATATGAAACACCTTCCCTATTTTCACGACCCGAAGTTCGACCCGTGACTGGCACTTAACCACGTAACGTCTACATGCGTAACGCGACTAAGTAAGCCGAAACCCAGAAACCAAAACCATTAAAAGTAGTGAGTGTTGAAAACATTTGTTTAAAAACATTTGGAAAACCTTAAGTTTAGTCACTTTCTTTAAAGTTCAAGTTATTATCTTAAAAATTTTGGCAGCATTTCCTTCGTAAAAACTAAACCCGAAATCGGGTAAAAGGCAAGATATGAGTAAGATGATACACAATAAGAATGAACCATCCCAAACGGGAGCAATCACGCCCAATGGTGGAAACAATCACTGCAAGAGTAATATACGACGCCGTAGCGAAGAAATGAGCAATAAGTGAAAAACATCACAAATGATAAAAACTTCATAAGTAAAGTCGGCCCACACGAGCTCGACACCAGAGTACAAATAATATACATCATCGTCCTCACACTGGTCTCTAATTCAATACATGAAATAGTAGATGGAGAGTACTAGATAGAAAAGTGTGTACAAATGGAAAATAACCGGATACCACAAACCCACCTAGCAGCAAACAGCTCACGCACCTACTGCCGTGGTACCCGTAGCCAAAAAGATACAAGAAAGCAGCCTGCCGCGACTACTCTGCGGGGCAACCTGCATACACTGTGGCACAACGGGGGTGAGTTGCCAACTCGTGAATAGAAGATAACATATAAAGGTAATCACGGGTATGCACGTACTGTGATACTATAACATGTATAATCAGATAACATCTATATGGTGAGCTGGGTATGCGATAATCATGCAAAAGTACTCTATCAGGTACTATAACTACATGATGCAATGCATAATAATGAATGCTGAGCATGGGATAAAATATCATCAACACGGAATGTCAACGTGGAAAAACTCCGGTGTCTACTAAAAACACCCCAAAAACCCAATACTCAGGCGCCGCCAATCCATCCGGCCCGCAATCCTGTAAATCTCATAGAAGCGGGGTGCCCAACATCGACACCCAAAACAACATGAAATACTCGTGTCCAGCATCGACACGCAAATCCTCATATATAGGGCTCCGTCAGTCCGGATCGGCCGACGGGCTCCTTTTGCGAAATCGGCCCTCGGTCCCGGCAGTACGGGTCGTCCCGTATCCATCTCGCGACTCTAGTAAGTATCCTCCGGATAACCGCCAGGTCCAACCAATCACCGGTAGGTAGTAGTCCCTCTGCCAGGCTCATCGCCTACTGCACGACAGATCCGTTCTCGCCTCGGGATACCATACCGGGTCCACAATGTACCCGCAATCGGCCTCATCCAGCTTCTCGATTCGGGTTCACATGTCACATGTCTCAGAACCGAGAAAATGCATGGTGGACGCACTAAAATATCATATCAAAAGAAACCGGGTTTTTAAAATAAGGCATACTTTCTTGAAACAATACCACGGTTCTCAAATCCAGAAATCACATGAAATCTAACTCAATACATAAATATGGATATACAACATGTATGCGCACAAATATGGATATGCGAATGAGTATGTGCACAAGTACTAACGGTGCAGATTACTAACGGTGTGTGTGTAATATGCAGATTAGTGCTCGTGGAACATGAACCGTTAGTAACAGTACGATGTTCTGTTAATTCTAAGTCCTTATATGGCAGGAAATATAGTGTGCAACAAATAGTATCCATGCACAGTCAACGTATGTAAATGCAATATGCCGCTACAATATCCTATCAAGCCCTGACGCATAACGCCATATGGGCTATTTCCCCGTAGATGTTAAATCTACCCACCGTGGTCTCGTGCTAAATGTAGCTGACGACTTGCTTCCCCTTCTTCGCGGCGTCCGTCGAACTCGCCTGCGAACCTAGAATTACACAAAGAATATGCATAAGCTAAAATCCTATAAAATGTGATATCGAATCCAAACATGAAACTCACGTCACAAACTAAACGCGTGTGTGTCCAATACGCTAAAACGTGTGATTACGCGCTAGAAGTTACCCGACGCGTCGCGATACGGAGGAAATCACCAAACCCACACACGTATCACACGTGTCGCGAAAGTTAAAAGTATAGGAAATAGGGTAATTGGTTCCAGATTTTTATATAGGCAGAATTTAAAAAAGTTGCATATACTATAGGCCTTAAAAATGTAGCAGACACCAACTCTACAAACCCCAACACCCAGGTCCCCCATCTGGCCGCAATTTGCAGCCAGAACGAATATTCCGGAGGCCAACCTAGGGAATTAGGCTCCCGTGCTTCGTGTGTGTTCTCTAAATCTAGTGTACAGGCTCCAGTAAATGCAATTTTTGCCTGAAGCAATCGGGTTACAAGCAGATCACAACAGAGCACAAAACATAGTTAAAAAGCTAATTTAACACTAAACTAAATCATTATGGTATTTTGGTGAAACCTGAAACAAATTCTTGCTTAAAACAACATTAACAACACTTAATTAAGTTAACCAAGCCATAAAAATTCTAACTTATCAAAAACATCACTTAATTCCCTTATTAGCACTAAAATGAACAAAAATATGATTTTTAGCTGTATAATCTACAAGTTAAGAACTAAAGTGCTAAGGGTGAGTTGAATACCTCCAAAAGATCTTAGGGAAACCTAACTTCCAGCCCTTGCCTTCAAAGGCACTGATTTGCCACCAAAATCCTCAAAAGAGCCATTTTCCAAAGGTTTTAGTGAAGGAAAAATGAGATTTTTGTGTAGGGTTAGTGCTTGGATCAAAAGAGGAGCAAAGAAGAAGAAAAAGATGGTGATGTTGCTGCTGCTGCTGCTACCTCTGCTGGAGATGCAGAATTGAGAGGGAGAGAGGGAAAAATGAGTGAGATAATGGTCAAAAGTCATGCCCCAACTTCACCCAACCCAACCCATACCTCATATTCTTCATTTCATTTTAAATTTAAAGGGTTTGACTTGGTTTTATGTGTGGATAAATGAACCATGCAAGAAAGAAAAGGAAAATGGCTACACTTAACCTATGTTACAAAAATGTGATATGTGTGCATGCTAGTTACAATAATCCTTGCTTAGGAAAAGTAATTAAGGAAAATTTCCAATTATGGTGAACACAAGCTAAATTATAATTAATAAAACCCATTTATATATACAAACACTTCTCACCAAAATTATAACTAGTTTTATTCTAGTTTAAAATGGAATTTAAAATTTATGGGTTTTTATGAAAAACACGCATAATTACTAACTTACGCGAAATTAACCTAAACGAATTTCAATGCGTTACAATCAACCCCCTTAAAGAAATTCGGTCCCCGAATTTAAAAATCTAGCTGCACGTACCTTCAAAGAGATGGGGATATTTCTTCCTTATCTCGCTCTCGGTCTCCCAAGTGACCTCCTCGCTGCTCGGGCCATGCCAAAGGACCTTGACGGACGGTATAACCTTCGATCTCAATTTCTTCACCTGTCGATTCAAGATGACCACCGGCTGCTCTGCAAAAGAAAGTTCGCGCTCCAGCTGGATCGTCGAGTGCTGAATCGCATGTGAAGGATCATGAAGATACTTGCGGAGCATCGAAATGTGAAATACGGGGTGAACATCTGGGAAACTGGGCAGATGGGCTAACCGATACACAACCGCACCAACACGCTCGAGGATCTCGAAGGGGGCTACGTATCTGGGACTAAGCTTCCCCTTCTTCCCAAATCTCATCACACATTTCATTGGGGAGATCCTCAAGAAAACATGATCGCCAACAGAAAACTCAAGTCTGCGCCGACGAAGTTCCGCAAAAGATCTCTGCCTGCTCTGGGTTGCTCTCATCCTTTCGCGAATCAACTGGATCTTCACGATCGTCTGCTCAACAATCTGCGGGCCCAAAATACTGCTCTCACTGAGCTCAGTCCAACCGACGGGCGATCTGCATCTCCTCCCATAAAGAGCCTCGAATGGTGCCATCTGAATGGTCTCCTGGAAGTTTTTGTGGTAGGAGAACTCTACTAACGGTAAATGATGATCCCAACTACCTCCGAAGTCTAAGACGCACGCTCGAAGCATGTCCTCGAGAGTCTGAATGGTCCGCTCTGACAGGCCGTCGGTCTGCGGATGAAATGCTGTGCTAAAACTCAAGCGGGTTCCCAAAGCCTCCTGAAGCCTATGCCATAGTCGGCTGGTAAACTGGGTGCCTCGGTCGGACACGATACATGTCGGGACTCCATGCAGTCGTACGATCTCGTCGATGTATATCTGGGCATACTGAGCAAAACCGAAAGTTGTCTTCATCGGCAGGAAGTGAGCTGCTTCCGTCAATCGGTCCACGATCACCAAAATGGAGTCATACCCTTGGCTAATCCTGGGTAGACCTACAATGAAGTCCATAGAAATCTACTCCCATTTCCAAATGGCTGTAGCTCTCCCACGGGCCTCTGGTGCTCGGCCTTGACCTGCTGACAAGTCAGGCATCTCCACACGAAGTCTGTGATGTCCCTCTTCATCCCGTCCCACCAGTAAACATTTCTCATATCATGGTACATCTTGGTGGAACCCGGATGAACACTGTACACTGATCGATGTGCCTCCTCAAGAATCTTACGCCGCAGTCCCTCAGCATCTGGTACGCACAGTCTAGTTCCAAATCGCAGTATCCCCTGATCATCGATCACGAACTCGGAAAATCAGCCATGTCCAATCTGTGCCATGATCTCTGAACAACGGTCATCACTGTACTGTGCCTCATGTATACGGTCAAGCAACTGCGGGCGTGCACGAACATGTGCAAGCAGTCCCTCGATCGGCGTGAACTTGAACTGCACTCTGCTGTCGCATAAAATCTGCCAATCTGCCGACGACTGCCTTTGCACTGCGCTCAAACAAGATAGACTACCCCGGGCCTCCTGCTCAGAGCATCCGCCACTACGTTCGCCTTGCCCGGGTGATACAAGATCTCACAATCGTAGTCCTTCACTAGTTCCATCCAACGGCGCTATCTAAGATTCAGGTCATGCTGCTAAAATATATACTTTAAGCTCTTGTGATCAGTGAATATCTGGCACGACTCGCCGTACAGGTAATGTCGCCAAATCTTGAGTGCAAAGACCACTGGAACCATCTCTAAATCGTGTGTGGGGTAGTTCTGTTCTTATTTCTTCAATTGTCGTGAAGCATAGGCGATCACCCTATCATGCTGCATCAATAAGCACCCTAGACCCACTCGAGAAGCATCAGAAAAGCCCACAAATCCGCCCGATCCTGAAGGCAATGATAACACCGGCGCCGTAGTCAAACGAGTCCGCAACTGCTGGAAGCTATGCTCACACTCCTCCGTCCAATAGAAATGAACTCCCTTCCGGGTCAACCCGGTCAAAGGTGCAGCAATACGGGAGAAGTCTCGTACAAATCGCCTGTAGTAGCCAGCCAGTCCTAGAAAGCTGCGGATCTCCGTAACTGATGAGGGTCTGGGCCAATGCTGAATGACCTAGATCTTCTTCGGGACCAAACATATACCATATCGTGTAATCACGTGACCTAAGAAGTCTACGTTGTCATGCCAGAATGCGCACTTAAAAAATTTTGCGAAAAGCTGGTGCTCTCTCATGGTCTGCAGTATGATCCGCAAGTGCTGCTCGTGCTCCTCTTGGCTCCGGGAATGCACCAAAATATGATGATGAACAGATCAAGATACGGCCGGAAATTACAGTTCGTCAAGTCCATGAATGCTGCTGAGGCATTGGTGAGTCCGAACGACATCACCAAAAACTCATAATGGTCGTAACGCGTGCGGAAAGCTGTCCTTTGAATATCCTCTTGTCGAACCTGCAGCTGATGGTAGCCTGATCTCAAGTCGATCCTTGAAATGTATCCTGCACCCTGAAGCTGGTCGAACAAGTCTTCGATGCGTGGCAAAGGATATCTGTTCCGCACGGTAACCCTGTTCAGCTGGCGGTAGTCGATACAAAGACGCAAACTGCCGTCCTTCATCTTGACAAACAGGACTGAAGCACCCTAAGGAGACACACTGGGTCGAATGAGTCCCTTATCCAGCAAATCTTGCAACTGACCCTTCAACTCTCTAAGTTCCGCCGGGGCCATCCGATAAGGCGGTATTGAAATGGGCCCCGTACCGGGAAGCAAATTAATACAGAAAGCAATATCGCGTTCAGACGTCAACCTAGGAAGCTCGTCAGGGAATACATCAGGGAACTCGCTAACAATCAGAACCCGATCCAATGGAACCTCTGTAGCTCAAGTATCGCAAACATAGGCTAGAAATCCCTGACATCCCTTCCTCAAAAGCTGTCCAGCGCGAAGAGAAGAAATCAAACTGTGAGGGGCGGCACCACGGTCCCCCTACACAATAAAAGCCGAGTCGCCGGGAAAACAAAACCTAACTGTCTTCTCGCGACAGTCCACAGACGCATAGCACATGGGTAACCAATCCTTGCCCAAAAGAACGTCGAAGTCCAATATCTCAAGAAGGATCAAGTCGACAGGCAACCCTCTCTCACTAATACGGACAATACAAGACCGGAACACGTGTCTAGCAACAAATGACTCGCCCACAGGTGTGGTCACAACAAGCGGCTGATCAAGCAAACAGGACTCTCTACCCAAACTCGGCACGAAGTGTGTGGAAACGTATGAGTGTGTGGATCCTGGATCAAACAACACGTGTGCGTCAACAGAACATACGGAAAGGATACCTGAGACCACTGCATTAGACGCCTGCGCGTCCTGATACGTCAAAGAAAAAACCCGTGCCTGTCCTCCACCTGCGACTGACTGTCCCCTACTAGCAACTGGTTGTACTCTGCTGGTAGCTGGTTGTCCTCTGCCTCGGCCACCTCGTCCTCTATGAGCAAACCCTCCGTGACTACGACCTCCCTGTGCATGAAACTGGAGAGGAGCAATGGTAGGTACAATAGGCAACGCCCTCTGGGGTGGTGAAGGTAGAAGTGAGACATGTGGTACGGTGGTCTCGCCCTCACGTGGCTCCGGAAAATCCTGAATACAATGATAAGAACTCCCGCAGCGGAAACATCCCGATGATGACCGCTGACCCTCCTGGGAATAAGAGCTGAACAACCGGCCTCGCCCTAAATCCCTGCCACCTGTAAGACGTCTGTCACGGCGACTAAATGGTTGTCTCTATGCTGATGGATCCGTACGAACTCTCTTCGTCCTTGGGACTACCGAAGTCTCAGCAAGACGCTCCTCGACTAATAAGACTGCATCTACAGCTGCTGCATAGGTCTCGCAATGCTGTGCGCTGATCGCAAGAAATTACGGGGTAAGCTAGCCTCGAACAAAACTCTTGACTCGCATCTCTCCTCAGTAGCTACTAAATATGGGGCATAGACAGATAGCTCAGTGAAAAGCATGTCGTACTCTGCCACTGTCATCTCCGGAGTCTGACGTAAGGACTCGAGCCTGCATGCTCTAGAATCTCTGACACTCTGTGGAAGGAAGCGGGCAAGAAATACCGTCACGAACTCCGTCCAGGTCATAAGAGGAAGACCTGCTGCTCTGCCCTTCTCGACCGATTCACACCATTTCTGCACAAGACCTTCCTGGCGAAAGCTCGTGAACTCTACCCACCTCGCATCTTAGCATCTGAGTGAACGACATATACGGGCCATCCTATCAATAAAAGACTGTGGGTCCTCGGCTGCATCGATGCTTGTGAAGACCGGAGGCTTCAGCCTCTTAAATTCTGATAGCGATACTATAATAACCTCTGTAGCTGCAGGGGCAACTTCCTATACTGTAGGTACCATCGCGGTCCCCGTAACTGGTGGAACTACCTCTGTTCGCTGCGCTCGAAGCGTCTCAACTAGCGATCCCATCATCTGGCGCATCTCCTGCATACCGGCCCCTAGCATAGCGATCAGGTCTGCCGAAAGAGGAACAGTCTGCTTTGGTACAACGGGTGTACTGCCCTGGTCTGTCCTTGTCTCAGATGAATCAACTCTATTCTCGGCTCTCGCGGCCGCTCTCTGCGCCCTTGTAGTCTTTGGCGGCATAATGGCTGAAAAGAAAATAGGATTCGATAAGGATACGGAAATCGAATCAAAAGAATGTACATAATCATGAAGGAATTTCAATCAATAAGTCCTAAGGTCTCATAGGCGGACTACCATGTCTTAAGTATGCCGCGGAACATACACATGCTACGCCACTCTGCTTCAGCTTCCTACTCTATCATACCGGGCTCATCCTACACTCCGAAAGGTAAAACCTACGCTCTGATACCAACTTTGTCACGACCCGAAGTTCAACCCATGACCGACACTTAACCACGTAACGTCTACAGGCGTAACGCGACTAAGTAAGCCGAAACCCAGAAACCAAAACCATTAAAAGTAGTGAGTGTTGAAAACATTTGTTTAAAAACATTTGGAAAACCTTAAGTAGTTTAGTCACATTCTATAAAGTTCAATTTATTATCTTAAAAATTTTGGCAGCATTTCCTTTGTAGAAACAAACCCCGAAATCGGGTACAAAGCAAGATATGAGTAAAATGATACACAATAATAATGAAACAACCCAAACGGGAGCAATCATGCCCAACGGCGGAAACAATCACCGCAAGAGTAATATACGACGCCGTAGCGAAGAAATGAGCAATAAGTGAAAAACATCACAAATGATAAAAACTGTATAAGTAAATTCGGCCCACACGAGCTCGACACCAGAGTACAAATAATATACATCATCGTCCTCACACTGGTCTCTAAGTCAATACATGAAATAGTAGATGGAGAGTACTAGATACAAAAGTGTGTACAAATGGAAAATAACCGGATTCCACAAACCTACCTAGCAACAAACCGCTCACGCACCAACTGCGGTGGTACCCGTAGCCAAAAAGATACAAGAAAGCAGCCTGCCGTGATTACTCTGAGGGGAAACCTGCAAACACTGTGGCACAACGGGGTGAGTTGCCAACTCGTGAATAGAAGATAACATATAAAGGTAATCACGGGTATGCACGTACTGTGATACTCTAACATGTATAATGAGATAACATCTATATGGTGAGCTGGGTATGCGATAATCATGCAAAAGTACTTTATCAGGTACTACAACTACATGATGCAATGCATTACAATGTGTAAGTGCACGGCAGCGCCCCGGCCGTCATTCCGAGGCCAAAATGCGGAAGCGAAACTTTTCTATAAACTTGTAAACCGGCACTACCGCACACTATAAAACCCGGATCGGGCTATTAACCTACTCCTAGCAAACTAAAGAATGGGTAGAGAGATATACCGAGCGATCCGTGTCCTTCGGTCTTCTCGTCGTCATCTCGATCTCCCCGCGGAATCTCCGGTCTTCATCTGCTCGTCGGAACGGGCACCACATCGCCGGGTTCTTTTACGGGCTCCCACCTCGGGATCGAGGCAACTCGAACACGAAGTTGGCGAGTCGACGTGCCCAAGGATGCTATAGGCTGAGTGTAGAAGCTTTTGTCTCAATGGGGTTGTGAAGTTGCCATGATAGTGTGGAGGAAAGAATGAACCTTTTTGGAGAGGTTTGAAAATGGAGCTATGAACTTTTTATGCAAAAATGAATGAGATGATCTTTTCACACATTTTCCTCTCATGCTTAAGTAGTGGCCGGCCCCTCTTTTTGATAGGATGAATGTGAAGGCAAAAAGGCAAGAAAAGAAATTGGATGATAACAAGAAAAAGATGTCACCTCATATCCAATCCAAAGACTTTCATAAATCCCTTCACAATAAAAGCAAGCCATGATGAATGGAAAAGGGAATCAAGGCACAAATAATGCAACAAACCCTTCACCACAAATAACACTTTGCATTATGCTAAATGCACATTTGCAAATAACCCCCTCTATCGGAAATATCCGGCCATTAAGGAAAAAAGGAAAACTGGCCGAAACGGAATGCAAACTGGCAACTTCAAAAAACTGATCCCGTAATAAATTACAGGAAAACCCCGCGTCTGTATATACATACCCGCATTTGTATTCCCACTGAATACAAATGCAATGAGAAAAAATCTACACTGTACAATATTAGGATCCGGCTTAAACCAAAGACCGCTAGTATTATCCATCCGATCATGATCCGCGCAATACCGCTCGTATCTGATCGAACCCCGCCATATCTCCATACGGCCTCTACAGTGTTTCGCCTGAAACTTGAGAAAACGGTCTGTGGGGGACTCTAAAGACTTGTCAATACTTTGGCTGTGGATTTAACCACTAGCACGTCAGAGGTATTAGTCATACGTGACGGGCTACCAGGTATTGACCAAAAGGGACGTCGATGAGCGAACTCATCCTGACACCCTACTGAGCCTGTCAGTGACAATATCTGTACAGTCCGGTCTGTTCGTCTATGAGCATCGCATGGCGGGCCTACGGGGTTGGTAAAAGTCAGACCCCTAAAAGCGGTACAAGTCGTGTTGGATTATAGCCCAGAACACCCTGAGATACTACTAGAATACCTACCAGTAAATCTCCTTCCTTGGCCAAGGACTTCGTGTAATGGCTCTCCTAGACACTGCGCGACCTCACCCCCAATACCGGGAGAGACGAACCCCTGAAGATCCGCTCACTTCCTCCATGTGGCTCGGGACTGTACCCAACTAAAACCTGTTTGCACGACTCCTTTGAGCGCGGTAGGGTAGTAATCAAAGTACACTGGGAACACACACGAGACAAATGGCGATCTCAGGTCGATGAACTAACCTGTACACATGTCTCCTGGGAACTGCTATCTGACGTCTGGTATAAGACCAACTAGCAGGTTCCCGGGGAGTCCTGTCGGGTGTACTCATAACCCAATGAGCACCTGTATACATCTTAGGTGAACCAACTGACACCAGTGGCTTGTGAGACCGGCCACCGCCCCTCGTCGGGGTCTCGATTGTATACACTAGTCTACTCTGGAGTATCAATGCCCTGTCTCGAAACTCCCACGACTAGGGGCCTTTTAAGGATGTGCTTATAGACCCCAGCTCCCACGTATATGATCGCCCTCATACTGCTGGCGGTCAAGCAAGAATCCTAGGGGCTCTATCAACGCGCAATAGCGACCTGTACGGTCACCTAAAATAGTACACGATGATAAAGGTAAACCAGATAGCATACTATCTTCTTGAGTAAGATTGTCCTAACGGTATAGGTCCTCTCTCAATCATTGCAATCACGTGCCTGTGATCCAATAATTGACTCTGAGGGCACTATCTCCAACAATCTCCCACTTGCACTCAAGGCTAATTATTGCGATGTCGCATACTCACAGCCCGTGTGATATCGAACACTCAACTCCTCTACTAGTCAGTCTCACAAAGCTCATTTGCGAAACTATTGCTTTCGAGAAATAGCCTCAGTGAGTGGATCCGCTCTAATGTTTCTTTCTATGTCTTTCTTTATCTCATGTTCGCGGAGAAAGCCATCTCCCGAAATGAGCAATACCTGTCTTAGAGTATGTTTGGATATCTGATGGGACCTAGTTCATAAATGAACTCCAAATCCAAACTTCTCAGACTGTATCGTCAACTGAACTTAATCAGTATCCTGCGCCATGCCTCCTTCAGTATCTGCTTGGACCACCTGTCCAAAATACTGCCCCTCGTCAGAGGGAAAACTATAACTCTGACAGTCACTCTGTCAGCCAGGTCACCTTGGAAGTCTGGAATGATAACCGTCTCCAAGAGGAGGCTGTCATTATCATGTCCCTAGAACATCCACTTATGTTCTAAAACTGCTTCTGAATGTTTCTCCAGTATTGGATTAATATCAACTTATTGCATCTATTGCAAAAACAACATCTATATCTTTTGTGGAGAAACCACTGTGTGATAACCAAAGTATAACCGATCGTAGTATAGGAATTTCACTTCCTACTCTGTGTATGTCATCCTAATACCAGGACATCACAGCCTACTACCTTCTTAACAGATCCATCCTCTATTCTGATAAAGTCATACCTATGACTGTCACATCAGAAATAGATGATCTATCTCTGATATATCTGTTTTAGTCTATGAATAGACATAAGCCACTTGTCCACTATGCTTCCGCTGCTCCCACTGACTACGACAACCCTCTGGCAGAGTCATATCGACGTACACTTCTAAAGCTAGTTTAGAACGACGCTATACTTATCCTCCTGCCGGGTCTTATAGTCTGGAACAACCGTAATGGCAAGGCTGGGTAATCAAGAACCTCTGTTGAGGCTACCGGAGTACCTCTCAGGTGTCTGAGGTTACCCACCAAATCTGCCGAGTGGCCAATGGAATGTCAAACTAGATTGAATCTTTAGGTTCTTATCAAATTTTCAGTAATCGTTTGTGGTTCTGGAATCACTTCCAGTTCTACCAAACTCCCACCACTGTTTTCTGAAAAAAAATCCATTTTTATTAGAACTGTGGCGAGTCAAGAACAACATCACTATTGATCTTCCAGATGGTAGAAAATCAACCCTCGTCATAGCCTGGGTCAACCCACAAACATCCATTACAGAAACGTGCCTTGAGTTATCCAGAGTCTGGTTTAAAGCATAAGTTGGACAACTCCCCGTACCTTAACAATGTCAAGATATGGACTGTTCTATATCCAATATAGAAACAGAGGCACTGATTTAATTGAACCAGATTCAAATCATGCAGCGGTCTCCAGTGCATGTCAACTAAATGGAAGGAGGCCGATCAGCATTACTCAACTTAGGAATGCTTCCAATTATGAGAAACCTGAAAGAGAAGCAAGTTCTCTTAATCATTACTATTAACTGAATACCATACACAAATATCTACATCTTCGATCACCTTAAAGAATCCCGATACTTGCAATACTTGGTTCTCTACTTTACTCTTATACCTATAACTTCTCAAAACTTGGACCCTGTGTTTCTACGAAATACTTGTCTAAAAACTAGAGAAGTCATAAGTAAACCGAATATAGTATGAGGACCAACCCCTTTGTCCTAATGGACACTGTACAATATACAATACTCTGTATAAGTCCTCTGAGTCTAGTGACTCATTCACTGTGTGTCGTAGGTTGAAAACTGTACTTATGGTTAAGAAGAATTACACCGCTGTTCAATGCTCCTTACCTAACCATCCACTGATATATGTAAATGTCATAGACATAATTTAAAAAAGGTATATCTCACTCTATAAAAATAGACATACAGATATATAAATTTGAAATTGGTGCATAACAACGAATATTCAAAACCAAATATTTGCCGTCCGGCAAACAACCCAGGTGACTTCCTCAAATATCACCAATAACAACGAATCCCGATATAATGAGAATGATCACCTAATTCCCAATAACTTACTCCTACTTATCATCTGTAAAACCATACAGATGTGAGAATCAAACTTGGTAAATACATACCCTGGAGCAAGTGTCTAATTGGGAAATCAGTTTTCTTTTAACAGTACACAGTGTAACTGAAACATTGAAATGTTTCGATGGGGTATCCCGGTATTCCTAGTAATGCTTCTTCCATTATCTAGATTCACAACTATAACAGTATAATTCTTTTCCACCTTTCCAAATCCCTTTATATATCTTTAGTGGTTACCTTCTGTACACCCTCTAAGGCTAAATGGTTTTCTTCCTTCCCTACCTTTCGGCACCAGCCTATGGTTTGGAAGAAGACTATCTAATAAGCATAATGGGTGTACTGTCCTAATCCTAGGAGCACTCACAATGCGAGAGAATGTAAAGATAAAAGACACCTGAATAAACCATATTTCTATTTCTCCTGAATCAGAATCCATCCCCGAACTGGAACAAGTTCCTTTCGAGTTCGTATATAACCATACGATGAAGTATCCAAATAACTGTGGATCTTCATAGTGATACGGAGTGTCCTGGAGAAATACAAAGGTGAATTGAGAGTGGTAATGAAATACTTGGTTTGGTAGTGAATAACAGTCGTAATTTACTTTGCCCTCTTAGTAATCCCTTTATATGTCTTAACTCAATACCTTCTGTACACCACAATTAGGCTAATCGGCTTTCTTCATTTCCTATCGTTCGGCACCAGCCTAAGGTTTAGAAGAAGATTATCCGATAGGCGTAACGGGTGTACTATCTCCTAAACCAAGGAGTACTCACAACCTGAGAGACGGTAAAAGGAAAAGACAACTGAATAGTCCTATTCGTTTTCTCCAGAACCGGAAATCATTCTCGAATAAATTCCTTCGAGTTCGTATATAACCATACGATGGTTTTGTCCAAAGGAAGTGGACGTTCGTAGTAATACGGGGGTGTCCTGGAGAAAAGGGTAAATGTAGGAGTGGCAATGAGGTATGCAACTCTGACAATCCAAAATCCAGTGTTTAAGAAGGTTCAGTTAATTTTGGTCACTGAGTCATAGTCAAGGGTCGGGTCATGGTCGCTGCCAAAGAGAGAGAGAAAAGAAACACTCAGCGTGCACTCTAACCTAGATCAGAATGGTTATCAATTTATCTAATCAGGAAACCTCCCACTGTACCGTCAAATTCTCCTCCAAACCTGAAAGGAGAATTAGTCGGGATAACCCGAGGAGTAAACCAACTCATCAGTAGGAATCGGGATCCAACTATCATCGCATGATAACGTGACGGAATCCACTCACGTTATCACACTCCAGAAGGTATGCGCATATCAGGCAAGTTTCAGTTTCTTTAGAAACTCCCGATGTGATTTTTGCCCCATGCTCTTATGTCCTTGACGTAGGCCAACATATCATAAGTCACATGTCAAGTTCTACCCGTCATTGTCCAGGTTAATTTGAACCCAGCCGTACATACCCTTGACGTAGGCCAAAATAGTAGTACGACTGTCCTAAACTAACGCATCTATCTATGCAACAGATAAATATCCGGTAGCTACCAATCACTATTCCTTGGCGTAGTTCAAAACACATAGCTTGAATACTACTGAACATTTTACTGAAATGACGGAGGGCTACGAATGGTTTTTGGCGAAAAACCTTTAACGTAATGAACTTGATATCGTTGAAGGAACTGGATAGCTTTTATAAAAATATAGTGACGAAAACTTTTGCTAAAGAGGTTACTCCCGGTGAAGGGATCTCGGCTCTTTCCACGTAAAATGAGGTGCAGGATATTCCAACTGAATAACACGATGCAATGCAAAAGTAATCGACTATAGTGAAGTTATTGCCCCGACGCAAACTCCTGTCCAAGGGGTCACTCCCGGTGAAAGGATCTAGGCCCTTGCCTCGTCGACTGAGGTGCTGGATATTCATAACTGAATACCACTGTGCAAAACAAAAGAGAACGCCCTTGCAATAACAGCTTTTTGAAAAGTGTTCCAACAACATCAGAATAGGTTTGTTTAGCTTGCATTGATCCGAATCAATGCAGTCCCATCAATTGATCACACCAATAAAGAACGAAAATAATTGTTGGAGATAGTGCCCTCAGAGTCAATTATTAGGTCACAGGTACGTGATTGCAATGATTGATGGAGGACCTATCCTGGTAGGACAGTCTTACTCGAGATGATAGTATGCTATCTGGTTTACCTTTATCATCGTGTACTGCTTTAGGTGACCTGACAAGTCGCTATTACACGTTGATAGAACCCCTAGGATTCTTGCTTGACCACCAGCAGTATGAGGACGATCATATAAGTGGGAGCTGGGGTCTATAAGTGCATCCTTAAATGGTCCCTAGTCGTGAGAGTTTCGAGACAGGGCATCGATACTCCAGAGTAGACTAGTGTATACAGTCGAGACCCCGACGAGGGGCGGTGGCCGGTCTCACAAGCCACTGGTGTCAGTTGGATCACCTAAGATGTATACAGGTGCTCATTGGGTTATGAGTACACCGGACAGGACTCGCAGGGAACATGCTAGTTGGTCATATACCAGACGTCAGATGGCAGTTTCCTGGTGAGATGTGTACAGGTTAGTTCATCGACCTGGGAATCGTCATTTGTCTTGTGTGAGTTCCCACTGTACTTTGATTACTACCCTACCACGGCTCAAAGGAGTCGTGCAAACAGGTTTTAGTTGGGTACAGTCCCGAGCCACATGGAGGCAGTGAGCGCATCTTCAGGGGTTCGTCTCTCCCGGTATTGGGGGTGAGGTCGCGCTATGTCTAGGAGAGCCATTACACGAAGCCCTCGGCCGAGGCAAGGAGATTTACTGGTAGGTATTCCAGTAGTATCTCAGGGTGTTCTGGGCTACACTCCGACACGACTTGTACCGCTTTTGGGGGTCTGACTTTTACCAACCCCTTAGGCCCGCCATGCGATGCTCATAGACGAACGGACCGGACTGTACGGATATTGTCACTGACAGGCTCAGTAGGGTTGTCAGGCTGAGTTCGCTCACTGACGTCCCTTTTAGTCAATACCTGGTTGCCCATTACGTATTGGCTTATACCTCTGACGTGCTAGTGGTTAAATCCACAACCAAGGTGTTGACGAGTCTTTAGAGTCCCCCACATTCAGTTACTCAGCTTTCGGGCTAAAAGCTGTAGAGGCCGTATGGTGATATGGCAAGGTCCGATCAGATACGTGCGGTATTGGACGGATCAGGATCGGACAGTTTGTACTACAGGCCGTATGGATATATGGCAGGTTCGATTAGATACGTGCGGTATTGCACAGATCAGGATCGAACGGATATTACTAGCCGGCTTTGGTTTAGGCCGGATCCTAGTATAGTACAGTGAAGATTTTGTCTCATTGCATTTGAATTTCGGTCGGAATACAAATGCGGGTGTGTATGCACAGTATCGGGGTTTTCATATAATTTATTACGGGACCAGTTTTCTGGAGTTGCCAATTTGCTTTCCGTTTCGGCCAATTTCCTTTGTATCGTTCATTGGCCGAAGATTGGTGGAGGAGGGCTTATTTGCATTGTTGCAAATAAGTATTTGTGGAGGGGTTCGTTGCATATTCTTGTGTCATGGTGGTTGCACCATTCCTTGACCTTGTCTTCTTGACTTCTTCATGATGGCTTGACTTTTTGAAGTCATCATGCTTGATGATGGTTGTGGTGGAGTGTTGGTTTTAGCTTGTAATCATGCTTATGCATGATGGTCTTTTTCTCTCTCCCTCTTGGATTATGAGATGGATGATCTTTTGATTCATACACTCCATTCTCTCCTCTCCCACCATGAGGGCCGGCCAAGAAAGGCAAGGGCTGTCCAAATTTTTGGATGGTGGAATTTTGTTCATTTCATGCTCCAAAAATCCCCTAGTTCCTCCATATAATTCTTGTATCATCCCTCCACTAAAATGGCACCTCCATGAATCCCAAAATGAGACATAGCCTCTACACTATATTCTACAGCAAATCATGGGCACGTCGACTAGCCAGCTTCGTGCCCGAGTTGCCTCGTCATTGAGGTGGGAGCCCGTAAAAGAAGTAGGCGATGTGGTGCACTTCCGGCGACGAGGTGGAGACCGGAGCTTCCGCAGGAGATCGGGACGACGACGAGAAGACCGGAGGACTTGGATCAGTCGGTATATCTCTCTTCCCCATCTTGTAGTTAGCTAGGACTAGTTAATGGTTCGATCCGGGTATTAGTGCGCGGTGGTGCCAGTTCAAGAAAAATTAAAGTTTATCACCGCTTCCGCATTTGGCCGTCGGATTGACGGCCGGGGCGCCGCCGTGCACTTACAGTGGTATCAGAGCCTTGCCATTAACTTAGTCTAGCTTTGTTTAATGTGTTTTACGTTTCCGATCGAACAAAATCCCGAAACCGCGTTTTCTAGTACTATTAGTTTCTGTCGAAATTTTTTGGAGTCCAAAAATTTTTCAGGTTGTCTCAGAATGATGTACAGGGAGTTCTAAGAACACTAGAAAAATTTGATGACCCGATCCCTCCGTACGACCGCGGAACCGCGGCCATAACCCCTCGTTGGCCGCGGTTCCGCCGCATGAATGTGGGTTCATGTCATCATTTTTTTGCAGTGGGCTTGTGGGCTGAAAATAGGGGTTTTGGAATATTAAACTTGGGCCCAGAATTTCAGTGAGTGCTACAGTATTGCTTGGGGGCCCACTTTTTAATTTTTGATCGATCGGATATTTTAAACACATTATTTCACAGTATTTACATTATATCTGCGACCGTGAATGTCACTTGATCGGTAAATCCAGTCTAACTGCTATAGCCCGGTTAGACGGATTTGCGAACGTGACCTTCACGTTGATGTTCTGTGATTGTTCTGTGATGTTGCGGATCGGTCGTGGGGGATAGCCTGGTAGCAATGCTAGTACAGTTTTTGTTGTATTATGTACATTTGATATTGCGGGACGAGCGTCCGACATGTGGACTGCCGTCACTGCCTGTTTGTATTATTATTTTGGGGCACGACCAGATTGCGGTCGATGTACCCGTTGTATGTATATTTTACTTTCTGTACTAGGATTGCCCCGCGGAGCGGTGCACGGATAGCCGGGTTCTAGATAGCAACAAGCCCGCATCTCATGGCATTGAGACGGAGGGGGCTTTACTCTAGAATTGGCGGGCTATTCATCGCACTCGTAGGGGGTACAGGTTGACCCAGGAGGGGTGCCCGAGTTGCCGGATTCCGTGAAGTGCCGGGTAGTCCATTCACGTCACTGAAGGGGGCTGCCTCGCTTCAGGTTTTGGCGGGTAACATGCCACGCCCGTAGGGGTCTAGGATTTCATTGCACAGGCTATCCACACGACCAGGGGAACGTCGGGTTTCAGCGGCTCTATGAAACCCGGGGATCCCAGATATCTGTATTGTTTCTGTGATGCTGTACATTTCTGTGATGTTGCATTTCTTTCACGCCTTGAGCGAAATATAATATATTAGTAGATGTTGTATATGTTTTGCATCCGCGATAGTCCAGTCCCCGCTCTGTCGTTAGTTAGCTAACCTAACGGGTAATGACGGGACCCAGTGGCGAATGCGGATGGCATATACGTACATCAGTATATTTTCGTTCTTTTTGGTGTGATCAATTGATGGGACTGCGTTGATTCGGATCAATGCAAGTTAAAACAAACCTAATCTGATGTTGTTGGAACATTTTTCAAAAAGCTGTTATTTGCAAGGACATTCACTTTTGTTTTGCATCGTGGTATTCAGCTAGAATATCCTGCTCCTCAGTCGACGAGGCAAGGGCCGAGATCCCTTCACCGGGAGTGACCCCTTGGACAAAAAGTTTGCGTCAGGGCATTAACTTCACTATAGCCGATTACTTTTGCTTTGCATCGTGGTATTCAGTTGGAATATCCTGCACCTCATTCTACAGGGAAAGAGCCGAGATCCCTTCACCGGGAGTGACCTCTTTAGCAATGGTTTTCGTCACTATATTTTTAAAAGCTATCCGTTCCTTTAACGATATCAAGTTCATTACGTTAAAGGTTTTCGCCAGAAACCATTCGTAGCCCTCCGTCGTTTCATGTGGATGGTCAATAGTATTCAAGCTGTGTATGTTGGCCAAAGTCAAGGCACAGTGATTGGTAGCTATTGGGGTATTCATATGCAGCATAGATAGATGCGTTGGTTTGGGACAGTCGTACTGCCATTTTGGCCAAAGTCAAGGGTAGGTACGGGTGGATTCAAATTAACCTGGAGAATGACGGGTAGAACTTGACATGTGACTTATGATATGTTGGCCAAAGTCATTGTCATAACAGCATGGGGCAGAAATCACATCGAGAGTTTCAAAAGAACTGAAAGTTGCCAGATATGCGCATACCTTGTGGAGTGTGATAGCGTGAGCGGATTCCGTCACGTTATCATGCGATGATAGTTAGATCCCGATTCCCACTGATGAGTTGGTTTACTCCTCGGGTGATCCCGACTAATTCTTCTTTCAGGTTTGGAGGAGAATTTGACGGTACAGTGGGAGGTTTCCAGATTAGATAAATTGGTAACCATTCTGATCTAGGTTAGAGTGCACGCTGAGTGTTTCTTTTCTCTCTCTCTTCGGCAGCGACCATTGACCCGACCCTAAGACTATGACTCAGAGACCAAAATTAACCGAACCTTCTTAAACACTGGCTTTTGGATTGTCAGAGTTGCAGACCTCATTGCCACTCCTACTTTTACCCTTTTCTCCAGGACACCCCGTATTACTACGAACGTCCACTTCCATTGGACAAAACCATCGTATGGTTATATACGAACTCGAAGGGATTTATTCGAGGATGGTTTCCGGTTCTGGAGAAAACGAATAGGACTATTCAGTTGTCTTTTCCTTTTACCTTCTCTCAGGTTGCGAGTACTCCTTGGTTTAGGAGATAGTATACCTATTATACAAATTGGATAGTCTTCTTCCAAACCTTAGGCTGGTGCCGAACGGTAGGGAATGAAGAAAACCAATTAGCCTAACGATGGTGTACAGAAGGTATTAAGTTAAGACAAAGCAAGGGATTAGTAAGAGGGCAAAGTTAATTGCAACTGATATTCACGACCAAACCAAGTATTTCATTACCACTCCCACTTCACCTTTGTATTTCTCCAGGACACTCCGTATCACTATGAAGATCCACAGTTTATTGGATATTCCATCGTATGGTTATATACGAACTCGAAAGGAACGTGTTCCAGTTCGGGGATGGATTCTGGTTCAGGAGAAATAGGAACAAGATTTATTCAGGTTGTCTTTTATCTTCACCTTCTCTCGCATTGCGAGTGCTCCTAGGATTAGGACAGTACACCCATTATGCTTATTGGATAGTCTTCTTCCAAACCATAGGCTGGTGCCGAACGGTAGGGAAAGAAGAAAACCATTTGGCCTAAAGGGGTGTGCAGAAGGTAAAGACTAAAGACATAAGAAGGGATTTAGAGAGGTGGCAAAGAATTATACGGTTACAGTCGTGAACCTGGAAGAGGCATTTCTAGGAATACCGGGATACCCCATCGAAACATTTCAATGTTTCAGTTTCACTGTGTACTGTTAAAAGAAAACTGATTTCCCAATTAGACACTTGCTCCAGGGTATGTATTTACTAGGTACGATTCTCACATATGTATGGTTTTACAGATGATGAGTGGGAGTAAGTTATTGGGAATTAGGTGATTGTCCTCATTATATCGGGATTCGTTGTAATCAGTGATATTTGAGGAAGTCACCTGGGTTGTTTGCCGGACGGCAAATATTTGGTTTTGAATATCCGTTGTTGTGCACCAATTTCAAATTGATATATCTGTATGTCTATTTTCATAGAGTGAGATATACCTTTTTGAAATTATGTCTATGACATTTACCTATATCAGTGGATGGTTAGGTAAGGAGCATTAAACAGCGGTGTAATTCTTCTTAACCATAAGTACAGTTTTCAACCTACGACACACAGTGAATGAGTTATCAGACTCAAAGGACTTATACAGAGTATTGTATGTTGTCCAGGGTCCATCAGGACAGAGGGGTTGGTCCTCGTACTATATTCGGTTTACTTATGACTTCTCTAGTTTTTAGACAGGTGTTTCGTGGAAACACAGGGTCCGAATTTAGAGAAGTTATAGGTATTTGAATAAAGTAGAGAACCAGATATTGCAAGTATCGGGATTCTTCAAAGTGATCGAAGATGTAGATACTTGTGTATGGTGTTCAGTTGATAGTAATGATAAAGAGAACTTGCTTCTCTTTCAGGTTACTCATAATTGGAAGCATTCCTAAGTCGAGTAACGCTGATCGGCCTCCTTCCATTTAGTTGACATGCACTGGAAACAGCTGCATGATTTGAATCTGGTTCAATTAAATCAGTGCCTCTGATTCTATATTGGATATAGAACAGTTCATATCTTAACGTTATTAAGGTACGGGGAGTTGTCCGGCTTATGATTAAAACCAGACTCTGGATAACTCAAGGCACGTTTCTGTAATGGCTGTTTGTGGGTTGACCCAGGCTATGACGAGGGTTGACTTTCTACCATCTGGAAGATCAATAGTGATATTGTTCTAGACTCGCCACAGGTTTATTAAAAATGGATTTTTTTTTCAGAAAACAGTAGTGGGAGTATGGTAGAACTGGAAGTGATTCCAGAACTGCAAACGATTACTGAAGATTTGATGAGGAACCTAAAGATTCAATCTTGCTTGACATTCCATTGGCCACTCCGCAGATTTGGTGGGTAACCTCAGGCACCCGAGAGGTACTCCGGTAGCCTCAAGGACGGTGACAGGGAGGTTCTTGTTTACCCACACTTGCCATTGCTGTTGTTTCAGACTGTGAGACCCGGCAGGAGGATGAATATAGCGTCGTTCTAAACTTGCTTTAGAAGTGTACGTGTATATGACTCTGCCAGAGGGTTGTCGTAGTCAGTGGGAGCAGCGGAAGCATTGGTGGACAGGCAGCTTATGTCTATTTATAGACTAAAGCAGATGTAGCGGAGAAAGATCATCTATTTCTGACGTGACAGTCATAGGTTTGACTTCATCAGAATAGTGGATGGATGTGTTGAGAAGGTAGTAGGGTGTGATGTCATGATATTTGGATGACATACACAGAGTAGGAAAGGAAAACTCCTATACTACGAACGGTTATACTTTGGTCATCACACAGTGGTTTCTCCACACAGGACTTGGATATTATATCAGACATACTGGTTACTAGATCTATGGTTTTAGATCTAGATTTGGGTGGTTTCCCAATCAGGGTACTTTGACAGCATTCTATGAGTATTTAGAATAGTTGACTCCTGGCACGGTAGTATACCTACAGGTGATGGAGTCACCCTCTCTAAAGGTGTCTTATAGACTAAAGTAGAGAGGGATGTGCATGACTGACAGGTCACTTGCTCAGGCAATTGAGTCAATCATAAGATGTCAAGTACCACACCAGATATTGTTCTTGCACTAGATGCAATAAGTTGACATTAATCCAATCCTGGAGAAACAGTCGGAAGCAGTTCTAGAACATAAGTAGATGTTCTAGGGATATGATAACGACAGCCTCATTCAGGAGACAGTTATCATTCCAGGCTTCCAAGGTGACCTGGACGACAGGGAGGTTGTCAGAGTTATAGTTTTTCCTTCTGACGAGGGGCAGTATTTTGGACAGGTGGTCCAAGACAATACTGAGGAAGGCATGGCGCAGGATACTGATTAAGTTCAGTTGACGATTCAGTCTAAGAAGTTTGGATTTGGAGTTCATTTATGAGCTAGGTCCCATCAGACATCCAGACACATTCTAAGACTGATATTGCTCATTTCGAGAGATGGGTTTCTCCACGAACTTGAGATATAGAGAGACATAGAAAGAAACATCTAGGAGGATCCACTCACTAAGGCTATTCCTCGAACGCAATAGTTTCGCAAACGAGCTTTGTGAGACTGACTAGTAGAGGAGTTGGGTGTTCGGTATCACACGGGCTGTGAGTATGCGACATCGCAATAATTAGCCTTGAGTGCAAGTGGGAGATTGTTAGAGATAGTGCCCTCAGAGTCAATTATTAGGTCACAGGTACGTGATTGTAATGATTGATGGAGGACCTATCCCGGTAGGACAGTCTTACTCGAGATGATAGTATGCTATCTGGTTTAACTTTATCATCGTGTACTGCTTTAGGTGACCTGACAAGTCGCTATTACACGTTGATAGAGCCCCTAGGATTCTTGCTTGACCACCAGCAGTATGAGGGCGATCATATAAGTGGGAGCTAGGGTCTATAAGTGCATCCTTAAATGGTCCCTAGTCATGAGAGTTTCGAGACAGGGCATCGATACTCCAGAGTAGACTAGTGTATACAGTCGAGACCCCGACGAGGGGCGGTGGCCGGTCTCACAAGCCACTGGTGTCAGTTGGATCACCTAAGATGTATACAGGTGCTCATTGGGTTATGAGTACACCGGACAGGACTCGCCGGGAACATGCTAGTTGGTCATATACCAGACGTCAGATGGCAGTTCCCTGGTGACATGTGTACAGGTTAGTTCATCGACCAGGGGATCGTCATTTTTCTTGTGTGAGTTCCCACTGTACTTTGATTACTACCCTACCACGGCTCAAAGGAGTCGTGCAAACAGGTTTTAGTTGGGTACAGTCCCGAGCCACATGGAGGCAGTGAGCGCATCTTCAGGGGTTCGTCTCTCTCGGTATTAGGGGTGAGGTCGCACTGTGTCTAGGAGAGCCATTACACGAAGCCCTCGGCCGAGGCAAGGAGATTTACTGGTAGGTATTCCAGTAGTATCTCAGGGTGTTCTGGGCTACACTCCGACACGACTTGTACCGCTTTTGGGGGTCTGACTTTTAACAACCCCCTAGGCCCGCCATGCGATGCTCATAGACGAACGGACCGGACTGTACGGATATTGTCACTGACAGGCTCAGTAGGGTTGTCAGGCGGAGTTCGCTCACTGACCTCCCTTTTAGTCAATACCTGGTAGCCCGTTACGTATTGGCTTATACCTCTGACGTGCTAGTGGTTAAATCCACAACCAAGGTGTTGACGAGTCTTTAGAGTCCCCCACATTCAGTTACTCAGCTTTCGGGCGAAAAGCTGTAGAGGCCGTATGGAGATATGGAAAGGTCCGATCAGATACGTACGGTATTGCACGGATCAGGATCGGACAGTTTGTACTACAGGCCGTATGGATATATGGCAGGTTCGATCAGATACGTGCGGTATTGCACGGATCAGGATCGAACGGATATTACTAGCCGGCTTTGGTTTAGGCCGGATCCTAGTATAGTACAGTGTAGATTTTGTCTCATTGCATTTGTATTTCGGTCGGAATACAAATGCGGGTGTGTATGCACAGTATAGGGGTTTTCCTATAATTTATTACGGGACCAGTTTTCTGGAGTTGCCAATTTGCTTTCCGTTTCGGCCAATTTGCTTTGTATCGTTCATTGGCCGAAGATTGGTGGAGGAAGGCTTATTTGCATTGTTGCAAATAAGTATTTGTGGAGGGGTTCTTTGCATATTCTTGTGTCATGATGGTTGCACCATTCCTTGACCTTGTCTTCTTGACTTCTTCATGATGGCTTGACTTTTTGAAGTCATTATGCTTGATGATGGTTGTGGTGGAGTGTAGGTTTTAGCTTGTTATCATGCTTATGCATGATGGTCTTTTTCTCTCACCCTCTTGGATTATGAGATGGATGATCTTTTGATTCATACACTCCATTCTCTCCTCTCTCACCATGAGGGCCGGCAAAGAAAGGCAAGGGCTGTCCAAATTTTTGGATGGTGGAATTTTGTTCATTTCATGCTCCAAAAATCCCCTAGTTCCTCCACATAATTCTTGTATCATCCCTCCACTAAAATGGCACCTCCATGAAACCCAAAATGAGACATAGCCTCTACACTATATTCTACAGCAAATCTTGGGCACGTCGACTAGCCAGCTTCGTGCCCGAGTTGCCTCGGCATTGAGGTGGGAGCCCGTAAAAGAAGTAGGCGATGTGGTGCACTTCCGGCGACGAGGTGGAGACCGGAGCTTCCGCAGGAGATCGGGACGACGACGAGAAGACCGGAGGACTTGGATCAGTCGGTATATCTCTCTTCCCCATCTTGTAGTTAGCTAGGACTAGTTAATGGTTCGATCCGGGTATTAGTGCGCTGTGGTGCCAGTTCAAGAAAAATTAAAGTTTATCACCGCTTCCGCATTTGGCCATCGGATTGACGGCCGGGGCGCCGCCGTGCACTTACAATAATGATGTACGTATATGCTATCCGCATTCGCCACTGGGTCCCGTCATCACCCGTTTAGTTACTTAACTAACAACAGAGCGGGGACTGGACTAGCGCGGATGCAAAACATATACAACATCTGTAGGATTCCTAGGCACACTAGTGAGGTCTCATAAGGCATCAACCATGCCAATTTCAAAAATTCTAGGTGCCGAGAGACCCGACTACGGATCGTTGGCTAGATTTCTAGGCGAAAAATAATCTAGTTAACATTTAACTAATGAGAAACGGAAATACAACCTTTGTAGATCCGGTGCTCCACCTCCATAGCTCCGCAACGAAGTCCTCTCCGCTGTCCAAAAAGAATCCGGGCTCTAGAGTCGGCTTCGTCGGAGAAAAAGCGAGCTAGGTCGTCGATGTCCATGCCGAAGATGATCTACGTCGAGGCATCGAAAGATCAAGATCCACCTTCACCAAGTCATGAAAACTTGTGAAGGAAACACACTCTACTACTTGGCAAGAGGTAGAGGATGAAGAAATAGGAAGTGGGTAGACATTAGAATTGGATTTCTCACTCATTTCCATCAATCACCATTGATGGAGCTTGCTTTTTCTTCATGAAAGAAGATGAAGAAGAAGAAGAATATTATCATAAGCATAATAAAATGAAAACAAAAATAGAATACTTATCATAATTGAACCATGGTCAAGTGTAGAGAATAAATCATGGTTAGTGGGATGGTTAGGGTTAAGCATGAGACAAAATGGTCACTTGGTCAAAATCTTCATGAAGCTTCATGAACAAAACAAAAGAAGCCACCATTTTCTCATTTGCTTTTCATTTTCCAAAATGAATGAATGAATAAATAAATAGATATGAAAATTTAAACCCTAACCATTTCATAACCATGGTTTAAACTTTACACAAAACACAAGTAAACATGTATCATCAAACATGATACAATCAAGTGCACAAAAGTATATCGCATAAACAATGCGCCCATCCGAGTGAGAAAATCCATCTTAAGTAAACCGATACTAGTTGATGCAAAGTAATATATCAAATATATAAATATGCATTAAATCATTAAATCAACACTTGATTCAATGATCCGGTTATGTCGCACACAACCGACTAGTATACAATATATCGGCTTATCGAATCAACGCTTGAATCGATAACTAGGTTATATCGCATACAACCATTCGATACATTTATCGCGAGAATAGAATACGGTATCACATACACGCATTATTCTCGGTCCCGCACATATCTCATATGCGCTCCTATCTCGTTTCGCTTGAGCCAGGAAACCTCTGTGTAGGACTCTAAAGACTCGTCAATACGCCGGCAGTAGATGATGATCATATCAAGCACCCACAAGCCGCAAGCGGTCTGCTAAACGTAACGGCCACCCGGGTATTGAGCGATCTGAAGATCGACGAGCAAGCCCGCTCACACTCCAGTGAATCCAACCAGTAACACTACCGTACAGTCCGGTCTGATCGTCTGATATGTCGCATATCTCGCCAAGGAGTGGTAAACGTCAGACCCCAATAGCTCAATAAGTCGTGTCGATATGAGGTCTATAACTGTTCGAGAAACTACTGGTAACACTTACCAGTAAATCTTAGCAACCCTGGCCAGGGATTTCCTGTTATAGCCAATCGAACACAGCGCAACATCAACCCCCTATACCGGGAGAGATGAATCCCCTCCTCTCGCTCATTGCCTCCATGTGACTCGGGACTGTACCCAAAATCCACCGTTTTGCACGCCCTCTTGGATGTGGTAAGATGGAAATCAAAGCACAGTGGGAACCACACAAGACTCTATGACGATCTCGGGTCAACAGACTACTCTGTACCAGTGTCACCAGAGAACTGCCATCTGACGTGAGGTATAATACCACCTGGGAGTTCTCGGCGAGTCCGTCCAGTGTACCCAGTCTCTACTGAGCACCCGTATATCATCTCTGATGTCAAACACCAATGGATATGGGATCATCCATCGCCCATCTGTATGGGTCGAGAAGGTATACGCTAGTCTACTCTGGTATATCGATGCCCCGTCTCGATACACCCACGACTAGGGACTTTGAAGGATGTACTTATAGACTACCATGTCCCCACTAGTATGATCCGCATCATAGTCCAGGTAGTCAAGTACAGATCCTAAGGGCTTTACCAACATGTAACAGAGAGACAATCAGCATACACGTTAAGGTAAAGAGCAACCAGATAGCATACTATCATGTCGAGCAAGAAAGTCCTCCCTATATACGTCCTAGCATCCACTACAATATACATCATATGTACAGTAATGGCCTCTAGGGCATACATATAACTAACAATCTTCCACTTGCACTAGGGCCATCTGATAGCAGTGGTTGTAGTATCTCATACTCAACTATCCCTTAAAAATCTCTCTCTGGGAACAGGCCTTTGTGAGTGGATCCGCTGTGTTGTCCTCTGAGTCTACTCTCCTAACCTCGATCTCCCTGGAGATCAACCATCTCCATGATCAAGTGATACTGCCTTTAGAATATGTCTGGATCACTGATGGGACCGACGTTCCTTGGCATAAGCCACAACTCCATTGTCACACAATGGGAGGAACATAGTTCATCTCATGAACCAATATACACCCAAACAGCCTCTTTGGTAGCATCTTAAGTAGCGATGTATCCAGCCTTTATCGTCTAGTATGCCACGGTATCTAGCTTGGAACTCTTCCAACATACCGTCCCTCCACTGAGGGTAAAGACAATGCCTGTGACTGACATTCAGTCGTCTTTATCACTCTGGAACACTTCCAGTGATTCTCCCCTGGATCGATTGATACCATCTCACTACAGCTAGTGAGAATCCTAACATCCAATCAAATCTATCTCATAGATCCAAAACTCAGGATTTAGGAGGTATCATTTTGATCCTATGTGGAGAATCATTTTGATAAGCGGAGATTGATCGAGCGTAGCATAAGAAAACTCCTTTCTTATCAAGAGTATGTCATCCACGTACTCTACGAGGATCACCACCATACTCCCTACTACCTTTTTGTTTATACAAGGTTCATCTACCATTTTGATGATATCAAACTCTTTGACTACTTCATCAAAACAGATGTTCCAACTCCGCGATGCCTGCTTTATCCTATAAAGCATCTTGCACACGTTTCTGCTGCTCCCACTGTCTACGAAGCCCTCTGGCAGTGTACTTATAGACGCTCTCTTCTAAATCATCATTTAGTAAAGCAGTCAAGACACCCAACCACCAGATATCGCAGTCATGGTATGTAGCCGTGGCAAGTAGGATCTGGATGGACTTAAGCATAGTCACTTGAAAAGGTTTCATCATGATCCACGCCTGGTCGATGACGAAAAGCTTTAACAAGTCTAGCTTTGAAAGTCTCAACTTTTCCATCTACACCAAGTAATCTTCTCAAGATATACTTGCTCCTGATGGGGATTTAACCCTTCAGATATTGCAACCAAAATTCATACTTTGTTGGTGTATAAGGATTCCATCTCAGTTCACTAAGCATCCAGCCATTCTTACAGAGTCCCACTCCTGATGGCCAGCTCGAAGCTAGTTGGGTCATCATCTCATGATGCATTCCTCGCTCCCACTGTCATAGAGAAACCGAAGTATCTCTCAGGTGGGTGAGGAACCCTACTAGATCGGCGGAGAGGCTGAGGTTCGTTGGTATCTACTGAATCCCTTGGTTCTATTAAATCATCAGCTGCAGTTTGTATAGCTGGAACATTTCCAGTTCTACATAACAGACCTTGCCTCGAGCTTGTCCGGATTTTGCTTTTAGACATAGGCCGGACAACCCCAAATCTTAACTAGCTTAAGACATGGGCTTTTCCCTTTCCATATCTCATATAGAATGGTAGGCAACTGATTTGATTGGAACCCTATTCAATAGGTATGCAGCTTCTCAAGTGCATAACACCCAAAAGGAAATAGGTAACTCAGTAGTACTCATCATAGAGCACACCTTATCACATAGGGTGTGATTGCTCCGCCCCGATATACCATCGTGCTATGGTGTATTCGGAGGAGTAATGCCGAGAGAGAATCTCATTCTCCTTTAGAATAGTCCAGGAATTCCGTGCTCAAGTATTCTCCTCCTTGATCTCATCAAAGGACATAATACTTATACCCGTATTGGTTCTCTACTTCTAACTTATATTCTGTGAATATCTCAAAAGGTTCTGACTTGTGTTTCAACAGGAACATATATCTGAATCTTGAGAGATTATCAGAGAATGTAATAAAGTATAAAGAACCGGTCTTGGCAAGTGTAGACAGGGGACCTACATACATCAACATGTATCATCCCAAGAGTTCACTAACTCTTTCTCTGTTTCCAATAAACAGAGCTGGTGTCATTATATCTTTGTGACATGACTGGCAAGTTTCACAAGATGTAAATTCAAACTGATTTAAATATGCATCTAAATGTAACTTCAGCTAGTCGGGTCGCATTGATATGACCTAGTCTACAATACCTTAAGAAGGAATCGTTCATTTCTGAACTCTTCCTCTTGTGTGTGTTCCATATGCTAAGAACTGTTGTTTGATTTAGAACATCAATGCTTTTAGATAACGTACCTGAACCGATCAACTTTTGATATAGGAAATGTTCAAAACATTATCCAACAATACAAAATTTTACCGTTTCTTTATTAATAAAGAGACAGATATGATTTTGTATATCAGGTTCGGTATCTAATAACATTCGTTCAGAATCAATGTATTGTAATACAGGGTGACAGTGACCAACAGACATGGCTGCAACTCTTGCCCCGTTTTCTGCCTCATGAAACTTATCACCCGTTCTCAGTTCTCTACCTTTCTGTAGCCCTATGTAACAGATTACATATCTGGGATCCTGATCCGGTATCACATACCCAGGACGTAGAGGATACAGAGAAATAGTTCTTTGTAATGAACACACCCGAAGATGATGCATCAGCATGCACTCTCTTCGTTTGGGCGGCACGGGAATTCTGGTATTCCCCAATTTCCTGCTCTGTCTTATAACATTTATAAGTTGGAGCGGGACCAACGTTCCCCAGCTCAGTATAACAAGCGGGTTCGGTCAATAATCCGTATTATTATCTTGATTAAGGCGTGATATGGTCGCTACCAGGAGAGAGAGAGAAGAAAACACTCAGCGTGCGCTCTTGCAAGAATAGATTGGTTATTATTTTATCTAATCAGGATGGCTCCCACTGCTTTTTATCAAATCTTCCTTCAAACCCTAAAAGGAAAGACTAGCCGGGATTAATTACACACTACAAGTTCGCCAATCTTTCAGCCAGGCCAGTGTCGGTACTTTGAGGGAGGTCCCCCGTACTTTCGCACGAACCTAATTAATGTAAACCTCGTTTTCCCAGAGGCGTAACCTCGTTAACACCTTTCTAGACACCTACTTGATCGGCTAATTGTAATGTATAAAACTCTCCCAGGAGTAACAATTACTCACAGCGGGTATCGGGATCCAACTATCTCATAGAAGGTATGCAATCTCATTGCAAATTTCAACACTTGAAATTCCCGATAATATTTTGCCCCTAGCACCCTATGACCTTGACGGAGGTCAACAAACCATAGGCTACTAGTCAAGTTCAACCCGTCATTTCTTGATCGAATTAAACCCACCCGCACGACCCTTGACGGAGGTCAACAAGGCCGCACGACTACCCTAACTCAATCTGCATCATATGCATAAACAGATAAATACTAGTTAGCTACCGTACACTACGCCTTGACGGAGGTCAACAAACGTAGCACGAATACTAAATAGGACTTATCTGAAATGACGGAGGGCTACGACAGGTTTTTCTGAAAACCTATTGCGTAATGAACTTGATATCGTTGTAGAATCAAATGATTTTAAAATGGAGTGCTTTTGAGGCTTTTCTAGTTTTGCTAAAGGAGTCACTCCCGGTGAAGGGATCGTCGGTCCTTTCCTCGTCGAATGAGGTGCGGGATATATCATATATATCACTGTGCAAAGCAAAAACTCTTAAAAGCAATCAAAAGACAAACCGAGTGTGTAGCATCTGCCAGTTATTGCTAAAGGAGTCACTCCCGGTGAAGGGATCTCGGTCCTTTCCTCATCGAATAAGGTGCAGGATATATCTCATATACCGCTATGCAAAGCAAGAACTGTAGCTACCTGTTTTATTTTGAAATTCGATTCTACAACATCTTAGGTTTCTTTTATTTCATTAATCACATTAATGAAGTCCCATCATTTAAAATACCTAAACATCACAGATAAATACGACGTACACTTATGCCATCCGGATTCGCCTCGATGCCCCTCGTGCACCGTTAGGTTAGGTAACTAACGACAGAGCGGGGCAGGGCTAGCGCGGGTGTAAAACATAAGTAACGTCTATATAATATATCATATATACTATATACTGTATCTATCACAGAACATCACATGATCACATCACAGATATCGCAGCAGAAGAATCATATGAAATATTGGATATACTAGGACGTCCGTGTTTTCAATACGAGCCAGTATAAAACACGGATTCCACGGTCGTGATGAATAGCCAAACCCACACCCCTAGACCCCTACGAGAGCGGCAAGCAACCCTACCAATTCTGGAGTTAGGAGACCCGGACTCGACTCCTCGAGTTGGTCTCCCACTGGACTCCAGAACCCGGTTACTTGTGCTCTCCTCCTTGGGTCTATCCTAGTGCGGAAAACTAAATAATATACAAACGGTGACAACTTCCGCAACCTGGAAGCGCCCCAATAAAAAGAATATTACATACAAGTTTTTACATGAATGAAAATGAAAAACACTCATCTCACATAAAAAACCCCGGCTATTCAAACACGACGATCCAATATAACATATCCAGCAACACATAACAACACATGTCATCAACGTAAGTAAATATGCGCATCCCAATTGTCGTTGACATATAGCAACGAAACCGGCGATATCACATATTACACTTACGGTCACAGAAAAGAAAGTGTAAAACTACAACAGTTGGAATCCGCAACCATCTCAGACATCGCATGCCTGACCAAATGAATTACTTAGACATCGCATGCCTAACAATTATAAACCCCGCATTTTAGTCTCATTATCGAAAACACTTTTCAATACCAAGTCGGGCAATTCAACAAGATTCCCGACAGTCTGATCGAATACTCGTCGCAAACTTCAGTAGACGGCCGCACCCCCGTTACCGTCGACGAAGTGCACCAAGGCGGAACACCGCTACCGCGAGCACCCGAACGGATGCTTTCGGCGACGGGGTTCTCCTACAGTCACTTGGTCGGGGCTATGGAGTGAGGCTGTCTATTAAGTTTACCCGGCGAGTATCCGCGTATGCTACGTGATTGCGACGGACTTTTGATCACATCAAAATTCCGTGGCAACCGATCAAGTGAGACTAAACTGCTACGTTTATAACATTCATTCAGTTATCTCATAACTTATTGTGAATTCGAATTATTGTATCACATTCCGGATAAATAGAAAATGCTAAACTTTTCGATCGAACAATCGAACACCCAAGTTTTCCCGATACAGATCAACACATGAAATAAGTCTAACAACATTCCGTTCGTGCCTCAGTACCAACGGTCCAGCCGTAGAAGGGTCAAGCCAACGCCTCACATGTGGCACGCCGTACTGCCCCAAACCCGAAGGTTCAAAGGGCAGTTCAAGACGGTCACATAATCGAGTTAAGGTTTGTTGTCTTCTAGAGGGACCATCGAGTTACTTGCACTACTTAGAACGTCGTTAAACTACGGAAAAATCCAACACTTGGAAATTTCCCGACAGGGGAAAAATTGGGTATTTATATCCGGTCGAACTATTTAACATATTCTAAAATTTATCCGGAAAGCCACACAGACAAAATTTGATAATCCGATCGAACTCATGAAAACCCAAAACAACCCCTGAAAACTCAACTGTATAATAAATATTAAAATATCCCAGGAAAATCAGCACAGAAATCTGAGAATTACTGTGAAAAGAAAAATGCGCAAAACGACAAAACCACCGCTGAACCGCCGCGGCATGCATAGCCCGTGCCGCGGATCCGCGGTGGAAAATTTGAATTAGGCCCACGAAATTTACAGTAATTCTTAGAAAACCCTGCTTGATTTTCTGCATATTTTTAATCTTGGAAAATCCACAATTTTAAAATCTGGACAGAGAGCATTCTCGGGTGTGGGTTTCGGGTTCGTTCGGGTTTCAAATTCCGTCTAGACTTCGCCTAAGGCTCTAGCTAGGCTCTGATAGCACTGTAGGGTTCCTAGGCACACAAGTGAGGTCTCACAAGGCATCAACCATGCCAATTTCAAAAATTCTAGGTGCCGAGAGACCCGACTACGGATCGTTGGCTAGATTTCTAGGCGAAAAATAATCTAGTTAACATTTAACTAATGAGAAATGGAAATACAACCTTTGTAGATCCGGTGCTCTACCTCCATAGCTCCGCAACGAAGTCCTCTCCGCTGTCCAAAAAGAATCCGGGCTCTAGAGTCGGCTTCGTCGGAGAAAAAGCGAGCTAGGTCGTCGATGTCCATGCCGAAGATGATCTACGTCGAGGCATCGAAAGATCAAGATCCACCTTCACCAAGTCATGAAAACTTGTGAAGGAAACACACTCTACTACTTGGCAAGAGGTAGAGGATGAAGAAATAGGACGTGGGTAGACTTTAGAATTGGATTTCTCACTCATTTCCATCAATCACCATTGATGGAGCTTGCTTTTTCTTCATGAAAGAAGATGAAGAAGAAGAAGAATATTATCATAAGCATAATAAAATGAAAAAAAAAATAGAATACTTATCATAATTGAACCATGGTCAAGTGTAGAGAATAAATCATGGTTAGTGGGATGGTTAGGGTTAAGCATGAGACAAAATGGTCACTTGGTCAAAATCTTCATGAAGCTTCATGAACAAAACAAAAGAAGCCACCATTTTCTCATTTGCTTTTCATTTTCCAAAATGAATGAATGAATAAATAAATAGATATGAAAATGTAAACCCTAACCATTTCATAACCATGGTTTAAACTTTACACAAAACACAAGTAAACATGTATCATCAAACATGATACAATCAAGTGCACAAAAGTATATCGCATATACAATGCGCCCATCCGAGTGAGAAAATCCATCTTAAGTAAACCGATACTAGTTGATGCAAAGTAATATATCAAATATATAAATATGCATTAAATCATTAAATCAACACTTGATTCAATGATCCGGTTATGTCGCACACAACCGACTAGTATACAATATATCGGCTTATCGAATCAACGCTTGAATCGATAACTAGGTTATATCGTATACAACCATTCGATACATTTATCGCGAGAATAGAATATGGTATCATATACACGCATTATTCTCGGTCCCGCACATATCTCATATGCGCTCCTATCTCGTTTCGCTTGAGCCAGGAAACCTCTGTGTAGGACTCTAAAGACTCGTCAATACGCCGGCAGTAGATGATGATCATATCAAGCACCCAGAAGCCGCAAGCGGTCTGCTAAACGTAACGGCCACCCGGGTATTGAGCGATCTGAAGATCGACGAGCAAGCCCGCTCACACTCCAGTGAATCCAACCAGTAACACTACCGTACAGTCCGGTCTGATCGTCTGATATGTCGCATATCTCGCCTAGGGGTGGTAAACGTCAGACCCTAATAGCTCAATAAGTCGTGTCGATATGAGGTCTATAACTGTTCGAGAAACTACTGGTAACACTTACCAGTAAATCTCAGCAACCCTGGCCAGGGATTTCCTGTTATAGCCAATCGAACACAGCGCAACATCAACCCCCTATACCGGGAGAGACGAATCCCCTCCTATCGCTCATTGCCTCCATGTGACTCGGGACTGTACCCAAAAACCACCATTTTGCACGCCCTCTTGGACGTGGTAAGATGGAAATCAAAGCACAGTGGGAACCACACAAGACTCTATGACGATCTCGGGTCAACAGACTACTCTGTACCAGTGTCACCAGAGAACTGCCATCTGACGTGAGGTATAATACCACCTGGGAGTTCTCGGCGAGTCCGTCCAGTGTACCCAGTCTCTACTGAGCACCCGTATATCATCTCTGATGTCAAACACCAATGGATATGGGATCATCCATCGCCCATCTGTATGGGTCGAGAAGGTATACGCTAGTCTACTCTGGTATATCGATGCCCCGTCTCGATACACCCACGACTAGGGACTTTGGAGGATGTACTTATAGACTACCATGTCCCCACTAGTATGATCCGCATCATAGTCTAGGTAGTCAAGTACAGATCCTAAGGGCTTTACCAACATGTAACAGAGAGACAATCAGCATACACGTTAAGGTAAAGAGCAACCAGATAGCATACTATCATGTCGAGCAAGAAAGTCCTCCCTATATACGTCCTAGCATCCACTACAATATACATCATATGTACAGTAATGGCCTCTAGGGCATACATATAACTAACAACATCTACTAGTATATATATCAATATATAATATTCGCTCGAGGCGTGATTAAAATGCAACATCACAGAAATGTAATAAGCATCGCAGAACAATACAGATATCTGGGATCCCCGGCTTTCACAGAGCCGCTACTGAAACCCGACGTTACCCTGGTCGTGTGGATAGCCTGTGCAATGAAATCCTAGGACCCTATGGGCGTGGCAAGTTACCTGCCAAAACCTGAAGCGAGGCAGCCCCCTTCAGCAACGTGAATGGACCACCCAGCACTTCACGGAATCCGGTAACTTGAGCACCCCTCCTTAGGTCAACCTGTACCCCCTACGAGTGCGGCGAATAGCCCGTCAATTCTAGAGTAAAGCCCCCTCCATCTCAACGCCATGAGATGCGGGCCCGTTGCCCTCTAGAACCCGGCTATCCGTGCACCCCTCCGCGGGGTAATCCTAGTACAGAAAGTAAAATATATACAACGGGTACATCGACCTCAGCCCGGTCGTGCCCCAAAAGAATAATATACAAACAGACTGTGACGGCAGTCCACATGTCAGACGCTTGCCCCGCAATATCAAATGTACAAATATAACTAAACTGTACTAACATTACATCCAGGCTATCCACCACGACAAATCCGCAACATCACAGCACAACACAGAACATCAACGTGAATGCCACGTTCGCAAATCCGTCTAAAAGGGCTATAGCAGTCAGACAGGATTTACCGATCAAATGACATTCACGGTCACAGATATAATGTAAATACTGTGAACTAACATGTTTAAAATTTTCGATCGACTAAATTTCCCGAAGCGGTCCCCAAGCACAACTGTAGCACTCAAAAACATCTGGGCCCAAAAGGAATATACCAGAAACCCTATTTCCATGTTAGAAAGCCACTGTAAAAATTTGATGCAGTGAAGCCAAATTTCGGTGGCGGATCCGCGGGCAAAACGTGGTTTTGGCCGCTGATCCGCCGCGCTACAGTAATTTCAGCTTACCAAATTTTCACAGAATGCATAAAAAATCCTGCACGTATTTTTACAATGTACCGAATAATTTTTAGAGCACTAGAAAAATTCGACAGAAACATGACATGGAAACGCGGTTTTTGGAAAATCCATTCGATCGAACTTGTAAACACGTTAGAGCAAGCTAGACTAGGTTAATGGCGTGGCTCTAATACCAGTGTAAGTGCACGGCAGCGCCCCGGCCGTCATTTTGAGGCCAAAATGCGGAAAAGAAACTTTTCTTTAAACTTGTAAACCGGCACTACCGCACACTATAAAACCCGGATCGGGCCATTAACCTACTCCTAGAAACTAGAGAATGGGTAGAGAGATATACCGAGCGATCCGTGTCCTTCGGTCTTCTCGTCGTCATCCCGATCTCCCCACGGAATCTCCGGTCCTCATCTCCTCATCGGAACAGGAACCACATCGCCAGGTTCTTTTACGGGCTCCCACCTCAGGACCGAGGCAACTCGAGCATGAAGTTGGTGAGTCGACGTGCCCGAGGATGCTGTAGGCTAAGTGTAGAAGCTTTTGTCTCAATGGGGTTGTGAAGTTGCCATGATAGTGTGGAGGAAAGAATGAACCTTTTTAGAGAGGTTTGAAAATGGAGCTATGAACTTTTTATGCAAAAATGAATGAGATGATCTTTTCACACATTTTCCTCTCATGCTCAAGTAGTGACCGGCCCCTCTTTTTGATAGGATGAATGTGAAGGCAAAAAGGCAAGAAAAGAAATTGGATGATAAAAAGAAAAAGATGTCACCTCATATCCAATCCAAAGTCTTTCATAAATCCCTTCACAATAAAAGCAAGCCATGATGAATGGAAAAAGGAATCAAGGCACAAATAATGCAACAAACCCACCACCACAAATAACACTTTGCATTATGCTAAATGCACATTTGCAAATAACCCCCTCTATCGGAAATATCCGGCCATAAAGGAACAAAGGAAAACTGGCCGAAACGGAATGCAAATTGGCAACTTCAAAAAACTGATCCCGTAATAAATTACAGGAAAACCTTGCGACTGTATATATATACTCGCATTTGTATTCCCACTGAATACAAATGCAATGAGACAAAATCTACACTGTACAATACTAGGATCCGGCTTAAACAAAGGCCCGCTAGTATTATCCGTCCGATCATGATCCGTGCAATACCGCGCGTATCTGATCGAACCCTGCCATATCTCCATACGGCCTCAAAAGCGTTTCGCCCGAAACTTGAGAAAACGGTCTGTTGGGGACTCTAATGACTCGTCAATACTTTGGCTGTGGATTTAACCACTAGCACGTCAGAGGTATTAGCCATACGTGACGGGCTACCAGGTATTGAGCAAAAGGGACGTCGATGAGCGAACTCATCCTGACACCCTACTGAGCCTGTCAGTGACAACATCCATACAGTCCGGTCCGTTCGTCTATGAGCATCGCATGGCGGGCCTAGGGGGTCGGTAAAATTTAGACCCCCAAAAGCGGTACAAGTCGTGTCGGAGTGTAGCCCAGAACACTCTGCGATACTACTGGAATACCTACCAGTAAATCTCCTGCCTTGGCCAAGGACTTCGTGTAATGGCTCTCCTAGACACAGCGCGACCTCACCCCAAATACCGGGAGAGACGAACCCCTGAAGTTCCGCTCACTGCCTCCATGTGGCTCGGGACTGTACCCAACTAAAACCTGTTTGCACGTCTCCTTTGAGCATGGTAGGGTAGTAATCAAAGTACAGTGGGAACTCACACGAGACAGATGACGATCTCAGGTCGATGAACTAACCTGTACACATGTCACCAGGGAACTGCTATCTGACGTCTGGTATAAGACCAACTAGCAGGTTCCCGGCGAGTCTTGTCCGGTGTACTCATAATCCAATGAGCACCTGTATACATCTTAGGTGAACCAACTGACACCAGTGGCTTGTGTGACCGGCCACTGCCCCTCATCGAGGTCTCGACTGTATACACTAGTCTACTCTGGAGTTCCGATGCCCTGTCTCGAAACTCCCACGACTAGGGACCTTTTAAGGATGTGCTTATAGACCCCAGCACCCACGTATATGATCGCCCTCATACTGCTGGCGGTCAAGCAAGAATCCTAGCGGCTCTATCAACACGCAATAGCGACCTGTAAGGTCACCTAAAACAGTACACGATGATAAAGGTAAACCAGATAGCATACTATCATCTTGAGTAAGATTGTCCTAATGGTATAGGTCCTCTCTCAATCATTGCAATCACGTGCCTGTGATCCAATAATTGACTCTGAGGGCACTATCTCCAACACAATGAATGCTGAGAATGGGATAAAATATCATCAACAAGGAATGTTAACGTGGAAAAACTCCGGTGTCTTCCAAAAACACCCCAAAAACCCAATACTCAGGCGTCGCCGCTCCATCCAGCCCTCAATCTTGCAAATCTTATAGAAGCGGGGTGCCCAACATCGGAACCCAAAACAACTTGAAATACTCGTGTCAAGCATCGATATGCAAATCCTCATATATAGGGCTCCGTCAGTCTGGATCGGCCCACGGGCTCCGTCTGCGGAATCGGCCCTCGGCCCCGGCAGTACAGGTCGTCCCGTATCCATCTCTCGACTCTGGTCAGTATCCTCCGGATAACCGCCAGGTCCAACCAATCACCGGTAAGTAGTAGTCCCTCTGCCAAGCTCATCGCCTACTGTACGACAGATCCGTTCTCGCCCCGGGGTACCATACCTGGTCCACCAAATACCCGCAATCGGCCTCATCCAGCTCCTCGATTCGGGTTCACATGTCACACGTCTCAAAACCGAGAAAACGCATGGTGGACGCACTAAAATATCATATCAAGAGAAACCGGGTTTTTAAAATAAAGCATACTTTCTTGAAATAATACCATGGTTCTCAAATCCAGAAATCACATGAAATCCAACTCAATGCGTAAATATGGACATACAACATGTATGCGCACAAATATGGATATGTGAATGAGTATGTGCACAAGTAACATAAACATGTCGAATCATTTATGAGGTGAGCTATAATATATTGTTCATGGCAATTCTATATTGTGAGTGTCATGGCAATTACTAACGGTGTGTGTGGAATATGCAGATTAGTGCTCGTGCAATATGTACCGTTAGAAACAGTGCGGTGTTCTGTTAATTCTACGTCCTTATATGGCAGGGAATATAGTATGCAACAAACAGTATCTATGCGCAGTCAATGTATGTAAATGCAATATGCCGCTACAATATCCTATCAAGCCCTGACGCATAACGCCATACGGGCGATTTCCCCGTAGATGTTAAATCTACTCACCGTGGTCTCGTGCTAAATATAGCCGACGACTTGCTTCTCCTTCTTCGCGGCGTCCATCGTACTCGCCTGCGAACCTAGAATTACACAAAGAATACGCCTAAGCTAAAATCCTATAAAACGCGATATCGAAACCAAACGTGAAACTCGCGCCGCGAACTAAACGCGTGTGTGTCCGATACGCTAAAACGTGTGATTATGCGCCAGAAGCTACCCCGACGCGTCACGATACGCAGAAATCACCAAACCCACATACGTATCACACGTATCGCGAAAGTTAAAAGTATAGGAAATAAGATAATTAGTTCCATATTTTTATATAAGCAGAATTTAAAAAACTTGCATATACCACAGGCCTTAAAAATGTAGCAGACACCAACTCCACAAACCCCAACAGCCAGGTCCCCCATCTGGCCGCAATTTGCGGCCAGAACGAATATTCCGGAGGACAACCTAGGGAATTGGGCTCCCGTGCTTCGTGTGTGTTCTCTATATCTAGTGTACATGCTCCAGTAAATGCAATTTTTGCCTGAAGCAATCGGGTTACAAGCAGATCACAACAGAGCACAAAACTTAGTTAAAAAGCAAATTTAACACTAAACTAAAACAATATGGTGTTTTGGTGAAACCTGAAACAAATTCTTGGTTAAAACAACATTAACAACACTTAATTAAGTTAACCAAGCAATAAAAATTCTAACTTATCAAAAACATCACTTAATTCCCCTCATTAGCACTAAAATGCACAAAAATACGATTTTTAGCTAAATAATCTACAAGTTAAGAACTAAAGTGCTAAGGGTGAGTTTAATACCTCCAAAAGATCTTAGGGAAACCTAACTTCCAGCCCTTGTCTTCAAAGGCACTGATTTGCCACCAAAATACTCAAAAGAGCCATTTTCCAAAGGTTTTAGTGAAGGAAAAAAAGAGATTTTTGTGTAGGGTTTGTATTTGGATCAAAAGAGGAGCAAAGAAGAAGAAAAAGATGGTGATGTTGCTGCTACTGCAGCTACTTCTGCTGGAGATGCAGAAATGAGAGGGGGAGTGAGATAATGGTCAAAAGTCAAGCCCCAACTTCACCTAACCCAACCCATACCTCCCATTCATCAATTCATTTTAAATTTAAAGGGTTTGACTTGGTTTTATGTATGGATATATGAACCATGCAGGAAAGAAAAGGAAAATGGCTACACATAACCTATGTTACAAAAATGTGATAAGTGTGCATGCTAGTTACACTAATCCTTGCTTAGGAAAAGTAATTAAGGAAAATTTCCAATTAAGGTCAACACAAGCTAAATTATAATTAATAAAACCCATTTATATATACAAACACTTCTCACCAAAATTATAACTAGTTTTATTCTAGTTTAAAAAGAAATTTAAAATTTACGGGTTTTTATGAAAAACACGCATCATTACTAACTAACGCGAAATTATCCGAAACGAATTTCAAAGCGTTACACCTATCAAGAGTATGTCATCCACGTACAATACGAGGAAGACCACCATACTCTCTACTACCTTTTTGTATATATAAGGTTCATATACCATTTTGATGAAGTCAAACACTTTGACTACCACATCAAAACAGTTGTTCCAACTAAGCGATGCCTGCTTTATCCCGTAAAGCAACTTACACAAATTTCCGCTGCTCCCACTATCTACGAAGCCCTCTGGCCGTGTACTTATAGTCGCTCTCTTCTAAATCACTATCTAGAAAAGCAGTTAAGACACCCAACCACCATTATACGTAGTCATGGTATGTAGCAATGGCAAGTAGGATCTGGATGGTCTTAAGCATAGCTACTGGAGAAAAGGTTTCATCATAAACCACACCTGATTGATGACGAGAACCCATTTCAACAAGTCTAGCTTTGAAAGTCTCAACTTTTCCATCTACACAAAGTAATCTTCTCAAGATATACTTGCTCTTGATGGGGATTTAACCCTTCAGATATAGCAACCAAAGTCCATACTTTGTTGGTGTATATGGATTCCATCTCAGATCGCTTAGCATCTAGACATTCTCACAAAGTCCCCACTCCTGATGGCCTGCTCGAAGCTAGTTGGGTCATCATCTCATGATGCAATCCTCGCTCCTACTGTCATAAAGAAAACCGAAGTATCTCTCAGGTGGATGAGCAACCCTACCAGATCGGCGGAGAGGCTGAGGTTCGTCGGGAACTATTGAATCCTCCGGTTCTACCAAATCATTAGCTGTATTTTGTATAGCTAGAACTCCTACCAGTTCTACCTCATGAGCATAAATTTGTTTCCAAAATAAATTCCTTTTCTAAAAAGGCGGTCATGCCAGGAAATCAAACACCTTTTGTTTCTCGGTGCGGTAGAAGATATTCCCTTGCGAATGCTTGGGATATCCAACAAACTTCCGCAGAACTGATCTTCCCTCGAGCCCGGATTTTGCTTTTGACATAGGCCGAACAACCCTAAATCTTAACTTACTTAAGAGATGAGCTCTTCCCATACCATATCTCATATAGAGTGGTAGGCACCTGATTTGGTTAGAACCCAATTCAATAGGTATGAAGCTTCTCAAGCGCATAACTCCTAAAAGGAAATAGGCAACTCACTAGTACTCATTATAGAGCGCACCATATCTAATAGGGTGCGATTGCTCCGCCCCAATACACCGTTGTGCTGTGGTGTATTCGGAGGAGTAATGCTGAAAGAGAATCTCATTCTCCTTTAGAATAGTCCAGGAATTCCGCGCTTAAGTATTCTCCTCCCTGATTACATCAAAGGACATAATACTTATACCCGTCTTGGTTCGCTACTTCTGACTTATATTCTTTGAATTTCTCAAAAGCTTCAGACTTTTGTTTCAACAAGAACATATGTCTGAATCTTAAGAGATCATCAGTGAATGTAATGAAGTTATAAAGATCCAGTCCTGGCATGTGTAGACATGGGACTTACATACATCATCATGTATCAATCCAAAGAGTTCACTAACTTTTTCTCTGTTTCCAATAAACAGATCTATGGTCATCTTATCTTTGTGACATGACTGGCAAGTTTCACAAGATTTAAATTCAAACCGATTTAAATATGCATCTTAATGTAACTTAGCTAGTTGTGTTGCATTGATTTGACCTAGTCTACAATGACTTAAGAAAGTTTCGTTCATTTCTGAACTCTTCCTTTTGTGTGTGTTCTGTACGTTAAAAACTGCAGTTTGATTCAGAACGTATATGCCATTAGATAACGTGCCTGAACCGATCAACACTTGATATAGGAAATGTTCAAAACATTATCCAACAATACAAAATTATATTCTATTTTACTTAATAAAAAGACTTATATGATGTTGTATATCAGGTTCGGTATCTAATAACATTCGTTCAGAATCAATGTATTTTGTAATACTGGGTGATAACCGCAAACAAGCTTGGCTGCAACAATTGCACCGTTTCCAACTCTTGAAACTTATCACCCATTCCCAGTTCTCTTCCTATATATAACCCATGTAACAGATTACATATATGGGATCCTGATCCGGTATCTCATACCCAGGACATAGAGGATACTGAGAAATAGTTGTCGGTAATGAACATACCCAAAGAAGATGCATCAGCATGCACTTTCTTCATTTGGGCGGCACGGGAATCCTAGTATTCCCCTATTTCCTGCTCGATCTTATAACAATTATAAGTTGGTGCGGGAAAAACGTTCCCCAGCTCAGTATAACAAGCGAGTTCATTCAATATATCCATATTATTATCTTGATTAAGGCGTGACATGGTCGCTACCTGGAGAGAGAGAGAATAAAATACTCTGCGTATGCTCTTGCAAGATTAGATCGGTTATTATTTTATCTAATCAGGATGGCTCCTACAGTTTTAGTCAAATCTTCCTTCAAACCCTAAAAGGAAAGACTAGCTGGGATTAATTACACCCTACAAGTTCGCCAATCTTTCGGCAAGGCCAGTGTTGATACTTTGAGCGAGGTTCCCCGTGCTTTCGCACGGACCTAATTAAAATAAATCTCGTTTTCCCAGGGGCGTAACCCAATTAACACCTTTCTAGACATCTACTTGATCGGGTAATTGTATTGTGTAAAATTCTCCTAAGAGTAACTCTTACTCACAGTGGGTATCGGGATCCAACTATCTCATAGAAGGTATGCAATCTCATTGCAAATTTCAACGCTTAAAATTCCCGATAATATTTTTCCCCTAGCTTCCTATGAACTTGACGAAGGCCAACAAACCATAGGCCACTAGTCAAGTTCAATCCGTACATTTCATGATTGGATTAAACCCACCCGCACAACCCTTGACGAAGTCCAACAATTTCCCACGACTACCCTAATCCAATCGCATCTCATTCTTAAGCAGATAAGCACTAGTTAGCTAACGCACACTACGCCTTGATGAAGGCCAACAAACGTAGCACGAATACTAAGTAGCACTTATCTATAATGACGGAGGGCTACGACAGCTTTTAAAGAAAACCCTTTGCGTAATGAACTTGATCTCTTTATAGAATCGAGTGATTTTGTAAAGGAGTGCTTTTGAGGCTTTTACTAGTTTTGCTAAAGTGGTCACTCCCAGCGAAGGGATCTCGGCTCTTTCCTTATAGAATAAGGTGCAAAATATTTCACAAATACTACTATGCAAAGCAAAATCTATAGAAGCAATCAAAAGACAAACCGTGTGGGTTGTTGCATCTGCTAGTTTCGCTAAAGTGGTCACTCCCGGTGAAGGGATCTCGGCTTTTTCCTTATCGAATAAGGTGCTGGATATTCTACATGGAATACCGCTATGCAAAGAAAGAACTAGAGCTACCAGTTTTTAAAATAAGTTTCTACAACATCTTTTAGGTTTCTCTTATTTCATTAATCTCATTAATGAAGTCCCATCATAATATGCTTCTTGAGCATCACATATGAAACCAAATCGGCAATATTAATTATATCTCATATATAAAATATAGGCATTCGTCTGAACATATCACACTGATCACATCACAGAGCAGCAAAAGATAACTTATGAAATATTGGATATACTAGGATTTCCGTGTTTTGGATTAAGCCTGTATAAAACACAGATTCCACGGTCATGATGAATAGCCAAACCCATATCCCTAGACCCCTACGAGAGCGGCAAGCAACCCTACCAATTGTAGAGTTAGGAGACCCGGTCTTGACGCCTCGAGATGGCCTCCCACTGGACCCTAGAACCCGGTTACTTGTGCTCCCCACTTTGGTTTTATCCTAATGCGGAAAAGTAAATAATATACATCAATGGTGACATCATCCTCAACCTGGAAGTGCCCCAATAAAATAAATTATATACAAGCTTTTATATGAATGAAAGTGAAAATCTCTCATCTCACATAAAAACCCTGGCTATTCAAACACGATGATCCAATATAACATATCCTAAAAACTCATAACATGACATGACATCAACGTAAGTAATTATGCGTATCCCAATTGTCGTTGACATATAGCACCGAAACCGGCAATACACCACATATTACACTTACGGTCGCAGAAAAAAGTGAAAAACTACAACAGTTGTAATCCGCATCAGCTTAGACATCATAAACCCAAAATATCTCATATTCCGGATTTCATGCTTAACCAAATGAATTCCTTAGACATCGCATGCCTAACAATTATAAACCCCGCATTTTAGTCTCGATATTGAAAACACTTTCCAATAACCTCTCGTGTAATTCAACAAGATTCCCGATAACCTGATCGAATGCTCGTCGGAAACTTTAGCAGATGGCCGCACCTCCCAATGCCATCGACGAAGTGCACTAAGGCGGAACACCGGTGCCGTGAGCACCCGAACGGGTGCTTTTGGCGACGGGATTCTCCTACAGTCACTTGGTCGGTGCTATGGGGTGTGGCTATCTAGTTGGTTACCCGACGAGTATCCGCGTATGCTACGTGATTGCGACGGACTTTTGATCACATCAAAATCCCGTGGCAACCGATCAAATGAGACTAAATTGCTAGATTTATAAAATTCAAATTAGTTTTGATTCCAAGTATTGTCTCCCATCACATGATACCTGGACGAGGTTAAACTTTTCGATCGAATCATCAAAGTCCCACAATTCCCCGAGAGCTCAACACTTGAGCACAGTTTAATAATACCTATAACATGCCACAGTACCTATGAACCAGCCGTAGAAGGGCAGACCCAAGTCTTACTCATGTCGCCACAGAACTGCGGCAAACCATAGGGTATGACCGTGGTTCCGTGATCCAAAAAGTCGAGTTAGGGTTTCATTCTTCTAGAGGGTTCACAGAATTACTTGCATGTTTTTCCGAATACGTTAAACTTGGGAAAATAGGTTTTTGACATTCGATCGAACTTTTTAACTTCGTCTAGACAACATGCGAATACCCAAAACAATGTTAAAACTACGAATACGAAACACTCTGAATTGCTTATAGTGTAAGATCACATCATATGCAAACTTAGAAAAAAAAAAACACCTGAAACACCAAAACCCAGAGACTGGAACACAAAAAAAAATTTCAACCCAGAACTACACTGTTCACCCGAGGTCGCCGGATTTTTGAGCAAAGTGGCCGGCCATTTTCCGGCGAGGGGCGGTAAATTTTCTTATGTGTTCATTTTGCATCCCATACAACATTTTGTAGTTGTTTAAAAAAAATTTTTAAGACCTTTTAAAATCGACAGAAAATAGAGTTTCGTGTTGCAAGTTTCAGAGTTGTTTCGGTTTCGTAATCCTAACAAAATCCATATAATTTTCTAGCATGGCTCTGATACCACTGCAAGGATTGCCAAGCATGGTAGCAAGGTTTCGGTAGGCATCATTCATGCCAATTTCAAATTTTAGCCGTACTAACTAACCCTAACCTAGAATCGTATACTAGAAAATCCGACGAAACATAATACAAACAACTTTGCATAAGAAGTGAACAAGGAATACAACCTTTGTAGACCGGTCCTTCACTTCAATAGCTCCGTATAGTAGTCCCTTCACTACGATCATGAACTCCCGGACTCAAGAGAGGCTCCCATAAAGAAATGAACAAGCTTGCATTGAAGTCTTCGAGGCCGAAGATGATTTATGTCGAGGAGACACTAACCCAAGCTATCTCTTCACTAGTTGTGGAATTAGTGAAGCAAACACCCTATACTAAATGGAAAGTACTAGAGGATGATGAAACAGGAATTTTACTCATTTTAGAAATAATTTTATCACGCTTTTACTCTAATCTCCATTGAAACTAGAATGCTTTTGGAAGAAGAAGAAGAAGAAATATCTCTCATGAATAATATCAAGTAGAGAGTGTAAGTCTACATTGCTCACCCCGGTTCTTACGGGGAGGCGGAAACGGTAAAAAACAATTTTTTTATGGCAAGGCAACATGGACTAAAAAGAGGATCTTTGCTAAACAAAAACCTAGCAAACTACATGAGGTTCTATCTACTATGTCATAGAGATTATAACTTACGAAACCGGTCCTTCGGGTTTTCTCTCTGCTGTCCTCCTCGTCCATCCAAGCTCCGAGGATCGATCCAGATCTTGGTCACCTCCGCGGCCTCCTAGAGTCGAAGACGATCTACCCGAGAGTTTGTGTTCCGAGCTCCACCTCAAACCGAGGTAACTAGGGCAACAAGGTTGCTAAGATTGATGTTTTAGGTTGTGTAGAAGAAGAAGATGGATGTGTTTGTCAATTTACTTCCTTATTTTCTCAACACATGAGATCAAAGGAAAAATCAAGAGGAGGAAGATGAAGGAGCAAACATAGAGCTTCTCATTTCATGAGAGAGAATGAGAAGAGAATTATGAACCAAGAATAATGAACCATGGAATAATAATCCATAAACATCATCATTACTAATCTTTTGATGATAAAGTTGATGGCTACCTTGATTAGACCATTATCATAACAAAAAATAAAATCAAAACCAAAATAAGACTCTAGATCTCACATCAAAGATCCTAGTCAACTTTGGTCAAATGGTCAACAAAGTCAAATATGGTCAAATGGTCAAAGAAATTAACCATAACATAATTATCATTAAAAAGATTAGTAAATAATGTCCCCGGCTCATAATGATTTTGACCGAACCAACTGTCAAAACCCTAATGAGCCCCGCTCATAATGGTTTTGACCGAATCAACTGTCAAAACCCTAATGAGGCACCTCCTTCTTCTTCGCTCCTCACAACTGTGCATACACACCCGCATCCGCATTTCGTAGAATGCGAATGCACAGAAGACAAAACTAATCCATCCATACAATACTAGGATCCGACTTAAACCAAAGCCCACTAGTATTGTCTGCCCGAACAGCATACGCGCACAAGTGTACGTAAGTGATCGTAGCCTTACCGTAAAACCATACGGCCTCTACAGCTTTCGCTCAGTGCATGGAAACTCTCTCTGTGGGACTCTAAAGACTCGACACTATGCTGACAGTAGGTTTAACCACAGACCGCAAGCGGCACTAGCTGTACGTAATGGTCCCCAGGTAGATGTCGATAAGAAGGCTGATGAGATAAACCCATCTGAACTCCTACTGAGCCTGAATATGACAATCTCCGTACAGTCCGATCCGTTCGTCTGAGAATATCGCATGGCGGGCCTAGGGGCGGTAAACATCAGTCCTCTAATAGCGGTACAAGTCGTTTCGGAGTGTAGCCCAGAACACCCTGAGATAATACTGGAAAACCTACCAGTATATCTCGCTTGCCCTGGCCAGGGACGACTATGTGTAATAGCTCTCCTAGACACAGCATGATATCAACCCCCAATACCGGGAGAGATGAATCCTGTCTAACCGTCACTGCCTCTAAGTGCTTCGGGACTACACCCAACTACTACCTGTTTGCACGACTCCTTTGAGCCGAGGTAGGGTAGTAATAAAAGAACAGTGGGAACACACTCGAGGCGAAGTGACGGTGTCAAGTCGGCAGACTAAGCTGTACTCATGTCACCTGGGAACTGATAACTGACAATAGGTATAGTACCAACCAACAGTTCCCGACGAGTCCTGTCCAGTGTACTCGTAACCTAACGAGCACCCGCATACTATCTCAAGTACGACGTACTAATGGCTGTGGGACAGACTATCTTCCCTACTGGGATGAGAAGCGCATGCACTAGTCTACTCTGGAGTATTGATACCCCGTCTTTATAATCCAACGACTAGGGACCTGTATAAGGGTGTGCTTATAGATTACCCAGCCCCCATTAGTGTGACTGCCATCACAACGCTGGTAATCGAGTAAAGATCCTAAGGGCTCCACTAATGTGTATAGGCGATATGCTAAAAGAAACACATGCACACATTGAAGTAGAAACAAACCAAGTAGCATACTACCATTTCGAGCAAGATTGTCTATACAACTGTGAATATCCCAAGCTTCCATCAAGTAATATACAAACTAGTACGATACAGAAATGGCCTCTAGGGCATATACACTAACAATCTCCCACTTGCACTGAGGCCATGTACTGGCGTATCAAAGACCTATCATCTCGATCAACCGCTCGAACTGAGTCGGGGGTATGGCCTTCCTGAATGGATCTGCAGTGTTATTCTCCGAATTTACTCTCTTCACCTCGATCTCCCGGCGATCTATGATCTCCCTAATCTGGTGGTACCGCCTCAAAATGTTCCTGGACTTCTGATGGGACTTAGGTTCCTTCGCTAAAACTATAGCGCCGTTGTTGTCACAACACAGCAATATTGGATCAACAATGGTAGGAACCACCTGAAGCACCATGAGGAACTTGTTCATCCAGACAGCTTCCTTTGCGGCATCGCAAGCAGCTATGTACTCCGCTTCCATAGTTGAGTCAGCAACGGTTTCCTGCTTGGAGCTCTTCCAGTAAACCGCCTCTCCGTTGAGGGTAAATACATAACCCGACATGGACTTGGAGTCATCCTTATCACTGTGGAAGCTGGAGTCAGCAAATGCCTCGATCTGGAGGACTTTTCCACCATACACCAAGAACATCTCCTTAGTCCTTCTTAGGTACTTGAGAATGTTCTTTACTGCTATCTAGTGTTTCTTCCCTGGGTCCGATTGATACCGGCTTACAACGCTCAATGTGTATGCTACATCTGGTCTGGTACACAACATCGCATACATTATAGACCCTACCGCAGATGCGTAGGGTATAGATGACATGCGAGCCCTTTCCAAATCAGTCTTGGGAGACATTTCTTTGGAGGGGTGATTCCGTGACAAGCCGGTAGATTACCGCGCTTTGAATCTTCCATACTGAATCATTTCAGTATGGTGTCGATGTACCTGGACTGTGAAAGACCCAACATCCTCTTAGATCTATCACGATAGATCTGGATCCCCAGAATGTAGTTGGCATCGCCGAGGTCCTTCATGGAGAACCTCTGTGACAAGAATCCTTTGACTGACTGTAGCATAGGAATATCATTTTTTATTAGGAGAATGTCATCCACGTACAAGACGAGGAATACCACAGTTCTCCCTACAATCTTACTGTAAATGCATGGTTCATCTGGGTTTTTGATAAAGTCGAATTCTTTGACAGTATCATAAAAGCAGATGTTCCAACTCCGCGATGCCTGCTTCAGTCCATAGATGGACTTGAGCAACTTACACACTTTACCGCTGCTCCCACTCTGAATGAATCCCTCCGGCTGATCCATATAAACGCACTCTTCAAAATTTCCATTTAGGAAAGCCATCTTTACATCCATCTGCCAGATCTCATAATCGTGGAAGGCAGCTATGGCAAGAAGGATCCGAATGGATTTGAGCATAACCACAGGAGAAAAGGTCTCGTCATAGTCCAAACCAGGTCTTTGACGAAAACCCTTTACAACAAGTCTAGCTTTATAGGTTTCAACCTGCCCATCTACACCAATCTTCTTTCTGAAGATCCATTTGCAGCCTACGGGTTTTACCTCTTCTGGAGCAAAGTCCAAAGTCTAAACTTTGTTGGTGTACATGGACTCCATCTCGGTCCGCATTGCATCAAGCCATTTTACTGAGTCACCGCTCTGAATAGCTAGCTGGAAGCTAGTAGGCTCATCATAATCAATGGTGCAATCCGCACTATCCCCGTCTATGAGAAAACCGTAGTGCCTCTCGGGCGGATGAGACTGCCTACTACTCCTGCGGAGTGGCGCTGGGATGTCCGGTTCTCCTGAACCTTCTGGTTCTACTAAGTTTTCAGTAATAGCTTGTGGTTCTGGAATTTCTTCCAGTTCTATTGCGCTCCCACTTATCTGATTTTCTAAAAACTCAGTTTCCAAGAAGCGGGCATGATGAGAAACAAAGACCTTTTTCTCCTCTGCGTAATAGAAAACATACCCCTTGGAGTTCTTTGGATATCCCACAAACTTACACTGTACTGAGCGTACCTCGAGCTTGTCCGCATGCTGCTTTTTGACAAAAGCTAGACATCCCCATGTCTTAAGGTGTTTAAGACATGGTTTCTTCCCACTCCACATCTGATATGGTGTGGTAGGCACTTACTTAGTAGGAACTTGGTTCAAAAGATATGCAGCTGTTTCTAGTGCATAACCTCAGAAAGATCGCGGTAACTCAGCCTTACTCATCATGAAACGAACCATATCCAATAGAGTTCGATTCCGCCTTTCCAATACACCGTTGTGTTATGGTGTGTATGGAGGAGTAAGCTGAGAGAGAATTCGATTCTCTTTTAAGTAGTCCAGAAACTCGGCACTCAAGTATTCACCATCTCGATCAGATCTCAGTGTCTTGATACTCTTGCCTGTTTGTTTTTCAACTTCATTCTTGTATTCCCGAAATTTCTCAAAGGCCTCGGATTTATGCTTTATCAGGAAGACATGTCCATACCTAGAGAAATCATCCGTAAAAGTAATGAAGTATGAATAACCACTTCGCGCATGTGTAGACATTGGACCACACACGTCACTGTGTATGAGTCCCAAGAGCTCGCTTGCTCTTTCTCCGTGTCCAGTGAACGGAGTCTTTGTCATCTTTCCCATGAGACAAGATTCACAAGTGGCATAAGACTGATACTCGAACGGATTCAAGTATCCCTCTTTATGTAACTTTGTTAACCGTGTCTCATTAATGTGACCCAGTCTACAATGCCATAAGAAAGCCTGATTTGTTTCCGGATACTTTCTTTTAACTGTGTTCTGGACACTGAAAACCTGAGCTTGATTCAATACGTATATTCCGTTTTCTAATGTACCTGACCCAATCAGAACTTGATTTAGGTGTATGTGGACCACATCGCTTACAAAAGTAAAATCATAACCTTCCTTAGAAAGTAAGGATACAGATATGATATTACAAGCCATACTAGGTACATACAAAAAGTTACGTAGAATTAATATTTGCCCAGTTGTCAATCCAAGGTGATATTCCCCTACGGATTCAGCGTCCATGCTCATTCCGTTGGCAACCCTGAGAGTCATATCACCTATCCTGATAACTCTACGGTTTCTCAGAGCCTGTAATGAATTACAGATGTGAGATCCTGATCCGGTATCCAATACCCAGGAAGTAGGGTTAATTGACATACAGTTCTTTACTGCAAACACACTCGAAGCCGAAGCCACAACATGCTTCGAATCCTGGCTACTGGCTTTGCTAGCCCTGCAATCCTTCTACCAATGTTCATTCCCGTAACAATAGGAACGTCCCTCCTTTACTACATCAAGACCCGAAACTTTTGCTCTTCCCTTCCCTTCTACTTCCCTGGTTTCCTTCAGGGTATAAGTAGAGGGCAGAGACTGTAGAATCAAGTCAGTACTTGACCCATTCTTCAACGTGGTCTTCAGGTCTGTGAGCTGATCAAAATAGCTAGTCTCTGTAAGGACGTTGTCCCCTACAGATGACCCGAAAGCCAACCTCGCTTGAAGCAATTTGTTCGAGGTCTCATATCTTGCGATAAGAGATTGCTCTCCATATCAATCTTTGTTATGGAGGAAGATAGAAACTAAGTCCATCTTCTCATGCTTCCTCTGATATACACCATCAACTGAGGCCAACACGAGGCACTTGGCATTCGCACAGTCTTTTTCCGATGTCTTACGGATATCAATATCCGTGACATGGGAAACTGGTCCTGAGACGGTAGGAGTTTGATTAGTTAGGAGGTGTCCCAGCTTGTCATAGGTAATGGACATCTGGACAGACCTTTGCCAATCATAACAGTCAGATTCAGTCATTTTATTATCTAGATGTAACCTATATCTGGTCACTGGGTCGCTGCAATTAAGAGAGAGAGAAGAAAACACTCAACATGATACTCTTACAAGTTTAGATTGGTTTTTAGTTTATTTAAAAAGGATGGCTCCCACTGTTTCTCGAATCCTTCCTCAAACCAAAAAGGGAGAATTAGTCGGGATCAATCTCACCGTATAATACTTGCTTAACCATTCAGCCAGACCAGTGTTGGTACTTCGAGGGAGGTTTTCCAACACTTTCGCTAAGCTCCTTAATTAAATAAGCTCTTTTCCCTATGGGCGTAGCCCCGCTAACACCTTTCTAGACACCTACTTTGTTTATAGCATTGATCGTTAAGTGAGAAAGTTCCCGAGGAGTAGCATATACTCACAGTAGGATCGGGATCCAAATATCATCGTGTGATAAAACTGAAAGAATCCTACCAGAATCATCACACTCCAAATGGTATGCAGCACTAGCAAGTTTCAGTTTCTTTAGAAACTCCCGATGTGGATTTTTGCCCCATGCTCTTATGACCTTGACTAAGGCCAACAAATCATAAGTCACATGTTAAGTTCTACCCATCATTGTCCAGGTTGATTTGAACCCACCCGTATATACCCTTGACTATGGCCAACAAAGTAATGCAACTGTCCCAAACCAACGCATCTATCTATGCAACAAATGAATACCCACCAGCTACCAATCACTGTGCCTTGACTAAAGCCAAATAACACAGCTTGAATACTGTTGGATATTCATATGAAACGACGGAGGGCTACGAATGGTTTTGGCGAAACCGTGAACATAGTGAACTTGATATAATCGAAGGAACATTGATAGCTTTTTAAAAGGAGTGGTTCAAGCTCCGCATTTTTAAAAGTTTTCTGTTTTGAAAAGAAACCGAGTGGTTTTGAAATTGTTCCAACGACTTTAACTTTGGTTTATTTTCTTGCATTAATTTAATGCGTCCCATCATTCAATCCTACCATTGCAGAAAACAACGAAAATGTGACGTACACTTATGCAATCCGCATTCGCCACGGGGCCCCATCATCACCCGTTAGGTTACTTAACTAACGACAGAGCGGGGGCTGGACTAGCGCGGATGCAGAACATAAGCAACGCCTAGTAGATATCATATATAGATATATACATTCGTCAGATGCAATGATAGCCATTCCAGATCACAGATGAACACTTTGGATATACTAGGAATCCGCGTTTCGTTCGACCCTGCAACGAAAGACGGATTACACGGTCACGATGAATAGCCAAACTCTACCCTAGACCCCTACGGGTGCGGCAAACTACCTGCCAAGTACCCGAAGTGAAGCAACCTCCCTCAACAACATGAGTAGGCCACTCGGCACTTCGAGATACCCGGTAGTTTGTGCACCCCACCTTGGGTCTATCCTAGGAACAAAAACTGTAAAAGAAATAATATACAATGGCGGCTATAACCTCATCCCGGATGTATGCCCATAAAATAATATTACATCAATTTACATATTATATCAAATGAATGATAAAGAAAACTCTCATCTCATATCCCCCGACTATTCATCCGCGATAATCCAACGAGTTCATATACACAATCCAACAAAATTACAGATAATAGATATGCACAACCCCCACTAATCGACGTTTAGCGATAAGTTGACGTTCAGTGCATATATCACATCACAGATATAACCCATTAGCTAAAGCCTACAGAACTTCGATCAAAAATACGGATTTGTAACTACCCCAAACACAACTTTGTTCTCTGGAAAATCCAAGCAGAAATAAAATACTTTAAAAATCCTAAAACAGAATACTGAACACACTGCAGCAAAACCGAGTCGCGGCCGAGTCAACCGGGCCGCGGATCCGCGGCGAAACGCATGGTTTCACCGCGGTTCCGCGGTCAGTCGACCGAGTCACTGGCTCGTTTTTGCGGTGTGTTTTTAGAAAACCCTGAGCCGATTTTTAGGGTGTGTGGAATTATTTTTTTAGCTGTTTTAAAAATCGGCAGAAACATGATTTTTCGGACTTGTTTTGCGATTTTTTCTCGGATCGAAATTCTAAATACTTTGCTAACTTGCTAGTTGTTCTTTAGCTAGGCTCTGATAACACTGTAAGTCGACGTTGCTCACCCCGGTTCTTACGGGGAGGCGGAAACGGTAAAAAAAGATTTTTATTATGGCAAGGAAACATGGACTAAAAAGTGGATCTTTGCTAAACAAAAACTAGCAAACTACATGAGGCTCTATCTACTATATCATAGAGATTATACCTCATGAAACCGGTCCTTCGGGTCTTCTCTCCTCTGTCCTCCTCTTCCATCCAAACTCCGAGGATCGATCCGGATCTTGGTCACCTCCGCGGCCTCCTAGAGTCGAAGACGATCCACCCGAGAGTTTGTGTTCCGAGCTCCACCTCAAACCGAGGTAACTAAGGCAACAAGGATCCTAAGATTGATGTCCTAGGTTGTGTAGAAGAAGAAGATGGATGTGTTTGTCAATTTACTTCCTTATTTTCTCAACATATGAGATCGAAGGAAAAATCAAGAGGACGAAGATGATGGAGCAACCATGGAGCTTCTCATTTCATTAGAGAGAATGAGAAGAGAATTATGAACTAAGAATAATGAACCATGGAATAATAATCCATAAACATCATCATTACTAATCTTTTCATGATAAAGTTGATGGATACCTTGATTAGACCATTATCATCACAAAAAATAAATTCAAAACCAAAAGAAGACTCTAGATCTCACATGAAAGATCCTAGTCAATTTTGGTCAAATGGTCAACAAAGTCAAGTATGGTCAAATGGTCAAAGCAATTGGCCTTACCATAATTATCGTTAAAAAGATTAGTAAATAATGTCCCCGGCTCATAATGGTTTTAACGGAACCAACTGTCAAAACCCTAATGAGCCCGCCTCATAATAGTTTTGACCGAATCAACTGTTAAAAGCCTTATGAGGCACCTCCTTCTTCTTCGCTCCTCACAACTGAGCATACACACCCGCATCTGCATTCCGTAGAATGCGAATGCACAGAAGACAAAACTAATCCATCCATACAATACTAGGATCCGGCTTAAACCAAAGCCTACTAGTATTGTCTGCCCGAACAGCATACGCGCACAAGTGTACGTAAGTGATCGTAGCCTTGCCGTAAAACCATACGGCTTCTACACCTTTCGCTTAGTGCAGGGAAACTCTCTGTGTGGGACTCTAAAAACTCGACACTACGCTGGCAGTGGGTTTAACCACAGACCGCAAGCGGCACTAGCTGAACGTAATGGTTCCCAGGTAGATGTCGATAAGAAGACCAATGCGGTAAACCCATCCGAACTCCTACTGAGCCTGAATATGACAATCTCCGTACAGACCGATCCGTTCGTCTTAGAATATCGCATGGCGGGCCTAGGGGGCGGTAAACGTCAGTCTCCTAATAGCGGTACAAGTCGTGTTGGAGTGTAGCCCAGAACACCCTGAGATAACACTGGAAAACCTACCAGTTTATCTTGCTTGCCCTGGCCAGGGACGACTATGTGTAATGGCTCTCTTAGACACAGCGCGATATCAACCCCCAATATCGGGAGAGACGAATCCTGTCTAACCATCATTGCCTCCAAGTGCTTCGGGACTACACCCAACTACTACCTGTTTGCACGACACTTTTGAGCCGTGGTAGGGTAGTAATCAAAGAACTGTGGGAACACACTCGAGGCGAAGTGACGGTGTCAAGTCGGCGGACTAAGCTGTACTCATGTCACCTGGGAACCGATAACTGACGATAGGTATAGTACCAACCAACAGTTCCCGACGAGTCCTGTCCAGTGTACTCGTAACCTAACGAACACCCGCATACCATCTCAAATATGACGTACTAATGGCTGTGGGATAGACCATCTTCCCAGCTGGGATGAGAAGCGCATGCGCTAGTCTACTCCGGAGTATCGATGCCCTGTCTCGAAAATCCAACGACTAGGGTCCTGTATAAGGATATGATTGTAGATTACCCAGCCCCCACTAGTGTGACTGCCATCACAACGCCGGTAATCAAGCAAAGATCCTAAGGGCTCCACTAATGTGTATAGGCGATATGCTAAAAGAAACACATGCACACATTGAAGTAGAAACAAACCAAGTAGCATACAACCATTTCGAGCAAGATTGTCTATACAACTGTGAATATCCAAAGCATCCATCAAGTAATATACAAACTAGTATGATACAGTAATGGCCTCTAGGGTATATACACCAACAGAGAGAGGCAACCATTGTGAGTTAATATCATATATTAACCTTTGTAGATACTTAACCATGGCTAGAATAATGGTTGGGTTTATAAATATCTTAGGCAAAATAAAAGTTATAGACTAAGTGAAAGCAAATCCAAGCTTCTCAAAGCTTCTTGCCATAATAAAAAAATGCCACCATTTTGATTTACCAAAATAAATAAAAACCCTTCATTATACATAGCCTGGTGTAAGTCATACACACACCCAAGTTGCATGTATCATCAAGCATGACACAAAATATTGTACACTTATAAATATCACATATATACACATGCACAAAACAAGTGAGAAAATAAATCTTAAGTGAGCGATCATAAGATCAAAAAGAAAGCCTGCTCATACTCCTGTGAATCCAATCAGTAACACTACCGTACAGTCCGGTCTCTTCGTCTGATATATCGCATATCTTGTCTACGGGTGGTAAACTTCAGACCCCAGTAACTCGATAGGTCGTGCCGATGTGAGGCTCATAAAGGGTCGAGAAACTACTGATAACACTTACCAGTATATCTCAGAATCAGCCCTGGCCAGGGACTTCCTGTTATAGCCAATCGAGCACAGCACAACATCAATCTCCAATACCGGGAGAGACGAAACCCCTCCTATCGCTCATTGCCTCCATGTGATTCGGGACTGTACCCAAAAGCCACCGTTTTGCACGTTCTCTTGAACGTGGTAAGGTGGAAATCAAAGCACGGTGGGAATCACACAAGTCTCTATGACGATCTCGGGTCTACAGACTAATCTTTACCAGTGTCACCAGAGAACTTCCATCTGACGTAAGGTATAATACCATCTGGGAGTTCTCGGCGAGTACGTTCAGTGTACCCAGTCTCCACGAGCACCCATATACTATCTCTGATGTCAAACACCAATGGATATACTATCATCCATCGCATATCTACACTGGTCGAGAAGCTATACGCTAGTCTACTCTGGTATATCGATGCCCTGTCTCGATACACCCACGACTAGAAACATTTGAAGGATGTACTTACCGACTACTCTGTCCCCACTAGTATGATCTGCATTATAATCCTGGTAGTCAAGTACTCATCCTAAGAGTTTTACCAACATGTAATAGAGTGACAATAAGTGTACATGTTAAGAAAAAGAGCAACCAGATAGCATATTGTCTTGTCGAGCATGAAATTCCTCCCTATATATGTCCAAGCTGTTAGTTATATGTATGCCCTAGAGGCCATTACTACACATAGGATGTATATTGTAGTGGACGCTTGGACATATATAGGTAGGACTTTCTTGCTCGACATGATAGTATGCTATCTGGTTGCTCTTTACCTTAACGTGTACACTAATTGTCTCTCTGTTACATGTTGGTAAAGCCCTTAGGATGTGTACTTGACCACCTAGACTATGATGCGGATCATACTAGTGGGGACATGGTAGTCCATAAGTATATCCTTCAAAGTCCCTAGTCGTGGGTGTATCGAGACGGGGCATCGATATACCAGGGTAGACTAGCGTATACCTTCTCGACCCATACAGATGGGCGATGGATGTGTTAGTTATATGTATGCCCTAGAGGCCATTACTATACATAGGATGTATATTGTAATGGATGCTGGGATATATATAGGGAAGACTTTCTTGCTCGACATGATAGTATGCTATCTGGTTGCTCTTTATCTTAACGTGTACACTGATTGTCTCTCAGTTACATGTTGGTAAAGCCCTTAGGATGTATACTTGACTACCTGGACTGTGATCCGGATCATACTAGTGGGAACATGGTAGTCCATAAGTACATCCTTCAAGGTCCCTAGTCGTGGGTATATCGAGACGGGGCATCGATATACCAGAGTAGACTAGTGTATACTCGACCCATACAGATGCGCGATGGATGATCACATATCCATTGGTGTTTGACATCAGAGATGATATGCGGGTGCTCAGTGGAGACTGGGTACACTGGACGGACTCGCCAAGAACTCCCAGATGGTATTATACCTCACGTCAGATGGCAGTTCTCTGGTGACACTGGTACAGAGTAGTCTGTTGACCCGAGATCGTCATAGAGTCTTGTGTGATTCCCACAGTGCTTTGATTTCCACCTTACCACATCCAAGAGGGCATGCAAAACGGTGGTTTTTGGGTACAGTCCCGAATCACATGGAGGCAATGAGCGATAGGAGGGGATTCGTCTCTCCCGGTATAGGGAGTTGATGTTGTGCTGTGTTCGATTGGCTATAACCGGAAATCCCTGGCCAGGATTGCTGAGATTTACTGGTAAGTGTTACCAGTAGTTTCTCGAACTGTTATAGAACTCATATCGACACGACTTATCGAGCTATTGGGGTCTGACGTTTACCACCCCTAGGCGAGATATGCAACATATAAGACGACGAGACCGGACTGTACTGTAAGTGTTACTGGTTGGATTCACAGGAGTGTGAGCGGGCTTGCTCGTTGATCTTCTGATCGCTCAATACCCGGGTGGCCGTTACGTTTAGCAGACCGCTTGCGGCTTGTGGGTGTTTGATATGATCATCACCTGCTTCCGGCGTATTGACGGGTCTTTAGAGTCCTACACAGAGGTTTCCTGGCTCAAGCAAAACGAAATAGGAGCGCATATGAAATATATGCGGGACCGAGAATAATGCGTGTATGTGATACCGTATTCTATTCTCGTGTTGAATGTATCGATTGGTTGTATGCGATATAACCTAGTTATCGAATCGAGAATTGATTCGATAAGTCGATACATTGGATATTAGTCGGTCATATGTGATATGACCGGATCGTTAAATCAAGTGTTGATTTAATGATTTAATGTATAATTATATATTTGATAAATTACTATACATTAACTAGTATTGATTCACTTATGATGGATTTTCTCACTTGACTGTGCACATTGTATATATGATATAGTTTTGTGCACTAGTTTGTATCATGTTTGATGATACATGCAAACTTGGGTGTGTATGTTTTAAACCATGGTTTAGGTTAATGGTTAAGGTCTTATTTTCTTTTCTTTATTTATTTTTGACAAAACTAAATGGTGGCTTTTTGTTATTTTGGCTTGAACCTTCATGAAGCTTCAAAGCATCTTTGAAAAAGTCATGCCATTGTGTTTTGTTCCCTAACCTAACCATTCTACCTAACCCTAGTTTATTCTCTACACTCACCCATGGTTACTAAATAATAACCATCACTTGATTTTATTTTGATTGATAATTCTTTTTCATTCTTCTTCTTCTTCTTCTTTAAGAGAAAAAGAAAACCTTTGCTTGAAAATGAACAAGTGATGAATCCAAGTGAGAAATCCGAATCCAAGTGAGAAATCCAAATCCAAAGTGAACCCACTTCCTATTACTTCATCCTCTACCACTTTCCAAGTAGTATGGGGTGTTTTCTTCATAAGTTTCATGACTTGGTGAAGTTGGAGCTCAAGTTAGAGTCGCCTCGACGTAGATCATCTTCGGCATCGAAGTCATCGACATAGCCCGATCATTTCATCGATGAAACCACCGTCAAGGTCCGGGATCCGATGATTGCAGCAGAGGGACGTCAACACGGAGCTAGAGAAGTGGAGGACCGGATCTACAAAGGTTGTATTTCCATTCACTTAGCAATAATGTTGTTTACTTGCATGTTTCGCCTAATCTCTAGTTAACGATCTAGCATTAGGGTTTCTCGGCACAAGAAAAATTTGATTTTGGCATGGTTGATGCCTTGTGGAACCTCTTGAGTGTGCCTAGGAACCCTACAGTGGTATCAGAGCCTAACTAGAGCCTTAGGCGAAGTGTAGACGATGTTAGAAGTCCGATCGAACCCGAAACCCTAGTTTAAAACCCTTCTCTGTCATTTTTTCAAAACTGGGTTTTTTCCAAATTAAAAATATGCAGAAAAATCAGCAGGGTTTTTTAGAGATTACTGTGCAGCACGTGCTCATGATTCGACTAAAGCGCGGCGGAACAGCGGCACGAGCATGGCTCGTGCGGCAGTTCCGTGGCCATGTAGTCTCTTTATTCATTTCTCTTTGCACAGTATTATTCTTATAACATTCTTGATTCTACTGGATATGTTTCATTTATACTCAAGAGTTGAGTTTTCTGGGTTGTATTGGGGACTCGGTGTTTCGATCGGGAAGTCTAATTTCGTCTATGTGTTTTTTCCGGATAATTTAGAGTATGTTAAAAATTTCGACCGGATATAAATACCCACTTTTTCCCCTGCCGGAAAATTTCCAATTGTTGGATTTTTTCGTAGTTTGAGAACGTTCTGAGTAGTGCAAGCAACGCGATGGACCCTCTAGAAAACAACAAACCTTAACTCGATTATGTGACCGTCTTGAACTGCCCTTTGAACCTTAGGGTTTGGGGCAGTACGGCGTGCCACATGTGAGGCATTGGCTTGACCCATCTACGGCTGGACCGTTGGTACTGAGGCATGAAGTGAATGTTTTTAAACTTATTTCATGTGTTGAGTTGTTTCGGGAAAACTTGGGTGTTTGATTGTTCGATCGGAAAGTTTAACATTTTCTATTTACCTGGAATGTGATACAATAATTGGAATTCACAAGTAGTTATGAGATGACTGAATGAGTGTTATAAACACATCATTTTAGTCTCACTTGATCGGCTGCCACGGAATTTTGATGCAATCAAAAGTCCGTCGCAATCACGTAGCGTACGCGGATACTCGCCGGGTAAACTTAATAGACAGCTACACCCCACAGCCCCGACCAAGTGACTGTAGGAGAACCCCATCGCCGAAAGCATCCGCTCGGGTGCTCGCGAGAGTGGTATTCCGCCTTAGTGCACTTCGTCGACGGCATCGGGGGTGCGGCCATCTACTAAAGTTTGCGACGAGCATTCGATCAGGATGTCGGGAATCTTGTTGAATTGCCCGACTTGATATTGAAAAGAGTTTTCGATACTGAGACTAAAATGCGGGGTTTATAATTGTTAGGCGTGCGATGTCTAAGGAATTCATTTGGTTAGGCATGCGATGTCTAACGAGTTTGCGGATTCCAACTGTTGTAGTTTTACACTTTCTTTTATGTGACCGTAAGTGTAATATGTGATATCGCCGGTTTCGTTGCTATATGTCAATGACAATTGGGATGCGCATATTTACTTACGTTGATGACATGTGATGTTATGTGTTGCTGGATATGTTATATTGGATCGTCGTGTTTGAATTGCCGGGGTTTTTTTTATGTGAGATGAGTGTTTTTCATTTTCATTCATGTAAAAAAAACTTGTATGTAATATTCCTTTATTGGGGCACTTCCAGGTTGCGGAAGATGTCATCTTTTGTATATTATTTACTTTTCCGCACTAGGATAGACCCAAGGAGGAGAGCACAAGTAACCGGGTTCTAGAGTCCAGTGGGAGACCAACTCAAGGAGTCGAGTCCGGGTTTCCTAACTCTAGAATTAGTAGGGTTGCTTGCCGCTCTCGTAGGCGTCTAGGGGTGTGGGTTTGGCTATTCATCGCGACCGTGGAATCCGTGTTTTATACTGGCTCGTATTGAAAACACGGACGTCCTAGTATATCAAATGTTTCGTATGATTCTTCTGCTGCGATATCTATGATGTGATCATTTGATATGTTGTGATAGATACTGTATATAGTATATATGATATATTATATAGACGTTACTTATGTTTTAAACCCGCGCTAGCCCTGCCCTGCTCTGCCGTTAGTTACCTAACCTAACGGTGCACGAGAGGACATCGAGGCGAATGCGGATGGCATAAGTGTACGTCGTATTTATCTGTGATGTTTAGGAACTTAAATGATGGGACATTCATTAATGTGATTAATGAAAGAAAAAAGAAACCTAAAGATGTTGTGGAATCGAATTTCAAAAACAAAACAGGTAGCTACAGTTCTTGCTTTGCACAGCGGTATATATGATATATCCTGTACCTTATTCGATGAGGAAAGGGCCGACGATCCCATCACCGGGAGTGACCCCTTTAGCAATAACTGGCAGATGCTACACACTCGGTTTGTCTTTTGATAGCTTCTATAGTTTCTGCATTGCATAGTGATATATATGATATATCCCGCACCTCATTCGACGAGGAAAGGGCCGACGATGCCTTCACCGGGAGTGACCCCTTTAGCAAAACTAGAAAAGCCTAAAAAACACTCCATTTTAAAATCATTTGATTCTACAACGATATAAAGTTCATTACGCAAAAGGTTTTCTTAAAAACCTGTCGTAGCACTCCGTCATTTCAGATAAGTAATAGTTAGTATTCGTGCTGCGTTTGTTGACTCAGTCAAGGCGTAGTGTGCGGTAGCTGATTAGTGCTTATCTGCAAAGCATATGATGTGATTGGATTAGGGTAGTCATGCGGCCTTGTTGACTTAGTCAAGTGTCGTGCGGGTGGGTTTAATTCAATCGAGAAATGACGGGTTGAACTTTACATGCGGTCTATGGTTTGTTGACTCAGTCAAGGTCATAGATCGCTTGGGGCAAAATATTATCGGGAATTTCAAGTGTTGATATTTGCAATGAGATTGCATACCTTCTATGAGATAGTTGGATCCCGATACCCGCTGCGAGTATAAGTTACTCCTGGGAGAGTTTTACACATTACAATTAGCCGATCAAGTAGGTGTCTAGAAAGGTGTTAACGAGGTTACGCCTCTGGGAAAACGAGGTTTACATTAATTAGGTTCGTGCGAAAGCACGGGGGGCCTCCCTCAAAGTACCGATACTGGCCTGGCTGAAAGATTAGCGAACTTGTAGCGTGTAATTAATCCCGGATAGTCTTTCCTTTTAGGGTTTGAAAGAAGATTTGATAAAAACAGTGGGAGCCATCCTGATTAGATAAAATATTAACCAATCTATTTTTGCAAGAGCGCACGCTGAGTGTTTTCTTCTCTCTCTCTCCAGGTAGCGACCATATCACGCCTTAATCAAGATAATAATACGGAATATTGACCGAACCCGCTTGTTATACTGAGCTGGAGAACGTTGGTCCCGCTCCAACTTATAATTGTTATAAGACAGAGCGGGAAATTGGGGATTACCAGAATTCCCGTGCCGCCCAAACGAAGAAAGTGCATACTGATGCATCATCTTCGGGTGTGTTCATTATACAGAACTGTTTCTCAGTATTCTTTACGTCCTGGATATGAGATACCAGATCAGGATCCCGCATATGTAATTTGTTACATGGGCTACAAATAGGTAAAGAACTGAGAACAGGTGATAAGTTTCATGAGACAGAAAACGGGGCAAGTGTTACAGCCAAGTCTGTTGGTCACTGTCACCCCGTTTTACCAATACATTGATTCTGAACGAATGTTATTAGATACCGAACCTGATATACAAAATCATATCAGTCTCTTTATTAGTAAAGAAAGGATATAATTTTGTATTGTTGGATAATGTTTTGAACATTTTCTATATCAAAAGTTGATCGGTTCAGGCACGTTATCTAAAAGCATTAATGTTCTAAATCAAACTGCAGTTCTTAGTATATAAAACACACACAAGAGGAAGAGTTCAGAAATGAACGATTCTTTCTTAAGATATTGTAGACAAGGCCATATCAATGTGACCCGACTAGCTTAAGTTACATTGTAGATGCATATTTAAATCAGTTTGAATTTACATCTTGTGAAACTTGCCAGTCATGTCACAGAGATAAGATGACCATAGCTCTGTTTACTGGAAACAGAGAAAGAGTTAGTGAACTCTTGGGATGATACATGTTGATTCATGTAGGTCCCCTGTCTACATATGCCAAGACCGGTTCTTTGTACTTCATTACATTCTCTGATGATCTCTTTAGATTCAGACATATGTTCCTGTTGAAACACAAGTCCGAACCTTTTGAGATATTCACAGAATATAAGTTAGAAGTAGAGAACCAAAATACGGGTATAAGTATTATGTCCTACGATGAGATCAGGGAGGAGAATACTTGTGCATGGAATTCTTGGATTATTCTAAAGGAGAATGAGATTCTCTCTCAGTGTTACTCCTATGAATACACCACAGCACAGCGGTGTATCAGGGCGGAGCAATCACACCCTATGTGATATGGTGCGTTCTATGATGAGTACTACTGAGTTTCCTATTTCCTTTTGGGAGTTATGCACTTAAGAAGCTGCATACCTATTGAATAGGGTTCAAATCAAATCAGTTGTCTACCACTTCATATGTGATTTGGAAAGGGAAGAGCCCATATCTTAAGTCTGTTAAGATTTGGGGTTTTTCGGCCTATGTCTAAAAGCAAAATCCGGACAAGCTCGAGGCAAGGTCTGTTATGTAGAACTGGAAATGTTCCAGCTATACAAACTGCAGCTGATGATTTGATAAAACAAAAGGATTTAATAGTTACCAACGAATCTCAGCCTCTCCGCCGATCTAGTAAGGTTCCTCACCCACCTGAGAGATACTTTGGTTTCTCTATGACAGTGCGAGCGAAGATTTCATCATGAGATGATGACCCAACTAGTTTCGAGCTGGCCATCAGGTGTAAGACTCTGTAAGAATGGCTGGATGCTTAGTGATCTGAGATGGAATCCATGTACACCAACAAAGTATGGACTTTGGTTGCTATATCTGAAGGGTTAAATCCCCATCAGGAGAAAGTATATCTTGAGAAGATTACTTGGTGTAGATGGAAAAGTTGAGACTTTTAAAGCTAGACTTGTTAAACGTTTTCGTCCTCGACCAGGCATGGATAATGATGAAACCTTTTCTAAGGAGCTATGCTTGAGTCCATCCAGATCCTACTTGCCACGGCTACATACCATTACTACGATATCTGGTGGTTGGGTGTCATGACTGCTTTTCTAAATTGATGTTTTAGAAGAGAGCGTCTGTAAGTACACAGCCAGAGGGCTTCGTAGACAGTGGGAGCAGCGGAAACGTGTACAAGTTGCTTTACAAGATTAAAGAAGGCATCGCGGAGTTGGAACATCTGTTTTGATGAGATTGTAAAAGAGTTTGGCATCATCAAAATGGTAGATGAACCTTGTATATACAAACAAGTAGTAGGGAGTATGGTAGTGATCCTCATAGAGGACATGGATGACATACTCTTGATGGGGAAGGAGTTTCCTATGCAACGCTCGGTCAATCTCCGCTTATCACAAGGATTCTCCATATAGGATCAAAGTGATACCTCCTAAATCCTGAGTTTTGATTTATGAGATAGAAGTAAATGGATGTTAGGATTCTCACTAGTTGAAGTGAGATGGTATCAATCGATCCTAGGGAGAATCACTGGAAAGGTTCCAGGGTGATAAGGATGATTGAATATCAGTCACAGGCATTGTCTTTACCCTCAGTAAAGGGACGGTATGTTGGAAGAGTTTCAAGCTAGATACCGTGACATGCTAGACGATAAAGGCTGGATACATCACTACTTAAGATGCTACCATAGAAGCAGTCTGGATGTATATTAGTTCATGAGATGAACTTCGTTCCTCCCATTGTGTGACAATGGAGTTATGGCTTATGCCAATGAACGCCCGTCCCATCAGTGATCCTGACGTATTCGGAGGCAGCATCACCTGATCATGGAGATAGTTGATCTCCAGGGTGATCGAGGTTAGGAGAGTAGACTCAGAGGACAACACGGCGGATCCACTCACAAAGGCCTTTTCCCAGAGAGAGACTTTTATGGGATGGTTGAGTATGAGATACTACAACCACTGCTATTAGATGGCCCTAGTGCAAGTGGGAGATTGTTAGTTATATGTATGCCGTAGAGGCCATTACTATACATAGGATGTATATTGTAGTGGATGCTGGGACATATATAGGGAGGACTTTCTTGCTCGACATGATAGTATGCTATCTGGTTGCTCTTTATCTCAACGTGTACACTGATTGTCTCTCAGTTACATGTTGGTAAAGCCCTTAGGATGTGTACTTGACTACCTGGACTGTAATGCGGATCATACTAGTAGGGACATGGTAGTCCATAAGTACATCCTTCAAGGTCTCTAGTCGTGGGTATATCGAGACGGGGCATCGATATACCAAAGTAGACTAGCGTATACCTTCTCGACCCATACAGGTGGGTGATGGATGATCCCATATCCATTGGTGTTTGACATCAGAAATGATATACGGGTGCTCAGTGGAGACTGGGTACACTGGACGGACTCACCGAGAACTCTAAGATGGTATTATACCTCACGTCAGATGGCAGTTCTCTGGTGACACTGGTACAGAGTAGTCTGTTGACCCGAGATCGTCATAGAGTCTTGTGTGATTCCCACTGTGCTTTGATTTCCACCTTACCACGTCCAAGAGGGCATGCAAAACGGTGGTTTTTGGGTACAGTCCTGAATCACATGGAGGCAATGAGCGATAGGAGGGGATTCGTCTCTCCCGGTATAGGGAGTTGATGTTGTGCTGTGTTCGATTGGCTATAACCAGAAATCCCTGGCCAGGGTTGCTGAGGTTTACTGGTAAATGTTACCAGTTATTTCTCGAACTGTTATAGACCTTATATCGACACGACTCATCGAGCTATTGGGGTCTGACGTTTACCACCCCTAGGCGAGATATGCGACATATCAGACGACGAGACCGGGCTGTACGGTAAGTGTTACTGGTTGGATTCAGAGGAGTGTGAGCGGGCTTGCTTGTTGATCTTCTGATCGCTGAATACCCGGGTGGCCGTTACGTTTAGCAGACCGCTTGTGGCTTGTGGGTGTTTGATATGATCATCACCTGCTGCTGGCGTATTGACGAGTCTTTAGAGTCCTACACAGAGGTTTCCTGGCTCAAGCAAAACGAAATAGGAGCGCATATGAGATATGTGCGGGACAGAGAATAATGCGTGTATGTGATACCATATTCTATTCTCGCGATGAATGTATCAATTGGTTGTATGCGATATAACCTAGTTATCGAATCGAGGATTGATTCGATAAGTCGATACATTGGATATTAGTCGGTCATATGTGATATGACCGGATCGTTAAATCAAGTGTTGATTTAATGATTTAATGTATAATTATATATTTGATATATTACTTTACATTAACCAGTATTGATTCACTTATGATGGATTTTCTCACTTGATTGTGCACATTGTATATATGATATAGTTTTGTGCACTAGTTTGTATCATGTTTGATGATACATGCAAACTTGGGTGTATGTTTTAAACCATGGTTTAGGTTAATGGTTAAGGTCTTAGTTTCTTTTCTTTATTTATTTTTGACAAAACTAAATGGTGGCTTTTTGTTATTTTGGCTTGAAGCTTCATGAAGCTTCAAAGCATCTTTGAAAAAGTCATGCCATTTTGTTTTGTTCCCTAACCTAACCATTATACCTAACCCTAGTTTATTCTCTACACTCACCCATAGTTACTAAATGATAACCATCACTTGATTTTATTTTGATTGATAATTCTTTTTCATTCTTCTTCTTCTTCTTCTTCAAGAGAAAAAGAAAACCTTTGCTTGAAAATGAACAAGTGATGAATCCAAGTGAGAAATCCAAATCCAAAGTGAACCCACTTCCTATTTCTTCATCCTCTACCACTTGCCAAGTGGTATGGGGTGTTTTCTTCACAAGTTTCTTGACTTGGTGAAGTTGGAGCTCGAGTTAGAGTCGCCTCGACGTAGATCATCTTCGGCATCGAAGTCATCGACCAAGCCCGATCATTTCTTCGATGAAACCACCGTCAGAGTCCTGGATCCGATGATCGCAGCGGAGGGACGTCAACACGGAGCTAGAGAAGTGGAGGACCGGATCTACAAAGGTTGTATTTCCATTAACTTAGCAATAAAGTTGTTTACTTGCATGTTTCGCCTAATCTCAAGTTAACGATCTAGCATTAGGGTTTCTCGGCATAAGAAAAATTTGATTTTGGCATGGTTGATGCCTTGTGGAATCTCTTGAGTGTGCCTAGGAACCCTATAGGATGATCCCATATCCATTGGTGTTTGACATCAGAAATGGTATGCGGTGCTCAGTGGAGACTGGGTACGCTGAACGGACTCGCCGAGAACTCCCAGATGGGATTATACCTTACGTCAGATGACAGTTCTCTAGTGACACTGGTACAGGTTAGTCTGTAGACCCAAGATCGTCATAGAGCCTTGTGTGATTCCCACTGTGCTTTGATTTCCACCTTACCACGTCCAAGAGGGCGTGCAAAACGGTGGTTTTTGGGTACAGTCCTGAATCACATGGAGGCAATGAGCGATAGGAGGGGATTCGTCTCTCCCGGTATAGGGAATTGATGTTGCACTGTGTTCGATTGGCTATAACCTGAAATCCCTGGCCAGGGTTGCTGAGATTTACTGGTAAGTGTTATCAGTAGTTTCTCGAACTGTTATAGAACTCATATCGACACGACTTATCGAGCTACTGGGGTCTGACGTTTACCACCCCTAGGCGAGATATGCGACATATCAGACGACGAGACCGGACTGTACTGTAAGTGTTACTGGCAGGAGTGTGAGCGGGCTTGCTCGTTGATCTTCTGATCGCTCAATACCCGAGTGGCCGTTAAGTTTAGCAGACCGCTTGCGGCTTGTGGGTGTTTGATAGGATCATCGCCTACTACCGGCGTATTGACGAGTCTTTAGAGTCCTACACAGAGGTTTCCTGGCTCAAGCGAAACGAAATAGGAGCGCATATGAGATATGTGCGGGAACGAGAATAATACCAGTATGTGATACTGAATTCTATTCTCGCGATTTGTATCATCGGACGGTTATATAAGATATAGCCGGGTTACCGAATCAAGTGTTGATTCGATACATTGATACACTTGATATTAGTCGGTTATATGCAGTATGACCGGATCATTAAATCAAGTGTTGATTTAATGATTTAATGTACAATTATATATTTGATATATTAATTTACATTAACTAGTATTTGTTCACTTAAGATTTATTTTCTCACTTGATGTGCACAAGTTGTATATGTGATATATTTCTGTGCACTAGTTTGTATCATGTTTGATGATACATGCAAACATGGGTGTGTGTTTGCTTTAAACCATGTTTAGATTAATGGTTAGGGTTTTGACTTATTTATTTATTTCATTTATTTATTTTTGTAAAAAATAAAATGGTGGCTTGCTTTGTTTTATTCTTGAAGCTTCATGAAGCTTTGAAAGTCTTAACCATTTTGTTTTTTCCTTAACCTAACCATTACACCTAAACCCTAGTTTATTCTCTACATGTGTTAACTTCACCCATGATTGCATTATGATAAGATTCACTCGAATTTTCTATAAAAAATACTTCTTTTTCTTTTCTTCTTCTTCATCTTCTTCATCAAGTGAAGAAACCCTTCTTGAAAATTCCAAGTGATGAAATTAAGTGAGAAATCCAAATCCGAAGTGAACCCACTCCCTATTTCTTCATCCTCTACCACTTGCCATGTTGTATAGGGTGTTTTCTTCATAAGTTTCATGACCTAGTGAAGATGGAGCTTGAGTTTGAGTCGCCTCGACGTAGATCATCTTCGGCATCAAAGTCAACGACCTAGCCCGATCATTTCTCCGACAAAACCATCGCTAGAGTCCGGGATCCCGATGATCGCAGCGGTGGGACGTCATCACGGAGCTAAAGAAGTGGAGGACCGAATCTACAAAGGTTGTAATCCCTTTCACTTGTAGTTAAGTTGTTAACTTGCTTGTGTTTTCGCCTATCCTCTAGTTAACGATATTCATTAGGGTTTCTCTGCATATAGAAAAATTTGATTTTGGCATGGTTGATGCCTTTTGGAACCTCTTGTGTGTGCCTAGGAACCCTACAGTGGTATTAGAGCCTAGCTAGAGCTTTAGACGAAGTGTAGACGATATTAGAAATCCGATCGAACCCCGAAACCCTAAATTATACCCTTCTCTGTACATTTTCTGTAACCATGGAATTTTGTGAATTAAAAATATCCAAAAAATTCAGCAGGGCTTTATTGGAATTACAGTTCATCACGTGCGCCTAAGTCGACTAAAGCGCCGCGGAACCGCGGCACGAGCAAGGCTTGTGCGGCGGTTCCACGGCCATACTGTAACATTATTCTTTGAGTTTTGCACAGTAATGTCCTTTTGAGTTTCCTCTGTTTTCTGGGAATTTTTAATTTATGCTCAAGAGTTGAGTTTTCTGGGTTGTATTGGGAACTCGATGTTTCGATCGGATTGTTTAACTTTGTATGTGTTTTTTCGGGTATTTTAGAACATGTTACATGGTTCGACCGGATATAAATACCCAATTTTTCCCCCGACAGGAAATTTCCAAGTGTTGGATTTTTCCATAGTTTAAGAACGTTCTAAGTCGTGCAAGTAACTCGATGGACCCTCTAGAAGACAACAAACCTTAGCTCAATTATGTGACCGTCTTGAACTGCCCTTTGAACCTTAGGGTTTGGGGCAGTTCGGCGTGCCACATGTGAGGCGTTGGCTTGACCCTTCTTCGGCTGGACCGTTGGTACTGTGGCATGAAATGGATGTTTTTAAACATATTTCAAGTGTTGAGCTGTTTTGGGAAACATTGGGTATTTGATTGTTCGATCGGAAATTTTAACATTTTCTGTTTATCTGCAATGTGATACAATATTTAGAGTCCACAAACAGTTATGAGCTAACTGATTTGAATGTTATAAATCTAGCAGTTTAGTCTCACTTGATCGGTTTCCACGGGATTTTGATGTGATCAAAAGTCCGTCGCAATCACGTAGCTTACGCGGACACTCGCCGGTAAACTTAATAAACAGCTACACCCCATAGCCCCGACCAAGTGACTGTAGGAGAACCCCGTCGCCGAAAGCTTCCGTTCGGGTGCTCGCGGTAGCGGTGTTCCGCCTTGGTGCACATCGTCGACGGCATCCGGGGGTGCGGCTGTCTACTAAAGTTTGCGACGAGCATTCGTTCAGGATGTCGAGAATCTTGTTGAATTGCCTGACTTAATATTGAAAAGTGTTTTCGATAATGAGACTAATATGCGGGGTTTATAATTGTTAGGCATGCGATGTCTAAGAAATTCATTTGGTTAGGCATGCGATGTCTATGCAGGTTGCGGATTCCAACTGTTGTAGTTTTACACTTTCTTTTCTGCGACCGTAAGTGTAATATGTGATATCGCCGGTTTCGTTGCGTTATGTCAACGACAATTGGGATGGGCATATTTACTTACGTTGATGACATGTGATGTTATGTGTTGCTGGATATGTTATACTGGATCGTCGTCTTTGAATTGCCGGGGTTTTTTTATGTGAGATGAGTGTTTTTCTTTTTCATTCATGTAAAAACTTGTATATAATATTCTTTTATTGGGCCACTTCCAGGTTGCGGATGATGTCACCATTTGTATATTATTTCCTTTTCCGCATTAGGATAGACCCAAGGAGGGGAGCACAAGTAACCGGGTTCTTGGGTCCAGTAGGAGACCATCTCGAGCAGTCGAGTCCGGGTCTCCTAACCCTAGAATTGGTAGGGTTGCTTGCGGCTCTCGTAGGGGTCTAGGGGTGTGGGATTGGCTATTCATCACGACCGTGGAATCCGTGTTTTATTAAGGCTCAAAATAAAATGCGGACGTCCTAGTGTATCCAATATTTCATATGATATTTTCTGCTGCGTTATCTGTGATGTGATCATGTGATTTGTTCAGATAGATATTGTATATAGTATATATGATATATTATATAGACGTTGCTTATGTTTTACACCCGCGCTAGCCCTTCCTCGCTCTGGCGTTAGTTACCTAAGCTAACGGTGCAGACGGGACATCGAGGCGAATACGGATGGCATAAGCGTACGTTATATTTATCTGTGATGTTTAGGTGGACTTAAATGATAGGACATTCATTAATGTGATTAATGAAAGAAAATAAACCGAAAAAGATGTTGTGAAATTGAATTTCAAAAATAAAAACAGGTAGCTACAGTTTTTGCTTTGCATCGTGGTGTTCCTTATAGAACATCCTGCACCTTATTCGATGAGGAAAGGGCCGACGATCCCTTCACCGGGAGTGACCCCTTTAGCAATAACTGGCAGATGCTACAACCCTCGGTTTGTCTTTTGATTGCTTCTATAGTTTTTGCTTTGCATAGCGGTATATATGATATATCCTGCACCTTATTCGATGAGGAAAGGGCCGACGATCCCTTCACCGGGAGTGACCCCTTTAGCAAAACTAGAAAAACCTAAAAAACACTCCATTTCAAAATTCATTCGATTCTACAACGATATCAAGTTCATTATGCAATAGGTTTTCTTAAAAAACCTGTCGTAGCCCTCCGTCATTTCAGATAAATCCTACTTAGTATTCGTGCTACGTTGGTTGGCCTGCGTCAAGGCGTAGTGTGCGGTAGCTAATTAGTATTTATCTGTTTATGCATATGATGCAGATTGGATTAGGGTAGCCATGCGACTTTGTTGGCCTACGTCAAGGGTCGTGCGGATGGGTTTAATTCAATCAAGAAATGACTGGTTGAACTTGACTAGCGGACTATGATTTGTTGGCCTGCGTCAAGGTCATAGGACGATAGGAGCATAATATTACCGGGAATTTCAAGTGTTGAAATTTGCAATGAGATTCCATACCTTCTATGAGATAGTTGGATCCCGATACCCGCTGCGAGTAAGAGTTACTCCTAAGAGAGTTTTACACATTATAATTAGCCGATCAAGTAGGTGTCTAGAAAGGTGTTAACGAGGTTACACCTCTAGGAAAACGAGGTTTACTTTAATTAGGTTCGTGCGAATGCACGGGGGACCTCCTTCAAAGTACCGACACTAGCCTTGCTGAAAGATTGGCGAACTTGTAGCGTGTAATTAATCCCGGCTAGTCTTTCCTTTTTGGGTTTGAAGGAATATTTGATAAAAACAGTGGGAGCCATCCTGATTAGATAAAATAATAAGCAATCTGATCTTGTAAGAGCGCATGCAGAGTGTTTTCTTCTCTCTCTCTCCAGGTAGCGACCATATCACGCCTTAATCAAGATAATAAAATGGATGAATTGACCGAACCCGCTTGTTATACTAAGCTGGGGAACGTTGGTCCCGCTCAAACTTATAACTGTTATAAGACCGATCAGGAAATAGGGGAATGCCTGGATTCCCAAGCCGCCCAAACGAAGAAAGTGCATTTGATGCATCTCCTTCGGGTGTGTTCCTTACAAAGAACTGTTTCTCTGTATCTTCTACGTCCTAGGTATTAGATACTGGATCAGGATCCCATAAATGTAATCCGTTACATGGGCTACAGAAAGATAGAGAACTAAGAACGGGTGATAAGTTTCATGAGACAGAAAACGGTGCAAGTGTTGCAGCCAAGTCTGTTGGTCACTGTCACCCTGTATTACCAATACATTGATTCTGAACAATTGCTATTAGATTCCGAACCTGATATACAAAATCATATCAGTCTCTTTAGTAGTAAAGAAAGGATATAACTTTGTATTGTTGGATAATGTTTTGAACATTTCCTACATTTAAAAAGTTGATTGGTTCAGGCACGTTATCTAAAAGCGTTGACGTTCTAAATCAAACTACAGTTCTTAGTATACGGAACACACACAAGACGAAGAGTTCAGAAATGAACGATTCCTTCTTGAGGTATTGTAGACTAGGTCATATTAATGTGACCTGACTAGCTTAAGTTACATTTTATATGCATATTTAAATCAGTTTGAATTTACATCTTACGAAACTTGCCAGTCATGCCACAAAGATTAGATGACCATAGCTCGGTTTGTTGGATAGAGAAAGAGTTAGTGAACTCTTGGGACTGATACATGATGATGTATGTAAGGTCCCCTGTCTACAGATGCCAGGACCGGTTCTTTGTACTTCCTTACATTCTCTGATGATCTCTCAAGATTCAGACATATGTTCCTGTTGAAAAACAAGTCCGAAGCTTTTGAGATATTCACATAATATAAGTTAGAAGTAGAGAACCAAAAACCGGGTATGAGTATTATGTCCTATGATAAGATCAGGGAGGAGACTAATTGTGCATAGAATTTCTGGACTATTCTAAAGGAGAATGAGATTCTCTCTCGGTGTTACTCCACTGAATACACCACAGCACAACGGTGTATCGGGGCGGAGCAATCGCACCGTATTAGATATGGTGTGCTCTATGATGAGTACTACTGTGTTACCTATTTCCTTTTGGTGGTTGTGCACTTGAGAAACTGCATACCTATTGAATTGGGTTCGAATCAAATCAGTGCCTACCACTCCATATGAGATATGGTATGGCAAGAGCCTATCTCTTAAGTAAGTTAAGATTTAGGATTTTCCGGCCTATGTCAAAAGCAAAATCCGGACATAATCGAGGCAAGGTCAGTTTTGTAGAACTGGAAATGTTCCAGCTATACAAACTGCAGCTGATGATTTGACAGAACCAAAGGATTCAATAATCCCCGACGAACCTCAGCCTCTCCGCTGATCTGGTCGGGTTCCTCATCCGCCTGAGAGATACTTCGGTTTCTCGGTGACAGTGGGACCGAGGAATGCATCATGAGATGATGACCCAACTAGTTTCGAGCAGGCCATCGAGAGTAGGGACTCTGTAAGAATAGCTGGATGCTTAGAGAACTGAGATGGAATCCATGTACACCAACAAAGTATGGACTTTGGTTGCTATATCTGAAGGGTTAAATCCCCATCAGGAGCAAGTATATCTTGAGAAGATTACTTGGTGTAGATGGAAAAGTTGAGACTTTCAAAGCTAGACTTGTTAAACGTTTTCGTCATCAACCAGGCATGGATAGTGATGAAACCTTTTCCAGTAGCTATGCATAAGTTCATCCAGATCCTACTTGCCGCGGCTACATACCATGATTACGATATCTGGTGGTTGGGTGTCATGACTACTTTTCTAAATAATGATTTAGAAGAGAATGTCTATAAGAACACAGCCAGAGGGCTTCGTAAACAGTGGGAGAAGCGGAAACGTGTGCAAGTTGCTTTACAGAATAAAGCAGGCATCGTGGAGATGGAACATCTGTTTTGATGTGGTAGTCAAAGTGTTTGACTTCATCAAAATAATAGATGAACCTTGTATATACAAAACGGTAGTATAGAGTAAGGTGCTCATCCTCGTATTGTACGTGGTTAACATACTCTTGATAGGAAGAGAGTTTCCTATACTACGCTCGGTCGATCTCCTCTTATCACAAGGATTCTCCAATAGGATAAAGGTGATACCTCCTAAATCCTGGCATTTGGATCTATGAGATAGATCTAAATGGATGTTAGACTTCTCACTAGGTTTAGTGAGATGGTATCAATCGATCCTGGGGAGAATTACTGGAAAGGTTCCAGGGTGATAAGGACGACTGAATGTCAGTCGCAGGCATTGTCTTTACCCTCAGTGGACGGACTGTATGTTGGAAGAGTTCCAAGCTAGATACCGTGGCAAACTAGACGATAAAGGCTGGTAACATCGCTATTAAAGATACTACCAAAGAGGCAGTTTGGGTGTATATTGGTTCATGAGATGAACTAGGTTCCTACCATAGTGTGACAATGGAAGTGTGGCTTTGGCCCAGAAACCCTGGTCCCATCAGTGACCCAGACATATTCTAAGGCAGTATCACCTGATCATGGAGATGGTTGATCTCCAAGGAGATCGAGGTTAGGAGAGTAGACTAAAAGGACAACACGGCGGATCCACTCACAAAGGCCGTTTCCCAGAGAGAGACTTTTATTGGATGGTTGACTATGAGATACTACAACTACTGCTATCAGATAGCCCTGGTGCAAGTGGGAGATTGTTAGTTATATGTATGCCCTAGAGGCCATTACTATACATAGGATGTATATTGTAGTGGATGCTTGGACATATATAGGGAGGACTTTCTTGCTCGACATGATAGTATGCTATCTGGTTGCTCTTTACTTTAACGTGTACATTGATTGTCTCTCTGTTACATGTTGGTAAAGCGCTTAGGATGTGTAATTGACTACCTAGACTATGATGCGGATCATACTAGTGGGGACATGGTAGCCCATAAGTACATCCTTCAAGGTCACTAGTCGTGGGAGTATCGAGACGGGGAATCGATATACCAGAGTAGACTAGCATATACCTTCTCGACCCATACAGATGGGCGATGGATGATCCCATATCCATTGGTGTTTGACATCAGAGATGGTATGCGGGTGCTCAGTGGAGACTGGGTACACTGAACGGACTTGACGAGAACTTCCAGATGGTATTATACCTTACGTCAGATGGCAGTTCTCTGGTGACACTGGTACAGGTTAGTCTGTAGACCCGAGATCGTCATAGAGTCTTAGGTGATTCCCACTGTGCTTAGATTTCCACCTTACCACGTCTAAGAGGGCGTGCAAAACGGTGGTTTTTGGGTACAGTCCCGAATCACATGGAGGCAATGAGCGATAGGAGGGGATTCGTCTCTCCCGGTATAGGGAGTTGATGTTGCACTGTGTTCGATTGATTATAACCGGAAATCCCTGGCCAGGGTTGCTGAGATTTACTGGTAAGTGTTATCAGTAGTTTCTCAAAATTTTATAGACCTCATATCGACATGACTTATCGAGCTACTAGGGACTGACGTTTACCACCCCTAGGAGAGATATGCGACATATCAGACGATCAGACCGGACTGTACGGAAGTGTTACTGGTTGGATTCACATAAGTGTGAGCGGGCTTGCACGTTGATCATCTGATCGCTCAATACCCGGGTGGCCGTTACGTTTAGCAGACCGCTTGCGGCTTGTGGGTGTTTGATATGATCATCGCCTACTGCCGGCGTATTGACGAGTCTTTAGAGTCCTACACAGAGGTTTCCTAGCTCAAGCGAAACGAAATAAGAGCGCATATGAGATATGTGCGGGATCGAGAATAATACCAGTATGTGATACTGAATTCTATTCTCGCGATATGTATCATTAGACGGTTATATAAGATATAGCCAGGTTACCGAATCAAGTGTTGATTCGATACATTGATACACTTGATATTAGTCGGTTATATGCAGTATGACTGAATCATTAAATCAAGTATTGATTTAATGATTTAATGTATAATTATATATTTGATATATTACTTTACATTAACTAGTATTTGTTCACTTAAGATTTATTTTCTCACTTGATGGGCACAAGTTGTATATGTGATATATTTTTGTGCACTAGTTTGTATCATGATTGATGATACATGCAAAGTTGGGTGTGTGTTTGCTTTAAACCATATTTAGGTTAATGGTTAGGGTTTTAACTTATTTATTCATTTCATTTATTTATTTTTGGCAAAAATAAAATGGTGGTTTTCTTTGTTTTATTCTTGGAGCTTCAAGAAGCTTTGAAAGTCTTAACCATTTTGTTTTTTCCTTAACCTAACCATTACACCTAAACCCTAGTTTATTCTCTACATGTGTTAACTTCCCCCATGGTTGCATTATGATAAGATTCACTTGAATTTTCTTTGAGAAATAATTCTTTTTCTTTTCTTCTTCTTCATGAAGTGAAGAAACCCTTCTTGAAAATTCCAAGTGATGAAATCAAGTGAGAAATCCAAATCCAAAGTGAACCCACTCCTTATTTCTTCATCCTCTACCACTTGCCATGTTGTATAGGGTGTTTTCTTCACAAGTTTCATGACCTTGTGAAGATGGAGCTTGAGTTTGAGTCGCCTCGACGTAGATCATCTTCGGCATCGAAGTCAACGACCTAGAACGATCATTTCTCCGACGAAACCATCGCTAGAGTCCGGGATCCCGATTATCGCAGCGGAGGGACGTCATCACGGAGCTAAAGAAGTGGAGGACCGGATCTACAAAGGTTGTAATCCCTTTCACTTGTAGTTAAGTTGTTAACTTGCTTGTGTTTTAGCCAATCCTCTAGTTAACGATCATCATTAGGGTTTCTCGGTACATAGAAAAATTTGATTTTGGCATGGTTGATGCCTTGTGGAACCTCTTGTGTGTGCCTAGGAACCCTACACAAGCATCCACTACTATATACATCGTATGTACAGTAATGGCCTCTAGGGCATACATATAACTAACAGTCAGCACACCAGATAGATATGGGGTCATCCATCACCCATCATATCGGACTAGAACCGTATACGCTAGTCTACTCTGGAATATCGATCCCTCGTCTCGATACACCCACGACTAGGAATATTTCAAGGATATGCTTATAAATTACAGATGTCCCACTAGTATGATACACATCATAATCCCAGTAGTCAAGCAAATATCTTAAGGGCTTTATCAACATGTACCAAATAAGTATGATGCGAGATCAAATGAACATGTCAAGATAAAGTACAACAAGATAGCATACTATCATGTCGAGCAAGAATGTCCACTGAATACACACACACACACACACACACATACATACATACATACATATATATATATATATACTCACACATACCGATACATCCACTATCATATAATGGCATCTAGGCATACATATATCCAATAATCTCCCACTTGCACTAAGGCCAATTATTGGCGTATCTCATACCCAACATCTCAAAAAGTCGCTCATGCTGCGGCAGAGGGAGGGCCTTGGTGCGTGGATCCGCGGTGTTATCCTTTGTTTCTACTCTCCGAATCTCGATCTCGTGGCGATCAACTATCACCCGGATAAAATGATATTGCCTTAGGATGTGTCTGGATCGTTGATGGGACCTGGGCTCTTTGGCTAATGCCATAGCCCCATTATTACCACAATACAGTGGTATTGGATTAATAATGGTTGGAACTACTCCTAGCTCCGAGATGAACTTTCTCATCCAGATGACTTCCTTAGCAGCATCATTTACAGCAATATACTCAGCTTCCATCGTTGAGTCTGCAACGGTATCCTGTTTGGAACTCTTCCAACATACCGCCCCTCCATTGAGGGTAAATACATATCCTGAGATAGATTTGATATCATCCTTATCACTTTGGAAGCTCGAATCGGTAAAGGCCTCCATTTTGAGATCCATGTTACCATACACTAAGAACATTTCTTTAGTCCTTCGTAAGTACTTAAGAATGTTCTTCACAGCTGTCCGGTGATTCTCCCGTGGGTTGGATAGATACCTGCTTACTACACTCAGTGCATAAGCTACATCCGGGCGTCTACATAACATCGCATAGATTATAGATCCTACTGCTGAAGCATAGGGTTTAATTCTCATGCGAGCTGTCTCTTCATCAGTCTTTGGGCAAAAGTCCTTGGAGAGAGTGACTCCATGACTAGCGGGTAAGGCAGCCCGCTTAGAGTCTTCCATACTAAACCACTTTAGGATGGTGTTAATGTACCTGGTTTGGTACAATCCCAACAATCTTTTAGATCTATCCCTATAGATCTTCATACAAAGTATGTACAAGGCATCACCCAGGTCCTTCATGGAGAGCCTTTGTGATAAGAACAGTTTGACCGATTGTAGCATAGGAACATCGTTTCCTATCAGAAGAATGACATCCACGTACAATACGAGGAATGTGACAGTACTCCCCACAATCTTCTTATAAACACAAGGTTCATCTAGATTTTTGATGAAATCAAACTCTTTGATGATATCATCAAAACAGATGTTCCAACTACATGATTCCTGCTTTAATCCATAAATGGATTTAAGCTACCTACATGCTTTCCCGCTTCTCCCACTATCAATGAAGCCCTCTGGCTGATCCATATAAACACATTCTTCTAAATCAACATTTAGAAAAGCCATTTTAACTTCCATCCGCCAGATTTCATAGTTGTAGTAAGCAGCAATAGCAAGTAGGATCCAAATGGATTTAAGCATGGCTACAGGAGAAAAAGTTTCGTCATAGTCCAGACCTGGTCTTTGACGAAAACCTTTCGCCACAAGCCTTGCCTTATAGGTCTCTACCTTCCCATCTACATCGATCGTTCTCTTAAAGATCCATTTGCACCCTACGGGTTTTACCCTAGAGGGTACAACTTCCAAAGTCCATATTTTGTTGGTGTACATAGACTCCATTTTGGAACTCATCATATCCAGCCACTTCACAAAGTCAGCACTCGTGATAGCTTGCTGAAAACTAGTAGGGTCATCATCATCCATGACGCAATCTTCTCTATCACCATCAAAGAGAAAACAATAGTATCTCTCCTGTGGGCGAGAAGTCCAACCAGATCTATGATGTGGCTGAGATTCATAAGATTCTGTTGCAACATCAGGTTCAACTAAGTCGTCATTTGTAAGTTGTGTTTCTAGAACCACTTCTAGATCTACCATATTGCCATCAGTATCATTTGGAAAAATCTCATTTTCTAAAAATGTGGCATGTTAAGAAACTAACACTTTTTGTTCCTCCTTTTGGTAGAAAAGATATCCAAATGAATGTTTTAGAAATCCCATAAATATACATTTGATCGATCGTGTCTTGAGTTTGTCTAGATTCTTCTTTTTGACAAAAGCCGGACAACCCCAAATTTTAACTCGTTTAAGAGATGAGCTCTTCCCATTCCGTATCTCATATAGAGTGGTAGACACGGTCTTGGTTGGAACTTTGTTCAACAGAAAAGATGCAGTCTCCAATGGATGCCCCCAAAAGGAGAGAGGTAACTCAGTATCACTCATCATGGATCGTACCATATCTAATAGGGTACGATTCTGCCGCTCTGACACACCGTTGTGCTGTGGTGTGTAAGGGGGAGTGAGCTAAGAGAGAATCCCATTCTCTTTTAGGAAGTTTGAAAACTCTGTACTAAGATACTCTCCACCTCGATCTGATCGAAGTATTTTGATACTCATCCCTGTTTGTTTTTCTACTTCAAGTTTGTACTTCTTAAATTTCTCGAAAGCTTCAGACTTATGCTTTAATAAAAACACATGACTTAATCGTAAGAAATCATCAGTAAAAGTTATGAAGTAAGGAAAACCGCCTCTCGCATGTGTAGACATTGGCCCATATACATCACTATGTATGAGGCCCAAGAGCTCTGTAGCTCCTTCTCTGTGTCCAGTAAACGGAGTTTTGGTCATTTTCCCTTTGATACAAGACTGACAAGTTACATAAGATTTATACTCAAAAGGATTTAAATATCCATCTTTATGAAGCTTGTTTAGTCTTGTTTCATTAATATGACCAAGTATACAATGCCAAAGAAAAGCTTCATTTATATTTGAGAATTTTCATTTATTTGTGTGCTGTATGTTGAAAACTGTGTGTTGATTAAGGACGTATATCTCGTTATTAAGTGTACCATAACCAATGAACTCTTGATTTAGTTTAATGTTCATAACATTTTGCTGCAATACAAAATGATATCCTTCATTGTCTAATAAAGAAACGGATATTATATTACATAGCATGCTTGGTACAAAATAACATAGGTTCAAAACCAATATACCACCCGATGGCAACCCTAGGTGATACTCTCCCACTGAAACTGCATGTACATTGGAACCATTTCCAACTCGGAGAGTATGATCACCGGTCTTCAAAACTCTGCTATTTCTCAATGCCTGCACAGAATTGCAGATATGAGAACCTGAACCGGTATCCAATACCAAGGAGGCAGAGTTTAAAGAAAAACAGTTTTCAGTTTCAAACACACATGAAACTGAAGCATCACCATACTTCTTTTTCTTGAGATCAAGGTACTCAGTACAGTTTTGCTTCCAGTGTCCCGTCTTCTTGCAATGAAAATATTCTCCTTTTCATGAATTCTCAACCTTGGATTTGTCTCTTCCTGGTGCCTTCTTGATTTCACCTCTCGTTTTGGTGGATTTCTTCTTATTCCTTCCCTTGGCTTTTGCTTTTGGGACGGAAGAGGAGGATTGTCCAACAATCAGAGTGGGGGACTTCGCTTTAAGCTTGCTCTCCGCACTTCTCAACATATTGAGAAGTTCGGGCAGTGACTTCTCCATGTTGGACATGTTGAAGTTGACTATGAATTGAGCAAAGGCAAGAGGAAGAGACTGAAGAACAATATCAGTATAATGTTCGTTACCCATGTTCCATCCGAGGTCCTCAAGCTCTTCAATAAGAGCAATCATCTTCAAAACGTGATCGCCTAATGGTGTGTCAGGAGCCATCCGTATATGAAACAACTTTCGAGATGCTTCGTATCTCAGGGTCCGAGATTGCTCCCCATACAACTCTTTTGAATAGAGAAAGATGGATTGAACATCCATCTGCTCGTGCTGCTTTTGATGTGCATTGTCCATCAATGCAAGCGCGAGGCATTTGGCAGTAGCACAGTGAATATCCCACATTTTGCAGATCTTCTTATTCGCAACAGAAGATTCAGGGCCTCGGGTAGATGGGGCTGAGGCAGTGAGGACATATTATAATTTATCATATGTGAGAGCAATGTTAATGTTCCTCAGCCGGTCTTTATAGTATGGCCAAGTTAGCTTATTTTTCTTTAACGGTAGCTTAAGTCCAGTCATGGTTATCTGCCATTAGGAGAGAGAAAAGAATACACTCAGCAAAAACTCTTGTAAAGATCAGATTGGTTATTTATCTTGTCTAATCGATGTCTCCCATTGCTTTTATCAAATTTTTCTTAAAACCTTTAAACAGAAAACTAGCCGGGATTAATTACATTCTAAAACTTTGCTAACCGTTCAGCCGGGCCAATGCCAGTACTTTGAGGGAGGTTCCCCGTGCTGTCGCACAAACCTAATTAGAATAAACCTCGTTTTCCCAGAGGCGTAGCTCCGTTGAAACATTTCTAGGCACCTAATGGGTTACCTAATTATAAAGTGCAAAACTCACTCAGGAGCAACTCTTGCTCACAGTGGGATTGGGATTCTACAATCAAGGTATGCAATCTCATTGAAAATTTCAACTCTTGAAACTCCCGATATGGTTTTTATCCCTAGCACTCATGACCTTGGCTATGGTCAAAATATCATAAGCACTAGTCAAGTTCTACCCGTCATTTCTTGATTAATTGACCCACCCACATGACCCTTGACTATAGTCAACATAATCATATGACAGTCCCAATTAATCGCATCATATGTTATGTAGGAAGACATCACTTAGCCACCGTACACTACGTCTTGGCTAAAGTCAATATACGTAGCACGAATACTGAGTACACTACTTCCTAAAATGATGGAAGGCTGCGAATGGCTTTTAAGAAAACCTTTAACACTTTAAACTTGATATCGTTGTAGAATCTAATGGTTTTAAAAGGAGTGGCTTAAGCTCCGCACTTTGAAAACTTGATTTTTCATAAAAAGCCGAGTAGGTTTCAAATCCGATTCTACAACAAATTTTAGGTTCATTTTTGTCACGACCCGAAATAGCACGTGACTGACACTTGAATCATGTGAAGTGTATAGGACCCCACCTAATTCAAGTAAGCCAAAAGCCCAGAAATCTAAACCATTTAAAAAGATAGTGAAGGAATACTTATTTAAAGTTAACATATAAATTCATTTTGAAAGTCGTAGTAAATTTTTTTAAAACAACAAGCCTTTCCCAAAAATTTCGGCAGACTTTCCCTTGTAAATACTGGCCATAAGCGGGTACAAATATGAATAATATACATTATGAATAAAGGCATCACTAAGCGGGAACAAGCTCAACGCCATCATCTGCGACCATCTTGCCCCGGGGTACCGCACCGGGTCCACCATGCACCCGCAGACGGTTCATCCTCCTCCTCGAATCTGGTGTATGATACTGCTCAAGAGCCGAGAAAACTCATGGTGGATGCTTCACACATCATATCATGAGAAAACCGCAATTTTCTATCTTTTAGAAATGAAAATGAGTTTATAAAATCCTTGTGGTTTCTCCAAATCCCGAAATCTTATGGAAAATCCAAAATTCCAATCTCGAGAATAAATAAACAGTGAATTATCGGCATAAATCCCCATAATATTGCATGACAAATGGATAAATACACATGCATGAGTATCTAAGTAAAGAATGCAATATTTAATCTAGCATAGTAATTATATATCGAAACTATCTACTAGCAGTTATATCCATGAAGTAATATTCTCTAAAGTGTATGTTACATGGAAATTACCGATATTGATGTGTGTGAGCAGGCAAGCAAGTGTTCGTGAACATACGCATCATCGATAATGGTGCTGGTGTCTTGACAACATGGGTTTATAATAACAAAGGAAAACACATGTACAAGCAAGCAATGCGATAAGAACAATATGAATATACGGGAAAAGATGTAGTAACCACAACATATAATAATATACATTTCTATATACGAGTCATACAGTTTTTGTTGTCTGAAATTGCACGAATCGTGATTTAAGAAAAATAGGGCTACAGGGTCTTTGAGAAAAGGTACATCCGTCGAAAAATCTGTAGTATCCCTCGGCCTGTCTTAAAAATACCCACGATTCGTTAGTTTTAAAAATAAGTATGACTCGAGCGCAATCTAACATCTACCAAGTAAACTACTGGACGAAGCTAAAAGACTAATCGAAAGGGTAAGGAAATCCACCTAAGTCCATGTCGATATATATATTTAGTAGTCGGTGATCCTGCCTCAATAGCGTCGCGTACGATAAAACATGTAATACGACATTCTCGAGTCAAGAGGCGGATCTATTATCATAATTATATCTCGTACGGTAAATCCATCGTACGGAATCCCAAAATCGGTATATGGGTCAACTATCACATATACTTCAATATCCATATGGTATCATCATCATAATATCATGGACTAGGGGTACTGATCTAAAATCTAGTACATTCCGATATCACCAACATATATCCACGAGTGTATGAAAACACGTCGCCCATCGATCCTCTATAATATCATGTCATATCCCATAATACGACCCAACTCACATAACAGATCTCACGGCATCATGCCCAATCATATCGACTCACCTCCGAGTATAAAATACTATCCTCATCACCAGTGTATGTGTGTGTGTGTGTATCAAGGCATCCATACACACACATATATATACATATAAACATATACACCAACAACATATCATTGTTGGAGATAGTGCCCTCAGAGTCAATTATTAGGTCACAGGTACGTGATTGTAATGATTGAGGGAGGACCTATCCCGGTAGGACAGTCTTACTCGAGATGATAGTATGCTATCTGGTTTACCTTTATCATCGTGTACTGCTTGAGGTGACCTGACACATCGCTATTACACGTTGATAGAGCCCCTAGGATTCTTGCTTGACCACCAGCAGTATGAGGGCGATCATATAAGTGGGAGCTGGGGGTCTACAAGCATATCCTTAAAAGGTCCCTAGTCGTGGGAGTTTCGAGACCGGGCATCGATACTCCATTAGTAGACTAGTGTATACAGTCGAGACCCCGACGAGGGGCGGTGGCCGGTCTCACAAGCCACTGGTGTCAGTTGGATAACCTAAGATGTATACAGGTGCTCATTGGGTTATGAGTACACCGGACAGGACTCGCCGGGAACATGCTAGTTGGTCATATACCAGACGTCAGATGGCAGTTCCCTGGTGACATGTGTGCAGGTTAGTTCATCGACCTGGGGATCGTCATTTGTCTCGTGTGAGTTCCCACTGTACTTTGATTACTACCCTACCACGGCTCAAAGGAGTCGTGCAAACAGGTTTTAGTTGGGTACAGTCCCGAGCCACATGGAGGCAGTGAGCGTATCTTCAGGGGTTCGTCTCTCCCGGTATTGGGGGTGAGGTCGTGCTGTGTCTAGGAGAGCCATTACACAAAGTCCTTGGCCAAGGCAAGGAGATTTACTGGTAGGTATTCCAGTAGTATCTCAGGGTGTTCTGGGCTACACTCCGACACGACTTGTACCGCTTTTGGGGGTCTGACTTTTACCAACCCCCTAGGCCCGCCATGCGATACTCATAGACGAACGGACCGGACTGCACGGATATTGTCACTGACAGGCTCAGTAGGGTTGTCAGGCTGAGCTCGCTCACAGACGTCCCTTTTGGTCAATACCTGGTGGCCCGTTATGTATTGGCTTATACCTCTAACGTGCTAGTAGTTAAATCCACAACCGAGGTGTTGACGAGTCTTTAGAGTCCCCCACATTCAGTTACTCAGCTTTCGGGCGAAAAGTTGTAGAGGCCGTATGGAGATATGGCAAGGTCCGATCATATACGTGCGGTATTGCACGGATCAGGATCGGACAGTCTGTACTATAGGCCGTATGCATATATGGCAGGGTTTGATCAGATACGTGCGGTATTGCACGGATCAGGATCGAACGGATATTACTAGCCGGTTTTGGTATAAGCCGGATCCTAGTATAGTACAGTGTAAATTTTGTCTCATTGCATTTGTATTTCGGTCGAAATACAGATGCGGGTGTGTATGCACAGTATCGGGGTTTTCCCGTAATTTATTACGGGACCAGTTTTCTGGAGTTGCCAGTTTGCTTTTAGTTTCGGCCGATTTCCTTTGTTCCGTTCATTGGCCGAAGTTTGGTGGAGGAGGGCTTATTTGCATTGTTGCAAATAAGCTTTAGTGGAGGGGGTCTTTGCTTATTTCCTTGTATCATGATGGCTCACCATACCTTGACCTTTTTGACTTGATCCTTCATGATGGCTTGACTTTGTTAGCATCATGGTTGTTGATGATGGTTGTGTGGAGTGTTGGCATTGCTTTGTGATCATGGTTGATTATCATAACCATTCCTTTCTTTCTCTCTTTTGATTATGGTTGTTGTTTGATCTTTGGTTTTTTGATATCACTCCCTCACTCTCATTCACTCCCTCCATCCTCTCTTGTGGCCGGCCACTATGTGCAAGGGTTGTCCAAAAATTGTGTGGGTGTATTTTTGGTTCATATCATGCTCCAAAATACCCACTAGCTCCTCCACATTGTTCTTGTTTCATCCCTCCACCATATGGCACCTCCATGAACCCCAAAGGAGACAATAGCTCACTACACATTCTACAGCGAATCTTGGGCACGTCGAGTAGCCGGCTTCGTGCCCGAGTTGCCTCGGCATTGAGGTGGGAGCCCGTAAACAAAGTAGGCGATGTGGTGCACTTCCGGCGACGAGGAGGAGACGGGACATTCCGCAGGAGATCGGGACCATGACGAGAAGACCGGAGGACTTGGATCGTCAGTATATCTCTAACCCATCTTGTTAAGTAGCTTAGACTAGTTAATGGTTCGATCCGGGTTATAGTGCGCGGTGGTGCCGGTTTGCTAAGTCCGCAAAAATTTAAGTTATTCACAGCTTCCGCATTCCGGCGTCGGATTGACGGCCGGGGCGCCGCCGTGCACTTACAGTGGTATCAGAGCCAGGTTATTAACTTAGTCTAGATTTGTGTAATGTGTTTGCATTTCCGATCGATCAAAAAGTTCCAAAACTGCATTTTAGTTCGCATCAGTTTCTGTTGAAAATTTTTGGTCTCGAAATTTTTTTCAGGTTTTAAAATATTGATGTACTGGAAAATCTAAGAGTTCTGTAAAAATTTGACGAAGTAACTCCACAGTTGGAGCGCGGAACCGCCGCGAAAACCCCATTTGTGCGGCCCTTCCGCCGCGCACTATTCACATCACTTCACCATTTTTTTACAGAGGCCTTCTGGGCTTAAAATATGAGCTTTGGAATATTAAAATTGGGCCCAGGTTTTCTGTGAGTGCTACAGTTTTGATTGGGGGCCCACTTGTTAATTTTTGATCGATCGGATATTTTAAACACTTTATTTCACAGTATTTACATTATATCTGCGACCGTGAATGTCACTTGATCGGTAAATCCGGTCTAACTGCTATAGCCCGGTTAGACGGATTTGCGAACGTGACTTTCACGTTGATGTTTTGTTTTTGCTGTGATGTTGCGAATCGGTCGTGGGGGATAGCCTGATGCAATGCTAGTACAGTTCTGTTGTATTATGTACATTTGATATTGCGGGGCGAGCGTCCGACATGTGGACTGCCATCACTGCCTGATTGTATTATTATTTTGGGGCACGACCTGGTTGCGGTCGATGTACCCGGTGTATGTATATTTTACTTTCTGTACTAGGATTACTCCGCGGAGGGGTGCACGGGTAGCCGGGTTCTAGAGGGCAACAAGCCCGCATCTCATGGCATTGAGACGGAGGGGGCTTCACTCTAGGATTGGCGGGCTATTCGCCGCACTCGTAGGGGGTACAGGTTGACCCAGGAGGGGTGCCCAAGTTACCGGATTCCGTGAAGTGCTGGGTGGTCCATTCACGGCGCTGAAGGGGGCTGCCTCACTTCAGGTTTTGGCGGGTAACTTGCCGCGCCCGTAGGGGTCTAGGATTTCATTGCACAGGCTATCCACACGACCAGGGGAACGTCGGGTTTCAGCAGTGGCTCTGTGAAACCCGGGGATCCCAGATATCTATATTGTTTCTGTGATGCTGTACATTTCTGTGATGTTGCATTTTATTTCACGCCTTGAGCGAAATACTATATATTGGTATATATATTAGTAGATGTTGTATATGTTTTGCATCCGCGCTAGTCCAGTCCCCGCTCTGTCGTTAGTTAGCTAACCTAACGGGTAATGACGGGACCCAGTGGCGAATGCGGATGGCATATACGTACATCAGTATATTTTCGTTCTTTTTGGTGTGATCAATTGATGGGACTGCATTGATTCGGATCAATGCAAGTTATAACAAACCTAATCTGATGTTGTTGGAACACTTTTCAAAAAGCTGTTATTGCAAGGACGTTTACTTTTGTTTTGCATCGTGGTATTCATTGGAATATCCTGCTCCTCAGTCGACGAGGCAAGGGCCGAGATCCCTTCACCGGGAGTGACCCCTTGGACAAAAAGTTTGCGTCAGGGCATTAACTTCACTATAGCCGATTACTTTTGCTTTGCACCGTGGTATTCAGTTGGAATATCCTGCACCCCATTCTACGGGGAAAGAGCCGAGATCCCTTCACCGGGAGTGACCTCTTTAGCGAAGGTTTTCGTCACTATATTTTTAAAAGCTATCCGTTCCTTCGACGATATCAAGTTCATTACGTTAAAGGTTTTCGCCAGAAACCATTCGTAGCCCTCCGTCATTTCAGTTAAATATTCGGTAGTATTCAAGCTATGTATTTTGACCTCACGCCAAGGCATAGTGATTGGTAGCTGCCGGGTATTTATCTGTTGCATAGATAGATGCGTTGGTTTGGGACAGTCGTACTACTATTTTGGCCTACGTCAAGGGTATGTACGGGTGGGTTCAAATTAACCTGGATAATGACGGGCAGAACTTGACATGTGACTTATGATATTTTGACCTCACGCCAAGGTCATAAGAGCATGGGGCAGAAATCACATCGGGAGTTTCAAAAGAACTGAAACTTGCCAGATATGCGCATACCTTCTGGAGTGTGATACCGTGAGCGGATTCCGTCACGTTATCATGCGATGATAGTTGGATCCCGATTCCCACTGATGAGTTAGTTTACTCCTCGGGTGACCCCGACTAATTCTTCTTTCAGGTTTGGAGGAGAATTTGAGGTACAGTGGGAGGATTCCAGATTAGATAAATTGGTGACCATTCTGATCTAGGTTAGAGTGCACGCTGAGTGTTTCTTTTCTCTCTCTCTTTGGCAGCGACCATTGACCCGACCCTAAGACTATGACTCAGTGACCAAGTTGACCGAACCTTCTTAAACACCGGCTTTTGGATTGTCAGAGTTGCAAACCTCATTGCCACTCCTACTTTTACCCTTTTCTCCAGGACACCACGTATTACTACGAACGTCCACTTCCATTGGACAAAACCATCGTATGGTTAGATACGAACTCGAAGGGATTTATTCGAGGATGGTTTCCGGTTCTGGAGAAAACGGATAGGATTATTCAGTTGTCTTTTCCTTTTACCCTCTCTCAGGTTACGAGTACTCCTTGGTTTAGGGGTAGTACACCTATTACGCAAATTGGATTGTCTTCTTCCAAACCTTAGGCTGGTGCCGACCGGTAGGGAATGAAGAAAACCAATTAGCATAACGATGGTGTGCAGAAGGTATTAAGTTAAGACAAAGCAAGGGATTTGTAAGAGGGCAAAGTAAATTGCAACAGATATTCACGACCAAACCAGGTATTTCGTTACCACTCCCACATCACCTTTGTATTTCTCCAGGACACTCCGTATCACTACGAAGATCCACAGTTTATTTGGATACTCCATCGTATGGTTATATACGAACTCGAAAGGAACTTGTTCCAGTTCGGAGATGGATTCTGGTTCAGGAGAAATAGGAATAAGATTTATTCAGGTGTCTTTTATCTTCACCTTCTCACGCATTGCGAGTGTTCCTAGGATTGGGACATTACACCCATTATGCTTATTGGATAGTCTTCTTCCAAACCATAGGCTGGTGCCGAACGGTAGGGAATGAAGAAAACCATTTGGCCTAAAAGGGGTGTACAGAAGGTAAAGACTAAAGACATATGAAGGGATTTGGAGAGGTGGCAAAGAATTATACGGTTACAATCGTGAATCTGGAAGAGGCATTACTAGGAATACCAGGATACCCCATCGAAACATTTCAATGTTTCAGTTTCACTGTGTACTGTTAATAGAAAACTGATTTCCCGATTAGATACTTACTCCAGGGTATGTATTTACCAGATACGATTCTCACATCTGTATGGTTTTACAGATGATGAGTGGGAGTAAGTTATTGGGAATTGGGTGATTATCCTCATTATATCGGGATTCGTTGTAATCGGTGATATTTGAGGAAATCACCTGGGCTGTTTGCCGGTTGGCAAATATTTGGTTTTGAATATCCGCAGTTATGCACCAATTTCAAATTGATATATCTGTACGTCTATTTTCATAGAGTGAGATGTACCTTTTTGAAATTATGTCTATGACATTTACCTATATCAGTGGATGGTTAGGTAAGGAGCATTGAACAGCGGTGTAATTCTTCTTAACCATAAGTACAGTTTTCAACCTACGACACACAGTGAATGAGTTATCAGACTCAAGGGACTTATACAGAGTATTGTATGTTGTCCAGGGTCCATCAGGACAGAGAGGTTGGTCCTCGTACTATATTCGGTTTACTTATGACTTCTCTAGTTTTTAGACAAGTGTTTCGTGGAAACACAGGGTCCGAATTTAGAGAAGTTATAGGTATTTGAATAGAGTAGAGAACCAGGTATAGCAAGTATCGGGATTCTTCAAAAGATCGAAGATGTAGATACTTGTCAATGATATTCAGTTGCTAGTAATGACTAAGAGAACTTGCTTCTCTTTCAGGTTACTCATAATTCGAAGCATTCCTAAGTTGAGTAACGCTGATCGGCCTCCTTCCATTTAGTTGACATGCACTGGAGACAGTTGCATGATTTGAATCTGGTTCAATTAAATCAGTGCCTCTGGTTCTATATTGGATATAGAACAGTTCATATCTTAACGATGTTAAGGTACGGGGAGTTGTCCGGTTTATGATTAAAACCAGACACTGGACAACTCGAGGCACGTTTCTGTAATGGCTGTTTGTGGGTTGACCCAGGCTATGACGAGGGTTGACTTTCTACCATCTGGATGAACAATAGCGATATTGTTCTAGACTCGCCACAGTTTTATTAAAAATGAATTTTTTCAGAAAACAGTAGTGGGAGTATGGTAGAACTGGAAGTGATTCCAGAACCACAAACGATTACTGAAGATTTGATAAGGAACCTAAAGATTCAATCTGGATTGACATTCCATTGGCCACTCCGCAGATAAGGTGGGTAACTTCAGGCACCCGAGAGGCACTACGGTAGCCTCAAGGACGGTGACAAGGAAGTTCTTGTTTATCCACAATTGCCATTGCTGTTGTTCCAGGTTATGAGACCCGGCGGGAGGATGAGTATAGCGTCGTTCTAAACCAGTTTTAGAAGTGTACGTCTATATGACTCTGCCAGAGGGTTGTCGTAGTCAGTGGGAGCAGCGGAAGCATTGGTGGACAGGTTGCTTATGTCTATTTATAGACTAGAGCAGATGTAGCGGAGATAGATCATCTGTTTCTGACGTGACAGTCATGGGTTTGACTTCATCAGAATAGGGGATGGATCTGTTGAGAAGGTAGTAGGGTGTGATATCCTGGTATTTGGATGACATACACAGAATAGGAAAAGAAACTCCTATACTACAATCGGTTATACTTTGGTCGTCACACAGTGGTTTCTCCACATGGGACTTGGATTTTACATCAGACATACTGGTTACTAGATCTATGGTTTTAGATCTAGATTTGGGTGGTTTCCCAATCAGGGTACTTGACAGCATTCTAAGAGTATTTGGGATGGACGACTCCTGGCATGGTAGTGTACCTGCAGGTAATGGAGTCACCCTCTCCAAAGGTGTCTTACAGACTAAAGGGGAGAGGGACGGGCATGATTGGCAGATCACTTGCTCAGGCAATTGAGTCAATCGTGAGATGTCAAGTACCACACCAGATGTTGTTCTTGCACTAGATGCAATAAGTTGACATTAATCCAATCCTGGAGAAACAGTCGGAAGCAGTTTTAGAACATAAGTGGATGTTATAGGGAGATGATAACGACAGCCTCATTCAGGAGACAGTTATCATTCCAGGCTTCCAAGGTGACATGGACGACAAGGAGGTTGTCAGAGTTATAGTTTTCCTTCTGATGAGGGGCAGTATTTTGGACAGGTGGTCCAAGGAAATACTGAGGGAGGCATGGCGCGCAGGATACTGATTAAGTTCAGTTGACGATACAGTCTAAGAAGTTTGGATTTGGAGTTCATTTATGAGCTAGGTCCCATCAGACATCCAGACATATTCTGAGACAGGTATTGCTCATTTCGGGAGATGGGTTTCTCCGCGAACTTGAGAAATAGAGAGACATAGAAAGAAACAACTGAGCGGATCCACTCACTAAGGCTATTCCTCGAACGCAATAGTTCCGCAAACGAGCTTTGTGAGACTGACTAGTAGAGGAGTTGGATGTTCGGTATCACACGGGCTGTGAGTATGCGACATCGCAATAATTAGCCTTGAGTGCAAGTGGGAGATTGTTGGAGATAGTGCCCTCAGAGTCAATTATTAGGTCACAGGTACGTGATTGTAATGATTGAGGGAGGACCTATCCCGGTAGGACAGTCTTACTCGAGATGATAGTATGCTATCTGGTTTACCTTTATCATCGTGTACTGCTTGAGGTGACCTGACACGTCGCTATTACACGTTGATAGAGCCCCTAGGATTCTTGCTTGACCACCAGCAGTATGAGGGCGATCATATAAGTGGGAGCTGGGGGTCTACAAGTATATCCTTAAAAGGTCCCTAGTCGTGGGAGTTTCGAGACCGGGCATCGATACTCCATTAGTAGACTAGTGTATACAGTCGAGACCCCGACGAGGGGCGGTGGCCGGTCTCACAAGCCACTGGTGTCAGTTGGATCACCTAAGATGTATACAGGTGCTCATTGGGTTATGAGTACACCGGACAGGACTCGCCGGGAACATGCTAGTTGGTCATATACCAGACGTCAGATGGCAGTTCCCTGGTGACATGTGTGCAGGTTAGTTCATCGACCTGGGGATCGTCATTTGTCTCGTGTGAGTTCCCACTGTACTTTGATTACTACCCTACCACGGCTCAAAGGAGTCGTGCAAACAGGTTTTAGTTGGGTACAGTCCCGAGCCACATGGAGGCAGTGAGCGTATCTTCAGGGGTTCGTCTCTCCCGGTATTGGGGGTGAGGTCGTGCTGTGTCTAGGAGAGCCATTACACAAAGTCCTTGGCCAAGGCAAGGAGATTTACTGGTAGGTATTCCAGTAGTATCTCAGGGTGTTCTGGGCTACACTCCGACACGACTTGTACCGCTTTTGGGGGTCTGACTTTTACCAACACCCTAGGCCCGCCATGCGATACTCATAGACGAACGGACCGGACTGCACGGATATTGTCACTGACAGGCTCAGTAGGGTTGTCAGGCTGAGCTCGCTCACAGACGTCCCTTTTGGTCAATACCTGGTGGCCCGTTATGTATTGGCTTATACCTCTAACGTGCTAGTAGTTAAATCCACAACCGAGGTGTTGACGAGTCTTTAGAGTCCCCCACATTCAGTTACTCAGCTTTCGGGCGAAAAGTTGTAGAGGCCGTATGGAGATATGGCAAGGTCCGATCATATACGTGCGGTATTGCACGGATCAGGATCGGACAGTCTGTACTATAGGCCGTATGCATATATGGCAGGGTTTGATCAGATACGTGCGGTATTGCACGGATCAGGATCGAACGGATATTACTAGCCGGTTTTGGTATAAGCCGGATCCTAGTATAGTACAGTGTAAATTTTGTCTCATTGCATTTGTATTTCGGTCGAAATACAGATGCGGGTGTGTATGCACAGTATCGGGGTTTTCCCGTAATTTATTACGGGACCAGTTTTCTGGAGTTGCCAGTTTGCTTTTAGTTTCGGCCGATTTCCTTTGTTCCGTTCATTGGCCGAAGTTTGGTGGAGGAGGGCTTATTTGCATTGTTGCAAATAAGCTTTAGTGGAGGGGGTCTTTGCTTATTTCCTTGTATCATGATGGCTCACCATACCTTGACCTTTTTGACTTGATCCTTCATGATGGCTTGACTTTGTTAGCATCATGGTTGTTGATGATGGTTGTGTGGAGTGTTGGCATTGCTTTGTGATCATGGTTGATTATCATAACCATTCCTTTCTTTCTCTCTTTTGATTATGGTTGTGGTTTGATCTTTGGTTTTTTGATATCACTCCCTCACTCTCATTCACTCCCTCCATCCTCTCTTGTGGCCGGCCACTATGTGCAAGGGTTGTCCAAAAATTGTGTGGGTGTATTTTTGGTTCATATCATGCTCCAAAATACCCACTAGCTCCTCCACATTGTTCTTGTTTCATCCCTCCACCATATGGCACCTCCATGAACCCCAAAGGAGACAATAGCTCACTACACATTCTACAGCGAATCTTGGGCACGTCGAGTAGCCGGCTTCGTGCCCGAGTTGCCTCGGCATTGAGGTGGGAGCCCGTAAACAAAGTAGGCGATGTGGTGCACTTCCGGCGACGAGGAGGAGACGGGACATTCCGCAGGAGATCGGGACCATGACGAGAAGACCGGAGGACTTGGATCGTCGGTATATCTCTAACCCATCTTGTTAAGTAGCTTAGACTAGTTAATGGTTCGATCCGGGTTATAGTGCGCGGTGGTGCCGGTTTGCTAAGTCCGCAAAAATTTAAGTTATTCACCGCTTCCGCATTCCGGCGTCGGATTGACGGCCGGGGCGCCGCCGTGCACTTACAATCATGTGTGTGCATATATGTGTGTGTGTCTACTTTTACACTAGGGTTTCGCAACTAAGAAACTAAACTAAAAACATTAACTTTCAATTATGCTAAACTAACCCATGATCTCCTAAAGCCTTCTTGCTAATCATCCACGTATCACAATACACATAATTATATATATTTATATATATATATATCATATTCACATACTACACAGCAAAACCGTGGGGGTGCTATACGCCATCCACCCAACTTCCCCCGTAGATATACATCTACTCACTTGATCCTCGCTTGCTGAAGTCAATATCGCCATACTCCTCCTTGTTATCCGTAGTCCACATGAGGGTGCCTACATAAATAATACATAGTATCGTAAACAAAAATCGCGCATGAAAACCAAAACGGCACATGAATCACATATAGGTTAAAACATATGGTATACTGTAACCCTTCGAAAATCGTTTAAGCAGTTTTTCGGTAATCGGCTAATTTTTCGGCTTTTTCCGTAAAAAGTCAAAATAGGTATTTTTCATTGTAGACCTAATTATACAAAATTTAGATAAGATATTACTATAATTTTGTCACTAAAATGTCACTTAAAATTTTCTAGTTAAATAAAAAAAAAATTCGTAATTAATTATTTTTTTTATTATTTTAAGCTTTTAAAAATACATTAAATTAGTGATAAATACAAATTTAATTAGGGAAATTTCATAATTAGGAATATTTATAAGCTAAAATATGGTGTTAATAAAATTGTATCATGGCTTGCAAATTTTTGGTTTTAGGGTTGGAAATTTTATGAAAAAAATGAATTAAAATGAGGCTTTTTGTGAAAATATTGATGTGAAAGCATTAAATGATAACATATGGTGTTTTATTGACCTCGAAACTTCTCCAAAAATCCCACACCTCCTCCTCAAGCTGCTGGACGAGCCTCCTTGCTGAAATCCCTCATCTTCTCACTTCATTCTTGCTTCTAAAATCATGATAAAATCAAGAAAAATCCACAAAATTGCACCATTTTCTTCATAGATTCAAACCAAAACCTTAATCCCTCCATTCCCTAACCCTAATTAGTTAGATAAGTGGAGAAAGGAGGCCACTTTGGAGGCTTAGTGCAAGTTGGGGTTCACTTGGGAGGTATAATTCCTAAACTAGTTGTTAATTTGTAGTTTAATAAAGCTAGTTTAGTATTTTAAAGTGATTAATTTCATTGTAATAGTTAGTTTTGAAATTTCAAGAAAGGGATGATGTTCTAGATTAGGGTTTGTAGCATGGTGGTTGGATTTAAGTTAGGGTTTGGTTATCTAATTGATTGGAGTGGTTAATTGTGTAGTGTTATGCTCGCTAAATCGACAAAATTGCGATGTTTGTATCGAATCGGTAAGCAAATTGCTTACTAGATTTTTATAAAAATTAGAATGCGATCAAATTGCGTTATGTTAGCGATATAATTAGCTTCGTATAGGACTATTAGAGTGCGCGAACGCGGGGTTTTGTCTAGCCGGGTTTTAGTTTTGTCGATTTCCCCGAAATGACGATTCTAGTTAACGATTAGCGATTTTCGTGCATTTTCCCGCGCACCGAGTTTATGTTATGTTTAATTCGAGAGCGTTGATAATTGTATATTGTGACTTGCATCGTTTTAGGTTTTGTAATCTTATGCTTCGTGTTGTGCAAATATAGGATCGGTCGGGGAAACATCGGACACGGCACGTAAAGGCAAGGCGGTGGTCGGATCGGATTAGCGGGAATTTCAGGTGAGTAGATGTATTCATCTATGGGGGAATCGTCTGAATGGCGCGAGGCGCCCCCCCTAGTTAGGATTACCCTACTTTTTGCAAGATTTATTTTGTTAGCTAGCTTATCCATTCATGTACACTGCATACCCTTATAGCGAACAGTATATTAAATTGCATGGACATTCATCTATACTTATGCGATATCACTTCGTAGGACACGAACACCATTACCATTGGCATCTGCTGCACGCGCACTATTCATGTGACACACACGCCTTTGGTAATTGCCATGCCACGTGCACTATAGAACCTGTTTATCATAATATCGCCACTTGCATTCATACTTGATATATGAAATTGCATAGCATACGTATACCTCGCATCATCATCATATTTATATAGATTTCTAGCCAAAATTCACATCGTATGCATTGATATCATAGACATTTATCATATATAACATGTGGACATTATGATTTTCTTAAGGATTTCAGTATTGCTGCGATTTCTGGATTTTTGGGGAAAACCGCAAGAATTTAACAAAACCTTATATTTATCATTTTCAAAACAAAGTTGCGGTTTTCTCGTGATGTATGTGTCGTCCACCATGAGTTTTCATGTTTTCTGTTGGATTTCGAGACCCGATTCGAGGAGTGGATGAACCGTCTCGGGTACATGGTGGGCCCGGTATGGTACCCCGGGGCAAGAAGATCGAGTTGTAGACGATGAGCCTGGCAGGGGAAAACTACCTACCGGTGATGTCTGGCACGGCGGATATCCGGAGGATACCGACCGTTGTCGTGAGATTTATGATATGGGCCGATCCGGACTGATGGAGCCCGATATTGAGACAGATATGATTCCTACTTGGTGTCGATGCTTGACACGGGTTTTCAGATGATTTCTTGATGGTACTTAGCTATTATACAGATATTCATTTTCTAAAGTTAAGAACGCAGTACCCTTAGCATTTAAAACACTTAAAGAGTTAGAAATGGCATTGTATACATGTGCATGCATACTAGAGCTATTATATCACATATGGACATGCATGTTGTGGTGCATTGCGTGCATTCTTACGATTGCCTTATTAGATGTTATATTTACTCACGAGCTGGCAACTCAACCCCGTTGTGCCACAGTGTCCTGCAGGTCGGACCCGTCAGTCTTGTAGCGGCGGGCTATCTTATCATCAGTTCCTTTTGCTCAGACTCGCGACATCGCCCGTAGGTGGGTTGCGAGCACACTTTATTTCTTTTGCTTTATCATTGTATCTAGTATTCTCCATCTACCACTTTATATTGTATATGTGACCTAGTGGTGAGACTGAGAGGTTGTATATTTGTGGTTTCTTTTGGGTCGAGCTCACTTGAGCCGGCGATGTGTTTTCTGATATTTTGCATTTCTTTTATGCTCTTTTCTTGATATGGTTATTATATTGCATGTGGTTGTGATCCGCCTTGGGCGAAGAGCTAGCTCCCGCTTGGGGATGCTATTTTAATGATTACAGGTTTATTATCTTGTTATACCCATTTTGGGGGGATAGAAAATACAGGGGAGACTCTGCCGAAATTTTTGGAAATTTTTGATGTTTTAAAAAGGGATTCTATGCAACTTAAATGATTTTTAAAAACCATTTTCATTTAAGGTTTTCCTTCACTCTCTTTTGATTTTGGTTTAGATTCTTCTTGGCTTTGGCTGACTTAGGTTACGGTACGCCTTTAGACGTCTCGTAATCTAAGTGCCAGTCGCGTTCCGTACTTTCGGGTCGTGACAAAGTTGGTATCAGAGCGAGGTTTTACCTTTCTGAGTGTAGGACGACCTTGGTAGATGGAGTAGGTGACTTAAGCAGAGTGGCGTACCGTGGGTATGATCCGCGGCATACTTACGATACGGTACTCCGCCTAAGTAACCTTAGGACATAATTGCTTGTATTTCCTTTCTCGATTCCTTGCATTCCTTGATTCAATTGCAATGATCTTATCAGTCTTGTTTCTTATTCCAGCTTCGATGCCGCCAAAGACTACGAGAGCTCAGCGGGCTGCCACTAGGGATGAGATTCGGGCGGGCCCGTCTGAGGCGAGGATCGAGCGGGATGATACGCCTGTCCCTCAGGGTCATACTGATCCGCCTTATCCTGACCGTATTGCCAGATTAGAGGCCGGCATGCAAGAGTTGCGGCAGATGATGGGATCTTTAGTTGAGTCCAGCCGGGCACAGAGATCCGAGGACGTTCCTTCCACCGCACAGACCACGATCGTACCTGCTGCACAGATGGTCACTCCTGCTGCTACTACGGAGACTATCCCTGTTTCACTAGAGGAGTTCATGAGATTGAGACTTCCATCTTTTACCGGTACAGATGCGACAGAGGACCCACAGGCTTTTCTTGATAGGATGGCTCGGATTTGCCGTTCGTTGAGGTGTTATGATGATAGATTGGTGGAGTTTGCGAGTTTTCGTCTGGTGGGTCTTGCCCAGACATGGTACGATTCAGTAGAGAGAGGCCGAGCTGCAGGTCTACCTTCTATGACCTGGGATGAGTTTACATCTGCATTTCTTGCCCGTTTTCTTCCGGAGAGTGTCCGAGATGCTCGAGCCCGTAGTTTTGAGTCTTTGCGCAAGACTCCTGGGATGACGGTGTCGGAGTATGATATACAGTTTACCCAGTTGTCTCGATATGCTCCGTACCTAGTCGACACAGAAGAGAAGAGAATAAAGAGGTTTGTACAAGGGCTTGATACACAGCTATTCCTTGCCATCGGTACCCAGCACTTTGATACATACGCTGCCGCGATGGATGCAGCCTTACTTTTGGAGGAGCGTATTTCTGAGACTCCGGTCGTTTCTGGGCCGAAGAGGATCCGTACTGATACGCCAGCTCAGCAGAAGATGGGTAGACACCGCGATAGATTATTTCCGGGAGATGGTGGAGGCAGAGGATTGAGACGAGGTCAGTTATTTGGTTCATATCCACAGACCCAGCAGTCGTCTCCAGGATGTTTTCGGTGCGGGAGTCAGTACCACCGTATCAGAGACTGTACCATGGGGCTTCCGGGCGCGGCGACAGTCCCGCATTTGACTTTACCACCCTCACCACCTTCTCAGAGAGCTTTACTTCCTACTCCTAACGATGCTCCACGTCAGTCAGATGCTTCTAGAGGCCGTGGGCGTGGCGGTCCAGTTCCGAGAGGACGAGGCGACAGAGGCAGAGGCAGAGGCCGAGGTAGAGGCAGAGGACAGCCAGCTATTAGTGGTGGACAGGCCCGAGTGTTCGCGTTGACTCCTCAGGATGCACAGGCATCCAATGCCGTCGTGACAGGTACTCTGCCAGTATGTTCTTTTGATGCACGGGTATTATTTGATCCAGGCTCCACACATTCCTATGTTTCCACGTATTTTGCACCGAGGTTGGGCCGAGAGTCTTCTCCGTTAGATCAGCCGCTTGTCGTTATTACCCCGGTAGGCGAGTCTTTTGTTGCCCGTTTTGTGTACCGATCGTGTTTCGTTCGTATCGGGGAGAGAGATTCTTCAGTTGATTTGATTCTCCTCGATATGCTAGACTTTGACGTTCTTCTTGGTATTGACTGGCTAGCCACCTGTTATGCATCCGTGGACTGCCGTGAGAAAGCAGTCAGATTCAGTTTTCCTGGTTATCCGGTTCTCGTTATTCAGGGAGATCATAGCGCTACCCTTCCCAGCTTGATTTCTTCTCTTCTCGCTGGTCAGCTCTTGAGGAAAGGGTGTCAGGGATTCTTAGCATATATTTGTGATACTAGCTCCACAGAGGTTCCGTTAGACCAGGTCCCTGTTGTGAGAGAGTTTCCTGATGTATTCCCTGACGAGCTGCCTGGTCTGCCACCAGAGAGCGAGATTGAGTTCTGTATTGACTTGATCCCCGGCACGGGGCCTATCTCTATACCGCCTTATCGGATGGCCCCGGCGGAGCTGAGAGAGCTAAAGGATCAGTTACAGGACTTGCTGGACAAAGGGATTATCCGACCGAGTGTGTCATCTTGGGGTGCTCCCGTATTGTTTGTTAAGAAGAAGGACGGAAGTATGCGTTTATGCATTGATTATCGTCAGCTGAACCGGGTTACTGTGCGGAACAGGTATCCCCTACCCCGCATTGATGACTTATTTGATCAGCTCCAGGGTGCAGGGTTTTTCTCGATGGTTGATTTACGGTCAGGTTATCACCAGTTGCGGGTCCGGAAGGAGGATATTCCGAAGACCGCCTTCCGTACTCGATATGGTCATTACGAGTTCTTGGTGATGTCGTTCGGGCTCACCAATGCCCCGGCAGCATTTATGGATTTGATGAACCGCGTATTCAGGCCGTATCTCGATCAGTTCATCATTGTGTTCATTGACGACATCTTGGTTTATTCTCGGAGCCGGGAGGAATATGAGCAGCACTTACGTATCACATTGCAGACTTTGAGGGAGCATCAGCTGTTCGCTAAATTCTCCAAGTGCGCATTCTGGCTAGACAGTGTCGATTTCTTGGGTCATGTGGTGACGAGAGATGGTATTTGTGTGGACCCGAAGAAGATCGAGGCAGTTCAGCGTTGGCCTAGACCAGTATCAGTTACAGAGCTTCGCAGCTTTCTAGGTCTGGCCGGCTATTATCGACGTTTTGTCCAGGATTTCTCCCGCATTGCTGCACCATTGACCGGGTTGACCCGGAAGAGGGTTCCTTTTGATTGGACCCAGGCATGTGAGGATAGTTTCCAGCAGTTGAAGACTCGTCTGACTACTGCACCAGTGTTAGCATTGCTTTCAGGATTAGGTGGGTTCGTGGTATATTGTGATGCTTCTAGAGTGGGGCTTGGATGTGTGTTGATGCAGCACGACAGAGTTATCGTGTATGCTTCTCGGCAGCTGAGGAAACACGAACAGAACTAACCCACCCATGATTTAGAGATGGCTGCAGTGGTATTTGCACTTAAGATCTGGAGACATTACCTATACGGTGGGTCGTGCCAGATATTCACCGACCACAAGAGTTTGAAATATATCTTCCAGCAGCGAGATTTGAACCTGAGACAGCGCCGTTGGATGGAGTTGGTGAAGGATTATGACTGCGAGATTTTATACCATCCGGGCAAGGCGAATGTGGTGGCAGATGCTTTGAGTAGGAGGCCCGGAGGTAGTTTATCTTGTTTGAGCGCAGTACAGATGCAGTCGACGGCGAATTGGCAGGTTTTATGTGATAGCAGAGTGCAGTTCGAGTTTACTCCTACAGAGGGACAGCTGGCCCATTTCAGAGCACGCCCACAGTTACTTGACCGTATCTGCGAGGCACAGTCCGGCGATGCCCGTACATTAGAGATTATTGAGCAGATTCGGCAGGGCAGAGTTTCTGAGTTCGTGATTGATGATCAGGGGATACTTCGATTTGGGACTAGACTGTGTGTGCCAGATTCAGAGGGACTGAGGCGTGATATTCTCGAGGAGGCACATAGATCAGTATACAGTGTTCATCCAGGTTCCACCAAGATGTACCATGATTTGAGAGAGGTTTACTGGTGGGACGGGATGAAGAAGGATATTACAGACTTTGTATCGAGATGCCTGACTTTTCAGCAAGTCAAGGCCGAGCACCAGAGGCCAGCCGGCGAGTTACAGCCTTTTCCCATCCCTGAGTGGAAGTGGGAGCAGGTCTCCATGGACTTCGTTGTGGGTCTACCCAGGACCAGTCGAGGGTACGACTCTATTTGGGTGATTGTGGATCGACTGAAGAAAGCGGCTCACTTCCTGCCAGTGAAGACCACTTTTGGATTTTCTCAGTACGCCCAGGTTTATATTGATGAGATAGTGCGACTGCATAGCGTTCCAACTTGCATCGTGTCCGACCGTGGCACCCAGTTTACCAGCCGATTGTAGCAGAAACTTCAGGAAGCATTAGGCACCCGATTGAGTTTTAGCACAGCCTTTCATCCGCAGACTGACGGTCAGTCAGAGCGTACTATTCAGACTCTTGAGGACATGCTCAGAGCTTGCGTTTTAGATTTCGGTGGTAGCTGGGATCATCATTTTCCTTTGATCGAGTTTTCCTACAATAATAGCTTCCAGGAGACGATTCAGATGGCACCTTTTGAGGCTTTATATGGGAGGAGATGTCGATCGCCTGTATGTTGGACAGAGCTCAGGGAGAGCTGTATTTTGGGGCCGTAGATTGTACAGGAGACGACCGAGAAGATACAGCTGATTCGGGACAGGAGGAGAGCGGCACAGAGCAGGCAGAAATCATATGCTGACAGGCGCCGTCGCCGACTCGAGTTCGCTGTTGGCGATCATGTTTTCCTGAAGGTCTCTCCGATGAAAGGTGTGATGAGATTTGGGCGGAAAGGGAAACTGAGTCCTAGATATGTTGGTCCTTTCGAGATCCTAGAGCGTGTTGGTCCAGTCGCTTATCGGTTAGTTCTTCCGCCCAGCTTCCCCGATGTTCACCCCGTATTCCATGTCTCGATGCTCCGCAAGTACCTTCATGATCCTTCCCAAGCGATTCAGCACCAGACGATCCAGCTAGAGCATGATCGTTCTTTCACCGAGCAGCCGGTGGTCATTTTGGATCGGCAGGTGAAGAAATTGAGGTCGAAGGTTATACCGTCCGTCAAGGTCCTTTGGCGTGGCCCGAACAGCGAGGAGGTCACCAGGGAGACCGAGGTCGAGATGAGGAAGAGATATCCCCATCTTTTTGAAGGTACGCGTAGTTAAATTCTAAATTCGGGGACCGAATTTCTTTAAGGGGAGAAGATTGTAACCCTTCGAAAATCGTTTAGGCAGTTTTTCGGTAATCGGCTAATTTTTCGGCTTTTTCCGTAAAAAGTCAAAATAGGTATTTTTCATTGTAGACCTAATTATAAAAAATTTAGATAAGATATTACTATAATTTTGTCACTAAAATGTCACTTATAATTTTCTAGTTAAATAAAAAAAATTCGTAATTAATTGTTTTTTTTATTATTTTAAGCTTTTAAAAATACATTAAATTAGTGATAAATACAAATTTAATTAGGTAAATTTCATAATTAGGAATCTTTATAAGCTAAAATATGGTGTTAATAAAATTGTATCATGGCTTGCAAATTTTTGGTTTTAGGGTTGGAAATTTTATGAAAAAAATGAATTAAAATGAGGCTTTTTTTGAAAATATTGATGTGAAAGCATTAAATGATAACATATGGTGTTTTATAGACCTAGAAACTTCTCCAAAAATCCCACACCTCCTCCTCAAGCTGCTGGCCGAGCCTCCTTGCTGAAATCCCTCATCTTCTCACTTCATTCTTGCTTCTAAAATCATGATAAAATCAAGAAAAATCCACAAAATTGCACCATTTTCTTCATAGATTCAAACCAAAACCTTAATCCCTCCATTCCCTAACCCTAATTAGTTAGAGAAGTGGAGAAAGGAGGCCACTTTGGAGGCTTAGTGCAAGTTGGGGTTCACTTGGGAGGTATAATTCCTAAACTAGTTGTTAATTTGTAGTTTAATAAAGCTAGTTTAGTATTTTAAAGTGATTAATTTCATTGTAATCGTTTGTTTTGAAATTTCAAGAAAGGGATGATGTTCTAGATTAGGGTTTGTAGCATGGTGGTTGGATTTAAGTTAGGCTTTGGTTATCTAATTGATTGGAGTGGTTAATTGTGTAGTGTTATGCTCACTAAATCGACAAAATTGCGATGTTTGTATCGAATCGGTAAGCAAATTGCTTACTAGATTTTTATAAAAATTAGAATGCGATCAAATTGCGTTATGTTAGCGATATAATTAGCTTCGTATAGGACTATTAGAGTGCGTGAACTTGGGGTTTTGTCTAGCCGGGTTTTAGTTTTGTCGATTTCCCCGAAATGACGATTCTAGTTAACGATTAGCGATTTTCGTGCGTTTTCCCGCGCACCGAGTGTATGTTATGTTTAATTCGAGAGCGTTGATAATTGTATATTGTGACTTGCATCGTTTTAGGTTTTATAATCTTATGCTTGGTGTTGTCCAAATATAGGATCGGTTGGGGAAACATCGGACACGGCACGTAAAGGCAAGGCGGTGGTCGGATCGGATTAGCGGGGATTTCAGGTGAGTAGATGTATTCATCTATGGGGGAATCGTCTGAATGGCGTGAGGATCCCCCCTAGTTAGGATTACCCAACTTTTTGCAAGATTTATTTTGTTAGCATGCTTATCCATTCATGTACACTGCATACCCTTATAGCGAACAGTATATTAAATTGCATAGACATTCATCTATACTTATGCGATATCACTTCGTAGGACACGGACACCATTACCATTGGCATCTGCTGCACGCGCACTATTCATGTGACACACACGCCTTTGGTAATTGCCATGCCATGTGCACTATAGAACCTGTTTATCATAATATCGCCACTTGCATTCATACTTGATATATGAAATTGCATAGCATACGTATACCTCGGATCATCATCATATTTATATAGATTTCTAGCCAAAATTCATATCGTATGCATTGATATCATAGGCATTTATCATATATAACATGTGGACATTATGATTTTCTTGAGGATTTCAGTATTGCTGCGATTTCTGGATTTTTGGGGAAAACCGCAAGAATTTAACAAAACCTTATATTTATCATTTTCAAAACAAAGTTGCGGTTTTCTCGTGATGTATGTGTCGTCCACCATGAGTTTTCATGTTTTCTGTTGGATTTCGAGACCCGATTCGAGGAGTGGATGAACCGTCTCGGGTACATGGTGGGCCCGGTATGGTACCCCGGGGCAAGAAGATCGAGTTGTAGACGATGAGCCTGGCAGGGAAAGACTACCTACCGGTGATGTCTGGCGCGGCGGATATCCGGAGGATACCGACCGTTGTCGTGAGATTTATGATATGGGCCGATCCGGACTGACGGAGCCCGATATTGAGACAAATATGATTCCTACTTGGTGTCGATGCTTGACACGGGTTTTCAGATGATTTCTTGATGGTACTTAGCTATTATACAGATATTCATTTTCTAAAGTTAAGAACACAGTACCCTTAGCATTTAAAACACTTAAAGAGTTAGAAATGGCATTGCATACATGTGCATGAATACTAGAGCTATTATATCACATATGGACATGCATGTTGTGGTGCATTGCGTGCATTCTTACGATTGCCTTATTAGATGTTATATTTACTCACGAGCTGGCAACTCACCCCCGTTGTGCCACAGTGTCTTGCAGATCGGACCCGTCAGTCTTGTAGCGGCGGGCTATCTTATCATCAGTTCCTTTTGCTCAGACTCGCGACATCGCCCGTAGGTGGGTTGCGAGCACACTTTATTTCTTTTGCTTTATCATTGTATCTAGTATTCTCCATCTACCACTTTATATTGTATATGTGACCTAGTGGTGAGACTGAGAGGTTGTATATTTGTGGTTTCTTTTGGGTCGAGCTCACTTGAGCCGGCGATGTGTTTTCTGATATTTTGCATTTCTTTTATGCTCTTTTCTTGATATGGTTATTATATTGCATGTGGTTGTGATCCGCCTTGGGCGAAGAGCTAGCTCCCTCTTGGGGATGCCATTTTTATGATTACAGGTTTATTATCTTGTTGTACCCATTTTGGGGGGATAGAAAATACGGGGGAGACTCTGGCGAAATTTTTGGAAATTTTTGATGTTTTAAAAAGGGATTCTATGCAACTTAAATGATTTTTAAAAACCATTTTCATTAAAGGTTTTCCTTCACTCTCTTTTGATTTTGGTTTTGATTCTTCTGGGCTTTGGCTGACTTAGGTTACGGTACGCCTTTAGACGTCTCGTAATCTAAGTGCCTGTCGCGTTCCGTACTTTCGGGTCGTGACATATACGCATGCAAAAGAACTATATAACCTCGACATCGACTTACAAACGCCAATCGATCGAAGACAAAACATATTATCCAAAGTTCATGTCATTTAAAAGTCGCAAAACAAAACTGCAACTCAACAAAATGGTTCCAGATTTTGTTCCAGGTGGAATTAGCCAATTCTGCATATGGGGTAGGTCAAATTTGCCTAAAATGGAGCCATGGACCAAGCAAGAGGCGATTCCATCCTACCAAGGTGCCAATTTGCGGCCAAAATGAGATAATTGGCGGCCAAGGTAAGGGGTTAGGGCCTCTGGTCTTGGGGATAGTGTCACGGCCAGAAATTTGGTACGTGACGGCCCTTAAATCATGTAACGTCTACAGGCATAACGCAATTTAAGTAAGCCGAAAACCCAGCAATCTTAACCATCAAAAATAGTAAATGATAAGAACATTGTTAAAATCTTTTGGAAATCTCCAGTAAAAATTCTTTAAAGTCCAAATTACTTTCTTTAAAAATTTGGCAGCACTTCCTTTGTAAAAATTAGCCCCGAAAAGGGTACAAACAAGATATAAGTAAAGCATCTCCAAACGGGAGCAAATCCACGCCCAAAGGCGGAAACAACCACCACAAGAAGATATACGAAGCCGTAGCGAAGAAAAAGATGATATAAGTAAAAACAAAATAAAAGACATCCAGTGTCACAAAATAATATACAATATCGTCCTCACATCTCGTCTCTAAGTCAATACATGAAAGTGGTAGATGGAGAGTACTAGATACAACGAATAAACAAATGACCATCATCGGATAACGCAAAAACCACCTATAGCAAAACTGCACACAGTCAGCCGTAGCGGTATCCGCTGCAAAAGATGATACGATAAGAAGAAGCCCGGCCGCGACTGCTCTGAGGGACTACCTGCAAAACACTGTGGCACAACATTGGTGAGTTGCTAACTCATGAATAGTAAATAACATATGCATATAATCGTAGTTATGCACGTACTGCGATAATCTATCACATGCAAACTGATACCAGTAATGGCAATATGTATATGCAACGGTATTGAAAGGTACTCTATCAGGTATTATTAATACATGAAACAATGCATATCAAATAAATGCTGAGTATGGGATAAAACATATCTTATAAGTCTCATGGAACCCGAGTGTCCAACACCGACACCCGAAATATCATGAAAACATATGCCTGTATGTGTGTGTGTGTGTGTGTGTGTGTGTGTGTGTGTGTGTCCCTCAACGACACATCAAAATAATGGAACATGAGTGTTGAACCTAAGTGTCCAATATCGACACTCGAAACATCATGAAACCCGTGTCCAGTATCAACGCGTAAATCCTCATATCTCAGTCACCGCATCCTCGGATTGGCCCTCATATCCACGTATCAGACGTCTTATGGAACCTAATTGTCCAACTCCGACACTCGTAATCCACGTATGTAACATTTCAAAATAATAAAATATTATTTTTGGGAATTTTTATAATTTGATATTATTTTAATGAATATTTTAATATTTCGGTATAATTAAATACAAATAAATAGGGAAAATTTTGGAAAAATTATGGAAAATTCCAAAATAGGGTATTTTATGGGATTATGCCATTTTTAAGCTTTTATGATTAGTTTGACACTAATTTAGTGCTAATCGCGATTAAAAATCGCTAATCGGATTTTTGGCTTTTTCATGCAAAATATGCACATATCTTTTCCTACACTTGTGTTACATTTTATTACCATGGCTTTACTTTGGGTTTACTATTTGAGTAAGAAGGTTTGGGGAAAATAGAAAAGAAAAGAAAAGAATAGAATAGTGGTAGTAGGTATGGGTGAGAGAGAAAAGAGAGGGGTTAGTTTTGACTTGGCCATTCTTCATCAACTCCTTCTCTCCTCTCCCTCCTTCTCCCTTTAGCTGCTGCTGCTGCCTCTTCCCTCACTTCCTCCCATCTTCAAGCCCTCTAAACACCTCAAAAATAACTCAAAAACCCTATCTTCATTTCACTAAAAAGGTGCACGAGCTCGAGACAAACACATCGGACTAAGAAAGCAAGGATTTTGGCCATTAGGGGCAACTCAAGAATTTCTTGAGTTGCCAAATGAGATATTTTTCTGGACCATTAGCTTAGTTTTTCATTAATTATACCCCCATGCTAGATTAGAATCGATATCGTGTGATTTTGTAGATTTAAGAAAAACCTAGTTAGGATTATGGGAATTTGAGAGTTGTAATGTGAAATTGAGCTCATTAGAGGCTGAACAAACACCCTAGTGCTTAAATTAAGACCCAAATCTGACACTTGAAACCCCAAAACACGGATTTAGAAACCCCGACATTGGATAAATGTGTGATTTGTGAGGTTATTTTGGAATCTGGAGCAACCCGGGGCCACTAGAATTGATTTTGGGATTACTGGGAGTCGTGCAGGCACCTAGGAAGCTACCACAGAGACCCGAGCCCCTAACTCCAACCCCAGGCCGTAGATATATTCATTCTGGCCACAATTTGCGGCTAGATCAGGGAAATTGGGTCCCAGATTTGGTTCATGGCTCCTTTTGCACTAAAATAGACCCCTCCTATATGTAGTTTTGGCTAATTGTCACCTGGGGAAAATCTGGGAGCATTTTGGTGTGTTTTAAGCTATGTTTTCTGTATTTTAAAATTCACTTTCTTAATATTTGGATTTGTATTTGGTTGTCGGGTGTTCGTACATCGACAACAGGGATTGTTTGATTGATTTGCATATTTAGGCCATAGGTTCTAACCTATGAGCACACTGTGTGCTGTATTGGTTTTCTGCCACGATTCTAATACGTATTGCGACTGTTTATTATTATAGGTACCCTTGCAAGGATTCCGAGGCAAAGAAGCGCGTCGTCATCGATTCCGGCGAGCGAAGACCAACTGAGTAGATTATATATACAGGGGAAATCGGGTGGATAGCGTATAGCACCCCCACATTTCGATGTCTAGTATACTATATATACTATATATGATAGCTTATTGAGTGACATGGAGATCTTAGATGTGTTAAGTGTACTATGGATATTTAGTGTTAGAAGTGAACTAGAGTATTTTCCTAGTTGCGAACCCTAGCATATGTTTACACCCATACGCATACACGTGCTTATTGCTACACTTATATCATGATGATGAGGATAGTGTATGATACTGAAGATGAGTCGATGAGTTTTGGGCATGGTGCCGTGAGATCGGCGATATGATGTGATTCGTATTTGGGATACGATACGAGATTTTAGCGGGCCTTTGGACGTGTGTTTTACACACGCGCTTATATTTTTGTAGATGGTATCGATTGTACTAGACTTAGATCAATACCCCAGATCATGTGATATGATGATAAGGATACCGGATATTGATGAGATGAATGTGAGATTGACCCGTACCAAGCTAGTGGGATGCCGTACGACGATTTACCATACAAGCTTTATATTGATGATAGATCTGCACTCATGACTCGAGGATATTATACGATGTAGATTGTATCGTATGTGATACTATTGAGGCGGGATCACCGACTATTATATTTATATACATATATCGACTCAGATGTAGGTGGTTTCCATACCCCTCCCGATTGACTTGATAGTTGGATGTAGATTACTTAGTAGACATGAGACTAGACCCGAGTCATACCTATTTCAAAACTAACGAATCGGCGATATTTTAAAGATAAGCAAAAAGGGATTCTACGGATATTTCCCGAACGACGCATCTTTTCTTAAAACACCGTAGCCCTTATTTTACCAAAAACCCCGATTTGTCTTATTTCAAATGGCAAAGCTGCATGGTATATTTATTGAGGTAGATTTCTTCACTGTTGCGTTGATTATTCGATTCCGCATATTCATGCTATTTGCATTGCATTGCTTGTGTTTATTGATATATTACTATCATGCTGCTAGGACACCAGCACCATTATCGATGATGCATATGTTCCACGTACACTGCTTGCCGGATCACACACTTCATCATCGATAATTCCATGTCACTACACTGTAGTACTATTGCATTCAGGATATGACTCTTGCATGGCATACTTGTGTACCTATACACTGTGCACCCATACGTGCATACATACGTATGTGCACTTACATTGATGGTTCAGGCTTGATGAGAGATTTGGGAACCACAAAATACCTTTAAAGCTAATACATTTTAAAGAAGCGGTCTTCCCTACATATGTGCATATTACTATTCCATGTTGCATGACATACTGATATGTTTACAGTTCTTTTACATATCGCATACATCATGCTTTCTGATTATACGCATTGAGATATGTTGTTTCCATGATATTTCTGGATTTGGGAACCGTGGGTATTTCAAAAGAGAATAAGTAATTATTTTAAAAACCAGGTTGCCCTTGATATGATATTTCAGTGCGTCCACCATGTGTTTTCTCGGTGCTAGAGTGATATATGAGAGAGGGGGGATGACCCGGACTGACGGATGCCCGATATATGAGAGAGAGGGGGCTGACCCGGACTGACGGATACCCGATATATGAGAGAGGGGGGGCTGAACCGGACTGACGGATGCCCGATATATGAGAGAGAGGGGGCTGACCCGGACTGACGGATTCCCGATATATGAGAATTTACGTGCCGATGCTGGGCACATATTTCATGATGTTTTCGAGTGTCGATGCTGGACACTCCGATTCCATGATTTTGACCTGTCGCGAGTGACATAGATGGGTTATATTCTCATATTTCCATGCATATGCTTCATGATATTTACATGCATGATGGTTATTGTCATTGGTTGATGAGTGGACGGGATCCACATATTTACAGATTTGATTACATTGATCATACCTCATATTTATGATATGTTATTACCTGAGGCACTGGCACGAGCACTTGGCACTACACTCATGTATATAGGTTATACTGCCACTTTAGCATGCTTCAGACTTATTCATAATGAGGTTATATATATCTGATCATATTGACCTAGGATGAGTCATACATACGATTTCTGCTTGTAGATATTTTCTATTCCCGAGTTGGCAACTCATACCCGTTGGGCCACAGTTCTTGCAGGTTTTGCCGTACAGGTTTAATTGCGGCTTTTCTGGCACATTGCTTCCATTACGGGTGACTTGCTTTGGTAGGTGGGTTTTTTTGCATCAGAACCACCATCGTACATGTATTATTCATTGTATCTAGAAATTCCATCAACCAAAACTTGTATATTGTTTCAGACTTAGAAATCAGTTATGTATTATTTCGACCTTAGAGTCGCGCATAGCAGTATCATGGTTTTCATGTTTATTTTGAGTTTCTTTCTGAGTTTTGATCCTCGCCTTTCAGCGTTTTATATTATATTGCTTGCGTGGTTGTGACCGTCAATTGACGAAGAGCTAGCTCCCGCTTGGGGATGCCTTTTATCATTTCTTATATATTATCCTTGTTCTACCCTGTTCGGGGCCAACTTTTACAAAGGAAACTCTGCCGAAATTTTCAGGAAAAACTATACATTTTAAAAATGCATATTCGGCTTAGTTATTTAAAAGCCATGATTTAAAACATGTTTTCTTCATTCCTTTCAACTAGTTTTCTTTATTTACTCCCTAAAATGGTTTTAGATTTCTGGGCTTTTGGCTTACTTGGATTAGATGGGGTCCTATAGACTTCATATGATTCAAGTGCCAGTCACGGGCTATTTCGGGTCGTGACAATGTTTCCATACGTCTCACGGAACCTAAGTGTCCAGCTCCGACACTCGCAATCCACGGAACATAAGTGTCCAACTCCGACACTCGCAATCCCAATACGTCCCACGGAACCTAAGTGTACAGCTCCGACACTCGCAATCCACGTATCATATCAGTTTTCTAACACAAATCTCAGAACCGAAAATTCTCAGGGTGGATGCATCGAAATATCAAGTAAAGAATAAGAATACTTGCATGGATCATTATGATGATATATATGTAATATATATATACATATATATCAGAGTCCCATACCACTGATATATATAAATATACATATATAACAGCGTCCCATACCACTGATATATACCATCTGGAGTAAAACATCCAGAAAACATCATATGAAATCCATATCTCAATGCGTAAATCCATGAAATATAATATATACAACATAAAACAGTAATATGAGCATATAAATAAGAAACCGCTATTTAAATGCAACAACTTATTAAATATATCATGCGGTTCCTAATTTCTCCAAAATCTAACACAACATCATATAAGGGTGAATATGTTGCTATAGCAAGGTATATGTGTGTACATGTAATTATGTATGCAAGATGTACATGTAGCTATATCTCATATGTATATATACTTGTCAATAATGATACAATACCCTATAAGTATATGTATAAGCATGTAGGCATAGCAAGGCATATGTGTAAGTATGCAGGTATATGTGTATGATATCTTTCTTATACACAATGGAAATAAGGATCAAGTCTCAATGTCCCTAATCAATACAATATCACGTATGTATAGGTGTCAGCTATATCTCATATGCACAATGGAAATAAGGATCATGTCTTAATGTCCCTAACCAATACAATATCACGTATGTATAGGTGTCGGCTATATCTCATATGCACAATAGAAATAAGGATCATGTCTCAATATCCCTAATCAATACTATATCACATATGTATAGGGTTGTGCGTGTCATGGCAATTATCGACGGAGTGTGTGTATCATACAATTAGTTCTTGTGTAACATGAACCGTCAATAATAGTGTTGTGTCTCATTAATACTATATCCATATACAATAGGAAATGAGATATGCAACAATGGTACGCATGCATAATCAATGTCCATATACCTGTAACTGATAATCATGTCATTTAATCTAGCGCAGATGCATAACGCTAAAAGGGCGATTCCCCTGTAGATGTGAAATCTACTCACCGATGAACTCGAGCTAAGTTAATCCGACCACCTGCTTTCCTTTCTTCGCAGCGTCCGAAGTCCCTGCTCGTGATCCTAAAATTTCACAAACACAACACATAAGACTAAATATCCTGCGCCGACACAAAGCGAACGAAACGCTAGGATAACGTCCACAAGATAAACAAACTGTGCACTTAGTGCACAAAACGCATACGATATCGCCACAATCTCAGTTAGGAACGCAAAACGACATAACCATCAAGCTTAGACCCTGATCGTACCGATCGCGCAATCACAACACAATATATATCGCAGAAGATAATATATATAACGTCGCAACGAAAAATGAAAACCACGCCTAATTTTACCGAAAACCTAGTAAGTATATTTTAATCATTATAGCTCAAATCTAGAAATTTAAACAATTCTCGTAGCCACAATTATCACCTAATAACTTACCAAAACCACACAAATCTTTACTACAATTTTAATCTCACCCATATAAGACTTAGTAAAAGTTTAGTTTGCACTTAAGCTTAATTAGACAATTAGGAAAAATAACAATTAGCAATCTCACATCTAGGTTAAGTTTTCCAAGTCTAAACCAATAACTTAATCATTACAAACAATCAAAACCCTAACTTGATCTTCAAAAGCCTTTTCTTGAATTTCTAAACATGCAAATTAAAGACATATTTAAATATCTAATAATTTAGCTTAATGTATTTAAACAACAACTAAAGCTTAGGATTAGGATTTATACCTCCACTTGATTTACAAACTTGCAACAAGATCATCAAAATAGCCTCCAAAATGCTAAATTTCATGAAGATCCATGCAAGATTTAGACTAAAGAATAATGTGTATGGATTTGTATTTGAGTTTGTGGCATTATTTGATGTTGTTTGATGATTTATTTGAGCTTTTAGAAGTGCAAATGGGGTGAGAAGAAAGAGGGCAGCAGGGGGGCTCGGCCAAGGGTAAAAAGACATGAGGTGTGGAAATTGTGTGGAAATTTCTAGCTATGTTCACAATTAATGCTCAATTAAAACCTCTCCCATCATGCCGCCATTTAATCTTTTCTTTTCTAATTAAAGTTTTCTTTTAATTCACCAAAATATCCAGATATTTTCTAGGATATTTTCAAAGATGGTTTAATGCTTAATCTTGTGATTAAGTTAGCATAGATTCACTTTAGCATAATTAGCCCAATCAAAATTGTAATTACCACTAATTAAGTGCATAATTAAAAGCTTATAATAATATTTTAATTAAGGAAAAATATTAAAGTGAACTAAAATTTTCAAGTGACAACTAAAAACCGCAAACTAGCAATTTTCTAATTAAACTAGGTGCAGTTAAGTTTATGCTGAAAAAAGATCACTTCTAGGTTTTTATGGAAAACACAACTTATTTTACCGATTTTCGGAAAATTCACCTAAACGATTTCTAAAACGTTATAATCTTACCGCCTTAAAGAAATTCGATCCCCGAATTAAAATTTTATCTACGCGTACCTTCGAAGAGATGAGGGAAATTCTTCCGCATCGCGCTCGCAGCCTCCCAAGTAATCTCCTCACTAGACGAGCTACGCCAAAGAACCTCCACAGATGGCAAGACCTTTGACCGAAATTTTTCCACCTGCCAATCCACTATAAAATCGACTACTACTGAACGAAAGATCGCGTCCTAATTGAATGTCTGGTGCTAAATCATGTGAGTTGGGTCATGAAGGTAATTGCGAAGTATCGACACAAGGAATACAGGGTGAATACTCAGAAATCTGGGCGGAAGTGCCAACGATAGGCCCGGTACTGACTCGCTCGAGGATCTCAAAAGGACCTAAAATTTGGGACTAAGCTTCCCAAAACTCAACACGCCATTCATCAGAAAAATCCTTAGGAATACATGATCTCCCACTGCGAACTCAAGTCTGCGACGACGACGGTCGGCATAAGACTTCTGTCTGCATTGGGATGCTCTCTTCCTGTCCCGAATCAACTAGATCATCTCCGAAGTCTCTTGACTAGTTGGGGTCCAAAATCCTGTTTCCGCGGAGTCGGTCTAACAGACTGGCGATCGAAACAATCTATCATACAAAGCCTAAAAAGTTGCCATCTGAATCGTCTCCTGATAACTTTTATTGTAGGAGAACTCCATCAATGGCAAGTGACGATCCCAACTGCCACCATAAATAAGCACACACACACGAAGTATATCCTCCAGAGTCTGTATAGTCCGCTCTGATTGACCATCGGTCTACAGATGGAAAGTGGCGCTAAAGCTCAAACAGTACCCAAGGCTTCCTGAAGCTTCTGCCAAAGACGGCTAGCGAACTGGGTGCCTCTATGGGATACAACGCATGAAGGAACTCCATTCAAACGCACAAACTTATCGAAAAGCAACTGGGCAAACTGAGCATACTGAGCATAATCGGAAAACAATCACCTAAATGGAGTCACACCCTGTCAACACCTGGGTAGACACCAAAACGAAATTCATGGAGATCTGCTCCCATTCCCTCTCTGTAACGGTTAAAGATTGCAACTCTCCTGCCGGTCTCAAATGCTCAAACCTTAGCTCGCTAACAATTCAGGCACTTCAAAACGAAATCTGAAACACCACTCTTTATCCCTGCCCACCCATAACTATCTCTCAGGTCACGTTACATCTTGGTGAAACTTGGGTGAACACTGAAAGCTGACGGATGTGCCTGCTATAGGATCTTACGTCTCTACCCATCAGTATTTGGTACACACAAGCGATTCCCTAAACGTAGCACACCCTGGTCACCAATCAAGAACTCCGAATCTCTACTCTGCCGAACATGCTCAAGATTTTCAGACAAATGGGCATCGGAGGGTTGTGCCCCACGAAAACGATTAAGTAAAAGTGGACGAGCGCGGACATGAACAAGCAGTCCCTCAGTAGAGGTGAACTTAAACTTTACTCTTCTGTCACACAAGAACACTAAATCTGCGAAATACTGTCTCTGAACTGCACACAACTGGAACAAGCTACCCCCGGGCCTACGACTCAAAGCATCTGCTACCACAATCGCTTGCCATAGGTAATAAAAGATCTCACAATCATAATCCTTCACAAGCTCCATCCAATGGCGCTGTCTCAAACTCAGATCCCGCTGCAGGAAGATTAAGCTCTGGTGGTCTGTGAAAATCTGACACGGCTCTCCGAACCAGTAGTGTCTCCAAATCTTCAGCGCTAGACCACCGCGGCCATCTCAAGATCGTGAGTGGGATAATTCTGCTCGTACTTCCCCCACCTGTCGGGAAGCATAAGTGATAACTATATCATGCTGCATCAAAACACAATCGATCCCCACTCGCGAAACATCGCAGTAAACGACAAAGTCGTCCGATCCAGAAAGAAAAGATAGAACTACTGCAGTCGTCAACCGAATCATCAACTGCTGAAAACTCAACTCACATGCCTCAGTCCAAAGAAAAGGAACCCCTTTCCTGGTCAGTCCGGTCAGTGGTGCAGCGATACTCGAGAAATCCTGCACGAAACGGCGGTAAAAACCGGTTAAGCCCAAAAAGCTACGGACCTCTGTCACTAATACAGGTCTAGGCCAAAGCTGTACGGCCCCAATCTCTCTCGGGTCCATACGAATACCATCTCCAGTAACCACATGACCTAGGAAGTCAACACTATCAAGCCTGAAGGAACACATCAAAAATTTAGCAAACAGCTAGTGTTCTCTCAATGTCTGCAAAGAAATCCTCAAGTGCTGCTCATGTTCCTCTAGACTCTTAGAATATACCAGATTGTCATCAATAACTCAATAATAAACTGGTCGAGGAACGGCCTGAAAAATATGGTTCATCACATCCATGAATACTGCTAGGGTATTGGTGAGTCCAACGACACTACCAAAAACTCATAATGCCCGTAGCGCGCACAAAAAGTATTTTTCGGAATGTCATCATTCCGAACCCGCAACTGATGATTACCTGATCACAAATCAAAATTAGACAAATGTCCCGCTCCCTGGAGCTGATCAAAGAAATCGTCAATGCGAGGTAAAGAATACCTATTCCGCACCGTAACTCGGTTCAATTGACGAAAATCAATACACAACCTCAAACTGCCGTCCATCTTCTTGACAAATGGAACAGGAGGTCCCCAAAGCGAAACAATTGGATGTACAAGTCCTCCAACAAGCAACTCTGCAGCTGATCTTTAAGCTCCCTAAGCTCCGCCGGCTCATCTGGAACAACGTCGGAAAACTCTCGCACGATAGGAACCCGGTCCAACGAATCCACTGTGGCTCCGGTATCACAATTGAAAGCCATGAATCCTCGAAATCTTCTCCTCAAAAGCCGACTAGCGTAAAAGGCTGAAATCAAGCTGTGAGGGGCGGCACCATGGTCCCCTTGTACAACAAGAACTGACTCGTCGGAAAAACAAAACCTGACTGTTTTCTCGCGGCAGTCCACAGACGCTTAGCACATAGCTAACCAGTCCATGTCCAGGAGAACGTCAAAGTCCAACATCTGTAGAAGGCTCAAATCAACGGACGAATCTATATCTCCTATCCGATTGGCAGATGACCGAAACACGTGTCGCGCAACAAAAGAATCGCTGACAGGAGTAAACACAACAACGACTGATCTAGCAAACACGACTCTCGGCCAAACCACGGCACGAAGTGTATAGAACAAACGAGTGCATAGATCCCGAATTGATCAAACGAGTGTATAAATCCCAAATTAAACAAACATGTACATCGAAAGAACATACGAAAAAGAATACTTGAAAACTCAGCATTGGACGCCCGCGCGTCCCGATGAGTAGAAGCAAACGCTCATGCCTGCCCTCCACCTGCAACTGGCTGTCCTCCTTCGCTATCATCCTGTTATCTCTGAACAAACTCTTCGCGGCCACGATCCCTCTGAACATAAGTCTGACGCGGATCAACAACAGGCGCAAAAGGCGACCCTCCCTGAGGTAAAGGTGGTAGGGTAACATATAGTACTGCTGCCTTCTCTAGTGTACTATGGAACAATTCCTGACGAGGTGATGGAAACTCCCACACCGGAAACATCCACATGATGACTGCTGCCCTTCTTGGGGGTAAGAGCTAAACAACTGACATCTTCCCAAGCCTCTGCTACTCCCGTGATCTGAATGATATCTGTCGCAGCATCTAAACATCTGTCACTGGGCTGATACACCTGTATGAGCCTTATCTAGTAGGGCTGCATCCACTTCTACTGTATACATGACACAATGATGCATGCTGATAGCAAGGAATAACTGGGTAACAGGGGGTGGCAATCTCCTGTCGTTGCACTCGACTGGCCTCAACTAACGATCGCATCATCTGGCGCAAATCCTGCATATATGTCTCTAACCTAGCGATATGATCTATCGAAGGCGCATCAATCTGTTACTATACAGCGAGTGTACCGTCCTGGTCAGTCCTCGTCCCAAACGAGTCAACTTTGACCTCGGCTCTCGCTGCCTCTCTCTGAGCCCTCATAGTCATCGGCGGCATAAAGGCTAGAAATGGAAATAGGATTCGATAAGAACACGGAAATCGAATCACAAGGATGTATATAATCATGGAAGGAATTTCAAGCTATATGTACTAAGGTCACTTAGTCGGAGTACCGTGTCGTAAATATGCCACGGATATACACACGCTACGTCACTCTGGTTAAGCTACCTATTTCATCATACGAAGGTCATCCTATACACCGAAAGGTAAATAGCTCTCTGATACCAAGTTTGTCACGACCCGAAATTTGGCACGTGACGGCCCTTAAACCAAGTAATGTCTACAGGCATAACTTAATTTAAGTAAGCCGAAAACCCAGCAATCTAAACCATCAAAAGTAGTAAGTGATAAGAACATTGTTAAAATCTTTTGGAAATCACCAGTAAAAATTCTTTAAAATCCAAATTACTTTCTTTAAAAATTTGGCAGCTCCTCCTTTGCAAAAACTGTAGGGTTCCTATGAACGACAACAAGGTTTCGGGAGGTATCGTCCATGCCATTTTTAAAAATTTGTCGTTTTAAAGAACCCTAAACCAGAATCGTTAACTAGAGAATCATACGAAACTTAATGTAAACTACTTTATACCTAAGTGAACTAGAAATACAACCTTTGTAGATCGGTCCTTCACTTCATTAGCTCCTTATAGTAGTCCCTTCGCTGCGATGAAATGATCTTGCGGATTCTTGAATGGCTCAATGAGAAGAAAGCAACGAACTTGCTTGAAGTCTTCGAGACCGAAAATGATCTACGTCGAGGAGACACTAACCCAAGCTACCCTCTTCACTAATATGGGATTAGTGAAGTAAACACCCTATACTAAAGTGCTAATCTATTAGAGGATGATGAAGTAGGATTTTTGCTCACTTTGGATTTCTTTTTCTCACTAAAATTTCTCACTTTTACAAAACCTAGAGAGCTCTTGAGCTTTAAGGAAGAAGATCATAAGAGATAATGTTGTGAGAGAGAATGGCAACCATGGGTGGGAAAATATCTAATATTACCGTTGTAGAGACTTAACCATGAGATTAGATAATGGTTAGGTAAACAAATATCTAGTATAAGACAAAACAAGTAGACTAAGTCAAATGGTCTCAAATCTTCATGAAGCTTCATGCCATATGACAAATTTCCACCTAATAATTGAATTACAATAAATAAATAAACCCTACATTATCTTCATCATGGTGTAAGTCTCATACACCCATATTGCATGTATCATCAACCATGACACATAAATAAAGCACAATTAATATATATATATATATATATCACACACATACACACACACACATATATATTAAGTGTGCACATGTGAGAAAAAAATTGTTTAAGTGTGCTAATATTAGTTAATGTAAATTAATATATCAAATATATATAATTCTACATTAAATCATTAAATCAACACTTGATTTAATAACCCGGTTATATCTCATATGACCGACTAATATTATTTGTATCATTATATCGAATCAACACTTGATTTGATAACCCGGCTATATCACATATAACCGACTGATAAAATATCGACTTATCGAATCAACATTTGATTCGATAACCCGGCTATATCACATATAACCGGTCGATACACTATATCGTGAGAATAGAATAAGGTATCACATACTCGTATTAATTTCGGTCCCGCACATATCACATATGTGCTCCTACTTCGTTTTGCCTTAGCCAGTGAAACCTCTGTGTAAGACTCTAAAGACTCGTCAATATGCCGGCAGTAGGTGATGATCACATCAAGCACCTACAAGCCGTCAGCAGTACTAGCTGGACGTAACGGCTACCCGGGTATTGAACGATCAGAAGATCAGCAAGCTAGCCTGCTCCAACTCCTTCAAAAGCCTGTCAGTAACACTACCGTACAGTCCGGTATCTTCGTCTGATATGTCGCATATCCAATATAGTGGTGCTAAACGTCAGACCCCAATAACCGATAAGTTGTGCCGATGTGAGGCTCACAACGGGTCAAGAAACTACTGGTAACACTTATAAGTGAATCACTGTATCAGCCTTGTTCAGGGACTTTCCTGTTATAGCCAATCGAGCACAGCGCAACATCAACCCCCAATACCGGGAGAGACGAATCCCCTCTTATCGCTCATTGCGTCCTTGTAAATCGGGACTGTACCCAAAAGCCACCGTTTTGCACGTTCTCATGAACGTGGTAAGGTAGAAATCAAAGCACAGTGGGAATCACACGAGACTCTATGACGATCTCGGGTCTACAGACTAACCTGTACCAGTGTCACCAGAGAACTGCTATCTAACGATAGGTATAATACCAACTAGGAATTCTCGGCGAGACCGTTCAGTGTACCCAGTCTCCACTGAACACCCATATACCATCTTTGATGTCAAACACCAATGGATGTTGGATCATCCATCGCTCATCATATGGGTCAATATGCGTACACGCTAGTCTACTCCGGTATATCGATGCCCTGCCTCGGTACACCTATGACTAGGAACAATTTTAGGGTGTACTTGTAGACTACCTTTGGCTCCCACTAGTATGATCTCCATCATAGTCCTGGTAGTCAAGTACACAACCTAAGAGCTCTATCAACATATGAGAGCAAGACAGTATCACATATACAAGTCGACATGTTAAGATAAAAAGCAACCAGATAGTATACTATCATGTAGAGCAAGAAAGTCCTCTCTATATATATCCAAGCCTCCACTATAATATACAGCGCATGTACAATAAAAGCCTTTAGGGCATACATGTAACTAACAATCTCCCACTTGCACTAAGGCCAGTTGTTGTAGTATCTTATACCCAACATCCCAAAGAGTCTATCAAATTGTATCTAGGGACTGGCCTTAGTGAGTGGAACCGCCGTGTTATCCTTCGTGTCAACTCTCCTGACCTCGATCTCCCGGCGATCAACTATCTCCCGGATCAGGTGATACCGCCTCAGAATATGCCTGGATCGCTGATGGGACCTGGGTTCCTTGGCCAAAGCCACTGCTCCATTGTTATCGTAATATAAAGGTATTGGACGCTCAGTGGATGGAACCGCTCCAAGTTCAGTTATGAACTTCTTCATCCAGACAGCCTCTTTGGCAGCATCGTTGGCAGCGATTTATTCAGCCTCCATCGTCGAGTCTGCAACGGTTTCCTGTTTGGAACTCTTCCAACAAACAGCCCCTCCATTGAGGGTAAAGACAAATCCCGAGTGCGACTTAGAGTCATCCTTATCACTTTGGAAGCTCGAATCGGTAAAGTACTTCACTTGGAGTTCTCCGTTACCATACACCAAGAACATCTCTTTAGTCCTTCTCAAGTACTTAAGAATGTTCTTCGTAGCTGTCCAGTGACTCTCTCCTGGATCTACTTGATACCTACTCACTACACTTAGTGAGTATGCTATATCGGGTCTGGTACATAACCTCGTATACATGATAGAGCCTACTGCCGAAGCATAGGGTATCCCTTGCATGCGAGCTCTCTCCAAATCAGTCTTCGGAGACATCTCTTTGGAGAGAGTGAGTCCTAAGATCGTGAGTAAAAACCCAAGCTTGGATTCTTCCATACTAAACCTCTTTAGTATGATGTCAATGTACCTAGATTGGGACAATCCTAGTATCCATTTAGATCTATCTCTATAGATCTTAATTCCCAGCGATCTGCGAAAAAGAATCAATTAGACTTTCTTGCTTGACCACCCTGGCTTGGTAACCCATACCACTAATACGTACAGGACAGGCTTGGAGGATTAGTAGGAGGCATCACCTAGATCTTTCATTGAGAATCTTTGTGATAAGAAGAGCTTGACCGAGTGCAGCACAGGAACATCATTTCCTATCAAGAGTATGTCATCCACATACAATACGAAGAAGACAACCTTACTTTCTGCTACCTTCTTATATATGCAATGTTCATCTACATTTTTGAGGAAGTCAAACTCTTTGATTACAACATCAAAATAGATGTTCCAACTCCGTGATGCTTGCAATAACCCGTAAATGGATTTAATAGCTTGCACACCTTGCCGTTGCTCGCACTGTCCACGAAGCCCTCTGGCTGAGTCAAGCACATGCACTCTTCTAAATCACCCTTTAGAAAGGCGGCCTTTACATCCATTTCCCAGATTTCGTAGTCATAGTATGCAGCGATGGCAGGCAGGATCCGGATGGACTTAAGCATAGACAATGGAGAAAAGGTTTCATCATAGTCCACACCAGGTCGTTGACGAAAACCTTTTGCAATAAGTATAGCTTTGAAAGTCTCAACTTTTCCATGTACACCAAGTTTCTTCTTAAAGATCCAATTGCTCCCAATGGGTTTTACCCCTTCAGGAGCAACTTCCAAAGTCTATACTTTGTTGGTGTACATGGATTCCATCTCAGATCGCATTGCATCCGGCCATTGCACAGAGTCCCTACTCATGATGGCCTGCTTGAAGCTAGTTGGGTTATCATCTTCCATGATGCAATCCTCGCTCCCATCATCAATGAGAAAACCATAGTATCTCCTAGGTGGATGAGGAACCCTACTAGATCGGCGGAGAGGCTGAAGTTCGTTGGGAGCAATCGAATCCTCTGGTTTTACCAAATCTTCAGTCGCAGTTTGTGCTACTGGAACTTCTTCCAGCTCTACCTCTTCGCCACTAATTTCTCTTGCAAGAATTTCCTTTTCTAAAAAGGTGGCATATTGAGAAACAAACACCTTTTGTTCCTCAGTGTGGTAGAATATGTATCCATAGGAATCCTTTGGATATCCCACAAACTTACATAAAGCTGATCTTGCCTTGAGATTGTCCGGATTTTTCTTTTTACCATAGGCCGGACAACCACATATATTAACACGTTTAAGAGATGGTCTCTTTCCATTCCATATCTCATATGGAGTGGTAGGCACCGATTTTGATGGAACAGTATTCAATAGGTATGCGGCTGTTCCCAGCGCATAACCCCAAAAGGAAATAAGCAACTCAGCGGTGCTCATCATAAAGCGTACCATATCTAATAGGGTGCGATTCCTCCGCTCCGACACACCGTTCTGCTGTGGTGTATATGGAGGAGTTAGCTGAGAGAGATCCCATTATCTTTTAGATAGTCACGGAATTCCGTGCTCAAGTATTCTCCCCCCCCCGATCAGATCGTATGATTTTAATACTTTTATCCATCTGGTTCTCAACTTCATGCTTATATTCTTTGAATTTCTTAAAAGCTTCAGACTTGTGTTTCATCAGGAACACATGACCGAATCTTGAGAGATCGTAAATGAATGTAATGAAGTATGAGGAGCTATTCCTGGCATGAGTAGACATGGGACCGTATACATCACTATGTATCAGTCCCAAGAGTTCCGTAACTCTTTCGCCGTGTCCACTAAACGGAGTTTTGGTCATCTTGCATTTGAGACATGACTGGCAAGTGTCATAAGATGAAAATTCGAACGAATTCAAATATCCATCCTTATGTAACTTAGCTAGTCATATCGCATTGATATGACCTAGTCTACAATGCCACAAGAAAGAATCGTTCATTTCTGAACTTTTCCACTTGTGTGTGTTTTGTACGTTCAGAACTGTGGTTTGATCTAGAACGTATATGCCATTATTTAACGAGCCTGATCCAATCAATTTTTGATTGAGGAAGATGTTCATAACATAATCATGTACTACAAAATTATATCATTCTTTACTTAATAAAGAAACTGATATAAGATTGCATATTAGGGTCGGAATGTAATAGCATTCGTCCAGAATCATTGCATTACCATTTGGTAATACAAGGTGATATTCACCAACTGCTTTGGCTGCAACATTTGCCCCATTCCCTACTCTTACGGGATGATCACCCATTCCCAGTTCTTTACCTTTCTTTAGCCCATGTAACATGTTACATAAATGGGATCCTGACCCGGTATCTAATACCCAGGACATAGAGTGTACTGAGAAACAGTTCTCGGTTACTAACACACCCGAAGAAGATGCATCAACATACTCATTCTTCATTTGGGTGGTGTAGAAATCTGGATATATTCCTATTTCCTACTCAGACTTATAACAATTATAAGTTGGATCGGAACCAACGTTCCCATATTCAGCATAAAAAGCGGGTTCGGTCATAACATCCATATTATTATCTCGATTAAGTCCTGGCATGGTCGCTACCTGGAGAGAGAGAGAAGAAAACTCAGCGTATGCTCTTTGCAAAGATCAGATTGGTTATTTACTTATCTAATCGATGTCTCCCACTGCTATTCTCAAATTTTCATTCAAACCTTTAAAAAGAAAATTCATCCAGGATTAATTGCATTCTACAACTTCACTAACTGTTCAGCAAGGCCAGTTCCGGTACTTCTGAGGGAGGTTCCCCGTGCTTTCGCACGGACCAAATTAAAATAAACCTCATTTTCCCAGAGGCGTAACCCCGTTGACACCTTTCTAGACACCTAATGAGTTAGCTAATTGTATAATGCAAAATTCTCCCGGGAGCAACTTTTCCTCACAGTGGGAACGGGATCCTACTATCATATAGAAGGTATGCAATCTCTTTGCAAATTTCAACACTTGAAATTCCCGATAAGCTTTTACCCCTAGCGACTTATGACCATAACTATGGTCAACTAATCATAAGCACTAGTCAAGTTTTACCCGTCATTTCTTGATAAATTAGACCCACCCACATAACCCTTAACTATGGTCAACAAAGTCTTATGAATGTCCTAATTAATCACATCATATGCTGTGTAGGAAGATCACTTAGCTACCGTACACTGCGCCTTAACTATGGTCAACAAATGCAGCACGATTACTAAGTACTCTACTTTCTAAAATGGCGTAGTGTTACGACAAGTTTTTACGAAAACCTTTGGCGTAATGAACTTGATATAGTTGTAGAAACAAGTGATTTTTGAAAAGGAATGTTTTTGAGGCTTTTTACTAGTTTTGCTAATGAGGTCACTCCCGCTGAAGGGATCTCGGCTCTTTCCTTATCGAATAAGGTGCAGGATATTTCACAAATACCACTATGCAAAGCAAAAACTAAAAGAAGCAATCAAAAGACAAAACCGATTTGGTTGTAGTATCTGCTAGCTTTTGCTAAAGAGGTCACTCCCGGTGAAGGGATCTCGGCTCTTTCCTCATCGAATGAGGTGCTGGATGTTAGTTATATATTTGCCCTAAAGGCCATTGTTGTACATATGATGTATATTATAATGGATGCTTGGATATATATAGAGAGGACTTTCATGCTCGTCATGATAGTATGCTATTTGGCTTCACTTTATCTTAATATGTTGACTTGTATTAGTTTACTGTCTTACTCTCACATGTTGATAAAGCCCTTAGGATATGTACTCGACTGCTGGGACTATGATGATATCATACTAGTGAGGCCAGAGTAGTCGACGAGTACATCCTATAACTGTTCCTAGTCGAGGGTGTTTTGAGACAGGGCATCGATACACCAGAGTAGACTAGCGTATACGCATCTTGACCCATATGATGGGCAATGGATGATCCCATATCCATCGGTGTTCGACATCAAGGATGGTGTGTGGGTGATCAGTGGAGACTGGGCACACTGGACGGACTCGCCGAGAACTCCCAAATGGTATTATACCTCACGTCATATGGCAGTTCTCAGGTGACACTGGTACAGGGTAGTCTGTAGAACCGAGATCGTCATAGAGTCTTGTGTGATTCCTACTGTTCTTTGATTTCCACCTTACCACGTCCAAGAGGGCGTGCAAAACGGTGGCTTTTGGGTACAGTCCCGAATCACATGGAGGCAATGAGCGATAGGAGGGGTTTCTTCTCTCCCGGTATAGGGAGTTGATGTTGTGCTGTGTTCGATTGGATATAACTGGAAGTCCCTGGCCAGGGCAGATATTGAGTACTACTGGTAAGTGTTATCAGTAGGTTCTCGACCTGTTATCAGCCTCACATCGACACGGCTTATCGGTTACTTGGGTCTAACATATACCACCCCTAGACTTGATCTGCAACATATCAGACGAAGAGACCGGACTGTACGGGAGTGTTACTGATTGGATTCACAGGAGAATGTACAGGCTTGCTTGTTGATCTTCTGATCGCTCAATACCTGGGTGGCTGTTATGTTTAGCTGACCGCTTGCAGCTTGTGTGTGTTAGATATGATCATCACCTGCTACAGGCGTATTGACGATTATTTAGAGTCCTACACAGAGGTTTCTTGACTCAGGCAAAACGGAGTAGGAGCACATATGTGATATGTGCGGGATCGAGAATAATATGATATGAGATACCGTATTCTATTCTCGCGATATATGATATCGGCCGGCGATATTTGATATCAGCCGGGTCATCCGATCAAGTGTGGATTCGATGAATCGGTACATTGATATATTAGGCGGTTATATTCGATATAGCCGGATTGTCGGATCAAGTGTTGATTCGATAGTTTAATGTATAATTATATATGTGATATATTACATTACATTATCTAATATTGGCTCGCTTTATTTTTTCATTTTCTCACCGGATAATACTTTGATATATATGCGATATATGTTAATTGTATTATTTTCTTTTGTTACAAAAATATATTATATATGTGATATATAATATTGTAACAAGTTGTGATTACAAATGCAACATGATTAGTGGAGATTAAACATGGTTACGGTTTGATTTGGGTTAATCTTTTCTAGAAGTTTATAGAAGCTTTTGTTTTGTTTCTTGCAAAGATATTATGTGTTGATATTTTTGGAGATATTTTCTTAACCCAACCACACCCTTTACACTAGTTTAATCTCTACAATGGTTAAGTCTTTCTTGACTTAACCATGGTTGCAATTGTAATGATATAACATTTTTTCATTATTCATCACAAATGAATTAATTCTTCTTCTTCTTCTTCTTCTTCTTCCTTGAGCTCTTAAAAAGCTTTCTCGGTTTTTCTTTTGTGATGGATTAGTGTGAGAATTTGATAATAAAAGAGAGCATAAATCCTACTTCATCATCCTCATCTAATCTAGCCAATTAGATTAGGGTATTCACTTCATTAATAATTGATTAGTGAGTGAGAGCTTGAGTTAAAGAAACTTCAAGGTAGATCATCTTCGAAAAGGAAGACTTCAAGCAAGCATGGATCATTCGGGTTGTGGAGATTCTCTTGAGTCCAGGAGATCATGGATCACGGCAAAGGGACTACTATTTAGAGCTTATGAAGCGAAGGAGCAGACTACAAAGGTTGTAATCCCTCTCTCTTAGTTGTAAAGATGTTTACATGCATGTTTAACCCTAATAATCTAGCAAAGATCCTCGATTTGGCTTGTTCGGCACGTCTAAAATTTAAATCGGGCATGGTTGATGCCTTATAGACTCTTATGACAGTGCCTAGTAACGCTATAGTGGTATCAGAGCCAAGCTAGAGCATTAGGCGACGTGTATACGAAGTTAAAAGTCCGATCGAACGCCTGAACATCGTTTTTTGACCCCTCTATGGAAATTTTTAAAAAATTTGATTTTTTCCGTATTAAAAATACTCAAAAAATTCAGCAGGCAATTCTAAGGATTACTGTGAAATACGAGCCCCCAACTCCCTAAAGTCGCCACGAAACCGCGGCAGGAACATGCTTCCCGCGGCGGTTCCGCGGCCGTACATTGAAGTTAAGGTCTCGTATTTGTAGGGTTAATCCGTAGGTATTAGTATATACTTCTAGGAATTTTTAATCTTGCTCAAGTGTTGAGTTCTCTGGAGATCTTTTGTATTCGTTGATTCGATCGTAAAGTTCAACTTCGTTTAGTTTTCAGACTTATTTAGAACGTGTTAAAATGTTAGAACGGATATCAATAACTCGCTTTTTCCCGACTCGAAATTTTTTTCAAGTGTTGAATATTTCTTGAGTTTAAAACCTTCGGAAAAACATGCAAGCATATCTGTGGACCCTCTAGAAGACGTAACCTTAACTCGATTATGTGACCATCAAAACTTCCACTGAACCCTTGGGTTTGTGGCAGTTTAGCGTTGCCATATGTGAGGCATTGGTTTGACCCTTCTACGGCTGGTTCATTGGGGTGGTGACATATTCTGGGATTTTTTGAACTCCGCTCAAGTGTTGAGCTATTTGGGAATTCTTGGATGTTTGATTATTCGATCGGAAAGTTTAATATTGTCTACTTATCTGGAATGTGATACAATATATGGAATTCATATTGTTAGTTGTATGTATGCCCTAGAGGCCAGTATTGTACAGATGATGCATATTATATTGGATGCTTGGACATATATAGAGAGGACTTTCTTGCTCGATATGATAGTATGCTATCTGGTTGCTCTTTATCTTAACATGTATACATGTCTCTTTATACTGTCTTATAGTTACATGTTGGTAAAGCCCTTAGGATGTGTACTTGACTACCTAGACTATGATGCGGATCATACTAGTGGGGAAATGGTAGTCCATAAGTACATCCTTCAAGGTCCCTAGTCGTTGGTTTATCGAGACGGGGCATCGATATAATAGTGTAGACTAGCGTATACGCTTCTCAACCCATGAGATGGGCGATGGATGATCCCATATCCATTGGTGTTTGACATCAGAGATAGTATACGGGTGCTCAGTGGAGACTGGGTACACTGGACGGACTCGCCGAGAACTCCCATATAGTATTATACCTCACGTCAGATGGCAGTTCTCAGGTGACACTTGTGCAGGTTAGTCTGTAGACCCAAGATCGTCATAGAGTCTTGTGTGATTCCCACTGTGCTTTGATTTCCACCTTACCACGTCCATGAGGGCGTGCAAAACGGTGGTTTTTGGGTACAGTCCCGAGTCACATGGAGGCAATGAGCGATAGGAGGGGTTTCTTCTCTCCCGGTATTGGGGGTTGATGTTGCGCTGTGCTCGATTGGCCATAACAGGGAAGTCCCTGGTCAGGGCTGATTTAGAGATTTACTGGTAAGTGTTACCAGTAGTTTCTCGACCCGTTATGAGCCTCACATCGGCATGACTTATCGGTTATTGGGGTCTGACGTTTTCCACCCCTAGACTTGATATGCGACATATCAGACGAGGATACCGGACTGTACGGGAAGTGTTACCGGCAAGCTTTTACAGGAGTTGGAGCGAGCTTGCTTGCTGATCTTCTGATCGCTCAATACCCGGGTAGCCGTTACGTCCAGCTAGTACCGCTTACGGCTTGTAGGTGCTTGATGTGATCATCACCTACTGCCGGCGTATTGACGAGTCTTTAGAGTCCTACACAGAGGTTTTACTGGCTCAGGCAAAACGAAATAGGAGCGCATATGTAATATGTGCGAGACCGAGAATAATGCGTGTATGTGATACCGTATTCTATTCTCGCGACATTTTGTATCGGTCGGTCATATATGATATAGCCGGGTTATCGAATCAAGTGATGTTTCGATAAGTCGATACATTGGATGTTTGTCGGTTATATGTGATATGACCGGATTATTAAGTCAAGTGTGGATTTAATAATTTATTGTATAATTGTTTATTTGATATACTAGTATACATTAACTAACACTTGTTCACTTTAGGGTGTTCTCACATGAGCACAACTTTAATATATATATGATATATATTAAAATGTGTTTTCTTTTTGTATCATGGTTGATGATACACAATACATGGGTGTGCAAGACATACACCATACTATTTTAGATGTTGGTTAACATTTATTTAAAGTAATTACAAATTAGTGAAGCTTAGGTCATAAGCATGAAGCTTGTAGAAGCTTATGGATGCTTTGACAAAGTCTACTTAATTTGTTTTACTTTAGATTTTTATTAACCTAACCATTTTGAATTAGCTATGGTTATGGCTCTACAAGAGTTGGTATATGATACTCACTCACCATGGTTAGCTTACACACTTGATCATTATCCTCATCTCTTTCTTTTCTTCTTCTTCTTCATTTTGCTAAAAAGAATAAGGTTGCTAGGGTTTTATCCAAGGTGAGATAGATTGTGAGAAACAAAATTCTAAAGAGAACCCACTTTCTATTTCTCCATCCTCTACTAGACTAGCACTTTAGTTTATGGAGTTTGCTTCACTAATTCTCAAGTTAGTGAAGTAGAAACTTGAGTTGGCATCCCCTCGACGTAGATCATCTTCGGCCTCGAAGACTTCAAGCAAGGACGCGTCTTTCGCCTCGTGAAGCCATGCAAGGGTCCGGGAGAACCACGATCGCAGCGAAGGGACTTCAACAAGGAGATAAAGAAGTGAAGGACCGATCTACAAAGGTTGTATTTCGTATTCACTTAATCGTAAACATAGTTTACTTGCATATAAAACCCTAATTTTCAAGCAACGATCTAGTTTAGGGTTATTCGGCACGGCTAAAATTTTAAACGGAGTTGTTTGATGCTTCCTTAAACCTTATTAGAGTGCCTAGTAACCCTACAGTGGTATCAGAGCCTAGCTAGAGTATTAGGCGATGTGTTAACGAAGTTAAAACTCCGAACGAACTCGAATACGTCAAAATGAACCCCACTCTGTACATTTTTTAAAATCTGTGTATTTTCAGAATTAAAAATACCTAAAAAATTCAGCAGGGTTTTCTAAGCATTATTGTGCAAAACGGTGACGTAAGACGTACGGACGGCCGCGGAACCGCGGCAATAGACTGCTTGTGCCGTGGAACCGCGGCCGTACAGTGAGTGTTTGACTTGGTTTTTGCATAGTAATACTAATATATGATAAGTGCTATTTTCTGGGTATTTTTAAACTGACTCAAGTGCTGAGAATTCTGGGGTTTATTTTGTAATCGTCGATTCGATCGGAGAATTTAATTTTGTTATGTTATTCCTGTTAGTTATATGTATGCTCTAGAGGCCATTACTATACATAGGATGTATATTGTAGTGGATGCTTGGACATATATATGGAGGACTTTCTTGCTCGACATGATAGTATGCTATCTGGTTGCTCTTTACCTTAACGTGTACACTGATTATCTCTCTGTTACATATTGGTAAAGCCCTTAGGATGTGTACTTGACTACCTGGACTATGATGCGGATCATACTATTGGGGACATGGTAGTCCATAAGTACATCCTTTAAGGTCCCTAGTCGTGGGTGTATCAAGACGGGGCATCGATATACCAGAGTAGACTAGCGTATACCTTCTCGACCCATACAGATGGGCGATGGATGATCCCATATCCATTGGTGTTTGACATCAGAGATGATATACGGGTGCTCAGTGGAGACTGGGTACACTGGACGGACTCGCCAAGAACTCCCAGATGGTATTATACCTTACGTCAGATGGCAGTTCTCTGGTGACACGGGTACAGGTTAGTCTATAGACCTGAGATCGTCATAGAGTCTTGTGTGATTCCCACTGTGCTTTGATTTCCACCTTACCACTTCCAAGTGGGCGTGCAAAACGGTGGTTTTTGGGTACAGTCCCGAATCACAATGAGGCAATGAGCGATAGAAGGGGATTCGTCTCTCCCGGTATAGGGAGTTGATGTTGCGCTGTGTTCGATTGGCTATAACCGGAAATCCCTGGCCAGGGTTGCTGAGATTTACTGGTAAGTGTTACCAGTAGTTTCTCGAACTGTTATAGACTTCATATCGACACGACTTATCGAGCTACTGGGGTCTGACGTTTACCACCCCTAGGCGAGATATGCGACATATCAGACGACGAGACCGGACTGTACAGTAAGTGTTACTGGTTGGATTCATAGGAGTGTGAGCGGGCTTGCTCGTTGATCTTCTGATCGCTCAATACCCGGATGGCCGTTACGTTTAGCAGACCGCTTGCGGCTTGTGAGTGTTTGATATGATCATCACCTACTGCCGGCGTATTGACGAGTCTTTAAAGTCCTACACAGAGATTTCCTGGCTCAAGAGAAACGAAATAGGAGCACATATGAGATATGCGCGGGACCGAGAATAATTCCTGTATGTGATACTGAATTCCATTCTCGCGAATAGTATCATCGGATGGTTATATAAGATATAGCCGAGTTACCGAATCAAATGTTGATTCGATATATTGATACACTTGATATTAGTCGGTTATATGCAGTATGACCGGATCATTCAATCAAGTGTTGATTTAATGATTTAATGTATAATTATATATTTGATATATTACTTTACATTAACTAGTATTGGTTCACTTAAGATTATTTTTCTCACTAGATTGTGCACATTGTATATATGATATATGTTTGTGCACTAGTTTGTGTCATGTTTGATGATACATGCAAACTTGGGTGTGTATGTTTAAACCATATTTAGTTAATGGTTAAGGTTTTATTTTCTTTATTCATTTTGTAAAAACAAAATGGTGCTTTTCTTTATTTTTGGCTTAAAGCTTCATGAAGCTTCATAGCATCTTTGAAAAGTCTTAACCATCTTGTTTTGTTCCTTAACCTAACCATCAACCTAAACCCTAGTTTATTCTCTACCTGTGTTAACTCACCCATGGTTGCAATATGATAAGCATCACTTGATTTATTATTTTCAAGAATTCTTTTTCTTTTCTTCTTCTTCATCTTCTTCATGAAGTGAAGAAACCCTTCTTGAAAATTCCAAGTGTGAAATCAAGTGAGAAATCCAAATCCAAAGTGAACCCACTTTCTATTTCTTCATGCTCTACCACTTGCCATGTTGTATAGGGTGTTTTCTTCACAAGTTACATGACCTAGTGAAGATGGAGCTTGAGTTTGAGTCGTCTCGACGTAGATCATCTTCGGCATCGAAGTCAACGACCTAGCCCGATCATTTCTCCGACGAAACCATCGCTAGAGTCCGGGATTCCGATGATCGCAGCGGAGGGACGTCATCACGGAGCTTTAGAAGTGGAGGACCGGATCTACAAAGGTTGTAATCCCTTTCACTTATTAGTAAAGTTGTTTGCAAGCTTGTAGTTTCGCCTATCCTCTAGTTAACGATCTTGTATTAGGGTTTCTCGGCACATAAATTTTTGAATTTGGCATGGTAGATGCCTTGTGGAACCTCTTGAGTGTGCCTAGGAACAAACAGTGGTATCAGAGCCTAGCTAGAGCTTTAGACGAAGTGTAGACGAAGTTAGAAACCCGATCGAACCCCGAAACCCCAATCGACACCCCTCTCTATACAATTTTTAAAACACTGGATTTTTCCAAATTAAAAATATCCAAAAAATACAGCAGTGAGTTATAGGAGTTACTGTGGAGCACGTGCTCCTAAGTCGGCTAATGAGCCGCGGAACCTCGGCACAACCCTGGCTTGTGCGGCGGTTCCGCGGCCATAAATATGACTCTTGTCACGTGCTCTACACAGTAATGTCCAACTGAATTTCCTGTGTTTTCTGGGAATTTTTAAATTACACTCAAGAGTTGAGTTATCTGGGGTGTATTGGGGACTCAAAAATTCGATCGGATTATTTAACTTTATTTATTTAGTTTTTCCGGGTATTTTAGAACATGTTAAAAGGTTCGACCGGATATAAATACCCACTTTTTCCCCTGCCGGAAAATTTCCAAGTTTTGGATTTTTTCCGGAGTTTAAGGACGTCTAAGTAGTGCAAGTAACGCGATGGACCCTCTAGAAGACAACAAACCTTAACTCGATTATGTGACCGTCTTGAACTGCCCTTTGAACCTTAGGGTTTGGGGCAGTACGACGTGCCACATGTGAGGCGTTGGCTTGACCCTTCTATGGCTGGACCGTTGGTACTGTGGCATGAAGTGGATGTTTTTAAACTTATTTCATATGTTGAGCTGTTTCGGGAAAACTTGGGTGTTTGATTGTTCGATCGGAAATTTTAACATTTTCTATTTATCTGGAATGTAATACAATATTTGGAATCCACAAATTGTTATGAGATAACTGATTTGAATGTTATAAACATAGCACTTTAGTCTCATTTGATCGGTTACCACGGAATTTTGATGTGATCAAAAGTCCGTCGCAATCACGTAGCGTACGCGGATATTCGCGGGTAAACTTAATAGACAGCCACGCCCCATAGCCCCGACCAAGTGACTGTAGGAGAACCCCGTAGCCAAAAGCATCCGTTCGGGTGCTCGCGGCAGTGGTGTTCCGCCTTAGTGCACTTCGTCGACGGCATCCGGGGGTGCGGCCGTCTACTAAAGTTTGCGACGAGCATTCGATCAAAATATCGGGAATCTTGTTGAATTGCCCGACTTGATATTGAAAAGAGTTTTCGATAAAGAGACTAAAATGCGGGGTTTATAAATGTTAGGCATGCGATGTCTAAGGAATTCATTTGGTTAGGCATATGATGTCTAAGGAGGTTGTTGATTCCAACTGTTGTAGTTTTACAGTTTCTTTTTTGTTACCGTAAGCGTAATATGTCATATCGCCGGTTTCGTTGCTATATGTCAACGACAATTGGGATACGCATATTTACTTACGTTGATGACATGTGATATTATGTGTTGCTGGATATGTTATATTGGATCGTCGCGTTTGAATACCCTGGGGTTTTATGTGAGATGAGTGTTCTTCATTTTCATTCATGTAAAAACTTGTATGTAATATTCTTTTATTGGGGCACTTCCAGGTTGCGGAAGATGTCACCGTTGATGTATATTATTTACTTTTCCGCACTAGGATAGACCAAAGGAGGAGAGCACAAGTAACCGTGTTCTAGAGTCCAGTGGGAGACCAACTCGAGGAGTCGAGTCCGGGTCTCCTAACTCTAGAATTGGTAGGGTTGCATGCCGCTCTCGTAAGGGTCTAGGGGTGTGGGTATGGCTATTCATCGCGACCGTGGAATCCGTGTTTTATTGAGGCTCAAAATAAAACACGGACGTCCTAGTATATCCATTGTTTCATATGTTTCTTCTGCTGCGTTATCTGTGATGTGATCATCTGATATGCTGTGATGGATACTGTATATAGTATATATGATATATTATATAGACGTTGCTTATGTTTTACACCCGCGCTAGCCCTGCCCCGCTCTGTCGTTAGTTACCTAACCTAACGGTGCATACGGGACATCGAGGCGAATGCGGATTGCATTAGCATACGTTATATTTATCTGTGATGTTTAGATGGACTTAAATGATGGGACTTCATTAATGTGATTAATGAAAGAAAAGAAACCTAAGATGTTGTGGAATCGAATTTTCAAAAACAGGTAGCTACAGTTCTTGCTTTGCATCGCGGTGTTCCTTGTAGAACATCCTGCACCTTATTCGTTAAGGAAAGGGCCGAGATCCCTTCACTGGGACTGACCCCTTTAGCAATAACTGGCAGATCATACAACCCTCGATTTGACTTTTGATTGCTTTTCTAGTTCATGCTTTGCATAGTGATATTTATGAAATATCCTGCACCTTATTCGATGAGGAAAGGGCCGACGATCCCTTCACCGGGAGTGACCCCTTTAGCAAAACTAGAAAAGTCTCAAAAACACTCCATTTAAAATCACTCGATTCTACAACGATATCAAGTTCATTACGCAAAGGATTTTCTTAAAAACCTGTCGTAGCCCTCCGTCATTTCAGATAAGTACTACCTAGTATTCGTGCTGCGGTAGTTTGGCATTCGTCAAGGCGTAGTGTGCGGTAGCTAACTAGTACTTATCTGCTTATGCTTATGATGCAGATTGGATTAGGGTATTCGTACGGCGTTGTTTGGCATTCGTCAAAGGTCGTGCGGGTGGGTTTAATTCAATCAAGAAATGTACGGGTTGAACTTGACTAGTGGACTATGGGTTGTTTGGCATTCGTCAGAGTCATAGAACGCTAGGGGTAAAATATTATTGGGAATTTCAAGTGTTGAAATTTGCAATGAGATTGCAAACGTTCTATGAGATAGTTGGATCCCGATACCCGCTGCGAGTAAGAGTTATTCCTGGGAGAGTTTTACACATTACAATTATCCGATCAAGTAGGTATTTAGAAAGGTGTTAACGGGGTTACGCCTCTGGGAAAACGATGTTTACTTTAATTAGATCCGTGCGAAATCACGGGGAACCTCCCTCAAAGTACCGACACTGGCCTGGCTGAAAGATTGGCGAACTTGTAGCGTGTAATAAATCCCGACTGGTCTTTCCATTTAGGGTTTGAAGGAAGATTTGATAAAAACAGTGGGAGCCATCCTGATTAGATAAAATAATAACCAATCTGATCTTGTAAGAGCATACGCTGAGTGTTTTCTTCTCTCTCTCCAGGTAGCGACCATATCCCGCCTTAATCAAAAAATAATACGGATATATTGACCGAACTCGCTTGTTATACTGAGCTGGGGAACGTTGGTCCCGCTCCAACATATAATTGTTATAAGACAGAGCAGGAAATTGGGGAATACCAGATTTCCCGTGCCACCCAAACGAAGAAAGTGCATGCTGATGCATCTTCTTCGGGTGTGTTCATTACAGAGAACTGTTTCTCAGCAACCTTTACGTCTTGGGTATGAGATACCGGATCAGGATCCCGCATATGTAATCTGTTACATGGGCTACAGATAGGTAGAGAGCTGAGAACGGGTGATAAGTTTCATGAGACAGAAAATGGTGCAAGTGTTGCAGCCAAGTCTGTTGTTCACTATCATCCTGTATTACCAGAATACATTGATTCTGAACAAATGTTATTAGATATCGTACCTGATATACAACATCATATCAGTCTCTTTATTAGTAAAGAAGTGATATAATTTTGTATTGTTGGATAATGTTTTGAACATTTCCTATATCAAGAATTGATCAGTTCAGGCACGTTATCTAAAAGCATTAACGTTCTAAATAAAACTACAGTTCTTTGTATACAGAACACACACAAGAAGAAAAATACAGAAATGAACGAATCCTTCTTGAGGTATTGTAGACTAGGTCATATCAATACGACCCGACTAGCTGAAGTTACATTTAGATGTATTTTTAAATATGTTTGAATTTACATCTTGTGAAACTTGCCGGTCATGTCACAAAGATAAGATGACCATAGCTCTGTTTATTGGAAGCAGAGAAAAAGTTAGTGAACTCTTGGGATTGATACATGCTGATGTATGAAGGTCCCCTGTCTATATATACCAAGACCGGTTCTTTGTACTTCATTACATTCTCTGATAATCTCTCTAGATTCAGACATATGTTCCTGTTGAAACACAAGTCTGAACCTTTTGAGATATTCACAGAATATAAGTTAGAAGTAGAGAACCAAAATACGGGTATAAGTATTATGTCCTTTGATGTGATCAAGGAGGAGAATACTTGAGCACGGATTTCCTGGACTATCCTAAAGGAGAATGAGATTCTCTCTCAGCATTACTCCTCCGTATACACCACAGCACGTCGGTGTATAGGGGTGTAGCAATAGCACCCTATGTGATATGGTGTGCTCTATGATGAGTACTACTGAGTTTCCTATTTCCTTTTGGGAGTTATGCACTTGAGAAGCTGGATACCTATTGAATAGGGTTTAAATCAAATCAGTTGCCTACCACTTCATATGTGATATGGAAAGGGAAGAGCGCATATCTTAAGTTTGTTATGATTTGGGGTTTTCCGGCCTATGTCTAAAAGCAAAATCCGGACAAGATCGAGGCAAAGTCTGTTATGTAGAACTGGAAAGGTTCTAGCTATACAAACTACAGCAGATGATTTGATAGAACCAAAGGATTCAATAGTAACCAACGAAGCTCAGCCTCTCCGCAGCTCTAGTAGGGTTCCTAACCCATCTGAGAGATACTTCGGTTTCTCTATAACAGTGGGAGGGAGGATTGCATCATGAGATGATGACCCAACTAGTTTCAAGCTGGCCATCAGGAGTGGGACTCTGTAAGAATGACTGGATGCTTGGCGATCTGAGATGGAATCCTTATACACCAACAAAGTATGGACTTTGGTTGCTTTATCTGAAGGGTTAAATCCCCATCCGGAGAAAGTATATCTTGAGAAGATTACTTGGTGTACATGGAAAAGTTGAGATTTTGAAAGCTAGACTTGTTTAAGGTTTGCGTAATAGACCAATTGTGGCTAATGATGAAACCTTTTTCTGGGGACTAGGGTTAAGTCCATCTAGATCCTACTTGCCATGGCTACATACCATAACTACGATATCTAGTGGTTGGGTGTCATGACAGCTTTTCTAAATGATGTTTTAGAAGAGAGTGTTTATAAGTACACAGCTAGAAGGCTTCGTAGACAGTGGGAGCAGCGGAAACGTGTTCAAGTTGCTTTATAGGATAAAGCAGGCATCGCGGAGTTGGAACATCTGTTTTGATGTGGTAGTCAAAGAGTTTGACTTCATCAAAATGGTAGATGAACCTTGTATATAAAAAAAGGTAGTAGGGAGTATGGTGATAATCCTCGTAGAGTACGTGGATGACATACTCTTGATAGGAAAGGTGTTTCCTATACTACGCTCGGTCAATCTCCGCTTATCACAAGGATTCTCCATATAAGATCAAAGTGATACCTGCTAAATCTTGGGTTTTGGATGTATGAGATAGATCTAATTGGATATTAGGATACTCACTAGTTGTAGTGAGATGGTATCAATCGATCCTGGGGAGAATCACTAGAAAGATTCTAGGGTGATAAGGACGACTGAATGTCAGTCATAGGCATTGTCTTTACCCTTAGTAAAGGGACGGTATGTTGGAAGAGTTCCAAGCTAGATACCGTGGCTTACTAGACGATAAAGGCTGGATACATCGCTACTTAAGATGCTACCAAAGAGGCTGTCTGGGTGTATATTAGTTCATGAGATGAACTTAGTTCCTCCAATTGTGTGACAATGGAGTTGTGGCTTATGCCAAGGAACGTCCGTCCCATCAGTGATCCAGACATATTCTATGGCAGTATCACCTGATCATGGAGATGGTTGATCTCCAAGGAGATCGAGGTTAGGAGAGTAGACTGAGAGGACAACACGGCGGATCCACTCACAAAGGCCTTTTCCTAGAGAGAGACTTTTATGGGATGGTTGAGTATGAGATACTACAACCACTGCTATCAGATGGCCCTAGTGCAAGTGGGAGATTGTTAGTTATATGTATGCCCTAGAGGCCATTACTATACATAGGATGTATATTGTAGTGGATGCTTGGACATATATAGGGAGGACTTTCTGGCTCGACATGATAGTATGCTATCTGTTTGCTCTTTACCTTAACGTGTACACTGACGGTCTCTCTGTTACATGTTGGTAAAGCCCTTAGGATGTGTACTTGACTACCTGGACTATGATGCGGATCATACTAGTGGGGACATAGTAGTCCTTAAGTACATCCTTCAAGGTTCCTAGTCGTGGGTGTATCGAGACGGGGCATCGATATACCAGAGTAGACTAGCGTATACCTTCTAAACCCATACAGATGGGCGATGGATGATCCCATATCCATTGGTGTTTGACATCAGAGATGATATACGGGTGCTCAGTGGAGACTGGGTATACTGGACGGACTCGCCGAGAACTCCCAGATGGTATTATACCTTACGTCAGATGGCAGTTCTCTGGTGACACTGGTATAGGTTAGTCTGTAGACCCGAGATCGTCATAGAGTCTTGTGTGATTCCCACTGTGCTTTGATTTCCACCTTACCACGTCCAAGAGGGCGTGCAAAACGGTGATTTTTTGGTACAGTCCCGAATCACTTGGAGGCAATGAGCGATAGGAGGGGATTCCTCACTCCCGGTATAGGGAGTTGATGTTACGCTGTGTTCGAATGGCTATAACCGGAAATTCCTGGCCAGGGTTGCTGAGATTTACTGGTAAGTGTTACCAGTAGTTTCTCGAACTGTTATAGACCTCATATCGACATGACTTATCGAGCTACTGGGGTCTGACGTTTACCACCCCTAGGCAAGATATGTGACATATCAGACGAACAGACCGGACTGTACGGTAAGTGTTACTGGTTGGATTCACAGGAGTGTGAGCGGGCTTGCTCGTTGATTTTCTGATCGCACAATACCCGGGTGGCCGTTACGTTTAGCAGACCGCTTGCGGCTTGTGGGTGTTTGATATGATCTGTTAGTTGTATGTATGTCCTGGAGGCCAGTATTGTACAGATGATGTATATTATATTGGATGCTTGGACATATATAGAGAGGACGTTCTTGCTTGATATGATAGTATGCTATCTGGTTGCCCTTTATCTTAACATGTATACTTGTCTCTTTATACTGTCTGATGGCTACATGTTGATAAAGCCCTTAGGATGTGTACTTGACTACCTGGACTATGATGCGGATCATACTAGTGGGGACATGTTAGTCCATAAGTACATCCTTCAAGGTCCCTAGTCGAGGGTGTATCGAGACAGGGCATCGATATACCAGAGTAGACTAGCGTATACGCATCTCGACCTATGAGATTGGCGATAGATGATCCCATATCCATTGGTGTTTGACATCAGAGATGGTATACGGGTGCTCAGTGGAGACTGGGTACACTGGACAGACTCGCCGAGAACTCCTAGATGGTATTATACCTCACGTCAGATGGCAGTTCTCTGGTGACACTTGTGCAGGTTAGTCTGTAGACCCGAGATCGTTATAGAGTCTCATGTGATTCCCACTGTGCTTTGATTTCCACCTTACCACGTCCATGAGGGCATGCAAAACGGTAGTTTTTGGGTGCAGTCCCGATTCACATGGAGGCAATGAAGGATAGGAGGGGTTTCGTCTCTCCCGGTATTGGGGGTTGATGTTGTGCTGTGTTCGATTGGCCGTAACAGGGAAGTCCCTGGCCAGGGCTGATTCAGAGATTTACTGGGAAGTGTTACCAGTAGTTTCTCGACCCGTTATGAGCCTCACATTGGCACGACTTATCGGTTATTGGGGTCTGACGTTTACCACCCCTAGACTTGTTATGCGACATATCAGACGAGAAGACCGGACTGTACGGGAAGTGTTACCGGCAGGCTTTTTCCAGGAGTTGGAGCGGACTTGCTTGCTGATCTTTTGATCGCTCAATACCCGGGTAGATGTTACGTCCAGCTAGTACCGCTGACGGCTTGTGAGTGCTTGATGTGATCATCACCTACTGCCGACGTATTAACGAGTCTTTAGAGTCCTACATTGAGGTTTTTCTGGCTCAGGCAAAACGAAATAGGAGCACGTATGTGATATGTGCGGCACCGAGAATAATGCGTGTATGTGATACCGTATTCTATTCTCGCGACTATATGTATCGGTCGGTTATATATGATATGGCTGGGTTATCGAATCAAGTGTTGATTCGATAAGTCGATACAATGGATGTTAGCCGGTTATATGAGATGTGACCGGATTATTAAGTCAAGTGTTGATTTAATAATTAAGTGTATAATTGTATATTAAATATACTAGTTTACATTTCCTAACACTTGTTCACTTTAGGGTTTTTCTCACTTGTACACTACTTTAACATATATATGATATATGTTTAAAATGTGTTATCATATTGTATCATGGTTGATGATACACAATCCATGGGTGTATGAGACTTACACTATGCTAATGTTTATTTTGGGTTTTTAATATTTAAAGTAATTGCAAAATCAAGTGGAGGATTCGAAAATACATGAATCTTGTCGAAGCTTGTGGATGCATCGACTAATCCAACTTGATTTTGTTTTTACTATGGATTTTTTTTAACCCAACCATAACCATTAGCCTAGGGTTAAGTCTCTACAAGGGTTAGTATAAGATACTCACTCACCATGGTTACTCTTCTCACTTGATCATCATCCTCATTCCTTTCTTTTGTTCGTCTTCTTCATTGAGCAAAAGAAATTGCTTGCTAGGGTTTTGGGAAAGGAGTGAAACTTTGTGAGAATTAAAAATACAAAGAGAACCCACTTCCTATTTCTCCATCGTCATCAAGACTAGCACTCTTGTATAGGGTGTTTGCTTCACTAATTCTCAAATTAGTGAAGTAGTAGCTTGAGTCGGAATTCTATCGAAGTAGATCATCTTCGGCCTCGGAGACTTCAAGCAAGGTCGCACCTTTCGCCTCGAGAAGCCATGTAAGGGTCCGGGAGATCCACGATCGTAGCGAAGGGACTTCAACAAGGAGCAAATGAAGTGAAGGACCGATCTACAAAGGTTGTATTTCGTATCTTTTTAGAGTAAAGTTGTTTACTTGCTAATTGTTTCGCCTAAACTCTTGTATACGATCTTGCTTAGTGTTATTCGGCACATAAAATTTTAATTTTGGCATGGTCGATGCCTTGTAGAGCCTTGTTAGTGTGCCTAGTAACCCTACAGTGGTATCAGAGCCTAGCTAGAGCATTAGGCAATGTGTTAACGAAGTTAAAACCCCAATCGAACCCAGAATCGATGAAATAACCCCCTCTCTGGTCAAATTTTAAAAACTGGGTTTTTTCAGAATTAAAAATACCTTAAAAATTCAGCAGGGTTTTCTAAGAAATGTGGTGAAAAATGAACACATAATACGTCCAAACCGCCGCGGAACCGCGGCCGTACCGCGCTTGGGCCGCGGAACCGCGGCAGTACAGTGGACTTATGTGCTCGTTTTTGCACTGTTATTTCTATTTCTGTTATTTGTATTTTCTGGTATTTTAATTTTAACTCAAGTGTTGAGTAATCTGGGGTTTATTTCGTAATCGTCGATTCGATCGGGAACTTTAAATTCATTATTGTTATTCTGGATAATTTAGAAAGTACTAAAATGTTCGAACGGTTATTATTAACTCAATTTTTCCCGCACGAAAAACATTCAAGTGTTGAATTTTTTTCGGGTTGAAATCTTTCGGAAAAACGTGCAAGAACTGTGACGGACCCTCTAGAAGACAACAAACCTTAACTCGATTATGTGAACGTCTTGAACTGCCCTTTGAACCTTAGGGTTTGGGCCAGTACGGCGTGCCACATGTGAGGCGTTGGCTTGACCCTTCTACGGCTGGACCGTTGCTACTATGACGTATTCTGGAATTTTTGAACTCCGCTCAAGTGTTGAGCTATTATGGAAATCTTACGTATTTGATTATTCGATCGGAAAGTTTAATACAGTCTATTTATCTAGAATGTGATACAATATGTGGAATTCACACAGTTTGGCATGAAATGCAAAATATGTGATATTTCAGATTTACGATGTCTAAAAAGATTGTGGATTCCAAATGTTGTAGCTTTACACATTCTTTTCTGTGACCGTAAGTGTAATATGTGATATCGCCGGTTTCGTTGCTATATATCAACGACAATTGGGATGCTCATATTTACTTACGTTGATGACATAAGATGTTATGTATTGCTGGATATGTTATATTGGATCGTCGCGTTCCGAATAGCCGGGGGGTTTTACGTGAGATGGGAGTTTTTATTTTCATTCATGTAAAATAAATTGTATGTAATATTCTTTTATTGGGGCACTTCCGGGATGAGGTTGATGTCGCCTTTTGCATATTATTTACTTTTCCGCACTAGAATAGACCCAAGGAGGAGAGCACAAGTAACCGGGTTCTGGAGTCCAGTGGGAGACCAACTCGAGGAGTCGAGTCCGGGTCTCCTAACTCTAGAATTGGTCGGGTTGTTTGCCGCTCTCGTTGGGGTCTAGGGGTATGGGTTTGGCTATTCATCGTGACCGTGGAATCCGTGTTTTATAGAGGCTCAAAATAAAACACGGACGTCCTAATATATCCAAAATTTCATATATTTCTTCTGCTGCGATATCTGTGATGTGATCATTTGATGTTCTGTGATAAATACTGTATATAGTATATATGATATATTATATAGGCGTTACTTATGTTTTGCACCCGCGCTAGCCCTGCCCTACTCTGCCGTTAGTTACCTAACCTAACAGTGCACGAGGGGACATCGAGGTGAATGCGGATGGCATAAGTGTACGTCGTATTTATCTGTGATGTTTAGGTGACTTAAATGATGAGACTTCATTAATTTGATTAATGAAAGAAAAGAAACCTAAAAGATGTTGTAGAATCAAATTTACAAATAAAAAGGGTAGCTACAGTTTTGCTTTGCATAGCGGTATATATGATATACCCTGCACCTTATTCGATAGGGAAAGAGCAGAGATCCCTTCACCAGGAGTGAAGCAAAACTGGCAGATACTACAACACTCGGTTTGACTTTTGACTGCTTATGGAGTTTTGCTTTGCGTAGTGATGTATATGATATATCCTGCACCTTATTCCATAAGGAAAGAGCCGAGATCCCTTCACCGGGAGTGACCTCTTTAGCAAAACTAATGAAAGCCTCAAAATCACTCCATTTCAAAATTCACTAGATTCTACAACGATATCAAGTTCATTACGCAATAGGTTTTCAGAAAAACCTGTCGTAGCCCCCCGTCATTTCAGATAAGTCCTACTTAGTATTCGTGCTACGTTTGTTGGCCTGCGTCAAGGCGTAGTGTGCGGTAGCTAACTAGTATTTATCTGTTTATGCATATGAAGCAAATTGGATTAGGCTAGTCGTGCGACTTTATTGGCCTGCGTCAAGAGTCGTACGGGTGGGTTTAATTCAATCAAGAAATGACGGGTTGAACTTGACTTAGGGTCTATGGTTTGTTGACCTTGTCAAGGTCATAGATCGTTTGGGGAAAAATATTATCGGGAATTTCAAGTGTTGAAATTTGCAATGAGATTGCATACCTTCTATGAGATAGTTGGATCCTGATACCCACTGCGAGTAATTGTTACTCCTGGGAGAGTTTTACACAGGACAATTAGCCGATCAAGTAGGTGTCTAGAAAGGTGTCAACGGGGTTACGCCTCTGGGAAAATGAGGTTTACTTTAATTAGGTCCGTGCGAAAGCACGGGGAACCTCCCTCAAAGTACCGACACTGGCCTGGGTGAAAGATTGGCGAAGTTGTAGGGTGTAATTAATCCCGGCTAGTCTATCCTTTTAGGGTTTGAAGGAAGATTTGATAAAAACAGTAGGAGCCATTCTGATTAGATAAAATAATAACCAATCTGATCATGCAAGAGCATACGCTAAAGTGTTTTCTTCTCTCTCTCTTTCCAGGTAGCGACCATATCATGCCTTAATAAAGATAACAATATGGATGTATTGATCGAACCCGCATGTTATACTATGCTGGGGAACGTTGGTTCCGTTCTTTCTTATAAGAGTTATAAGACTGAACTGGATATAGGGGAATACCAGGATTCTCATGCCACCCGAATGAAGAAAGTACATGTTGATGCATTTTCTTCGGGTGTGTTCGTTACAGAGAACTGTTTCTCCATTTTCTCTACGTCCTGGGTATTAGATACCGGGTCAGGATCCCATATGTGTAATCTGTTACATGGGCTTAGGAAAGTTAGAGAACTTGGAGAAGGTGATAAAGACATAAGGGTTGGAAATGGTGCAATTGTTGCAGCTAAAACCGTCGGGGAATATCACATTGTATTGCCAACTGGTAATACATTGATTCTGAACGAATGCTATTACATGCCGAACCTGATATGCAACATTATATCGGTTTCTTTGTTGAGTAAAGGGGGATATAATTTTGTATTACAGGATAATGTTATGAACATTTTCCTAAGCCAAAAGTTGGTCGGATCAGGCACGATGTGCAATGGCATTTATGTTCTAAATCAATCAACAGTTCTGAGCATAACAAACACACACAAGAGGAAGAGTTCAGAACTGAACGAATCCTTCTTGTGGCATTGTAGACTGGGTCACATCAATGCGACACGACTCGCTAAGTTGCATAAGGATGGATATTTGAATCCGTTTGAATTTTCATCTTATGACACTTGCCAGTCATGTCTCAAAGGCAAGATGACCAAAACTCCGTTTACGGGACACGGAGAAAGAGTTACCGAACTCCTGGGACTGATACATAGTGATGTATGCGGTCCCATGTCTACACATGCCAGGGATGGTTCTTCGTACTTCATTACATTCACTGACGATCTCTCTAGATTCGGATATGTGTTCCTGATGAAAAACAAATCAGAAGCTTTTAAGAAATTTAGAGAATATAAAGAAGAAGTCGAGAACCAAACCGTAAAAAGTATTAAAATCCTACGATCTGATTGAGGAGGTGAATACTTGAGCAATGAATTCCTAGACTTCCTAAAAGAGAATGGGATTCTCTCTCAGCTGACTCCTCCATAGACACCACAGCACAACGGTGTATCTGAACGGAGGAACCGCACCCTATTAGATATGGTGCGCTCTATGATGAGCACAGCTGAGTTACATATTTCCTTCTAGGGGTATGAACTGGAGACAGCAGCATACCTATTGAATCAAGTTCCATCTAAATCTGTACCTACCACACCATATGAGATATAGAGTTGGAAGAGACCATATCTTAAACGAGTTAAGATATGGGATTGTCCGGCCTATGTCAAAAGACAAAATCCGGACAAACTCGAGGTACGGTCTGTTCTATGCAAGTTTGTAGGATATCCCAAGAATTCACAAGGGTAAATCTTCTACCACACTGAGGAACAAAGAGTGTTTGTTTCTCGGCATGCCACCTTTTTAGAAAAGGAATTTCTTGCAAAAGAGATTAGTGGTCATGAGGTAGAACTGGAAGAGGTTCCAGCTACAAAAGCTGCAATTGAAGATTTGGTGGAACCAGAGGATTCGGTAGTTCCCGATGAACCCCAGCCACTCCGCCGATCTAGTAGGGTTCCTCACCCACCTGAGAGATACTATGGTTTTCTCATGGATGGTGCGAGCGAGGATTGCATCATGGTTGATGATGACCCAACTAGCTTCGAGCAGGCCATCACGAGTGGGGACTCAGTGAAATGGCTGGATGCAATGCGGTCCGAGATGGAATCCATATGCACCAACAAAGTATGGACTTTGGAAGTTGCTCCTGAAGGGGTAAAACCCATTGGGAGTAAGTGGATCTTCAAGAAAAAACTTGGTGTAGATGGGAAAGTGGTGACTTTCAAAGCTAAACTTGTTGCAAAGGGTTTTCGTCAAAGACCAGGTGTGGACTATGGCAAAACCTTTTCTCCAGTAGCTATGCTTAAATCCATCCGGATCATGCTTGCCATCGCTGCATATGATGACTACGAAATCTGGCAAATGGATGTTAAGACCGCCTTTCTAAACGGTGATTTAGAAGAGTGTGTGTACATGACTCAGCCAGAGGGCTTCGTAGATAGTGGGAGCAGCGGTAAGGTGTGCAAGCTGCTTAAATCCATTTATGGATTAAAACAAGCATCGCGGAGTTGGAACATCTGCTTTGACGTCGTTATCAAAGAGTTTGATTTCGTCAAAAACGTAGATGAACCTTGTATCTACAAGAAGGAGGCAGAGAGTAAGGTTGTCTTCCTCGTATTGTACATGGACGACATACTCTTGATAAGAATTGACATTCCTATTCTGCAATCGGTCAAGCTCTTCTTATCACAAAGATTCTCAATGAAAGATCTTGGTGATGCCTCCTACATATTGGGAATTAGGATCTATAGAGATAGATCTAAAAGGATATTGGGATTGTCCCAATCCAGGTACATTGACACCATACTAAAGAGGTTTAGTATGGAAGAGTCCAAACGTGGGTTTTTACCCACGATCTCAGGGCTCACTCTCTCCAAAGAGATGTCTCCCAAGACTGATTTGGAGATAGCTTGCATGCAAGGGATACCCTATACTTCGGCTGTAGGCTCTATCATGTACGCGATGCTATGTACCAGACCCGATATAGCATACTCACTAAGTGTAGTGAGTAGGTATCAAGCTGATCCTGGAGAGAGTCACTGGACAGCTGTGAAGAGCATTCCCAAGTACTTACGAAGGAGTAAAGAGATGCTCTTTGTGTATGGTAACGGAGAACTCCAAGTGGAGTCCTTTACCGATTCGAGCTTCCCGAGTGATAAGGAAGACTCTAAGTCGCAGTCAGGATTTGTCTTTACCCTTTACGGAGGGGCGGTTAGCTGGAAGAGTTTCAAGCAGGAAACTGTGGCAGACTCGACGATGGAGGCTGAATACATCGCTGCCAACGATGCTACCAAAGAGGCTGTTTGGATCAAGAAGTTCATTACTGAACTTGGAGTGGTTCCATCCATTGAGCATCCAATACCTTTGTATTGTGATAACAATGGAGCGTTGGCTTTAGCCAAGGAACCCAGGTCCTATCAGCAATCCAGGCATATTCTGAGGCGGTATCACCTGATCCGGGAGATAGTTGATCGCCGGGGGATCGAGGTCAGGAGGGTTGACACGAAGAACAACACAGCGGATACACTCACAAAGGCCATTCCCCATATACAGTTTGAGAGACTCTTCGGGATGCACGGTATGCGATACTACAGCAGCTGGCCCTAGTGCAAGTGGGAGATTGTTAGTTGTAAGTATGCCCTAGAGGCCAGTATTGTACAGATGATGTATATTATATTGGATGCTTGGACATATATAGAGAAGACTTTCTTGCTCGATATGATAGTATGCTATCTTGTTGCTCTTTATCTTAACATGTATACTTTTCTCTTTATACTGTCTGATGGCTACATGTTGATAAAGCCTTTAAGATGTGTACTTGACTACCTGGACTATGATGCGGATCATACTAGTGGGGACATGGTAGTCCATAAGTACATCCTTCAAGGTCCCTAGTCGAGGGTGTATCGAGACAGGGCATCGATATACCAGAGTAGACTAGCGTATAAGCTTCTCGACCCATGAGATCGCGATGGATGATCCCATATCCATTGGTGTTTGACATCAGAGATGGTATGCGGGTGCTCAGTGGAGACTGGGTACACTGGACGGACTCGCCGAGAACTCCCAGATGGTATTTTACCTTACGTCAGATGGCAGTTCTCTGGTGACACTTGTGCAGGTTAGTCTGTAGACCCGAGATCGTCATAGAGTCTCATGTGATTACCACTGTGCTTTGATTTCCACCTTACCACGCCAATGAGGGTGTGCAAAACGGTGGTTTTTGGGTACAGTCCCGAGTCACATAGAGGCAATGAGCGATTGAAAGGGTTTCGTCTCTCCCGGCATTGGGGGTTGATGTTGCGCTGTGTTCGATTGGACGTAACAGGGAAGTCCCTGGCCAGGGCTGATTCAGAGATTTACTGGTAAGTGTTACTAGTAGTTTCTCGACCCGTTATGAGCCTCACATCGGCACGTCTTATCGGTTATTGGGGTCTGACGTTTATCACCCCTAGACTTGATATGCGACTTATCAGACGAGGAGACCGGACTGTACGGGAAGTGTTACCGGCAGGCTTTTTACCGGAGTTGGAGCGGGCTTGGTTGCTGATCTTCTGATCGCTCAATACCTGGGTAGCTGTTACGTCCAGCTAGTACCGCTGACGGCTTGTAGGTGCTTGATGTGATCATCACCAACTGCCGGCGTATTAACGAGTCTTTAGAGTCCTACATTGAGGTTTTTCTGGCTCAGGCAAAACGAAATAGGAGCACGTATGTGATATGTACGGGACCGAGAATAACGCGTGTATGTGATACCGTATTCTATTCTCGCGACTATATGTATCGGTCGGTTATATATGATATGGCCGGGTTATCGAATCAAGTGTTGATTCGACAAGTCGATACGATGAGTGTTAATCGGTTATATGAGATATGACCGGATTATTAAGTCAAGTGTTGATTTAATAATTATGTGTATAATTGTATATTAAATATACTAGTTTTCATTTGCTAACACTTGTTCACTTTAGGGTTTTTCTCACTTGTACACTACTTTAACATATATATAATATGTATTTAAAATGTGTTATCATATTGTATCATGGTTGATGATACACAATCCATGGGTTTATGAGACTTACACTATGCTAATGTTTATTTTGGGTTTTTAATATTTAAAGTAATTGCAAAATCAAGTGGAGGATTTGAAAATACATGAAGCTTGTGGAAGCTTGTGGATGCATTGACTAATCCAACTTGATTTTGTTTTTACTATGGATTTTTATTAACCCAACCTTAACCATTAGCCTAGGGTTAAGTCTCTACAAGGGTTAGTATATGATACTCACTAACCATGGTTACTCTTCTCACTTGATCGTAATCCTCAGTCCTTTCTTTAGTTCATCTTCTTCATTGAGCAAAAGAAATTGCTTCCTAGGGTTTTGAAAAAAGTGTGAAACTTTGTGAGAATTAAAAATCCAAAGAGAACCCACTTCCTATTTCTCCATCCTCATCAGGACTAGCGCTCTTGTATAGGGTGTTTGCTTCACTAATTCTCAAAATAGTGAAGTAGTAGCTTGAGTCGGAATTCCCTCGACGTAGATCATCTTCGGCCTCGGAGACTTCAAGCAAGGTCGCACCTTTCGCCTCGTGAAGCCATGCAAGGGTCCGGGAGATCCACGATCGCAGCGAAAGGACTTCAAGAAGAAGCAAATGAAGTGAAGGACCGATCTACAATGGTTGTATTTTGTAACCCTTTAGAGTAAAGTTGTTTACTTGCTAATTGTTTCGCCTAAACACTAGTATACGATCTTGCTTAGTGTTATTCGGCACATAAAATTTTAATTTTGGCATGGTCGATGCCTTGTAGAGCCTTGTTAGTGTGCCTAGTAACCCTACATGATCATCACCTACTGCCGGCGTATTGACGAGTCTTTAAAGGCCTACACAGAGGTTTCCTGGCTCAAGCGAAACGAAATAAGAGCGCATATGAGATATGTGCGGGACCGAGAATAATACCAGTATATGATACTGAATTCTATTCTCGCGAATAGTATCATCGGACGGTGATATAAGATATAGCCGGGTTACCGAATCAAATGTTGATTCGATATATTGATACACTTCATATTAGTCGGTTATATGCAGTATGACCGGATCATTAAATCAAGTGTTGATTTAATGATTTAATGTATAATTATATATTTGATATATTACTTTATATTAACTAGTATTGGTTCACTTAAGATTATTTTTCTCACTAGATTGTGGACATTATATATATAATATATGTTTGTGCACTAGTATGTGTCATGTTTGATGATACATGCAAACTTGGGTGTGTATGTTTAAACCATGTTTAGTTAATGGTTAGGGTTTTATTTTCTTTTTTCAATTTGTAAAAACAAAATGGTTCTTTTCTTTATTTTTGGCTTAAAGCTTCATGAAGCTTCATAGCATCTTTGAAAAGTCTTAACCATTTTTTTTTGTTTCTTAACCTAACCATCAACCTAAACCCAAGTTTATTCTCTACATGTGTTAACTCACCCATGGTTGCAATATGATAAGCATCACTTGATTTATTATTTTCAAGAATTCTTTTTCTTTTCTTCTTCTTCATCTTCTTCATGAAGTGAAGAAACCCTTCTTGAAAATTCCAAGTGATGAAATCAAGTGAGAAATCCAAATCCAAAATGAACCCACTTCCTATTTCTTCATCGTCTACCACGTGCCATGTTGTATAGGGTGTTTTCTTCACAAGTTTCATGACCTAGTGAAGATGGAGCTTGAGTTTGAGTCGCCTCGACGTAGATCATCTTCGGCATCGAAGTCAACAACCTAGCCCGATCATTTCTCCGACGAAACCATCGCTAGAGTCCAGGATTCCGATGATCGCAGCGGAGGGACGTCATCATGGAGCTTTAGAAGTGGAGGACCGGATCTACAAAGGTTGTAATCCCTTTCAATTATTAATAAAGTTGTTTGCTAGCTTGTAGTTTCGCCTATCCTCTAGTTAACGATCTTGCATTAGGGTTTCTCGGCCCATAAATTTTTGAATTTGGCATGGTAGATGCCTTGTGGAACCTCTTGAGTGTGCCTAGGAACCCTACAATTCCGGATAATTTAGAAAGTATTAAAATGTTCGAACGGATATCATTAACTCAATTTTTCCCGGCACGAAAAACATTCAAGTGTGTAATTTTTCTCGGGTTTAAATCTTTCACAAAAACGTGCATGTGACGCGATGGACCCTCTAGAAGACAACAAACCTTAACTCGATTATGTGACCATCTTGAACTGCCTTTTGAACCTGTAGGGTTCCTAGGCACACCCATGAGGTTCTACAAGTGATCAAACATGTCCAATTCCAAAAATTTCTATGTGCCGAGAAACCCTAATCAAGATCGATACTGGAGGTAAGGCGAAAGAAGCAAGTAAACAACTTTATTGCTAAATGAAAATTTCTACAACCTTTGTTGATCCAGTCCTCCACCCCCTTGGCTCCGTGTTGACGTCCCTCCACTACGATCATCGGATCCCGGACTCTAGCAATGGTTTCGTCGAAGAAATGATCGGGCTAGGTTATCGACTTCGATGCCGAAAAAGATCTACGTCGAGGCAACTCAAGCTCAAGCTCCACCTTCACCAAGTCATAAAACTTGTGAAGAAAACACCATATACTACATGGCAAGTGGTAGAGGATGAAGAAATAGGAAGTGGGTTCATTTTGGTATTGGATTTCTCACTTGAAATCATCACTTGGAAATTTTCAAGAGAACTTTCTTCTCTTCATCAAGAGGAGGAAGAAGAAGAAAAGAAAAAGAATTATTAAAAAATAAAATCCAAGTGATTCTTATCATTTTTGCAACCATGGTTGAGTGTAGAGAATAAACCAGGATTTAGTTAAATGGTTAGGTTAAGGGATAAAGACAAAGTGGTCACTTTGTCAAAGATGCATGAAGCATCAAGAAACTTCTTGCAAAAAACAAAAGGAACCATTTAGTTTTATCTCATAACCAAAATAGATAGATAAATAAATAATGCAATGGAAACCCTAACCATTAACTAAACATGGTGTATAGAATACACACACAGCCAAGGTTGCATGTATCATCAAACATGATACAAACTAGTGCACAAAACTATATCATATATACAATGTGCACAACAAGTGAGAAAATCCATCTTAAGTGAACCAATACTAGTTAATGTAAAGTAACATATCAAATATATAATTATACATTAAATCATTAAATCAACACTTGATTTAACGATCTGGTCATATCGCATATGACCGACTAATATCCAATGTATCGACTTATCGAATCAATCCTCGATTCGATAGCTAGGTTATATCGCATACAACCAATCGATACATTCATCACGAGAATAGAATACGGTATCACATACACGCATTATTCTCGGTCCCGCACATATCTCATATGCGCTCCTATTTCGTTTCGCTTGAGCCAGGAAACCTCTATGTAGGACTCTAAAGACTCGTCAATACGCCGGCAGCAGGTGATGATCATATCAAACACACACAAGCCGCAAGCGGTCTGCTAAACATAACGGCCACCCGGGTATTGAGCCATCAGAAGATCAACGAGCAAGCCCACTCACACTCCTATAAATCCAACCAGCAACACTTACCGTACAGTCCGGTCTGTTCGTCTGATATGTCGCATATCTCGCCTAGGGGTGGTAAACGTCAGACCCTAGTATCTTGAAAAGTCATGCCGATATAAGGTCCATAACATAACATGAAACTACTGATAACACTTACCGGTAGATCACTGCAACCCTGGCCAGGGATTTCCAGTTATGGCCAGTCGTGCATAGCGCAACATCAACCCCCAATACCGGGAGAGACGAATCCCCTCCTATCGCTCATTGCCTCCATGTGAATCGGGACTGTACCCAAAAACCACCTGTTTGCATGACTCAGTAGAGCCGTGGTAGGGTGGAAATCAAAGCACAGTAGGAGACACACAAGACACTATAACGATCTCGGGTCAACGGACTAAGCTGTACCAGTGTCACCAGAGAACTGCCATCTGACGTGAGGTATAATACCATCTGGGAGTTCTCGGCAAGTCTGTTCAGTGTACCCAGTCTCCACTAAGCACCCGCATACCATCTCTGATATCAAACACCAATGGATATGGGATCATCCATCGCCCATCACATGGGTCGAGAAGATATGCGCTAGTCTACTCTGGAATATCGATGCCCCGTCTCGATATTCCCACGACTAGGAACATTGAAGGATGTACTCATGGACTACCCTGGCCCCACTAGTACGATCTACATCATAGTCCTGGAAGTCGAGTACACATCCTAAGGGCTTTATCAACATGTAACAGAGAGACAGAAAGTATACATGTTAAGATAAAGAGCAACCAGATAGAGTAATATCATGTCGAGCAAGAAAGTGCTACCTATATATGTCCCAGCATCCACTACAATATACATCCAATGTACAGTAATGGCCTCTAGGGCATACATATAACTAACAATCTTCCACTTGCACTAGGGCCATCTGTACCAGTGGTTGTAGTATCTAAAACTCAACCATCCCCTAAAAGTCTCTCTTTGGGAAAAGGCCTTTGTGAGTGGATCCGCCGTGTTGTCCTCTGAGTCTACTCTCCTAACCTTGATCACACTGGAGATCAACTATCTCCATGATCAGGTGATGCTGCCTCAAAATATGTCTGGGTCACTAATGGGACCAGGGTTCCAGGACCAAAGCCTTACTTCCATTGTCATACAATGGTAGGAACCTAGTTCATCTTATGAACCAATATATACCCAAACTTCCTCTTAGGTAGTATCTTTAATAGCGATGTTACCAGCCTTTATCGTCTAGTCTGCCACGGTATCTAGCTTGGAACACTTCCAACATACCGTCCCTCTACTGAGGGTAAAGACATTGCCTGCGACTGACATTCAGTCGTCTTTATCACCCTGGAACCTTTCCAGTGATTCTCCCCAGGATCGATTGATACCATCTCACTAAACCTAGTGAGAACCCTAATATCCATTTAGATCTATCTCATAGATCCAAATCCCAGGATTTAGGAGGTATCACCTTTATCCTATATGGAGAATCCATGTGATAAGTGGAGATTTACCGAGCGTAGCAAAGGAAACTCTTTTCCTATCAAGAGTATGTTGTCCACGTACTCTACGAGGATCACCACCTTACTCTCTACTACCGTTTTGTATATACAAGGTTCATCTACCATTTTGATGAAGTAAAACTCTTTGATTATCGAATCAAAACAGACGTTCCAACTCCGCGATGCCTGCTTTATTCTCTAAAGCAACTTGCACACGTTTCGGCTGCTCACACTTTTTACGAAGCCCTCTGGCTGTGTTCTTATAGACGTTCTCTTCTAAATCATTATTTAGAAAAGTAGTCGTGGCACCCAACCACCAGATATCGTAGTCATGGTATGTAGCCGTGGCAAGTAGGATCCGGATGGACTTAAGCATAGCCACTGGAAAAGGTTTCATCATTATCCACGCCTGGTCGTTGATGAAAACCTTTAACAAGTCTAGCTTTGAAAGTCTCAACTTTTCCATCTACACCAAGCAATCTTCTCAAGATATACTTCCTCCTGATGGGGATTTAACCCTTCAGATATAGCAACCAAAGTCCATACTTTATTGGTGTATAAGGATTCCATATCAGATCACTAAACATCCATCCATTCTTACAGAGTCCCTACTCTCGATGGCCTGCTCGAAACTAGTTGTGTCATCATCTTATGATTCATTCCTCGCTCCCACTGTCATCGAGAAACCGAAGTATCTCTCAGGCGGATGAGGAACCCTACTAGTTCGGTGGAGAGGCTGAGGTTCGTCGGGGACTATTGAATCCTTTGGTTCCGTCAAATCATCAGCCGCAGTTTGTATAGCTGGAACCTTTCCAGTTCTACTTAACAGACCTTGCCTCGAGCTTGTCCGGATTATGCTTTTAGACATAGTCCGGACAATCCCAAATCTTAACCAACTTAAGATATGGGCTCTTCCCTTTCCATATCACATATGAAGCGGTAGGCAACTGATTTGAATTGAACTTAATTCAATAGGTATGCAGCTTCTTAAGTGCATAACCTCCAAAAGGGAATAGGTAACTCAGTAGTACTCATCATAGAGCACACTATATCCAATATGGTGCGATTGCTCCGCCCCGATACACCGTTGTGCTGTGGTGTATTCAAAGGAGTAACACTGAGAGAGAATCTCATTCTCCTTTAGAATAGTCCAGCAATGCCATGCACAAGTATTCTCCTCCCTGATCTTATCATAGGACATAATACTATCACGACCCAAAATTGGCCCGTGACGGCCCTAATACTACGCAACGCCAAAAGACGTAACGCAGTAAAAGAAAGCCAAAACCCAGAAATCTAAACCAAGAAAATACGGAAAACATAATATAAGTTTTTGAAACAATTGAAATCGCAACCCAAATTCTTTAAAAGTCTTACTTTCTTTCTTTAAAATTTTGGCAACACCCCCTTTTTATAAAAACTAGCCAAGATGAATACGATACAAATATTGGACGCCGTAGCGAAGAAATAAAGACAATAGAGAGAAAGCTGTATATAAAAGACGACAAATCCACAAATAATATACAAATACGTCCTCACCAAGTCTCTAAGTCAACAACTTAATAGTAGATGGAGAGTACAAAATACAACGAATGTACAATATGAAATACAGATAATCATCCAACTCACCTAAGTAAAATAGTACTGTGAGCTGATGCGGTATCTGTAGCAAAAGATAATAGATGAATAGCTGAATAGCCTGCCTCGTCTACTCTGGGGAACAACCTGAAACACCTGTGGCACAACGGGGGTGAGTTGCCAACTCGTGAATAGTAGATAACATATGCAGGTAATCGCAGGAATATACGTACAGCATGAATCTAAGATATACAATTTACAGTAATAACAGGTCATGTGAAAGAAAAGTAATGGAGATGTACACTAGCAGGTATAATCAATATATGAAGCAATGATGACATGATAATAGTATGCAATAACTATGCGATAGGAATATGAGAAAGCAAATATGCAACTATCATAAGGGTACACTAACAGGTACTACCAATATATGAATCTGTGCAAAGAATAGATAAGTGTGAGGTATGGGGTGGAATATTTCATTTCCACGGAACCTGACATCGTGGTCGGATCACAATCCATCAAGACACTCAAATCCCAAATCGTCAAATCAGCCCCCAAGTTGGGCTCTTATATCATATAAGTCTCACATCTCCTCAATGTACAATATCGAATAGATATCCTATATCCCGAATGTACAAATCATCAATCTCTTTCATATCCAATCTCAATGAATCACCTATATCCCAAGTCGAATCTTAAAATAATTTCTAACATCCTAAATATATATATATATATATGCAAAAATAAATATGATGGGGTCAATACACATATATTAGCGTCCCATTTCACTAATATTGGTGTAATGGTATATATACCAACGGCTAAATCCCCTGTTATATATACAAAGGTATTAAAAGAAATATCATGAATACAATGTGCCAAGCATCGACACAGAAATCCTGATCACGTATCATACGCTATCCCGAAAGCACGAGTACCTAGCTCTGACCCTCGCCTTTCGACGTATGCATACGTACATCACTCCCAGCGGTGTCTCCGTGATCCCCCGCCGAGTCATGGGTACTGTCACCGGTAGGTACTCGCCCGCCTCCAGGCTCAATCGGCAAAATCCATCGATCTTCTTGCCGAGGGGAATCATACCGGGCCCCACCATGTACCCTCATACGGCAACCACACTACGTATGGAATATATAATCAGAACCGATAAATCTCATGGTGGCTGCGCAAATATCATATCAAGGAAATCGGGTTTTTCAATGTATGCAAAATTACATGAACTCCCGCGGTTTCCAAATCCAGAAAATATCATCTAAAATCCAAATAAACAATGCGCAAATCCAGGAATAAATATATGCGATAAATCTGAATACGAGCATGTAAATGAAAGTATATAGCTGAAACTAGATGTATGCAAAATCAATAAGGTACAGCTAAGTATAGGTATCTACCTATAAGTAAAAGATGTCGTATACCCCCTGGGTATAAGTAGAATATGTAGGATATCTCCCCCGGTATAAGTAAAATATGTGCATGGTATACCTGTAGCTGTATCGCAAAGTGTATATGTACCTATCACTAATGGTAAGATACACTACAGGTATACCGATAAGATAGATGTCATGTATGATAAGCAATATAGTATCACTAAGGGGTTGTGTGTGACATGGCAATTACTGACGGTGTGTGTGTAGCATACAATCCGTGCTCGTGCAACATGAACCGTCAATAATATGTGCAGTGTCCTACGGCTGCTAGTCACAGTACAACTATATCTAAGTAAATAGGGTGAATGCGCAATTCTAACAATGACGTAGAATATGCGATAAGTATTGAATCCTAGCCCAGACGCATAACGCCATACGGGCGATTCCCCTGTAAATGTTAAATCTACTCACCTACACTCCACGCTAGGTGAATCCTACCATCTGCTCCCTCCTGTAGCAGTGTCCTTAGTCCCTGCCTGCAAACCTGCAATTTAGACACTTAAATCATATATAAGCCAAATATTCCACAAAACGCGATATCGAACCAAAATGAGAAACTCGCGTCGCGAACTAAACGCGCGTGTGCACGATACGCTAAAACGTGTGTATACGCGTCTAAAACTATCGCGACACGCCGCGATACGCTGGATCACAGAACCCACTCACGTATCGCGCGTATCGCGCAAACACAATGGACATGCAAAATGATATATGATCCCAGATTTTCCTACAGGTCAAATATTACAAAACTAGACATGCCAAAACACTATACAGCACAGAAGACAACCCTAGCCAAGACCCCAACACCCCTTCCCCATACCTGGCCACAAATTGCGGCCAAACACAATAAATCTGCGGCTTCAGTTGGGAATGGAGGTCTTGTGTTCTGGTGTTGTGTTCTAGACCTAGTGTGCATGCCCCAGTTTTCTCAATTTTGTCGTGAAGGCCACGGGTCAAAAGCAGATCACAGAATGTCACATTGTCGCATTAAAACACCAATTTTGCACAATATGGAAAACCTATGATATTTTTCTGAAACCTGGGTTGAATCTCAGTTGAGGAGACCTAACAACACTAGAATGAGCTAGGTTAACCAACTCAAACTCATTCTAACCAAATTTCCCCATAAAACACCATAACTAGCACTAAACTCACATTAATCGCAAACCGAAGCTTAACTAACACACAAGTAAGCAAACTAGGAATTGGGTTTCAGAATTTTACCCTACGAGATCCTAGGAAGAAGGTGAAGAAGTGAATGGGGGATGAAGAGCTTCTGCAAGTGCTGGGGTTCCTGTTGCTGCTGGTGCTGCTGCTTGCCTCTGCTTGCTTGTTGCTGCTGCTGCTCTCGGCTGCTGCTGCTTCTGATGATGAAGATGATGTCTGCTGCTACTGCTGATGTTGCTGAAGCTGGAGCTGCTGTGTCTTCTGCTGCTGCTGCTGAGAGTGCTGTGAGGGTGTGTGTTGTGTGAGAGAATGAGAGTTAGAGAATGAGAAGGAAAGGGAAATGAGATCTAGCATTAGTCAACCCTTTCTCTCTCTCTTCATTAATGAAAGCATGGGCAAAGCCATCATGCCTCATAATGCACTCTCTCTCTCTCACACACCAAGGTCAACACATCAAACCATAATTTAAACCCTTTTAAATTCATTTTATTTTAAAAACAACCATATACAAAAAAAAACCCAAAAGCACCTAATACAATATTAAACTAGATTAAGGAATGGTTGGCTCACCATGTTGCTAATCATGGTTAAACCCCAAAAACAACCCTAGTTAACATGCACAAGTGTGTGCAAGCCTAGGAAAAATCTAATAAAATATTCATTAAATAGGATAAAATAATTAAAAACCAAATTGGTAAACCTTTTTATTGAAAACTATATATAAAAATATAATTAGCTACAAAGCACATCTAAGGTGTTACAATCTCCCCCCTTAAAAGAAATTCGTCTCCGAATTTAAAAATATATCGATACGCGCACCTTCAAAGAGAAGATTACAACTCTCAAATATCGCTCGCAGCCTCCCAAGTGATTACCTCACTATACGGCTACATACAAGAAAACCCTTCACAGATGGCAAGACCCTTGACCGACGTTTCTCCACCTGCCGGGCCATTAACACAACTGGCTGCTGGTGAACGAAAGATCGCGTCCAAGCCAAAAGGTTTGGTGCCAATTCAAGTGAGAAAGGTCAAGAAGGTAATTGTAAAGTATCATCACAAGGAATACGGGGTGAAAACTCAATAATCTGGGCGGAAGAGCCAAATTAAAGGCGACGAACTAACTCGCTTATAGGATCTTAAAAGGACGTAAATCCTGGGACAAGCGTCCCAAAATCCAACACGTCATTCATCGGAAAGTCCGTAGGAATACATGATCTGTCCCTGCGAACTCGAGTCTATGACCAAGGCAGTCGGCATAAGACCTCAGTTCGCAATGGACAATTCCCATCCTGACCTAACACAATTGGACCATCTCCGAAGTCTCTAGACTAGCTGGGGTCCAAAGTCCTACTTACGCAGAGTCAGAAAAACAACAGATTGGTGATCGATACGACCTAACCCCTAAACCTAAAGGTGGCCAATTGGAGTGTCTCCTGATAACAGCTATCGAAGGAGAACCCTAACGATGGCGAGTGACGATCCCCAACTGCCGACAACAATTAACACAAACACACAACTTAGCAAGAAACAACTGAGCACATTGAGTATAACCGGATGACAAGAATCCGAATGGAGTCACACCCTGACTAAACTTGGGTAAAAACCATAACGAAATTCGTGGAGATCTGCTCCCACTCCTACTTCGGAACGGTAAAAGGTTGCAACTCTCCAGCCGGCCTCAGATGCTCGACCCAACCACACAACAAGACAGACACCTTGAAACGAAACCTGAAACTTCTCCTTACATCCCTGTCGACCCGTAACTATCTCACAAGTCACGCTAAATGTTGGTGGAACTTGAATGCATACAGAGAGTTGACAAATGTGCATGTTCTAGGATTTCACATCTCCACCCGATGAAACCGGGTACACAAACGCGTCCATAACCTAGCACACCATTGTCACAAATCAAGGTCTCCGAATCATTACCCAGCCGAGTATGCTCAAGTATCACTGAAGAACGAGCATGGGCGGGCAGTGTCTCGCGAAAACGATTTAAGGAAGGTGGTCGGGCGCGGACAAGAGCAAGCTGTCCCCTCCGTAGAGACGAACTTAAGCTATACTCAACGATCACACAAGGACTGTAAATCTGCAGAAGACTATCAAAACAATCAAAATCCGCTGCAGGAAGATGTACACTAAGCTCTAGTGGTCCGTGGAAAATCTGACACAACTCTCGAACAAGTAGTGTCTCCAAATCTCCAACGCAAAACCACCGCGGCCATCTCTAGATCTTGAGTGGAATATCCTTCTCGTACTTCCTCTAAATGTAGGGAAGCAAAAGCGATAACTCTATAGTGTCACCTTAGTACACACTCGAGCCCCACTCAAGAAACATTACAGTTACACAACAAGGTCGCCCGAACCAAAAGCAAGGAAAGGACTAATGCAGTTATTAACCGAATCTTCAACTGCCGAAAATTCCGCACACATGCCTCAGTCCAAAGAAAAGAAATCTCCTTTCCAGTCAATTCAGTCGACGGTGCAGCACTACTCTAGCAATCCTGCACGAAACGGCGGTAAAAACCTGCTAAGCCCAAAAATCTGCGGACCTCCGTCCTGCACACAAGTCTGGACCTAAGCTGCACGGCCATGATCCTCCCTCGGAACCATACGAAACCGTCTCCCGCGACTATAAGACCTAGGAGTCAACACAAAACAAGCCTGAAGAAACACTCCGAGAATTTAGCAACTGCTGGTGCTCTCCCAGTATCTGCATAACAAATCCTCAAGTGCTGCTCATGTTCCTCAAGACACATTAGATAGACCAGAATGTCGTAAATAACACAACAATAACTGGTCGAGGAACGGTCTAAAGAAATCTGGTTCATCACATTTACAAATGCTTCCAGGGTACTGGTGAGTCCAATGATACACCAAAACACATAAAGCCCGTAGCACGCACAAGGCAGTCTTCGGAATGCCGTCACTCCGAACCGCAATAATGATGACCTGATCCCAAGCAAACTTAGAAAATATCTCGCACTCTGGTGCTGATCGAAGAAATCGTCAATGCGAGGTAAGTGTTACCTATCCGCACCGTAAGCCGGTTCAATTAACGATTCGTCGATACACAACCTTAAACTGCCATCTTTCTCCTTGACGAACAGAAATAGGAGCTTCCAAAAGCAAAACACTCAGACGCACAAAACTCCCAAACCACAACTCTGCAGCTGATTCTTAAGTTCCCAAGCTTCGCCGGCTCATCCGGAACAACGTCGGAAAACTCTTGCAAGAAAGGAACTCGGTCCAACAATCCCACTGTGGCTCCAGTATCACAAATGAACGCCAAGAATCCACGACATCTCCTCAGTAGCCGACTAGCGAAAAAGGCTGAATTCAAGCTGTGAGAGGCGGCCCAACTATCCACCTGCACAACAAGAACTGACTTCCCGGGGAAAACAAAACCTAACTTGTTTCCTCACGGTAGTCCACAGACGCCTAGCACGTAGTTAACCAATCCGTGCCCAGGAGAACGTCAAATCCAACATCTCTAGATGGACCAAAACGACGGACGAATCTCTATCTCCTATCCGGTTGGCACACAACTGAAATACGTGTCGCGCAACAAAAGAATCGCTGACAGAAGTTAAAACAACAACTACGACTAATCTACCCAACTACGGTACAAGCATGAAGAACAACGAATACATCAAAATAACAAGAGAATTAAAGATACCTGAGAACTCCATATTGGACGTCTGCGCGTCCCGATGAGTAGAAGCAAACTCCTGTGTCTGCCCTCTACTCGCAACGGGATGAACTCCTCTGGTAGACTGAGCTCTCTGAGCGAACCTTCCACGTCCACGGCCTCTCTGATAACGATCCTGACGAGGTGCTAAGGAACAATCCCTGACGAAGTGCTGAAGGCTTCCGCATCGAAAACATCCACGCGCTGACTGCTGACCATCATGGGGATGAGAGCTGAACGACTGTCCTCATCCTAAGCCTCTGCTACTCTCGCGACGGCCACGAAATCTGTCTCGATGACCAAACCTCTGCCTCTGGGCTGGTACACTGGTACGAGTCTTCCACTGTCTTGGAACTCTTTGAGCCTCTGGAATATGTGCCTCGTCAACTGGAGCTGCAACCACTGGTGCTATGTAGGTGACGGACTGCTGCATACTGATCGTAAATGACAACTAAGTAACTGGGGTGACAACCTCCTGTCGTAGGTCCCGAACGACCTCAACCAATGAACTCATCGTCTGGCGGAAGTCCTGCATCTCTGCCAAAAGCCTATCAATAGTATATGTCGTAGGCTGATCCGTCTGCACCCGTGCAACTAGAGTGCCATCCTGGTCAGTACTCGTCTCACCCGAGCCAACTCTGACCTCGGCTCTCGCTGCATCACTCTGAGTCCCCATAGTCATCGGCGGCAAGGCTATAATTAGATAAAGATTCGATGAGAATAAGGAATCAAATCTCAAGGATATGAATCATCAAGGAAGGAATTTCGAGCAAATTGTACTTAGCTCACTTAATGCAAAGTACCGCATCATGGGTATGCTGCAGACATACACACACTACGCTACTCTGCTTAAGCTACCTACTCCATCATACTAAGGTCATCCTACACTCCGAAAGGTAAAACCTAGCGTTCTGATACCAACTTTGTCACGACCCAAAATTGGCCCGTGACGGCCCTAATATTACGCAACGCCAAAACACGTAACGCGGTAAAAGAAAGCCAAAACCCAGAAATCTAAACCAAGAAAATACGGAAAAGATAATATAAGTTTTTGAAACATTTGAAATCGCAACCCAAATTCTTTAAAAGTCTTACTTTCTTTCTTTAAAATTTTGGCAACACCCTCTTTTTGTAAAAACTAGCCAAGATGAATACGATACAAATATACGACGCCGTAGCGAAGAAATAAAGACAATAGAGAGAAAGCTGTATATAAAAGACGACAAATCCACAAATAATATACAAATACGTCCTCACCAAGTCTCTAAGTCCACAACATAATAGTAGATGGAGAGTACAAAATACAACGAATGTACAATATGAAATACAGAAAATCATCCAACCCACCTAAGCAAAATAGTACTATGAGCTGATGCGGTATCTGTAGCAAAAGATGATAGATGAATAGCTGAATATCCTGCCTCGACTACTCTGGGAAACAACCTGAAACACCTGTGGCACAACGGGGAGGAGTTGCCAACTCGTGAATAGTAGATAACATATGCAGGTAATCGCAGGAATGTACGTACAGCATGAATCTAAGATATACAATTTACAGTAATAACAGGTCATGTGAAAGCAAAGTAATGGAGATGTACACTAGTAGGTACAATCAATATATGAAGCAATGATGACATGATAATAGTATGCAATAACTATGCAATAGGGATATGAGAAAGCAAATATGCAACTATCATAAGGGTACACTAACAGGTACTACCAATATATGAATCTGTGCAAAGAATAGATAAGTGTGAGGTATGGGGTGGAATATGTCATTTCCACGGAAACCTGACATCGTGGCCGGATCACAATCCATCAAGACACTCAAATCCCAAATCCTCAAATCAGCCCCCAAGTTGGGCTCTCATATCATATAAGTCTCACATTTCCTCAATGTACAATATCGAATAGATCTCCTATATCCCGAATGTACAAATCATCAATCCCTTTCATATCCAATCTCAATTAATCACCTATATCCCAAGTTAAATCTCAAAATAATTTCTAACATCCTAAATATATATATATATATATAAATATATGCAGAAATAAATAAGATGGGGTCAATACGCATATATTAGCGTCCCATTCCACTAATATTGGTGTAAGGGTATATATAACAACGGCTAAATCCCCTGTTATATATACAAAGGTATTAAAAGAAATATCATGAAAACAATGTGCCAAGTATCGACACAGAAATCCTGATCACGTATCATACACTATCCCGAAAGCACGAGTGTCTAACTCTGACCCTCGCCTTTCGACGTATGCATAGGTACATGACTCCCAACGGTGTCTCCGTGATCCCCCGCCGAGTTATGGGTACTGTCACCGGTAGGTACTCGCCCGCCTCCAGGCTCAATCGGCAAAATCCATCGATCTTCTTGCCAAGGGGAACCATACCGGGCCCCACCATGTACTCTCATATGACAACCACACCTCGTATGGAGTATATAATCAGAACCGATAAATCTCATGGTGGCTGCGCAAATATCATATCAAGGAAACCGGGTTTTTCAATGTATGCATAATTTCATGAACTCCCGCGGTTCCCAAATCCAGAAAACATCAAGTAAAATCCAAATAAACAATTCGCAAATCCAGGAATAAATATATGCGATATATCTGAATGCGAGCATGTAAATGAAAGTATATAGCTGAAACCAGATGTATGCAAAATCAATAAGGTACAGCTAAGTATAGGTATCTACCTATAAGTAAAAGATGTCGTATACCCCCTGGGTATAAGTAGAATATGTAGGATATCTCCCCCGGTATAAGTAAAATATGTGCATGGTATACCTGTAGCTGTATCGCAAACTGTATATGTACCTATCACTAATGGTAAGATACACTACAGGTATACCGATAAGATAGATGTCATGTATGATAAGCAATATAGTATCACTAAGGGGTTGTGTATGACATGGCAATTATTGACGGTGTGTGTGTAGCATACAATCCGTGCTCGTGCAACATGAACCGTCAATAATATGTGCAGTGTCCTACGGTTTCTAGTCACAGTACAACTATATCTAAGTAAATAGGGTGAATGCGCAATTCTAACAATGACGTAGAATATGCGACAAGTATTGAATCCTAGCCCAGACGCATAATACCATGGGGGAGATTCCCCTGTAGATGTTAAATCTACTCAACTACACTCCACGCTAGGTGAATCCTACTATCTGCTCCCCCCTGTAGGAGTGTCCGTAGTCCCTGCCTGTAAACCTGCAATTTAGACACAAAAATTATATATAAGCCAAATATTCCGCAAAACGCGATATCGAACCAAAAAGAGAAACTCGCGTCGCGAGCTAAACGCGCGTGTGCACGATACGCTAAAACGTGTGTATACGCGTCTAAAACTATCGCGACACGCCGCGATACGCTGGATCACAGAACCCACTCACGTATCGCGCAAACACAACGGACACGCAAAACGATATATGATCCCAGATTTTCCTACAGGTCAAATATGACAAAACTAGACATGCCAAAACACTATACAACACAGAAGACAACCCTAGCCAAGACCCCAACACCCCTGCCCCCTACTTGGCCGCAAATTGCGGCCAAACACAATAAATCTGCGGCCTCAGTTGGGAATGGGGGTCTCGTGTTCTGGTGTTGTGTTCTAGACCTAGTGTGCATCCCCCAGTTTTCTCAATTTTGTCCTGAAGGCCCCGGGTCAAAAGCAGATCACAGAATGTCACATTGTCGCATTAAAACACCAATTTTGCACAATATGGAAAACCTATGGTATTTTTGTGAAACCTGAGTTGATTCTCAGTTGAGGTGACCTAACAACACTAGAATGAGCTAGGTTAACCAACTCAACTCATTCTAACCAAATTTCCACATAAAACACCATAACTAGCACTAAACTCACATTAATCACAAACCGAAGATAAACTAACACACAACTAAGCAAACTAGGAATTGGGTTTCAGAATTATACCCTACGTGATCCTAGGAAGCAGGTGAAGAAGTGAATGGGGGAAGAAGAGCTTCTGCAAGTGCTGGGGTTCCTGTTGCTGCTGTTGCTGCTGCTTGCCTCTGCTGCTGCTGCTTGCTTGTTGCTGCTGCTGCTCTCGGCTGCTGCTGCTTCTGATGATGAAGATGATGTCTGCTGCTACTGATGCTGTTGCTGAAGCTGGAGTTGCTGTTGCTGCTGTGTCTTCTTCTGCTGCTGCCGAGAGTGCTGTGAGGGTGTGTGTTGTGTGAGAGAATGAGAGTGAGAGAATGAGAAGGAAAGGGAAATGAGATCTAGCATTAGTCAACCCTTTCTCTCTTTCTCTCTCTCTCTCTCTCTTCATTAATGAAGGCATGGGCAAAGCCATCATGCCTCATAACGCACTCTCTCTCTCTCTCTCACCAAGGTCAACACTTCAAAACATAATTTAAACCCTTTTAAATTCATTTTATTTTAAAAACAACCATATACAAATAAAAACCCAAAAGCACCTAATACAATATTAAACTAGATTAGGGAATGGTTGGCTCACCATGTTGCTAATCATGGTTAAACCCCAAAAACAACCCTAGTTAACATGCACAAGTGTGTGCAAGCCTAGGAAAAATCTAATAAAATATTCATCAAATAGGATAAAATAATTAAAAACCAAATTGGTAAACCTTTTTATTAAAAACAATATATAAAAATATAATTAGCTACAAAACACATCTAAGGTGTTACAAATACTTATACCCGGTTTTTGGTTCTCAACTCCTAACTTATATTCGGTGATTATCTCAAAAGTTTCGGACCTATGTTTCAACAGGAACATATGACTGAGCCTTGAGAGATCATCAGAGAATGTTATGAAGTACAAAAAACCGGTCCTGGCATGTGTAGACAGGGGACCTTACATATATCATCTTGTATCAGTCCCAAGAGTTTACTAACTCTTTCTCTATTTCCAATAAACAGAGCTATAGTCATCTAATCTTTGTGACATGACTGGCAAGTTTCACAAGATGTAAATTCAAACAGATTTAAATATGCATCTAGAATGTAACTTAAGCTATTCGGGTCGCATTGATATGACCTTGTCTACAATACCTCAAGAAGGATTCGTTCATTTCTGAACTCTTCCTCTTGTGTGTGTTCTGTATACTAGGAACTGTAGTTTAATTTAGAACATCAATACTTTTAGATAACGTGCCTGAACCGATCAACTTTTAATATAGGAAATGTTCAAAACATTATCCAACAATACAAAATTATATCCTTTCTTTACTAATAAAGAGACTGATATGATTTTGTATACCAGGTTCGGTATCTAATAGCATTTGTTCAGAATGAATGTATTGGTAACACAGGGCGACAGTGCCCAACAGACTTGGCTGCAACACTTGCACCGTTTTCTGTCACATGAAACTTATCACCCGTTCTCAGTTCTCTACCTTTCTGTAGCCCTATGTAACGGATTATATTTATGGGATCCTGATCTGGTATCTAATACCTAGGACAAAGATGATACTGAGAAACAGTTCTTTATAATGAACACACCCGAAGGAGATGCATCATATGCACTTTCTTCGTTTGGGCGGCATGGGAATCCTGGTATTCCCCTATTTCGTGCTCGGTTTTATAACAATTATAAGTTGGAGCGGGACCAACGTTCCCCAGCTCAGTATAACAAGCGGGTTCGGTCAATACATCCTTATTATTATCTTGATTAAGGCGTGATATGGTCGCTACCTGGAGAGAGAGAGAAGAAAACACTCTACGTGCGCTCTTGCAAGATTAGATTGGTTATTTATTTTATCTAATCAGGATGGCTCCCACTGTTTTTATCAAATCACCCTTCAAACCCTAAAAGGAAAGACTTGCCGGGATTAATTACACTCTACAAGTTCACCAATCTTTCAGCCAGGCCAGTGTCGGTACTTTGAGGGAGGTTCCCCGTGCTTTCGCACGGACCTAATTACAGTAAACCTCGTTTTCCCAGAGGCATAACCCCGTTGACATCTTTCTAGACACCTACTTGATCGGCTAATTGCAAAGTGCAAAAATCTCCCAGGAGTAACAATTACTCGCAGTGGGTATTGGGATCCAACTATCATATAGAAGGTATGCAATCTCATTGCAAATTTCAACACTTGAAACTCCCGATAAAGGTTTTTACCCCTAGCACCTATGACCTTAACTATGGTCAACAAATCATAAGTACTAGTCAAGTTCTACCCGTCATTTCGTGATTAATTAGACCCACCCACATGACCCTTAACTAAGGTCAACAAAGTCACGCGACTGTCCTAACTAATCGCATCATATGCGGTGTAGGAAGACATCACTTAGCTACCGTACACTGTGCCTTGACTATGGTCAACAAACACAGCACGAATACTAAGTACTCTACTTCCTAAAATGACGGAGGGTTGCGAATGGTTTTTAAGAAAACCTTTAACGCTTTGAACTTGATCTCGTTGCGGAATCAAATAGTTTTAAAATGGAGTGTTTTTGAGGATTTTCTAGTTTTGCTAAAGGGGTCACTCCCGGTGAAGGGATCGTCGACCCTTTCCTCGTCGAATGAGGTGCGAGATATATCATATATATCACTGTGCAAAGCAGAAACTATAGAAGCAATCAAAAGACAAACCGAGGGTTGTAGCATCTGCCAATTATTGCTAAAGGAGTCACTTCCGGTGAAGGGATCTCGGTCCTTTCCTTATCGAATAAGGTACAGGATGTTCTACAAGGAACACCGCGATGCAAAGCAAGAACTGTAGCTACCTGTTTTATTTAGAAATTCGATTCCACAACATCTTTTAGGTTTATTTTCTTTCATTAATCACATTAATGAATGTCCCATCATTTAAGTCCACCAAAACATCACAGATAAATATAACGTACGCTTATGCCATCCGCATTTGCCTCGATGCCTCGTCTGCACCGTTAGGTTAAGTAACTAACGCCAGAGCGAGGCAGGGCTAGCGCGGGTGTAAAACATAGGCAACGTCTATATAATATATCATATATATAATATATAATATTTATCTGAACATATCACATGATCACATCGCAGATAACGCAGCAGAAAAATATCATATGAAATAATGGATATACTAGGACGTCCGTGTTTTAAATACTGTAGGGTTCCTAGGCACTCTAGTGAGGTCTCCCAAGCCATCAACCATGGCAATTTCAAAAATTATGGTGCCTACAAATCCTAAACTACGGATCGATAACTAGATGTCTAGGCGAACAAAGAACTAGTTAACATTTAACTAATGAGAAAACGGAAATACAACCTTTGTAGATCCGGTGCTCCACCTCCATAGCTCCGCAACGAAGTCCTCTCCGCTGTCCAAGTCAAATCCGGGCTCTAGGATCGGCTTCGTCGGAGAATGGGCAAGCTAGGTCGTCGATGTCCATGCCGAAGATGATCTACGTCGAGGCATCGCTAAATCAAGCTCACAACTTCACCAAGTCATGAAACTTGTGAAGTAAACACACTCTACTACTTGGCAAGAGGTAGAGGATGAAGAAATAGGAGTTGGGTTAACTTTAGAATTGGATTTCTCACTTGTTTGCTCAATTCACCATTGATGGAGGTGAAGCTTTTCTTTTTGAAGTCAAGCAAGAAGAAGAAGAAGCTTATGATAAGTTAAAAAGAATAAGAAAAGAAAATGAATTCTTATCATAATTTTAACTAGAGTCAAGTGTAGAGAATGAATCATGGTTAGTGGGAATGGTTAGAGTTAAGGATGAGATAAGAATGGTTGACTTAAACAAAAGCTTCATGAAGCTTCAACTAAAGAACAAAATTAGCCACCATTCATTTCTCTTTTCTTTTATTCATTTATCAAAAATAAAAAGATAATTAAATAAGATAAATGAATAATAAATAATAAACCCTAACCATTTCATTAACCAAGGTTTAATCTTTACACTTGAACCCTAGCATGACATGTATCATCAAACATGATACAATCAAGTGCACAAAAGTATATCGCATATACAATGCGCCCATCCGAGTGAGAAAATCCATCTTAAGTAAACCGATACTAGTTGATGCAAAGTAATATATCAAATATATAAATATGCATTAAATCATTAAATCAACACTTGATTCAATGACCCGGTTATGTCGAACACAACCGACTAGTATACAATATATCGGCTTATCGAATCAACGCTTGAATCGATAACTAGGTTATATCGCATACAACCATTCGATATATTTATCGCGAGAATAGAATACGGTATCACATACACGCATTATTCTCGGTCCCGCACATATCTCATATGCGCTCCTATTTCGTTTCGCTTGAGCCAGGAAACCTCTGTGTAGGACTCTAAAGACTCGTCAATACGCCGGCAGCAGATGATGATCATATCAAGCATCCACAAGCCGCAAGCGGTCTGCTAAACGTAACGGCCACCCGGGTATTGAGCGATCTGAAGATCGACGAGCAAGCCCGCTCACACTCCAGTGAATCCGACCAGTAACACTACCGTACAGTCCGGTCTGGTCGTCTGATCTGTCGCATATCTCGCCTAGGGGTGGTATACGTCAGACCCCAATAGCTCAATAAGTCGTGTCGATATGAGGTCTATAACTGTTCGAGAAACTACTGGTAACACTTACCAGTAAATCTTAGCAACCCTGGCCAGGGATTTCCTGTTATAGCCAATCGAACACAGCGCAACATCAACTCCCTATACCGGGAGAGACGAATCCCCTCCTATCGCTCATTGCCTCCATGTGACTCGGGACTGTACCCAAAAACCACCGTTTTGCACGCCCTCTTGGACGTGGTAAGATGAAAATCAAAGCACAGTGGGAACCACACAAGACTCTATGACGATCTCGGGTCAACAGACTACTCTGTACCAGTGTCACCAGAGAACTGCCATCTGACGTGAGGTATAATACCATCTGGGAGTTCTCGGCGAGTCCGTCCAGTGTACCCAGTCTCTACTGAGCACCCGTATATCATCTCTGATGTCAAACACCGATGGATATGGGATCATCCATCGCCCATCTATATGGGTCGAGAAGGTACACGCTAGTCTACTCTGGTATATCGATGCCCCGTCTCGATACACCCACGACTAGGGACTTTGAAGGATGTACTTATGGACTACCATGTCCCCACTAGTATGATCCGCATCATAGTCCAGGTAGTCAAGTACAGATCCTAAGGGCTTTACCAACATGTAACAGAGAGACAATCAGTATACACGTTAAGGTAAAGTTCAACCAGATAGCATACTATCATGTCGAGCAAGAAAGTCCTCCCTATATATGTCCCAGCATCCACTACAATATACATACTATGTACAGTAATGGCCTCTAGGGCATACATATAACTAACAATCTCCCACTTGCACTAGGGCCATCTGTAGCAGTGGTTGCAGTATCTCATACTCAACCATCCCATAAAAATCTCTCTCTGGGAACAGGCCTTTGTGAGTGGATCCGCTGTGTTGTCCTCTTAGTCTACTCTCCAAACCTCGATCACCCTGGAGATCAACCATCTCCATGATCAGGTGATACTGCCTTAGAATAAGTCTGGATCACTGATGGGACCGGCGTTCCTTGGCATAAGCCACAACTCCATTGTCTCACAATGGTAGGAACATAGTTCATCTCATGAACCAATATACACCCAAACAGTCTCTTTGGTAGCATCTTAAGTAGCGATGTATCCTGCCTTTATCGTCTAGTATGTCACGGTATCTAGCTTGGAACTCTTCCAACATACCATCCCTTTACTGAGGGTAAAGACAATGCCTGCGACTGACATTCAGTCGTCTTTATCACCCTGGAACCCTTCCAGTGATTCTCCCCAGGATCGATTGATACCATCTCACTATTACTAGTGAGAATCCTAACATCCAATTAGATCTATCTCATAGATCCAAAATCCAGGATTTAGTAGGTATCACTTTGATCCTATATGGAGAATCATTGTGATAAGCGGAGATTGATCGAGCGTAGCATAGGAAACCCCTTTCATATCAAGAGTATGTCATCCACGTACTCTACGAGGATCACCACCATACTCCCTACTACCTTTTTGTTTATACAAGGTTCATCTACCATTTTGATGATGTCAACTTCTTTGACTTCTTCATCAAAACAGATGTTCCAACTCCGCGATGCCTGCTTTATCCTATAAAGCATCTTGTACACGTTTCCGCTGCTCCCACTGTCTACGAAGCCCTCTGGCTGTGTACTTATAGACACTTTCTTCTAAACATCATTTAGAAAAGCTGTCATGACACCCAACCACCAGATATCGTCGTCATGGTATGTAGCCGTGGCAAGTAGGATCTGGATGGACTTAAGCATAGCTACTTAGAAAAGGTTTCATCATCATCCATGCCTGGTCGATGACGAAAAGCTTTAACAAGTCTAGCTTTGAAAGTCTCAACTTTTCCATCTACACCAAGTAATCTACTCAAGATATACTTGCTCCTGATGGGGATTTAACCCTTCAGATATTGCAACTAAAGTCCATACTTTGTTGGTGTATAAGGATTCCATCTCAGATCGCTAAGCATCCAGCCATTCTTACAGAGTCTTACTCTTGATGGCTAGCTCGAAACTAGTTGGGTCATCATCTCATGATGTAATCCTCGCTCCCACTGTCATAGAGAAACCGAAGTATCTCTCAGGTGGGTGAGGAACCCTACTAGATCGGCGGAGAGGCTGAGGTTCGTTGGTATCTACTGAATCCTTTGGTTGTACCAAATCATCTGCTGTAGTTTGTATAGCTGGAACCTTTCCAGTTCTACATTACAAACTTTGCCTCGAGCTTGTCCGGATTTTGCTTTCAGACATAGGCCGGTCAACCCCAAATCTTAACTAACTTAAGAAATGGGCTCTTCCCTTTCCATATCACATATGAAGTGGTAGGCAACTGATTTTATTTGAACCCTATTCAATAGGTATGCAACTTCATAAGTGCATAACTCCCAAAAGGAAATAGGTAACTCAGTAGTACTCATCATAGAGCACACCATATCAAATAGGGTGTATCTGCTCCGCCCCGATATACCATCGTGCTATGGTGTATACGGAGGAGTAATTCTGAGAGAGAATCTCATTCTCCTTTAGAATAGTTCAGGAATTTCCGTGCTCAAGTATTCTCCTCCTTGATCACATCAAAGGACATAATACTTATACCCGTATTTTGGTTCTCTACTTCTTACTTATATTCTGTGAATATCTCAAAAGGTTCGGACTTGTGTTTCAACAGGAACATATGACTGAATCTTGAGAGATTATCAGAGAATATAACGAAGTATAAAGAACCAGTCCTGGCATGTGTAGACAGGGGACCTACATACATCAACATGTATTATCCCAAGAGTTTACTAACTCTTTCTCTGTTTCTTAGTAAACAGGGCTATGGTCATCTTATCTTTGTGACATGATTGGCGAGTTGCACAAGATGTAAATTCAAACTGATTTAAATATACATCTAAATGTAACTTCAGCCAGTCGGATCGCATTGATCTGACCTAGTCTACAATACCTCAAGAAGAATTTGTTCATTTCTGAACTCTTCCTCTTGTGTGTGTTTCATATACTAAGAACTGTAGTTTGATTTAGAACATCAATGCTTTTAGATAACGTGCCTGAACCGATCAACTTTTGATATAGGAAATGTTCAAAACATTATCCAACTATACAAAATTTTACCGTTTCTTTACTGATAAAGAGACAGATACGATTTTGTATATCAGGTTCGGTATCTAATAACATTCGTTCAGAATCAATGTACTGTAATACAGGGTGACAGTGACCGACAGACTTGGCTGCAACACTTGCCCCGTTTTCTGCCTCATGAAACTTATCACCCGTTCTCAGTTCTCTACCTTTCTTTTGCCCTATGTATCTGATTACATATCTGGGATCCTGATCCGGTATCATATACCCAGGACGTAAAGGATACTGAGAAACAGTTCTGTATAATGAACACACCCGAAGATGATGCATCAGCATGCACTCTCTTCGTTTGGGCGGCACGGGAAATCTGGTATTCCCCAATTTCCTGCTCTGTCTTATAATAATTATAAGTTGGAGCGGGACCAATGTGCCCCAGCTCAGTATAACAAGCGGGTTCGGTCAAATATCCGTATTATTATCTTGATTAAGGCGTGATATGGTCGCTACCTGGAGAGAGAGAGAAGAAAACACTCAGCGTGCGCTCTTTCAAGAATAGATTGGTTATTATTTTATCTAATCAGGATGGCTCCCACTGCTTTTTATCAAATCTTCCTTCAAACCCTAAAAGGAAAGACTAGCCGGGATTAATTACACACTACAAGTTCGCCAATCTTTCAGCCAGGCCAGTGTCGGTACTTTGAGGGAGGTCCCCCGTGCTTTCGCACGAACCTAATTAATGTAAACCTCATTATCCCAGAGGCGTAACCCCGTTGACACCTTTCAAGACACCTACTTGATCGGCTAATTGTAATGTATAAAACTCTCCCAGGAGTAACTCTTACTCGCAGCGGGTATCGGGATCCAACTATCTCATAGAAGGTATGCAATCTCATTGCAAATCTCAACACTTGAAATTCCCGATAATATTTTGCCCCTAGCTCGCTATGACCTTGACGAATGCCAAACAACCCATAGTCCACTAGTCAAGTTCAACCCGTACATTACTTGATCGAATTAAACCCACCCGCACGACCCTTGACGAATGCCAAACAACGCCGTACGAATACCCTAATCCAATCTGCATCATATGCATAAGCAGATAAATACTAATTAGCTACCGCACACTACGCCTTGACGAATGCCAAACTACCGTAGCACGAATACTAATTAGTACTTATCTGTAATGACGGAGGGCTACGACAGGTTTTTCTGAAAACCTATTGCGTAATGAACTTGATATCGTTGTAGGATCGAATGAATTTTGAAATGGAGTGCTTTTGAGGCTTTTCTAGTTTTGCTAAAGGAGTCACTCCCGGTGAAGGGATCGTCGGTCCTTTCCTCGTCGAATGAGGTGCGGGATATATCATATATATCACTGTGCAAAGCAGAACTCTTAAAAGCAATCAAAAGTCAAACCGAGTGTGTAGCATCTGCCAGTTATTGCTAAAGGAGTCACTCCCGGTGAAGGGATCTCGGTCCTTTCCTTATCGAATAAGGTGCAGGATATATCACATATACCGCTGTGCAAAGCAAGAACTGTAGCTACCTGTTTTATTTTGAAATTCGATTCTACAACATCTTAGGTTTCTTTTATTTCATTAATCACATTAATGAAGTCCCATCATTTAAGTACCTAAACATCACAGATAAATACGACGTACACTTATGCCATCCGCATTCGCCTCGATGTCCCCTCGTGCACCGTTAGGTTAGGTAACTAACGACAGAGCAGGGCAGGGCTAGCGCGGGTGTAAAACATAAGCAACGTCTATATAATATATCATATATACTATATAATGTATCTATCACAGAACATCACATGATCACATCACAGATATCGCAGCAGAAGAAACATATGAAATATTGGATATACTAGGACGTCCGTGTTTTCAATACGAGCCAGTATAAAACACGGATTCCACGGTCGTGATGAATAGCCAAACCCACACCCCTAGACCCCTACGAGAGCGGCAAGCAACCCTACCAATTCTAGAGTTAGGAGACCCGGCCTCGACTCCTCGAGTTGGTCTCCCACTGGACTCCAGAACCCGGTTACTTGTGCCCTCCTCCTTGGGTCTATCCTAGTGCGGAAAAGTAAATAATATACAAAGGGTGACAACTTCCGCAACCTGGAAGCGCCCCAATAAAAGAATATTACATACAAGTTTTTACATGAATGAAAATGAAAAACACTCATCTCACATAAAAACCCCCGGCTATTCAAACACGACGATCCAATATAACATATCCAGCAACACATAACATCACATGTCATCAACGTAAGTAAATATGCCCATCCCAATTGTCGTTGACATATAGCAACGAAACCGGTGATATCACATATTACACTTACGGTCACAGAAAAGAAAGTGTAAAACTACAACAGTTGGAATCCGCAACCTCCTCAGACATCGCATGCCTGACCAAATGAAATACTTAGACATCGCATGCCTAACAATTATAAACCCCGCATTTTAGTCTCTTTATCGAAAACACTTTTCAATATCGAGTCGAGTAATTCAACAAGATTCCCGACATCCTGATCGAATGCACATCGCAAACTTCAGTAGACGGCCGCACCCCTGATACCGTCGACGAAGTGCACCAAGGCGGAACACCGCTACCGCGAGCACCCGAACGGATGCTTTCGGCGACGGGGTTCTCCTACAGTCACTTGGTCGGGGCTATGGAGCGAGGCTGTCTATTAAGTTTACCCGGCGAGTATCCGCGTACGCTACGTGATTGCGACGGACTTTTGATCACATCAAAATTCCGTGGCAACCGATCAAGTGAGACTAAACTGCTATGTTTATAACATTCATTCAGTTATCTCATAACTATTTGTGAATTCCAATTATTGTATCCCATTCCAGATAAATAGAAAATGTTAAACTTTCCGATCGAACATTCTAACACCCAAGTTTTCCCGATACAGATCAACACATGAAACTAGTCTAACAACATTCAGTTCGTACCTCAGTACCAACGGTCCAGCCGTAGAAGGGTCAAGCCAACGCCTCACATGTGGCACGCCGTACTGCCCCAAACCCGAAGGTTCAAAGGGCAGTTCAAGACGGTCACATAATCGAGTTAAGGTTTGTGTCTTCTAGAGGGACCATCGCGTTACTTGCACTACGTAGAACGTCGTCAAACTACGGAAAAATCCAACACTTGGAAATTTCCCGACAGGGGAAAAATTGGGTATTTATATCCGGTCGAACTTTTTAACATATTCTAAAATTTATCCGGAAAGCCACACAGACAAAATTTGATACTCCGATCGAAACACCGAATCCCCAAATTAATCCCAGAAAATTTAACTCTGTAAAATATATTAAAAATTCCCAGGAAAACCAGCAATAATATATAAGAATTACTGTGCATAAAGTGATGCACAAAACTCCAAACAGGCCGCGGAACCGCCGCCTCATCCTACTGTGAGGCCGCGGATCCGCGCTAAGATCAATGAATCAGTCACCTGAATTTGTACAGTAATTCTTATAATTATTTATTGAATTTTTTAGGCATTTTTAATACACAAAAATCCAGAAATACAGAAAACGTCCAGAGAGCTAATTTTTGGGTCGAGTTTCGGTTCGATCGGACTTCAGATTCCGTCTAAACTTCGCCTAAGGCTCTAGCTAGTCTCTGATACCACTGTAGGGTTCCTAGGCACTCTAGTGAGGTCTCCCAAGCCATCAACCATGGCAATTTCAAAAATTATGGTGCCTACAAACCCTAAACTACGGATCGATAACTAGATGTCTAGGCGAACAAAGAACTAGTTAACATTTAACTAATGAGAAAACGGAAATACAACCTTTGTAGATCCGGTGCTCCACCTCCATAGCTCCGCAACGAAGTCCTCTCCGCTGTCCAAGTCAAATCCGGGCTCTAGGATCGGCTTCGTCGGAGAATGGGCAAGCTAGGTCGTCGATGTCCATGCCATGATGATCTACGTCGAGGCATCGCTAAATCAAGCTCACAACTTCACCAAGTCATGAAACTTGTGAAGTAAACACACTCTACTACTTGGCAAGAGGTAGAGGATGAAGAAATAGGAGTTGGGTTAACTTTAGAATTGGATTTCTCACTTGTTTGCTCAATTCACCATTGATGGAGGTGAAGCTTTTCTTCTTGAAGTCAAGCAAGAAGAAGAAGAAGCTTATGATAAGTTAAAAAGAATAAGAAAAGAAAATGAATTCTTATCATAATTTTAACTAGAGTCAAGTGTAGAGAATGAATCATGGTTAGTGGGAATGGTTAGGGTTAAGGATGAGATAAGAATGGTTGACTTGAACAAAGCTTCATGAAGCTTCAACTAAAGAACAAAATTAGCCACCATTATTTTCTCTTTTCTTTTATTCATTTATCAAAAATAAAAAGATAATTAAATAAGATAAATGAATAATAAATAATAAACCCTAACCATTTCATTAACCAAGGTTTAATCTTTACACTTGAACCCTAGCATGACATGTATCATCAAACATGATACAATCAAGTGCACAAAAGTATATCGCATATACAATGCGCCCATCCGAGTGAGAAAATCCATCTTAAGTAAACCGATACTAGTTGATGCAAAGTAATATATCAAATATATAAATATGCATTAAATCATTAAATCAACACTTGATTCAATGACCCGGTTATGTCGAACACAACCGACTAGTATACAATATATCGGCTTATCGAATCAACGCTTGAATCGATAACTAGGTTATATCGCATACAACCATTCGATATATTTATCGCGAGAATAGAATACGGTATCACATACACGCATTATTCTCGGTCCCGCACATATCTCATATGCGCTCCTATTTCGTTTCGCTTGAGCCAGGAAACCTCTGTGTAGGACTCTAAAGACTCGTCAATACGCCGGCAGCAGATGATGATCATATCAAGCATCCACAAGCCGCAAGCGGTCTGCTAAACGTAACGGCCACCCGGGTATTGAGCGATCTGAAGATCGACGAGCAAGCCCGCTCACACTCCAGTGAATCCGACCAGTAACACTACCGTACAGTCCGGTCTGGTCGTCTGATCTGTCGCATATCTCGCCTAGGGGTGGTATACGTCAGACCCCAATAGCTCAATAAGTCGTGTCGATATGAGGTCTATAACTGTTCGAGAAACTACTGGTAACACTTACCAGTAAATCTCAGCAACCCTGGCCAGGGATTTCCTGTTATAGCCAATCGAACACAGCGCAACATCAACTCCCTATACCGGGAGAGACGAATCCCCTCCTATCACTCATTGCCTCCATGTGACTCGGGACTGTACCCAAAAACCACCGTTTTGCACGCCCTCTTGGACGTGGTAAGATGGAAATCAAAGCACAGTGGGAACCACACAAGACTCTATGACGAGCTCGGGTCAACAGACTACTCTGTACCAGTGTCACCAGAGAACTGCCATCTGACGTGGGGTATAATACCATCTGGGAGTTCTCGGCGAGTCCGTCCAGTGTACCCAGTCTCTACTGAGCACCCGTATATCATCTCTGATGTCAAACACCGATGGATATGGGATCATCCATCGCCTATCTATATGGGTCGAGAAGGTACACGCTAGTCTACTCTGGTATATCGATGCCCCGTCTCGATACACCCACGACTAGGGACTTTGAAGGATGTACTTATGGACTACCATGTCCCCACTAGTATGATCCGCATCATAGTCCAGGTAGTCAAGTACAGATCCTAAGGGCTTTACCAACATGTAACAGAGAGACAATCAGTATACACGTTAAGGTAAAGTTCAACCAGATAGCATACTATCATGTCGAGCAAGAAAGTCCTCCCTATATATGTCCCAGCATCCACTACAATATACATCCTATGTACAGTAATGGCCTCTAGGGCATACATATAACTAACAAATACGAGCCAGTATAAAACACGGATTCCACGGTTGTGATGAATAGCCAATCCCACACCCCTAGACCCCTACGAGAGCGGCAAGCAACCCTACCAATTCTAGGGTTAGGAGACCCGGACTCGACTCCTCGAGATGGTCTCCCACTGGACCCTAGAACCCGGTTACATGTGCTCCCCTCCTTGGGTCTATCCTAATGCGGTAAAGTAAATAATATACATCAACGGTGACATCTTCCGCAACCTAGAAGTGCCCCAATAAAGGAATATTACATACAAGTTTTTACATGAATGAAAATGAAAAACACTCATCTCACATAAAAAACCCCGGCTATTCAAAACGCGACGATCCAATATAACATATCCAGCAACACATAACATCTCATGTCATCAACGTAAGTAAATATGCGCATCCCAATTGTCATTGACATATAGCAACGAAATCGGCGATATCACATATTACACTTACGGTCACAGAAAAGAAAGTGTAAAAGTACAACAGTTGGAATCCGCAACCTCCTTAGACATCACATGCCTAATCAAATGAATTACTTAGACATCGCATGTATAACAATTATAAACCCCGAATTTTAGTCTCATCATCGAAAACTCTTTTCAGTATCTAGTCGGGCAATTCAACAAGATTCCCGACAAGTGATCGAATGCTCGTTGCAAACTTTAGTAGACGGCCGCACCCCCGATGCCGTCGACGAAGTGCACCAAGGCGGAACACCGCTGCCGCGAGCACCCGAACGGATGCTTTTGGCGACGGGGTTCTCCTACAGTCACTTGGTCGGGGCTATGGTGTGTAGCTGTCTATTAAGTTTACCCGGCGAGTATCCGCGTACGCTACGTGATTGCGACGGACTTTTGATCACATCAAAATTCCGTGGCAACCGATCAAGTAAGACTAAACTGCTATGTTTATAACATTCATATAAGTTATCTCATAACTACTTGTGAATTCCAAATATTGTATCACATTCCAGATAAACAGAAAATGTTAAACTTTCCGATCGAACAGTCAAACACCCAAGTTTTCCCGAAACAGCTCAACACATGAAATAAGTTAAATAAAACATTCACTTCATGCCTCAGTACCAACGGTCCAGCCGTAGAAGGGTCAAGCCAACGCCTCACATGTGGCACGCCGTACTGCCCCAAACCCTAAGGTTCAAAGGGCAGTTCAAGACGGTCACATAATCGAGTTAAGGTTTGTTGTCTTCTAGAGGGTCCATCGCGTTACTTGCACTACATAGAACGTATTTAAACCACGGAAAAATCCAACACTTGGAAATTTTCCGGCAGGGGAAAAATTGGGTATTTATATCCAGTCAAACTTTTTAACATTTTCTAAATTACCCGGAAAAACACATAGACAAAATTAGACAATCCGATCGAATATACGAATTCCCAATACAACCCAGAAAACTCAACTCCTGAGTGCAATTTAAAAATTCCCAGAAAACTCAGCAACTAAATAAAGAAATTACTGTGCAAAATTCACAACACAATGGTGCTGTATGGCCGCGGAACCGCCACACGAGCCATGCTCGTGCCGCGTTTCCGCGGCTCTTTTGTGGAATCAAACGCACGTGCTGCACAGTTTTTCTTAGAAAACCCTGCTGAATTTTTCTGCATATTTTTAATTGAAAAAATCCCAGTTTTGAAAAAATGTACAGAGAAGGGTTTTAAACTAGGGTTTCGGGTTCGATCGGACTTCTAACTTCGTTTAGACTTCGCCTAAGGCTCTAGCTAGGCTCTGATACCACTGTAGGGTTCCTAGGCACAAACATGAGGTTCTACAAGTGATCAAACATGTCCAATTCAAAAAATTTCTATGTGCCGAGAAACCCTAATCGAGATCGATACAAGAGGTAAGGCGAAAGAAGCAAGTAAACAACTTTATTGCTAAATGAAAGAGACTACAACCTTTGTAGATCCGGTCCTCCACCTCCTTGGCTCCGTGTTGACGTCCCTCCGCTGCGATCATCGGATCCCGGACTCTAGCGATGGTTTCGTCGAAGAAATGATCGGGCTAGGTCGTCGACTTCGATGCCGAAGATGATCTACATCGAGGCAACTCAAGCTCAAGCTCCACCTTCACCAAGTCATAAAACTTGTGAAGAAAACACCATAGACTACATGGCAAGTGGTAGAGGATGAAGAAATAAGAAGTGGGTTCATTTTGGATTTGGATTTCTCACTTGAAATCATCACTTGGAAATTTTCAAGAGAACTTTCTTCTCTTCATCAAGAGGAAGAAGAAGAAAAGAAAAAGCGTTATTAAAAAATAAAATCCAAGTGATTCTTATCATTTTTGCAACCATGGTTGAGTGTAGAGAATAAACTAGGGTTTAGTTAAATGGTTAGGTTAAGGGATAAAGACAAAGTGGTCACTTTGTCAAAGAAGCATGAAGCATCAAGAAACTTCATGCAAAAAACAAAAGGATCCATTTAGTTTTATCTCTTAACCAAAATAAATAGATAAATAAATAAAGCAATGGAAACCCAAACCATTAACTAAACATGGTTTATAGCATACACACACAGCCAAGGTTGCATGTATCATCAAACATGATACAAACTAGTGCGCAAAATTATATCATTTATACAATGTGCACAACAAGTGAGAAAATCCATCTTAAATGAACCAATACTAGTTAATGTAAAGTAACATATCAAATATATAATTATACATTAAATCATTAAATCAACACTCGATTTAACGATCCGGTCATATCGCATATGACCGACTAATATCCAATGTATCGACTTATCGAATCAATCCTCGATTCGATAACTAGGTTATATCGCATACAACCAATCGATACATTCATCACGAGAATAGAATACAGTATCACATACACGCATTATTCTCGGTCTCGCACATATCTCATATGCTCTCCTATTTTGTTTCGCTTGAGCCAGGAAACCTCTGTGTAGGACTCAAAAGACTCGTCAATACACCGGCAGCAGGTGATGATCATATCAAACACACACAAGCCGCAAGCGTTCTGCTAAACGTAACGGCCACCCGGGTATTGAGCCATCAGAAGATCAACAAGCAAGCCCGCTCACACTCCTGTGAATCCAACCAGCAACACTTACTGTACAGTCCGGTCTGTTCGTCTGATATGTCGCATATCTCGCCTAGGAGTGGTAAACGTCAGACCCCAGTAGCTTGATAAGTCATGCCGATATAAGGTCTATAACATAGCATGAAACTACTGATAACACTTACCGGAAGATCACCGCAACCCTGGCCAGGGATTTCCAGTTATGGCCAGTCGTGCATAGCGCAACATCAACCCCCAATACCGGGAGAGACGAATCCCCTCCTATCGCTCATTGCCTCCATGTGAATCGGGACTGTACCCAAAAACCACCTGTTTGCACGACTCAGTAGAGCCTTGGTAGGGTGGAAATCAAAGCACAGTGGGAGACACACAAGACTCTATGACGATCTCGGGTTAACAGACTAAGCTGTAGCAGTGTCACCAGAGAACTGCCATGAGGTATAATACCATCTGGGAGTTCTCGGCGAGTCCGTTCAGTGTACCCAGTCTCCACTGAGCACCCGCATACCATCTCTGATGTCAAACACCAATGGATATGGGATCATCCATCGCCCATCACATGGGTCGAGAAGATATGCGCTAGTCTACTGTGGAATATCGATGCCCCGTCTCGATATTCCCATGAATAGGAACATTGAAGGATGTACTCGTGGACTACCCAGGCCCCACTAGTATGATCTGCATCATAGTCCTGAAAGTCGAGTACACATCCTAAGGGCTTTATCAACATGTAACAGAGAGACGGAAAGTATATATGTTAAGATAAAGAGCAACCAGATAGCGTACTATCATGTCGAGCAAGAAAGTCCTACCTATATATGTCCCAGCATCCACTACAATATACATCCAATGTACAGTAATGGCCTTTAGGGCATACATAAAACTAACAGAACCTTAGGGTTTGAGGCAGTACGGCGTGCCACATGTGAGGCGTTGGCTTGACCTTTCTACGGCTGGACCGTTGCTACTGTGACGTATTCTGGAATTTTTGAACTCCGCTCAAGTGTTGAGCTATTTAGGAAATCTTGGGTATTTGATTATTCGATCGGAAAGTTTAATACTGTCTATTTATCTGGAATGTGATACAATATGTGGAATTCACACAGTTAGGTATGAAATGCGAAGTATGTGATATTTCGGATTTACGATGTATAAAGTCACTGTGGATTCTAAATGTTGTAGTTTTACACTTTCTTTTCTGTGACCGTTAGTGTAATATTAGATATCGCCGGTTTCGTTGCTATATGTCAACGACAATTGGGATACTCATATTTACTTACGTTGATGATATGTGATGTTATGTGTTGCTGGATATGTTATATTGGATCGTCGCGTTCTGAATAGCCGGGGGTTTTATGTGAGATGAGAGTTTTTATTTTCATTCATGTAAAATAAAATGTATGTAATATTCTTTTATTGGGGCTCTTCCGGGATGAGGTTGATGTCAGCTTTTGTATATTATTTACTTTTCCGCACTAGGATAGACCCAAGGAGGAGCGCACAAGTAACCGGGTTCTGGAGTCCAGAGGGAGACCAACTCGAGGAGTCGAGTCCGGGTCTCCTAACTCAAGAATTTGAAGGGTTGCTTGCCGCTCTCATAGGGGTCTAGGGGTGTGGGTTTAGCTATTTATCGCGACCGTGGAATCTATGTTTTATACAGGCTCAAAATAAAACACGGACGTCCTAGTATATCCAATGTTTCATATGTTTCTTCTGCTGCGATATCTGTGATGTGCTGTGATAAATACTGTATATAGTATATATGATATATTATATAGACGTTACTTATGTTTTACACCCGCGCTAGCCCTGCCTTGCTCTGCCGTTAGTTACCTAACCTAACGGTGTACGAGGGGACATCGAGGCGAATGCGGATGGCATATGTGTACGTTGTATTTATCTGTGATGTTTAGGTGAATTAAATGATGGGACTTCTTTAATGTGATTAATGAAAGAGAAGAAACCTAAAAGATATTGTAGAATCAAATTTTCAAATAAAAGGGTAGCTACAGTTTTTCTTTGCATAGTGGTATATATGATATACCCTGCACCTTATTCGATGGGGAAAGAGCCGAGATCCCTTCACCGGGAGTGACCACTTTAGCAAAACTGGCAGATGCTACAACACACGGTTTGACTTTTGACTGCTTTTGGAGTTTTGATTTGCATAGCGATATATATGATATATCCTGCACCTTATCCGATGAGGAAAGAGCCGAGATCCCTTCACCGGGTGTGAACTCTTTAGCAAAACTAATAAAAGCCTCAAAATCACTCCATTTCAAAATTCACTAGATTCTACAACGATATCAAGTTCATTACGCAATAGGTTTTCAGAAAAACCTGTCTTAGCCCTCCGTCATTTAAGATAAGTCCTACTTAGTATTCGTGCTACGTTTGTTGGCCTGCATCAAGGCGTAGTGTGCGGTAGCTAACTAGTATTTATCTAGTTATGCATATGAAGCAGATTGGATTAGGGTAGTCGTGCGACTTTGTTGGCCTGCGTCAAGGGTCGTACAGGTGGGTTTAATTCATTCAAGAAATGACGGGTTGAACTTGACTAGCGCATTATGGTTTGTTGGCCTGCGTCAAGGTCATGGGACGCTAGGGGCAAAATATTTTCGGGAATTTCAAGTGTTGAAATTTGTAATGAGATTGCATACCTTCTATGAGATAGTTGGATCCCGATACCCACTGCGAGTAATTGTTACTCCTGGAAGAATTTTACACAAGATAATTAGCCAATCAAGTAGGTGTCTAGAAAGGTGTCAACGGGGTTACGCTTCTGGGAAAACGAGATTTACTTTAATTAGGTTCGTGCGATAGCACGGGGAACCTCCCTCAAAGTACCGACACTGGCCAGGTTGAAAGATTGGCGAAGTTGTAGAGTGTAATTAATCCCGGCTAGACTTTCCTTTTAGGGTTTGAAGGAAGATTTGATAAAAACAGTGGGAGCCATCCTGATTAGATAAAATAATAACCAATCTGATCTTGCAAAAGCATACGCTAAAGTATTTTCTTCTCTCTCTCTCCAGGTAGCGACCATATCATGCCTTAATCAAGATAATAATATGGATGTATTGACCGAACCCGCATGTTATACTGTGCTGGGGAATGTTGGTTCCGTTCTTTCTTATAAGAGTTATAAGACTGAACATGATAAAGGGGAATACCAGGATTCCCATGCCACCCGATTGAAGAAAGTACTGGTTGATGCATTTTCTTCGGGTGTGTTCGTTACAAAGAACTGTTTCTCCATTTCCTCTACGTCCTGAGTATTAGATACCGGGTCAGGATCCCATATATGTAATCAGTTACATGGGCTTAGGAAAGGTAGAGAACTTGGAGAAGGTGATAAAGACATAAGGGTTGGAAATGGTGCAATTGTTGCAGCTAAAACCGTCGGGGAATATCACCTTGTATTGCCAACTGGTAATACATTGATTCTGAATGAATGCTATTTCATGCCGAACCTGATATGCAACATTATATCGGTTTCTTTGTTGAGTAAACAGGGATATAATTTTGTATTACAGGATAATGTTATGAATATTTTCCTAAACCAAAATTTGGTTGGATCAGGCACGATGTGCAATGGCATTTATGTTCTAAATCAATAAACAGTTCTAAGCATAACAAACACATACAAGAGGAAGAGTTCAGAAATGAACGAATCCTTCTTGTGGCATTGTAGACTGGGTCACATCAATGTGACACGACTAGCTAAGTTGCATAAGGATGGATATTTAAATCCGTTTGAATTTTCATCTTATGACACTTGCCAGTCATGTCTCAAAGGCAAGATGACCAAAACTCCGTTTACGGGACACGGAGAGAGAGTTACGGAACTCTTGGGACTGGTACATAGTGATTTATGCGGCCCATGTCTACACATGCCAGGAATGGTTCTGCGTACTTCATTACATTCACTGACAATCTCTCTAGATTCGGATATTTGTTCCTGATGAAACACAAATCAGAAGCTTTTGAGAAATTTAGAGAATATAAACAAGAAGTCGAAAACAAAACCGGAAAAAGTTTTAAAATCCTTCGATCTGATCGAGGAGGAGAATACTTAGCAATGAATTCCTGGACTTCCTAAAAGAGAATGGGATTCTCTCTCAGCTAACTCCTCCATATACAGCACAGCACAACGGTGTATCGGAACGGAGGAACCGCACCCTATTAGATATGGTGCGCTCTATGATGAGCACAGCTGAGTTATCTATTTTCTTCTTGGGGTATGCACTGGAAACAGCAGCAGACCTATTGAATATGGTTCCCACCAAATCTGTGCCAACCACTCCATATGAGATATGGAAAGAAAAGAGTCCATGTCATAATTATGTTAAGATATGGGGTTGTCCGGCCTATGTAAAAACGCAAAATCCGGACAAACTCGCGGCAATGTCCATTCTGTGTAAGTTTATTGGATATCCCAAACATTCGCGCGGGTATATCTTCTACCAAATTGAGGAACAAAAAGTGTTTGTTTCTCGACATGCCACCTTTTTAGAAAAGTAATTTCTTGAAAAAGAGATTAGTGGCATGGAGGTAGAACTGGAAGAGGTTCCAGCAATACTGACTACGATAGAAGATTTGGTTGAACCGGAGGATTCAGTAGTTCCCAACGAACCTCAGCCTCTTCGCCGATCATGTAGGGTTCCTCACCCACCTGAGAGATACTACGGTTTTCTCATGGATGGTGGCAGCGAGGATTGCATCATGGTTGACGATGACCCAACTAGCTTCGAGCAGGCCATCACAATTGGGGACTCAGTGAAATGGCTGGATGCAATGCGGTCCGAGATGGAATCCATGTACACCAACAAAGTATGGACTTTGGAAGATGCTCCTGAAGGGGTAAAACCCATTGGGAGCAAGTGGATCTTCAAGAAAAAACTTGGTGTAGCTAGACTTTCAAAGCTAGACTTGTTGCAAAAGGTTTTCGTCAAAGTCCAGGTGTGGACTATGACGAAACCTTTTCTCCAGTGGCTATGCTTAAGTCCATCCGGATCATGCTTGCCATCGCTGCATATCATGACTACGAAATCTGGCAAATGGATGTTAAGACCGCCTTTCTAAACGGTGATTTAGATGAGTGTGTGCACATGACTCAGCCAGAGGGCTTCGTAGATAGTGGGAGCAGCGGGAAGGTGTGCAAGCTGCTTAAATCCATTTATGGATTAAAGCAAGCATCGCGGAGTTGGAACATCTGCTTTGACGTCGTTATCAAAGAGTTTGATTTCTTCAAAAACGTAGATGAACCTTGTATCTACAAGAAGGTGGCAGAGAGTAAGGTTGTCTTCCTCGTATTGTACGTGGACGACATACTCTTGATAGGAAATGACATTCCTATGCTGCAATCGGTCATGCTCTTCTTATCACAGAGATTCTCAATGAAAGATCTAGGTGATGCCTCCTGCATACTGGGAATTATGATCTATAGAGATAGATAAAAAAGGATATTGGGATTGTACCAATCCAGGTACATTGACACCATACTAAAGAGGTTTATTATGGAAGAATCCAAGAGTGGGAACTTACCCACGATCTCTGGAGTCACTCTCTCCAAAGAGATGTCTCCCAAGACTGATTTGGAGAGAGCTCGCATGCAAGGGATACCCTATGCTTCGGCTGTAGGCTCTATCTTGTACGCTATGCTTTGTATCAGACTCGTTGTAGCATACTCACTAAGTGTAGTGAGTAGGTATCAAGCTGATCTTGGAGAGATTCGCTGCACAGCTGTGAAGAGCATTCTCAAGTACTTGCGAAGGACTAAAGAGATTCTCTTGGTGTATGGTAACGGAGAACTCCAAGTGGAGTCCTTTACTGATTCGAGCTTCCATGGTGATAAGGACGACTCTAAGTCGCAGTCGGGATTTGTCTTTACCCTTTACGGAGAGGCGGTTAGCTGGAAGAGTTCCAAGCAGGAAACCATGGCAGACTCGACGATGGAGGCTGAATACATCGCTGCCAACGATGCTGCCAAAGAGGCTGTCTGGATCAAGAAGTTCATTACTGAACTTGGTGTGGTTCCATCCATTGGGCATCAAATACCTTTGTATTGCGATAACAATGGAGCGGTGGCTTTGGCCAACGAACCCAGGTCCCATCAGCGATCCAGGCATATTCTGAGGCGGTATCACCTGATCCGGGAAATAGTAGATCGCCGGGAGATCGAGGTTAGGAGGGTTGACACGAAGAACAACATAGCGGATCCACTCACGAAGGCCATTCCCCAGATACAGTTTGAGAGACTCTTCGGGATGCTTGGTATGCGATACTACAGCAGCTGGCCCTAGTGCAAGTGGGAGATTGTTAGTTGTATGTATGCCCTAGAGGCCAGTATTGTACAGATGATGTATATTATATTGGATGCTTGGACATATGTACAGAGGACTTTCTTGCTCGATATGATAGTATGCTATCTGGTTGCTCTTTATCTTAACATGTATACTTGTCTCTTTATACTGTCTTATAGTTACATGTTGGTAAAGCCCTTAGGATGTGTACTTGACTACCTGGACTATGATGTGGATCATACTAGTGGGGACATGGTAGTCCATAAGTACATCCTTCAAGGACCCTAGTCGTGGGTGTATCGAGATAGGGTATCGATATACCAGTGTAGACTAGCGTATACGCTTCTCGACCCTTAAGATGGGCGATGGATGATCCCATATCCATTGGTGTTTGACATCAGAGATGGTATACGGGTGCTCAGTGGAGACTGGGTACACTGGACGGACTCGCCGAGAACTCCCAGATGGTATTATACCTCACGTCAGATGGCAGTTCTCAGTGACACTTGTGTAGGTTAGTCTGTAGACCCGAGATCGTCATAGAGTCTTGTGTGATTCCCACTGTGCTTTGATTTCCACCTTACCACGTCCATGAGGGTATGCAAAACGGTGATTTTTGGGTACAGTCCCGAGTCACATGGAGGCAATGAGCGATAGGAGGGGTTTCGTCTCTCCCGGTATTGGGGGTTAATGTTGCGCTGTGCTTGATTGGCCATAACAGGGAAGTCCCTGGCCAGGGCTGATTTAGAGATTTACTGGTAAGTGTTACCAGTAGTTTCTCGACCCGTTATGAGTCTCACATCGGCACGACTTATGGGTTATTGTGGTCTGACGTTTTCCACCCCTAGACTTGATATGCGACATATCAGACGAGTAGACCGGACTGTATGGGATGTGTTACCGGCAGGCTTTTAGAGGAGTTGGAGCGGGCTTGCTTGCTGATCTTCAGATCGCTCAATACCCGGGTAGCCGTTACGTCCAACTAGTACCGCTGACGGCTTGTGGGTGCTTGATGTGATCATCACCTACTGCCGGCGTATTGACGGGTCTTTAGAGTCCTACACAGAGGTTTTACTGGCTCAGGAAAAACGAAATAGGAGCGCATATGTGATATGTGCGAGGCCGAGAATAATGCGTGTATGTGATACCTTATTCTATTCTCGCGACTTTTTGTATCGGTCGGTGATTAGTCGAAAATATTGTATTTTTAACACGGCAATTTCCCTATCATTTGCACTCATTTAGAAGTGTACGGTATTCATATTTCACATATTAGCAAAACTGTCGCAAAATATCAGATTGCATGCATTAGACTCTTAAACCGGCATTTCTAGGGAAATTGACTGCATTTCATGGCATCGCATCATCTCTATATTGCGCAACACTTGTTTTAAGATTTGTGCAGGAAAATCCAGAAGAAAGACCAAGAATTTATACGGTACCGATCAAACATTACGCCAACTCAATGATTTCAGTTCTGGTATCAACCAAAAGGGACAAATAAAATTCAACATATCAGATAAAGACCCAAATAGCAGCCCAAGACCACATCAGAAATATGCAGCCCCAAGGAGCTTATGTGGCCGCGGAACCGCGGCCTAAGCCACCTTGTGCCGCGGTTCTGCGGCCGTCTTGCCACGTCATCCACCAAATTTTGCTGCACAATGCTTCACTCAGGGACCACATTCAGCTCATATACTTCAAGTTCCAGAAAGCCCCAGATACTTCTGCCAGATCAGCAAGCTTTGGGATCAACACTAAACTAGCCTTGTATTCTAGAAACTTCTCCCTAAACCTTAGCTTAAACCCTAAGCTAACTCCTAACAAACTCCTTCTAGAAGGCTCAACAAACTTTTGGAGAGAATTGTAATTTCAAACGTAGACCTAGGGTTTGGGAGATCTATAAATAAGACCCTAGGCTCACTTGTAAACCATCATGGAAAAATCCCTCCATTAGTTCATTTTAGTAGCCAATCTAAATCCATTCACTCTCTTTCTTCCTCTTCTTCCACAAGTCTAGTAAGAGGACCTGTGTGAAACCCTAACCTTAATTCCAATCAAAAGCCAAGATCTCGAATACCCATCAAGCAAGAAGCCTTGCAACCTTTTATGAGCCGAGCCGATCTTCAACAGAGCAAGTGGTCCAAGCCGATCAGCGACTCACGGAGCCGAGCAACGCCAATTCGACAATTTAGTTCTTCCTCTTGTAGTTCTTGAGCGACTGTAATCAAATTGTTGATATAAATAAAAGGTGATATTCTTTTATCTTGTTTTCTTTAAATTCTTTCATCATGATATCTTTTCAATTCTTGAATACTTTCTGTGTGATGATGTTTGAGTAATACTCCGCTCGTCGAGGAGTCGAGACGATCAATAGAATGATGATGTAATATATCTTAAATCGATTCTTGAATCCTACGAGTTTTGTAAACCCTAGCAAGTTCAAGAATCGATGACCCAATTCGTTGCGATGCTTTCTTGATTGATATCGCTCGAGATTGGGGAGTTACGATCGTTTCTTGAAATTGCTGGAGGCTAGAATGTGAATGATATCTACGAAAGAACAAGGGTTAAATGATGAAACCCTAGTTTCATTAAGAAAGCCCTAACTCTCGTCGATCATCATCAATCTAGTATCAATCCTTCGAAGGACAAGAACACGAAATCTTGAGATTACATCACGTCTATAGATCCGATCGATTCTTACAAGCCTCATTTAGTTTCTTGACATTTTGGTTGGAAATATCATCGAAACCCGATTCTTGATTTGTTTATCAGTTTCTTGATTCTTGATTAAACTCGTGACACCTGAATCAATCGATAAATTCTTGAATCATGTTTTCTTTTCTTTTCGATTAACTTTTTAATTCAAACAAATTAAACATAGAAACGAATCACACAATCCCTGTGGGCGATCCGCACTCGCTTACGATCTACAACCGACACCGTAATTGATTGCGGTCAAATATAATTCTTTGATTGTGAATTTTATTCAATATTACCGACACATTGAAACTTATTCGCTTTATTCGATTTACACAAACAAGAAATTCTTTACAATCAAATAAAACCGTTGCCGGGGATCATTTGAGTTGTTTTACTTACACAGTCTGTGAATTTTTAAGATCAATCAAATGGCGCCGTTGCCGGGGATTACGCGCTAATTCGTTTCATATTATAGTTTGAATTGAAAGATTTATTCCATTGAGATTTTTGAGATCAAAATTCGTGCAAACCCTAAACAATTTGTTGTGGTTTATTGCAAGGAGATCTGGAGCGTGCTTAGAATTTGGAAAAAATTTTGGAATATACCAGAGAGCTGAGGGAGTCTATAGAAGCTCCCTGAAAAATTTTGGTTCAGTGATCACATCATCCAACCACGGAAGCGCGGCATTAGAGGGCATTTGCGGCGGAACCGCGGCAGGCCTGGGGGATCTCTGCAAAATTTTTGCCTCAGGTGACTTCTTGCCTTCTCCTCTCTCCTCTTTTTAGCTCCAACTAATAATTTACTGCAAGATTCTTTGCAAATAATCGCAGTGCCGCAAAAGCAAAATTAAATTTGTGCGTGATTTTGTTTCTTGGTTGTTTGCATTCTAATACGGATATTAAGGGGCACAGCCAAATCCAAATTTGGTGGGGAGTTCATTACCCTTCCTACGCCCCGAAAATCGCAAAACATGCATCCGCATTGACCCACATTAACTAAAAAATATCTAGAGATGACTCTAAGGACCGTCGCGCTCAATTAGGACAAGAGAAGACCGTGGGTAATTCATTGCTTATCCGCATTTTCCTGTGGTGTCTAAGGCGAGTGTGTCTAAGGCTAGTGGTTTTTAATTAGGCCTACTACTTACGTAGTGGAGTACCTTCCCACTTACCTGGCACTTATCCGGCCACAGGGGGACAAAGAGGCAGTGGAGGATTCTATCCTGCGACTTGTCTTTTGGCAGTTAGGAGCGGTCTAGAGCCGGACCTAGGTGACCACTAGATTCTAGGGTTTTTTGCTTGCTGCATTTGTTGTGTCGCATCATTTTTTCAAAAATCCGTCCCTTTTTCAAAGCAAACACCGCATTCATTCATTTACCCCTAATTATAAGTCAACGCTGCCACTTGTACTAACCCTTTTTAGTACAAGATAGGCTGGACACGGGATTCTAGTGCCCGTTTAGTCCGCGTACCCTTTTTCGACTCCGAAGTCGATATTTCTCCATTTACCTTTTCTTTACCCACTACCACACCCACACCGATGGATCCGAATCCATCAAACTTCTTTAACCCTAATCTGCCGCCGTCCGTTGGTGCGCAGAATCCACCTTGCATCTCTTTCCAGGAGAGGTGCTACCCTATTTGAGGACATCATTCGACCTGCTTATCCACACCACCAGCCAACGGGGATAACTTTGAGATTAAGCCCCAGTATATCAACCTTTTACCCAAATTCCACGGACTCGAGACTGAGGACGCTTACGTTTTCATTACCAAATTTGAAAACGTATGCGCAATGATGGGTACGTCACAACTTTCAGTAGATGCTATGCGTCTACGACTTCTTCTATTTACATTGTGCGATATAGCCGAGAAGTGGCTATATAACACTACCGCACACTCTATTACGAATTGGGAAGAATTCGTCGCTGCATTCCTTAAGAAATTTTACCCAATCCAAAAGACAGCTAGAATCCGTAGCGAACTGAATCAATTTGCCCAGCTCCCTACTGAACCATTTTCAAAATGCTTTGAACGTTTCAAGGATCTATTGGTTCAGTGTCCTCATCACGGCATCCCGAGATGGGAGCTTTGCCGAATCATTTATGAGGGCATTAACCCAAACACTAAACAGAGCCTTGAAAACATGTGTCAAGGTACCTTCATGACCAAAGATGATGGGGAAGCTTGGAAGTATTTAGAAGAGTTCGCTGAAAAATCACTACAGTGGGAGAGTGGAACCCAACCATTGAATAGGGGTGGCGTACACCAAATAGATGTGTCCATAGGTGTTCGAGCTGAGATGGCAGCAATGCAAAAGAAGCTCGACGCTATGGAACACAAATTTGCAGCAGCCTCCCTAATCCCAGTGTCGCTCCCTAAAATTGTTTGTGGGTGTTGTTCTGATCCATCTCATTTAACGGAAGAATGTCCATTAAACTCTGTGTTTCAAGGTCACGAGCATTCTAATGCCGCATTTCAAAGACCTCGAAACGATCTATATTCTTCCACGTACAATCAGGGCTGGAGGAATCACCCGAATTTCGCTTGGAACCAAAACCAATCTCAAAACACGGTTCCAAACACGAATCAATTTCAAAGGGCTCTTCCTCTACCACCACAGCAACCCCTTCAACTCACTCAGCACCCCTACCAGTCACAAAACTTCCAAAATCTGGTCAACACTCCTGCACAGTCTAATCCTATGCAGTTGTCCTGTTCTGACGAGTTCTCTCAATTCACTCAAACCATGAAATCACTTTTGTCAAATTTCATAGAGGTTTCGGCTGAGGTTAGATCTTCCGTCGGTGAGATAAAGAAAAACTCAGCGTCCCAAGCTGAGAGTATCAGAACGATGGAAGCTGAAATCGCACGACTTAAAGCCAAAATGAGTGTGAGAGAAAAAGGGAAACTTCCCTCTCAACCCCTGCAGAATCCTGGGTATTACAATGTAAATGCCATCACAACGTTGAGATCGGGAAGAGTGCTGAACAATCATGTCGGGGAAGGTATTGATGATACTAAAAATCATATCAACACCCCGGCTGAGACCTTTCCACACATACACACTTCTCCTTCTGATCCTTCTTCTTCTACCACACCATCTTCTCGCGAGCCTATTCTCCATTTCCCACTAGGCTCGACACCTCAGTATAGCCCTTCTAGTTCTCCACAGACGGTCCCCACACCTCTTTTGGGACCTCGTCTACCCCCTCTTCCTTCTCCTGTGATGGACCCTGTGCTTATTGCGAAAGCTCCTTACCCGAATCGGTTAAGGGCTAATAGAACGAGTCCTCATATGGAGAAAATTATGGAAATGTTCAAACAGGTTAGCATCAATATCCCACTCCTAAATGCAATTCAACAAGTCCCCGCATATGCGAAAATTCTTAAGGACTTGTGCACTAGGAAGAGGAAGACCCAAGTGCCAAAGAAGGTCTTTATGGCTAATAATATCAGCACTGCTTTTATTCCCCAGCTACCAAAGAAACGAAAGGACCCAGGATGTCCTACAATATCGTTTTCTATTGGGGGTAAAAACATAAATCGCGCTCTTTTAGACCTTGGCGCAAGTTTTAACTTACTTCCATATTCTGTCTATGAGCAATTAGGGATTGGAGAGCTGAAACCTGCTCACTGCACTCTCCAAATGGCAGACCGATCTATCACCAAACCAAGGGGTAAATTAGAGGATGTGTTGAAAAAGGTCGGGGAATTTGTTTTTCCCTGTAGACTTCATTGTGCTCGACACACATCCTGTAGCAAACCCCGGGGGCCAAATTCCGGTGATTCTGGGTCGTCCTTTCCTTGCCACTTCCAACGCTGTTATAAACTGTAGAAATGGTTCAATGAACTTATCATTTGGAAATATGACCATTGAACTAAACATCTACAAAGTTGGAAGTCAGCCATCAGAACCCTCTGCTCATATTTTAGATGTGTGCTCTGTCCACGAGATCGCTCCCGATAGTTGTGGAGCTGAGGATCTTTGCTTTCTAGATCTCGACGACATTACCACATCTCTGCTTGATCTTACACATGATCTTAGTGAGGACACTTTTCCTACACTTGAGTCCGACACTCCTGACTTTACTCCACCCGAGTCTGTATCTTTCATAGGCTCTGAACTTCTTTGTAATTCCAAAAATCACTCAATGATCCCACCTTCTATTATTTCTCCGCCTGAATTAGATCTAAAAATTTTACCTTCTCATCTTAAATATGCATATCTAGGTGAGAATGAGTCTTTACCGGTTATCATATCCGCTTCTCTTGCATCAGAGCAAGAGAATGCACTTTTATCGGTATTATGATCTAATAAAGAGGCGTTTGGTTGGACCATGGCGGACATCAAAGGGATTAGTCCCTTGATAGTTGAACATCATATACATGTGATGGATGATGCCAGACCAACCCGAGAACCACAGAGACGGTTAAATCCCGTCATGAAGGAAGCTGTCATGAAAGAGATCGTCAAATGCCTAGATAATGGTATTATATACCCCATCTCCGATAGACAATGGGTGAGTCCTATACATGTTGTTCCTAAGAAATCCGGCATCACTGTTATAACCAATGAGGCAAATGAGTTAATTCTGACACGCACCCAAACTGGGTGGCGTGTATGTATTGATTATAGAAAACTCAATGCTGCCACGAGAAAAGACCACTTTCCTCTACCATTCATTGATCAAATGCTGGAATGCTTAGCGGGACGAGAGTATTATTGTTTTATGGACGGATACTCAGGCTATAATCAGGTCCCCATCGCCAAAAAGGATCAAGATAAAACCACTTTTACTTGTCCTTTTGGTACCTTTGCTTACAGTCGCATGCCCTCTGGGTTATGCAATGCTCCCGCTACCTTTCAGCGGTGTATGATGGGGATATTCTCTGATATGGTAGAGAATTTTCTGGAGATCTTTATGGACGATTTCTCGATTTTTGGAGATTCTTTTTCTGATTGCCTATCGAATCTTGACGCTGTTCTTACTCGTTGCAAAGAGAAGAACTTGACTTTGAACTGGGAAAAATGCCATTTTATGGTCCAAGAAGGAATTGTTCTTGGACATGTCATTTCACAGAGAGGCATTAAGGTTGACAGAGCTAAAATAGATGTCATTCAAAACCTCCCTCATCCCAAAAGCATCAAAGATATTCGATCTTTCCTTGGCCATGCGGGCTTTTATAGGAGATTCATTAAGGACTTTAGCAAAATTGCTAGACCTTTAACTCTTCTCCTGGCCAAGGATACGACCTTCCACTTTGACTCGGACTGCGAGACAGCTTTCGACTCACTTAAACACTCACTCACTTCAGCCCCCGTTTTATCATCACCAAACTGGGACTACCCCTTTGAGCTGATGTGTGACGCATCTGATTTTGCAGTAGGTGCAGTCTTAGGACAGCACATCGAAAAGATGCCACACGTAATCTACTATGCAAGTAAGATCCTGAACGATGCACAAATTAACTATACAACCACCGAGAAACAACTTTTAGCGGTTGTATTTGCATTAGAAAAATTCAGACCTTACTTAATTGGCTCTCCTATAGTTGTGTATACTGACCATTCCGCTTTAAAACATTTTCTGGCGAAGAAAGATGCAAAAGGTCGACTAATACGTTGGATCCTTCTGTTACAAGAATTCGATCTTGTTATCAAAGATAAGAAAGGATGTGAAAACGTAGTAGCTGACCATTTTTCACGCATCTCTTCTTCCCCTTTGACCCTGCCGATCAATGATTCGTTCCCTGATGAACAACTCTTGAGCATATCCACTGAACCATGGTTCAGGGATATTGTGAACTATCTTGTCACGGGACTGATACCCAGCGATTGGTCAAAACAGGACAAATACCGTTTTCTATCCCTAGTAAAACACTTTTACTGGGACGAGCCTTATCTGTTTAAATATTGTCCTGATCAGACCATTCGCCGGTGTGTCCCGAATGAAGAGTTCAAGAGTGTTCTTTCATTTTGTCATGATCAGGCCTGTGGGGGTCACTTTGGTCCTAAAAAGACAGCGGAGAAGGTTTTGCATTGTGGATTTTATTGGCCGACCTTATTCAAGGATGCATTTGAGCATTGCAAAACCTGTACACAATGTCAGTACACGGGTAGAATCTCCCAGAGGAATGAAATGCCTCAGCAACCCATTCTGGTTGTTGAAATATTCGATGTTTGGGGCATTGATTTTATGGGTCCCTTTCCCAACTCCTTTGGGAACTTGTACATACTGCTGGTGGTTGATTATGTCTCCAAGTGGGTAGAATCCATTCCATGTCGCACTAATGACAAGAAAGTTGTCATTAAGTTTTTAAAAGAGAATATCTTTTCGCGATTTGGACACCCATGCGCTATTATTAGCGATAATGGGACACATTTCTGCAACAGATCTTTCGAGACTCTGATGCGAAAATACGCAATCAACCACCGACTTTCTACACCCTATCATCCCCAGACAAGCAGGCAGGCTGAAATCTCAAACAGACAAATCAAATTTATCCTAGAGAAAACTGTTGCTAAAAATAGAAAAGACTGGTCGACCAAACTGACGGATGGTCTTTGGGCATTCAGGACTGCATATAAGACCGACCTAGGGATGTCTTCATATAGGATAGTGTTTGGAAAAGCATGTCATTTACCCGTCGAGATAGAGCATAAAGCATTGTGGGCTATAAAGGAAATAAACTTTGATCTAAAAGAAACCTGCAACTTTTGGAAGCTGCAACTTAATGAGCTAAGCGAACTCCGCGATGAAGCTTATGATAACGCTGTAATCATAAAGAATAGGACTAAGGTTTTTCACGATAAAAACATTTTGAGGAAAACATTTTCACCTGGTCAACAAGTCATTCTTTATGATTCACGATTACACCTTCACGCGGGTAAACTCCGATCTCGATGGAAGGGACCTTTTATTGTGCGGTCTGTATACCCGCACGGGGCAGTAGAAGTAGAAAATGTTAAAAACGGCACCTTTTTCAAAGTAAATGGACATAGACTAAAGCCGTATTTTTCCACTGACCTCACGGTGGAGCTCTTGTTCTTACAAGAGCCAGTTTATTTGGATTAAAATTCCTCCGTCCGACCTTCATATCCAGTATATCATTGCATCATCTTTTGAATGGAGGTGAGTGAAAAGAGTAAGTTTGGGGGAAGTTCTTCACTTATATATTTTGCCCTCACTAATAATTCCTCCCAGACTTACAGGTTTTGTAGATATAGCTGTTGACAACAGTGAGGACACTGTTGAAAACAAGTTTGGGGGAGGTTTGTGCTTATTTTTGCATCATTTGAATATCATTTGCATAAGCACAAAACATTTCTTTAAAAATCTATAAAAATTGAAAAATTTTCAAAACCCATAAAAAATTTCAAACTTTTCAAGTATAAAAATAATTTTATTATTTACACCTTTTTGTACATAAATAAGATAATAAAAGTTTAGATAGTGAAAAATTACATCCATGAGATTGGAAAAATTTAAGAAAACTAAGAAAATTAGAAGTTTTCTTATACGAACTAGTAATAAGTAGTTATGAGCCGTTGTCCCAAGGGTTAGTAAGATGAACGACGTCACTAATCTGAGGATAAAAATAAGTCTGAAAAATAGTTTCTATTCTGGATACCAAACATTTTGAGCGTTGCTACCCTGCTATTCGCACTTACACACGTCTTGAAGCCTGGGATAGTAGAGGATACCTTGAAATGCTCTTGTCTTAAAGCCGATGTATGAAGTAAATAAAAAGAAAAAGAAAAAGAAAAGTGAATAAAAAATATAAAGTGGTGAGAAAAATGGACACTGGTTTTGTTATCCCCAAGGGCAATAAAAAATTGTATAGCGAGGGTGCCTCTTCACCTAGTGCCCTAAGGCCAACTGGTCTGGGAGTCACTGCTATGCCTAAGGTGGTGCAAGACGAGGAAAACACACTAAGTAAGCAAGCACAGGAGTAGTCAGTCGGTTAGTACCTCAAGAAGTATTAACGGTCGCATGAAAGTGTGTGAGCAATCTCATCTAAATATTCATTAATTAAAAAGTACTGAGGCTGATGGGAAAGAGCATGATAGCTTGAATTGAATTCTCAGGGTGTAGGGATGTCCTTTACACACACGCAGGGTGATATGATCGATGTTTGGAAGAAAGATAGGAATGAAGAATAAGACGATGTTTTATTGAGGGAGGATGTGATTTCTGACATTTTTTTCATGACCATTAAGATAGGGCTCATGACAACCGAAAAGCTAGCTTAGTTGGAAACCCTAATTTTCAAGGCTTTTCTTTTACAATTCTTTTCTTTTAATGTAATATTCATGATCTTCCTTTTATTATTGGATTTTGTGGGTGCAATCCGCTGAAAACCCTCAGGAGACAACACACCTCCTACTAGGGACACCTAGAGGTTTAAAGGCTTGTTGCACATGCTCAGTGCAATCGTGTTGCCTACAAAAGTGTGCTAGATAGTTTTTCTCTTTCTTTATTTTCTCCTTCTCTTTTTAATAAAACAGTTCGCTCGAGACGATCGAAATTAAGTTTGGGCGAATTTGATTAATCGAAAATATTGTTTTTTTAACACGGCAATTTCCCTATCATTTGCACTCATTTAGAAGTGTACGGTATTCATATTTCACATATTAGCAAAACTGTCGCAAAATATCAGATTGCATGCATTAGACTCTTAAACCGGCATTTCTAGGGAAATTGACTGCATTTCATGGCATCGCATCATCTATATATTGCGCAACACTTGTTTTAAGATCTGTGCAGGAAAATCCAGAAGAAAGGCCAAGAATTTATACGATACCGATCAAACATTACGCCAACTCAATGATTTCAGTTCTGGTATCAATCAAAAGGGACAAATAAAATTCAACATATCAGATAAATCCCCGAATAGCAGCCCAAGACCACATCAGAAATATGCAGCCCCAAAGAGCTTATGTCGCCGCGGAATCGCGGCCTAAGCCGCCTTGTGCCGTGGTTCCGCGGCCGTCTTGCCACGTCATCCACCAAATTTTGCTGCACAATGCTTCACTCAGGGACCACATTCAGCTCATATACTTCAAGTTCCAGAAAGCCCCAGATACATCTGCCAGATCAGCAAGCTTTGGGATCAACACTAAACTAGCCTTGTATTCTAGAAACTTCTCCCTAAACCTTAGCTTAAACCCTAAGCTAACTCCTAACAAACTCCTTCTAGAAGCCTCAACAAACTTTTGGAGGGAATTGTAATTTCAAACCTAGACCTAGGGTTTGGGAGATCTATAAATAAGACCCTAGGCTCACTTGTAAACCATCATGGAAAAATCCCTGCATTAGTTCATTTTAATAGCCAATCTAAATCCATTCACTCTATTTCTTTCTCTTCTTCCACAAGTCTAGTGATAGGACTTGTGTGAAACCCTAACCCTAATTCCAATCAAAAGCCAAGATCTCGAGTACCCATCAAGAAAGAAGCCTTGCAACCTTTTATGAGCCGAGCCGTTCTTCAACAGAGCAAGTGGTCCAAGCCGATCCGCGACTCACGGAGCCGAGCAACGCCAATTCGACAATTTAGTTCTTCCTCTTGTAGTTCTTGAGCGACTGTAATCAAATTGTTGATATAAATAAAAGGTGATATTCTTTTATCTTGTTTTCTTTAAATTCTTGCATCATGATATCTTTTCAATTCTTGAATACTTTCTGTGTGATGATGTTTGAGTAATACTCCGCTCGTCGAGGAGTCGAGACGATCAATAGAATGATGATGTAATATATCTTAAATCGATTCTTGAATCCTACGAGTTTTGTAAACCCTAGCAAGTTCAAGAATCGACGACCCAATTCGTTGCGATGCTTTCTTGATTGATATCGCTCGAGATTGGGGAGTTACGGTCGTTTCTTGAAATTGCTAGAGGCTAGAATGTGAATGATATCTACGAAAGAACAAGGGTTAAATGATGAAACCTTAGTTTCACCAAGAAAGCCCTAACTCTCGTCGATCATCATCAATCTAGTATCAATCCTTCGAAGGACAAGAACACGAAATCTTGAGATTACATCACGTCTATAGATCCGATCGATTCCTACGAGCCTCATTTAGATTCTTGACATTTTGGTTGGAAATATCATCGAAACCTGATTCTTGATTTGTTTATCAGTTTCTTGATTCTTGATTAAACTCGTGACACCTGAATCAATCGATAAATTCTTGAATCATGTTTTCTTTTCTTTTCGATTAACCTTTTAATTCAAACAAATTAAACATAGAAACGAATCGCACAATCCCTTTGGGCGATCCGCACTCGCTTGCGATCTACAACCGACACCGTAATTGATTGCGGTCAAATATAATTCTTTGATTGTGAATTTTATTCAATATTACCGACACATTGAAACTTATTCGCTTTATTTGATTTACACAAACAAGAAATTCTTTACAATCAAATGAAACCGTTGCCCGGGATCATTTGAGTTGTTTTACTTACACAGTCTGTGAATTTTTAAGATCAATCAGTCGGTTATATATGATATAGCCGGGTTATCGAATCAAGTGATGATTCGATAAGTCGATACATTGGATGTTAGTGGGTTATATGTGATATGACCGGATTATTAAATCAAGTGTTGATTTAATAATTTATTGTATAATTATATATTTGATATACTTGTATACATTAACTAACACTTGTTCGCTTTAGGGTTTTTCTCATATGAGCACAACTTTAATATATATATGATATATATTAAAATGTGTTTTCTTTTTGTATCAAGGTTGATGATACATAATACATGGATGTGTAAGACATACACCATACTATTTTAGACGGTGGTTAAAATTTATTTAAAGTAATTACAAATTAGTGAAGCTTAGGTCATAAGCATGAAGCTTGTAGAAGCTTATGGATGCTTTGACAAAGTCCACTTAATTTGTTTTACTTTAGATTTTTATTGACCTAACCATTTTGAATTAGCTATGGTTATGGCTCTACAAGAGTTAGTATATGATACTCACTCACCATGGTTAGCTTACACACTTGATCATTATCCTCATCTCTTTCTTTTCTTCTTCTTCTTCATTTTGCTAAAAAGAAAACGGTTGCTAGGGTTTGATCCAAAGTGAGATAGATTGTGTGAAACAAAATTCGAAAGAGAACCCACATCCTATTTCTTCATCCTCTACTAGACTAGCACTATAGTTTAGGGTGTTTGCTTCACTAATTCTCAAGTTAGTGAAGTAGAAGCTTGAGTTGGCATTGTAGGGTTACTAGGTATACGCAAGAGGTTCTACAAGGTATCAACCATGCCAAATTAAAATTTTCCGGTGCCGAGAAACCCTAAACTAGATCGTTAACTAGAGATTAGGCGAAAAGCGAGCAAGTAAACAATTTTATTGCTAAGTGAAAGGGATTACAACCTTTGTAGATCCTGTTAGTTGTATGCATGCCCTAGAGGCCAGTATTGTACAGATGATGTATATTATATTGGATGCTTGGACATATATAGAGATGACTTTCTTGCTCGATATGATAGTATGCTATCTGGTTGCTCTTTATCTTAACATGTATACTAGTCTCTTTATACTTTCTTATAGTTACATGTTGGTAAAGCCCGTAGGATGTGTACTTGACTACCTGGACTATGATGCAGATCATACTAGTGGGGACATGGTAGTCCATAAGTACATCCTTCAAGGTCCCTAGTCGTGGGTGTATCGAGACGGGGCATCGATATACCAGTGTAGACTAGCATATACGCTTCTCGACCCATGTGATGGGTGATGGATGATCCCATATCCATTGGTGTTTGACATCAGAGATGGTATACGGGTGCTCAGTGGAGACTGGGTACACTGGACGGACTCGCCGAGAACTCCCAGATGGTATTATACCTCACGTCAGATGGCAGTTCTCAGGTGACACTTGTACAGGTTAGTCTGTAGACCCGAGATCGTCATAAAGTCTTGTGTGATTCCCACTGTGCTTTGATCTCCACCTTACCACGTCCATGAGGGCGTGCAAAACGGTGGTCTTTGGGTACAGTCCTGAGTCACATGGAGGCAATGAGCGATAGGAGGGGTTTCGTCTCTCCCGGTCTTGGGAGTTGATGTTGCGATGTGCTCGATTGGCCGTAGCAGGGAAGTCCCTGGCCAGGGCTGATCAGAGATTTGCTGGTAAGTGTTACCAGTAGTTTCTCGACCCGTTGCGAACCTCACATCGGCACGACTTATCGGGTTATTGGGGTCTGACGTTTACCACCCCTAGACTTGATATGCGACATATCAGACGAAGAGACCGGACTGTACGGTTAAGTGTTACTGGTCGGATTCGCAGGAGTGTGAGCGGGCTAGCTCGTCGATCTTCTGATCGCTCAATACCCGGGTGGCCGTTACGTTTAGCAGACCGCTTGCGGCTTGTGGGTGCTTGATATGATCATCATCTGCTACCGGCGTATTGACGAGTCTTTAGAGTCCTACACAGAGGTTTCCTGGCTCAAGCGAAACGAAATAGGAGCGCATATGAGATATGTGCGGGACCGAGAATGATGCGTGTATATGATACCGTATTTGATTCTCGCGATTAATTTTTCGATTGGTTGTATGAGATATGACCTAGTTATCGAATCATTGATTCGATAAATCGATGCATTGAATACTAGTTGGTTATGTGCGACATGACCGGATCATTGAATCAAGTGTTGATTTAATGATTTAATGTATAATTATATATTTGATATATTACTTTGCATTAACTAGTATAGGTTCACTTTAAACGGATTTTCTCACTTGATTTGCACATTGTATATGTGATATGCTTTTGTGCACATATTTCTATCATGTTTGATGATGCATACTCATTTGGTTAAGTGTAAAGGATTAAACCTAGGTTAAGTAAGTAATTAGGGTTTTTATTATCCATTCTTTTCATTTATTTATTTTAGAAAAAGAATGGCATATGAATACAAAATGGTTGCTTTCTTTCTTGAACCTTTGTGAAGCTTCATGAAGCTTTGACCCAAGTGACCAATTTGTCTTCATGCTTAACCCTAACCACTCTTTTAACCTTGGTCAATTCTCTACACCTAACCATGGTTCCCATTATGATAAGTATTGTTTTATTATTCATATTTACAAGACTTATCATAATTCTAGCTTCATCTTCTTCTTCACTTCAAAAAGGAAAAGCTTGATGCCATCAATAGCAACTTCATTTCTAGAGTGAGAAATCCAAATCTAAAGTGAACCCACATCCTATTTCTTCATCCTCTACCTCTTGCTAAGTGGTTTTGGGTGTTTTCTTAACAAGTTTCACAACTTGGTGAAGTCGGAGCTTGAACTTGTGCAACCTCGACGTAGATCGTCTTTGACACGAAGCCGACGACCTTGCTCGCCCGTTTTTCGGATGAAGCCGACGAATGAGTCTAGGATTCGTGATGGACAGCGAGAGCACACCCACGTGGAGCTAAGGAAGTGGGGAACCGGATCTACAAAGGTTGTAGCATCTAACTTTTAGTTAAGTAGTTAACTAGATTCTCATTTCGCCTAAACATCTAGTCAACGATCCGTGTTAGGGTTTCTCGGCACCAATAATATTTCAAATTGGCATGGTTGATGCCTTGTGAGACTTCATTAGGATGTCTAGGAACCCTACAGATCCGGTCCTCCACTTCTTTAGCTCCGTGTTGATGTCCCTCCGCTGCGATCATCGGGATCCCGGACTCTAGCAATGGTTTCGTCGGAGAAATGATCGGGCTAGGTCATTGACTTCGAGGCCGAAGATGATCTACGTCGGGGAGACTCAAACTCAAGTTATTCCTTCACTTGGTCAAAAACTTTGTGAAGAGAACACCCTATACTACATGGAAAGTGGTAGAGGATGAAGAAATAGGAAGGGTGTTCACTTTAGAATTGGATTTCTCACTCTTTTTCTCATGGCACCATTAGAGCTCTCAAGCTTTTGTGAGTTTGATGAAGATGAAGAAGAAGAAAATAATTATATCCATTAAAAGAATAATATGAATACTTATCCTTTTAATCATGGCACCATGGTTGAGTTAAGCCCTCATGCTTAACTCATGTAGAGATTTAACCAAACCATTAGGTTAAAGGTTGGGTTAACTAATATCTTTAAACCTATGACAAAAGAGTTGACTTTGTCAATGTTGATCAAGCTTCATGAAGCTTGATAACTTTGACCAAAGTCACACTCTTTTGTTATATGCTTAGGAAAATAGTAAACCCTAATCTAACCATAATTTGGTTCAAGTCTCATACACACAACTTGTTTGTATCATCAAGCATGATACAAACATGTACACTTGCATATATCACATATAAACAATGTGCACATTCAAGTGAGAAAATCAATCTTAAATGAACCAATACTAGTTAATGTAAAGTAATATATCAAATATATAATTATACATTAAATCATTAAATCAACACTTGATTTAACGATCCGGTCATATCGCATATAAACGACTAATATCAATAGTAACAACTTATCGAATCAACACTTGATCCGATAACCCGGCTATATCGCATACAACCGATCAATGTCATAAATCGCGAGAATAGAATACAGTATCACATACTGGTATTATTCTCGGTTCTGCAAATATCTCATATGCGCTCCTATTTCGTTTCGCTTGAGCCAGAAAACCCCTGTGTAGGACTCTAAAGACTCGTCAATATGCCGGCAGCAGGTGATGATCATATCAAGCACCCACAAGCCGCAAGCGGTCTGCTAAACGTAACGGCCACCTGGGTATTGAGCGATCAGATGATCAACGAGCAAGCCCGCTCACACTCCTGTGAATCCAACGAGTAACACTACCATACAGTCCGGTCTCTTCGTCTGATATGTTGCATATCTCGTCCAGGGGTGGTAAACGTCAGACCCCAATAACTCGATAAGTCGTGTCGATATGAGGCTCATAACGGGTCAAGAAACTACAGGTAACACTTACCAGTAAATCCCTAAAGCAGCCTTGGCCAAGGACTTCCTGTTATAGCCAATCAAGCACTGCGCAACATCAACTCCCTATACCGGGAGAGAAGAAACCCCTCCTATCGCTTATTGCCTCCATGTGACTCGGGACAGTACCCAAAAGCCACCTTTTTGCACGCCCTCTTGGACGTGCTATGATGGAAATCAAAGCACAGTGGGAATCACACAAGACTCTATGATGATCTCGGGTCTACAGACTAACCTGTACCAGTGTCACCAGAGAACTGCCATCTGACGTAAGGTATAATACCATCTGGGAGTTCTCGTCGAGTCCGTCCAGTGTACCCAGTCTCCACTGAGCACCCGTATATCATCTCTGATGTCAAACACCAATGGATATGGGATCATCGATCGCCCATCTGTATGGGTCGAGAAGGCATACGCTAGTCCACTCTGGTATATCGATGCCCCGTCTCGATACACCCACGACTAGAGACATTGAAGGATATACTCATGGACTATCATGTCCCCACTAGTATGATCCGCATCATAGTCTAAGTAGTCGAGTACACATCCTAAGGGCTTTACCAACATGTAACAGAGAGACAATCAGTGTACACGTTAAGGTAAAGAGTAACCAGATAGCATACTATCATATCGAGCAAGAAAGTCATCCCTATATATGTCCAAGCATCCACTACAATATACATCTTATGTATAGTAATGGCCTCTAGGGCATACATATAACTAACAATCTCCCACTTGCACTAGGGCCATCTGACAGCAGTGGTTGTAGTATCTCATACTCAACCATCCCATAAAAGTCTCTCTCTGGGAAAAAGCCTTTCGTGAGTGGATCCGCCGTGTTGTCCTCTGAGTCTACTCTCCTAGCCTCGATCCCCTGGAGATCAACCATCTCCACGATCAGGTGATACTGCCTAAGAATATGTCTGGATCACTGATGGGATGGGCGTTCCTTGGCATAAGCCGCAACTCCATTGTCACACAATGGGAGGAACGAAGTTCATCTCATGAACTAATATACACCCAGACAATCTTTTTGGTTGCATCTTAAGTAGCGATGTATCCATCATTTATCGTCTTGTATGCCACGGTATCTAGCTTGGAACTCTTCGAACATACCGTCCCTTTACTGAGGGTAAAGACAATGCCTGCGACTGACATTCAGTCGTCCTTATCACTCTGGAACCTTTCTAGTGATTCTCCCTAGGATCGATTGATACCATCTCACTACAACTAGTGAGTATCCTAACACCCAATTAGATCTATCTCATAGATCTAAAACCCAAGATTTAGTAGGTATCACTTTGATCCTATATGGAGAATCCTTGTGATAAGCGAAGATTGACCAAGCGTAGCATAGGAAACTACTTCCCTATCAAGAGTATGTCATCCACGTACTCTAGGAGGATCACCAGCAAACTCCCTACTACCTTTTTGTATATACAAGGTTCATCTACCATTTTGATGATGTCAAACTCTTTGACTAACTCATCAAAACAGATGTTCCAACTCCGCGATGCCTGCTTTATCACATAAAACATCTTGCATACGTTTCCGCTGCTCCCACTGTCTATGAAGCCCTCTGACTGTGTACTTATAGACTATCTTTTCTAAATCTTTATTTATAAAAGCAGTCATGACACCCAACCACCAGAAATCGTGGTCATGGTATGTAGCCGTGGCAAGTAGGATCTGGATGGACTTAAGCATAGCTACTTAGAAAAAGTTTCATCATAATCCATACCTGGTTAATGATGCAAACTTTTAACAAGTCTAGCTTTGAAAGTCTCAACTTTTCCATGTACACCAAGTAATCTTCTCAAGATATACTTGCTCCGGGTGGGGATTTAACCCTTCAGATGAAGCAACCAAAGTCCATACTTTGTTGGTGTATAAGGATTCCATCTCAGATTGATAAGCATCCAGCCATTCTTACAGAGTCACACTCCTGATGGCCAGCTCGAAACTAGTTAGGTCATCATCCCATGATACAATCCTCGATCCCACTGTCATAGAGAAACCGAAGTATCTCTCAGGTGGGTGAGGAAACATACTAGATCGGCGGAGAGGTTGAGGTTCGTTGGTTGCTATTGAATCCTTTGGTTCTACCAAATCATCATCTGCAGTTTGTATAGCTAGAACTCTTTCCAGTTCTACCTCATGACCAATAATTTCTTCTCAAGTAATTCCCTTTCACAAAGGTGGCATGCTGAGAAACAAAACATTTTTGTTCCTCGGTTAGGTAGAAGATATTCCCTTGTGAAGGCTTGGGATATCCAAAAAACTTACACAGAACTGTCTTTGCCTCGAGTTTGTCCGGATTTTGGCTTTTAGACATAGGCCGGATAACCCCAAATCTTAACTGACTTAAGAGATGGGCTCTTCCCTTTCCATATCTCATATGAAATGGTAGGCATCTGATTTGATCGGAACCCTATTCAATAGATATGCAACTTCATAAGTGCATAACTCCCTAATAGGAAACTCAGTAGTACTCATCATAGAGCACACCATATCTAATAGGGTGTGATTGCTCCTCCCCGATACACCGACGTGCTGTGGTGTATACGGAGGAGTAATGCTAAGAGAGAATCTCATTCCCCTTTCGAATAATCCAGGAATTTCGTGCTCAAGTATTCTCCTCCTTGATCATATCAAAGGACATAATACTTTTACCCGTATTTTGGTTCTCAACTTCTAACTTATATTCTATGAATATCTCAAAAGGTTCGGACTTGTGTTTCATCAGGAACATATGTCTGAATCTTGAGAGATTATCAGAGAATGTAATGAAGTACAAAGAACCGGTCTTGGCATGTGTAGACAGGGGACGTTCATACATCAGCATGTATCAATCCTAAGAGTTCACTAACTCTTTCTCTGTTTCCAATAAACAGAGCTATGGTCATCTTATTTCTGTGACATGACTGGCAAGTTTCATAAGATGTAAATTTAAACTAATTTAAATATGCATCTTAATGTAACTTCAGCCAGTCGGGTGGCATTGATATGACCTAGTCTGCAATGCCTCAAGAAGGATTCGTTCATTTCTGAACTCTTCCTCTTGTGTGTGTTCCGTATACTAAGAACTGTAGTTTGATTTAGAACATTAATGCTTTTAGATAACGTGCCTGAATCGATCAACTTTTGATATAGGAAATGTTCAAAATATTATCCAACAATACAAAATTTTATCATTTCTTTACTAATAAAGAGACTGATATGATTTTGTATATCAGGTTCGGAATCTAATAACATTTGTTCAGCATCAATGTATTTGGAATACAGGGTGACAGTGACTAACAGACTTGGCTGCAACACTTGCACCGTTTTCTGTCTCAAGAAACTTATCACCCGTTCTCAGTTCTCTACCTTTCTGTAGCCCTATGTAACAGATTACATAACTGGGATCCTGATCCGGTATCAAATACCCAGGACGTAGAGAATACAGAGAAACAGTTCTTTATAATGAACACACCCGAAAGAGATGCATCATATGCACTTTCTTCGTTTGGGCGGCATAGGAATTCTGGTATCCCCCTATTTCCTGGTTTGTCTTATAACAATTATAAGTTGGAGCGGGACCAACGTTCCCCAGCTCAGTATAACAAGCGGGTTCGATCAATACATCCGTATTATTATCTTGATTATGGCGTGATATGGTCGCTACCTGGAGAGAGAGAGAAGAAAACACTCTGCGTGCGCTCTTGCAAGATCAGATTGGTTATTATTTTATCTAATCAGGATGGCTCCCACTGTTTTTATCAAATCTTCCTTCAAACCCTAAAAGGAAAGACTAGCCGGGATTAATTACACGCTACAAGTTCGCCAATCTTTCAGCCAGGCCAGTGTCGGTACTTTGAGGGAGGTTCCGCGTGCTTTCGCACGGACCTAATTAAAGTAAACCTCGTTTTTCCAGAGGCGTAACCCCGTTGACACCTTTCCAGACACCTACTTGATCGGCTAATTGTAATGTGTAAAACTCTCCTAGGAGTAACTCTTACTCGCAGCGGGTATCGGGACCCAACTATCTCATAGAAGGTATGCAATCTCATTGCAAATTTCAACACTTGAAATTCCCGATAATACTTTGCCCCTAGCAGCTATATGACCTTAACATAGTCAACAAATCATAAGTACTGGTCAAGTTCAACCCGTCATTTCCCGATTGAATTAAACCCACCCGCACGATCCTTAACATAGTCAACAAAGTCGCACGACTACCCTAATCCAATCGCATCATATGCTTATACAGATAAGCACTAATCAGCTGCCGCACACTACGCCTTAACATAGTCAACAAACGTAGCACCAATACTAACTAGTACTTATCTGAAATGACGGAGGGCTACGACAGGTTTTTCTGAAAACCTATTGCCTAATGAACTTGATATCGTTTTAGAATCAAATGATTTTGAAATGGAGTGTTTTTGAAGCTTTTCTAGTTTTGCTAAAGGGGTCACTCCCGGTGAAGGGATCGTCGGCCCTTTCCTCATCGAATAAGGTGCATGATATATCATATATACCGCTGTGCAAAGCAAGAACTAAAGGAGCAATTAAAAGACAAACCGAGGATTGTAGCATCTGCCAGTCATTGCTAAAGGGGTCATTCCCGGTGAAAGGATCTCGGCCCTTTCCTTATCGAATAAGGTGCAGGATGTTCTACAAGGAACACCGCGATGCAAAGCAAGAACTGTAGCTACCTGTTTTTGAAAATTCGATTCCACAACATCTTTAGGTTTCTTTTATTTCATTAATCTCATTAATGAAGTCCCATCATTTAATTCACCTAAACATCACAGATAAATACGACGTACACTTATGCCATCCGTATTCGCCTCGATATCCCCTCGTGCACCGTTTGGTTAGGTAACTAACGACAGATCGGGGCAGGGCTAGCGCGAGTGCAAAACATAAGTAACGTCTATATAATATATCATATATACTATATACAGTATTTATCACAGAACATCAAATGATTACATCACAGATATCGCAGCAGAAGAAACACATGAAACATTGGATATACTAGGACGTCCGTGTTTTCAATACGAGCCTGTATAGAACACGGATTCCATGGTCGCGATGAATAGCCAAACCCACACCCCTAGACCCCTACGAGAGCGGCAAGCAACCCTACCAATTCTAGATTTAGGAGACCCGGACTCGACTCCTCGAGTTGGTCTCCCACAGGACTCCAGAACCCGGTTACTTGTGCCCTCCTCCTTGGGTCTATCCTAGTGTGGAAAAGTAAATAATATACAAAAGGTGATATCTTCCGCAACCTGGAAGTGCCCTAATAAAAGAATATTACATACAATTAATTTTACATGAATGAAAATGAAAAACAATCATCTCACATAAAACCCCCAGCTATTCAAAACGAGACGATCCAATATAACATATCCAGCAACACATAACATCACATGTCATCAACGTAAGTAAACATGCGTATCCCAATTGTCGTTGACATATAGCAACGAAACCGGCGATATCACTTATTAGAGTTACGGTCGCAGAAAAGAAAGTGTAAAACTACAACAGTTGGAATCCGCAATCTCCTCAGACATCGCATGCCTGACCAAATGAATTCCTTAGACATCACATGCTTAACAATTATAAACCCCGCATTTTAGTCTCTATATCGAAAACACTTTTCAATATCTAGTCGGGCAATTCAACAAGATTCCCAAATAACTGATCGAATGCTCGTCGCAAACTTTAGTAGGCGGCCGCACCCCCGATACCATCAACGAAGTGCACCAAGGCGGAACACCGCTGCCGCGAGCACCCGAACGTTTGCTTTTGGCTACTGGGTTCTCCTACAGTCACTTGGTCGGGGCTATGGGGCATGGCTGTCTATTAAGTTTACCCGGCGAGTATCCGCGTACGCTACGTGATTGCGACGGACTTTTGATCGCATCAAAATTCCGTGGCAACCGATCAATCGAGACTAAACTGCTACGTTTATAACATTCAAATTTGTTATCTCATAACTACTTGTGGATTCCAAATATTGTATCACATTACAGATAAATAGAAAATGTTAAACTTTCCGATCGAACAAACAAACACCCAAGTTTTCCCGAAGCAGCTCAACTCTTGAAATAAGTTCAAAAACATCCATTTCATGCCACAGTACTAACGTTCCAGCCGTAGAAGGGTCAAGCCAATGCCTCACATGTGGCACGCCGTACTGCCCCAAACCCTAAGGTTCAAGGGGCGGTTCAAGACGGTCACATAATCGAGTTAAGCTTTGTTGTCTTCTAGAGGGTCCATCGCGTTACTTGCACTACTTAGAATGTTTTCAAACTACGGAAAGATCCAACATTTGGAAATTTCCCGGCAGGGGAAAAAGTGGGTATTTATATCCGGTCGAACTTTTTAATATATTCTAAAACTATCCGGAAAACATAACAAAATTAAATTCTCCGATCGAATCGACGATTACAAAATAAACCCCCAGAAAACTCAACACTTGAGTCAGTTTAAAAATACCCATAAAATAGAAATTTAATATATAAGAATTACTGTGCAAACAAAATGACCCAATCCCTCTGTACGGCCGCGGATCTGCGGCCCAAGCATGGTACGGCCACGGTTCCGCGGTTGTTTGGAAGCATTAGAAGCTCGTTTTTCACCAAAATTCTTATATTTCCCTGCTTAATTTTTCAGGTATTTTTAATTCAGAAAATACACAGTTTTGAAAAAATGTACAGAGAGGGGGTAAATTTGGACGTATCGGGTTCGTTCGGAGTTTTAACTTCGTTAAGACATCGCCTAAAGCTCTAGTTAGGCGCTGATACCACTGTAGGGTTACTAGGCACACGCAAGAGGTTCCACAAGGCATCAACCATGCCAAATTAAAATTTTCCAGTGCCGAGAAACCCTAAACTAGATCGTTGACTGGAGAATAGGCGAAAAGCGCGCAAGTAAACAACTTTATTGCTAAGTGAAAGGGATTACAACCTTTGTAGATCCGGTCCTCCACTTCTTTAGCTCCGTGTTGACGTCCCTCCGCTGCGAACATTGGGATCCCGGACTCTAGCAATGGTTTCGTCGGAGAAATGATCGGGCTATGTCATTGACTTCGAGGCCGAAGATGATCTACGTCGGGGAGACTCAAACTCAAGCTATTCCTTTACTTGGTCAAAAACTTTGTGAAGAGAACACCTTATACTACATAGCAAGTGGTAGAGAATGAAGAAATAGGAAGTGGGTTCACTTTAGAACTGGATTTCTCACTCTTTTTCTCATGGCACCATTGGAGCTCTCAAGCTTTTGTGAGCTTGATGAAGATGAAGAAGAAGAAAAGAATTATATCCATTAAAAGAATAATTTGAATACTTATCTTTTTAATCATGGCACCATGGTTGAGTTAAGCCCTCATGCATAACTCATGTAGAGATATAACCAAACCATTAGGTTAAAGGTTGGGTTAACTAATATCTTTAAACATATGACAAAAGAGTTGACTTTGTCAATGTTTATCAAGCTTCATGAAGCTTGATAACTTTGACCAAAGTCACACTCTTTTGTTATATGCTTAGGAAAATAGTAAATCCCAATCTAACCTTGATTTGGTTCAAGTCTCATACACACAACTTGTTTGTATCATCAAGCATGATGCAAACATGTACACTTGCATATATCACATATAAACAATGTGCACATTCAAGTGAGAAAATCAATCTTAAATGAAGAAATACTAGTTAATGTAAAGTAATATATCAAATATATAATTATACAGTAAATCATTAAATCAACACTTGATTTAACGATCCGGTCGTATCGCATATAACCGACTAATATCAATAGTAAAAAATTATCGAATCAACACATGATCCGATAACCCGGCTATATCGCATACAACCGATCAATATCACAAATCGCGAGAATAGAATACAGTATCACATACTGGTATTATTCTCTGTCCCGCACATATCTCATATGCTCTCCTATTTCGTTTCGCTTGAGCCAGGAAACCCCTGTGTAGAACTCTAAAGACTCGTCAATACGCCGGCAGCAGATGATGATCATATCAAACACCCACAAGCCGCAAGCGGTTTGGTAAATGTAACGGCCACCTGGGTATCGAGCGATCAGAAGATCAACGAGCAAGCACGCTCACACTCCTGTGAATCCAACGAGTAACGCTACCGTACAGTCCGGTCTCTTCGTCTGATATGTCGCATATCTCGTCTAAGGGTGGTAAACGTCAGACCCCAATAACTCGATAAGTCATGTCGATATGAGGCTCATAACGGGTCGAGAAACTACTGGTGACACTTACCAGTAAATCCCTAAAGCAGCCTTGTCCAAGGACTTCCTGTTATAACCAATCGAGCACTGCGCAACATCAACTCCCTATACCGGGAGAGACGAAACCCCTCCTATCGCTCATTGCCTCCATGTGACTCGGGACTGTACCCAAAAGCCACCTTTTTGCACGCCCTCTTGGACATGGTATGATGGAAATCAAAGCACAGTGGGAATCACACAAGACTCTATGACGATCTCGGGTCTACAGACAAACCTGTACCAGTGTCACCAGTGAACTGCCATCTGACGTAAGGTATAATACCATCTGGGAGTTCTTGACGAGTCCGTCCAGTGTACCCAGTCTCCACTGAGCACCCGTATATCATCTCTGATGTCAAACACCAATGGATATGGGATCATCCATCGCCTATCTGTATGGGTCGAGAAGGCATACGCTAGTCTACTCTGGTATATCGATGCCCCGTCTCGATACACCAACGACTAGGGACCTTGAAGGATGTACTCATGGACTACCATGTCCCCACTAGTATGATCCGCATCATAGTCCAGGTAGTCAAGTACACATCCTAAGGGCTTTACCAACATGTAACAAAGAGACAATCAGTGTACACGTTAAGGTAAAGAGTAACCAGATAGCGTACTATCATATTGAGCAAGAAAGTCATCCCTATATATGTCCAAGCATCCACTACAATATACATCTTATGTATAGTAGTGGCCTCTAGGGCATACATATAACTAACAGGCATCCCCTCGACGTAGATCATCTTCGGCCTCAAAGACTTCAAGCAAGGATGCGTCTTTCGCCTCGTGAAGCCATGCAAGGGTCCGGGAGAACCACGATCACAGCGAAGGGACTTCAACAAGGAGCTAAAGAAGTGAAGGACCGATCTACAAAGGTTGTATTTCGTATTCACTTAATCGTAAACATAGTTTACTTGCATATAAAACCCTAATTTTCTAGCAACGATCTAGTTTTGGGTTATTCGGCACGGCTAAAATTTTAAACGGACATGTTTGATGCTTCCTTAAACCTTATTAGAGTGCTTAGTAACCCTACACATATAGTTAGGCATGAAATGCGAAGTATTTGATATTTCGGATTTATGATATCTAAAGTAATTGTGGATTCCAAATGTTGTAGTTTTATACTTTCTTTTCTGTGACCGTAAGCGTAATATGTGGTGTATCGCCAGCTTCGTTTCTATTCATCAACGACAATCGGGATACACATACTTGCTTACGTTGATGATATGAGATATTATGTGTTGTTGTGATATGTTATATTGGATCGTCGTGTTCTGAATAACCAGGGGTTTTATGTGAGGTGAGAGTTTTTATTTTCATTCATGTAAAATTCATTTGTATGTAATATTCTTTTATTGGGGCACTTCCGGGATAAGGATTATGTCACCATTGTATATTATTTACTTTTCCGCATTAGGTAGACCCAAGGAGGGGAGCACAAGTAATCGGGTTCTTGGGTACAGTGGGAGGCCATCTCGAGGAGTCGAGACCGGGTCTCCTAACCCTAGAATTGGCAGTTTTACTTGCCGCTCTCGTAGGGGTCTAGAGATGTTGGTTTGGCTATTCATCGCGACCGTGGAATCCATGTTTTATACAGGCTCGAAATAAAACACGGACATCTTTGTATATCCAATATTTCATATGTTATCTTCTGCTGCAATGTTCTGTGATGAGATCATATTACTTCCTGATACCAATGCTTATACTATCTATATATGTTGATATATAAATATTACTGCTTTCGTTCTTTTGTGATGCTCAGGAAGCATTAATTGATGAGATTTTATTAATGAGATTAATAAAAGAAAAGAAACCTAAAAGATGTTGTAGAATCAAAACATTATAAAAAGGGTAGCCACAGTTTTGCTTTGCACAGCGGTATATATGATATACCCTGCACCTTATTCGATGAGGAAAGAGCCGAGATCCCTTCACCGGGAGTGACCTCTTTAGCAAAACTGGCAGATGCTACAAACTCACGGTTTAGTTTTTGACAGCTTATATAGTTCTTGCTTTGCACAACGGTATTTATGAAATATCCTGCACCTTATTCGATGAGGAAAGAGCCGAGATCCCTTTACCGGGAGTGACCTCATTAGCGAAACTAGAATAGCCTAAAAAACACTCCTTTTCAAAATCACTTGTTTCTACAACGATATCAAGTTCATTACGCAATAGGTTTTCTGAAAAACCTGCGTAGCCCTCCGTCATTTCAGATAGATATTACTTAGTATTCGTGCTACGTTTGTTGGCCTGCGTCAAGACGTAGTGTGCGGTAGCTAACTAGTACTTATCTGCAACATGAGATGTGATTGGATTAGGGTAGTCGTACGACTTTATTGGCCTGCGTCAACGGTCGTGCGGGTAGGTTTAATTCAATCAAGAAATGTACGGGTTGAACTTGACTAGCGGACTATGGTTTATTGGCCTGCGTCAAGGTCATAAGATGCTTGGGGTAAAAGTATTATCGGGAATTTCAAGTGTTGAAATTTGCAATGAGATCGCATACCTTCTATGAAATAGATGGATCCTGATACCCACTGCGAGTAAAAGTTACTCCCGGGAGAATTTTACACAGGATAATTAGCCGATCAAGTAGGTGTCCAGAAAGATGTTAACGGGGTTATGCCTCTGGGAAAACGAGGTTTATTTTAATTAGGTCCGTGCGAAAGCACGGGGAACGTCCCTCAAGTACCAACACTGATCTGGCTGAAAGATTGACGAAATTGTAAGGTGTAATTAATCCTGGTTAATCTTACCTTTTAGGGTTTGAAGAAAGATTTGATAAAAATAGTGGGAGACATCCTGATTAGATAAGATAATAACCAATATATTCTTGCAAGAGCATAAGCTAAAGTGTTTCCTTCTCTCTCTCTCCAGGTAGCGACCATGTCAGGCCTTAATCAAGATAATAATATGGATGTATTGACTGAACCCGCTTATTATACTGAGCAAGGGATCATTGGTCCCGTTCTTTCTTCTAAGAGTTATAAGACTGAGCAGGAAACAGGAGAATATCTTGATTCTCATGCCGCCTAAACAAAGAACAAGCATGCTGATACATCTTCTTCGGGTGTGTTAGTTATTGAGAATTGTTTCTCAGTTCACCCTACGTCCTGGGTATTAGATACCGGATCGGGATCCCACATATGTAAATTGTTACGTGGGCTACGTAAAAGTAGAGAACTGGGAAGGGGTGATCATTCCGTACAAGTAGAGAATGGTACAAGTATTGCAGCCAAAGCAGTTGGCGAATATCACCTTATAATACCAAGTAGCAATACTTTGATTCTGAACGAGCGCTATTATATACCGAACATGATGTGCAACATTATATTAGTTTCTTTATTAAGTAAAGAAGGATATAATTTTGTAATACAGGATAATGTTATGAACATCTTCCTAAATCAAAATTTGATTGGATCAGGCTCGTTACATAATGGCATATTCATTCTCAATCAAAATACAGTCCTTAATATACAAAACACACATAAGAGGAAGAGTTCAGAAATGAACGAATCCTTCTTGTGGCATTGTAGACTTGGTCATATCAATGCGACACGGCTAGCTAAGTTACATATGGATGGATATTTGAATCCGTTCGAATTATCTTCTTATGATACTTGCCATTCATTTCTCAAAGGTAAAATGACCAAAACTCCGTTTAGTGGACACGGAGAAAGGGTTGAGGAACTCTTAGGACTAGTACATAGTGATGTATGCGGTCCCATGTCTACACATACCAAGAACGGTTCTTCCAACTTCATTACATTCACTGACGATCTCTCAAGATACGGACATGTGTTCCTGATGAAATACAAGTCTGAAGCTTTTGAGAAATTCAGAGAATATAAGAACGAATTAGAGAACCAAACGGGCAAAAGTATTAAGATCCTTCGATCTGATCGAGGAGGGGAATACTTGAGCAATGAGTTCCTAGACTATCTAAAAGAGAATGGGACTCTCTCTCAGCTTACTCCTCCCTATACACCACAACACAACGGTGTATTAGAGTGGAGGAATCGCACCCTATTAGATATGGTGCGCTCTATGATGAGCACTGCTGAGTTACCTATTTCCTTCTGAGGGTATGCGCTTGAGACAGCCATACACCTATTGAATATGGTTCCTACCAAATCAGTGCCTACCACTCCATATGAGATATGGAAGGGGAAGAGACCATCTCTTAAGTATGTTAAGATATAGGGTTGTCCGGCCTTTGTCAAAAGGCACAATCCAGACAAACTCGAGGCAAGGTCTGTCCTATGCAAGTTTGTAGGATATCCCAAAAATTCATAAGGGTATATCTTCTACCAACCCGAGGAACAAAAAGTGTTTATTTCTCGACATGCCACTTTCTTAGAAAAAGGTTTTATTATGAAACAAATTAGTGGCAATGAGGTAGAACTAGAAGAAGTTCCAGCAACACAAACTACGACAGAAGATTTAATGGAACCAGAGGATTCAGTAGTTACCAACGAACCTCAGCCTTTCCGCCGATCTAGTAGGGTTTCTCATCCACCTGAGAGATACTACGGTTTTCTCGTTGATGCTAGGAGCGAAGATTGCATCATGGAAGATGATGACCTAACTAGCTTCGAGCAGGCCATCACGAGTAGGGACACTGTAAAGTGGCTGGATGCAATGTGATCTGAGATGGAATCCATGTACACTAACAAAGTATGGACTTCGGAAGTTGCTCCTGAACGGGTAAAACCCATTGGGAGCAAATGGATCATTAAGAAGAAATTTGGTGTAGATGGAAAAGTTGATACTTTCAAAACTAGACTTGTTGCAAAGGGTTTTCATCAACGACCAGGTGTGGATTATGACGAAACGTTTTCTCCAGTAGCTATGCTTAAGTCCATCCGGATCTTACTTGACATTGCTGCATATCATGACTACGAAATCTGGCAGATGGATGTTAAGACCGCCTTTCTAAATGGTGATTTAGAAGTGTGCGTATACATGACTCAGCCAGAGGGCTTCGTAGATGGTGGGAGCAGCGGAAAGGTATGCAAGCTGCATAACTCCATTCATGGGTTAAAGAAAGTATCACGGAGTTGGAACATCTGCTTTGATGTTGTAGTCAAAGAGTTTGACTTCATAAAAACGTAGATGAACCTTATATATATAAGAAGGTTGCAGAGAGTAAGGTTGTCTTCCTTGTATTGTATGTGGATAACATACTCTTGAAAGAAAATGATGTTCCTATGCTGCAATCGGTCAAGATCTTCTTATCACAATGATTCTCAATGAATGATCTAGGTGATGCCTCCTGCATACTGGGAATTATGATCTATAGAGATAGATCTAAACGGATACTGAGAATTTCCCAATCAAGGTACATTGGCACTATACTAAAGTGGTTTAGTATGGAAGAATCCAAGCGTGGGAACCTACCCACGATCTCTGGACTCTTTCTCTCCAAAGAGATGTCTCCCAAGACTGATTTGGAGAGAGCTCGCATGCAAGGGATACCCTATGCTTCGGCAGTAGGCTCTATCATGTATGCAATGCTATGTACTAGACCCGATGTAGCATACTCACTATGTGTAGTGAGTAGGTATCAAGCAGATCCTGGAGAGAGTCACTGGATAGCTGTGAAGAACATTCTCAAGTACTTGAGAAGGACTACGGAGATGTTCTTGGTGTATGGTGGCGGAGAACTCCAGGTGGAGTCCTTTACCGATTCAAGCTTCCAAAGTGATAAGGACGACTCTAAGTCGTACTCGGGATTTGTTTTTACCCTCAATGGAGTGGCGGTGTGTTGGAAGAGTTCCAAACAGGATATCGTTGCATACTCGACGATGGAGGCTGAATACATCGCTGCCAACGATGATGCCAAAGAGGCTGTCTGGATAAAGAAGTTCATCACTGAACTTGGTGTGGTTCCGTCCATTGATCATCCAATACCTTTGTATTGTGATAAAAATGGAGCTGTGGCTTTGGCCAAGGAACCCAGGTCCCATCATAAGTCCAGACATATTCTGAGGCGATATCACCTGATCAGGGAGATAGTTGGTCGCCGGGAGATCGAGGTCAGGAGAGTTGATACGAAGGACAACACTGCGGATCCACTCATGAAGGCCATTCCCCAGATACAGTTTGAGAGATTATTCAGGATGCTAGGTATGAGATACTACAACAGCTGGCCTTAGTGCAGGTGGGAGATTGTTAGTTATATATATGCCCTAGAGGCCATTGTTGTACATATGATGTATATTATAATGGATGCTTGGATATATATAGAGAGGACTTTCTTGCTCGTCATGATAGTATGCTATTTGGTTTCACTTTATCTTAACATGTTGACTTATATTAGTATATCGTCTTACTCTCACATGTTGATAAAGCCCTTAGGATATGTACTCGACTGCTGGGACTATGATGAGATCATACTAGTGGGGCCAGAGTAGTCGACGAGTACATCCTATAACTGTTCCTAGTCGAGGGTGTATCGAGACAGGGCATCGATACACCAGAGTAGACTAGCATATACGCATCTTGACCCATATGATGGGCGATGGATGATCCCATATCCATAGATATTTGATATGAAGGATGGTGTGTGGGTGCTCAGTAGAGACTGGGTACACTGCACGGACTCTCCGAGAACTCCTAGATGGTATTATACCTCACGTCAGATGGCAGTTCTCAGGTGACATTGGTGCAGGGTAGTCTGTAGACCCGAGATCGTCATAGAGTCTTGTGTGATTCCCACTGTTCTTTGATTTCCACCTTACCACGTCCAAGAGGGCGTGCAAAACGGTGGCTTTTGGGTACAGTCCCGAATCACATGGATGTAATGAGCGATGGGAGGGGTTTCGTCTCTCCCGGTATAGGGAGTTGATGTTGTGCTGTGTTCGATTGGCTATAACTGGAAGTCCCTGGCCAGGGCGGATTTTGAGTACTACTCGTAAGTGTTACCAGTAGGTTCTCGACCTGTTATGAGCCTCATATTGACACGACTTATCGGTTACTGGGGTCTGACGCATACCACCCCTAGACTAGATATGCAACATATAAGACGAAGAGACCGGACTGTACGGGAGTGTTACTGATTGGATTCACAAGAGAATGTACAGGCTTGCTTGTTGATCTTCTTATCGCTCAATACCTGGGTGGCTGTTACGTTTAGCAGACCGCTTGCAGCTTTTGGGTGTTTGATATGATCATCACCTACTGCCGGCGTATTGACGATTCTTTAGAGTCCTACACAGAGGTTTCTTGACTCAGGCAAAACGGAATAGGAGCACAAATGTGATTTGTCCGGGACAGAGAATAATACGATATGAGATACCGTATTCTATTCTCGCGATATATGATATCGGCCGGCGATATTTGATATCGGCCGGCGATATTTGATATCAGCCGGGTTATCGGATCAAGTGTTGATTCGATGAATCGGTACATTGATATATTAGTCGGTTATATTCGATATAGCCGGATTGTCGGATCAAGTATTGATTCGATAATTTAATGTATAATTATATATGTGATATATTACATTACATTATCTAATATTGGCTCGCTTTATTATTTCATTTTCTCACCGGATAATACATTGATATATATGTGATATATGTTAATTGTATTATTTTCTTTTGTTACAAAAATATATTATATATGTGATTTATAATACTGTAACAAGTTATGATTACAAATGCAACATGATTAGTGGAGATTAAACATGGTTAGGGTTTGATTTGGGTTAATATTTTCTGGAAGCTTCTAGAAGCTTTTGTTTTATTTCTTGCAAAGATATTATGTGTTGATATTTTTGGAGATATTTTCTTAACCCAACCACACCCTTTACCCTAGTTAAATCACTACAATGGTTAAGTCTTTCTTGACTTAACCATGGTTGCAATTGTAATGATATAACATTTTTTCATTATTCATCACAAAAGAATTAATCATTCTTCTTCTTCTTCCTTGAGCTCTTAAAAAGCTTTCTAGGTTTTTCTTTTGTGATGGATTAGTGTGAGAATTTGAAAATAAAAGAGAGCATAAATCCTACTTCATCATCCTCATCTAATCTAGCCAATTAGATTAGGGTGTTCACTTCATTAATACTTGATTAGTGAGTGAGAGCTTGAGTTAAAGAAACTTCAAGGTAGATCATCTTCGAAAATGAAGACTTCAAGCAAGTATGGATCATTCGCGTTGTGGAGTTTTCTTGAGTCCGGGAGATTATGGATCGTAGCAAAGGGACTACTACTCGGAGCTTATGAAGCGAAGGAGCGGACTACAAAGGTTGTAATCCCTCTCTCTTAGTTGTAAAGATATTTACTTGCATGTTTAACCCTAATAATCTAGCGAAGATCCTCGCTTTGGGTTGTTCGGCATGTCTAAAGTTTAAATCGGGCATGGTTGATGCCTTATAGACCCTTGTGGCAGTGCCTAGTAACCCTACACTGGATATTCTATAAGGAATACCGCTATGCAAAGCAGAAATTAGAGCTACCCTTTTTGAAAATATGATTCTACAACATGTTTTAGGTTTCTTTTCATTTCATTAATCTTATTAATGGAATCCCATCATTTATGCTTCCTAAGTATCACAGATGAAACGAAAATATATCGTACGCTTATGCCATCCGCAGTCGCCACAGTGTCCTGTTATGCACCGTTGGGTTATTTAATTAACGGCATACCGGGACGGGACTAGCGCGGGTGCAAAACATAAGCAGTGTATACTATATACCTTATATACAATGTATATCTATTTATCTTGGAATCCACAGTGATCACATCACAGAGCAGTAGAAGAAACATATGAAATATTGGATATATTAGGAGGTCCGTGTTTTATTTTGAGCCTGTATAAAATACGGATTCCCCGGTCATGATGAATAGCCAAAACCACATCCCTCGACCCCTACGAGAGCGGAAAGCAACCATACCAATTCTAGAGTTAGGAGTCCCGGACTCGAATCCTCGAGTTGGTCTCCAACTTGACCCTAGAACCCGGTTACTTGTGCTCCCCACCTTGGGTCTATCCTAATGCGGAAAAGTAAATAATATACAACAATGGTGACATCATCCTCAATCCGGAAGTGCCCCAATAAAAGAATATTACATACATTGAATTTTACATGAATGAAAATAAAAACTCTCATCTCACATAAAACACCCCGGCTATTCGGAACACGACGATCCAATATAACATATCACAGCAATACATAACATCACATATCATCAACATGAGTAAATATGCGTATCCCAATTGTCGTTGATATATAGCAACGAAACTGGCGATACACCAAATATTACACTTACGGTCATAGAAAAGAAAAGGTAAAACTACAACATTTGGGATCCACAATCACCTTAGACATCATAAATCCGAAATATCACATACTTCGTATTTTATGGCTAACTATCTGAATTCCACATATTGTATCACACTACAAAAAAAGCTAGACGATGTTAAACATTCCGATCGAATCAAAAAACACCCACAATTACCCAATAAGCTCAACACTTGAGCGTAGTTTAAAAGTATCCATCACATGCCACAGTACCAATGAACCAGCCGTAGAAGGGCAAACCAATGCCTCTCATGTGGCACCGCTGAACCCCCACAAACCCTAGGGTTCATGGTGGATCTGACGGTCACAGAATCGAGTTAAGGTTTCATTCTTCTGGAGGGTTCATCGAATAACTTGCACGATATTTGAATGTTTCAAACATGGAAAAAATTTAACTCTTGAAAAAATTTCCAGCGATGGTCAAAGTGGGTATCTGATATCCGTTTGAACTTTTTAACACCGTCTAAACAACCCGTAAAACTGTTAGAATTACGACTACGAAACACTCCGTGTTGCATTTGCAGAAAATTAACATCACATGAATATTTAGTAAAAACAAACAACACCTGAAACATCAAAACCCATCCACTGGAACACTGAAAAAAATTTGGGGGGGTAGCTCAGAATTGGGCCGAGATCAGGGGGGTGTGGCCGGTTCACTGTTCATAGAATTGCCCAAAATTTCACCAGTGTGCATGTTATATCACATACAACATTCTGCAGTTGTTTGAAAAATTTTTAGAGCTCATATAAAAATCGACAGAAATATGGTTTCTATGTGTCAAGTTACGGAGTTGTTTCGGTTTCGTAATCCTACACAATCCGTCTAATTCTCTAGCTAGACCCTGATACAACTGTAGGATTCCTATAAACGACAGCAAGTTTTGGGGGCCTTCGTCCATGCCATTTTATAAAAATTTGCCGTTTTAAAGAACCCTAAACTAGAATCGTTATCTAGAGAATCATACGAAATTTAATGTAAACTACTTTACATCTAAGTGAACTAGAAATACAACCATTGTAGATCGGTTCTTCACTTCATTAGCTCCTTGTAGTAGGCCCTTCACTGCGTTGAAATGATCTTGCGGACTCTTGAATGGCTCCATGAGAAGAAAGCAACGAACTTGCTTAAAGTCTTCGAGGCTGAAGATGATCTACGTCGAGGAGACACTAACCCAAGCTACCCTCTTCACTAATATGGGATTAGTGAAGCAAACACCCTATATTAAAGTGTTAATCTAGTAGAGAATGAAGAAGTAGGATTTTTGCTCACATTGGATTTCTTTTTCTCACTAAAGTTTCTCACTTTTACAAAACCTAGAAAGCTCTTGAGCTTTAAGGAAGAAGATCAAGAGAGATAATGTTGTGAGAGAGAATGGCAACCATGGGTGGGAAAATATCTAATATTACCCTTGTAAAGACTTAACCATGAGTTTAGATAATGGTTGGGTTAACAAATATCTAGTGTAAGACAAAACTAGTGGACTAAGTCAAATGGTCTCAAAGCATCATGAAGCTTCATGCCATGTGACAAATTTCCACCTAATAATTGAATTACACTAAATAAATAAACCCTACATTATCTTCATCATGGTGTAAGTCTCATACACCCATGTTGCATGTATCATCAACCGTGACACATAAATAAAACACAATTAATATATATATATATATATATATATATATCACATATATATTAAGTGTGCACATGTGAGAAAAATAAATGTTTAAGTGAGCTAATATTAGTTAATGTAAATTAATATATCAAATATATATAATTCTACATTAAATCATTAAATCAACACTTGATTTAATAACCCGGTTATATCTCATATGACCGACTAATATTATTTGTATCATTATATCGAATCAACACTTGATTTGATAACCCGGCTATATCATATATAACCGGTTGATACAGTATCGACTTATCGAATCAACTTTTGATTCGATAACCCAGCTATATCACATATAACCGATCGATACACTATATCGCGAGAATAGAATACGGTATCACATACTCGTATTAATCTCGGTCCCGCACATATCACATATGTGCTCCTACTTCGTTTTTCCTGAGCTGCGAAACCTCTCTGTAGGACTCTAAAGACTCGTCAATACGCCGGCAGTAGGTGATGATCACATCAAGCACCTACAAGCCGTCAGCGGTACTAGCTGGACGTAACAGCTACCCGGTTATTGAACTATCAAAAGATCAGCAAGCTAGCTTGCTCCAACTCCTGCAAAAGCCTGTCAGTAACACTACCGTACAGTTCGGTCTCTTCGTCTGATATGTCGCATATCCAGTATAGGGGTGTTAAAAGTTAGACCCCAATAACCGATAAGTTGTGCCGATATGATGCTCATAAAGGGTCGAGAAACTACTGATAACACTTATCAGTAAATCTCTGTAACAGCCCTGGCCAGGGACTTTCCTGTTTTGCCCAATCGAGCACAGTGCAACATAAACCACCAATACCGGGAGAGACGAATCCCCACCTATTGCTCATTGCCTCCATGTGATTCGGGACTGTACCCAAAAGCCACCGTTTTGCACGTTCTCATAAACGGGGTATGGTGGAAATCAAAGCACAGTAGGAATCACACAAGATTCTATTACGATCTCGGGTCTACAGACTAATATGTACCAGTGTCACTAGAGAACTGCTATCTGACGATAGGTATAATACCAATCAGGAGTTCTCGGCGAGTCCGTTCAGTGTACCCAGTCTCCACTGAGCACCCGTATACCATCATTGATGTCAAACACCAATGGATGTGGGATCATCCATCGCCCATCATATAGGTCAAGATGCGTACACGGTAGTCTACTCCGGAATATCGATGCCCTGTCTCGATACACCTACGACTTGGAACAATTTTTGGGTGTACATGTGGACTACCTTTGGCTCCACTAGTATGATCTCCATCATAGTCCTAGTAGTCTAGTATACAACCTAAGTGCTCTATCAACATGTGAGAACAAGACATTATCACATATACAAGTCAACATGTTAAGATAAAGTGCAACCAGACAGCATACTATCATGTCGAGCAAGAAAGTCCTCTCTATATATATCCAAGCCTCCACTATAATATGCATCGCATGTATAATAATGGCCTCTAGGGCATACATATAACTAATAAAAACTAGCCACGAAAAGGGTACAAACAAGATATAAGTAAAGCATCCCCAAACGGGAGCAAATCCACGCTCTAAGGTGGAAAGAACCACCATAAGAAGATATACGACGCCGTAGTGAAGAAAAAGAAGATATAAGTATAAACAGCATAAAAGACATCCAGAGTCACAAAATAGTATACAATATCGTCCTCACATCTCGTCTCTAAGTCAATACATGAAAATGGTAGATGAAGAGTACTAGATACAACGAATAAACAAATGAGCATCATCGGATAACGCAAAACCCGCTTATAGCAAAACCGCACACAGTCAGCCGTAAAGGTATCCGCTGCAAAAGATGATACGATAAGAAGAAACCCTGCTGCGACTGCTCTGAAGGACTACCTGCAAAACATTGTGGCAGAACAGGGGTGAGTTGCCAACTCGTTAATAGTAAATAACATATGCAAGTAATCGCAGGTATGCACGTACTGCGATAATCTATCACATGCAAGCTGATAGCAATAATGGCACTATGTATATGCAACGGTCATGAAAGGTACTCTATGAGATACTACTAATACATGAAGCAATGCATATCAAATAAATGCTGAGTATAGGATAAAACATATCCTATAAGTCTCATGGAACCTGAGTGTCGAACACCAACACCCGAAACATCATGAAAACATATGCCTGTATATATATGTGTGTGTGTGTCCCTCAACGACACATCAAAATCATGGAACCTGAGTGTCCAACATCGACACTCGAAACATCATGAAACCCGTGTCCAGCATCAACATGTAAATCCTCATATCTCAGGCACCGCATCCTCAGATCGGCCCTCATATCCACGTATCATACGTCTCACGGAACCTAAGTGTCCAAGTCTGACACTCGCAATCCACGTATCCATACGTCTCACGGAACCTAAGTGTCCACCTCCGACACTCGCAATCCACGGAACATAAGTGTCCAACTCCAACACTCGCTATCCGGATACGTCTCACGGAACCTAAGTGTCCAGCTCCGACACTCGCAATCCACGTATCATATCAGTTTTCTAACACAAGTCTCAGAACGAGAAATCTAGTAAAGAATAAGAATACTTGCATAGATCATTATGATGATGTATATAATATATATACATATATATCAGCGTCCCATACCACTAATATATATACATATATAACTGTAAGTCCACATTGCGACCCCCGGTTCTTACGGGGAGGCGGAAACGGTATAAAAATCAAATTATTGTAAGTCCACGTTGCGACCCCCGGTTCTTACGGGGAGGCGGAAACGGTATAAAAATCAAATTATTAGCGCAAGGGGCAACATGGACTAAGCAAAGTCGGGATCTTTGACTAAACTAAAACTAGCATACTTAGCTAAAGAGAGTTAGCTACTCGGATGGAGATGGTTATACCTAAACTTGTCTTGAACTCCTTCTCTTCAAGCTCCGATGGTGGTCCGATGGCTCCTTCTCGTCGTCTCCGTACGCCGAAGATAGATCCACTTGAAAGCTCCAACCTTTAGCTCCTTCTTCGTTCTTTGAAGAAACTAGTTCACTTGGTTTGCTAAACCTAGTGAACTAGAATGAGTAGAGAAGATTTAGAATGGGATTTTATCTATGGTTCTTGATTCTCAACTCATGAGACATGAGAACCATAGATCAAGAGAGGGAGCAAGAGGTTGAGGGTGAGAGCAAGAGGAGAGCTCAAGAACAAGAGAGAGAATGAGCAAGAAAGAATGAGGCTCTCTTTTGTCTCTCACCCTCTCATAATCCAATGTAATCATAACTCATCATATCAATAAAAGTCTTATGTGATGGTTGAAGCAACCATAAGCTTATCATGTCATGCACTCATTTTACTCATATGAACAAGCAAGTAAAAGTCTTTGGCATGAAATGATAACCATGGTTATCATGATGGTCAACTAGTCAAGCCTAGTCAACCGGTCAACAAAGTCAACAAGTCAACAAAAGTCAACAAGTCAACAAAGTCAACAAAAGTCAACAACCAAGTCACCATAATACTTAATTAATATAATAGTTAATCGCATATCATATTCTCATTAGGGTTGAGCAAAAAGTCAAAAAGTCAACGGTCAACTGTCAACAACCCTAATGAGAATCCGCTGTCTGTGCCTCCCTATCAACTGTGCATACACACCCGCATCCGCGTTCCGAGGAACACGAATGCAAACTGGATAAATCCAATCCCATAAGATACACTAGGATCTGGCTTAAACCAAAGCCCGCTAGTGTAAACTGTCCGGACACTGTACGTGCACAAGTGCACGGATGTGACCGAACCCTGTCGTAAAACCATGCGACCTGTCGCAATACCATGCGACCTCTACTCTTTTGCCTAAAGGCGAAAAGCTTTCTGTGTGGGACTCTAAAGACTCGACACTACGCTGGCAGTGGGTTTAACCACAGACCGCAAGCGGCACTAGCTGTGCGTAACGGTCCCCAGGTAATGCCGACAAGAAGACCGACGAGGCGAAACCCATCTGAACTCCTACTGAGCCTGAGTGTGACATTCTCCGTACAGTCCGGTCTGTTCGTTTGATACATCGCATGGCGGGCCTAGGGGGCAGTAAACGTCAGTCCCCCAATAGCGGTACAAGTCGTGCCGGAGCGAAGCCCAAAACACCCTGAGATAACACTGGAAACCTACCAGTATATCTCGTTTGCCCTGGCCAGGGACTACTCGTGTAATGGCTCTCCTAGACACAGCGCGATGTCAACCCCCAATACCGGGAGAGACGAATCCTGTCTAACCGTCACTGCCTCCAAGTGCTTCGGGACTGCACCCAACCACTACCTGTTTGCACGACTCCTTTGAGCCGTGGTAGGGTAGTGATCAAAGTACAGTGGGAACACACTCGAGGCGGAGTGACAGTGTCAAGTCAGCGGACTAAGCTGTACTCATGTCACCTGGGAACTGATAACTGACGATAGGTATAATACCAACTAGTCAGTTCCCGACGAGTCCTGTCCAGTGTACCCGTAACCTAACGAGCACCCGCATACTATCTCAAGTACGACGTACTGACGGCTGTGGGACAGACCGTCTCCCATATTGGGATGAGAAGCGCATGCGCTGGTCTACTCCGGAGTATCGATACCCTGTCTCGATAGTCCTGCGACCAAAGACCTGCATAAGGATGTGCTTATAGATTACCCAGCCCCACTAGTGTGACGGCCATCACATCGCTGGTAATCAAGCAAAGATCCTAAGGGCTCTACTAATGTGTATAGGCGATATACAAAAATAAACACATGTACACATTGAAGTAGAAACAAACCAAGTAGCATACTACTATTTTGAGCAAGATTGTATATACAAGGTGAATATCCCAAGCATCCATTAAGTAATATACAAACTAGTATGATACAGTAATGGCCTCTAGGGCATATACACTAACAATCTCCCACTTGCACTAAGGCCATGTACTGGCGTATCGAAGACCTATCATCTCGATCAGCCGCTCGAACTGAGTCTGGGGCAAGGCCTTGGTGAATGGATCTGCAGTGTTGTCTTCTGAAGCGACTCTCCGAACCTCGATCTCCTGGCGATCCACGATCTCCCTGATCAGGTGATACCGCCTCAAGATGTGCCTGGATTTCTGATGGGACCTTGGTTCCTTCGCTAAAGCTATAGCCCCGTTGTTGTCGCAATACAGAGGTATTGGATCAACAATGGACGGAACCACCTGAAGTTCTTTCAAGAACTTCCTCATCTAGACAGCTTCTTTTGCGGCATCAGATGCAGCGATGTATTCCGCTTCCATCGTCGAGTCTGCAACGGTTTCCTGTTTGGAACTCTTCCAACATACCGCCCCTCCATTGAGGGTAAAGACAAAACCCGACATGGACTTGGAATCATCCTTGTCACTCTGGAAGCTGGAGTCAGCAAAGGCCTCGATCTGGAGGTCTTTTCCACCATACACCAAGAACATCTCCTTAGTCCTTCTCAGGTACTTGAGAATGTTCTTTACCGCTATCCAGTGTTTCTCCCCAGGGTTAGACTGATACCGGCTTACCACACTCAGTGCATAAGCTACATCCGGTCTGGTACACAACATCGCATACATTATAGAGCCTACCGCAGAAGCGTAGGGTATAATAGACATGCGATCCCTCTCCAAATCAGTCTTGGGAGACATCTCTTTAGAGAGGGTGATCCCGTGACAAGCCGGTAGGTTACCGCGCTTGGAATCTTCCATACTGAACTTCTTCAGTATGGTGTCGATGTACCTGGACTGTGAAAGTCCTAATATCCTCTTGGATCTGTCACGGTAGATCCGGATACCCAGAATGTATGAGGCATCACCCAGGTCTTTCATGGAGAACCTGTGTGACAAGAACCCCTTGACAGATTGTAGCATAGGAATGTCATTTCCTATTAAGAGAATGTCATCCACGTACAAAATGAGGAATAATACAGTTCTCGCTACAAATCTACTATAGATGCATGGTTCATCTGGATTTTTGATAAAGCCAAATTCTTTGACCGTCTCATCAAAGCAGATGTTCCAACTCCGCGATGCCTGCTTTAGCCCATAGATGGACTTAAGCAACTTGCACACCTTTCCGCTGCTCCCACTCTGAATGAAACCCTCTGGTTGGTCCATATAGACACACTCCTCTAAATTTCCATTTAGAAAAGCTGTCTTTACATCCATTTGCCAGATCTCATAATCGTGGAAGGCAGCAATGGCAAGAAGGATCCGAATGGATTTCAGCATGGCTACTGGAGAAAAGGTTTCGTCGTAGTCCAAGCCAGGTCTTTGACGAAAACCCTTTGCTACCAGCCTAGCTTTATAGGTCTCAACCTGTCCATCTACACCAATCTTCCTTTTGAAGATCCACTTGCATCCTACGGGTTTTACCCCGTCTGGAGCAATGTCCAACGTCCATACCTTGTTGGTGTACATGGACTCCATTTCGGTCCGCATTGCATCCAGCCATTTCACTGAGTCAACGCTCTGAACGGCCTGCTGGAAGCTAGTAGGCTCATCATAATCTATGATGCAATCCTCTCTATCCCCGTCTATGAGAAAACCGTAGTATCTCTCGGGCGGATGAGACTGCCTACTACTTCTGCGGAGCGGCGTAGGAATGTCCTGTTCTGTTGAACCCTCTGGTTCCACTAACCTTTCAGTAATAGTCTGTGGTTCTGGAATTTCTTCCAGTTCTACTGCGCTCCCACTAATCTCCTTTTCCAAGAACTGGTGTTCTAGAAAGTGGGCATTACGAGAAACAAGGACTTTTTGTTCCTCTGCGTAGTAGAAAAGAGACCCCCTGGTGTTCTTTGGGTATCCCACAAACTTGCACAGTACTGAGCGTGCCTCGAGCTTGTCCGCATGCTGCTTTTTGACAAAAGCCGGACATCCCCAGATCTTCAGATATTGAAGATAGGGTTTCTTCCCACTCCACATTTCATATGGTGTGGTAGGCACAGTCTTAGTTGGAACTCGGTTCAAAAGATATGCGGCTGATTCTAGCGCATATCCCCAGAATGATCGCGGCAATTCAGCATTACTCATCATGGACCGCACCATATCCAATAGGGTGCGGTTCCGTCTCTCCGATACACCGTTATGTTGCGGGGTGTATGGAGGAGTAAGCTGAGAGAGAATTCCGTTCTCTTTTAAATAGTCCGGGAACTCGGCACTTAAGTATTCTCCACCTCGATCCGATCTTAGAATCTTAATACTTTTGCCGGTCTGTTTCTCTACTTCATTTTTATACTCCTGGAATTTTCCGAAAGCCTCGGACTTATGTTTCATTAAGAAGACATAGCCGTACCTTGAGAAGTCATCCGTAAAAGTAATGAAGTAAGAATGTCCGCTTCGGGCATGTGTAGACATTGGACCGCACACGTCACTGTGTACGAGTCCCAAGAGCTCGCTCGCTCTTACTCCTTGTCCAGTAAATGGAGTCTTTGTCATCTTTCCTTTGAGACAAGATTGACAAGCGGCATACGATTGATATTCGAACGCATTCAAATATCCTTCTGCATGTAACTTAGTCAACCTTCTCTCATTGATGTGACCCAATCTACAATGTCATAAGAAAGTCTGATTTATTTCTGGAGACTTTCTTTTGTGTGTATTCTGGACATTAAAAATCTGCGGTTGGTTTAACACGTATATACCATTACTCAATGTACCTGACCCAATCAAAACTTGATTAAGGTGAATGTTTACAACATTACTTACAAACGCAAATTCATAACCTTCTTTAGAAACTAAAGATACAGAAATGATATTACAAGTTGCGTTGGGTACAAAAAAGCAATTACGCAAAACCAAAACATGTCCATCTGACATTCCCAGGTGATAGTCCCCCACGGCTTTAGCATCCATGCTAGCTCCGTTTGCAACTCTGAGGGTCATGTCACCTGCCTTCAAAACCCTACGGTTTCTCAACGCCTGCAAAGAATTACAGATATGAGATCCTGATCCGGTATCCAATACCCAGGAAGTAGAGTTTATTGAAAGACAGTTTTCAATAACATACACACCTGAAGCTGAAGCTGCAACTTGCTTCAATTCCTGTGTTCTGGCCTTCCAGGCCCTACAATCATTCTTCCAGTGTCCTTTCTTATGACAATAGAAGCATTCTTCCTTATCCACAAGCTTCCCCGCTATCTTTGTTGCTTTTGCTTTTCCCTTCGTATCCACTTTACTAACACCGCCCCTTGGTTTGGCGGGGGCTTTCTTCTTCTTTCCCTTGGCTTTCGCCTTGGACCTAGAAGAAGACGATCCTCCTACAAACAAAGTGGATGTTTCCCTACTTTTCTGTAGGGTGCCCTCTGCGCTCCTCAGCATGTTGAGGAGCTCTGATAGTTCAACCTCTTTTTCTTGTAGGTTGAAGTTCAGTGTAAACTGGGCGTAAGTGGAAGGAAGGGACTGGAGAACTATATCCGTATATAGCTCACTCTCCAATGTGATCCCTAGGTCAGCGAGCTCCTCAATGTAGCCGATCATCTTTAGCACGTGCTCGGCTACTGATGATCCGACGGCCATTCTTGTCGAAAATAACTTTTTCGACGCTTCGTATCTTGCGATATGTGATTGCTCTCCATACAGTTCTTTTGTATGGAGCAATATGGACTCCATGTCCATATTCTCATGACTCCTCTGATGTTCGTTGTCCATCGAGGCAAGCAGGAGGCACTTGGCCTTTGCGCTATCAATCTCCCAAGTCTTGCGGATTTCCTTATCCGCGACACTAGAAGTTGGACCAGGGACAGAGGGAGCTTTGGTGGTAAGAAGATACCCCAGCTTGTCATAAGTGATTGCTATCTTGACATTCCTGAGCCAATCTTTGTAGTTTGGCCCTGTCAGTTTGTTTTTATCTAGGAGTAACTTAAGTCCAGTCATGTTGATTGGTCGCTGCAATTAGGAGAGAGAAGAAAAAACACTCAGCATGATGCTCTTGCAAGTTTAGAGTGGTTTTTAGTTTGTCTAAACAGGATGTCTCCCACTGTTTCTCGAATCCCTCCTCAAACCATAAAGGAAGAATTAGTCAGGATCAATCCCACCGTACAATACTTGCTTAACCGTTCAGCCAGGCCGATGTCGGTACTTCGAGGGAGGTTTTCCAACGCTTTCGCGAAGTTCCTTAATTAAAGAACCTCTTTTCCCTGGGGGCGTAGCCCCGCTAACACCTTTCTAGGCACCTACTAGGTTTATAGCATTGATCGTTAAGTGAGAAATTTCCCGAGGAGTAGCATATACTCACAGTAGGATCAGGATCCAAATATCATCGCGTGACGAAACTGAAGGAATCCTACCAGAATCATCACACTCCAAATGGTATGCAAATCTAGCAAGTTTCAGTACTTATGAAACTCCCGATGTGGATTTTTGCCCCATGCTCTTATGACCTTGGCGTGAGGTCAAAATGTCATAAGTCACATGTCAAGTTCGTCCCATCATTATCCAGGTTAATTTGAACCCACCCGTACATACCCTTGACGTAGGCCAAAATGGCAGTACGACTGTCTCAAACCAACGCATTCTATCTATGCAACAGATAAATATCCGGCAGCTACCAATCACTATGCCTTGGCGTGAGGTCAAAATACATAGCTTGAATACTACCGAATATTTAACTGAAATGATGGAGGGCTACGGATGGTTTTGGCAAAACCGTGAACGTAGTGAACTTGATTTGGTCGATGGAACGAGATAGCTTTTAAATGGAGTGGCTCAAACTCCGTATTTTAAAAGTTTGTTTTGAAAAGAACCGAGTGGTTTTTCGAAAGTGTTCCAACGACTTTAACTTGGTTTATTATCTTGCATTAGTTCTTTTAAGGCGTGATATTCTTGCATTAGTTCTTTTAATGCGTCCCATCATTTAATCCTACCATTGCAGAAAACAACCAAAATATGACGTACGCTTATGCCATTCGTATTCGCCACGGGGCCCCGTCATTACCCGTTAGGTTACTTAACTAACGACAGAGCGGGGGCTGGGCTAGCGCGTCTGTAAAACATAAGCAATGCCTAAATAATATCATATATAGATATACTGCAATGATAAACATTTCAGATCACAGATGAATACATTTGATATACTAGGAATCTGTAATTTGTACGAGCCTGTAACAAAAGACAGATTACACGGTCGCGGTGAATAGCCAAAACCCCACCCAAGACCCCTACGGGTGCGGCAAACTACCCGCCAAGTACCCGAAGCGTAGCAACCTCCCTCATCTCCATGAGTAGGCCACTCGACACTTCGGCATACCCGGTAGTTTGTGCACCCCTCCATGGGTCTATCCTAGGAGCAAAAACAGTAAAAAGAAATTATACAATGACGGCTACAACCCCGACCCGGTTGTGCGGCCATACAAATAATTATTACATCAATTTACAAATTTACATGAATTGAAAGAAAAGAAAACTCTCGTCTCACAACCCCCGGCTATTCACCCGCGACAATCCAACATATTCATATACACATTCCAGCACATTACAGATCATGTATAACCCCGACCAATCGACTTATAGCGATTAGCCGACGTTCAATACATGCAAACATCACAGATATAACCATCATAGTCAAAGTGCAGTGAAGTTCGGAAAAAAATACGGAATTATAGGACCCCAAAAGGAAATTTCTTTTCTGGAAAATCTGGGCACATATAATATATTTCAAAAATCCCAAAACCAACACAGACACACACTGCACGAAAAACGATGCAGAGAAGACGACAAACTGCGGCGCTTCCGCGGCACATGCCTACCTCGTGCGGCGGAAGCGCGGCGGTTTGAACGAAACAGTGGAACGTTTTTCATGGGTGTTCACACAAAACCCTGAGCCGAATTTAGGAGTATAAAGTTTTTCATTTTGACCAGAAAAAATTTCAACAGAAACTCAGGTTTTGTAAAAGTTTGGTTTTTTTTGATTTTTCCGGTTCCGAACTTCGTTACACTTCACTACCAAGCTAGTTTAAGTTTAGTTAGTCTCTGATACCACTGTAAGTCCACGTTGCGACCCCCGGTTCTTACGGGGAGGCGGAAACGGTATAAAAATCAAATTATTAGCGCAAGGGGCAACATGGACTAAGCAAAGTCGGGATCTTTGACTAAACTAAAACTAACATACTTAGCTAAAGAGAGTTAGCTACTCGGATGGAGATGGTTATACCTAAACTTGTCTTAAACTCCTTCTCTTCAAGCTCCGATGGTGGTCCGATGGCTCCTTCTCGTCGTCTCCGTACGCCGAAGATAGATCCACTTGAAAGCTCCAACCTTTAGCTCCTTCTTCGTTCTTTGAAGAAACTAGTTCACTTGGTTTGCTAAACCTAGTGAACTAGAATGAGTAGAGAAGATTTAGAATGGGATTTTATCTATGGTTCTTGATTCTCAACTCATGAGACAAGAGAACCATAGATCAAGAGAGGGAGCAAGAGGTTGAGGGTGAGAGCAAGAGGAGAGCTCAAGAACAAGAGAGAGAATGAGCAAGAAAGAATGAGGCTCTCTTTTGTCTCTCACCCTCTCATAATCCAATGTAATCATAACTCATCATATCAATAAAAGTCTTATGTGATGGTTGAAGCAACCATAACCTTATCATGTCATGCACTCATTTTACTCATATGAACAAGCAAGTAAAAGTCTTTGGCATGAAATGATAACCATGGTTATCATGATGGTCAACTAGTCAAGCCTAGTCAACCGGTCAACAAAGTCAACAAGTCAACAAAAGTCAACAACTCAACAAAGTCAACAAAAGTCAACAACCAAGTCACCATAATACTTAATTAATATAATAGTTAATCGCATATCATATTCTCATTAGGGTTGAGCAAAAAGTCAAAAAGTCAACGGTCAACTGTCAACAACCCTAATGAGAATCCGCTGTCTGTGCCTCCCTGTCAACTGTGCATACACACCCGCATCCGCGTTCCGAGGAACACGAATGCAAACTGGATAAATCCAATCCCATAAGATACACTAGGATCTGGCTTAAACCAAAGCCCGCTAGTGTAAACTGTCCGGACACTGTACGTGCACAAGTGCACGGATGTGACCGAACCCTGTCGCAAAACCATGCGACCTGTCGCAATACCATGCGACCTCTACTCTTTTGCCTAAAGGCGAAAAGCTTTCTGTGTGGGACTCTAAAGACTCGACACTACGCTGGCAGTGGGTTTAACCACAGACCGCAAGCGGCACTAGCTATGCGTAACGGTCCCCAGGTAATGCCGACAAGAAGACCGACGAGGCGAAACCCATCTGAACTCCTACTGAGCCTGAGTGTGACATTCTCCGTACAGTCCGGTCTGTTCGTCTGATACATCGCATGGCGGGCCTAGGGGGCGGTAAACGTCAGTCCCCCAATAGCGGTACAAGTCGTGCCGGAGCGAAGCCCAAAACACCCTGAGATAACACTGGAAACCTACCAGTATATCTCGTTTGCCCTGGCCAGGGACTACTCGTGTAATGGCTCTCCTAGACACAGCGCGATGTCAACCCCCAATACCGGGAGAGACGAATCCTGTCTAACCGTCACTGCCTCCAAGTGCTTCGGGACTGCACCCAACCACTACCTGTTTGCACGACTCCTTTGAGCCGTGGTAGGGTAGTGATCAAAGTACAGTGGGAACACACTCGAGGCGGAGTGACAGTGTCAAGTCAGCGGACTAAGCTGTACTCATGTCACCTGGGAACTGATAACTGACGATATGTATAATACCAACTAGTCAGTTCCCGACGAGTCCTGTCCAGTGTACCCGTAACCTAACGAGCACCCGCATACTATCTCAAGTACGACGTACTGACGGCTGTGGGACAGACCGTCTCCCATACTGGGATGAGAAGCGCATGCGCTGGTCTACTCCGGAGTATCGATGCCCTGTCTCGATAGTCCTGCGACCAGGGACCTGCATAAGGATGTGCTTATAGATTACCCAGCCCCACTAGTGTGACGGCCATCACATCGCTGGTAATCAAGCAAAGATCCTAACGGCTCTACTAATGTGTATAGGCGATATACAAAAATAAACACATGTACACATTGAAGTAGAAACAAACCAAGTAGCATACTACTATTTTGAGCAAGATTGTATATACAAGGTGAATATCCCAAGCATCCATTAAGTAATATACAAACTAGTATGATACAGTAATGGCCTCTAGGGCATATACACTAACAATAACAGCATCCCATACCACTGATATATATCATCAGGAGTAAAACATCCAGAAAACATCATTTGAAATCCATATCTCAATGCGTAAATCCATGAAATATAATATATGCAACAAAAAACAGTAATATGAGCATATAAAGGAAAAATCGCTATTTAAATGCAACAAGTTATTAAATATATCGTGCGGTTCCTAATTTCTCCAAAATCTAACACAACATCATATAAGGGTGAACATGTAGCTATAGCAAGATATATGTGTATACATGTAAGTATATATGCAAGATGTACATGTAGCTATATATCATATGTATATATACCTGTCAATAATGATACAATACCCTATAGGTACATGTATAAGCATGTAGGCATAGCAAGGCAAATGTGTAAGCATGTAGGTATTTGTGTATGCTATATTTCTTACACACAATGGAAATAAGGATCAAGTCTTAATGTCCCTAAACAATACAATATCACGTATGTATAGGTGTCAGCTATATCTCTTATGCACAATGGAAATAAGGATCATGTCTCAATGTCCCTAACCAATACAATATCACGTATGTATAGGTGTCAGCTGTATCTCATATGCACAATGGAATTAAGGATCATATCTCAATATCCTTAATCAATACAATATCACATATATATAGGGTCGTGCATGTCATGGCAATTATCGACGGAGTGTGTGTTGTAGGGTTACTAGGCACGCGCACAAGGTTCTACGAGGCATCAACCATGCCCGATTAAAATGTTAGCCGTGTCGAACAACTCTAATACGGATCTTTAAACTAGGTTTTAGGCGAAAACCAGCATGTTAACAACTTTAACAACAAGTGAAAGGGATTACAACCTTTGTAGATCCGGTCCTTCACTTCATTAGCTCCGTGTGGATGTCCCCATCACTGCGATCGTGAACTCCGGACTCTGGAGAAGCACCACGAGAAGAACGAATGTGCTTGCTACGGTGACTTCGAGGACGAAAATGATCTACGTCGGGGAGACACTAACTCAAGCTATTCCTTCACTAGGTCATAAATTTTGTGAAGAGAACACACTCTACTACATGGCAAGTGGTAAAGGATGAAGAAGTAGGAAGTGGGCTCACTTTAGAATTGATTTTCTCACTCTTTTTCTCATGGCACCATTGGAGCTAGTAAGCTTTTAGATGGAGCTTGATGATGAAGAAGAAGAAGAAAGAATTATCCATCCAATAAATAATGGCACCATGGTAGAGTTAAGCCCTCATGCTTAACTCATGTAGAGAATTAACCAAGGCTTTTGGTTAAAGGTTAGGTTAAAGAATATCAAAAGAAATGACAAAAGAGTGGACTTTGTCAAAGCATCTACAAGCTTCTTCAAGCTTGATTACTTTGACTAAGTTAAACCCTTTTGTTAAATCTTAAGATAAAACAATAACCCTAATATTTACCCTAATCTTGGTATGAGTCTCATACACCCAACTTTGATGTATCATCAAGCATGATACAAACATGTACACTTGCATATATCATATTTAAACAATGTGCACAAACTAGTGAGAAAATAAATCATAAGTGAGCTAATACTAGTTAATGCAATGTAATATATCAAATATATAATTATGCATTCAATTATTAAATCAACTCTTGATTTAATAATCCGGCTATAATCGACTAATATCAAAAGTAGCAACTTATCGAATCAACACTTGTTCCGATAACCCGGCTATATCGCATACAACCGATCAATGTCACGAATCGCAAGAATAGAATACGGTATCTCATATCGTATTAATCTTGGTCCCGCACATATCACATATGTGCTCCTACTCCATTTTGCTTGAGCCAGGAAACCCCTATGTAGGACTCTAAAAACTCGTCAATACGCCGGCAGTAGGTGATGATCATATCAAACACCCACAAGCCGCAAGCGGTGTGCTAAACGTAACGGCCACCCGGATATTGAGCGATCAGAAGATCAACAAGCAAGCCCGCTAGTTCTCCTGCGAATCCAATCAGTAACACTCCCGTACAGTCCGGTCTCGTCGTCTGATATGTCGCTTATCTCGCCTAGGGGTGGTAAACGTCAGACACCAGTAGCTCGATAAGTCGTGTCGATATGAGGTCTATATCAGTTCGAGAAACTACAGGTAACACTTACCAGTAAATCTCAGCAACCCTGGCCATGGATTTCCAGCTATAGCCAATCGAACACAGCGCAACATCAACTCCCTATACCGGAAGAGACGAATCCCCTCCTATCGCTCATTGCCTCCATATGATTCGGGACTGTACCCAAAAACCACCGTTTTGCATGCCTTCTTGGACGTGGTAAGGTGGAAATAAAAGCACGGTGGGAATCATGAAAGACTCTATGACGATCTCGGGCCAACAGACTGCTCTGTACCAGTGTCACCGGAGAACTGCCATCTGACGTAAGGTATAATACCATTTGGGAGTTCTCGGCGAGTCCGTCCAGTGTACCCAGTCTCCACTGAGCACCCGTATATCATCTCTGATGTCAAACACCAATGGATATGGGATCATCCATTGCCCATCTGTTTGGGTCGAGAAGGTATACGCTGGTCTACTCTGGTATATCAATACCCCGTCTCGATATACCTACGACTAGAGACCTTGAATGATGTACTTATGGACTACCATGTCCCCACTAGTATGATCCACATCATAGTCCAGGTAGTCAACTACACATCCTAAGGGCTTTACCAACATGTAACAGAGAGACAATCAGTATACACGTTAAGGTAAAGAGTAACCAGATAGCATACTATCATGTCGAGCAAGAAAGTCCTCCCTATATATGTCCAAGCATCCACTACAATATACATCACATGTATAGTAATGGCCTCTAGGGCATACATATGACTAACAATCTCCCACTTGCACTAGGGCCATCTGATAACAGTGGTTGAAGTATCTCATACTCAACCATCCCATAAAAGTCTCTTTCTGGGAAAAGAGCCTTCGTGAGTGGATCCGCGCTGTTGTCCTCTATGTCTACTCTCCTAACCATGATCTCCCTTGAGATCAACCTTCTCCATGATCAGGTGACACTGCCTAAGAATTATATCTGGATTTCTGATGGGACGGTAGTTCCTTGGCCAAAGCCACAACTCCATTGTTACAAAATGGTAGGAACGAAGTTCATCTCATGAACTTATATCTATAGATCCCGACTGCCTCTTTGGTAGCATCCTTGGTAACGATGTATCTTGCCTTTAATCGTCAAGAATGTCAAGGTATATAGCTTGGAACTCTTCCAACATACCGTCCTTCCACTGAGGGTAAAGACAATGCCTGCGACTGACATTCGGTCGTTCTTATCACCCTGGAATTTTTCCAACGAGTCTCCCCAGGATCCATTGATACCTTCTCACTACAACTAGTGAGTATCCTAACATCTAATTAGATCTATCTCATAGATACAAAACTCAGGATTTAGTAGGTATCACTTTGATCCTATATGGAGAATCCTTGTGATAAGCGAAGATTGACCGAGCGTAGAATAGGAAACTCCTTCCATATCAAGAGTATGTCATCCACGTACTCTATGAGAATCACCACCATACTCTCTACTACCTATTTGTATATCAAGGTTCATCTACCATTTTGATGAAGTCAAACTCTTTGACTACCACATCAAAACTGATGTTCCAACTCCGCGATGCCTGCTTTATCCTATAAAGCATCTTGCACACGTTTCCGCTGCCCCCACTGTCTACGAAGTCCTATGGCTGTCTACTTATAGACTCTCTTTTCTAAATTATCATTTAGAAAAGCAGTCATGACACCCAACCGCCAGATTTCGTAGTCATGGAATGTAGCCGTGGCAAGTAGGATCTGGATGAACATAAGCATAGCTTTGAAAGTCTCAACTATTCCATGTACACCAAGTAATCTTCTCAAGATATACTCGCTCCTGATGGGGATTTAACCCTTCAGATAAAGCAACCAAAGTCCATACTTTGTTGGTGTATAAGGATTCCATCTCAAATCGGTAAGCATCCAGCCATTCTTATAGAGTCACACTCCTGATGGCCAGCTCGAAATTAGTTGGGTCATCATCTCATGATGCAATCCTCGCTCCCACTGTCATAGAGAAACCGAAGTATCTCTCAGGTGGGTGAGGAACCCTACTAAATCGGCGGAGAGGTTGAGGTTCGTTGGCTACTATTGAATCCTTTGGTTCTACCAAATCATCAGCTGGAACCTTTCCAGTTCTACATAACATACCTTGCCTCGAGATTGTCCGGATTTTGCTTTTAGACATAGTCCGGACAACCCCAAATCTTAACGAACTTAAGATATGGGCTCTTCCTTTTCCATATCATATATGAAGTGGTAAGCAACTGATTTGATTTGAACCCTATTCAATAGGTATGCAACTTCTCAAGTGCATAACTCCCAAAAGGAAATAGGAAACTCAGTAGTACTCATTATAGAGCACACCATATCACATAGGGTGCTATTGCTCCGCCCCGATATACCATCGTGCTATGGTGTATACGAAGGAGTAATGCTGAGAGAGAATCTCATTCTCCTTTGGAATAGTCCAGGAATTTCGTGCTCAAGTATTCTCCTCCTTGATCTCATCAAAGGACATAATAGTTATACCCGTTTTTCGTTCTCTACTTCTAACTTATATTCTGTGAATATCTCAAAAGCTTCGGACTTATATTTCAACAAGAACACATGTCTGAATCTTGAGAGATTATTAGAGAATGTAATGAATTACAAAGAACCGGTCTTGGCATGTGTAGACAGGGGACCTTCATACATCAGCATGTATCAATCCCAAGAGTTCAATAACTCTTTCTCTATTTCCAATAAACGGAGCTGTGGTCATCGTATCTTTGTGACATGACCGGCAAGTTTCACAAGATGTAAATTCAAACAGATTTAAATATGCATCTAAATGTAACTTAGCTAGTCGGGTCGCATTGATATGACCTAGTCTACAATGCCTCAAGAAGGATCCGTTCATTTCTGAACTCTTCCTCTTGTGTGTGTTCTGTATACTAAGAACTGTAGTTTGATTTAGAATGTCAATGCTTTTAGATAACGTGCCTGAACCGATCAACTCTTGATATAGGAAATGTTCAAAACATTATCCAACAATACAAAATTATATCCTTCTTTACTAATAAAGAGACTGATATGATGTTGTATATAAGGTTCGGTATCTAATAATATTTGTTCAGAATCAATGTATTCTGGTAATACAGGATGACAGTGACCAACAGACTTGGCTGCAACACTTGCACCGTTTTTTGTCTCATGAAACTTATCACCCGTTCTCATTTCTCTACCTTTCTGTAGCTTATGTAACTGATTACATATGCGGGATCCTGATCCGGTATCACATACCTAGGACGTAAAGGATACTGAGAAACAGTTCTCTGTAATGAACATACCCGAAGAAGATGCATCAACATGCACTTTCTTCGTTTGGGCGGCACGGGAAATCTCGTATCCCCAATTTCCTGCTCTGTCTTATAACAATTATAAGTTGGAGAGGGACCAACGTTCCCCAGCTCAGTATAATAAGCGGGTTCAGTCAATATATCCGTATTATAATCTTGATTAAGGCGTGATATGGTCGCTACCTTGGGGAGGGAGAGAAGAAAACACTCAGCGTATACTCTTGCAAGATTAGATTGGTTATCTAATATATCTAATCAGGATGTCTCCCACTGTTTTAATCAAATCTTCCTTCAAACACTAAAAGGAAAGACTAGCCGGGATTAATTACACGCTACAAGTTCGCTAATCTTTCAGCCAGGCCAGTGTCGGTACTTTGAAGGAGGTGCCCCGTGCTTTCGCATGGACCTAATTAAAGTAAACCTCGTTTTCCCAGAGGCGTAACCCCGTTAACACCTTTCTAGACACCTACTTGATCGGATAATTGTAATGTGTAAAACTCTCCCAGGAGTAACTCCTACTCACAGCGGGTATCGGGATCTAACTATCTCATAGAAGGTATGCAATCTCATTGCAAATTTCAACACTTGAAATTCCCGATAATATTTTGCCCCTAACGTGCTATGACCTTGACGAAAGCCAACAAACCATAGCCCGCTAGTCAAGTTTAACCTGTACATTTCTTGACTGAATTAAACCCACCCGCACGACCCTTGACGAAAGCCAACAAAGCCGTACGACTACCCTAATCCAATCGCATCGTATGCAGCAGATAAGCAGCATATAGCTACCGCACACTACACCCTGACGAAAGCCAACAAATGTAGCACGAATACTATATACAACTTATCTGAAATGACGGAGGGCTACGACAGGTTTTTCTGAAAACCTATTGCGTAATGAACTTGATATCGTTGTAGAATCAAATGATTTTAAAATGGAATGTTTTTGAGGATTTTACTAGTTTCGCTAAAGAGGTCACTCCCGGTGAAGCGATCTCGGCTCTTTCTTTATGGAATAAGGTGCAGGATATATCATATATATCACTGTGCAAAGCAAAAACTCCAAAAGCAATCAAAAGACAAACTGAGGGGTGTAGCATCTGCCAGTCATTGCTAAAGGGGTCACTCCCGGTGAAGGATCTCGGCCCTTTCCTTATCGAATAAGGTGCAGGATGTTCTACAAGGAACACCGCGATGCAAAGCAAGAACTGTAGCTACCTGTTTTTGAAAATTCGATTCCACAACATCTTTTAGGTTTCTTTTCTTTCATTAATCATATTAATGAAGTCCCATCATTTAAGTCACCTAAACATCACAGATAAATACGACGTACAATTATGCCACTGCATTCGCCTCAATGTCCCCTCGTGCACCGTTAGGTTAGGTAACTAACGGCAGAGCGGGGCAGGGCTAGCGCGGGTGTAAAACATAAGTAACGTCTATATAATATATCATATATACTATATACAGTATTTATTACAGAACATCAAATGATCACATCACAGATATCGCAGCAGAAGAAACATATGAAATATTAGATATACTAGGACGTCCGTGTTTTATTTTGAGCCTCTATAAAACACGGATTCCACGGTCGCGATGAATAGACAAACCCACACCCCTAGACTCCTATAAGAGTGGCAAGCAACCCTTCCAATTCTAGAGTTAGGAGACCCGGACTCGACTCCTCGAGTTGGTCTCCCACTGGACCCTACAACCCGGTTACCTGTGCTCTCCTCCTTGGGTCTATCCTAGTGCGGAAGAGTAAAAAATATACAAATGGTCACATCAACCTCATCCCGGAAGTGCCCCAATAAAAGAATATTACATACATTAAATTTACATGAATGGAAATGAAAAACACTCATCTCACATAAAACCCCCGGCTATTCAGAACGCGACGATCCAATATAACATATCCAGCAACACATAACATCACATGTCATCAACGTAAGTAAATATACGCATCCCAATTGTCGTTGGCATATAGCAACGAAACCGGCGATAGCACATATTATACTTACGGTCGCGGAAAAGAAAGTGTAAAACTACAACAATTGGAATCCGCAACCTCTTTAGACATCGCATACCTAACCAAATGAATTCCTTAGACATCGCATGCCTAACAATTATAAACCCCGCATTTTAGTCTCATTATCGAAAACACTTTTCGATATCAAGTCAAGCAATTCAACAAGATTCCCGACAACCTGATCGAATGCTCGCCGCAAACTTTAGTAGACGGCCGCACCCCCGATGCCGTCGACGAAGTGCACTAAGGCGGAACACCGCCGCCGTGAGCACCCTAACGGATGCTTTTGGCGACGGGGTTCTCCTACAGTCACTTGGTCGGGGTTATGGGGCATGGCTGTCTATTAAGTTTACCCAGCGAGTATCCGCGTACGCTACGTGATTGCGACGGACTTTTGATCACATCAAAATTCTGTGGAAACCGATCATCTGAGACTAAACTGCTATGTTTATAACATTCAAATTAGTTATCTCATAACTTTTTGTGGATTTTAAATATTGTATCACATTCCAGATAAATAGACAATGTTAAACTTTCCGATCGAATAATCAAACACCCAAGTTTTCCCCGAAAAGCTCAACACATGAAATAAGTTTAAAAACATCCACTTCATGCCATAGTACCAACGGTCCAGCCGTAGAAGGGTCAAGCCAACGCCTCACATGTGACACGCCGTACTGCCCCAAACCCTAAGGTTCAAAGGGCAGTTCAAGACGGTCACATAATCGAGTTAAGGTTTGTTGTCTTCTAGAGGGTCCATCGCGTTACTTGCACTACTTAGACATTCTTAAACTACGGAAAAATCCAACACTTGGAAATTTTCCGGCAGGGGAAAAAGTGGGTTATTTATATTCAGTCGATCTTTTTAACATGTTCTAAAATTACCCGGAAAAACATAAACAAAGTTAAACTATCCGATCGAAACATCGAGTCCCCAAAACAACCCAGAAAACTCAACTGTTGAGTATAGATTAAAAATTCCCATAAAACAGAGGAATTACAGTCGGGCATTACTGTGCAAAGCACGTGCCCAGAGTCACCTTTATGGCCGCGGAACCGCCGCGTAAGCCAGGGTAGGGCCGCGGTTCCGCGGCGCATTGGTTGAGTTAGGGTCACGTGCTCCACAGTAATTCCTAGAAAACCCTGCTGAATTTTTTGGATATTTTTAATTCACAAAAATACACTGTTTTGAAAAATGTACAGAGAAGGGTTTTGTTTAGGGTTTCGGGGTTCGATCGGGTTTCTAACTCCGTCTACACTTTGCCTAAAGCTCTAGCTAGGCTCTAATACCACTGTAATGTTGCTAGGCACGCGCACAAGGGTCTACGAGGCATCAACCATGCCCGATTAAAATTTTAGCCGTGCCGAACAACTCTAATATGGATCTTTAAACTAGGTTTTAGGCAAAAACTAGCATGTTAACAACTTCAACTACAAGTGAAAGGGATTACAACCTTTGTAGATTCGGTCCTTCACTTCATTAGCTCCGTGTAGACGTCCCCATCGCTGCGATCGTGAACTCCGGACTCTAGAGAAGCTCCACGAGAAGAACGAACGTGCTTGCTACGTTGACTTCGAGGCCGAAGATGATCTACGTCGGGGAGACACTAACTCAAGCTATTCCTTCACTAGGTCATAAACTTTGTGAAGAGAACACACTCTACTATATGGCAAGTGGTAGAGGATGAAGAAGTAGGAAGTGGGCTCACTTTAGAATTGATTTTCTCACACTTTTTCTCATGGCACCATTGGAGCTAGTAACCTTTTAGATGGAGCTTGATGATGAAGAAGAAGAAGAAAGAATTATCCATCCAAAAGAAAACTTATCCAATAAATAATCGCACCATGGTAGAGTTAAGCCCTCATGCTTAACTCATGTAGTGAATTAACCAAGACTTTAGGTTAAAGGTTTGGTTAAAGAATATCAAAAGAAATGACAAAAGAGTGGAATTTGTTAAAGCTTCTCCAAGCTTCTTCAAGATTGATTACTTTGACAAAGTTAAACCCTTTTGTTAAATCTTAAGATAAAACAATAACCCTAATCTTTACCCTAATCTTGGTATGTGTCTCATACACCCAACTTTGATGTATCATCAAGCATGATACAAACATGTACACTTGCATATATCATATATAAACAATGTGCACAAACTAGTGAGAAAATAAATCATAAGGGAGCTAATACTAGTTAATGCAATGTAATATATCAAATATATAATTATGCATTAAATTATTAAATCAACTCTTGATTTAATTATCCGGCTATAACCGACTAATATCAAAAGTAACAACTTATCGAATCAACACTTGATCCAATAACCCGGCTATATCGCATACAACCGATCAATGTCACGAATCGCGAGAATAGAATACGGTATCTCATATCGTATTAATCTCGGTCCTGCACATATCACATATGTGCTCCTACTCCGTTTCGCTTGAGCCAGGAAACCCCTATGTAGGACTCTAAAGACTCGTCAATACGCCGGCAGTAGGTGATGATCATATCAATCACCCACAAGCCGCAAGCGGTGTGCTAAACATAACGGCCACCCGGGTATTGAGCGATCAGAAGATCAACAAGCAAGCCCGCTAGGTCTCCTACGAATCCAATCGGTAACACTCCCTTACAGTCCGCTTTCGTCGTCTGATATGTCGCATATCTCGCCTAGGGGTGGTAAACGTCAGACACCAGTAGCTCAATAAGTCGTGTCGATATGAGGTCTATAACAGTTCGAAAAACTACTGGTAACACTTACCAGTAAATCTCAGCAACCCTGGCCAGGGATTTCCAGCTATAGCCAATCGAATACAGCGCAACATCAACTCCCTATACCGGGAGAGACGAATCCCTTCCTATCGCTCATTGCCTCCATGTGATTCGGGACTGTACCCAAAAACCACCATTTTGCACGCCCTCTTAGACGTAGTAAGGTGGAAATCAAAGCACAGTGGGAATCACACAAGACTCTATGACGATCTCGGGTCAACAGACTACTCTGTACCAGTGTCACCGGAGAACTGCCATCTGACGTGAGGTATAATACCATCTGGGAGTTCTCGGCGAGTCCGTCAAGTGTACCCAGTCTCCACTGAGCACCCGTATATCATCTCTGATGTCAAACACCAATGGATATGGGATCATCCATCGCCCATCTGTATGGTTCGAGAAGGTATACGCTAGTCTACTCTGGTATATTGATGCCCCATCTCGATATACCCACGACTAGTGACCTTGAAGGATGTACTTATGGACTACCATGTCCCCACTAGTATGATCCGCATCATAGTCCAGGTAGTCTAGTACACATCCTAAGGGCTTTACAAACATGTAACAGAGAGACAATCAGTATACACGTTAAGGTAAAGAGTAACCAGATAGCATACTATCATGTCGAGCAAGAAAGTCCTCCCTATATATGTCCAAGCATCCACTACAATATACATCACATGTATAGTAATGGCCTCTAGGGCATACATATAATTAACATGTGTAGCATACAATTAGTGCTCGTGTAACATGAACCGTCAATAATAGTGTTGTGTCTCATTAATACTATATCCATATACAATAGGAAATGAGATATGCAACAATGGTACACATGCACAATCAATGTCCATATACTTGTAACTAATAATCATGTCATTTAATCAAGCCCAGATGCATAACGCCATGCGGGCGATTCCCCTGTAGATGTTAAATCTACTCACCGGTGATCTCGAGCTAAGTAAATCAGACCACCTGCTTCCCTTTCTTCGTCGCATCCGAAGTCCCTGCTCGCGATCCTAAAATTTCACAAACACAACACATATGACTAAATATCCTGCGCCGACACAAAGACAACGAAACTGTCACGACCTAAAATTTAACTCGTGACCGGCACTTAAATCACGCCACGTCTAAAGGCGTAACGTAATTCAAGTAAACCGAAACCCAGAAATGTAAACCTTTTTATGAAAATAAAAGAGGTGAAGTTTTGAAATAAAGGTAGGGTGAAATCAATGTTTTCTAAATGCATAAGTAAAAGAACATGAAAAATGCAAGTGGAATTTATTAGTTGAAAAACAAGTTTCGTCTTTGAAAAATTTAGGCAGCACCTCCTTTGTATTTTTTTGATCCAAAACCATAATACATGATAATATAAAAGGCATCCTCAAGCGGGAGCTAGCACTTCACCAATCGGCAGATCCACAACTACGCAAAGCATAAATATAAGTATACGACGCCCAACGGCGAAGTTCACCACAAAAGATAAAAAAATAAGCAAGACATCAACCCAAAATGTCAACATAAAACCCATCGCTCAAGTCTCACAACTACAAGCCTTGCTAAGTCTTATTACTTATACAAAAACTACTTTTGATTGATGAAGTTGACTAGATACAATATGAATAGTAAATACAAGAATGGGTACGATACAAATGCCCCACCTACCAATGCAAAACACCCAAATGAAGCTATGTGCCAGCGATGCCGCTACGGATCCATGCGGTCAACCTGCAAGAACTGTGGCACAACGGGGGTGAGTTGCCAAATCGTGAGTAGAAAAACATCAACAAGTAGAAATCGAATAAACAACGACTCCTAGGTTAACTGTATCATAATGGTAATACTATGATATCTAAGGTGACTGTATCAATATATGTGGCAACAAGGTAATCAATGCCTATAAGAATGTGGATTTCATCCAACAATATAATCAATGTCTGTATGGATGCGGATCTCGTCTACGTTATATCATCAATGTATGTATTCATGTGGATCCCATCCACGTGTCAACCAATGACACAACAACATCATGCATGTAAATATCAAAAAATCATATGCATGGAAGTATGAGGATATAAATCAACGCGTGTCCCTCGCAACACATCCAGATCATGGAACCTGAGTGTCCAGCATCGACACTCGAAAACATCATGAAACCGGTGTCTAGTATCGACACGTAAATCCTCATATCTCGGGATCCGTCAGTCCGGATCGGCCCTTGGGCTCCGTCTGCGGGATCGGCCCACGGGCTCCGGCAGAACGGGTCGGCCCCTATCCATCTCTCGACTCCGGTCGGTATCCTCCGGATAACCGCCAGGTCTAACCAATTACCGGTAGGTAGTATTCCCTCTGCCAGGCTCATCGTCATCCCCACGATCTTCTCGTCCCGGGGTACCGTACCGGGTCCACCATGTTCCCGCAATCGGCCTCATCCAGCTCCTCGAATCGGGATTCACATATCACACGTCTCAGAACCGAGAAAACGTATGGTGGACGCACTGAAATATCATATCAAGAGAAACCGTGTTTTTAAAACAGGACATACTTTCTTTTGAAATAGCCACGGTTCTCAATTCCAGAAATCTCATGAAAACAGCATATCTCAATGCATAAAAGCGTAAAGCATGATGTATATGACATATAACAGAAATGTAAGCATATCCGTATATCATGCAACATGGACCAGTAATATGCACATATCGAGGGGAAACCGCTCTATTAAATGAATCCAGTTTTAAAATATATCCTGCGGTTCCCAAATCTCCTAAATCAAATGCAACATCGTAATAAAGGTGCACATATGTATGTACGCAAGTATAGATGTACAATATATATGTACGCAAGTATGGGTGTACAATATATATGTACGCAAGTATGGATGTACAATATGTATGTACGCAAGTATATCGTGCAAAGAGTCATATTATGATGCAGCAAATCCTACTGTGTAGTGACATGGCAATTATCGATGGTGAAGTGTGTGAGCCGGCAAATCTGTATACGTGTAACATACGCATCGTCTATAATGGTGTAAGTGTACTAGAACAGGTATATGCAATGCAATAAGAATAACATGAATGCGGTATAAGGTAAATCATATGCAAATGCTGACGGGTATACGTATCTAAAATGATCGAGTTGGTGAATCTAACCATCGGCATCTAGCCTTGCGATATCATGTACGGTATAATCTATCGTACGACATGCTCTAGTCAAGGGTATGGATCAATCATCAAGTCAAATTCATCACGTACGGAAAATCATCGTACGACGGCATTAAACCAATAGGGATCCTATCAACCTATATGATAATGAGGGTACGGCCGAGTGTCACGTACAGCCTATCATTCATGATTCACAACATGTATAGATATATATATATATCTATATGCCTATGTGCGAAGTCACATCCATAACAATCTCATATCAGGGGACTGGCAAGGTATCAATCCTCTCAATCGACTCGCATCCGTTTACCAACATATCATCATATCACATGCCAAATCGTATTCTCTTTTCATCGCATTTATATCTCATATAAGGTCAATTTACAATTACATTCTACCTTTACTATAAGCATACGTGTCTAATCTAACATACACACCCGAACCATACGATCAGTTTTTAAAAGATGCGAATCATAGTTTTGAAAGTAGGGGCTACGGTGTTTTTAAGGAAAAGATATCATTTGAAAATCCATAACGTCCCTCAAGGTACCTGTTTATAAGATGCATACGATTATTCAGTTTGAAGATAGGTATGGTTCGGATGATGCATTTACGTCGGCTATCTAGTCTTATAGTACCTTAAACGGCAATATCATCAAACGTCATCCTCAAATCTCGTCATCACATATTAGTCGTATCATTTCACTTTTAACTATCATTTACTTTCTAATATGGTTTCTCTAACTATCTTTTAACTCTATCTATATTTTTATATTAAAAGTTCCCTTAACCATATTCTATATATATAAATCGGTTTCCATCAAAGTTTGCGGGGGTGTTATACGCCATCCACCCGACTTCCCCCGTAGATATAGATCTACTCACCTTTCTTGCCGAAGTCGATGACGCCACGCTCCGTTGCCTTGGAATCCACGCGATGGTACCTATAATAACACACAATCGCAATCGCTATTAAAATCGAATCCGGAAAACCAAAACGGCACACGGATCGCCTATAGGTTAGAACTTAAAGCCTACGCATGGAAAACCAACCAATTATCCCTAGTCGTTGATGTACAAACATCTAAAAACCAAATACAAATCCAAATATTAAAACTTATCATTCAAAATACGGAAAACACGAAAACAACAACATAGGAAAACTCTTCCCATATTTCACCCTAGGCCAAATTAGAACATTTTGCACATTGGGTTGCTCTAGATATAGGATAACAATGCCACAGACCAAAATCCACACCATTCTACCCCGACATGGCCGCAATTTGCAGCCAAAACACTTAAATCTGTGGCCAGATTCTCACATTAGGGCCTCAGGTTTCAGGGGGTGCTTCATGGTTACATGCACATCTCGTGGTCATCGGAACTTATTTTATAAAGGCCTCGAGTCATCCCAGATTCATATATACAACCACTAATTCCATAAAAATCCGATATTGACGAATCTAAAGTTCGTATTTTGGGGTTTTCGTCATTGGTCCATATCAACAATTGGTCTCTAGGGTCTTGTAGACCCTCATTACTAATCACAAGTCCACAAGTCACCCAAACCCTCTCTAGAATTTTTCTAACTTCACAAATCACCACTAAACCAATTCTAAACTAAAACTAGAATATAAAGGATCTTAAAACTATCTAAATGGTAGAAATTATACCTCATTTAGGCCACTCAAGAAAATCTTAGCTTCTCAATGTCATCAAAATCCCACTTTGCTTGGTCCTATGCGATGAGGATGAGGAGATGATCATTTTTTGTGAAAGGGGTTTAGGGTTTTGAGAAGTATTTTGAGACGGGTCATTAGGGTACATGATGGAGCTTGAAGTTAAAGAAGGGGATGAAAAAATGGTGGGGAGAAAATGAATGGGGCAGCACTCTCCCTCTATCTCTCTTTCTCACTCTCATTCTCTCTCCTAACATGCTCACCCCTCATTATTGTTTCCCCTCTCTCTCTCCAATAATCCATTTCTTTTCTTTTATCTGTTAGTTATATGTATGCCCTAGAGGCCATTACTGTACATTGGATGTACATTGTTGTGGATGCTGGGACATATATAGGTAGGACTTTTTTGCTCGACATGATAGTACGCTATCTGGTTGCTCTTTATCTCAACATGTATACTTTCTGTCTCTCTGTTACATGTTGATAAAGCCCTTAGGATGCGTACTCGACTTCCAGGACTATGATGCAGATCATACTAGTGGGGCCTGGGTAGTCCATGAGTACATCCTTCAATGTTCCTAGTCATGGGAATATCGAGACGGGGCATCGATATTCCAGAGTAGACTAGCGTATATCTTCTCGCCCCATGTGATGGGCGATGGATGATCCCATATCCATTGGTGTTTGACATCGGAGATGGTATGCGGGTGCTCAGTGGAGACTGGGTGCACTGAACGGACTCGCCGAGAACTCCCATATGGTATTATACCTCACGGCAGATGGCAGTTCTCTGGTGACACTGGTACAGCTTAGTCTGTTGACCCGAGATCGTCATAGAGTCTTGTGTGTCTCCCATTGTGCTTTGATTTCCACCCTACCACGGCTCTACTGAGTCGTGCAAACAGGTGGTTTTTGGGTACAGTCCCGATTCACATGGAGGCAAGAAGCGATAGGAGGGGATTCGTCTCTCCCGGTATTGGGGGTTGATGCTGCGCTATGCTCGACTGGCCATAACAGGAAATCCCTGGCCAGGGTTGCAGTGACCTACTGGTAAGTGTTATCAGTAGTTTCACACATGTCATGGACTTCACGTCGGCATGACTTATCGAGCTACTGGGGTTTGACGTTTACCACCCCTAGGCGAGATATGCGGCATATCAGACGAACAGACCGGACTGTACGGTAAGTGTTACTGGTTGGATTCACAGGAGTGTGAGCGGGCTTGCTCGTCGATCTTCTGATCGCTCAATACCCGGGTGGCCGTTACGTTTAGCAGACCGCTTGCGGCTTGTGGGTGTTTGATATGATCATCACCTGCTGCCGGCGTATTGACGAGTCTTTAGAGTCCTACACAGAGGTTTCCTGGCTCAAGTGAAACGAAATAGGAGCGCATATGAGATATGTGCGGGACTGAGAATAATGCGAGTATGTGATACCGTATTTCATTCTCGCGATGAATGTGTCGAATGGTTGTATGCGATATAACCTAGTTATCGAATCAAGGATTGATTCGATAAGCCGATACATTGGATACTAGCCGGTTATATGCGACATGACCGGATCATTGAATCAAGTGTTGATTTAATGATTTAATGTATAATTATATATTTGATATATTACTTTGCATTAACTAGTATTTGTTCACTTTAAAAGGATTTTCTCACTTGAAGTGCACATTGTGTATATGATATATTTTTATGCACAAGATTGTATCATGCTTGATGATACTTGCTCATTTGGGTTTGTGTAAAGATTAAACCATGTTTAGTGAATGGTTAGGGTTTCTTTTCTCTTATTTATTTATCCATTTATTATTGTTTTGGAAAAGATAAAGAGAAAAAAGAAATGGTGGCTTAGTTTGTTTTTTGTTGAAGCTTCTTGAAGCTTTGAACAAGTCCACCATTCTTGTCTCTTCTCTAACCCTAACCACTCATCTAACCTTAGTTAAATCTCTACACTAAACCATGGTTGAAGTCATGATAAGTATTCTTTTTATTTTCCTTTTTTAAAAACTTATCATATATCTTATTCTTCTTCTTCATCTTCAACAAAATGAAGAAGCTTGTCTTCATCAATGGCAAGTTGAGCATATGAGTGAGAAATCCAATTCTAAAGTGAACCCACCTCCTATTTCTTCATCCTCTACCTCTTGCCAAGTAGTATAGGGTGTTTCCTTCACAAGTTTTCATGGCTTTGTGAAGGTGGAGCTTGATCTAGTGATGCCTCGATGTAGATCATCTTCGGCATCGAAGCCGACGACCAAGCCCGCCCATTTCTTCGATGAAGCCGATGCTTGAGTCCGGAATCCGATTTGTACAGCGAGGGGACTTCATCGTGGAGCCTAGGAGGTGGAGGACCGGATCTACAAAGGTTGTAGCCCCTTCCCTTTAGCTATATTTCCGTTTACATGCTTGCATCGCCTCATTATCTAGTTAACGATCCGTATTAGGGTTTGTAGGCACTTGTAAAATTTTAATTGGCCATGTTTGATGCCTTGTGAGACTCCATTAGAGTGCCTAGGAACCCTACAGTGGTATCAGAGCCTAGCTAGAGCCTTAGGCAATGCGTAGACGGAGTTAGAAGTCCGATCGACCCGAAACCCCGATTTTAACATGCTCTCTGGATATTTTTGAAATTCGTGGATTTTTGTGAATTAAAAATATGCAGAAAAATCAGCAGGTATTCCTAAGAATTACTGTGAAATTCGAGAGCATGATTCCTCTAGAGTGCGGCGGAACCGCGGCACAAGCATGGCTTGTGCGGCGGTTCCGCGGCCAAGTTGTCCCATCATCTGTTTAAATTTTCACACTAACTCCTAGTTTTTAGTGCTGGTTTTCCTGGGAATATTTTAATATTTATTCCAGAGTTTTATTTTCTGGGTTGTATTGGGAACTCAGTGTATCGATCGGATTGTCTAATTTTGTCAGTGTGTTTTTCCGGGTATTTTAGAATATGTTAAAAAGTTCGACCGGATATAAATACCCACTTTTTCCCCTGCCGGGAAATTTCCAATTGTTGGATTTTTCCGTAGTTTAACGACGTTCTAAGTAGTGCAAGTAACGCGATGGACCCTCTAGAAGACAACAAACCTTAACTCGATTATGTGACCGTCTTGAACTGCCCTTTGAACCTTCGGGTTTGGGGCAGTACGGCGTGCCACATATGAGGCGTTGGCTTGACCCTTCTACGGCTGGACCGTTGGTACTGAGGCACGAACTGAATGTTGTTAGACTTATTTCATGTATTGAGCTGTTTCGGGAAAACTTGGGTGTCCGAATGTTCAATCGGAAAGTTTAACATTTTCTGTTTATCCGGAATGTGATACAACAATTGGAATTCACAAAAGTTATGTGATAACTGAATGAATGTTATAAACATAGCACTTTAGTCTCATTTGATCGGTTGCCACGGGATTTTTAATGTGATCAAAAGTCCGTCGCAATCACGTAGTGTACGCGGATACTCGCCGGGTAAACTTAATAGACAGCCTCACTCCATAGTCCCGACCAAGTGACTGTAAGAGAACCCCGTCGCCGAAAGCATCCGTTCGGGTGCTCGCGGCAGCGGTGTTCCGCCTTGGTGCACTTCGTCGACGGTATCAGGAGTGCGGCCGTCTACTAAAGTTTGCGATGAGCATTCGATCAAAATGTCGGGAATCCTGTTGAATTGCCCGACTTGGTATTGAAAAGTGTTTTCGATAATGAGACTAAAATGCGGGGTTTATAATTGTTAGGCATGCGATGTCTAAGTAATTCATTTGGTCAGGCATGCGATGTCTGAGGAGGTTGCGGATTCCAACTGTTTTAGTTTTACACTTTCTTTTTGAAAGGTTTGTGTAGCACCCTATGAAGAGTTTAGAAGCATCACATGTCTCAAAGTATGTATTTTTATGGTGCTAAACGAACATGCAAAGGAATCGATCCTAGAAAATTAGGCTTTCGAAACTAGAAGCTAATAAAAATTAGGGTTTGAAGGATACAACCTTTGTAGCTCCCCTTTTGCTTGACTCCTTTGTCTCTAGGGTGTTGGAAGAAGGTCCACTTGTAGTCCTGTTTCGTCCACGACGATCAACCCGAAGTTTCCCGTCCAAGCTTGCAACTTTGGAAAAGCAAAGAGAACACTCTAATCAAGTTGGCTAGACTTGAGTAGAATGATGTTGTGGCTAAGGATCTCACTTCAAAAACCTTTCTTTATTTGTGTTTAACACACTAGAAAAAACTAGAGAGGAAAAGGATGATGGAGGATGAAGATGGTGGCTATTTTTAACAAGAGGTAAAAAGATAACCCTTAGTTGCAAAGAAATGAAATATAACCTTTTATATTTTATTCCTTCTTGCTTTCAACCATGATTAAATGATGGATAGTTAATTTAACTTGGGTTTTAAATGATAAAGAGAAGGATAACCCTAGGTTAGTGGTAGTTGAGCATGGTTAGGTCAAAGGAAGAATGTAGAAGCTAGAATGATTATCCTTTCCTTTTCATTTTCTTTTAAATCCAAAATCAAATAATAATCCATTATTTAATCCATGGTGTGAGTCTTATATTGCCACCATTTCCAATGCTAACAACCATGATGGATGGGTGTATGTATGTATGCATGTATGCACATCCACATGTGCATGAAACTAGAATGAAAGAAAGAAACACATGCATGCTTACATACATCCATCACATACTAGAAAGGTTTCAAGTGAGAAAACTAATGGTTAAATGATAAATCAACACTTGATTCATCAATCCGGCCATATCACATATGACCCCACCAAAAGCAAGCCGCCCGATCAATGTTCGGTATCATATACGCACATTTCAATCGGGTGCATGCGCATATCGCATACGCACACCACAACGTTTCGCCTGGACTGAGTAACTCCTTTGTGGGACTCTAAGACTCGTCAATACGCCGGCAGAGGGTGATGATCATATCAGGTACAGCCAAGCCGCAAGCGGTCAGCTAAACGTAACGGCCACCCGGGTATTGAGGGATCAGAAGAAAACAAGCGAACCTGCTACAACTCCCGTCGAGCCAACCGGCAACACTACCGTACAGTCCGGTCTCTTCGTCAGATATGCTGCATATCGAGCCTAGGGATGGTCACGTCGACCCCAATAACTCAATAAGTCGTGCCGGTGAATGGTCTATAACAGATCGAGAAACTACTGATAACACTTATCAGCAAATCTCAGCAGCCCTGGCCAGGGACTTGCTGTTATAACCAGTCGGGCACTGCACAGCATCAACTCCCAATACCAGGAGAGACGAAACCCCTCCTATCGCTCATCGTCTTCGTGTGTCTCGGGACTGTACCCAACGGCCACCTGTTTGCACGACTCAGTAGAGCCGTGGTAGGGTGGCAATCAAAGTACAGTGGGAGAACACACAAGACTCCATGACGATCTCGGGTCTACAGACTAACCTGTACCAGTGTCACCTGAGAACTGCTATCCGACGATAGATATAATTCCATAAAGGAGTTCTCGGTGAGTCCGTCCAGTGTACCCAGTCACCACTGAGCACCCGTATATGATCTTGATGTCAAACATCGATGAATGTGGGAACATTCATCGCCCATCGTATGGGTCTAGTATCATATACGCTAGTCTACTCTGGTATATCAATGCCCCGTCTCGATATACCTATGACTAGGGACGTTCCAGGATATGCTTATAGACTACAGATGTCCCACTAGTATGATCTCCATCATAATCAGAGTAGTCAAGCCGATATCCTCAGGGCTTTATCAGCATGTATGAATGAATAAAAGCATGATCAAATCAACATGTCAGATAAAGAAGAACCAGATAGCATACTATCATGTCGAGCAAGAATGCAAACTGAATATATATATATGTATAGATACATCCACTATCACATAATGGCCTCTAGGGCATACATATATCCAACAATCTCCCACTTGCACTAAGGCCAGTTATTGGCGTATCTCATACCCAACATCTCAAAAAGTCGCTCATGCTGTGGCTGTGGGAGGGCCTTGGTGAGTGGATCCGCGGCATTATTCTTTGTGTCTACTCTCTTAATCTCGATCTCACGGCGATCTACAATCTCCCGGATCAAATGAAAGCGCCTCAGGATGTGTCTGGACCGCTGATGGGATCTGGGCTCCTTGGCTAACGCCATAGCCCCATTATTATCACAATACAAGAGTATTGGATCAATAATGGTTGGAACTACTCCTAGCTCCGAGATGAACTTCTTCATCCAGACGACTTCCTTGGCGGCATCATTTGCAGCAATGTACTCAGCCTCCATCGTAGAGTCTGCAACGGTATCCTGTTTGGAACTCTTCCAACTTACCGCCCCTCCATTGAGGGTAAATACAAACCCTGAGATAGATTTGCTGTAATCCTTATCGCTCTGGAAGCTCGAATCGGTAAATGCCTCTATTTGGAGATCTGTATTACCATACACCAAGAACAATTCTTTAGTCCTTCGTAAGTACTTAAGAATGTTCTTCACAGCTGTCCAGTGGTTCTCCCCTGGGTTGGATTGATACCTGCTTACAACACTAAGTGCAAAAGCAACATCTGGGCGTGTACATAACACCGCATACATTATAGATCCTACTGCCGAAGCATAAGGTATAATGCTCATGCGAGCTCTCTCTTCATCGGTCTTTGGACAAGAATCCTTGGAGAGAGTGACTCCATGGCAAGCGGGTAAGGCACCCCGCTTGGAGTCTTCCATACTAAACCTTTTTAGGATGGTGTTGATGTACCTGGTTTGGGACAATCACAACAACTTTTTGGATCTATCCCTATAGATCCTTATGCCCAGGATGTATGTGGCATCACCCTGGTCCTTCATGGAGAACCTCAGTGATAAGAATGATTTGACCGACTGTAGCATAGGAATATCATTTCCTATCAGAAGAATGTCATCCACGTACAATACGAGGAATGTGACAGCTCTTCCTACAGCCTTCTTATAAACACAAGGTTCATCTGGATTTTTGATAAAATCAAACTCTTTGATGACATCATCGAAACAGATGTTCCAACTCCGTGATGCCTGCTTTAACCCATATATGGATTTGAGCAATTTACATGCTTTCCCGCTGCTCCCACTGTCAATGAAGCCCTCTGGCTGATCCATATAAACGCATTCTTCTAAATTTCCATTTAGAAACACGGTTTTAACGTCCATCTGCCAGATTTCATAGTCATGGTGAGCAGCAATAGCAAGTAGGATCCGAATGGATTTAAGCATGGCTACGGGCGAAAAAGTTTCGTCATAGTCCAAACCTGGTCTTTGACGAAAACCTTTCGCCACAAGTCTTGCCTTATAGGTCTCTACCTGCCCATCCACACCAATCTTTCTTTTAAAGATCCATTTGCACCCTACAGGTTTTACCCCAGGGGGTACAACGTCCAAAGTCCATACTTTGTTGGTGTACATAGACTCCATTTCAGATCTCATGGCATCCAGCCACTTCACAGAGTCACCACTCGTGATAGCTTGCTGAAAACTGGTAGGATCATCATCATCCATGATGCAATCTTCTCCGTCACCATCAATGAGGAAACCGTAGTACCTCTCCGGTGGGCGAGAAGTCCTACCAGACCTTCGGAGTGGCCGAGGTTCTTCAGTTTCTGTTGCAACAGCTGGTTCAACCAAATCGTCATTTGTAGTTTGTGTCTCCAGATCCTCTTCTAGATCTACTACCTTGCCATCATCTTTATCTGTGAAAAACTCTTTTTCTAAGAATGTGGCATACTGAGAAACAAACACTTTTTGTTCCTCTTTGTGGTAGAACAGATATCCATAAGAATTCTTTGGAACCCTGTTTAGCAGAAACGCTGCAGTCTCCAATGCATGCCCCCAAAACGAGACTGGTAACTCAGCGTCACTCATCATGGACCGGACCATATCTAATAGGGTCCTATTCCGTCGTTCTGACACACCGTTGTGCTGTGGTGTGTAAGGAGGAGTGAGCTGAGAGAGAATCCCATTCTCTTTTAGGAAGTTTGCAAATTCTGTACTGAGATACTCACCACCTCGATCTGATCGAAGCATCTTAATACTCAAGCCGGTTTGTTTTTCTACTTCTTGTTTATATTCAATGAATTTCTCGAAAGCGTCGGACTTGTGCTTTAATAAAAATACATGACCAAATCTTGAGTAGTCGTCAGTGAATGTAATGAAGTATGAAAAACCGCCTCTAGCCTGTGTAGACATTGGCACACATACATCACTATGTATGAGGTCAAGGAGCTGAGTAGCTCTTTCTCCGTGTCCGGTAAACGGAGTTTTGGTCATTTTACCCTTGATACAAGACTGGCAAGTCGCATAAGATTTATATTCAAAAGAGTTTAAATATCCATCTTTGTGTAACTTGTTTAGTCTTGTTTCGTTAATATGACCAAGTCTACAATGCCAAAGAAAAGCTTCATTTAATTCTGAAAGTTTTCTTTTATTAGTGTGTTGTATACTGAAAACTGTGTGTTGATTTAGGACATATATTCCGTTATTAAGCGTACCATACCCAACCAACATTTGATTCAGGTGAATGTTCATAACATTGTTCTGCAACACAAAATTATATCCTTCATTGTCCAACAAAGAAACGGATATTATATTACATAGCATACTTGGTACAAAATAACATGGATTCAAAATCAAAATACATCCAGATGGCAACCCCAAGTGATACTCTCCCTCTGCGACTGTATGTACATTGGAACCATTTCCAACGCGGAGAGTATGGTCACCTGTCTTCAAAACCTTGCTATTTCTCAGCCCCTGCATAGAATTGCAAATGTGAGAACCTGAACCGGTATCCAATACCCAGGAAGCAGAGTTTATAGAAAAACAGTTTTCAGTCACAAACGCACCTGAAGCAGAAGCATCACCATGCTTCTTCTTGAGACTTAAGTACTCCGTGCAATTGCGCTTCCAATGTCCTGTCTTGTGGCAATGAAAACATTCGCTTTTCCCCGAGTCTCCAGCCTTAGACTTTCCCTTTCACTTCACCTTTTTAAATCCGCCCTTAGGATTAGTGGGTTTCTTCTTTTTCTTTCCCTTGGCCTTGGCTTTCGGGCGAGAAGAGGAAGACTGTCCAATAGTCATAACGGGAGTTTTTGCTAACTTCATAGTGCTCTCTGCACTCCTTAACATATTAAGGAGTTCAGGGAGGTCTTTCTCCATGCCATGCATGTTGAAGTTCACTATGAACTGAGCAAAGGTGGAGGGGAGGGACTGCAGAATAATATCTATATATTGTTCATTGTCCATCGTCCATCCAAGGTCCTCAAGCTCTTCTATAAGAGCTATCATCTTCAGAACATGGTCTCCTACTGGTGTGCCAGGGGCCATTCGCATCTGAAACAATTTCTTTGATGCTTCGTATCGTAATACGCGGGATTGCTCCCCATACAACTCCTTTGTATGGAGCAATATACCGTGAATGTCCATGTCCTCGTGCTGCTTTTGATGTGTGTTATCCATCGATGCAAGCGCGGGGCATGTGGCCGTGGCACAGTCAGCGTCCCATGTCTTGCGGACTTCAATGTCCGCAACTGAGGATTTTGGACCAGGGACGGGCGGGGCTGAAGCCGTGAGGACATATGATACTTTATCATAAGTCAAGGCGATTTTCAGATTCCTCAGCCAGTCTTTATAGTTGGTCCCATTCAGTTTGTTTTTATCTAGTAGAAGCTTAAGTCCAGTCATTGGTATCTGCCATTAAGAGAGAGAAAAGAATACACTCAGCGAAAGCTCTTACACAGATTAGATTGGTTTATTATCTTGTCTAATCGATGTTTCCCACTGCTTTTTATCAAGTTTTTTCTTTCAAACCTTAAAAAGAAAAACTAGCCAGGATTAATTACAGTCTACAACTTCGCTAACCGTTCAGCCAGGCCAGTGTCGCTACTTTGAGGGAGGTTTCCCGTACTTTCGCACGGACCTAATTAGAGTAAACCTCGTTTTCCCAGAGGCGGAGCCCCGTTAACACCTTTCTAGACACCTAATGAGTTAGCTAATTGTAAACTGTAAAACTCTCCTAGGAGCAACTATTGCCCACAGTGGGATCGGGATCCAACCATCACATGGGAGGTATGCAATCTCATTGCAAATTTCAACACTTGAAATTCCCGATGTAATTTTTACCCCTAGTACTTATGACCTTAACTATGGTCAACAAATCATAAGTACCAGTCAAGTTCTACCCGTCATTTCTTGATCAATTAGACCCACCCATATGACCCTTAACTATGGTCAACAAAGTCGCATGAATGTCCTAATTAATCTGCATCATATGCAGTGTAGGAAGACATCACTTAGCTACCGTACACTACGCCTTAACTAAAGTCAACTAACGTAGCACGAATACTAAGTACTCTACTTCCTAAACTGACGGAGGGTTGCGAATGATTTTTAAGAAAATCTTTAACGCTTTGAACTTGATATCGTTGTAGAATCAAACAGTTTTCAAAAGGAGTGGCATAAGCTCCGCAGTTTTGAAATGTAGCTTTTTCATAAATAGCCGAGTAGTTTTCAAATCCGATTCTACAACATCTTTTTAGGTTTATTTTCTTTACATTAATCACATTAATGTAATCCCATCATATAAGTCCTTAAGCCAATCACAGAAAAGAAACGAAAATAACACTTACGCTTATGCCATCCGCATTCGCCGCAATGTTCCGTTATGCACCGTTAGGTTACTTAACTAACGGCATACCGGGACGGGACTAGCGCGGGTGTAAAATATAAGCAACGTCTACTATATATCATATATATAATATGTCATTCGTCTCAGATATCACAGAACACAGGCAGCAGAAACATAGATATAACGTGGGATATCCTAGGACGTCCGTATTTAGTATTTAGCCAGAATAGAAAATACGGATTCCACGGTCGCGATGAATAGCCAAGCCCACACCCTGCACCCCTACGAGAGCGGCAAGTGACCCTACCAATTCTGGAGTTTAGGAGACCCGGTCTCGACTCCTCGAGATGGCCTCCCACTGAACCCCAGAACCCGGTCACTTGTGCTCCCCTCCTTGGGTCCATCCTAATGCGGAAAAGTAAATAATATACAACACTGGTGACACAACCTCAACCCGGAAGTGCCCCAAATAAAAGAATATTAAATTACATTTGAATTTACATGAATCAAAATATAAAACTCTCATCTCACAAAAACCCCCCGGCTATTCGATCGCGACAATCCTGCACATCATATCTCAGCAACACATAATATCTCATATCATCAACGTAAGTAAGTATGCATACCCCAATTGTCGTTGATGTATAGCAACGAAATCGGCGATAACGGACATACTACACTTACGGTCACAGAAAAGAAAGTGTAAAACTACAATATTTGGAATCCACATTCTCTTTAGACATCATAAATGCGAAATATCACATATTTCGTATTTCATGCCTAAACTATATGAATTCCACATATTGTATCAAATTCCAGATAAACAGACAGTATTAAAGTTTTCGAACGAACGATCAAGTACCCAAGATTCACTAAAGCTCAACACTTGAGCAGGGTTCAAAAAATCCGGAGTGTGACACAGTAGTAGCGTTCCAGCCGTAGAAGGGTCAAGCCAACGCCTCACATGTGGCACGCCGTACTGCCCCAAACCCTAAGGTTCAAAGGACAGTTCAAGACGGTCACATAATCGAGTTAAGGTTTGTTGTCTTCTAGAGGGTCCACCACAAAAAGACTTGCACGTATCTCCAAAGTATTTAAACCCCGTGAATAGTGAGCAAATGATAGTCGTTCAAACACTTCAATACTTTCTAATTTACCCGGAAAAACCACGAAACCAAAATTCCGATCGAATCGACGGGTCCAAAATCATCTCCAGAATTTTTCAAAACTAAATACAGATTAAAAATACCCAAAAAAATATACAAGCAGATTCCAGAATTACTGAAAAAAAATTATCCAACAATTAATACATACGGCCGCAGAACCGCGGCCTAAGCAAGCTTAGGCCGCGTTTCCGCGGCAAAAATCACTGTTCATGGAATAATTTTTGTACCGTAATCCTTAATTTTTCCTGCTGTATTTTTTACATATTTTTAATTCTGAAAAATGTCAAATTTTAGAAAATTTCCAGAGAGCACCCTAAAAAGCCGTATTTCGGTTTGATCGGAGTTTTAACTTCGCAAAAAGGTCGCCTAATGTTCTAGGTCGGCTCTGATACCAATGAAAGGTTTGTGTAGCACCCTATGAAGAGTTTAGAAGCATCACATATCTCAAAGTATGTATTTTTATGGTGCTAAACGAACATGCAAAGGAATCGATCCTAGAAAATTAGGGTTTCGAAACTATAAGCTAATAAAAATTAGGGTTTGAAGGCTACAACCTTTGTAGCTCCCCTTTTGCTTGACTCCTTAGTCTCTAGGGTGTTGGAAGAAGGTCCACTTGTAGTCCTCTTTCGTCCACGACGATCCACCCGAAGTTTCCCGTCCAAGCTTGCAACTTTGGAAAAGCAAAGAGAACACTCTAATCAAGTTGGCTAGACTTGAGTAGAATGATGTTGTGGCTAAGGATCTCACATCAAAAACCTTTCTTTATTTGTGTTTAACTCACTAGAAAAAACTAGAGAGGAAAAGGATGATGGAGGATGAAGATGGTGGCTATTTTTAACAAGAGGTAAAAAGATAACCCTTAGTTGCAAAGAAATGAAATATAACCTTTTATATTTCATTCCTTCTTGCTTTCAACCATGATTAAATGATGGATAGTTAATTTAACTTGGGTTTTAAATGATAAAGAGAAGGATAACCCTAGGTTAGTGGTAGTTGAGCATGGTTAGGTCAAAGGAAGAATGTAGAAGCTAGAATGATTATCCTTTCCTTTTCATTTTCTTTTAAATCCAAAATCAAATAATAATCCATTATTTAATCCATGGTGTGAGTCTTATATTTCCACCATTTCCATATGCTAACAACCATGATGGATGGGTGTATGTATGTATGCATGTATGCACATCCACATGTGCATGAAACTAGAATGAAAGAAAGAAACACATGCATGCTTACATACATCCATCACATACTAGAAAGGTTTCAAGTGAGAAAACTAATGGTTAAATGATAAATCAACACTTGATTCATCAATCCGGCCATATCACATATGACCCCACCAAAAGCAAGCCGCCCGATCAATGTTCGGTATCAAATACGCACATTTCAATCGGGTGCATGCGCATATCGCATAAGCGCACCACAACGTTTCGCCTGGACTGGGTAACTCCTTTGTGGGACTCTAAGACTCGTCAATACGCCGGCAGAGGGTGATGATCATATCATGGACACCCAAGCCGCAAGCGGTCAGCTAAACGTAACGGCCACCCGGGTATTGAGCGATCAGAAGAAAACAAGCGAACCTGCTACAACTCCCGTCGATCCAACCGGCAACACTACCGTACAGTCCGGTCTCTTCGTCAGATATGCTGCATATCGAGGCTAGGGATGGTCACGTCGACCCCAATAACTCAATAAGTCGTGCCGGTGAATGGTCTATAACAGATCGAGAAACTACTGATAACACTTATCAGCAAATCTCAGCAGCCCTGGCCAGGGACTTGCTGTTATAACCAGTCGGGCACTGCACAGCATCAACTCCCAATACCGGGAGAGACGAAACCCCTCCTATCGCTCATCGTCTTCGTGTGTCTCGGGACTGTACCCAACGGCCACCTGTTTGCACGACTCAGTAGAGCCGTGGTAGGGTGGCAATCAAAGTACAGTGGGAGAACACACAAGACTCCATGACGATCTCGGGTCTACAGACTAACCTGTACCAGTGTCACCTGAGAACTGCTATCCGACGATAGATATAATTCCATAAAGGAGTTCTCGGTGAGTCCGTCCAGTGTACCCAGTCACCACTGAGCACCCGTATATGATCTTGATGTCAAACATCGATGAATGTGGGAACATTCATCGCCCATCGTATGGGTCTAGTATCATATACGCTAGTCTACTCTGGTATATCAATGCCCCGTCTCGATATACCTACGACTAGGGACGTTCCAGGATATGCTTATAGACTACAGATGTCCCACTAGTATGATCTCCATCATAATCAGAGTAGTCAAGCCGATATCCTCAGGGCTTTATCAGCATGTATGAATGAATAAAAGCATGATCAAATCAACATGTCAGATAAAAAAGAACCAGATAGCATACTATCATGTCGAGCAAGCATGCAAACTGAATATATATATATGTATAGATACATCCACTATCATATAATGGCCTCTAGGGCATACATATATCCAACACTTTTCTGTGACCGTAAGTGTAATATGTGATATCGCCGGTTTCGTTGCTATATGTCAACGACAATTGGGATACGCATGTTTGCTTACGTTGATGACATGTGATGTTATGTGTTGCTGGATATGTTATATTGGATCGTCGTGTTTGAATAGCCGGGGGTTTTTTATGTGAGATGAGTGTTTTTCATTTTCATTCATGTAAAAACTTGTATGTAATATTCTTTTATTGGGGCACTTCCAGGTTGCGGAAGATGTCACCGTTGATGTATATTATTTACTTTTCCGCATTAGGATAGACCCAAGGAGGGGAGCACAAGTAACCGGGTTCTGGGGTCCAGTGGGAGACCAACTCGAGGAGTCGAGTCCGGGTCTCCTAACCCTAGAATTGGTAGGTTTCCTTACCGCTCTCGTAGGGGTCTAGGGGTGTGGTATTGGCTATTCATCATGACCATGGAATCCGTGTTTTATACTGGCTCGTATTGAAAACACGGACGTCCTAGTATATCCAATATTTCATATGATATTTTCTGCTGCGTTATCTGTGATGTGATCATGTGATGTTCTGTGACAGATATAGTATATAGTATATATGATATATTATATAGACGTTGCTTATGTTTTACACCCGCGCTAGCCCTGCCTCGCTCTGGCGTTAGTTACCTAACCTATTGGTGCAGACGGGACATCGAGGCGAATGCGGATGGCATAAGCGTACGTTATATTTATCTGTGATGTTTAGTTGGATTTAAATGATGGGATATTCATTAATGAGATTAATGAAAGAAAATAAACCTAATTGATGTTGTGGAATCGAATTTCTAAATAAAACAGGTAGCTACAGTTCTTGCTTTGCATCGCGGTGTTCATTATAGAACATCCTGCACCTTATTCGATGAGGAAAGGACCGAGATCCCTTCACCGGGAGTGACTCCTTTAGCAATAACTGGCAGATGCTACAACCCTCGGTTTGTCATTTGATTGCTTCTATAGTTTCTGCTTTGCACAGTGATATATATGATATATCCCTCACCTCATTCGACGAGGAAAGGGCCGACGATCCCTTCACCGGGAGTGACCCCTTTAGCAAAACTAGAAAAGCCTAAAAAACATTCCATTTAAAAACCATTTGATTCCGCAACGAGATCAAGTTCAAAGCGTTAAAGGTTTTCACAAAAACCATTCGCAACCCTCCGTCATTTTAGGAAGTAGAGTACTTAGTATTCGTGCTGTGTTTGTTGACCATAGTCAAGGCACAGTGTACGGTAGCTAAGTGATGTCTTCCTACACCGCATATGATGCGATTAGTTAGGACAGTCGCGTGACTTTGTTGACCTTAGTTAAGGGTCATGTGGGTGGGTCTAATTAATCACGAAATGACGGGTAGAACTTGACTAGTGCTTATGATTTGTTGACCATAGTTAAGGTCATAAGTGCTAGGGGTAAAAATCTTTATCGGGAGTTTCAAGTGTTGAAATTTGCAATGAGATTGCATACCTTCTATGTGATAGTTGGATCCCGATACCCACTGCGAGTAATTGTTACTCCTGGGAGAGTTTTGCACTTTACAATTAGCCGATCAAGTAGGTGTCTAGAAACGTGTCAACGGGGTTACGCCTCTGGGAAAACGAGGCTTACAGTAATTAGGTCCGTGCGAAAGCACGGGGAACCTCCCTCAAAGTACCGACACTGGCCTGGCTGAAAGATTGGCGAACTTGTAGAGTGTAATTAATCCCGGCTAGTCTTTCCTTTTAGGGTTCGAAGGAAGATTTGATAAAAAGCAGTGGGAGCCATCCTGATTAGATAAAATACATAACCAATCTAATCTTACATGAGCGCACGCAGAGTGTTTTCTTCTCTCTCTCTCCAGGTAGCGACCATATCACGCCTTAATCAAGATAATAATATGGATGTATTGACCGAACCCGCTTGTTATACTGAGCTGGGGAACGTTGGTCCCGCTCCAACTTATAATTGTTATAAAACAGAGCAGGAAATTGGGGAATACCAGAATTCCTATGCCGCCCAAACGAAGAAAGTGCATATGATGCATCTCCTTCGGGTGTGTTCATTACAAAGAACCGTTTTTCAGTATCCTCTGCATCCTGGGTATTTGATACCGGATCAGGATCCCAGATATGTAATCTGTTACATAGGGCTACAAAAAGGTAGAAAAACTGAGAACGGGTGATAAGTTTCATGAGGCAGAAAACGGGGCAAGTGTTGCAGCCAAGTCTGTTGGTCACTGTCACCCTGTATTACCAATACATTGATTCTGAACAAATGCTATTAGATACCGAACCTGATATACAAAATCATATCAGTCTCTTTATTAGTAAAGAAATGATATAATTTTGTATTGTTGTTGGATAATGTTTTGAACATTTCCTATATCAAAAGTTGATCGGTTCAGGCACATTATCTAAAAGCATTGACGTTCTAAATCAAACTACAGTTCCTAGTATACTGAACACACACAAGAAGAAATGTTCAGAAATGAACGAATCCATCTTGAGGCATTGTAGACTAGGTCACATCAATGCGACCCGACTGGCTGAAGTTACATTTTAGATGCATATTTAAATCAGTTTGAATTTACATCTTGTGAATCTTGCCAGTCATGTCACATAAATTAGATGACCATAGCTCCGTTTGCTGGAAACAGAGAAAGAGTTAGTAAACTCTTGGGACTGATACATAATGATGTATGTAAGGTCTCCTGTCTACACATGCCAGAACTGGTTCTTTATACTTCATTATATTCACTGATAATTTCTCAAGATTCAGTCATATATTCCTGTTGAAATATAAGTCCGAACCTTTTGAGGTATTCACAGAATATAACTAGGAAGTAGAGAACCAAAATACGGGTATAAGTATTATGTCTTATGATGAGATCAGGGAGGAGAATACTTGTGCATGGAATCCTTGGACCATTCTAAAGGAAAATAAGATTCTCTCTCAGTATTACTCCTCTGAATACACCACAGCACAACGGTGTATCAGGGCGGAGCAATCGCACAGTATTAGATATGGTGTGCTCTATGATCAGTATTACTGAGTTACCTATTTCCTTTTGGGGTTATGCGCTTGAGAAGCTGCGTACCTATTGAATTAGGTTCGAATCAGATCACTACCTACCATTCAATATGAGATATGGTATGGGAAGAGCCTATCTCTTAAGTAAATTAAGATTTGGGATTGTCCGGCCTATGTCAAAAGCAAAATCCGGACAAGATCGAGGCAAGATCAGTTCTGTAGAACTGGAAAGGTTCCAGCTGTACAAAACTGCTAATGATTTGACAGAACCAAAGAATTCAATAGTTCCCGATGAACCTCAGCCTCTCTGCTGATCTGGTCGGGTTCCTCATCCGCCTGAGAGATACCTCGGTTTCTCGATGACAGTGGGAGCGAGGAATGCATCATGAGATGATGACCCAACTAGTTTCGAGCTGGCCATCAAGAGTGGGACTCTGTAAGAATGGCTGGATGCTTAGCGATCTGAGATGGAATCCATATACACCAACAAAGTATGGACTTTGATTGCGATATCTGAAGGGTTAAATCCCCATCAGGAGCAAGTATATCTTGAAAAGATTACTTGGTGTAGATGGAAAAGTTGAGACTTTCAAAGCTAGACTTGTTAAAGGTTTTCGTCATCGACCAGGCACGGATAATGATGAAACCTTTTCCAGGGACTATGCTTAAGTCCATCCAGATCCTACTTGCCACTGCTACATACCATAACTGTGATATCTGGTGGTTGGGTGCCATGACTAATTTTCTAAATAATGATTTAGAAGAGAATGTCTATAAGAACACAGCCAGAGGGCTACGTAAACAGTAGGAGCAGCGGAAACGTGTGCAAGATGTTTTATGTGATGAAGCAGACATCGCGGAGTTGGAACATCTGTTTTGATGTGGTAGTCAAAGTATTTGACTTTATCAAAATGGTAGATGAACCTTGTATAAACAAAAAGGTAGTAGGGAGTATGGTGACGATCCTCGTATTGTACGTGGACAACATACTCTTGATAGGAAAAGAGTTTCCTATGCTACGATCGGTCGATCTCCTATTATCACAATGATTCTCCAATAGGATCAAAGTGATACCTCCTAAAATCCTGAGTTTTCATCTATGAGATAGATGTAATTGGATGCTAGGATTCTCACTAGATGTAGTGAGATGGTATCAATCGATCCTGGGGAGAATCTCTAGAAGGGTTCCAGGGTGATAAAGACGACTGAATGTCAGTCACAGGCATTGTCTTTACCCTCAGTAAAGGGACGGTATGTTGGAAGATTTCCAAGCTAGATACCGTGACAAACTAGACGATAAAGGCTGGTAACATCGCTATTAAAGATACTACCGAAGAGGCAGTTTGGGTGTATATTGGTTCATAGGATGAACTAGGTTCCTACCATTGTGTGACAATGGAACTGTGGCTTTGGCCTAGGAACCCTGGTCCCATCAGTGACCCAGACATAATCTGAGGCAGCATCACCTGATCATGGAGATAGTTGATCTCCAGGGTGATCGAGGTTAGGAGAGTAGACTCAGAGGACAACACGGCGGATCCACTCACGAAGGCCTTTTCCCAAAGAGAGACTTTTAGGGGATGGTTGAGTATCAGATACTACAACTACTGCTACAGATGGCCCTAGTGCAAGTAGGAGATTGTTAGTTATATGTATGCCCTAGAGGCCATTACTGTACGTTGGATGTACATTGTAGTGGATGCTGGGACATATATAGGTAGGACTTTCTTGCTCGACATGATAGTATGCTATCTGGTTGCTCATTATCTTAACATGTATACTTTCTGTCTCTCTGTTACATGTTGATAAAGCCCTTAGGATGTGTACTCGACTTCCAGGACTATGATGCAGATCATACTAGTGGAGCCTGTGTAGTCCATGAGTACATCCTTCAATGTTCCTAGTCGTGGGAATATTGAGACGGGGCATCGATATTCCAGAGTAGACTAGCGTATATCTTCTCGACCCATGTGATGGGCGATGGATGATCCCATATCCATTGGTGTTTGACATCGGAGATGGTATGCGGGTGCTCAGTGGAGACTGGGTACACTGAACGGACTCGCCGATAACTCCCAGATGGTATTATACCTCACGTCAGTTGGCAGTTCTCTGGTGACACTGGTACAGCTTAGTCTGTTGACCCGAGATCGTCATAGAGTCTTGTGTGTCTCCCACTGTGGTTTTATTTCCACCCTACCACGGCTCTACTGAGTCGTGCAAACAGGTGGTTTTTGGGTACAGTCCCGATTCACATGGAGGCAATGAGCGATAGGAGGGGATTCGTCTCTCCCGGTATTGGGGGTTGATGTTGCGCTATGCTCGACTGGCCATAACAGGAAATCCCTGGCCAGGGTTGCAGTGACCTACTGGTAAGTGTTATCAGTAGTTTCACACATGTCATGGACTTCACGTCGGCATGACTTATCGAGCTACTGGGGTCTGACGTTTACCACCCCTAGGCGAGATATGCAGCATATCAGACGAACAGACCGGACTGTACGGTAAGTGTTACTGGTTGGATTCACAGGAGTGTGAGCGGGCTTGCTCGTCGATCTTCTGATCGCTCAATACCCGGGTGGCTGTTACGTTTAGCAGACCGCTTGCGGCTTGTGGGTGTTTGATATGATCATCACCTGCTGCCGGCGTATTGACGAGTCTTTAGAGTCCTACACAGAGGTTTCCTGGCTCAAGCGAAACGAAATAGGAGCGCATATGAGATATGGGCGGGACCGAGAATAATGCGAGTATGTGATACCGTATTTCATTCTCGCGATGAATGTGTCGAATGGTTGTATGCGATATAACCTAGTTATCGAATCAAGGATTGATTCGATAAGCCGATACATTGGATACTAGCCGGTTATATGCGACATGACCGGATCATTGAATCAAGTGTTGATTTAATGATTTAATTTATAATTATATATTTGATATATTACTTTGCATTAACTAGTATTTGTTCACTTTAAAAGGATTTTCTCACTTGAAGTGCACATTGTGTATATGATATATTTTTGTGCACAAGATTGTATCATGCTAGATGATACTTGCTCATTTGGGTTTGTGTAAAGATTAAACCATGTTTAGTGAATGGTTAGGGTTTCTTTTCTCTTATTTATTTATCCATTTATTATTGTTTTGGAAAAGATAAAGAGAAAAAAGAAATGGTGGCTTAGTTTGTTTTTTGTTGAAGCTTCTTGAAGCTTTGAACAAGTCCACCATTCTTGTCTCTTCTCTAACCCTAACCACTCATTTAACCTTAGTTAAATCTCTACACTAAACCATGGTTGAAGTCATGATAAGTATTCTTTTTATTTTCCTTTTTTAAAAACTTATCATATATCTTATTCTTCTTCTTCATCTTCAACAAAATGAAGAAGCTTGTCTTCATCAATGGCAAGTTGAGCATATGAGTGAGAAATCCAATTCTAAAGTGAACCCACCTCCTATTTCTTCATCCTCTACCTCTTGCCAAGTAGTATAGGGTGTTTCCTTCACAAGTTTTCATGGCTTTGTGAAGGTGGAGCTTGATCTAGTGATGCCTCGACGTAGATCATCTTCGGCATCGAAGCCGACGACCAAGCCCGCCCATTTCTTCGATGAAGCCGATGCTTGAGTCCGGAATCCGATTTGGACAGCGAGGGGACTTCATCGCGGAGCCTAGGAGGTGGAAGACCGGATCTACAAACGTTGTAGCCCCTTCCCTTTAGCTATATTTCCGTTTACATTCTTGCATCGCCTCATTATCTAGTTAACGATCCGTATTAGGGTTTATAGGCACTTGTAAAATTTTAATTGGCCATGTTTGATGCCTTGTGAGACTCCATTAGAGTGCCTAGGAACCCTACATTATCACCAAAATAAAACCAACCATAACTAAAACAACAAAATTGAACAATTAACCAAATGAAACATTTCATGGTGAACTAACCATGAAAACTGTAGAAACACGGATTTAACTTAATCGCGATTAGCAGTGCACTAATCGGGTTTTTATTTAAACTGCATATAATTGATTTTAAAAGTGCCTAATCCTTTAAATATAGTCTAAAAATGAATAAATCATTTTAATTTCCAATTATTTCACAAATATTGGTATATATTTTTACCCTTTTTCGAAAACCCTGAATTAGGCAGTTTTCGGGAAATATATTATTTTAATATTAAATTCCAAAAATAATATTTTATATTTTCTGAAATGTTACAGTCTTCGCCCCTTAAATAAATTCGGTCAAGGAATTTAAATTTAAACCCCCAATTGCTAAAACATTTCAATAATCAACGGGGCTCCGAAATCACGGAAGATATCGAAAACACAGCGTGTCAAGTGCGCATGAAAACGAGTACATAACTCAAAAAAACGAACTCCATCAAGCATCATGAAAATTATCGGATTTACACGTATATCATCGGAGTTACAATGGAGATACAGATCTCGAAATCAAATGTTGAAATCCAATATACACTAGTCAAATACTATAGTATGTATATAGTACACATCCTTCAAAAATCTCCAAAATCTGAATAAAATACATGCAAAATCTTTTCTGGATCGCCGTGTGATGCGTAACTCACGGCACAAGTGACGGACGCTCACTTGCAAGTTAATAAATATACATTCATATATGTTTGGTTAAAATATATGTTCCGCCCTTTTAAAATATCCGAAAAGGTTTTTCTTTATAAACGTTCGTGTCACTCATGGACACGTAGGAAATAGCGAGACTATAGCCTTGTCATGACCCGAAATTGGCACGTAACGGCCCTTAAACTACGCAACGTCTACAGGTGTAACGCAATTTAAGTAAGCCGAAAAACCCAGCAATCTAAACCATCAAAAGTAGTAAGTGATAAGAACATTTTAAAAACTTTTGAAATCTCAAATACAAATTATTTAAAGTCCAACTTTATTTCCATTAAAATTTTGGTTGCACCTCCTTTGTCAAAACCAGCCCCAAAATGGGTACAACAAAGATAATAAGTAAAGCATCCCTAAACGGGAGCAAATACACGCCCAAAGGTGGAAAACAACTACAACAACAGATATACGACGCCGTAGCGAAGAAATAAAAGACCATATAAAGAAACTGCATAAAAGACCACTAAGTCAAAAAATAATATACAATATCGTCCTCACATCAAGTCTCTAAGTCAATGCATGATAATGGTAGATGGAGAGTAAAAGATACAACAAGATACATTGTACATAAATGGATAACCGGAAAACCCACCTATAGCAAAACTACACATTGTGAGCCGCAGCGGTATCCGCAGCAAAAGATGATAAGATGATGAAAATAGCCCTGCCTTTACTACTCTAAGGAACAACCTGCAACCCTGTGGCACAATGGGGGTGAGTTGCTAACTCGTGAATAGTAAATAACATATGCAGGTAATCGCAAGTATGCACGTGCAGCACGAATCTAACATATGCAAGCGGATAGCAATAAATGACAATAGGTATGCAACAGTCATGAAAGGTATTCTATCAGATACTACTAATATATGAAGCAATAAATAGCGATATGTGTATGCAACAGTCATGAAAGGTACTTTATCAGGTACTACTAATACATGAAGCAATGCATATAAAATAAATGCGGAGTATGGGATAAAACATGTCATTCTCACGGAATCCTGAACTCGTGGTAGGACCCAAGTCCATCAAGACAATCAAAATCCCAAATTTCCTCAAATCAGCCCCCAGATTGGCTCTCATATCCTGTAAGTCTCATATATCCTGAGTGTCCAATATCAAGTAAATCTCATATATCCTGAATGTCCAATATCAATTAAATCTCATATATCCTGTATCCAATATCTAGTAAATCTCATATATCCCGTATCCAATATCTAGTAAATCTCTTATATCCTTTATCTAATATCGAGCAATAGGCCCCGAGCACATAGGCCCCTCTCATCGAGCACATAGGCCCCGAGCACATAGGCCCCTCTCATCGAGCACATAGGCCCCTCTCATTGACCATATAGGCCCATATATATAATGAATAAGTATATTTTCATATATCATTAAGATGATATATGATGTAGGTGTATATAAATATAACAACGTCCCATACCATTGATATATTTATACGATGGGTATACATATATATCAGCGTCCCATAAAACTGATATATATACGCAGGAGTAAAAAATCCAGAAAAACATCATATGAAAACCATATCTCAATGCGAAATCCATGAATATAATATATGCAACATGAAACAGTAAAATGAGCATATAAGGAAAAATCGCTATTTAACTGCAACAAGTTATAAAATAGATCATGCGGTTCCTAAATTCTCCAAATCCATACACAACATCATATAAAGGTGAACATGTAGCTATAGCCTGGTATGCGCAACCATGTCGGTATAGCAAGATATGTGTATCTACCTATCAGTAATGATATAATACCCTCCAGGTATGTGTGTAAGTTTGTATGCAAGATGTACATGTAGCTATGTCTCATATGTATATATACCTATCACTAATGGTAAAATACCATATAGGTGTATGGGTAATTAGCATGTAAGCATATCAAGGCATATTTGTAAGCATGTAGGTATACAGGTATGCTATATGTCATATGAACGAAAGAAAATAAGGATCATGTCTCAATATCCCTAAACAATAAAATATCACATATGTATAGGTGTTGTGCGTGTCATGGAAATTATTGACGGTGTGAGTGGCATACAATCAGTTCTCGTGCAACATGAGACGTCAATAATAGTGCAGTGTCCTAAGGGTACAAGTCCAAGCACAACAAGTAATAATATGCAATGAGGTGTATACGCAAACTCTATATATGAAATTGTTAGTTATATGTATGCCCTAGAGGCCATTACTGTACATAGGATGTATATTATAGTGGATGCTGGGACATATATAGGTAGGACTTTCTTGCTCGACATGATAGTACGCTATCTGGTTACTCTTTATCTTAACATGTATACTTGCTGTCTCTATATTACATGTTGATAAAGCCCTTAGGATATGTGCTCGACTTCCAGGACTGTGATGTAGATCATACTAGTGGGGCCTGGGTAGTCCATGAGTATATCCTTCAATGTTCCTAGTCGTGGGAATATCGAGACGGGGCATCGATATTCCAGAGTAGACTAGCGTATATCTTCTCGACCCATGTGATGGACGATGGATGATCCCATATCCATTGGTGTTTGACATCAGAGATGGTATGCGGGTGCTCAGTGGTGACTGGGTACACTGAACGGACTCGCCGAGAACTCCCAGATGGTATTATACCTCACGACGGATGGCAGTTCTCTGGTGACAATGGTACAGCTTAGTCTGTTGACCCGAGATCGTCATAGAGTCTTGTGTGTCTCCCACTGTGCTTTGATTTCTACCCTACCACAGCTCTACTGAGTCGTGCAAACAGGTGGTTTTTGGGTACAGTCCCGATTCACATGGAGGCAATGAGCGATAGGAAGGGATTCGTCTCTCCCGGTATTGGGGGTTGATGTTGCGCTATGCTCGACTAGCCATAACTGGAAATCCCTGGCCACTGGTAAGAGTTATCAGTAGTTTCACGCTTGTTATGGACCTTATATCGGCATGACATATCAAGCTACTGGGGTCTGACGTTTACCACCCCTAGGCGAGATATGCGACACATCAGACGAACAGACCGGACTGTACGGTAAGTGTTACTGGTTGGAATCACAGGAGTATGAGCGGGCTTGCTCGTTGATCTTCTGATCGCTCAATACCCGGGTGGCCATTACGTTTAGCAGACCGCTTGCAGCTTGTTGGTGTTTGATATGATCATCACCTGCTGCCGGCGTATTGACGAGTCTTTAGATTCCTACACAAAGGCTTCCTGGCTCAAGCGAAACGAAATAGGAGCGCATATGAGATATGTGCGGGACCGAGAATAATACCAGTATGTGATACTGAATTCTATTCTCGCGATTTGTATCATCGGACGGTTATATAAGATATAGCCGGGTTACCGAATAAAATGTTGATTCGATACATTGATACACTAGATATTAGTCGGTTATATGCAATATGACCGGATCGTTAAATCAAGTGTTGATTTTATGATTTAATGTATAATTATATAATTGATATATTGCTTTAGATTAACTAGTATTGGTTCACTTAAGATTGATTTTCTCACTTGAATGTGCATATTGTTTATATGTGATATATGCAAGTGTACATGTCTGTATCATGCTTGATGATACATACAAGTTGTGTGTATGAGACTTAAACCAAATTGAGCTTAAATTAGGGTTTACTAATTTCCTAACAAATAACAAAAGAAATAAGAATTTGGTCAAAATTATCAAGCTTCATGAAGCTTGAAGAAACTTTGAGAAAGTCAATTTCTTTTGTCATTTCTTTAGGATGCTAGTTAACCCAACCCTTAACCCAATACTTTGGTTAATTCTCTACACAATTTAAGCATGAGGGCTTAACTCAACCATGCTACCATAATTAAAAGGACAAGTTTCATTTTTTATTCATTATTCTTATCATTTTTCTTTCTTCTTCTTCTTCTTACTACCTCTAATGGTGCCATGAGATTTAAAGTGAGAAATCCAATTCTAAAGTGAACCCAATTCCTATTTCTTCATTCTCTACCACTTGCCATGTAGTAGAGTGTGTCATCTTCACAAGTTTCATGACCTAGTGAAGATGGAGCTTGAGTTTGAGTTGCCTCGGCGTAGATCATCTTCGGCATCGAAGTCAACGACCTAGCCCGATCATTTCTCCGACGAAACCATCGCTAGAGTCCGGGATCCCGATGATCGCAGCGGAGGGACGTCATCACGGAGCTAAAGAAGTGGAGGACCGGATCTACAAAGGTTGTAATCCCTTTCACTTATTAGTAAAGTTGTTTGCTAGCTTTAAGTTTCGCCTATCCTCTAGTTAACAATCTTCATTAGGGTTCCTCGGCATATAAAAATTTGATTTTGGCATGGTTGATCAGTTGTGGAACCTCATGAGTGTGCCTAGGAACCCTACGGGGTATCAGAGCCTAGCTAGAGCTTTAGGCGAAGTGTAGATGAAGCTAGAAGTCCGATCAAACCCGGAATTCCCCGATTTCACCCCTCTCTATACAATTTTTGAAACGGTGGATTTTTCCTATTTAAAAATACTCAGAAAATAGAGCAGGAAATTCTAAGAACAACTGCAGAAAACGAAACCCTAACACTACTGTAGAGCCGCGGAACCGCGGCCTTACCCTGCTTTTGTCGGCGTTTCCGCGGCCGTATGTAATGATTAGGGTTCCATTTTCCTACAGTAATGCCCGTACCTGTTTCCTCTGTTTTCTGGGAATATTTAATCTATACTCAAGAGTTGAGTTTTCTCGGTTGTATTGGGGACTCGATGTTTCGATCGGAAAGTTTAACTTCGTCTATGTGTTTTTCCGGGTGTTTTAGAACATGTTAAAAAGTTTGACCGGATATAAATACCCACTTTTTCCCCTGCCGGAAAATTTCCATGTGTTGGATTTTTCCGTAGTTTAAGAATGTTCTAAGTAGTGCAAGTTACTCGATGGACCCTCTGGAAGACAACAAAGCTTAACTCGATTATGTGACCGTCTTGAACTGCCCTTTGAACCTTAGGGTTTGGGGCAGTACGGCGTGCCACATGTAGGGCGTTGGCCTGACCCTTCTACGGCTGGACCGTTGGTACTGTGGCATGAAGTGAATGTTTTTAAACTTATTTCATGTGTTGAGCTTTTCGGGAAAACTTGGGTGTTTGATTGTTCGATCGGAAAGTTTAACATTGTCAATTTATCTGGAATGTGATACAATATTTGGAATCCACAAATAGTTATGAGATAACTGATTTGAATGTTATAAATCTAGCAGTTTAGTCTCAGTTGATTGGTTGCCACGGGTTTTTGATGTGATCAAAAGTCCGTCGCAATCACGTTGCGTACGCGGATACTCGCCGGGTAAACTTAATAGACAGCTACACCCCAGAGCCCCGACCAAGTGACCGTAGGAGAACACCGTCGCCAAAAAGCATCCGTTTGGGTGCTTGTTCATATCAGATTTTTGCATTTTCATACCGCCCAATTTTTATCACATTGCATATCCGTAGATACTCTTGAGCCGTGTTTTCTAGTCAATTGCAGGATACAGGTTCTCGGTTCCAAAACGATGAAATTCATGGAAAACACGAAAAATCCGGGTTCTTGCCGACCACAGATAAAACACGGTCTCCGTCCCTCATCCGTATGTTGCCAGATACCAGTAGGAAGACAAAATGTCAAATCTATGCACAAGGCTCAATGGTGGCACAAGATCCAAGAGATCTACGCGGAGCTCGAGGCAATCATGACAAAATCTTGACAAAAAGTCCACCTTTCCCTCAACAGAAATTCTGGAAAATTCGGGAAGCAATTATGAGAAAATACATATACCAGATTAATGTTCTTATCAGATCAGGGTCCCACCAAAAAGACCCAGACCCAAGTCATCAAAACGGCCGCGGAAGCGCGGCCAAAGGGGGGTCTTGGCCGTGCTTGCGCGGCCGTTCTGGCACTAAGTGTGCAGGGTTTTGCGGGGTAGGTTGGTCTTTTCATGTATGTTCTGTTGGTTGCCCTAGGGTTTCATGTTTTGGCCTATAAATAGCCCAGAAGTTTGTGAAGGAAGAGGTCCAATTCTTGTATTTCTTTTGCTAAGTTTTAGTTACATGTTCTTCTTCCTCTTCTCACCTCTTCTCCATTAAACTTGTAAGTGAGCTTTTGAGTGAAGAGTGATGAATAAAGAAGACCATTTTCATTATCATGCTTGTCTCTTTCTTTACTTGTTATAATTGTTGTAATTTTAATTGTTAAGTAGTTGTTGTTATTTCCTTGTTGTTTGTTTCTTCTCTCTTTTTCTTTATCCTTACATACGACAATGATACTTACGCTTGATCCTCGCCAAGGTGAGGTCGCAAACAGTTAGTCGTATTCTTCTAATCTCCTTCTTTCTATCTTCCTCTTTTGTGTTGTTTTATTTTTCCGTATTATGAAGTGTGAGTAGTTCTATACTTGTTAGGGTAGGATAAGGGAAGTTTGAGAGAAGGAAATCTCTCTCACTCTTTCCTTGCCCAACAACTTAAATCAACTCCCGTTAACCCAACCACAATCCGCTCCTTACGGCACCCTATCCTACATGATAGCGGTGATTCCGTAGTGAGATCGGTTGTGGTTGAATTAACCGGAGGTTATGGATAAGAGCCAAGAACGGACGGACAAGCACCAAAAGGAAGGACTATGCGTTGGAAAGCCTAGCTTATACTCGCAAGTTCCTTCCTAGTCGTGCTAATCCCCGTTGTTGCCGATTACCGTAACACCGATATTAAGTGGGGCAAAGAAAGATGTGGAGACTCCTAACTCAAACTAACCTAATCCTAACCCTAACAAGCTCTCTTTAAATATCAACTAAACACTTAGATAACTACAAACAAAATCTGAACAACCGGACTTAACTCGTCGAAAAACACATAGAAAAAGATTCCCATCTCCCTGCGGACGACCCGTACTCAACCGGCTAGCTACGTGCGAAACCGTCTTGATTGCGGTATTTAGAACTAAACTTGACACGCTCGTATCCTTCCAATCAAATGGCGCCGTTGCCGGGGAGACGGTAGTCTATTTCTAAGTGAAATTTCGGGTTAATTTGTGAATATAAAAACAACCAAAAACCAAAAAAAATATATACTTTGTAAAAGAAACCATCTTGTTATTTTTGATTAGTTTTTGTGCAAGTGTGCAGGAAATACGAAGCTCAAGATCGACGCCAAAGACGTTGGAAATACGGAGTTCAAGTACAGTGCCAAAGACGTGGGAAGATAGACCCACATTTTCGCGGCTACACCGCGACGGACAAAACGAAGCATCCGGTTTACTGTACAAATCTGGAGCAAATACAGTGAGCAAATCAAGATTCAGTACATCCAGACAAGCAGAGGACACCCAACAGAGAACACCAAATTTTTCCAGAGCGCCAAAGCCCCAGGACGGCCGAGCAAGCGCGGCAATTACATGCATTTGGCCGCGCAAGCGCGGCCATCTTTTGTCTTCAGGGCCCCATTTTTCTCTGGTGAGTCTCTCTGCCTCTCTCCACTCCTCTAAGCTCCACTGAATTGTGTTTTCTGCAGCCTTCTTTGCGCAAATTCTTCTCCCCCTTCCAATAAACTGTTCTTGTGCAGGATTCTTTGCGCCGCAAATAAAAATTGTTTGCTGTTGATATTGTTACTGTTTTGCATTCTTTAATACGGACTTAAGGGGCTTGAAACCAATCCAGATTGGGTGGGGATTTCATCACCCTTCCCAGGACCCCGGAAATCACTAAAGCATATGCATTGTCCATTGTAATTAAAAAATACTAGACTTCAGCCCTAAGGACTTCGCGCTCATTAGGAGAAGATAAACCTTGTTTAGAACCTTGCTTAACCGTATATTGTTTACGGGGTGTCTAGGAAAGTGTTAAAGGCGCAACCGCCGAAAGAGAAAGGGTTATTTAATTAAGGAACTTCGCGAAAGCGTTGGACAACCTCCCCTTATCTCTGCACTTACCTGGCTTCGTGATCAGTGTATTTTTAAGCTTGTTTCTCGACACTGTTTAACTTCGACAATCAAGTTCAGGAGGAGGTCTAGTAGACCTAGGTTACCCTAGATCTAGGTGTGATTGTGCATATCTTGTTTGTGATTGCTTAAGCCGTATTTCCGTACATACTTCTGTAAATCTCTTTCTAAAAACAAAATAAAAAAGAAAAAAAAATCAAAAACTTTTATAAAAACTTGCCCTTTTGTCGCCAAATCCATTTTCACCCAACACCCTTCGCCTTTCTTCATTGACGTTTTCTTACCCTCACCTTCTTCGCTTTGACTATACTAAACTCGTTTAGTGTATGTCCGCTTGGACTCGGGACACTAGCGCCCGTCTAGTCCGCGTTACGTTAGTCGCGACCGACTACGCGATCGACTCCGAAGTCGATACTCCATCCACTCCTCTTTCACCCCTTCCTTTGCCGGCCAACTCCGACGTTGACCGAAATTCTGTTCGTACATCTTCACCTTCACCTTCACCTTCACCAACCTCTTCTTCCGCGATGTCGGGATTTAATCCGAACATCTCGTTGACCACCCCGGGATTGGCTCCACCTCCTATGGAGACCAATCTCCCACCACCTCCGCCTGTTGTAGCGCCGCAGCGAATTGCGCTCCAGGATCGTTTCTACCCTACCCGTTCTGCACTTCCAACCTGCCTTTCTCTTCCTCCGGCCAATGGGGACAACTTTGAAATTAAGCCCCATTTCATCAACATGCTTCCACGTTTTCATGGGCTTGAATCTGAAGATGCCTATATCTTCATTAACAAATTTCAAAACGTCTGTGCCATGATGAAAACAACCCAGCTGTCGGACGATGCTATACGTCTACGGGTCATTCCGTTCACTTTATGCGATCTCGCAGAAAAATGGCTGTATAGCACCGCTTCCCACTCAATCACCAGCTGGGACGAGTTTGTTAAAGCGTTTCTGAAAAAATTCTACCCAAATCATAAGACCGCAAGAATTCGAAATGAGATCAACCAATTCTCCCAGCTTCCTTCTGAACCCTTTTGGAAGTGCTTTGACCGATACAAAGACCTTCTTGTTCAGTGTCCTCACCACGGTATAGAGAAATGGCAACTCTGCCAAACCTTATACGAGGGACTGAACCCAGCAACGAAGCAGTTGCTGGAAACCATCTGTCAGGGCCACTTCCTATCCAAATCTGACGAGGAAGCGTGGCAGTTCTTTGACGATCTTGCGGAGCAAACGCTACAGTGGGAGAGCACCAGACCGACTCCTTCTTCTTCTTCTACCTCCACTTCTACCGGTCAGTCTAGGGTAGGAATTCACCAGCTTGATGTCTCTATTGCGATGAGAGCTGAAATGGCTGCAATCACAAAAAAGCTTGAAGCAATAGAGAGCAAATTTTCTTCTCCTACTCCTGCCCCTGTTCTCCCCCTTCGTACCATCTGCGCTTGTTGTTCCGATCCGTCCCACTTGACTGAAGAGTGTCCTTACAATCTACCCTCGCAAGGACAGGATCAGGTTAATGCATTCCAGCAAAGACCAAGGAATGATCCATACTCTTCCACCTACAATCCCGGTTGGAGGAACCACCCCAATTTCGCCTGGAATCAGAATCAGAATCAATTCCAGGGCAACAATTTCCAAAGGGGCCCTCCACCGCAACAACAAGCGCAACAACAAACTCAGTATCAGCAGCCCTTCCAACCCCAGCCTTACCAAAACCAGACGAACAACTTTGCACCGAACAATTCCTTTCCACCAAACAACTTTGTTCCGTCGAACAACGATAAGGTTTCCTCGCTCGAGCGAAGTCTGGATGCGTTTGTTAAACAATCGACTCAATCCACCGCCAACATCCAGTCTTCGATCCAATCTTTAGTGCAACACACCGCCGCACACGGGCAGAGCATCAAGACCATCGAGGCCCAGATTGCACAGCTGAACGCGGCCTTGAGCGAGCGAGAGAAGGGGAAGCTCCCGTCCCAGCCACTTCCAAATCCCGGCCACCCACATAATGCACATGTTGCTCTTGAACAACAAAACCATAATGTGAGTGCCGTGACCACACTGAGATCAGGGAGGGTGCTGCAAAACAACATTGGCAAGCAAATCAACGATGACACCCCGGCCGCTTCTTCTTCTTCTTCTCCTGCTTCTTCTTCTTCGTCTTCCGAGCCTATTCTCCGTTCTTCACAAGGCTCTCCTTCCTCTTCTTCTCTAAACGGACCCGTTTCTCACTCCACGAAAACACCTATTCTGGGATCCGTTCCTACTCCAAAATCTCCTCCTCCAGCATTAGACTCAACCAATTTTCAAAATGTTCCATTTCCAAACCGGTTGAGGTCTAACAAACAAAATCCACAAATGGAGAAGATTTTGGAGTTATTCAAGCAAGTTAACATTAACATTCCTCTTTTAGATGCTGTCCAACAAGTCCCTTCTTACGCGAAAATCTTAAAGGACTTGTGCACGAAAAAGAGGAAGTCTCAGGTACCCAAGAAAGTTTTCTTGGCTAGTGCTGTGAGTGATGCCCTTACCCAATCTTTACCACAAAAACGGAAGGACCCTGGCTGTCCTACGATTTCAATTACTATTGGGGATAAGAACATCAACCGCGCACTATTAGATCTTGGTGCCAGTGTTAACTTGCTTCCGTATTCAGTATACGAGCAATTAGGCGTCGGAGAGCTGAAACCCACACACTGCACTCTCCAGATGGCCGACCGATCGATCACCCATCCTAGGGGTGAGCTAGAGGATGTGTTAATCAAAGTCGGGGACTTCATATTCCCCGTCGACTTCATTGTCTTAGATACACAGCCTGTAGCTAACCCCCGGAATCAAATTCCGGTGATACTCGGTCGCCCATTTCTCGCAACCTCAAATGCTGTGATCAATTGTCGCAATGGTTCAATGAACCTCTCTTTTGGAAATATGACAATTGAACTCAACATTTTTAGGTTGGGGAATCAGCCCGCCGAACCTAATGCTCATATACTGGATGTTTGCTCGATCCAGGAGATCACCCCCGAAGAGTGTGAATTCGAAGAGTTTTTGTTTGAATACGATAATCTTGACGCCACTAGTGCGTGTCTCTTCGAACCTGCTGCTGTTTCTGCGCCCGATAACGACTACGAGTGTTTCACGTTCACGAACGATCTTAGCCGCGCACAACCCGAGTTTGAATCTTTCGACTTTTCGGATGAGTTACCTGAACCATCCGACTCGGTTGCCTACACTCGTTTTGAACCTTTGCTGGAGTCCTTTGAGTTCGAGACCTTTGCACCGGTCTTGCCTTCCATCATTTCACCTCCAACGCTCGAACTCAAGCCGTTGCCACCTCACCTTAAGTATGCTTACTTAGGTGAGAACGAGACCCTCCCTGTCATCATCTCGGCTTCTCTAGCTCCCGAGCAAGAGAAAGCCCTTCTCGCGGTCTTGCACGACAACAGGCAAGCTTTTGGCTGGTCCATGGCGGACATCAAGGGGATTAGTCCCCTCATCGTTGAGCATCACATTCATCTGATGGATGATGCCAAACCAGCCCGGGATCCACAAAGACGTCTTAATCCAGTCATGAAGGAGGCTGTGAAGAAGGAGATCGTCAAATGTCTAGATAGTGGTATCATTTACCCTATCTCTGATAGCCAGTGGGTTAGCCCCATTCACGTTGTCCCCAAGAAGTCGGGCATCACGGTCATAACCAACGAAGCGAATGAGTTAATCCCTACTCGCACCCAAACCGGGTGGCGAGTTTGTATTGATTACAGAAAACTCAACGCTGCAACGCGGAAAGACCACTTTCCGCTACCTTTTATTGACCAGATGCTCGAACGATTGGCCGGACATGAGTACTATTGCTTTCTAGATGGCTACTCTGGCTATAATCAAATTCCCATCGCCGAAAAAGACCAGGACAAGACCACTTTCACTTGTCCTTTCGGCACGTTTGCATATCGTCGCATGCCCTTTGGGTTATGCAATGCGCCAGCTACCTTCCAGCGGTGTATGATGGGGATTTTCTCTGACATGGTGGAGAAATTTCTGGAGATCTTCATGGACGACTTCTCCATCTTTGGCGATTCTTTTGACGAGTGTCTGCTGCATCTCGACGCTGTCCTTACCCGATGTAAGGACAAGAATCTCACTTTGAACTGGGAGAAATGCCACTTCATGGTGCGCGAAGGTATTGTCTTAGGACATATCATCTCGCAAAATGGCATAGAGGTCGACAAAGCAAAGATTGAGGTCATTTCCAATCTGCCTCCTCCCCGTTGCGTCAGAGATATCCGCGCCTTCCTTGGCCATGCCGGTTTCTATAGACGGTTTATCAAGGACTTTAGCAAGATTGCTAAGCCCTTGACTCTTTTGCTGGCCAAGGATACACCATTTGACTTCAACTCGAGCTGTGTGACTGCATTCGAGTCACTAAAACGCTCACTCACTTCTGCTCCCGTTCTCTCTTCTCCTGACTGGACGCACCCATTCGAGATTATGTGCGATGCATCCGACTTTGCCATCGGTGCTGTCCTTGGACAGCACATCAACAAGATGCCGCACGTGATCTATTACGCAAGACGAACCCTGAACGACGCACAACTCAATTATACAACAACTGAGAAGGAATTCTTAGCTGTTGTATTTGCTTTAGAGAAGTTCAGGCCGTACCTCATCGGCTCTCCAGTTATCGTTTACACTGATCATTCTGCTCTGCGCCATCTTTTTGCAAAGAAAGATGCCAAATCTCGGCTTATACGTTGGATCCTCTTGCTTCAAGAATTTGACCTTGTCATTAAGGACAAAAGAGGATGTGAAAACGTTGTTGCCGACCATCTTTCATGACTTCCTTCTTCGCCGTCGCTTCCTATCCCAATCAATGACGTCTTTCCGGATGAACAACTCTTGACAGTATCTCGCGAACCCTGGTTCGCAGATATTGTGAACTATTTGGCCACGGGATTACTACCGACTGAATGGTCGAGTCAGGACAGACTTCGCTTCTTATCCCAAGTAAAACATTTTTACTGGGACGAACCCTACTTGTTCAAGTACTGTCCCGACCAGATTATTCGTCGGTGTGTCCCTGATGAGGAATTCAAGAGTGTGCTGTCATTTTGCCACGACCAAGCATGTGGCGGGCATTTTGGGCCCAGAAAGACAGCTGAGAAGATCTTGCAATGTGGTTTTTACTGGCCACAACTTTTCAAAGACGCTCACGACTATTGCAAGACTTGCTCCCGGTGCCAACACATGGGCCGGATATCCCGGAGGAACGAGATGCCGCTCCAACCAATCTTGGTTGTGGAGATTTTCGATGTTTGGGGGATAGACTTCATGGGGCCGTTTCCCAGCTCTTTTGGGAACTTGTACATCCTTCTAGCTGTTGATTACGTCTCTAAATGGGTCGAGGCTGTGCCCAGCCGAACTAACGACAACAAGGTTGTCGTTAGGTTCCTTAAAGAAAACATTTTCTCACGGTTTGGGCACCCCCGAGCGATCATTAGCGACAATGGAAGTCATTTCTGCAATAGGACTTTCGAGGCCTTGATGCTGAAATACTCCATTAATCATAAGCTTTCTACGCCCTACCACCCCCAAACCTGCGGGCAGGCCGAAGTTTCAAATCGGCAAATCAAGCAGATACTGGAGAAAACGGTTTCCAAGAACCGTAAAGATTGGTCTTTGAAACTCACTGATGCCCTTTGGGCATTTAGAACCACTTATAAGACCGACCTTGGCATGTCTCCCTATCGGCTTGTGTACGGAAAAGCCTGCCACCTTCCTGTCGAAATCGAGCATCGCGCGTTTTGGGCGATAAAGGAGCTGAATCTGTCTCTGGAGGACGCGGGCAGCCATCGGAAGCTGCAGCTGAACGAACTGAGCGAGCTTAGGGATGAGGCTTACGACAACGCGGTTGTCGTTAAGAATCGAACGAAGGTGTTTCATGATAAACACCTTGTGCGCAAAACCTTCGTACCTGGTCAGCAGGTACTTCTTTACGACACCCGACTTCACTTCCATCCTGGAAAGCTCCGATCTCGCTGGAAAGGGCCGTATTTTGTGCGGACTGTGTATCCGCAGGGCGCTGTGGATTTGGAAAATCCAAAGGACGGTTCACTCTTCAAAGTGAACGGACACCGATGCAAACCGTACCTTAGCGCCGAACCAACAGAGGAGCTCCTGTTCTTACAGGAGCCGGTTTACCTTGCTTGATCTTCCTCTGCCTACCTCCAAACTTCGGTTATCCAGCCAAGAACAGTGGACACTGTTCCAAATAAGTTTGGGGGTATGTACAAACCATTTTGTTTATATTTGTGTATATTCTTTTTCTTTTCTTTCGAAACAAAAACAAATAAAAATTGTGTATCGCTAACCAACAATTTTGAACCTTCAAACTACTCTCTTCATGCAACGACAGTGAGGACACTGTCCAGTTTAAGTTTGGGGGTACGCTCGGTACGCATTTCTTACCTTCGCATTCATATGTATATTTTGCATCTGCATATTAAAATCCATAAAATC